>QXEO01000531.1:3366391-5766391 GCA_007115705.1 Dactylis glomerata | reverse complement strand
ATGCTCGATAGTGGGTTCATGCCTCTATTTCACCTGGGGGAGTGACAGAAACCTCTAAGGTGGTAGATGTGCTGTTGCTACTAGGGAGAAAACAACATTCATATGCTCAAGGGCATATGCTTTGTTTACATTACACACTTTGCTTAATGCAATTATCTGTTGTTCGCAACTTAATACTACTGGGGTGTTCGGATTGATATCCTCGGGAGTGGATTATTAGTCATAGATGCAGTTGGATGGCGGTCTATGTATTTTGTTGTAATGCCCAGAGTAAATCTCATAGTGATCTTCTTGACATATCACGTTTATCTTTATTCTATCAATTGCCCAACTGTAATTTGTTTACCCAATATGTGCTATTTTATCTATGGAGAGACACCACTAGTGAACTGTGGACCCCGGTCCTATTTCCATCATATTGCTATCACCTGTTTACTTTACTCGCACTGTTTACTTTACTCGCATACTATATTATTTTCCACTCGATACGCTCATAATCTTTGTTTCAAGCAAACCGGTGAGATTGACAACCTCATCGCAAGTTGGGAACAAAGTACTTGGTTGTGTGTGTGCAGGTTCCGCATCACCTTCAGTCGTCGCCATCTCTCCTCTCCTGATCGATAAACCTTGGTTTCTTAACTGAGGGAAAACTAGCTGCTATACTCATCATACCTTCCTCTTGGGGTTCCCAACGGGCTGGTCATTCACCACGCACAAGGACTTACTACTACACGTCAACTACACGCCAGCAGCCTCTTTTCTGGCGCTATCAACAAGTAGCAGGGCACCATGCTCAATAAGTACAAAATACGTGATGTTTTGTACATACCCCAAGGTATGTATGACTTTGCACATACTTAGTAGACATAAATGAGGTATGTATACCTTAGATATGTTATTTTTTTGGAATGAGGTATATATATATATACACATAGTACTTACAAACAATTATATACACACACATGGTTTAAGAGGGTTGATATGATAGTAATATCAATAAGGACTTGGTAGTGTAGGGGTAGCTTATTCAAATAGAATTTAGAATTTAAGCGTGCTTGGCCTGTAGCAGTCGTAGGATGGGTGACCGAATGAGAAGTCATTGTTTTGGTGTCATTAGAAGGATTTAAAAAATTCAAAGAAAATAAAAAAATTACAAAAAAACTAAAAAATTGATTTTCAAAAAAATTCAAAAAAATCTAAAATTGAGCCAATGACATTTCTAGGCCGTCGGCATAGGCTAGCCCAACGACAGAGCCTACACCGACGACTGTCGTCGGGCTAGCCTATGCCGACGACCTTTAGGGTCTAACCCGACGACATTAGGTCGTCGGCGTATGAGATTTCTGCTATAGTGAGGCTTTTCTGGGTTTATTGGTTGTTAGAGATCAAAAATCCTAATACTCATACTAGGTGCAGATGTCCGGGAATTGAAATTCTCCCCTAATTTAGAATTGCGCAAACACGAAGGCGATTAGCATGTCCTCTCGAAACCTCTCCCAAAACCTAACCTAGCTCTCGACCTTCTCCCATGACACCCGTGCAACGGCGCCGCACCGCACTAGGGAATCGAATACCGGTTCTGCGACCTCCCGATATCACCTCTCCCTCCCTCCCGCCACCGCCGAGGTGTCGCCAGGCAAATCCCGCGCGGCGCGGTGGCCGCGTCAAATCTCCTTGGCCAACGGTCAGACGCAACAACGGCGACCTGCGGCAGTGAGGCGGGCGGCCGTGGACAGGAAGGTACAACGGTGGGCATGACGGCGCCATGGCACGGGCGGGCATGTTCTGGGCCTAGATGGGATCAGACGGGCCGCGACCTGAATAGCAGTTCTTCGTCGATCCTCCCAAGTGCTCATGGGCTCTGTCCCGCTTCAGAAGGATCATGGAACTTTGCTCTCAGGCATGGCGGTGGTGGCCATCTCTTTCACCGGAGGTGGTTGTCCGACTACTTGTGGTTGACCTAGAACCACATCTAGTTCCGGCAGTGAGATGAGATACGAGGCTACCGTTAAAAATCAAGCTTTGACGATGGTCATGGCAGGCGATGGCGGTGTTTTTTTGCGCCGTAACCTTGGCAAAGGCATCACTGGTGTAGTCTTCATCTTCTAACATGTCCTGTTTTGGGGGATAACCCTAGTTCTCCCTCCTAAGGGCATCGTTTTTGGAGCAGTTGTTGGTTGGTGTAGGTAGGAGGTGGTGTGGTGTGCATCTACTACGTCAAAGACGCTGGGTCTCGGTGGCATGGTGCATCGGGGTCTCGATGATGGATGTGGCTTGTTTGGACTCGCGCAGGGTGGGGAAACCATCCAGAGCCGCGGTTGTGTCGATGGTAGTCCTAGTGAAGGACTTCTTACTTTATTGCACCCTGGAAATGGCTAGGTGGGATTGTGGTAGAGGTATCTTCTGGAGCATGAGCACAAGGCATTGTCTCCGGATTTTGCAAAGGAATCGAAGATGGCGGAAGACGGGGCACAAGGTCCTGCTTTCGTTTCTCGATTGTTGTACTAGTTTGATGGTGCTTTGACACCGTGTTTCGGTGGCTCTAATTTGTATGATCATTGTGAATAATAAAATAAAAGAAAGTCGTATGCATCTATTCGATGCAGAGGTTGGTGTTGCCACATTTTGAAGAACACATGAAAATATTGACTTTATTGCATGGTTTGGTCACGATCGGTGCAATACCTGTATGAACTGACTTAAACAATAGGGAGAATTGCTTATTTGACATTACTTTAAAATTAGTTTTTTTTGTCCTGCAAACTTTTTTCTTCCTATTTTGATAAACTTGTTTTTCTTTCCAAAATGACACTTTAGTTCATTTTCAGCACTTACGATGTTAAATACGACCGTGAAAAGACTCTTATGCCCCTTCCATGGGACTCACTTATTTCCTTTTACCCCAAATTCCTCCTCTTATCTTCTTCCTCCGGTGCCTCTCCATAGCCGGACTGAACCAGCAGCCGGCCACCAGCCCGCCACCGGACGCAGCACCCACCCATATGCGCGCCCACCCGCCGCATGCGTCGCCCCCGCCCATCTGCCCACCCGATGTTGGCCGCCTCGCCAGCCATGGCCGCTTCGAGATGCTCGAGCTATGGAGCTCAGCCATGGCGGCTGGAATTGAGGGCATGTTGATCATGAGAAACCTGTTCTTCCCTTGAAACTAGTTTCTTGTTGTGATCATATTCAATCACGTTTTCTGATATATATGCTTCATAGCTAATGTCTTTCCAGGCAGTAACCGGTTGATTTTCTTCACCTTGAGCACCACTGGACTCTTTTCTCGACTTAAGAGCATCTCTAGTCGCCCCCCTCAAACAGCGCCGGATCAAGCGTTTGAGGGACGCCGCTGCGTGTTGCCGCTTTTGGGAGGCGTCGCTACCCAGCCCGCGCCCCCAAATTTTTTTAGTATTTAGAAACAAAACATACAAATAAATATATATGATGATCACAACAATGTTTCAAAATTAAAAGTTTGCAAACAATGCTTTGATCAGCAGGGGTTACTTCACCAGTTGCTTTCAAAGGCCGAACTTCATCAAAGGCAGCCTCGGGAGGCAGAGATGCTTGAAATGCTACTCGTGTCTGTTTCTCGTGTTCATTTGCACGCCTCGCGACTGCCTCATCACGACCGGTAGGAATAACATCATCACTGGATGGTGCAGAATTAAGCTCAGACTCCAAACTGTGTACTTGGCTGACCGGAGGTGGTGGTGCATTTTCATCAGCAACAGTCCGATGTGCATCATGATTTGGGCCTTCATGTGATTCAGGATTTCCACCAATATTTGTATTCTTGTTTGATATTTTCACTGACACTTTCTATTAACGCATATACCTTATTCTTCATAGCAATGTGCAATTAAAATTCAGTTATCATTTTACATATCAGGGAATATATATATTCGTCCTGAGATGCCTATATAACGACACATCATTTTTCTCATACTTCATGTTCATCCAAATTCCATTTAGTAATTACCATACAGCCTTAATAAAGCATGCAAGCTTCAAAGAACTATTTTTATCATCTCGCAGTAATAGCAGTTGCAGGAAAACACCCTAGAAGTTATTTGTAATACCTAAAAATTAAAATATGGAACACTTTGTTAACCAACATTCTTACCAGATCTACATATGGTCCCAAACTTATTTCAATGTTAAAAAAAAATTGTATAGGAACACCCAGAGTTTTTATGTCAGTTGGCAATAAATAATCAGTACTTGTATTGTTAATGAGATACCCTGTATTTTTAATATTAGTTAACTAATATACAGTGCCTCCGTTTATTCCAGTTGCCACTATTTTCTGTTGTTATAATCTATTTGTATATCCATCGACAGCTAAAATCTAGGAAATAAAATCAATGTGTTCATCTATACATGATTATGATGTCACACTAAGTTATGATTGACATTTAGTAGCAATTTAGTATAGGTTAACACTTTATTTGTTTCACCTGAACCCAACTGCTAAATGCCAGCTCCGTCACTTTCCATGGTCTACCAAAGAAGCAATGAACTTTGCAAATTTTCTGTTGTCCCTAAATCTGAGAATTTCATTAATCAAACGGTATCGCCATCTCAACATCCACTCCCTAAGAGTAAATTTTCCCTAAACTATTGTCTCATGTAGTATATTCAAAAAAAATATTAAGCCAAGTTCCATTCTGACAGTGTGTTACATGTTAGAAATCATGATAAGAATTGTTCTTTAAATATGTCAAGAAAATCTCACAATCATACCTTTTCTACCAAGAGGGTAAATCAGGATTGTCTTTCTTCACTGTAATAGGATTATCACCATTAGAAAGAGCATCTTCGTCTGCCATTGCATCTGCCTCTAAGCTCTCTATATCCGCCCCCGTCCTTTTCCAATCTAAGCTCTCATGAAAGTCTCCAATAGCGTAGTCGCCGCCAGGGTATGTTGCACTGGACCTTAGAAGCTGTGTTTCAAAGGGGACAAAGGAACTCCCTTCTGTAACCGCATTCCGATCCATTATTACATCAGCCAGGAAGGATTCTTAGATCATAAATTGTGAGGACCGGAATTTAACTTCCAGACCCCCCCTATGTTTATTCGTCAATCCCAAGATCAAGTTGACGATACAGCGAAATGAATGCCATTGCAAAACGTTCAAATTACTTACAAAGTTGAATAGCAATAGATACACATTAAAATGTCTCGTGACATTCATTACAATCAGATAGCACAGCGGATAAATAAATGTAAAGTGACTCCATCTCAGCCATAGGCAATCGATGTAGTCCACGAGGCCTCACTTTTCAATGTCGTCGCAGTTGTCGTAGTCTTCCCTTTCCTTGAGGTACTCTGAATATCAACAAAAAGTTTTGCCATGAGTACATAGAGTACTCAACACACACCCTCGTGCAATACCTAATATATCTACATGAGGCTTCAAAGGAAGGTTGTATGGTTCTTTTGCATAAAAGACAATTTTGTTTCAAAAGAGATACTAATAATTTGATAAAAGCCATTTTAGACGAAAACATGTTTTGTATTCAGTGTAGTATTTCTCATCAGTGTGGTTGTCCTCGACAACTCACATATTCTATAGGATTCCAAGACAAGGATGGAGGCAAAGAGGGAAATAGCAAGACAGATTCCTATGTCAAGAAGGATCCATGTGTCATCCATGACCGTGGACACAGCTATTCAAATAGTTTTAACGATGTAGAGGTTCTACACTTTACCCACATAACACAACACCGTCTTGTTACCCACCATCCATTGCTGATTTAGTACACACCAATTGGTGTATCGACAGAGGGATCGTGACAAGATAATTTAGCTAGATCCACCAAAGATGTGACATGCCCACCGGGTCTGCGCACGGTACTGTGGGTATGTCCCCAAACCGGTCCTCCCATCTGTGCCGAAGGTTCTCCCGCGGGTAGACACCTCATCTGCGGTATGGCAACATCAGCACCTAAGGCTAACTAACTTACTTAACCAAGCCAGTGCCCACATAGCATGTGGTTGTACGGTTGTCACAATCTTCAAATCCAAGACATATTAGGACCCTTATGTGGCACAGACGACGAATCACCCCCTCCATCTTGTGAAGGGCAGCCAATCGCTCTGTCAATATCTGATTCAGCTACCGCCCACGCCAGTGTTTAGATGGTAAGTTTCACCCAAAGTAGAAGTTGGAGTAGAGGAAGGATCAACGGCTAACCAGCCCAGATCAACGAGCTCAATAAGTTTCAAAAGGTGTGTGCATGACCTGAAGGTTGTTCGATTCCTCTGAAGAGGCAAAAGAAGGTCATAATGATTATTGAGCATGGCTAAGCAATTCTGCTCTAACAGGATTAATATATAATATCTACGCAGGGTATCAAGTAAAAGGCGACAAGCAGATCATGGTTGGTGTGTCAAGCGACACGTTAGCTACTGAATTAAAATAGCATATATATATATTTGTAAAGCGAGAAAATAATATGTACTTGGTAAAATTGGGCTAAACATGATGAGAGGGCATGCCGTCGTCAACGATTCTTTCTTCTTCTTCACTCAAATGATTATGTCCACGTCAAACCTCGTCACTCCCTACTCTTCATAACAATAGCAGATGACAATCAAATAAACACCCAAGTCAACAATTATCAAAAGAAATACAAATGTGACCAAAGGAATGGGTAGGTGTAGAATAGGATAGGATAGGACAAATTGGATATAATTGAGGAAGTGAGTTGTAATAACTCAGGTAAGAATCAAATAGCATGGTTCGGATGCTAGGAACAATTACTATAATAAAAAGTGATAAGACATATGAATGGATCTTGATATATCTAATCGTGTACATACCCATTATGTAAGGGTTGTCGCATAATCGACTATAACCGTTTAACATAGTAAACCACTAAACCCACCTAGCATAAAGTAACATAACTATAAACTAGAAAACTTGTAAACAAGACATAACAATAGACCATATCATACTATTTTGCAATCGTCAAACAATAACTAGCATACTAATGAACCATGTCATACAAGTTTGCTAAAATCAAACAATACCTACCTATCATATATGCTAGTTGTATAAAGAGTAAAGATTATCTAGCATGCTATCACAAGAATATAAGATATACAAAAGCTAAGATAAACATCCATCATAAAACAACAGAAATGCAGCTAAAGCTAATACTATGGAATCATGCACCACACTAGTGAACCATAGATATACATCGCATAAAGGTTACACAACAATAAACTACTACCATATAACTGTACTTCAAAGATCACAAGTCAATAACTAACATGGTATATCAGGATATCCAACATATATATCAATTATATAGACAAAACATGAACACACACGCTAATACACTAATGAAATAAATAGAATCAAACATCATATATAACACATAGTGCACAAGATATCATGGTGGCTAAGCATGAATGATGAACTCGATAAACAAGGCATACCATGAAACTATGTGTGAGCTATTAAACAAGAGCAATCAAAGATTGCCACCAATTTATACAAAACTAGGCTAGTAGCTTACTTCATACTAGTACATACTAAACATGTAGAAAAGCAAGGCAAACATGAACTAACTAGAGAATTAATAGTAACATGACATGCACAAATATAAGGTAAAGCATACATCAAAACAACAAGGGGATTACTTTAATTAACTAGCATACGCTCAGATTACATGGACAAACATCAAGAACAAATAGTGGCATGCATATAGTTGTACCAACCTATTGTATAAAAATACCCATCATGGTGGTTTGGAACATATAAACTAAATTCACTAAGCATGCATATCTACTAACCAAAGTTACTAGAAGTAAACATGGATAGCCTAGGATGGTAAGAAACCATATAAAAATTATGAACTAAGATAACCAAACAATTTAACTTGCTATTCTAACAACACTTGGTAACTAGTATTAAAGAAAGGTTATTCTAAGAGCAATACATCCAACTACTATTTAGGCAGAACTACCATAGCTTGAATAACTAGAAAATCATGAGCAGTACTAAGATCATATACAAAAACTATTGAATACTTCTAACAAGTCCTACTTGTGCAATTAATTCAAAATCATCTCGATGCAAAGCCGTAACAACACGTTCAAGTAACATGCTCTTGAAACTCTACCAGCGATCTAGGCTTGGATCCGTTTGGGTGCCTCACGCACAACCACCAAGATTCCGCCCCTTTGCTTCCTCGCATGCGCGTCGAGCATCTTCCGCGAAGACGACCTAGTTGCTCCACCGGCCATGCAGAGGGGATCCACAACCTCGATTCTCTCCGATAAAACTGTTGAGCTGACATGTGGGGCCATGTCCACCTTAGTAAAATGATCTCTATTTCTGCCACCTCAGCGTTGAAAAGTGGGGCCCGTCGTCAGAAACACTATCAATTGGTTGCAAATCGTCGATTTGCACGAATTGTAAAAAACTTGCAATTGAGTGGTGAAATAGAGCGGTATATTTTGGTTTGAGAACGATAAAGTGGTACCATTTGAATATGTGCACAAAAGTGGTAATTTTATGATATTAAATTATTAACTCATGCCTGCATCCAAACATTCCACATGTTCTAATATAGTACTCTCTTTGACTAGTTTTATTTGTCACTATTATGAATGTATTAAACACTAAAATATATCTAGATACATCTATATTAGCAACAAGTAATATAGATCGGACGGTGTATAGTATCTCCGGTAAAATTTGCATGAATTTTGGGAACATGTGTTTCACCTACTTACATTCATAAGGTCACTAACTTAGATATGAAAAATCGGAGTTTCACAGCTTCCCTTATGAATTATGTTTGAATTGTTCTTTTTAATCAATGGTGAAAATTGATTTTGCTTGCCTCTCTATAGCTTAGGCCTGTACCGTGCTGGCTAACTCATCCCTATTTATTCACCCAAAGCAACCCACCCTGGACACAGTCACGCATCACCACCTCTCTCGCTTCATTTCTTTCCCCTCCCAGCTGAGACCAAAAACCCCACTGCCTTCTCTCCTCCAGATCCCATCCAAGACCATAAGATGAACCTCTGCATGTTACACCAGCACATTCCCCTTTGATCCAGCTTTCAGTCCATCCAGGAGACATGTACATGCACAAACAGTTTTAGGATTTTGAAAGGGGCAGAAGATTGAGCTCATTCTCGACTCCGTCACATCGGTGACCTCACCAGTGAGGAGTTGATCGTCAATGGCACCATCAGGCGATTTTCTCTGCTTCCAATGAGTCGATGTCGCCCTGGAAGTTCACCATAGTCCATATCTTCGTTTTGCCGTACACCGTTGCTGCGTCATGACCTCCTCTGCCATGTCCAACATCCTTCTTGCAACCTGGTGAGCTCCTGATTCCTGAACCGAAGTGTCTCTTCTGTCCTGTGACTGTAGCGTTATAGATAAGATCGATGCCATCAACGTGCTCAGCAGTAGTTCACTCGAATCCTCAAGCTGGGCACTGAATAGTTTCAGTTAGCTCACCATCAGTTACGATTTATGCTTCCATGTCTTTGCATGGTTGGCCGCTCCGCTGTAAAGTTCAGATCCTGTACTAGACAATTTAGAAACAACTGCAGGAACTACGTTCCGAATTTTACATATGGCACAACCAAATATGCATCTGAAGTGGGCCAAAAATCTTCCAAACCTGATCAACTAACGCAAAGCAAGCAACACAAAGTGAACAGACCCTGCATTTTCATAATATTTTTCTCTGTTCATTTGATGAATCCACAAAAGCTAAAGTGGCAAAGTTATTTATTATTGCATATTCAGATTACGTGTGAGAGGAATACATGATGAAAGGCGGAAATGTTATCAATTAGTTTAAGAAATTAGTATATCTTGAAAACATGCAAATCAGCATAGATGACATATAAGTCTGACCAAGCCAGCAGATAAAAACTGAGCACGACCGAGGCGTAGCCTTTGCATTGTCATCCTTTAGGATCAGCGGTTTAGAGATCAAGTAAAATTGATGGAATTCCTACTTAAGATCCATGTGTCGGCAAATATTTGTGGCAACCTTTTCTTCCCATCTGTTTTGAGCAGAAGTTCAGAGATCAAGTACAGTTTCATGGTAAGTATTTATTATCCATGTACCAGTAAATACTTTCTGTATGACCCTAGGAAAACAAATAACATATAGGTTTGTAAGGTAGCATCATTATCTCTTTCAATATTTGTAATTGCGTTATATTTTACCTCTTCTAATTTTGCATCCACTTGCATAGATTGTTGCTATTACACCATGAATTTAAAGAGATGTCGATTACTTCACTAATGGAAGTAAGGACTGACAGAATATTATTTAAGTGTTATTTACATGGATGCTACCTGCAAAAACTCTAGCACAAATAAACAACACAAAAAAAACTAAAGAATTTCATTAAGAACTGAGATCTGCATAATCATTCGTGAAAATCGGCACATCCTTACGGTTGACCTGCGTATCTCCAACTCTCTAACTAAAAGTAGTACAGGACTCTGTCATCTCCATTTGCTCACCAAAGTCAATTAATTATTAGTACAAAATTGATGACAAACAATGTTATAAACTGCAAAAGGGATGAGATCAAAGAGTTATAAATCTGAAGAAGTGCCATAAATAGAGAAGAGAATAAATCCGACAGCTACCGTAGATCTCACGACAGGACAAATAAGCCTTCAATGTACCACATCACAATTAGATAGTTTCTTTTATTCAGGTTTATCTGCACGTTGCCATCCTCAATTAAAATCTCATTATAGATCATGCTTTGAGCGACACAGGTAACTACAACACTAGGTTTGCAAGCTTTGAGCGCAATCACAAGTCTTGAAGATTTATCTACTTCAGTTCTACAAGCACAAAGGAGTTCAGGTAAATCATCGATCATCAAAACATATCTTCCAAAACTGTAACAGCAAAGATTTAAAGATTTTGTGTCAGAAACAAGCATAAGTTCAATCCATTCTCAGAAACAAGAACAAAATTGATTTTGCATTCAGGAGTGTCTAAGTGATGTGATTATACAGATGTTACTGTATACGAACTTTCCATCGTCAATTACAATCTCATTGTTCACTAAATCTAAGCTTTTATTAACTCCCGTGTAACTATATCACTAGGGTAGATGTATTGACTGCAATACCTGGTCTTAAAAGATAATCTCTGAATTCTAGAATAAAGATGAAAATTCATATGATGATAATTCGATCGAAATTATCAAGAAAAAAAAGAACAGAAATAATAGTTTTCAATATCTACAAAAATCTCACTATTTTTTTTTCACGTCATAGTTGGAGCTTAACGTTCTCTTTTAACATTGTTAATGCATTTGTTGTTCAGCAGGAAAGAACAATGAAAAGAAAAGGTCGGCCGTGTAGCAAGGATTTTGAGAAATCTGCCAAGATGGTCAAAAGCTACCAAATAAGCAATCCAACAAGGTGATCAGTTACTGATCATGAATCTGTAGTAGTACCTAAATTAACATGAAATTGCACTATTTTTAATTATAACATATAGATGCAAATCCAGAGAAAAAACAAGAAATGCAAGATTGGCAAGGAGAATCAAACTTAAAGACAAGAAAAACAGAGGACAATCGGCAATAAATGGAGATGAGCCACACTACACAGATATAGCAGAAATACAAGCTATGAACGAAAAGGGGTAATCAAATCTTTACAAAGTTATTTCCTTGTATATATTATCAAGATTTACAATTTAGATATTTACTAATATGATATTTCTGTTATGCGTGTGTATAGGACTAAAGGTAACACCAAGAAAACATCATCAAAATCAAGGACACATATCAAATCGCCAGATACGTAAGTTGTATTAAGTTTGATTTTAGTATGAACAACAACAACCATTCCAAACATTTAAAATGTTGCTAACAAACTTGAACAGGACATCAGAAATAACTGGTATGAAAATTTGGAACTTTGGAATACCAACCTGTAAGTGTGAACGATGTGGTGCAATTTTCTGGTACGAGGAAAGAACTAAAGGTAAAGGGAAAAGCACGCCAACTTTCGGACTATGCTGCCAACAGGGCAAGGTTGATTTGCCACCCATAAGAGAGCCACCGGCTTACCTCATGAAATTGCAAAGGAGAGACAGAGCCAAGAGATCGAAAAACTACATGCAGAATATCAGATTGTACAACTCGATGTTCGCTTTCACGTCAATGGGAGGAAAGGTAGACAAAAATATAAACAATGGCAAAGGACCTTATGTTTTTAGAATGAGTGGGCAAAACTACCACAAAATAGGTACTCTGCTTCCTGAAGGTGCAGACAAGCCACGTTGGGCACAATTGTACATCTATGACACTGAAAACGAGGTACAAAACAGGATTATGGCATCAACATCAGAAGATAAAAGGGAGTCAATAGATCCTCATACCGTTGAAGGCCTGAAAAATATGCTGGACGGAGAAAATATACTAGCAAAGACATTCAGAATGGCAAGGGACAGATTCGAAGAAGGTGACTACAACAACATGAAGTTAAAGCTAATCAATAAACGCCCTGAAGATGGAAGACCACATGACATGCCATCAGCAACTGAAGTTGCAGCCCTGATTGTGAATGATACAACAGAAAATAGAAAAGGACAGGATGTCATTGTTCAGTACAAAGACATGAGGCCGAGAAGAATATCAGAGAACCATCCAAAATTCATGGCTATGCAGTATCCACTACTATTCCCCTATGGAGAAGATGGATACAGACAAAATATACCTTACATATTAAGAGAAGGAACACAAATCAAGAGGAAGCATGTCACAATGCTGGAATACTATGCGTATCGTCTACAACAACGTACTAACCAATCAATGCACTTGCTGATGTGTGAAAAGCTTACATTGCAGTACATTGTGGATGCCCTTGCATGCATTTTGCAGTACAGACTAGAATGGATCAGAAGAAATCAAGGAAACCTAAGGACAGAACTATATGCTGGCTTGCAAGACGCAATAGAGAGAGGAGATACAAGGGCTGACCAAGTAGGAAAGAGGATACTGCTGCCATCTAGCTTCACAGATAGCCCAAGATACAAAGCACAAAACTACCAAGATGCTATGGCAATATGCCGCTGGGCTGGATACCCAGACCTATTTGTGACATTCACATGCAACGCAGCTTGGCCGGAGATCCAATCTATGCTACAAGAAGTAAGGCAAACAGCATGGGAAAGACCAGATATTGTTGACCGAGTGTTCCACATAAAGCTCAAGGAATTCATAAGAGACATAAGAGAAAGGGAATACTTCGGAAAAACAATCGCAAGTAATAATCTACTGACTTGATCACAAATGTAATTTCTTTCTATAACAAATGAACTAACCGCTATTTATAAAAAGTGCAGTTTTATACACAATAGAGTTCCAGAAAAGAGGCCTCCCACATGCCCACATAGTCATATTCCTCGACAAGAATGAAAAGAAACACAAATACCCAGACCCATCAGAGGTAGACAAGATAACAAGTGCTGAGATCCCAGAGAAGGACATCGATCCAGAAGGATATGCAGCTGTTGATAACTTCATGATGCATGGGCCATGCGGTGTAGCCAACATGAATTCACCATGCATGGTCGATAACAGATGTATAAGAAAGTTCCCAAGAAAGTTTAACATCTATACAACCATAGATGAAGATGGATACCCAGTATACAGAAGGCGAGACGATGGGAGATACATACAGAAGGGGGAAGTCAAATTGGATAACAAATACGTCGTTCCATACAACAGAAATCTACTGGTCAAGTATCAAGCACACATAAATGTCGAGGTGTGCAACAGATCTCTATCAATAAAATACCTTTATAAATACATAAATAGAGGTGAGGACCAGGCAACAACACTAATAGAAAGTGATGAGATCAAGAGCTACCTAGAATGCACAAATATATCAGGACATGACGCATGTTGGAGAATATTTCAGTTCAAGATGCACTTTCGAGATCCCAGCGTTGAAAGGTTGCCTTTCCATCTGCAGAACGAGCAACAACTCATTTTCTCAGATTCTACAGACTTAACAAAGATCGTAAAGAAAGAAAGAGTAGGAATCACTAAATTTACACAATGGATGGAGATAAACAAGATGTGTGAAGAAGCCAGACAACTAACATACACAGAATTCCCGTCAAAATGGGTATGGAATAAGAAACAGACAAAGTGGACCAAAAGGAAGAAAGGAAGATCAGTTGGAAGGATATATTACGCACATCCAGCAAGTAGCGATAAATATTACATGCGAATGCTACTTAACGTTATCAAAGGATGCACATCTTTTGAAGACATAAGAACTGTAAATGGAGTTGTCCACACATCATACAAAGCAGCTTGTGAAGCACTAGGATTTCTTGATGACGACAAAGAGTGGCTTGAGTGTATCAACGAGGCATCACATTGGGCGACTGGAAACCAGCTTAGACAACTTTTCACAACCATCTTATGCCACTGCGAAGTAACAAGTCCTAAACTCATATGGGAATCATGTTGGGAAGTTCTAAGCCAAGACATGGAGTACAGAGAGAGAAAACTCTTGAACTATCCTACACTTTGTTTGACAGCTTCACATAAGCAAGGACGCGCCTTGGTGGAAATAGAGAAGCTCATGAGACAAGCTGGAAAGACACTTAATGAATACCCAGGAATAGAACTTCCAAATTCTTCAGAGATAAAGAAACTTGGAAACAGACTGCTCAATGAAGAGATGAGCTACAACAAAGAGGAGCAAGAAGAAGAGCACTTGAGGATCTTTTGTAATCTGAACTCTGAACAGCTAAATGCATTTGATTCAGTAATGGAGTCAATCGACAAAGATTTGGGAAGACAAATATTTGTGGACGGATATGGTGGAACAGGTAAAACCTACCTATGGAAGGCAATCACAACAAAACTGCGTTCTAAAGGCAAGATAGTACTGGCAGTAGCGTCATGTGGTATCGCAGCGCTGCTACTACAGGGAGGTACAACGGCTCACTCAAGGTTCCACATTCCACTAATCCTTACAGAAGAGTCAACATGTGACATCAGACAAGGTTCACACTTGGCAGAACTGTTAAAGAAGACATCGCTAGTACTATGGGATGAGGCTCCAATGGCAAACAAGATATGTTTCGAGGCACTCGACAGAACTCTAAGGGATATATTAAGGCATAAAAATGACAGCACGAGTGAGAGACCATTTGGTGGAATGACAGTGGTTCTAGGAGGGGATTTTCGCCAAATCCTTCCGGTTCTACCAAAAGGAAGAAGACACAACATAGTCGCGGCATCCATTAAGAGGTCATATCTTTGGAAACACTTCTGTATATTCAAGCTAACAAAAAACATGCGACTAAAGTGCATGACAGAAGATGAAACAGAGAAACAAAAGGTTGCAAAATTTGCAGAGTGGATTCTGAATATTGGAGATGGAACAAATACAACATCAGAAGGTGAGGAATTGATAAAAATACCAAGTGACATAATACTAAAGAAAGGAAATGATCCAAAAAAGGGAATGGTCGAAAGCATCTATCCAAATTTGAGGGAGAGGTACCGCCAGCGAGAATTCTTAGAAGAAAGAGCAATCTTATGTCCAAGGAATGAAACAGTCTGTGAGATAAATGAATATATTATGGATCAACTAGAAGGTGAAGAGAAAACTTATCTAAGCTGTGACACAGCATGCAAAGCAACAACCTTAAATGGTGAAACAGATATGCTAGACACATCCGAATTCCTGAACAGCTTAACGTTCCCGGGAATTCCAAATCATGAGCTAAAACTGAAAGTAGGGCTACCGGTGATGCTCCTACGTAATATCAATCAAAGTGCCGGGTTATGCAATGGTACAAGGATGACGATTATTCAACTTGGAAGAAAATTCATCGAAGCACAGATAATAACAGGAACGCATGTAGGAGAAAAGGTCTATATTCCAAGAATAATAATGTCACCAACAGAATCAGTGTGGCCGTTCCTTCTAAAAAGGAGACAATATCCTATTTCTGTGTGTTTTGCAATGACAATCAACAAAAGCCAGGGGCAATCACTAAATAAGGTAGGACTATATCTACCCAAACAAGTTTTCACACACGGACAGCTATATGTAGCATTTTCAAGAGTCACAAGAAGGGACGGGCTGCGGGTAATGGTCAATGATGAAGATAGCAAAGAGGAAGATGTTGTCAAGAACATAGTATACAAAGAAATTTTCTAAAGGTACGACAAAAGGACACATGTTTATATACTGCTTCTTCAACTTGATGATGCTACTAACCTTTTAAATATGTGTATACAAAGAAAATAATTAGTTTTGTGCAATATCTTTCAATTAGAGAGTGACTTATTTATGCTTACAAGGTGTTATACACTATATGCAGGATGGATAGAGTCTACAACTCTATAAATTTATCAGAAAAATGCTTCACGATTTGATGTTATTAGTTAACAATATTTTGCTAAAATCTAAGAACACGATTACTTTCTTTGATGATTATGGGATTTGGTAAATTATTGTTTCTTTCAATGATATTTATGTAGAATCTAGGTTTGAGAAATTGTTATTATTCTGACACTTTGATAGTCTATATTATCAGTTTGGATAATACCTAATCACATCTGATGTCCAAAGCTTAAAGGTTCTATTAGATTATATAGTATAACTGCATGAGTCTATATTTATAAGAACATCCACACATAAAAAAAATATATATATTTACCAAACTGGAATCAGAACGTTTCTTCTATTCATGTCTTTAATTAGTCTGCCTTACAGAAAAAGCCTAGAGATAGGTGGCATATCTAATGGAAGAACGGGAAAATATATAAAATGGCTGTACACGTGATTTAACATTCATGTGATTTAGCCTACATAGATAAATATTCACATAGCAGTTATAACATCCAAATGATAAAAAATTAAAGCTAATAACTAATAAACTTAAAACTCCTTAATCTGTTAGATATGAACAAAATTGTGACTAACAAACACAACCTTATATTATATATTTTGTCAGTAAGTTAGATCACATAGGGATTGAAATGGCCAATTGATGAAATTGTAATGTACCTTGGTTTAAGGTACACAACTGCATAAGAACACCAACTACAGAACTAAGTTTTCAGCAGCAAACAATTAGGTAAAATACGAACATCCTTTGGATGTGCAACAGCTATCTAATCAGACCACCATCAGGGTGCTCATTAGTCATTACATAAGCAAAACACAACTGCCATGTACCTCACCATAAAATCATTGGTATGGGACCTAATTACACATGTGTACTTTGGCTTGCAAAGTAACACCAATACATTAAAGGAGAGAATCGCTACACCCAAACAGGAAACTATGGGAAAGTATGAACCTTTAGATGTCAATAATACTGAAATCCTGCAGGTAGTCAATGAAACATCTGAAAGAGAATGACTCATATTAAAAATTTGGTATCTTTATAACTGATATGACCAACAGAGAAAGATAGGCCTGCTATTGCTAGGAGCCTACGAATGTGGAAATCTGTTGATTCAGAGAGGAGCTCACCTCCAGTCCACCCCAATGGCTCTGGCGGCTGGGTTCTGTTGTTAGATGCTGCTCAGCTCCACCCCCTCCTCTACATGGGCTTGGACCTCTTAGGCCGTGTGGGAGCGACGGCGAGCAGGGTCTGCCGCCGCCAGCCTGTATCTCGAGCCACAGCTTCGGCGAGCCGGGGCTCCGCCGCCGCCGTCATACCATCTCCGGATCCACCGCGTAGACGATCAGGACTCCGCGCGCCGCCGCCAGCCCGTCCCCCGAGCCACCGCGTCGGCGAGCAGAGGCTCCGCAGTCGCCGCTAGCCCGTCCCCCGAGCCCAGTCGCCACGTCGACGAGCAGGGACTCCATGCGCGCTTCCAGCCCGTGTTAGAGCAACCGTGTCGGCGAGCAAGGACTCCGGGATCATCGCCAGCCCGTCTCCCGAGCCGCCGCGTCGGCAGCAGGGACTCCGCCGCCGCCCCTAGCCCGCGTGCGCCACCAGCCCGTCTTCCGAGCCGATATGTTGGTGAGCAGGGACTCCGCCGCCTGATTTGGAGAGAGGACCAACAAATCTGGTTTCCTGTTTCCACATTGCCGCGTAGGCAATACGGCCTAGAGATATACCGCTTAAAATTGTCTCAGGATTTTACAATTTTGAGGGGATTACGTGTGCCGATTTTAATACTCTGTCAGATTTCCGAAACTTGGAGATCTCTAGGCCGTATTGCGCTACCAAAATATACCCTAGAAAAACCAAATATACTTCTTTCAACTGGGGAGTGGGTGTAATCTAGGGTATTTTGGGCTTTCTCGAAGATTGCGTCACCAAATTTTTACCAGTGTTCGTGGCCATATTTGTGCCCCTTTTAAGCAAGATGTTCAAAACTAAGGCAACCTTCCCCTTGCGATACCTTGGTTTGCCCCTTTCGATTTGGTGCCTTAGAAGACGACACTTTCAACACCTTGAAGAGAAGTATGTCGGGAAGCTTTCTACTTGGAATGGAAAATGGATTAACATGGCCGGCCGCACCTCCCTTGTGAAATCAGTTCTTGCCTCTCAAGCCATTTATCATTTGACGCCGCTAAATGGCACAGGACTCCACCACCGGAGCCAAATGCAAGTTTAACTGGGAGACCGTTTGTCGCCCAAAAAAGTTCAGAGGTTTGGGTGTGTTGCATTTGGAGAAGTTCGCCTTGGCTCTTCGTTTGAGATGGCCTTGGCTTGAGTGAAAAGAGCCCGACAAAATTTTGGGTGGGCTCCGGCAATCCATGCACCGAGGAAGAGTGAATATTTTCATGCGGCCACAACAGTTACTATTGGAAATGGGGGGAAGACGTTGTTTTGGCATGCTCCTTGGCTTTACGGAAGGGCTCCCAAAGATATTGCCCCCAAGAATTTTGAATCCTCTACTAGGAAGAAGTGGACTGTTGCTCAAGCTCTTCAAGGGGCTGCTTGGATCCAGAAATTAAGTTGGAGGCCACTTTCACGTCAGAACATCTTGCACAATTTGTGGACCTTTGGTCCCTTACCAACAATGTTTTTTTGGAGGATGATGTGGAAGATGATATTGTTTGGAAATTCACGACTAATGGCCAATACTCCGCGGCATCGGTCTACAAGCTTTAGTTTCATGGGCTTATCCACTCTGATATGGATACTATTGTGTGGAAGGCTTGGGCTCCCCGCAAGGTGAAGCGTCATGCTTGGATTGCCCTCCAAAATAGGCTTGGACAGCCGATAGATTGCAAAAACGGGGTTGGCCTAATTGTGGACTTTGTCCTCTTTGCAAGCAAGTCACGAAAACGACCGACCATCTTTTTGTTACATGTTGATTCACCATTAGAATTTGGGAGCTTTTCAAGGAATGGCTAGGGCTTCAAGGAATTCTTCCTAGGCAATGTGTGGGGTTAAACATCAAGGCATGGTGGCCGTCATTGGCGGATGGCGCTACTTCGCAAGGCATTGGCATTGCTCACGGTGTGGGAGATTTGGAATGAGAGAAATGCGAGTGTTTTCCGAAAAAGTCCACCCAAACATTTGTAATTATTGATAAGATAAAGGGCGAGGCACGGTTATGGATGATTGCGGGTAGGAAGTTGGGTAGCATTTTACCGGGAGAGTAGGCTTTTGTACCTAAACTTTTAATTTCTTGTAAACTTCTTCTTAAGTAATCAAATGAGGCAAAGCTTTTGCCTCCGTTTCAAAAAAAAATAGCTAATCAATAGTTTGGTTAAGCTTACCCACAAGTTGGCAAATAGTTTGATTAAGCTGGTCATAAGCTTGCTTTAGTTTTTCTTAGCTCTGCTCTCAATTCTCCTATAATATCTACATCATCCTCTATGCAATTTCTGGCTCGTTCTATTATCTAGCATTTGTAAGAGAACGAGCATATGGATGTAAGACAATGACTAAGAAAATCAAGTGCACTGCTCATGCATTCGCAGGGGCTAGCTATCAAATAGGCAACACTACAGAACATTTAATAAAACAGAATAGAAAAACACTTGATTTAATATGTATGTTAACTAAAGTATGTGCCAACTTATTGAGTAGGAGTACTCTGTTATTAAGAACAAAATAATTCTGCGAGAATAATCCGAACACATTACAATAACTGTAACTAATGCCTAGTTCAAATTAAATTCTTAGCCATTAGTTATGGTAGTACAGAAGTAGTTTCTTGGGGGATAACATATTGGACACTGGAGATCTTTTTGAATGTCTATTATGTTAGCAGGGAGAATGAGAAATATTGCCCCAGAACAAGTTTGGCAAAGCCGCATCGCATATACATGTGAATTTTTAAACATGTAAATATACCAAAAATCTGGGTCATGGAGTAGTTAGTTTTTCTTTTTTTCCTAAAATGTTTAAGAAATTTATTAGGAAAAGATACAGGTAGTATATTTTTTCCAATATTCAGATGCAGATTTATAGTTCAAATACATATATATCGATCTGTGTTGACTAACTAATATATAAGCATTTTATGCATTTGACAGAGCTTTGCAAAACAGCGCATTGGAGTAGTGTGAAGATATGATGTGGTAGCATTTATACTTGCATGATGGAATACTGAGTGCGATCAAACTTAACTAAATAGCTTGATCGTACATGCCAGCAGAAATGATACAAGAGAAATGAACGCCATACAAGATAAGCAAGAAAATGTTTGCGTTACTGAGAGCTATAAGGCAGCCCTGAAGAGAGAATAAATTCCTGAAGTATGAGTGAAGAATCATCAGATGATCAGTTGTAATAATATGGCATTCTTATTCGTTGGAGAAATTTACATTTGCAGTAACGTGAGCATGATATTAGTTCTTTTCCTTTCGACAGTGTTATCAATCCAAGAGAATAATATATGTAGCATGATGGAAGTTGGGTAGCATTTTACAGATCCTGTACAGAAAAGCAGTGGCGGAGCGTGACACCAAAGAAAGCATGGGCCAAAATTCTTAACATCTTTGTAGACCGGGCTAGATTAAGCAAACTGGAGCAAATAGTGATGAATATATGTGCTAATTAACCTAGAGTTAGTGTTCTTTATTTTTTTAAGACTGGGCCACGGCCTTGTATGACTTCCAAGACGCTACGCCCCTGCAGATAAGTATGTAGAGAGATTCGATCAGAAGCATTAGCCATGCAAGATACATGCCTCCATGAAAAAACTGCCCCATAAATAAGCATTTTCAGTTGAGGACCTCGTTATACACGTAAATAAGAAGTAATTGTGCTCTATACTTGCATCTGAAAGCTGATGGAATCTATCCTTACAAGTTCATTTGGCAAATCAAAATGCCTCTGAAAGTTAAGTTTTCATGTGGCTAGTTTCTAAAAGAGTGAGGATTTTCTAAGCACTGCCTCAGCTGTACTCCCTATCAACACCGTCCATTCCTATAGTGAGTCCTCGAGATGTGTGTTGTCCCTGCCAACAATTTGCCTAGCACAGCCTGGTGTTGTCTGCATTACAATAAACTAATTTGAGACAGTCCAAGGCTACCGCCGCAACTTGTATTTTTCTACTGGTCTTTTTCATAGCCATGTGAGAGAAGAGTGTGTGCGACATGACTTCTTCCGCTTCAAAACAAAATAAAAGAAAAAAGAAGTGTTGAGAGAGAGCTAAGGAGAAGACAAAGAGAGGGACTCGGTGCATGCAAGAGAACTTTTTATAGGAAGTTGGAAGAGAGATTAAGAGGAAAAGCTTACAGAGAGGGAGGCATTAGAGAGAGAAGAAATGTATTTGCTACATGAGACAGAGAGATGTCATTTTAGGGAGAGAGGAAGCTTTTCATCAGAGAGAGAAAACTGCCGAGGGAGAGAGATTCGTCCAAGAGAGAGGGGCAAAAGTCAAACACATGTGAGCTATAATCAGTTGACATCAGCTGTCCTGTCCGCATGTGTCCATCAAAAGCGGATGGTGTAGCACTGTACTAAAGGGGTGCAGCTGCATGCGTGCTTAGATACATATTTCTCTTTCCAAAAACTGCATCTTAACAAAAGATAACCTAAATGCGGAGAGGTTGGACTGGCAACTCTCAATGCCACTTCTGCTCTTCTGAAGAAAACATGAACCATATTTTGTTTAACTGCATCTTTGCCAGATTTGTGTGGCTGATGGTGGTCTATGCTTTTGGATTTGTCAGGCCACCAGATAGTGCAAATGATATGCTGGGAGGGTGGATTGACTCCTTCCCAGCTCCACTGAGGAAATCTATCTTTTGTGGATGCACTGTTGTTAGCTGGACGATTTGGAAAACAAGAAATGATGTTTGCTTTGATAGAAAATTCCCAGACGATCCATCCAGTTCTATCTACAGAACCGGGCTATTTTGCAGAAAAACCAAGACGGAGGAAGACTTGAAGATGGTGCGGTTTTGCTGAGGCGAGTGGCGAGTGAAGTGTACTCAAGGGTATATGGATGGGCTCCTGCAACGCTCAGAATTGTGAGTTGAAGCTGTTTTGTCTTGGTTTAGTCTTGATTTGGAAATTGTCTTATAATAATGTTGTTGGGTGGTGATGCTGTGGAGCATGAGTAAGTTCTGTCTGGGGGTGGGTTCTTCCTTGCGTGATCGCTGGAAAACCTGGAGAAACATTCCTGAAAATGGTAGGCCTGCGTGCCTAACCTGTTTTGCTTTCGTTTTTTTATTCTTTTTGTTATAAAATTGTGGGCGGTTTCTTTAACAGAAAGCGACAGGGAGGCCCGTTGGGTCAAAAAAAATAGAAATAATGTAAAATAAGCTTTTATCTTAGATGTTGCTATGAGCTGGCATGCTGAAGAAGCACCCAAAACACATTGTAATTAACTGTATGTAAGACATGTGATGCAATGAAATTAGTTCACTGAACCGCCAAGGACTCGAATCCCAATAAGAACCCATGCGATATGGCTGATGCCGCGGAAGACATCCTGAATATCTAATCAGTGGGACAGATGAGAAATAACCTTTTTGGTTATGAACTTCCGGTTGTGCAAATTCAATCAGTGATATGCATATATATGAAAAAAACCTGCTTGGAAAGAAAACCCTCACAAATTCACGTACTGGTTGCAGGACGTAGGAAACAATTAGAGGGTGGCACACCTCCAGTAAAAAAATTGTGTTCCCCAACCATGATAAAATTTTGCCAATGAATAATATATGTAGCCAATATTTTTTAAATTAAAGTTAGAATTTTCTCCCTCAAATTTTGGGGTGGACCACAATCTTGGGTGGTTGTACTCCCAGCCCATCAGAGTTCAAACTCAGGTTTAACAGTCCCTCATAAAGGCGGAATATTCTTTTAGTGAAAGTCTTCTCATCGATAGCAAGGTGTCTGTGATGACTTCGTCAACCTAAAGTCGCTCAGTCTTTCGAAGGTTACTTATATGCGTAGGGTGTGTGTTCGTGGGTTCATAGGGATGAGTGTATACGTGTGTGACTTGCATTGTACTGTGTTTCTAAAAAAAAGTCTATAGTTTTTTATGATTTCACTGTGGAAGAGGAAAAAACAATATTATGCGTACACCACAGGTTTGTTTTGAAAAAAAACGAAGAGTTGGATCCCCGTCCGGCCCCCGTAAGGGCTTGTTTGGTACTAGAGTTTTGGTGGGGATTGGTGGAGATAATCTCCACCAAACCCCAAATCCCCACTCACTTCTAAATTTGTTTGTCTAGGTTTCCTTCGTATAAATCGTTCATATCGAATTAACGATCGAGCCGCGCCGTCTCTCCGATCGGCAATAACATAATCCATGGAACAAAAGAGAATCGCTAGCTCGATCGGCCCGTCCTCGAGCGATGGCAGACAAGGAGGTGGAGGCGTTGGATGTGGGTACTCGATCGACGAGTGATAAGGAGATGGCGGCGTTGGACGGCGAGAAGAAGCCGGTCGACAAAGCCAAGGCGACCGACGCGATCCCGATGGTCAAGATAGGCGATGAATTTGTTCCGCTTGCCGACGAGAGCTGGCTCGCTGATAAGCTCTCTTTCATTACCGACTTGGCAAAGCTCATGAACCACTCGGAGGATTGGATCGAGAAAAGAAGGCGGCAGTACAAGGAGGACGCTGCCCGTAGCAAGAGGATCATGGATGAGTTCGTGCAGCTCTGTGTGGAGGCGTACAACCAGGAGGACGAGGAGGAGGAGGATGACGACGACTACGACGCCAACTACGCTAGGGTGGAGGAATTGAACACGAGGCTGTGGAACGAACACATGGCTTCTCTAAGTTCTCTCGGCCTGATCTCTGAAGTAAAATACGGAGAGGAGGACGACAATAAGATGCCTCTAGCTTGAAGATTCGTCTATCTGTAATTCTATATCAACTGTGTAGGCTGCAGCAAAGTAGTGCCAATCTTATGTTACTATCTACGTTATTGAACCACCCATGTACGTATTTCTATATGGGAAAATGATACAGGTACTCTTAAGACTATGTTATGTATTGATCAGTTTTCTGTTTGCTGTTGCCATGTGATTGCTGTGACTAATTCGTATCTGGTTTCTGAGCAATTGCCTCTACTCAGTAATCGATGTGCACAAACTAATTTAAAATTCCTGTATCCTGTGATTTGAAACTCTGCATTTAGCATCCGGATCGGCTATCCACCTAGTAGAAACTAATCAGTAATCGCTGAAGATTGCCAGTTACAGCCTCAACCTGTTCGAATTACCTATCACCAACATCCATGCCTCTAAACATTCCACCAATTATTTTGATCTAGCCGAAATGTTTAATGAGAGACTGTACAGCACCCATGTCACTTAACTGCTTCAGCATCTGCGGAGTAAGAGCATTCCTGATATCCTGAATATTTTTTACATTCCTTAGAATCTTGATCTTATTCCAAGCTTAGGGCATCTTCAGCGGGCCGATGCAAACCGGCCGTCCTGGTCCGTATGCGTTGGGGCCTGGACAGAAAATTGATCACAGTCCAGCCCACCTGGCCGGCGCGCGCAGCAGCGCGAAGCATCCTGGCCGCGCTGGCTTTTTTATTTGGCCACCGCGTCCCCGCTGCGCGTTCGAGCGCGTTTCCGCCGCGCTGGTGACTCTTTCCCGCCGTCCGTCGCTGTTTCCCACCCTATAAAAAGGCGGTGCCACTGGCGAAGGCCTCTCCCCTACCAGAACAACGAGCACCATGCCAGGGCGCCCTCTTCCTAGCAGTGGCACCGGCCGCTGAGATGGGGGAGAGGCATGCGAGCAGCCGGCCAGCAATGGGGCGGGCGAGGGCGACGACGCCAGCAAGGCACCGCTGCTTCACCCGACGCTCGCACCTACCACAACCAGACCACCGGGAAGCCTTTCTCGTGGGCAGTCGCGGGCGATGTCATGCTGCCGGTGGTGGTCCGGCTGCGTGCATGCCAAGAGCGGCGCATGGAGTTCTTCGAGGCTGTGCGCGCCAACCCCGGTGACGCCAGTTTGCGCGCTCAATTCGATCAAGCGACGTACGAGGTAGTGGTGGTGGCCGCCGAACTGCGGGATCTAGAAGCGCAGTGGGGCTTCCGTGCCCGGTCGCCGCCGCTGGCAGCGTTCTTAGATACATTGCAAACATTGTTTATCGGATACATCCTGCCCTAGAACTAGAAGAAAAAGTAGCTCGTGGCTACTCGTCGTCCTCGGAGCAGGAGGAAATGGAGGCCTTGCAGCATGCGGGCGCAACTTAGTGGCGACGGCACATGGTCTCATCGAAGACCGTGACCGTAATCTGGTGGCCATCGTCGTAGTTGAAGAAGAGGAAGTGGCCAGCCACGATCTCGTACCGCTGGCAGAACCTCCTGAAAGAGCATGGAGCCCCCATGTGTGGTTTTGGTAATTAATGACAATCTCTATGGACTAATGTTTGCATTAAGTTATATTTGTAGGACATGTCCATAGACAATGCTTGAACCATATGTTGGCTTCAAGGTTGTAAGAAGGAGCAAATGAAGAACATTAAGTGATGACCAATGTGTTATTCAAGGGAATATCCAAAGAATGGTCATATGAGAATTGAGCTTATTGCAACTATGTCTTGAAGAATATAATTGAGTGGACATTTGTGTTTACCTTCAAGACATCATCATCATGAAGGAAGAAGGAATGATACAAGGTTGATCAAGTCAAAGTGCAAAGATGGGATTCAAGTTGATCAACTCTCAAAGCATACATAATGTATCGAGTGGGATCTTGTGATCTCAGGCAAGGATAATATTAAGTGGTGATTGTCTTCATGGATGTGAAGTCAAGTTCAAGATGAGCCATCTCAAGGAGATTATATACTTGATGCATGTATTCTATTTGGTGGTAATGGCTATGTGAAGATATTCCTAAGAGAGTCTTTCCCATATTTATTTATGGGGGAGCAATCCACAAGACTTCTTCAAGCTAGCGCATTCAAGAAAGGAATTCCATCTTGAGGTGGATAAGATCGCCTTCTTTAAGCTCAGGAGGAATTCACAAGGCAAAGGTTTGTTCTTGATAGGTTTTCTCTTCTACCGGTCTCGTGTGTTAGTTTGGAGACCGGGTTATAGGATTGGTAGCCGTACTATCAAGAGGGGCTCTCGAGTGAGTAACTTAATCGTATCGTTCGAAGAGAGCTCAAACCTTTGCATATTTGGCATCATCTTTCTTGGTTCTTATTTGGCTTTTATCCATGTGACATTTTAGAGCTTGTGGTTATTTCCATGACAAGCTCTAACTCATCAAAAACGGATTTTGGATGAAATTCTTATTGAGTTTTTGATGTTGATGGTTTTGCCGGTTCATATCTTATAGATAGGTCAAACCTTTCATCATTTGGTTTTATCCTCCCTTGTTGGACTATGATGTTTCTATGCATATACTTATATAGCTCGTTGTTGTGATTCCAACGAGCTCAAGATCATCAAAAACGGAGTCTGGATGCTCAAGTTATTGTCGTTTTCGTGTTGGTGTTCCTGCCAGTTTTTAGGTGGCCGGAGTCTCCGGCCCGAGACAGAATGTCTCCGACCCAACTCCGGCCTGGCACCTGATTTGTCCGTCCTAAGGCCCCCGAATACCCCAGGGCACCGGAGACTCCAGCCCGGGGGCGGAGACTCCGGCCCGGGGGCGGAGACTCCGGCCCGGGGGCGGAGACTCCGGCCCGGGGGCGGAGACTCCGGCCCGGGGGCGGAGACTCCGGCCCGGACGATTTCTGGACATAACGGTTGGATTTTGGGGGACCTATTTAAGGGACCCTTCTTCCCCAATGGATCCCCAACCATTCTTGCAAGTTTTCTCCTCCATTATTGACCTTCACAAGCTTGCTATCTCTCAATCCCTCCAATGATTTTTGCATCTTCTTGAGGGAAAAGAGAGAGGAGATCTAGATCTATCTTTCCACCAATCAAAATCTCCTCTAAGTGAGGGGAACCTATTGGATCTAGATCTTGGAGTTCTTTGTGGATTTCTTTTGTTCTTCCTCTCATATTCCTCCATAGCATTTGTTGCTTTGGTAGAATTTGGGAGAGAAGGATTTGAGCACTTTGTGTGCTCTTGCCATTGCATTTGGTGCATCAGTTTGAGTTCTCCTCAGAGATTCGTGAAAGTGAAAGTAAGAAGCTTGTTACTCTTGGGTTCTTGGAACCCTAGACGGCTTTGTGGCTTTGTGGTGCCTTGGTGGCTATTCTTGGGAGCCTCCAATTAAGTTGTGGATGCGTGCCCCAAGCTTTGTGTAAAGTCCCGGTTCCGCCTTGAGGAACCCCTTAGTGGAAGAGTGAGCTAGGCCTTTGTGGCGCAAGCTCACACCGGAAAATAGGGTGAGACCTTTGTGGCGTTGGTTAGGCCTTTGTGGCGATACCACAACCCTCCAACGAGACGTACTCCCTTTCAAGGGAGGAACTCGGGAATACATCATCGTCTCCGTGTGCCTCGGTTATTTCTATACCCGAGCTCTTTACTTATGCACTTTACATTGTGATAGCCTTCGTGCTTGAAGTTATATATCTTGTTATCACCTTGTTACTTGTATTGCTTAGCATAAGTTGTTGGTGCACATAGGTGAACCTAGTTTATTTAGGTTTTGTGTGCTTGACAAATTAAACGCTAGTTTATTTCCGCATTTGTTCAAGCCTTTTGTAAAAGTTTTAATCGCCCATTCACCCCCCCCCCTCTAGGCGATATCTGTGTCCTTTCACCTCCTCCACCCACTGGCCAGTTACGACGTCCCGGTGCGATCGAAGAGGACCTCCGCGGGCCGTCGCCGAACTTGCGAGGCAGCCTAATGGAGTCTGGGTCGCCGCCGTAGTTGAGGGTGACGCCGAACTCGAACCCATCAACAGGCTCGGGCTCCAGCATTGAGGGGGGGGGGGAGAAGGCGGAGGAGATGGCGATGGCGGCGCTGCTCTAGCGCCCACGGGTTGGTGGCGGCGACGAGCTCTGGCCGCCACCATCGCGGCTCCCTCCCGGCTCCCTCGACGCCTACCTCCACGGCCACGGCCCGATGGGCACCCTAGCCGCCCTCCCCTCGATCCAATGCCTCTGGTCATGGCCTAGCTAGCGCTGCCCTGCGATGGTGTGGAGAAGAACGGTGGGAAAGAAGGGGGGAAGAATGCGTCGATGTGCAAGAACTGGTCGGGCACGACCGTTTAAAAAGACCTGATGACATTGGATGCCGGCGCGGAGGCCCAAGCGCCAACATTGAAGTGACCACGCCATGCGTTGGGCGGCGCAGCACGCTGCCAATGCCGCAGCATAGAGCGAAGCGACGGGCGACACAACAGAACCTTTGACCACCATAGCTTTTGCCCGTTGAGTCGCTGCCATGCGGGGCCAGGCGGGAGGACACGGGCGGACAGCGCGCCTGTCCGCGCCGACGCATCGGTGACCCAAATTTGGTGGACCGATACGTCAGGCCGGACGCGTCAGTCCGAATGTGTCACCCCGCTGAGACGTGCGCAACCGACGCGTTGGTCCAATCAGACCAATTCGGACGCGCGCGGACGCAATGCATCGGCCCGCTGGAGATGCCCTTAGCATGCCGTTTGTACTCATCCAACATGTCCAAGACATCTCTGACAGTCCGACCAGAACCCCGAGCAATTCGTGATTCATTGATCAGCTTTGGATTTACACTGTCAAGCTCTGTAATATAATCTGAACGTAAGAACAATAAACCGCCGGGATGTTAGTCTAGTAAATTACAAGTGGGTGACTCGTCAACCCAACTTACCTGCATCCGTCATGAAATCCATCATCGTCATATACCGCTTAATCTTAGCCTGACTGTCCTTCTTATGTCCTTTTGCCATCAATTTAGAACTAAATCCAGGCAACATAGAGAACACCTGCATAAGATAGAATAATCCCAATTTGAAACGTTGCTCTCTATCAAACAGCAATATGGATGTAGATTTTCTCCATTGTTCTTTCTCTTGTATCTTTTCATAACATTAGTTGTTTTGGCGGGATATTTTTTGAGAGAAAAAACCGAGGAGACCTCTCTAAAAATATCAAAAAAAAAAGAGAAATAGGAAGGAAGGACAAGCTCTTCAAAATCAATAATAGAGAGAGAGAAAAGAAGGACCAGTCCTTAAAAAGAAGAGGGACCTTTTATAGGCCACCCAAAAAATATGACAATTGCTAATGTTTTACACACAAATTAAATTCCACTCAAGGGCCAGAAATTTCCAGCAAAATTTCAGGTGCTTCCAAAATGAGAAAAACAATACTCCCTCCAACCCATATTACTCTTCGTCAATATAGATGTAGCTGGAACTAAAATATGTCTAGATACATCTATATTAGCGATAAGTAATATGGGTCGGAGGAAGTAGAAATTTACATCCTTGAAAATTCTGGTCACCCCAAAACCGGCAAAAGTACCATAACGAAAACAACCATAACATGGGTATCCGTACTACATTTTCGATGATCTTAGGCTCGTTGGAATCACAACAACGAGCTCTAAAACTTAAGCATAGAAACATCATAATTCAACAAAGGAGGAAATCACACGCCAAGGTGATGACACAAAGATGATTGATCAGTGTTGAGAGTTCATAAATTTCTTTCCAGGCAATCACAACCTTAACCTACAGTCCAGAATACAAGTTACTGTCACATTATTTTCTTTCCAGTCCATACAATCACAGCCTTAACCCGCAGACCAAAATACAAGTTACTGTCACAACTACGGGTTGATTACTGCTAAGTGAAACATAAAATTATAGAGCTATATACGTAACGTTACAGAAAAAACCCCAACTTTCCCAACAAAATGTTACATGTACAACTCTATTCGTTTATAGATGTGATTCCTCAAGAGCCTAGTGCCTGTCATGATGGATATACAGGATCATGGGTGTAAATAATGAGGTGGAGTACTAAAACTAACAAAGCCAGCAAATGAATAAAACTGGAGTTTATCAATCATCTTTACGTCAGACGTTGCAGTCCTAGCTCTGAAGAAATGAGTCTGAGAAGCACCTGGACAAGCTCCCGAACCCTGGCTTCTCTGATGCAGGGACAATAGAATGCCAGTGTAAATTTAAAGAGTAAGAAGAAGAAAAGCAGCACAAATTAACCCAATTCCTATATGTCAACGAAGGTTGTGAGGATCAAGATCCTAAACTGAGAGGATGAATAGTATGATTGAATCATAGATCTTATGCCGATTGAAATTTGTTTGTTTATGCATATTCTATACTTATCATATATTCTATTCTACTGAAGACATTATCTAAGAAAACCATATATTCTATATTTCTATTCTACCGGAAATTATTATTTAAGAAAACTATCTATCTTTGATATTAATGGGCAAATTCAGAAATACAATTCTGGTTGAGCTGATCGACTACCAGCAGTTACCAGCAACTAATTACTTACCAAGAGATTGAACTACATTGTTATAGCAAATTGGCATTTGGCAAAAACAAAAAACAAAAATCTAACATGAAAGAAAATAACGATGGGGGTGGTAGATCAACATTATTTACTGGCGATTCTACATGTGTTAAACTACCTAACAGCTCTTTATAACCACTGTAGCTACCATCGTTGTGTACTATTTGACAGCAGCTACTGAATTGCAACAGCAACTACCCCTGTTAACTTTGACTACTTGCTAACAATTTGACAAATCACTAGCTACCTACTCTACGTATTTCTTATTGTCTGACACCATAGCCTGTATTACTTGCTAGTAACTCTAGGGCTAGGAAACCTTTTTCTTACCTTGAGACAACAAGCTCAGAGAAAGTGGGAAGCAAAGACAATAAATGAGCTCTCCCATGGGACTGCTTTTCCCCTAAAGCCTCTTTCAGGTACAGTGGTATGTTGAGAGCTTTAGCTGTTTCAATGTTTATTAATAGTCTAGCAAGCTCTTGAAGGACACAAACTGTTTCTTCAATCCTCACACTAGGCAACGGATGGTCTCCTGCAACAATACAACATGATCAGCACAATTCCACAAGTGAAAAATGGCAGCATTTTTTCAGGCAATTACAGTGTTCAAGATAACAAAAATGATGCGGCAGCATTACTACGGAAAGCAAGCTCAAGATTAAATCATCATCGACTTAGAAAAATACCTAGGTCATTTTCATCAGCTAAAAACTGACCCAGTATAGCCTCACATCGCTTTGTAAGGATGGAAATAGAAACTTTACTGGTTTCTGATACTTCCAGGTATGAGCTTGTCTTTGATGTACAACTGCAATCAATCACAAAAACAAGTTGTTCTAAGTGTACTCTCAGTTTGGTAGTTGGCATAAGCAAGCGCAACCAAATGAAACAGAAATTTTTGGTGAACCTGCATAAAGAAAACATCATCTGCAAACAGCCCAGAGAAAATCTGCTGCAGTGCAATGGTAAAAGACCGACAGTTTGAATAGGCAGGGATCCTGTTCGTGATGCACACCGATCAAGACAGTTCACAAGCCTTTGCAATACCTGGAAGAGAACAAACATTTGAACTATCTGTGAGATGGACACGATTGAGCATTTACAAGGACATTTTTTAACTCATCCAAGCCACAACTAGTTATTTATTTCTCATTTGCAACTGTACAGGCTAAACAAATGCATGTTATTTGTGAACAAACCTCAACAGGAGCATCCTTCTGCAGCTTCAGAACACTATCTCCAAAAACAGTGAGGACAGTCATTTCAAGGCTCTCATCGGCTGTAACGGAGTCAGCTGAAGGAACATCTGAAGACAACACACGCCCACAAGATCCAACAAGAAAGGGTTCGTACACATCTGCAACCTCCTTCCAAAAGCGAGCTCTAGAAAGTCTATATGAATTCATCTCACTTCTACATTCAACATTTTCCTGCCTCACCTCATATGTCACAACACGATTGAAGCATTCAGCAGAAACTCTCCAAAGGGTACCCCTGGGATTGTCTCTCCTTGTGGTCATGCACCTGCATTTACAACTTCCAGAGTAAGTATGGAGTAAATAAACAATCCAATTCCTTAGGCTCAGAATCTAGATTGTTCCAAATTAACCTTCATCAAATATATAATTAGTACAAACACTCTGCAGTAAGCAAATAATCATCTTCACCTGGGATAATATTCTTTACATTTTGCAATGTATCTTTATAATTGCAACCAATACAATTCACACCACATACAAAGTTAGGAACTTCAGATGTACAGGTTGAAATGTGACAGCCGAAGAAGTTATGCCATCAAATTTAACTCTATAAAAAATTATTCAAAAATCCTCATTTTAGCAAAGCATCTAATCTGTTTTGTCCCATGAAAGCTTATATTCAGCAACTCTAATTTCTGGATACCTAATACAGACATGCCAAGATAAGTTATGTGGAGAATAGAAGATATGGTTGAGTCTGCAAACTGCTAAGGAGTACTACCAGCATGTGTTCACAAATAAGGGCAACATAACTACTTCTCCAAAGCTTTGCTAGGGAATGTAAGCTAAAGCAATTTACCTTCCAAGACCTTGAATAATTTCTGGAGCGGCACTAAACCTTTCATGTGGTGGAGCCTCCAAAAAAAGGTTGACCATGATCGGCACAAGCTTTTCTATAAATACAATGCCCCAGCCACAGCCCACCATAGTATCTCCTTTTGTGCTACTGCCGTTGATATGGCCTCGTTCAACTGTAGCCATGAAAAATTACACACAAAATTACTCAAGATATCATATTTCTTAAATTATGCAAATGTATGTAGGATATCATAACATGTCATACCAGAAGCACGCTTTGTGCCATTGGCCAGTGCATCAGTATTCTGTTCACGTACTTCTTTACTACTCTTGTGCAGGGGACTTTCTTCTCCATTAAGATAGCATAGCAGCTCAAGCAGGAGAGGCGACCACATTGATGATAACATAGGTGTTGGGCATAGCATAGGAATAATTTCCAAGATACCACGCTGCACAGGAGGAATGCTACCCTAAAGCATAAAAGACTAACTGGTCATGGAGGTCCACACAGCAAGCATCCCGTTCTATAGCATGGAAGTTGTCAAGGTAAAATAAGGAATAAAAAACAGAATCCAAGAGTATATAGGGGGCAAATGAAGACTAAAGGCTTCTTTTAGTTTATCTCATGGCCAGTGGTCGCAAAATAAGCACCACGGAATAATCTTTAAGAGAGAACATGCAGAAGCTTTGCATATAGTTCTCAAACATGAGGAGGACAATTTAAGAACCATGTAATAAAAGGCACATTCTCAGACTATCTAAAAGACAATTTAGAAACAAAAGCTTTTCATGGTGTATTCTCCTACCCAGGGTATAGAATCAAGAAACAGGCTTGTTATGGGCCATTTAGTTTATCAGGAAGCGGACAGTAAACTAGTTCCCAGTTAAAATATTTGGAATTGGTCAAAAGCGACTGTAAGGCAGAGCAACCGAAGATGGCAGTAACAGACTACTAAACCTTCCAAACCCAGGCTGGTTGGACCACAAACAATATTGGGAAACAGCCAGTTCTGACTGGTTTTCTAAGCCATGCGAATCACGCATTCGTGCCCACATTCTACCTTTCTAAAAGTGCAAACATAACCCGCTAACCACCCTACATGTACTTGGATGGCTGACCAGTGAAAAATATCCAAATACTTTGCACGTAGGACACTTCTAGAAATTCTATATTTAAACTCTAGAGTGTAGCAAATGATACTTATAAAAGAAAGAGAACACAAGCATACCAATTCACTGTCATAATCTGTACAATTCATGGAACTCTTAATCATTAGATGCATCACAGCCATGAGCCTAAGATACATCTCATCATTAAAAAGAGACTGTGCTTGAACATAAAGATCTCCTGCATGAATGCAACATCATTAGTATCTCAATGCAAGATACGAAACCTAATGACACAAACTGCAAATTTCAGAGATTTACCAAGACCACGAAGGACCTCTTGCTTCACTTTCTCGGCCGAGTCACTCTTATAGTTTGGTGAAGTTTGAAGAACAAGTTCGTAAATATCAAGAACGGATTTCACATAGGAAGATTCTAGATTGCCCTGAATATTTTATTAGTTATACATCAGACATGTATTTGTGATACTTATGTAAATAATATTTTAAAACATCTACTCATGATTTTTACAGATAATAAAAGTAACGTGACAGGTCCAAGACATGCCATTTATCCACAGTGTAAGTGTAAATCAAGTCTTTCCACAGGGAAGTACAGAGAGAATAGTAAACATTTTGAAGAAGTAGGCTCCTTAAAGTTACACTGCACTCCTCACAGTTGTGAAAACATCTCATTAGTTTCTTTCAGATGCAACAAAAAGTCATAATGGCAGTCATCGGGTGATTACATGCCACTGACAGCTTGCATTTCAAAGATGGTAAATACGTATACAATTGCGCAAACCTTATCTAAAATGTCAATTACTTCATTTTTCTGGTGTCGCTGCTAAACAGTTCCTGCTTGACGTAGTTTAATCCAGAAAAACTGACTTTCTTTGCCTTCACGAAGAAGGTTATTATCAGTTACAGAATCATAGCATCTTATGGAGAATTTTGTTACAGTATATGTGGATTGCCCACCTTCTCTCCATCAGTTTGGACTTCTTGTTCTACTGGTTGGTGCATGAAACTTAATATGGTATCAGAATTCAGAACAGAAGTCTTGGTTCAAGTCTCGGCTTTTGCAATTTAAAAAGAAATTCACCACGGAATAATCTTTAAGAAAGTATATGTGGATTGCCACTTTGGTTTCTGCTGGTTGGTGCACGAAACTTAATAAATTTGACAGCTATATTTCCTATTCAATCGGGAGATGACAATGATTTATACGATAAAAGGTTCAAAGCTGTGCATAAATTTTGAAGGGGAAGGGGATAACAAAGTTGATGTCATGGCATAACAGTGTGTTAAACCGTGAGAACAGTAGTAGAACACTCAGTTGTTTCCATAAAGAAAGTACAATATTGAGCGTTCAGCATCACAAATAATTTGACCAGGCAGATAACGATAAGCTTACTAGCTGTACTAAGCTAGCAGAGAGAGAGAGAGAGAGAGAGAGAGAACCTTTGGACAGTTTGAACCAACAAACGTCTGCAAACAATTTATAGCTGCAAGAGCAACCTCCTTGCTACCATTTAAGATGCTATTTTTTAGAAAAGCAAGCAAAATTGCCCAACCTGAACATTTTTCAAGCATGATAGGTCAATAACAGTTACATGTAACTAACTGGTATGCAACATAAGCATAATGACCACCACAAAGAACTGACCAGAAGAAAATTTGCTCAATTGCTGGAGGAGAGGGAAAAATGATCGTAGAAGCCGCGCTATACCACCTAGTAAAAGAACAATAGTTTCGTCCCACTGTTTTTGCGCTGTATTTCGACTGGAAAAACAAAAGAAGAGTCCATTTAATCAATAAGAGGACAGAACAAGGAAATTACCAAGAAATAGGAAAGCTTACAAAGAACTCGACATTATTTGATGCCAGAATCAGTAAGACTAAACGGATGGGCATGTAGCGTAATTGTGAGAGCGACGGTTTTAATTCACACCGATCCGAGTTCAATTCATAAAACAAACAAGGTGGGTTGTAGTTAATCAGAGTACATGAACGTGCATGTACTAAGTAGGGTTGACAAAACTCCATGTTTTCCTAGAATGTGCAGCACATCCTTCAGCCTTATTCCATCACTATAATGAAAACGAATTATCCTCATAATCAATTACTAACTTAACTTCCAATCTGGTGAGCGACATAACCAAATAACACAAGTTTTTTTACTTTAAACACAATATGCTATCAAAGACTGAAAACCTGTGATGGATAAGCATATGAACAGCTTTCCCTGCACGAGTTCCTAATTCCTTTCCTTGCCACTCATCTTTAGATGAATTAGATGCCTGAAAATAAAGATTAAGGCTGATTATAAGTGGAGAAGATTCAACGGAAATATCAAAACATGCTAAGCAATTGCTAAATTACTTACCAAGTGAGAAACATGTTCTAGCATTGGGAAAACATATATCCACAGGCAATCCTCCCACATAGTTGGAGAAAGTTTTTGCCCATGGGTGCAGAGAGTCTGAAAGAGAGTCCGAACTGCTGAGTTCCGAACCTTGAAATAAACAAAAACTTTGCATAAATTCTGGTGTGCTGTACATGTCAAAGAATATGAATTATGGCACAGAATCACCAATGAGCTACTCAGAACATATTAAGCAAACCGTGTATGGTCATGCACAAAAGACATACCTCTGGACGGTCATCTGCACCCAATTTCTGAAGGACAGAGAAAACTGAGAAGAACAGCTTACTGTAATCAACTAGTTGTTGTGAAAGATTTTGCTTAACGTCCTTCTCATTGGTTGATACACCCGACCGAACCTCTGAGATCCAAAAAAGAGCATGTATTAAGTATACAAAATTAGAGACAATGGTAATGTTGTCAGAAGTGGCCATGTACCTTCTTCATCCATGTGATTAGCTTTCTGAACAGACTTGTCGATTAATCCCTTCACAATAAAATCAGTAGCAGTCCAAAGAAGACCAACTGCTGTCAAACTTATGTTTATGTCAGTTTTCTGGGCACCATATGCTCCAGTAACCAAAATGCATCTGCAATTGTTGGCACAAGAAAGTATCAGAGAAATTTTAAGTAGATAGTGAACAAACTCATAAACTATGGATGTCCATGTCCAACTTCATAGCATCACTAACTTTACAGCTCAAGCATCATAAATTTTGTATGCACTAAAAACTACTGGTAAAAGTTGAGGATATTGACTTAGTGTATTTATTTGTTTGCAACTTTGTGTAACAAATTGAGCATTTGGTGCCCAACCAGCTATCAAAAAGACTTTCTTGTTTGACGGAAATGAGATCGGGAGCACAACAGATTCACAACTTACTCATCAAGACATTGTACAGGTATTGTTGCCAGTCCCTCATTCATTATTACACGTATGCTCTGCAAAAAAAATTGATTGTGTTGAGGCCACCAAATTAATTGTTGGCAGAATTATAGAACATATTGTTGTTTTGCCAATTTTCCATTTTACAGGTGAACATTTTAGTCCCATTCCATATCAATAACCTGACGTTAAAGGTCAATATTACAGGCTCAGAAGTGAGCTACAAACTTTCGATGGAACTGCCATGTATACCAAACATAAGCACTGTGCAGTTTAGAATTTACCTGAAAACCTAAGGAGATGATATCTTTTTCAGAGGCATCGGTAACAGCCCTAGCAGAAAATGGATATAAGGATCTACAAGTAACATATACAAAGTAGAAAACCTAATCAAGCATGAATTGAAGCAACACCTCAACATATGAAGAATGCTGGGCCAGCTATAGGACAGCTTTTCTCCATGTCTCTGAAACAGTACGAGTAAGAAGTATATTGTATAATTGTAAAAGGCTTACATTTTGGAACATAGTATATGATGTACCCAATGGAAGACATATGGAACAAGGTAAGTACCTCAAGGACATGCAAAAGAATTTTCAGTGCACCCATTTGAACATCAATATTCTTGTTAGATGAATACAGGATCACCAGTGGAGATAAAACTGCATACTCAAATGATCGTGTTTCACTTTCTTCAACCAACTAGCAAGTACAGAAATCAATTCCCAGTAAAAAAGCACAGAAATCAAAAGGTCAGACAAATCATGAAAGACAAATAATATAAGTAATGTGCTCTTACTTGGTACTCTGTAAACTGGTGAGATGCTGAACTGATACCCTGAAATTTTTCAGAACCCACTACAGAGCAGATTGAATGATCTAACGAATCCAGCGCCATATTACGTAATTGCGGGTTGGAGCAATTGGCAAGCTGCAATTTGTTACCATCATCAAGATCATCATGGCATCACAAATGACAGCAGGAAAGCTAACAGTCAATCCAAACATATGCACTGCTACCTCAAGATGATGTGCAGCAATTTGATCCCATATTGGTTCGACTCCTGTAGCATGATGAAACAAATAAATATAAGAAAACACCAAGGAAACAATACTATGGTGTCAATAAACTTTATATCCTGACTATACTGTACATTCAGTGGCAACTATCGAGTTAATATTTAAGATCAAGTTCAGAGCACTATTGTTAAGATCTCATCAGCCAAAATCTAAAACTCATCATTTCACATGAATAATTTCACGCACTGGTAAACTGGTGTGCTATATTTCATGTGAAGGACACTCGCCAACAAAACAAGGATAACAATTTAATGTGATCTATTAGCATGATTTATACCCAATGGCCTACTATGAATCTGTTAGATGAGTTTCACACATACTACAAATAAATGACATTACTTGAAAATTATGTTCATCGTGTGAAATTAGAAAAGCAGAAATACAGCAAACATGATTGTTTTATTTAGCAAATGAATCTTCCTTCGTGTCTATACTTCATTTTGCTTTCCCAAATATATCTCTTTGGGTACTTCTAGCAAAGAACATATGAAGATCATCATTCAAATAGGTTGCTTGTCTGAAAAGAACATATCCATGCTTCAAGAAGGAAACCCACGATGCAGATTATTGACAAGTATCGATGTCATGCGCTCCACTGAAAACGCAATGCTCCCAATCTGCTGGCCTGATAATTGAGAATTTCCTGGTATGTGCTGACATGATAATTGATGCAATGCAGACAACAGTGACTTCACTGCAGTTACGTTCATCAAGGCTGAACTTTCAAATAACTGCATCCAACAAATTGACAAAACAACATTCAATGTATGCAAAATGTAGTTAAGAGATGTAAAACAGAAAAAAGAAACATGACTACCCCCAAAAAAAAATAACAATAATATCATGTTTTCCTCCTGACCTGAGAATTTAAAGAAGAGAGAATATGGAAGTCACTGTACTGTCCAGATGTATCTCTTGAGAGTCTTGAAACAGAAGCAGATACTTCCTGTCAGAAATTTGTTGCACCACTTCAGAGAAGTTAGAACCTAGGAGAACACTGATAGCACAAGAATTTAATAAACTATACAATGTGCAACCTGGGTCGAAGCATGCGGAGCATGAATAGTTCTATCAAGTGCTGCAAGAGTCTCCAAGACCTTCAAAGTTTTCAAGAATCAGATATAGCACAGTAATTAAAACTAGTGAATCTAATTCTCTACTTACCAAAACCCAGGAGGGACCCAGGATATTGTGTAATCGATGCGCCACATTAAAAAGTGTCCTCAATGCCTGGATTAAAAATAACCAACTATAGATATGTAATGTAAATTGAAAATGCAACCAAATAAAATAGCTGTAAATCATGCATGTTACCTGCACATTTTTCGGTGTCAGAACAATACTATCACGCTGATCCACCAACGTTTCAAGTTTCTTGGATCCAGGAGAGAGCAAGATACTACTAACAGGTATAAAAGAAGAGAAGTGCTCAAAGTTCATGAATAAAGATAAATCAGCAAACAACTTTACGGCTTTTATTTATAGACAGCTGAAGTATGACCACAATCACTAAGACATGCATACTGTAACTGCAGCCAATTATACTGAAAAAGACATCATGTGTTCAAGATGCAGGACAGACTAAAGAGGAGCTCCTCGTAGAGAGATAGGGTATTATTCTGACAAAATTACGTGTACAAACATACTAAGAAACAAGATCCCAGTGGCATACCTTTTCTTCTCCCCTTCGTTTGGGTTATTGATTGTAAATTTGCAAAGTGATGCAAGAAAAGAGTTTAATGGCTCTATAGCACGGAGAACTCCACAGGCCTGAAAGAGTTTGCATGTCATAATTCTAATTCTGCAGACAGGAATACAATACAGAACGGGAATAAAAGGGGTAAAACATGAACAGCAAAAAATCAGCATCGATTTGAAAGTCATAGCAAACAGATGCCATTCTATAAGAGGACTCAAACAGAGTTTTCTACGAAGCGATTAGTACATCAAACAGAGCATTTTGGTCACCTGAGTGAATGCTTGGTATCCTTTCAGTATTTCCAATATTATAGCTTCTCCCTGTGACCTATAATTTGATTCCCATGAGCAAAGCATCAGAAAACTAGAACACAACTTCAAGTACAAGAAAAATCTTAAAATTGGGTATGGATCTCACCGCATCAAAATAAGTGAAAGGGAGTCAAGGATGGTTAACCATGTTGAATTGACCATCGCAACACAAAGAAGAGCTGATTGCCCACTACATTCCATACGATCCACTTCACATCTTGGTGATTCAAGCTAAAGGAAACAAAAACAAATTATTACCTTTAACTTCCCAAATTCATAAAGTTCTTTTAAATAACTCTCTCTTTCTTACCTCACCAGCATCTAGAGCCTCATCTGTCAAAGTAGCAATGGTGAAAACTACACCTAAGAGGCCTTCAAGGGCAAGAGTGATGGTATGTGCTTCGCTAGCAACCAAAACAGCAGCATTTGATGCATCGGTATCCATGCTCCACTCGATCCCTGTAAATCATATCAGTTTTATTTTATCCGTATTTCTTCAACAATCTTGGAAAACAAATGAAGAGAACAGAGGAACTAAACTATCAAAGGAATTTGAATATTGTAGGAGTTACCTTTAGCTTTACTACTGAACATTCCAGCAACAGCTGCAAGAGTCTCTTCACTTGAATCTGAAGCCTGTAATAGCAGATGTGCTCAACATATATAGGAATGTAGCATTGCACTAGAAACAAAATGATGATGGCCGTGCATCAGTCATGTCAAACCCTCTTGTAAGACCTAACCAGCAAGATTTGACAAGATCTCATGTAAACAACACATACCAAATTTACGCCCGCACGGATGCAGGGAATTAAGCTGAACTTTTTTCTGAGAAAACGCAAAAAAACTTTTGCGTTTCATTTCATTAAAAAGGTAAAAGATTTTTACAGGCCTCTGAGGAGGTTACAACAGAGCTAATGACTTTTAGATCTCTTTATTGGTGAAAACAGGATACCATAATAGGAAGTTAGCTAAAGGGGAGCTGCTGAAGTCGAAGCGGGAGTATGTTTCTGACTTGAGTATAACACAAGAGGAAACATGAATGAACATACCAAGGAAACTTTAAATAATGCACTTATGAAGATACTTCTACTGTTTCCGACGCTTTGGCAAGCTAATTAGCTTGCCAAAACGTCTTATATGGAACGGAGGGAGTAGAAGATAAATGTGGCTCAGGTCGTTTAGCCTGCCACAGTCATGGTGACTCTCCACTCCGTTTTGTAATATAAGAAATTTCTTAAGAACAGTCCTTCACAAAAATAGCATCCAAACTGGATTTAGACTCACCAAGGGTGTAGTAAATATGTTGTTTGCATTTCCACACATGATTTTAATACTGATGATAGACCTTTGTCGAAATAAGACAGATAATGTTGCGCCTCATTTAATAAGAGCAGCATTGCATACCTGTTAAGTGTTAGATTAGCTTTTTGTTCTATTGGCCCAAGCACATTGTATTGTTAGACCTACAGGGTGAAATGGAGGAAGTATTATGATGTCTCACCTAACTTAGCTGACTCAAATGCATGGCAGCATGCATTGTTAGAGCTAGGGTGCTAGGCTGAGGATGACTTGTGAGATGCTGCGGTAGGATGTGTTTCACTAAAAGCATGGTATTTTACTCATTAAAACAGAAACCATTGTATTAATTAAATTTCCATTCTCAACAAAGCTCCATTCGGGGCGTGCAACTACTTTTTAGATCATTGTGCACACCAAAGCCCAACTATGGCAGGTAAAGCATGGTAAGGATGCTATCAGCATGACAAGTCAATTCATCTAAAATCAAGAACAGTAACTACTTTTAGATCATTGTGTACACCAGAGCGCAACTATGCCCACTATAGCATGCAATTGATGCATATCGTCATGACAAGTGAATTCATATAAAATAAAGAATAGTAAATATGGCATACAAACAGAAAGGCGGCTTGTACTGGAGATAGAATTATCGTTTGTGCTAAATCTGATCTTGAGACACACAACAAACACATGGTTCCACAAAAAAAGAATCTACGATCCAAAAGAAAAAGGGAAAGTCATGTTATGAAAATGGTTACAAGGACACACAAGGAACTGAGATGATGAGAATAATCAGAAGCACAACGTCAATCAACCAGGATGAGGATGAAATGTAGCAAGGTATATAAACCTGAATAGTAGCTACCACCAAAGCAAGTGCTTTAACGATGTTCTCCACAACATTAGTATTCGTAGGGTTTCTGTATTATCAGCAAAAAAAATATAAGCTGAAGCTTTCAAAAAACATATAAATGTATAATGTATGCCCAAGATGAAAAGCTTGAGTGTAGTAACTAGTATGACAAGGAGGTACAAAGCAGACTTCTGACCTAAGCACCTAATATAGAACATAACAAGGGTGCTTTCAGTTGTAGCCTCCATCAGATACTCTAGATAAGGGTAACAAACCTTAGTTGCAACCCCAACAGACTCTTTGCTCTAAACATTAATAATTATATATACCACATATCATATCCTTAAATTCCCTTGGGGAGTTTATAAACATTCAATCACCAAGAGAACGCAGGAGTTTGTATAGCTTCCAGCCTTCCATACATTGCATTCATGGATAGCTGCGGAGTGAACCTTCTAAAGGTGAGATACCTTAGCATATGTCCATTAACTACACATGGTATAAATAATACTGCTAAAATTTTCAGGTCACGGTATCTCCAGCAGGATTTCTTAAATCTACCTGCATGTCCTATAACAACAGTACTGTTGACAGCACTGCAATCATATCACCTTTAACCCAATTAAGATAACTTGACCTACAAGATGAGATTAGACTAAATGGGTGTGTTACAGATGAACTAAGAGTTCAAGGTTCAATAAATTAATTCATCACATAACTGTCCAGAATTTGGGATATGAGTTGCCGCAACTACTTATTTTCAAGTTCTGTTCTAGGCTCGCATGATTATTAACACACAAGAATAAACTATGAAAAACTTCACAGAAGGTAGAGCTTCCTGAATCCTGATTAGACATTTGGTACAAGGTTTTTGAGTCGAGACTCAAAAGAGAGTCGCCAAGGCTGCGACTCAGTGTATAGTCAGAACTCAGACAAAAGCCGCTGTATAGTCGCCATAAGTCGTTGTATAGTCACGAGTCGCCGTGATTTTGAGAAAAACGACTTGTGTATAATTGCGCGACTATACAGCGACTCGAAAAGCTTGATAGTTCACCTCATTACTGAGGCAGACAGGATGGGTAAAGGAACCAAATATGCCTTAAGGCACTGGTCTACAAAACCGTTCGCTCAGACAAATGAAACATGTTAAACAATTTCTACTGAATATAACTTTGGTCATGACAATATGTGCTACCTACATGTCTCTGACAGTTAAATTCAGGGACCATACTCTTGGAAATGGACCACTAATAACAGAATGTAAACTATGATCCAGTTTAAAATATTGCTAACAAGCGTTTTTGGGAAATGCATACAGACACCAACTTCTATCCTGCAACACAAGCATGATGTGGAAGCTTCTACACAAAATAAGGCCAGCCACCAGCAGAGAAAGAGGCACAGAACAACATCAAACGAGAAATAATGGTGTTGTGTGGATACCATACATACATGTCAAATGTCTGAAATAGAGAGCGCAGAGTGCGAGCTTCTACACAAAAACCCTGATGAATCAACGGGTGCACACAAGTAAGAACAGATCATCCACAAGCATCAATTTTTGTTGTACCCAAGGGAACTTACCCTCAAAATTTCAAGAACAAGTATCTGATGCCATAAAGGTAGATCCAGGCGGGTAACTTTCACAAGCATGTTCAGGAATACCTGTCAACAGAACAATCTTCTGTTATCTGGGACATAATAATATCTCTTTTTCGCAGTTTGACTTCTAGACAAACGTAGCTAACAAAAAATGTAAATATCTGAAAGTAGTTCTACCAAATGAGATTGTCCATTGTCATAATCCACTGCAATGCTGAACAGAACCTAACTAGTATCAGCGGTTTTTCGGACTTCGGTTGATCAATTAAAGTTATCAGATAGGTCAAGAGTTGGAGCTTACATATCGTTCTAAATGCTTTAATTCAGATTATATAGTACCTCACAGGCCCGTCACAGTACTGGAATGTAAATGAGCTTGGACAGAACAATACCTCGCTTTCAGTGACAAGTGAAGAACTGTAGAGTCTAATGACATGAGCAACCAAACGCAGGACTAAACGGCGAAAAGCAGGTTCCCCTGCTTCACCTTCAAGCTGAAGAAAAATCAGCAAACATATCAATACTGAATCAGTTTAATAACCGGATTCTGAATGAAATGAGGTAGCAGGAACAGTGAACACATGAAATCCATCTTGATTTAAATCTTTTCATTTTCTAGCAACTGAAATAGGTACTGGCACGTCAAAAGATGAGGTTAATCACTTCACATTTGCCTCTAACTTCCTGGGACTTGAATGCACCATCATGTAACTAACCTCCTAGGAGTCTTGTACCCTTAACTTCTTCTATGCAATGAAAAGAAACGCAAAGTCTTTGCGTTTTCTCGAAAAAAGAATGTGCCATGCTTCTTTCTTGACAGTCCATATCAGAACCTAAGACCAGATATTTTGAAGAATGAGCTGGTGTTCTATGCTATTAATTGCATAAAGTGCACGAGTTTTGTTGCCTTTTTGCGCAGAAGGAAAAATATATCAACGCTGCCCAATTCGAAGACCTAGCTTGCTTTCACTTTGGGAAAATTAGTATCTCTTGCGCATTTCGGCAAAGAATCTGTCCACTTGTCGGGCAAAGAGGGAGGAGCTTCCTCAGGAAGGAGAACTCCATATGATGGATAGACTTAACAAACACAGGACGAAATTGCCGAATTGGTTGTCTTGTCTAGCCCAAGCAAGATCCTAATTCATAAAGTATTGTTCAAAAAAAATCATAAAGTATGAGCATACTATATAGACTCGCTACTTGTTTAAGGCCACATCTTACTAGGCCAGACTTAAGCGGAATGAGGCAAGTGTTTTGCCTGTGTTAACTACAGAGCTAGGGTACCACGATATAAAAAATACATGGCAAAATGTATTTCAAAGTTACATCCAGCCACAAAAAGTGCTATAAAAGTAAATAGATACTGTATGCACCTAAAGGCACTTGAAGAGCACTTCAAACTTCTTAGTAAATAAAGTGATAGGTCAAACTTATGGTTCTGCACACAAATTTTGCAAATGTGGCGAAGTCTTTATAATTTTCTGAGCAGATATATAGCATGCTATAAATTTGAAAAATCTAAGCCCTTATTTTATTTACTTACCTCCACATTTGTGCGGAGAGAAGTCATAAGAAGCGAGCATATTTGATGGCGCAACACCTGGCAGGTTTTAAGAGGCTCTTTAGTTATAGATCAATGGTTAACAAAATTTTGTGAGTATAAAAGTTGTACATAAACACAAACCTTCTGGTAAGATAATAATGCCCGGAATACAGGAACATATGTGGATAGCACAAACCTGGCACAAAGAAGGTCAAGACAAACTCAGCAACAGTAAAGAGTCAGGATAAGCTATGTTTAACTCAAATCCTAGATAATATCAATATATTATACTCCCTCCTTCCCAATTTAGGATGCATATTACGTTTGGTTAAAGTCAAACTTGATCAAGTTTGATCAACTATATATACCATAACTTCTAGAATATCAAATGCATATAATATGAAAATATATTTCATGATGGTTCTAACAACATTGAGTAAATGTTGTAGATGTTGATATTATTTTCTATACATTTGCTCAAAGTTTATAAAGTTTGACTTTGACCAAAACTAATATGCATCCTAATTTGGGAAGGAGGGAGCATGATATTAAAAAAAGTATAACGCAGCCTTCTGATGAAAAGATTGACATCAGTAGTCTAAGCCACTGTAGAAATAAATAAAATCGTTTTGTCAACAAATAAAATAGAACAATCAGTAACAGATCACAAAACAAAACGCAGAAACTCAACAGAAACGGAAAAGATGTTGAAACATGTTACAACAGTCCAGAATTTGGAAACACCTTCATAAATCCGACCAAACAAAATAAAAGAAAAACTCAAGTCAACATCACAAGTAAATTAAAGTTATGCTCCCTTATTCCAAGTCTGACTGTATCTCTTTGTTGTGAATAGAAACATCTTTGAGCAAGTAATTGGATCTATTGCACTTGCAAGCATCAATAGTTCAATACCTCTTGTTTTTATATCGGACTATCTTTTAGATAATACATTTGATAAGTAGTGCTTCCAAGCTCCCCTTGGAAGTGAAAACTGGAAAACACATTAAGGGTTTGAATTGCAACCATCCATTATTCAACTACCACAGATATCTTCACTGATCATGCACAAATCCTCGAACATGAATTAAATGCTTCGTTAAGCACTAATAATGCTTCCATGTTTGCAGGAAGATGTAAAAACCTAAAAGCTCATATACTTGCACTAAAGGGTTAGCCTTTTGAATTGATGCCCACTGACATAGCAAATTCCCTCTTCTAAGCATCTCTTTCATTAGAGATGCTCACACTTTACTTTTTAGAAGTCATTCCATACTTCACCCTTTGCACTTAAAAGGGCCAAAAAATAAGATAAAAATGCTTACAAGAAAATCAAACTCAAGTTTAGTTTCTAGATTTCTTTTTGTTTGGATTGCTATTAATTCTAGAGTGTTTATAGTGCCCTCCACAATTTCATCCAGAACTCTTGCCACAGCAGAACCCAGCCCTCCATATAAGCACCATTGTGACACCAGCTTAACCAATAACAAGTGACAACAGCACCACAAGTAAAGAACTTCTTAACTAAGACTAGTGAGACTTGGATAAAACAAAAAAAAAAGTAGAATATTAGGCATCATGAAAGCTGTGATAACTGACTAATGGAAGTACCCCAAGATTTTCATTATGGAACTTAGAGAACTTACTCAAGAATGTCAAGGGCAAACGTCCTATGCAGTGACTGAGCATGCAACCACCTAGCCTAAAGAAAGAGAGACAGTAGTAACTTCATCATGAAGAATTGGGTCTAGAAATTCAGTAATTTAAGTTCAGAGCTACTAAATAAAATGTGGTAACTGAATATGAGCCAGTTAATTATTCGTATTCAAAGAACAGAAAGGTGCTATCAGAAATTGTTCACACATACAGATCCACCTGCGGCAAGAGCTGTCAGATCTTCGAGCAGACGGAGACCGAGCTTTCCAACATCAGTAAGGTCTTCTCTCATGGTGAGTTCACCATAGTTAAATGCTTGTGAGCTGTCATGCAGGGTATGCTGAATATCGACTAAAACCAGCAAAGAGAACGCAATAATAATACATTGAAAAATGGAATATCTGAAATATTTGTGTTGTGCTGAAATATTTTAGTATCAAACGGCTTACTACTATAACTAGAAGGAAGAAGTTTTTTTACATCATCTAAAAGGAGGAAGTTGATGGAATGAAAACACACGAAATGTAGAATTGGTTAAATTATCATCCTCGTGAGCGGCACGACCATGACAGATGTACTTAAAAAGCACAGACTAATGAGCAAAATCTATCTGGGTTGAATGGGCAACACCGATATGCAATCATCAGTAGGTATCCATCACACAGCAAAATAAAAGGATGGTGCGGCTCATAAGATTCTAGCAGAATTAATTTATGCCAGTTTAGTCAATGGATAGAAATATAAATAGGAAAAAATAAGCTTCAGATACCCAAATATACAACATAAAAGAAAAGCAAGGGTTGTTGAAGGATAGAAGTTAATTTGCACAGACTGAATGTCAATTAGCTGCTAAGAACATCCTAACAGTTTAATAAGAGTATCTTTCTATTAAAATAAAATATAATAGTATTACTCATATGGTCATATTATTTTACATCCATGACTAAACAACAACGAACGGGATCATCACATAGAAGCCAGACACTTTGCAATTAGACTCAGGATCTTGGTGTCTAGCTTAACTTTCTGAATATTTATTATTCACTCGTTTTAGTACTTTTCATACTTGATGATATAAATCTAATAGAGCAAATAATCCTTTTTTTTACCATACCATACCCCATGCTTAATGTCTCATCTCATGTGTATGTCAACTATGGACAGTGTGCCAGAAATCAACCCAAAGATGATAACGCATAAAAGGTGTTTTCTTAAACAAACATTTTTCGATATTAGAGTAGCTTATTCTGTATTACTGCAGGATATGAGCATAGTATTAAAGAAAGAAGAGAAATAGACTGAGCCTTACAGCGTCTGGCCGAAGCTACGAGTAACATTATTGGCAACAGAGCTAGCACGTGAACTGAGTCTTGCTGGGGATGCTTTACCAGTCGGAAGTGATTCGGCAAGAACAACATTATCAAAGACCAATGCCACTGCTTGTCTAAATGTAGCTGCTGCCGTGCTATATGAAGAATGCATGATTTAGGAGATCGCCACAAAAGTAAGAATCTGTGAGCCAACATGTGAATGAGCTTACTTGCGGACACTGTCAGAAGAGCGACTGCTTTCAAGTAGGTGAAGACATATGCCAAGGGCTTGAGACATGTCCTCCTGAGAGAAACGAAACAACATGCTGTAAGATAAGCCAATAGATGGTAAAAATAATGATCCTCAAAATAGTACGGCGTCCGGTAGGATTGCATGAACTACAAAAATAGTCAAGTTTCACGTATATTCCAAAAAAAATATCAACAGAGCTGTTCCTCTCTGAGCAGAAATAAAAATTTATCGCGCAGCTGGAGTTACTATCTTCCCATTGCAGAATCATTATTGCCATAATGCAATATATTTAACACATAAACATCTGGCAACCCAAGTCCAAACAGCCAGTCACCAGACATCCAAATAAAACAAAAAGGAAAGGCAAAGTACCTAGTTTACAAAAATGAATATTATAAAAGTTCACATAAGTCAAATGCAATAAACAGAAGGCCAAGAGCGGTTACTCATTGGCGCACTGTTAGAGTCATATATTTAACATTTTTTTATAGAGGAGAGCTTCTATGTGTTACAGGGTCAGATACAACACATAATACAAAACTATTTCATCTATTACAGATATTACATAATTTAGATGATAATGGTCGATAGCTGCTACCTCACTTTCAGGACGTAAATGTGACTGAAAGACAATCAACATTGTTTGCAAAGTCTTCAACTGAAGACTCTCATCTGTCATCTCAGCGTGCTGCAGTCAGACGAAATCACAGTTCAGTGATAATTATGTCAAAGACCTTAAGAGTTAAGGTGCTACATAGTGATCCATGATCCATCGAATCAAATCACATAAATACTTACATATATCCTATATAATATAATAAACAGTTATAATGGAAAATCAGCTTTCCAAAGAAAAACACATTATCAAACTCAAATATCAAGAATAATAGTCAACAGAAGCCCTTCAACATATACCACAAAATTCTAGGCTAAATTTATTAGACTAAGTTCAAAAAAGTGCGGTAAGTAGACACAGAAGTAAGGAGAGACTCACATCTCTCAAAGTAGCTAATATCTCCTTCAACGCAGATGATGCTACAGCATCATGTGATATAAGCTTCTGCAAACAGGATAGTCCTATCACGCTCAGCTTCACTGATTTCACACTGCATGCCATCAGAAATATCCGTAATATATCCCCATTTTGAGCTATTTCCCTTGGATTGGATAGAGAACGGAGCTGCAAGCCAAAGAGAATTGAACACAAATGTGAAATAAAGCAAGTAGCATACCACTTACATCACATGAGAATCAAAAATGAATGTTAAAATGTACAGAAAGCTACAAAGTACTATTCCCTCTGACCCATATTACTCTTCGCTAATATGGATGTATCTATCACTAAAATGTGTCTAAATACATCCATATTAGCAAAGAGTAATATGGATCGGAGGGAGTAGCATCTTTCAGGAGTAACATAAGAAAGAAGAAAGGTTTGTTCACCATCTAGCAATTACAGATGCACAAATTTTGACTCTAGGGAGGAGTTAGCCCTAACTAGTGATTTTGGATGGGTATGCTTTAATCATTTTTATGAAAAAAAAAACAGGTTATGTTGTTGATGCATCCCAAAGCAGATAAAATGGTGATGGAATATAAGTACATTACAATTACTTGGTTAGTTCCTTCATAGATTACAACAACATCAAAAGTGTGTTAAATTAAACATGGAAAACTAACACAGGGAAGTGGCAGGGGGTTTCCACAAGATCAAACACTGGTGCGAGGCAGAAATGCACACAAATATGGACAGCATCTCCAATGTGGGCCAAGTACAACTAAATGCTGACTAAAATCTAAGCTAATTAGGTTCAAACTTCAGAGCACATTGTTGATAACGAATACATTGGCTATTTCAACTATTGAACCTGTTATTGGGCCACATTGTGTGCCAGCATCACTGAAGTTCACTCCTCTATATCAAGTACATCCAACAAAAAACCTTCGTGCTGCGCAGAAAAACAGTAAGCTACAAAAAACAAAAAAAAAAGTGGCAACACCAGCCCCCACCTCAATACAGACACAAAAAAAGTATGTGTGAATGTTATTTTCACGCACCAAGCCTGCTAAAAGGTATAGTGCAGGTGTTGTTCTGTTTAGTCTATCAGTTGATCGCACTTGATCAAATAAATATGAGTACTACTGTTTCACTGCATATATGTGGATTGTTCATGGATATTTTGTATGTCAACTCTTGTTATGTAGATACGTCGTATTTCATCTTAACTATGGACCAACACCAGTTGCTCAAGATATGCTAATATCAAGGCCTGTTTGTGTGTAGTTTATCATGAAATCTTGTAAAAGCTACTTATAGGGTGTCCGCTGCCCAGAAACATACGAACAAGAAAAGACAATTGTGTGTCTCCAGTCTCCACCAGAGTAAATGAAAGTTATCCCGCCAACCACAGAAATAAAACTTAGCAGGTATAGAACCCTTAGACCTGGAGAAACCAATAAGTTTCGTCCAGCTCTACAGGGTGTATGTGCCCAGTCTTCTTGTGGAGATACTCGAACTACTCTCCTAAGCTATTTGCCATCGGCACAAGACTTAGCTTGGGATCTCCAACGAAAAACAAAGCTCTAACCAAAATAAATTGCAAACCTCTCAACGCGACTCGCAGTCATTCCATACAGTTGAAATTCTACACTACCAAGCGGATAAACCCTCACTAGCACTAACCATTAACTGGGAACTAATTGGGAGTCACAAACGGGAACTGAAATATTTACCCTACAAGTCACCTAAGTGGTAATGGCCAAACCTTCGTTCTCCTGCAAAATATCACCTGAAATCAGCAAGTAGGGAGTCCTACTCCTACATCACTAGCTCACTACGTATTGCTATCACGAGACCAAACAGAAAACATATAGTTACAGGAGAGCAACAGCAGCTTCCAGTTCCAGCCACAAATTCGAGATGTTCGGACACTACTTCATTGGCATATCGGATCCGAAGCGAGCGAGCGAGCAAGCGACGTAAACGCGAAATGAGTAACCAAGGGGAGAGGCGGACCTTGAGTGTTGCGTGCTCGGCGGCGTCCTTGACGGCGGGGTGGCGGCGGCGCGCCTCGGCGGAGAGCGCGCGGAGATCGGCCTCCAGAGTCGCCATGAAGGCCATCCCTGCCTCTTGCTTCTCCCCCTCGGGTTCGGCCGGGAGGCTAGGGGTTAGGGCTTTGGACTACCTCCTCAACGTAGATCGGAGGAAAACCGGACGGAAAAATGGAGGATTGGTGAGATCTGATGAGGTGAGACGGGGACGGAGACGACGGCGACGACAGGAGCTTTGTGATGTTAGTTGCAATCGACCATCGCTGAATTCTTGCGTTGTGGGGGAGACGGCCGCCGGACCGTCGGATCATAATCTATGGGTGCGTTTGCTTTAAGCCTACGTTCATCGCATACAAATGTTTGTTTGAAGTTTTGTGTGCTTGTGATTTGGCCCATGATATAGCTAGAAAAATGAATTAGATACACATGTGTCACACAAATAAGAACCAGACATATCAGCAATCAGCAACAAGTAATATGAATAGAAAGGGGTACATCTTTCCCATATTACTTATCACTAATATGGGTATCAAGAAATAAAATCCATATCAGCAACAAGTAATATGGATCGAAAGGAGTACATCTTTCTCATATTACTTATCTCTAATATGGGTATCTAGAACTAGAATCTATATTAGTAACAAATAATATGGATCGGAGGGAGAGCGATAAGAAAATGCCGCCTTGCGACGGTTGTCATTTCCTGAGGGATACCTTGCCATAAAGTTTGGATATTGCACCTGTAATCTCCTCCCTTTTTTTTACAATCAATACCACATATATTTGTTGAAACAAATAGTGCTAGAGATACATAAACTGTCCTCATCGATTATAAAATAAAGCCTAAAAGAAACAAGCACACGTTTGAGGTCTTCATATTGCACCTGTGATTCCCCTCCTATTGTACTACAAGTTTTGAGACTTTATAATTGATTACTCAAGATTGTCAAAAGAAATAGATCATCACATTAACTTGTCAGCACAAGGTTTCGGTGTAGACAGTTGTGCCAACTACTCGTTCTTCCAGTTCATTTACTGGACATTCCACTGTTTAGAGCTTTGCATTTCATAAACCTTGCTGGTGCAAAAGTAAAAAAAAAAGATGCGCAGTGATCAGGAATTCAACATCTTGCCATCAATGCAATGAGCTTAATGGAATCGATACAACTTCATCAGTACACTCGGTTCACCTCACATAATAATTTAGGCACTTCCGGTCTATCTGGGAATATGGAACTTGTTTCCACTTACAAAATGCAGGACATGATAGAGCTATATACACAACAGGCTTTCACAGGTTAAATGCCTCTAAACAGGAGAAGGCCACCCATACTCTGCACAGCAGCTGGAGCGAAGCAAAAGCATGTTGATGCAAAACATTTGACGCCATCGGCGCCAGCACCAACACCAGCCGCATCGATATCCATCTGCTTATTAGCTGGCCGACGTCCCTTCATCCAAGTTCTTCTGGAGCGCCCCTCTACTCTGGCCATGATGTAAGGTTCATCTACGCAATTTACCTACACATACAGAGCATCACAGCAGCAACTAAAAATTGCTAGGTTTATCGTCATCAAATCATTTGAATATGCTCAGCCCTGAGCTTGGTGTGCATGTAAGTCTCACGACACCGTCCGGCCATAGCATATAGAGGCAATGTAAAGATTCTTGGCCCATTTCTCCTACAAAAGGATAACCATATGTCTACATTAGAGCGATGGTTGAGTTACTGTTTGAGCAAGGAAAATAGCTATGCAGCAGCAACAAATATAAGCATCGAGTATAAACTGGTTGGAGTAGATTATGAAGAGAAAGAGCTAATAAATGAAAATAGATATCAGAACAGTGAGATTGACAGTCCACGTATGGTTCAAATACTACCATGCCAGTAGATATGCACACATGCAGATTGAAACACAACTAGATGACAGCTATTAATTTTGTGTAAGTCCAAAACTTAACATTAGTTATGAATAAGTACTAAAGAACAAACGATATGGTCCTACCTTCACATGGTTGCTTGGGAAAGCAGATGTTCTAAGAGTTTCTTGTGTCTCGTCCATTAATTTTCTTTTGGGAATGCTCAATATAAAAGCAGCTTGATCACCAGTGGCTGCTGTAGAAGTTATTCTATATCCATTCTCCCATCGCCGGTGGATACCTTCACTGGGATATAGAAAATCCAATTCTACGACCTGTGTTACATAACAGATGAATGAAGAAGCAATAATTTGATTTCGAACAACAGAACTTGGCTCTGCATGCTCTTTCACATGCCCATTGTATAGTTCACATCTGACTCATGGATTGCCACAATACCTGTTCAGAATATCCAGAGTTCCTTGACATAACTACACCCCAGCGGCTCCCTGCAGTGGTCATTGATGTAACATGAAACCCTTCTTTCCATTTCTTGTTGATCCACTTGAAGGGGAACGATTCACTAACTTTGTAAGACTGTTGAGTGTAAGGGGTTCCTGGAAAGAGTAAACGGACAATCTAGATTAACCTCATTCATGTCATAAATATTGACAAAAAAACACTGGGAACAGGGCAACCACTATATGCACAAAAGAGTCAGCTCTCTAGAATTGAATGGAAACACTATCAAACTTATGGAAAGCAGAAACAGGACAACAACAGAACAACTTCAACAAACCTTTTGACATAACCACCAAGGAACTTCCGTTTGTTGCTCCTGCTATGGCACTGATGTAGTAATTATTTTCCCACTGCTCCATTATCCAGTCCTAGAGTAAAATAAATAGGCAACTTAGGAGCAGGAAAAGATAAAAGCAGCATGTTCAAGAGTCGATAATATACCTTATGCAGGAATATTGATGAAAGTTCATAGACTTGTGACGTGAACCCAGTTCCGGCATCCATAATAAGGGCCCAAAGATTTGCTGAAGATGCTACCGAACTAATGAACAACCCATCGTCATTCCCTTTATCTATGTGTTGATGAAGTCGGGCTTCTGCTACATTGTAATGGTATCTGAGAAGGGGAAAAAAAGAAGTTACTAGAAGGGCAATCTGAAAATCATGGCTGATCCTCTCAAAAAAAAATCATGGCTGATGATAACTAGTTGAGAACAATACATTACAATAAACTGCAAGTTCTTATTGAAAAATGGCAATTTAATAATTAGGTGCACATGATTTTCTGGTAAATCAGAAATATTGGAAGTTTCCAGAAGAAATTCTTGGTAGTGCAATTGTGCAACTGTAGCATCTATTAAACCTTGACATGGAGCACTAAAACTAGGGTTGCAGAGCGGCAGCCCGCAGAAGTCGTTTCTAGCTTTAACCATTCCACTCATTCATTAGCGGAGATCGTTTGCATCCCATACACGCAGTACTAGTCCTCAAGCAAAATTCAGTTTGCGGGATTTAGCGGGACCTGCATTTGCAACCCTAACTAAAACAACTAAAAAAATCTTGAATCATGTGTAACCCTTGCCTACTTTGAAGTTGGAACTATTTACAGATTGTGGCAATCGAAGACTCATTAACAAGTGCAACCTAGTATAATGCTATGATATATTTTGTTACCTTTGTTTCATGGGCCTCCTAGCATTATATACTGAAATCCACTGATTTGCTGGGCTTCCGAGTCGAACTTTTTTCTTCGGTTGTTCATCTTCGTCATGATTTCCTCTTGCTCGTTTTTGTCCAGCCTAAATATGAAAATGACAAAAGGTCAAACTAAACAAAATCACTGTAATAATGAATAATGCACCAACTAAGATTGTTGGACAAAAAGCGGAATCAGTTCTATAAAAATAACCTTTAGAGCACCGTCAATTCTAATAGGCCTCAAATGCTGGGGCTCAATCAATTCGTCAAAGAGCGAAATCAGCTTTGGGTAGTTTGGTTCTTCATCAAATTTCATGTTCGTTACGGTCTCCAGGAAAAGTTTGAAAGGAGGCGGGCAGAAAACACACATCAGATCTGGAGAGGTAGCCATTTTCTTCTTGCAAACAAGAAAGCTCTTGTTCTCGCCCTGCACATCAAACACAAATGTTCATGTTACATAGGTAGAGACTATCATAATCAGTGAATGTGTTGGCAAATGATAATAATTAGGAGAATGTCATACACAATCTCAATTAGGTAAAAATAATAAATTAGTTTCACTTCACTTAACATGCAAGTGGGCATGATAAATAGTCTAGGAGGTAGAATCCGAACTCTTGGGTACAACCGGAAACTATAGTAATGGGTTATGAGTTTCTATCCAGAGAAAAAGAGGAAACCTGATAGCCTTGCCAGGGTAACCTTCCTCTGAGTAGAAATATCAATGTATATGCTAGTGATTCCAGATCATCCCTTCTGCTACCAGTACGACCCAAATGGGCATGCACACTAGCATATCTTATTGTGCCCCTGTCCAAAAGAAGGTAAACGGTCAATCTCAAAACTAAAAGGAGTTGAATAACAAATGATCCTTAGATAAAAACAAACCTAAAAATATCAGGCCGCTGATCGTAGTCAACATGTTGTCCAGATGATGTTTCCTTCCATTTTGATGCTGAGTGCAAATGGTAGGAGTGAGCACTTGTTTATGTTGGTGTTAGGTACATAATACAGTTAACAATGCAGAGAATACTATGCAGAGTCCTAATCTGTGACGAATTGGATTTGATCTACTCAACTCTTTCCAGAGAATATAAATAAGTTATTACAATAAGTTTGTCATTTACCTAAACCAAGATCAATCAAAAAAAGCTTCTTCTCATCAGGTGATCCAGGTTGGCCAAGTAGAAAATTCTCTGGTTTAACGTCTCCATGAACAAACCTGGAATTTTTTTCGAAATAAACATAAATCGGGGAAGCTGTATCTCAAAGGAAAGACATCAAATTTAAATTAGCAAGACATTGGTTACCCCTTTGCATGAAGTTTCTCAAGAATAGAGATTGCCTCTACAGCGATGCAAGCAACCATACTTGGAGTCATCCTGCTCCAAACATCCGTTATCAATCAGTTGTTCTAATTTGAAAACAGATACGGCTGAAACAGAAAGCAAATAGGTGTATCCATCTTACGCTTGCCCAACAGAATTCCAAACATCCCAAAGGCTAGGCCCTAGTATATCCATTACCTGAAACAGCAGTATAATTGAGCTCATTGTTGCAAAAGAACATTTTCAAACAAATAAGAACATGTATATATAACTAACCATCACATAATAGTCTCCCTGGCGGCCTTTGTAGTGAACCGACGGTATACCATAACATCCATTCAGAGAGCTTAAACAAATGCACAACAAAAACATCAGAATAAGTGAGGAAATAGTTTATTAATACAAGTATTATGATAGGTTTTTGTAAGTGGTGAACAGCCACAATAAGGGAAAGCCTTCTTTATTTCTCAATAGATTAGAATACTGCCAAATCAATTATAAAAGAACTAATGAAGAAAGTTATTAACTAAGCATTCACTCTTCGGTGCCTTGGGTAATATACAAAAAATAGTACAACTACATGATGACAAAAAAAATGGATCCAAAATATAAGTAGGAATCTGTATAATATGCAAAGGAGAAATAATTTTTCGAGGCACACATGTAGAAATCTTATTAATACAAGTATTATGATAGGTTTTTGTAAGTGGTGGACAGCCACAATAAGGGAAAGCCTTCTTTATTTCTCAAAAGATTAGAATACTGCCGAGTCAATTATAAAAGAACTAATGAAGAAAGTTATTAACTAAGCATTCACTCTTCGGTGCCTTGGGTAATATACAGAAAATAGTACAACTATGTGATGACAAAAAAACTTGGATCCAAAATATAAGTAGGAATCTGTATAATATGCAAAGGAGAAATAAAATTTCAAGGCACACATATGTAGAAATCTTATGGTTTCCAAGATCTCCTGTAAAGAATATAGACGCCGTCAGCTAATTATAATGTAGTTACCTATAAACTTGCCACTCATATGGAGGGCCATAATTGCACCCCTTACTGTTGCGGTGCTCCAATTTCAAAGCAACCTGCAAGGAGAGAAGACATCAATATTACCATCATGTTATATTAAAATAGCAATTTTTTAAGACATAAACAGCAATAAAGATAAACCTCATGAGCATCAGCTCCAGTGCGCAATGTTCCACCAGAAATTCTTGTGCCAACATAAACCTGTCCAAAACCACCCTTGCCTAATTTCCGATCTACCTTGTATTGTGGAGAATGGCCTACTTGAACCTGCAAATTATTACGAAGGATAAAAATTTACTGGATGGCTAGTTTTCATTTTCACATCTCACTTGCATTTCAAGCCATTATCTCAAAAATACACAGTTCTTTGAAATTGCCAACTCGTACTGCTGGAAGAAAATTTAAGCTAGCTTTAACCATCCAGGTATCCACGGATAGGATTCTATAGTTAAAAATTAAACATCTTTCAAGTAAAGTGTGAGTCCAGATAATGTAAATACCTACCTACCAAAATTCAAAGGTACAGAAATTAGATAAACAAGGATCAGTTTGAATGTGTATGCCACATTTAATTGCTAGATGCATAAAGAGTGAATCCTAATTCTCAAGTAAGCGCCCTAGAAGCAGATGACGGATATGGGTTATCTATCTTACTCCGTATCAATATTTACGATCTTTTTAAGAGAGCTTCCACCTCAGACCACTAAGCTACAGAAACTTTAATCTTCCAAAAAGAGGGGGGGCCTCAGAAGACAAATCCACTCTCTATGGAAAAGAGAAGACAACGCCAACTCTCTATGGAAAACCTCAAGCACTCCTCCACGTGCACACGGGGTCCTCAGCTCTTAGCCTTCGATAAGAAATATTTTGCTGGATCTGTCTTATTTATGCATGTCCACCTAAATTTCTTCTGTTAGTTACATTCGTCTAGTAGGCAACAGCCCAACGCTTTACCACAGACATTCATGTCTGCGGAGATAAGACATGTTATATTAAACTATGTATGTATGTGCTCAAACTAGTAATATTTTACTTCACTGCATGTGAACCTACGTTAGAAAAGAGCAGCTTGCATGATATAATACCAGTGTTGAGAGATTCCAAGCAGCAACTTTCACAACTGGCAAGAAGTGAGTCTAGCTACCCTTGGCTAGGGAGAGGATTTATAGCCCAGCCAGCGAGGTTCAAGTCCTCGCGGGTGCGTTTGGATTCTTATTATTTCAAAAATAAAACTAGAAGAACTTCCGTTTAATATCATTTAAAAGAAACTATGTACATGAGTCCGTGAAAGTCATCCCAGATAAAAGCATAATTGCAGGTCGCTGCACCTGCCCTGACACATCACTTAGTTGCTATAAATTAATTACAACACGTGTCTGGGGTTGGATCCGATAATACTACAATTATTTCCTATTATTCGGTTATCTTATTTCAAGGCATAGAACTGTTCTTCACATGAAAATGGTACCCACCATTTCCAGTCCATAGTATTAAGAAGAGAAAAATCCCACATATATGTTCAATTCACTTCCCCCACATGGATCAGCAAGCTGTCCTTCCACATTTAGAAACAGATATAAAAACGTTGACCGACGGGGGAAGATTCCCTCCCTTGGCTATATGTTGTTAGATAGATGAAGAGACCTCTCCGGCAGCGAATTTATACGCGCTAGATAACACCCCGTTTTAATTCGGTCCCCTTGGACTCGAACCCGGGTGGGCTGGCTGCACACCCGCAAGCCTTGTCACTGAGCCAGCACTGAGTTCTCATTTAGAAACAGATTTAACTGGATCTTAAGAAATGCAAGAATTAATATGAGCATACAATCCACATGGAGCATTATTACAAGCAATGCCATAATAAGTGCAAGGACAAAAACGATTTCACTGAATTTTTTTCCTATTATGTTGTTTCACAAGCTTTACTACCTTATAAATGAGCTCTAACTAAATGGAACACAATGAAGCATGATAAGGAACACAGAGACGTGACGCCAGCAAAAACAGAACTTATTGAGCACGGCAGCATAATAAGTGAAATGTGACGTGGACGGTTATATAAAAAAAGTATGCATGGCCAAGCAGGTACATTTAGCAAGTTATTCTGCACATTTAAGATTTGTCGCTATCTTCTACAAGGGGAAAAGCAAATCAAAACACAGAAATTAGTAAGAGGCATAGTCCATTTAAACAAGTACCTTCTCTGGTACCGGAGATGCGTCATCTTCACCTCCACCGACCTTCTCAGGACTCCCGCCATCCATCTTGACAGCTTTGTCAGCAAAATCCTCGACGCGCTGTGGTCCACCCACAGCACCTCCACCAGCAGCAGCTCCAGGAAGAGCCTCGAACGGCTGCTCTGGATCCAAGTCAATCACCGGAACAGCCCGCCCTCTTCCTCCCGCCCTCCCCCTCCCTGCCCCCCGCCCTCCACCTCTCCCACCCCTTCCTCTGCCACGCCTTCCCGCCACCGTAGGCGCCGTCTCTACCAGGTTTGCTGCTGGGTCCTGTACGTCAAGGTCCTCGACCTTCTTCGCCTTCAGCCGGGATTGCCGCACGCCGCTACGCAACTCCGGCATCCTTCCTCCCCATGCACTTGCTACCACATAACTAATCTGCCACTCGAAACCAACAACATCAGCGGTCAGCACAAGCGTACTACATTCTACAAGCAAGTGATCAAACATATAGTATTACAGGAAACATGAAATTTCACATCCAGGATGAAGAAGACTTCTATCATATCAAGCCCGCACAAAAGCAGTTTTACTACTACTTCGATAGCCATCGGGAACAGTTCCACAGGGACAAGGTGACGGCCCTGGTTTCTCCTCCGGCCACGAATCTAACACCGCGAACTATTGGCGAGAGATTTGGGAGCAGATGTTCCCCATCCCCAAATCGTATCCCGATCTCCTCGGCACAAATTTCCCCCGCCGAAACCGATCGACACTCGGGGTTAACGCGCACGTATACGCCGCCGCATCACCGGGGCGCGCTCGATCGTCCCCGGAAAAGGTGGTCCGAGCCAGCGGACACCGCGGTAACACGCGCGGCAATCCAAATTTTCCGGCAGGAAACGGGGAGATCGGCGGGCGAGGGAACGGCCGCCTCGCGATCGGACGCGAAGGAGCGTAAGATCGGTCCGCGCGGCGGCGATCGCCCGCGCCCGCAGCTGCCGCCGCCGCCGACAGGGGAGGCGGTCTGACGACGGGCGAACGGAGCAACTCCAGCGATCGGGGCGGGAGAAGGCGAGTGCAGGGGGGTGGGGTGAAGGGCAGGGCGGCTCGGCGCTCACCTTGGGGACGGAGACCGTGAGGCGGCGGCGGCGGCGAAGAGGAGGAGGCGGCGGCGGAGAGAGGGTGTGTGGGGAGGTTGGTGTTTGGTGTCCCGCAGGCGCACACACACCGCTGTGGCTGTCTGTAAGGGAGAGGAGAGGAGGAGGCTTTGGCTTTTTGAAGCCTTCGCGTTGTTGATTTTCTTTCTTTTTTTTCCACAAAAACAAATTGTTTTCCCTCTCTCCAGTCAGTCTGCTCGAGTGAGGGGGGTAGTGCACTGCTCGGGCTGGAATTAAGGGACAGGATTGGCTTTGGGCTTAACCTCGGCAGAGTCATGGATAACGTGGTTTGCTCGGTGGGCCCGCCAGGTGTCTGGCACCAGCGAGATTGTTTTTCCTTGTGAGCTCCTCCGCTCCGAGTGTCGTGAAACGTGTTACACGGTGTTTAGTGCTGTTTTTTGGTTTGAGAAAGGAGTCTGTTATACTGTAGGATTTTTGGATCGGAATGCTACTGTTTGTTTTAAAACAATCACGGGGAGAGAGGATCCAACCTGAATATATTATGCAAGAGAGCATGTGTACATTTTACAGTCAGTTTGGGGAGAGGTAGTCACGCCACAAGCCGGCGTGAGCTTTACGAATTGAGTCCTTACATCGGTTGGCCAAAAGAGTTAGGTCATCCAGGGCTTTAGAGATACTAGTAACATAGATAATCCGGTTTATGTCCCTGGAGATTATAGCATTTCTGGCGTCCCATATTTTTCAAAGAATGATCAAGGCAATAGATGGCCAGTCTGCGAGGGGGAGCGCAGCAGGTATAGATGATGTCCAGATGTCCAGGAAGCTGTCTGTGCGAGGTTGGATGGCAATTATGTCCCAAACCTCCTTGGCGAAGGAGCACAGAAGAAGAGGTGCCCACAGCAAGGGCAAGCAGCGGTGTCAATCATTGTTTTCTTGTGCAGGGTTGTAGCGCGTGTTTAGCCTGTCGAGGGAGAGAAGCCAGCCAAAGATTTTGACCTTCTGGGGGACGAAGGAATGCCAGACGACGTCGAGGCGGTCATCCTAAAGCTGGATGGACAGCCCGACATAAGATCCGCGCATGGAGAAGCTCAAGCCATCAAGCAAGGTATTGTGTTCGACGAGCTCGGAGAGGTCCACCTGCAACAACAAAAGAGCTCGACGAGATTGGAATGCTAATGTTTGTTGTCTTTCTCTTGCACTAAAATGGTAACCTTTCGGTTAGTTGTTTGGAACTTAGCTCTTGCACGAGTGAAATGCATTTAGAGTCCACAAATTTGTCGGCTATGTCTAAAATAGTCCTTAAACTTAGAAAATGTGCCAATATAGTCTCTAATTTCGCTCAACATGTTCACATACGGTCCTCACTATGGTTGAACACCGTATTTCGCTGACGTGTTGCTAAACCAGTCCCACACCGTGGTTCCTTTCCTTTGAAATCCCCAAATTGCCAGATTCTGGTTTGCTCCCTTTCTCTTCTCCCTCCTAGGCCATTTGTGCAGGCGGCTCCGTAGGAGAAACCCTAGCATCCAATCAACCCAATCTCCTTGCTCCCCTGGCCGTTGTTGCCGCCGGCGGTGGTGGCAGCGCCCTGTCTCCAAAAATGGTGTGCGGGAACTATGCACCCAAACGGGCTGGCTTCACGCGGAGGTGATAACCCACAAGTAGGGGATCATTGTAGTACCTTTTGATAAGTATTGAGTGTCGAACCCACGAGAAGCTGAAGGTTAACCTCTATTATCTACGGTCCTATATCCCTCTTATACGACCGATTATGCAAAGAAACTAAATTAAAGAAGGAAGGCTAGGAAACACTACTAAACTACAAAGCTAAAACTACAAAACTAAAACTAGAAAGATATAACTAAAAGTGCGGGAGAGGTGTGTGGAAGTCGTGACTGATGGAAGGAAGTATTCAAAACAAATAGCTATTTCATTCGTCGTGGTTGTCACAATTAGTGAAGCCCAAACCATAAGTTGTGCTTGACACAACTCTCTAGTAAAGAACTTGATGATTAAAACCCAGGCCACTATCATGCGCAATTAAATAATTATTTAAGGACAAGCCTAACCATCGCATAATCTAGGAATAAGATAAGTTTGTGTTTTTTCTAGAGAGAAGCCATAAATAAGTGCAGCCAGTAAATAACGCGCAATTACATCCCTAGTGATTGATCTCAAGGAAACGTAATGATGAAAAATAAGAGAATATTAAGACAAAAAGTCAAACCACCTGACAAGGGTATAGCTAATAAGGCCCATTATCTTGGTACCCCCTGATGCTTGCGGTACGGTTAATGTGAATCACCATCCAGTTGGGAACCCCAAGAAGAAGGTATGATGAATATAGCAGCAAGGTTTTCCCTCAGTAAGAAACCAAGATATGTCGATCAGGAGAGGAAGAAGCCAATACTACTGAAAGTGATGCTTGCTAGTCTATTGACACTCCAACAAGGGCGCCGTTAACGATCAATAACGAGTTAGCGCGTCTTCAACTAGTATCAACGTGGAACCTACACACAACACAACCAGATACTTTGTCCCCAACTTACGATGAGGTTGTCAATCTCACCGGTTTGCTTAAAACAAAGGAATGAGCGTATCGAGTGGAAAATAGTAATAGTATGCGAGTAAAGTAAACAGTGTGAGTAAAGTAAACAGGTGATAGCAATATAATGGAAATAGGACCGGGGTCCACAGTTCACAAGTGGTGTCTCTCCAAAAGATAAAATAACACATGCTGGGTAAACAAATTACAGTTGGGCAATTGATAGAATAAAGACAACGTGCATGTCGAGAGGATCACTATGAGATTTACTCTGGGCATTACAACAAGATACATAGACCGCCATCCAACTGCATCTATGACTAATAATCCACTTGTGGCGAATCAATCCGAGAACTCCACAAGTATTAAGTTGCGAACAACAGATAACTGCATTAAGCAAAGTGTGTAATGTAAACAAAGCATATGCCCTCGAGCATATGAATGTTGTTTTCCCCTAGTAGCAACAGCACATCTACAACCTTAGAGGTTTCTGTCACTGATGCTTGCGGTACGGTTAATGTTCACCGTCCAGTTGGGAACCCCAAGAGGAAGGTATGATGAATATAGTAGCAAGGTTTTCCCTCAGTAAGAAACCAAGGTATGTCGATCAGGAGAGGAAGAAGCCAATACGACTGAAGGTGATGCTTGCTAGTCTAGTGACACTCCAACAGGGGCGCCGTTAATGATCGATAACGAGTTAGCGCGTCTTCAACTAGTAGCAACGTGGAACCTGCACACAACATAACCAAATACTTTGCTCCCAACTTACGATGAGGTTGTCAATCTCACCGGTTTGCTGTAAACAAAGGAATGAGCGTATCGAGTGGAAAATAGTAATAGTATGCGAGTAAAGTAAACAGTGCGAGTAAAGTAAACAGATGATAGGAATATGATGGAAATAGGACCGGGGTCCACAGTTCACTAGTGGTGTCTCTCCATAAGATAAAATAACACATGCTGGGTAAACAAATTACAGTTGGGCAATTGGTAGAATAAAGACAACGTGCATATGATGAGAGGATCACTATGAGATTTACTCTGGGCATTACAACAAGATACATAGACCGCCATCCAACTGCATCTATGACTAATAATCCACTTGTGGCGAATCAATCCGAGAATTCCACAAGTATAAGGTTGCGAACAACAGATAATTGCATTAAGCAAAGTGTGTAATGTAAACAAAGCATATGCCCTCGAGCATATGAATGTTGTTTTCCCCCTAGTAGCAATAGCACATCTACAACCTTAGAGGTTTATGTCACTCCCCCAGATTAAATAGAGGCATGAACCCACTATCGAGCATAAATACCCCCTCTTGGAGTCACTAGCAACTACTCGGCCAAGATAGCTACTAACAACGGAGAGCATGCAAGATCATAAACAACATAGAGATAACATAAGATAATATTCAGTACATCAACTCAATCATAATACCAATATTCATCGGATCCCAACAAACCAAACATGTAGAATTACATAACGGTGATCTCAATCATGTAGGGCAGCTCATGAGATCTAAACATGAAGCACATGGTGGAGGAGACAACCATCTAGCTACTGCTATGGACCCATAGTCCAAGGTATACTACTCACTCATCACTCCGGAGGCAAGCATGGCAATGAAGAAGACCTCCGGTGGCGATTCCCCTCTCCGGCAGGGTGCCGAGAAGAGCTTCTGGACCCTCCCGATCTTCGGGTCGACGGCGGCGGCGGATCGCGATGTGTTCTGGAAAATTGATCGGGTCCTTAGGTTTTTTTTTCGTCGGGGGGTCTTTATAGGCGAAGGGGCATCGTCAGAAGTGGACCGAGGCGGTCTCACACGTAGGGGGCGCGGCCAGGGCCTGGGCCGCGCCACCCTGGTGTGTGGCCACCTCGTGGCCCCACTCTGTCTCCTCTTCGGATCTCTGGAAGCTTCCGGGAAAAATAAGACTTCAGGAACTTGTTTCGTCCAATTCCGAAAATATTTCCTGTGTATCACTTCTGAAACACAAAAACAGCAGAAAACAGGGAACTGGCACTGTGGCGACTTGTTAATAGGTTAGTTCCGGAAAATGCATAAAAGTGCCATGAAGTGTAACGAAACACTAAGCAAATGGTGTAAAAACAAGCATGGAGCATCAAAAATTATAGATACGTTTGAGACGTATCAGCATCCCCAAGCTTAACTCCTGCTCGTCCTCGAGTAGGTAAGTAATAACAAAAGAAATAATTTTTGAGGTGACATGCACCTACACAATCTTGATCATATATGTAAGCGTTGTGCGATGGGATCAAAGAACTTAAAACATGGGTATGAAAGACATAATCTTGATAGAAGGAACTTAGCAACCATGTTATAACATGAAAATGAACACAAACAAAAGATCATGAAAATGAAACAATGAAAGTCAAACGTGTGTTCAAATCATAAGGAAAAACATACAAATGGTTTTCAGCTTGTCCTTCATGAGAGAGCAAAACATAAATGCATAGGACACCTTCAAGTTTAAGAGGGCGACTAGATACAAGTAATTTAAGAACAAGTGAAACCAACAATATGAATCAATCAATGAAAACTTTCGGACAATGCACATTATACTCAGAATGACAACTATGCTCTCTTAATGGTGCATAAAGGTAGAAGGTGGTGACTCAACATAAAAGTAAAAGAAAGGCCCTTCGCAGAGGGACGCAGTGATTGCAAGTTTTATAACCTTCAAAAATTATGGTACTTACCGGCTTTGAGCTCTCTATTCCCCCATCATAAGCATCTTGAATGATTAAAGTTAATGCGAGAACAGTTATGCTGCATATGCTTGACAAATCATAAGTTGAAAACCTCGTGTCCCGTGAATACGAGTACCCAAACCTCATGCTACTTTACTTAGAGTCCCAAGCAAGCTCTTGTCATTGTAAGTATACATGTATCATCGAGAACCGCCAACGGGGTACCTCCGTGCCCGATGACATGGAACAAGCCCACATCAAAATGACAGGACAAGCTGACAATGAACACCTCAACATCTCTTTTATTTACCATTTGTATAGCTTTTTATTTTGAGATGCGTCGTCGAATGTCCACTATGGGCATGCTACAAATTTCCACCATGAATTATGCATGGCTTAGATTGGCGGCCCAGGCGTTTCTCTAACACATATACAAACTCCATGATCCCGCAAGATTCCCAATTCATTTCACACCGCGAGTATCCATAAACAAAAGATCACGATATCAACTCAAATAAGAAGTGCAATGTTGAAAGCTTGCCCCATGACGGCATGGCTAGGCTAATTCTCAACTTACAACTTGCAAGCATAACAACTCAACATAAGAGACCACAATGTCAAATTTTTAAGAACGAGAAAAAGTAAAGTGTGCCTTCCGGTTCGTGAGAGCTTTACTGACCAATTTTCGCATAACACTGGTAAGAGTTTAATTTGAAGAGTAGATAAAAGCAAGTCAAATTTACTTTGGAATAGCAAATTGCTAGTAGGTATGTATGGTGGACACTTTGGAACAACTTGGTTTTTAGGAGTTGGATGCACGAGTAGAGCTCATACTCAGTACAAGGCGAGGGCTAGCAAAAGACTGGGAGCGACTGATACGTCTCCAACGTATCTATAATTTTTGATGCTCCATGCTTGTTTTTACACCATTTGCCTACTGTTTCGTTACACTTCGTGGCACTTTTATGCATTTTCCGGAACTAACCTATTAACAAGTCGCCACAGTGCCAGTTCCCTGTTTTCTGCTGTTTTTGTGTTTCACAAGTGATACACAGGAAATATTCTCGGAATTGGACGAAACAAGTTCCTGAAGTCTTATTTTTCCCGGAAGCTTCCAGAGATCCGAAGAGGAGACGGAGTGGGGCCACGAGGTGGCCACACACCAGGGTGGCGCGACCCAGGCCCTGGCCGCGCCCCCTACGTGTGAGACCGCCTCGGTCCACTTCTGACGATGCCCCTTCGCCTATAAAGACCCCCCGACGGAAAAAAAACCTAAGGACCCGATCAATTTTCCAGAACACATCGCGATCCGCCGCCGCCGTCGACCCGAAGATCGGGAGGGTCCAAAAGCTCTTCTCGGCACCCTGCCGGAGAGGGGAATCGCCACCGGAGGTCTTCTTCATCGCCATGCTTGCCTCTGGAGTGATGAGTGAGTAGTCTACCTTGGACTATGGGTCCATAGCAGTAGCTAGATGGTTGTCTCCTCCACCATGTGCTTCATGTTTAGATCTCATGAGCTGCCCTACATGATTAAGATCACTGTTATGTAATTCTACATGTTTGGTTTGTTGGGATCCGATGAATATTGGTGTTATGATTGAGTTGCTATACTAAAATATATCTTTTGTTATCTCTATGTTGTTTATGATCTTGCATGCTCTCCGTTGTTAGTAGCTATCTTGGCCGAGTAGTTGCTAGTGACTCCAAGAGGGGGTATTTATGCTCGATAGTGGGTTCATGCCTCTATTTAATCTGGGGGAGTGACAGAAACCTCTAAGGTTGTAGATGTGTTGTTGCTACTAAGGAGAAAACAACATTCATATGCTCGAGGGAATATGCTTTGTTTACATTACACACTTTGCTTAATGCAATTATCTGTTGTTCGCAACTTAATACTTGTGAAGTTCTCGGATTGATTCGCCACAAGTGGATTATTAGTCATAGATGCAGTTGGATGGCGGTCTATGTATTTTGTTGTAATGCCCAGAGTAAATCGCATAGTGATCTTCTTGACATATCACGTTTATCTTTATTCTATCAATTTCCCAACTGTAATTTGTTTACCCAGCATGTGTTATTTATCTTATGGAGAGACACCACTAGTGAACTGTGGACCCCGGTCCTATTTCCATCATATTGCTATCACATGTTTACTTTACTCGCACTGTTTACTTTACTCGCATACTTCTACTGTTTTCCACTCGATACGCTCATAACCTTTGTTTCAAGCAAACCGGTGAGATTGACAACCTCATCGCAATGTGGGAACAAAGTACTTGGTTGTGTGTGTGCAGGTTCCACGTTGCAGCTAGCAAAGCAAAGCTTGGACGAGGCACCATATATAAATTGTCCGAAGCTGTCGCTAAGTCAGTCCGCATCACCTTCGGTCGTATTGTCTGCTCTTCTCCTGATCGACATACCTTGGTTTCTTAACTGAGGGAAAACTTGCTGCTATCTTCATTAAACCTTCTCTTGGGGTTTTCCAACTGGCCGGTTATTTACTTCATCAACTTGGTAGCATCAAGCTTTTTCTGGCGCCGTTGCCGGGGAAGAGTGGAAGACCTCTGTAAGGGGAGTTTTTCGCACGCACATTCTTTACTTTGTTTTAAGTTTTGCTTTACTTTATTTTTACTTGCATCGTTATATCAAAAATACAAAAAAAAAAGTTTCTTCTATAGTTGTTATTTTTGTTGGTCTGTTATTGTCTTGCTTTATCATGCTTTCTATCAATGCGTGGTTTCTTTGAAACTAAATCTTTTTGGCAAGGTGGGTTCACGGAAGAGCAGCAAAATTATTATGAGGAACACCGCTTGTCACAAAAAGGGAAACAGATTGTATATCATTGCTAGAAACGTGTGCTCTACTTATAATGTTACGTATTGCTTTGATAGATCTTGTTGCTGTAGGAGGTATAAACACCTTCCTTTTCAATGTGAGTATAATGATGATGTTACCATATCTTCTTATATTAATGGAAATTATGACTTTTATGATGTGGAACAAATTGAAGAATTTATTGCTTGGAAGGGTGCATTCAAACTTGCTTATTTGCTTAAAAATATTGATGATGCACCTTATAAATATGAGGTTTATGATATACTTACATTCTGCTTTGATAATTACAAAGAAGAAAATGGCTATATTCTTAAATATCTTAATAGATGCTCTCCAACGGAAGAGACTAATGCCTTGAAGGAGCCTATGGAAGAAGAAATTGCTGAAACTGAAAGCTCATTTGATGAAAAAGAGGAGGAGAGTGATGATCAAGAGGAGGAAGAATGGAGCTACCCATGTCTACCTCCCAATAAGAGTAACTCTTTAACTAATACCTTATTTGATAGCCCTCCATGCTTAACAAAGGAGGATGAGTGTGATATTTATATTGTTGAGTTTGTTCATGATGCTACTGAAAATTATTATGAGAGAGGAAAATATGGTTGTTGGAATTCCCATGTTACTAAAACACCTCTCTTTATATTGAAAGTTCTGAAGTTGCTCTTGTTTTATCTACCCATACTTGTTACTATGTACTTCTTTGAGTTATTTTCTTACAAGATTCCTATGCATAGGAAGTGGGTTAGACTTAAATGTGTTTTATATTTGCTCCTTGATGCTCTCTTTTGCTTCAATTCATATTTCTTATGTGAGCATCTTCTCAAATTACTGCGCCTAGCTCAAAGGCGTTAAAGAAAAGCACTCTTGGGAGATAACCCAATGTTTTATTTTCAGTACTTTTTCTTTTATTTGAGTCTTGGAAGTCATTACTACTGTAATGACCTCTCCTTATCCTTTTTATTTCATTGCTGTGTGATGTCTACGCACACGTCTGTTCTTGTAGACAGTGTTGGGCCTCCAAGTGCAGAGGTTTGTAGAGCAGCAGCAAGTTTCCCTTAAGTGGATCACCCAAGGTTTATCAAACTCAGGGAGGAAGAGGTCAAAGCTATCCCTCTCAAACAACCCTACAATTACGATACAGAAAGTCTCTTGTGTCCCCAACACACCCAATACACTTGTCAGATGTATAGGTGCACTAGTTCGGCGAAGAGATAGTGAAATACAAGTAGTAGTGATGATTATAAGTAGCAAATGTGATCTAAAATAAATATCGCTGCGAGCAAACATGTAACAAAACAGTAAGTAAACGGTGTGCAATGCTTGGAAACAAGGCCTAGGGATCATACTTTCACTAGTGGACACACTCCCAACAAATATAACATAATTGAACCAATAGATAACTTCTCTTCACTATGGTACTCTGAATTACTCTCCTATTGAATAACACTAATCATTGTGTAGGGCTACGAAGCACTCCTCAAAGTTCATCAAGTACTTGACAAACACCACTCATAGAGATATCCAAATCAAATCACAACTCAAGATAGATAATATTGCAACTTAGACCAAGTACTAACACGGTGCACACACTGTCAACATTACACCATGAAAGGAGGAATAGATCACTTCAATACTATCATAGTGATAATTATTCTCATAATCCATAAAAGATCACAATCGTAGCCTAGACCAAGTACCACCATGATGCACGCACTGTCACCGTTACACCATGGCAGGAGGAATAGATTACTTTAATAACACACTAGAGTACACATAATGAAGAAGAGTAACATCTACTTATTCAACATGATACAAAGCTCACGATCATATAAAGATCACATCATGGGAGAGAGAGGTGAACCACATAGCTACCGGTAGAGCCCTCGGCCCCGGGGATGAACTACTCCCTCCTCATCATAGGAGACAGCAAGGTTGATGGAGATGGCGGTGAGGTCGATGGAGACAGCGGAGACGGCGACGGAGACCGATGGACATGGCTCCGAGGGCACTTCCCCGTCCCGGCAGGGTGCCGGAACAGAGACTTCTGTCCCCCGAAATTCATCGGTGGCGGCGGCGGAGCTACAGAACTGTTCTGGAAATTTCGCCGACTCCCTTAGGGTTTTCCGTCCCGAGGCTTTATATAGGCGAAGGGGCGTCGTCAGGAGTGGCCCCAGGCCTCCTCACACCTAGGCGGTGCGGCCAGGGCCTGGGCCGCGCTGGCCTAGTGTGAGGCTGGCCTGTGGCCCCTCTCCTTCGCCTCTTCGGATCTCTGGAAGCTTCCAGGCAAAATAAGACTTCAGGAACTTGTTTCGTCCAATTCCGAGAATATTTCCTGTGTATCACTTCTGAAACACAAAAACAGCAGAAAACAGGGAACTGGCACTGTGGCATCTTGTCAATAGGTTAGTTCCAGAAATCGCATAAAAGTGCCACGAACTGTAACGAAACACAAGGCAAATGGTGTAAAAACAAGCATGGAGCATAAAAAATTATAGATATGTTGGAGACGTAGCAAGCATCCCCAAGCTTAACTCCTACTCGTCCTCGAGTAGGTAAGTGATAACAAAAAAAAAAAATTTTGAGGTGACATGCACCTACACAATCTTGATCATATATGCAAGCATTTGTGAGTTGGGATCATAAGAACTTAAAACATGGGCATGAAAGATATAATCTTGACAATAAAGAACTTAGCAACCATGTTATAACATGCAAATGAACACAAACAAAAGATCATGAAAATGAAACAATGAAAGTCAAATGTGTGTTCAAATCATAAGGAAAAACATAGTAAATGGTTTTCAGCTTGTCCCTCATGGAGTAGCAAAACATAAATGCATAGGACACCTTCAAGTTTAAGAGGGTGACTAGATACAAGTAATTTAAGAACAAGTGAAACCATGATCATGAATCAATCAATGAAAACTTTGGGACAATGCACATTATAATCAGAATGACAAATATGCTCTCTTAACGGTGCATAAAGATAGAAGGTGGAGACTCAACATAAAAGTAAAAGAAAGGCCCTTCGCAGAGGGAAGCAGTGATTAAACATGTGCTAGAGCTTTTCATTTCTAAAACAGAGAGATAAAACTTGAGTTTTGAGAGGTGGTTGCTTTTGTCAACGACTAGCAATGGGGTTCTTACTATCTTCCATACAAAAATGAAGCAAGTTTTTGAGAGAGAGATTGGCACTTTTGTGCTCTTTTATAAAGCTTGGCACTCCTCCCCACCTTTTTTCCTTTCACAAACCATGGCTAACCGATTCCATCGGGTGCCCACCAACATTCACATACCATGGAGGAGTGCCTTTTTTTCTTTCTATTTTTTTTTATTTTTGGAATAAGACAATATGGAAGATAGCAAATCCGACCACTACGTCCCCATGAGCTGAAAACAGTGTCACAAAATGAGAAGTATTTTAAAGGTTTTTTTGAAAGGTAGCACATGAAAATTTACTTGGAATGGCTTACAAATACCATGCATAGGAATTTATAGTGGACACAATGGCAAACTTGGTTTTTGGGAGTTGGATGCACGAGTAGAGCTCATACTCAGTACAAAATGAGGGCTAGCAAAAAGACTGGGAGCGACCAACTACGAGAGCAATAACGGCCATAATCATGCATAGCGACAAAGCGACATTAAAAAAAGCATAAGATGGTATCAAAAGTCAAAAACCAAATGATCATAGAGGCTATTGGTGACTTTGGATGAGTCTAACATGTGTGAGCATGCGCCAAGTCAACCCAAATAAAGCATCAAGGAGAAAACCAAAATAATGCTTCCAAACGATAAAAACAACGCATGATTTTTTCAAAGGCTCATTAAGCAATCTCAGTTATTTGAGACAAGTCATGCTACAGCAAAACCACTAAGCATACTATCAAAAATACATCAAGCACGACATGCAAAAGCCTAAGCCGCAGTCTACACAAGCTCCTTTTTGTACCACTTTTTTGCATAAAGCTTTTTCTCCTTTCCAACACCATTCAAACTTTTTTGAGGAAACTCTTTTGAGGAAAACCAACATGGTCCAGAGGCAAAAATACACCTTGATAAATAAATATAATAAGATCTGAACGCAAATCAAGGCAAAAACGAAAACCAAAAGCAGTAGCAGAAAAAGAGAACACTCGTTGAAACGATAAGAGTGAAAACCAGAGTGTTCTTGGCAAATGAAAAGCGAGTTCATCTCCTCCAAAAGAAACATGATGTGATCTAACCATTTATTGCAGCAAACTAAACTAAACTAATACTGAAAACAAAAACAACTGAGGCTCCAAGAAAAACGCATAATGCATGAAGCAATAAAAATATAGTGTCTTGAAAGGTGACCTGATTTTTGCCGATGAAGAAGGGGGTGCCTCGGGGGCATCCCAAAGCTTTGACGCTTGAACTTCTTGGATATTTCTTGGGGTGATGCATGGGCATCCCCAAGCTTGAGCTTTTGTCCATTCTTCAACTCATCTCATCATTCTCCAATCCCTACACTTGAAAACTTCCTTCATACAAAACTGAACACAAATTTATTAGCAACATTAGTGTAAGCATAACATAGAATCAACCCTTTTTGCTTCAGGTTTCAACCTAAAACCACCACACATTAAGAATATACTACTGTAGCAACTTCCCCAAAAGTTCCGTGATTAAAAGAACTCAAAAAGAAAGCGATAAAGCGGCAAACACAAATATTGGCAGAAATCTGTCAAAACAGAACAGCTGACAAAGGTCGAATTTTTGAGGGGTTTTCTGTTGCTCAAATCAAAAAGTGTTCAACTAATGAAAGTTTGGATAAAACCTGGGGCATATGCACAAGAAATCGCAGGTCCAAAAGATATACAGATAATTTTCACGAATTTTTACGGTGCAGCACCGAAAACTGTTTCAGGACAGCAACATCCCCAAATCTTTACCTCACTCGAATTAGAGGCTTCTCTTGGCACAAAAATGAAATAAACAAGATAAGGAGCGGTTATTACAGTAGTAATAACTTCCAAGACTTAAATAAAAGAAAAAGTACTGAAAGTAAAACAATGGGTTATCTCCCAAGAGTGCTTTTCTTTAACGCCTTTGAGCTAGGCGCAGTAATTTGCAAAGATGCTCATGTGGGCGCCATATAAGAGCTTGAGGCAAAGGCGCTATATAAAAACTTAAAGCAAAAGAGAGCATCAAAAAGCAAATGTGAAAGACATTTATATCTGAACCACTTCCTATGCATAGGAATCTTGTAAGAAAATAAATCAACAAGGCACATAGTAGCAAGCATGGATAGATAAAACAAGTGCCACTTCAAGAATTGCAACATAAAGAGGGGAAACTCAATATTGTTGAGATCCATCAAACCATGTTTCCCTCTCTCATAATAACTTTCAGTAGCATCATAAATAAAACTAAAAATATAACTATCACATAAAACATCCCTATCATGAGCCACATGCATAAAAGAATTAATACTCACCACAGGAACAATAGTAGTAGGAGCAAATTCAATAGAATAATTATTCTCATCACCATAATCATCATAAATAGGAGGCATATTGTAATCATAACTAATTTTTTCCTCAAAAGTAGGTGAACTGAAAATATTATATTCATCATCATAGCCATCATAAACTAGAGGTTTAGTATCATCGCAAGCTAAAGAACAGCTATTTCGCAAAGCATATTCTTCAAACATATCATCATAAGAAGGAACATCACATATGGGAGATAAAATATCATCAGAACAAACTTTCTCCACTAAAGCTAGGGAACTAAAAATATCATGCTTAACAAAATCAGCTTCCCCAAGCTTAGACTTTTCTATAGCATTAGCAACAACGGTGTTCAAAGCATTCATACTAACAACACTATTAGCATGCAAATTAAGCTCCAAAGGTTTTTCAATTTTCTCTTCAAACACTTCATATCTAAACTCAGGAAAAAGACTATAGAACTCTTTGTTTTCCATTAAGCCTAAATAGTGAAAATGAAAAACAAAAAACAAAAATATGTAATTGCAGAATCTAAAGGAAATAACTCCGAGCACTCACTAGCAACTAAAAGACTTAGTAGCCAAAGGATGTGAGTACCTTTTACCTTACCTCCCCGGCAACGGCGCCAGAAAAGAGCTTAATGTCTACGCACGCGTCTGTTCTTGTAGACAGTATTGGGCCTCCAAGTGCAGAGGTTTGTAGAGCAGCAGCAAGTTTCCCTTAAGTGGATCACCCAAGGTTTATCGAACTCAGGGAGGAAGAGGTCAAAGCTATCCCTCTCAAACAACCCTGCAATTACGATACAGAAAGTCTCTTGTGTCCCCAACACACCCAATACACTTGTCAGATGTATAGGTGCACTAGTTCGGCGAAGAGATAGTGAAATACAAGTAGTAGTGATGATTATAAGTAGCAAATGTGATCTAAAATAAATATCGCTGCGAGCAAACATGTAACAAAACAGTAAGTAAACGGTGTGCAATGCTTGGAAACAAGGCCTAGGGATCATACTTTCACTAGTGGACACACTCCCAACAAATATAACATAATTGAACCAATAGATAACTTCTCTTCACTATGGTACTCTGAATTACTCTCCTATTGAATAACACTAATCATTGCGTAGGGCTACGAAGCACTCCTCAAAGTTCATCAAGTACTTGACAAACACCACTCATAGAGATATCCAAATCAAATCACAACTCAAGATAGATAATATTGCAACTTAGACCAAGTACTAACACGGTGCACACACTGTCAACATTACACCATGAAAGGAGGAATAGATCACTTCAATACTATCATAGTAATAATTATTCTCATAATCCATAAAAGATCACAATCATAGCCTAGACCAAGTACCACCATGATGCACGCACTATCACCGTTACACCATGGCAGGAGGAATAGATTACTTTAATAACACACTAGAGTACACATAATGAAGAAGAGTAACATCTACTTATTCAACATGATACAAAGCTCACGATCATATAAAGATCACATCATGGGAGAGAGAGGTGAACCACATAGCTACCGGTAGAGCCCTCGGCCCCGGGGATGAACTACTCCCTCCTCATCATAGGAGACAGCAAGGTTGATGGAGATGGCGGTGAGGTCGATGGAGACAGCGGAGATGGCGATGGAGACCGATGGAGATGGCTCCGGGGGCACTTCCCCGTCCCAGCAGGGTGCCGGAACAGAGACTTCTATCCCCCGAAATTCATCGGTGGCGGCGGCGGAGCTACGGAACTGTTCTGGAAATTTCGCCGACTCCCTTAGGGTTTTCCGTCCCGAGGCTTTATATAGGCGAAGGGGCATCGTCAGGAGTGGCCCCAGGCCTCCTCACACCTAGGCGGTGCGGCCAGGGCCTGGGCCGCGCTGGCCTAGTGTGAGGCTAGCCTGTGGCCCCTCTCCTTCGCCTCTTCGGATCTCTGGAAGCTTCCGGGCAAAATAAGACTTCAGGAACTTGTTTCGTCCAATTCCGAGAATATTTCCTGTGTATCACTTCTGAAACACAAAAACAGCAGAAAACAGGGAACTGGCACTGTGGCATCTTGTCAATAGGTTAGTTCCAGAAATCGCATAAAAGTGTCACGAAGTGTAACGAAACACAAGGCAAATGGTGTAAAAACAAGCATGGAGCATCCAAAATTATAGATACGTTGGAGACGTATCAAGCATCCCCAAGCTTAACTCCTGCTCGTCCTCGAGTAGGTAAGTGATAACAAAAAAAAATTTGAGGTGACATGCACCTACACAATCTTTATCATATATGCAAGCATTTGTGAGTTGGGATCATAAGAACTTAAAACATGGGCATGAAAGATATAATCTTGACAATAAAGAACTTAGCAACCATGTTATAACATGCAAATGAACACAAACAAAAGATCATGAAAATGAAACAATGAAAGTCAAATGTGTGTTCAAATCATAAGGAAAAACATAGTAAATGGTTTTCAGCTTGTCCCTCATGGAGTAGCAAAACATAAATGCATAGGACACCTTCAAGTTTAAGAGGGTGACTAGATACAAGTAATTTAAGAACAAGTGAAACCATGATCATGAATCAATCAATGAAAACTTTGGGACAATGCACATTATAATCAGAATGACAAATATGCTCTCTTAACGGTGCATAAAGATAGAAGGTGGAGACTCAACATAAAAGTAAAAGAAAGGCCCTTCGCAGAGGGAAGCAGTGATTAAACATGTGCTAGAGCTTTTCATTTCTAAAACAGAGAGATAAAACTTGAGTTTTGAGAGGTGGTTGCTTTTGTCAACGACTAGCAATGGGGTTCTTACTATCTTCCATACAAAAATGAAGCAAGTTTTTGAGAGAGAGATTAGCACTTTTGTGCTCTTTTATAAAGCTTGGCACTCCTCCCCACCTTTTTTCCTTTCACAAACCATGGCTAACCGATTCCATCGGGTGCCCACCAACATTCACATACCATGGAGGAGTGCCTTTTTTTCTTTCTATTTTTTTTATTTTTGGAATAAGACAATATGGAAGATAGCAAATCCGACCACTACGTCCCCATGAGCTGAAAACAGTGTCACAAAATGAGAAGTATTTTAAAGGTTTTTTTGAAAGGTAGCACATGAAAATTTACTTGGAATGGCTTACAAATACCATGCATAGGAATTTATAGTGGACACAATGGCAAACTTGGTTTTTGGGAGTTGGATGCACGAGTAGAGCTCATACTCAGTACAAAATGAGGGCTAGCAAAAAGACTGGGAGCGACCAACTACGAGAGCAATAACGGCCATAATCATGCATAGCGACAAAGCGACATTAAAAAAAGCATAAGATGGTATCAAAAGTCAAAAACCAAATGATCATAGAGGCTATTGGTGACTTTGGATGAGTCTAACATGTGTGAGCATGCGCCAAGTCAACCCAAATAAAGCATCAAGGAGAAAACCAAAATAATGCTTCCAAACGATAAAAACAACGCATGATTTTTTCAAAGGCTCATTAAGCAATCTCAGTTATTTGGGACAAGTCATGCTACAGCAAAACCACTAAGCATACTATCAAAAATACATCAAGCACGACATGCAAAAGCCTAAGCCGTAGTCTACACAAGCTCCTTTTTGTACCACTTTTTTGCATAAAGCTTTTTCTCCTTTCCAACACCATTCGAACTTTTTTGAGGAAACTCTTTTGAGGAAAACCAACATGGTCCAGAGGCAAAAATACACCTTGATAAATAAATATAATAAGATCTGAACGCAAATCAAGGCAAAAACGAAAACCAAAAGCAGTAGCAGAAAAAGAGAACACTCGTTGAAACGATAAGAGTGAAAAACAGAGTGTTCTTGGCAAATGAAAAGTGAGTTCATCTCCTCCAAAAGAAACATGATGTGATCTAACCATTTATTGCAGCAAACTAAACTAAACTAATACTGAAAACAAAAACAACTGAGGCTCTAAGAAAAACGCATAATGCATGAAGCAATAAAAATATAGTGTCTTGAAAGGTGACCTGATTTTTGCCGATGAAGAAGGGGGTGCCTCGGGGGCATCCCAAAGCTTTGATGCTTGAACTTCTTGGATATTTCTTGGGGTGATGCATGGGCATCCCCAAGCTTGAGCTTTTGTCCATTCTTCAACTCATCTCATCATTCTCCAATCCCTACACTTGAAAACTTCCTTCATACAAAACTGAACACAAATTTATTAGCAACATTAGTGTAAGCATAACATAGAATCAACCCTTTTTGCTTCAGGTTTCAACCTAAAACCACCACATATTAAGAATATACTACTGTAGCAACTTCCCCAAAAGTTCCCTGATCAAAAGAACTCAAAAAGAAAGCGATAAAGCGGCAAACACAAATATTGGCAGAAATCTGTCAAAACAGAACAGCTGACAAAGGTCGAATTTTTGAGGGGTTTTCTGTTGCTCAAATCAAAAAGTGTTCAACTAATGAAAGTTTGGATAAAACCTGGGGCATATGCACAAGAAATCGCAGGTCCAAAAGATATACAGATAATTTTCACGAATTTTTACGGTGCAGCACCGAAAACTGTTTCAGGACAGCAACATCCCCAAATCTTTACCTCACTCGAATTAGAGGCTTCTCTTGGCACAAAAATGAAACAAACAAGATAAGGAGCGGTTATTACAGTAGTAATAACTTCCAAGACTTAAATAAAAGAAAAAGTACTAAAAGTAAAACAATGGGTTATCTCCCAAGAGTGCTTTTCTTTAACGCCTTTGAGTTAGGCGCAGTAATTTGCAAAGATGCTCATGTGGGCGCCATATAAGAGCTTGAGGCAAAGGCGCTATATAAAAACTTAAAGCAAAAGAGAGCATCAAAAAGCAAATGTGAAAGATATTTATATCTGAACCACTTCCTATGCATAGGAATCTTGTAAGAAAATAAATCAACAAGGCACATAGTAGCAAGCATGGATAGATAAAACAAGTGCCACTTCAAGAATTGCAACATAAAGAGGGGAAACTCAATATTGTTGAGATCCATCAAACCATGTTTCCCTCTCTCATAATAACTTTCAGTAGCATCATGAATAGAACTAACAATATAACTATCACATAAAACATCCCTATCATGAGCCACATGCATAAAAGAATTAATACTCACCACAGGAACAATAGTAGTAGGAGCAAATTCAATAGAATAATTATTCTCATCACCATAATCATCATAAATAGGAGGCATATTGTAATCATAACTAATTTTTTCCTCAAAAGTAGGTGAACTGAAAATATTATATTCATCATCATAGCCATCATAAACTAGAGGTTTAGTATCATCGCAAGCTAAAGAACAGCTATTTCGCAAAGCATATTCTTCAAACATATCATCATAAGAAGGAACATCACATATGGGAGATAAAATATCATCAGAACAAACTTTCTCCACTAAAGCTGGGGAACTAAAAATATCATGCTTAACAAAACCAGCTTCCCCAAGCTTAGACTTTTCTATAGCATTAGCAACAACGGTGTTCAAAGCATTCATACTAACAACACTATTAGCATGCAAATTAAGCTCCAAAGGTTTTTCAATTTTCTCTTCAAATACTTCATATCTAAACTCAGGAAAAAGACTATAGAACTCTTTGTTTTCCATTAAGCCTAAATAGTGAAAATAAAAAACAAGAAACAAAAAGATGTAATTGCAGAATCTAAAGGAAATAACTCCGAGCACTCACTAGCAACTAAAAGACTTAGTAGCCAAAGGATGTGAGTACCTTTTACCTTACCTCCCCGGCAACGGCGCCAGAAAAGAGCTTAATGTCTACGCACGCGTCTGTTCTTGTAGACAGTATTGGGCCTCCAAGTGCAGAGGTTTGTAGAGCAGCAGCAAGTTTCCCTTAAGTGGATCACCCAAGGTTTATCAAACTCAGGGAGGAAGAGGTCAAAGCTATCCCTCTCAAACAACCCAGCAATTACAATACAGAAAGTCTCTTGTGTCCCCAACACACCCAATACACTTGTCAGATGTATAGGTGCACTAGTTCGGCGAAGAGATAGTGAAATACAAGTAGTAGTGATGATTATAAGTAGCAAATGTGATCTAAAATAAATATCGCTGCGAGCAAACATGTAACAAAACAGTAAGTAAATGGCGTGCAATGCTTGGAAACAAGGCCTAGGGATCATACTTTCACTAGTGGACACACTCCCAACAAATATAACATAATTGAACCAATAGATAACTTCTCTTCACTATGGTACTCTGAATTACTCTCCTATTGAATAACACTAATCATTGCGTAGGGCTACGAAGCACTCCTCAAAGTTCATCAAGTACTTGACAAACACCACTCATAGAGATATCCAAATCAAATCACAACTCAAGATAGATAATATTGCAACTTAGACCAAGTACTAACACGGTGCACACACTGTCAACATTACACCATGAAAGGAGGAATAGATCACTTCAATACTATCATAGTAATAATTATTCTCATAATCCATAAAAGATCACAATCGTAGCCTAGACTAAGTACCACCATGATGCACGCACTATCACCGTTACACCATGGCAGGAGGAATAGATTACTTTAATAACACACTAGAATACACATAATGAAGAAGAGTAACATCTACTTATTCAACATGATACAAAGCTCACGATCACATAAAGATCACATCATGGGAGAGAGAGGTGAACCATATAGCTACCGGTAGAGCCCTCAGCCCCGGGGATAAACTACTCCCTCCTCATCATAGGAGACAGCAAGGTTGATGGAGATGGCGGTGAGGTCGATGGAGACGGCGGAGACGGCGATGGAGACCGGTGGAGATGGCTCCGGGGGCACTTCCCCGTCCCGGCAGGGTGCCGGAACAGAGACTTCTGTCCCCCGAAATTCGTCGGTGGCGGCGGCGGAGCTACGGAACTGTTCTGGAAATTTCGCCGACTCCCTTAGGGTTTTCCGTCCCGAGGCTTTATATAGGCGAAGGGGCGTCGTCAGGAGTGGCCCCAGGCCTCCTCACACCTAGGCGGCGCGGCTAGGGCCTGGGCCGCGCTGGCCTAGTGTGAGGCTGGCCTGTGGCCCCTCTCCTTCGCCTCTTCGGATCTACGGAAGCTTCCGGGCAAAATAAGACTTCGGGAACTTGTTTCGTCCAATTCCGAGAATATTTCCTGTGTATCACTTCTGAAACACAAAAACAGCATAAAACAGGGAACTAGCACTGTGGCATCTTGTCAATAGGTTAGTTCCGGAAATCGCATAAAAGTGCCACGAAGTGTAACGAAACACAAGGCAAATGGTGTAAAAACAAGCATGGAGCATCAAAAATTATAGATACATTGGAGACGTATCATTGTGCCAAGAGAAGCCTCTAATTTGAGTGAGGTAAGATTTGGGGATGTTGCTGTCCTAAAACTGTTTTCGGTGCTGCACCGTAAAAATTCGTATAAATTCTCTGTATATCTTTTGGACCTGCGATTTCTTGTGCATATGCCCCAGGTTATATCCAAACTTTCGTTAGTTGAACAATTTTTGATTTGAGCAACATAAAACCCCTAAAAAATTCGACCTTTCTCAGCTATTCTGTTTTGACAGATTTCTGCCACTATTCGTTTTTGCCGCTTTATCGCTTTCTTTTTGAGTACTTTTGATCATGGAACTTTTGGGGAAATTGCTACAGTAGTATATGCTATATATGTGGTGGTTTTGGGTTGAAACCTGAAGCAAAAAGAGGTTGATTATATGTTATGCTTGCACTAATGTTGCTAATAGAATTGTGTTTAGTTTTCTATGAAGGAAGTTTTCAAGTGTAGGGATTGGAGAATGATGAAATGAGTTGAAGAATGGAAAAAAGCTCAAGCTTGGGGATGCCCATGCATCACCCCAAGAAATATCCAAGAAGTACAAGCGTCAAAGCTTGGGGATGCCCCCGAGGCACCCCTTCTTCATTGGCAAAAATCAGGTCACCTTTCAAAACACTATATTTTTATTGCTTCATGCACTATGTGTTTTTCTTGGAGCGTCAGTTGTTTTAGTTTTCTTAGTTAGTTTAGTTTTGTTTGCTGCAATAAATGGTTGTACCCCAACAAATTTCCTTTGGAGGAGATGTACTCGTTTTCATTTGCCAAGAACACTCCGTTTTTCATTCTTATAATTTCACCGAGTGTTCTTCTTTTTCCGCTACTGCTTTTGGTTTTCGTTTTCGCCTTGATTTGCATTTAGACCTTGTCATATCTTTTCATGAAGGTGTATTTTTGCCTCTGATCTTTATTGGTTTGCATCAAAAGAGGTGTCTCTAAAAATTTCAAATGGTGTTGGAAAAGAGAAAAAGCTTTATGCAAAAAAGTGGTACAAGAAGGAGCTTGTGTAGACTGCGGCTTAGGATTTTTCATGTCATGCTTGATGTCTTTTTGATAGTATGCTTAGTGGTTTTGCTGTAGCATGACTTGTCTCAAATAACTGAGATTGCTTAATGAGCCTTTGAAAAAATCATGCGTTGTTTTAATTATTTGGAAGCATTATTTTGGTTTTCTCCTTGATGCTTTATTTGGGTTGACTTGGCGCATGCTCACACATGTTAGACTCTTACAAAGTCGCCAATAGCCTCTATGATCATTTAGTTTTTGACTTTTGATGCCATCTTATGCTTCTTTTAATATCGCTTTGTCGCTTTGCATGATTATGGTCATTATTGCTCTCTTAGTTGGTCGCTCCCAGTCTTTTGCTAGCCCTCGCCTTGTACTGAGTATGAGCTCTACTCATGCATCCAACTCCTAAAAGCCAAAGTTTTCCAAAGTGTCCACCATACATACCTACTAGCAATTTGCTATTCCAAGTAAATTTGACTTGCTTTTATCTTCTCTTCAAATTAAACTCTTACCAGTGTTATGCGAAAATTGGTCAGTAAAGCTCTCACGAACCGGAAGGCACACTTTACTTTTTCCTGTTCTTAAAAATTTGACATTGTGGTCTCTTATGTTGAGTTGTTATGCTTGCAAGTTGTAAGTTGGATTCTAGCCCATCCATGCTGTCATGGGGCAAGCTTTCAACATTGCACTTCTTATTTGAGTTGATATCGTGATCTTTTGTTTATGGATGCCCGCGGTGTGAAATGAATTGGGAATCTTGTGGGGATCATGGAGTTTGTATATGTGTTAGGGAAACGCCTGGGCCGCCAATCTAAGCCATGCATAATTCATGGTGGAAATTTGCAGCATACCCATGGTGGACATTCGACGACGCATCTCACAATAAAAAGCTAAACAAATGGCAAATAAAAGAGATGTCGATGTGTTCATTGTCTGCTTGTCCTGTCATTTTGATGTGGGCTTGTTCCATGTCATCGGGCACGGAGGTACCCCGTTGGCGGTTCTCGATGATACATATATACTTACAATGACAAGAGCCTTGTTTGGGACTCTAAGTTGAGTAGCGTGAGGTTTGGGTACTCGGCTAGGCCGGTGCTGACTGGTGAAAGCAGGCGTCCTTGTGCGTGGTGAATGACCAGCCCGTTGGGAACCCCAAGAGGAAAGTATGATGAGTGCAGCGGCAAGTTTTCCCTCAGTTATGAAACCAAGGTTTATCGATCAGGAGAAGGGAGACGGTGACGACTGAAGGTGTTTGTGGAACCTGCACACACACAGACAAATACTTTGTTCCCAACTTGCGATGAGGTTGTCAATCTCACCGGTTTGCTTGAAACAAAGGTTATGAGTGTATCGAGTGGAAAACAGTAGTAATATGCTAGTAAAGTAAACAGTGCGGGAATAGTAAACAGGTGATTGCAATATGATTAAAATAGGACCGGGGTCCACAGTTCACTAGTGGTGTCTCTCCATAGATAAATAACATGCTGGGTAAACGAATTACAGTTGGGCAATTGATAGAATAAAGATAACGTGATATGTCAAGAAGATCACTATGAGATTCACTCTGGGCATTACAACAAAATACATAGACCGCCATCCAACTGCATCTATGACTAATAATCCACCCCCGGGGATATCATCCGAACACCCTAGAAGTATTAAGTTGCGAACAACAGATAATTGCATTAAGCAAAGTGTGTAATGTAAACAAAGCATATGCCCTCGAGCATATGAATGTTGTTTTCTCCCTAGTAGCAACATCACATCTACCACCTTAGAGGTTTCTGTCACTCCCCCAGGTGAAATAGAGGCATGAACCCACTATCGAGCATAAATACCCCCTCTTGGAGTCACTAGCAACTACTCGGCCAAGATAGCCACTAACAACGGAGAGCATGCAAGATCATAAACATCATAGAGATAACAAAAGATAAAATTCAGTGCAGCAACTTAATCATAAACACCAATATTCATCGGATCCCAACAAACCAACATCATAGTATTACATAACAGTGATCTCAATCATGTAGGGCAGCTCATGAGATCTAAACATGAAGCACATGGTGGAGAAGACAACCATCTAGCTACTGCTATGGACCCATAGTCCAAAGTAGACTACTCACTCATCGCTCCGGAGGCAATCATGGCGATGAAGGAGACCTCCGGTGGCGATTCCCCTCTCCGGCAGGGTGCCGGGAAGAGCTTCTGGACCCTCCCGATCTTCGGGTCGACGGCGGCGGCGGATCGCGATGTATTCTGGAAAACTGATCTGGCCCTTAGGTTTTTCTCGTCAGGGGGTATATGTAGGCGAAAGGGGGCTGTCAGAGGGTGGACCACGTGCCCTCACAAGGGGGTGGCGCGGCCAGGGGCTAGGCCGCGCCGCCCCTGTGTGTGGGGACCTCGTGGCCCCCCTCCGTCAGGTCTTCGGATGTTTGGGAGCTCCCCGATGAAATATGACTTCAGGAACTTGTTTCGTCCAATTCGGAGAATATTTCCTGTGTATCACTTCTGAAACCAAAAACAGCAGAAAACAGGGAACTGACACTGTGGCACTTCGTTAATAGGTTAGTTCCGGAAAGCGTATAAAAATGCCACTAAGTGTAACGAAACAATAGGCAAATGGTGTAAAACAAAGCATGGAGCATCAAAAATTATAGATACGTTTGAGACGTATCAAGCATCCCCAAGCTTAACTCCTGCTCGTCCTCGAGTAGGTAAGTGATAACAAAAGAATAATTTTTGAGGTGACATGCACCTACACAATCTTGATCATATATGTAAGCATTGGTGAGCTGGGATCAATAGAACTTAAAACATGGGCATGAAAGATATAATCATGACAATAAGAACTTAGCAACCATGTTGTAAACATGCAAATGAACACAAACAAAAGATCATGATAATGAAACAATGAAAGTCAAACGTGTGTTCAAATCATAAGGAAAACATGAAAGTGGTTTTCAGCTTGTCCTTCAAAGAGAGCAAAACATAAATGCATAGGACACCTCAAAGTTTAAGAGGGCGACTAGATACAAATAATTTAAGAACAAGTGAAACCAACAATATGAGTCAATCAATGAACCTTGGGACAATGCATATCACACTAAGAATGACAACTATGCTCTCTTAATGGTGCATAAAGAAAGAAGGTGGTGACTCAACATAAAAGTAAAAGAAAGGCCCTTCGCAGAGGGAAGCAGTGATTGCAAGTTTTATAACCTTCAAAAATTATGGTACTTACCGGCTTTGAGCTCTCATTGCCCCCATCATAAGCATCTTGAATGGTTAAAGTTAATGCGAGAACAATTATGATGCATATGCTTGACAAATCATAAGTTGAAAACCTCGTGTCCCGTGAATACGAGTACCCAAACTATGCTAGTTTACTTAGAGTCCCAAGCAAGGCTCTTGTCATTGTAAGTATATGCGTATCATTGGGAACCGCCAATGGGGTACCTCCGTGCCCGATGACATGGAACAAGCCCACACCAAAATGACAGGACAAGCAAACAATGAACACCTCGACATCTCTTTTATTTGCTATATTGTTTAGCTTTTTATTGTGAGATGCGTCGTCGAATGTTCACCATGGGTATGCTGCAAATTTCCACCATGAATTATGCATGGCTTAGATTGGCGGCCCGGTGTTTCCCTAACACATATAAAAACTCCATGATCCTCACAAGATTCCCAATTCATTTCACACAGCGGGCATCCATAAACAAAAGATCACAATATCAACTCAAATAGGAAGTGCAATGTTGAAAGCTTGCCCCATGACGGCATGGTTGGGCTAGAATCCAGCTTACAACTTGCAAGCATAACAACTCAGCATAAAAGACTACAATGTCAAATTTTTAGAACAGGAAAAAGTAAAGTGTGCCTTCCGGTTCGTGAGAGCTTTACTGACCGAATTTCGCATAACACTGGTAAGAGTTTAATTTGAAGAGAATATAAAAGCAAGTCAAATTTACTTGGAATAGCAAATTGCTAGTAGGTATGTATGGTGGACACAATGGAAAACTTTGGCTTTTAGGAGTTGGATGCACGAGTAGAGCTCATACTCAGTACAAGGCGAGGGCTAGCAAAAGACTGGGAGCGACCAACTAAGAGAGCAATAATGGCCATAATCATGCAAAGCGACAAAGCGACATTAAAAGAAGCATACGATGGCATCAAAAGTCAAAAACTAAATGATCATGAAGGCTAATGGCGACTTTGGAAGAGTCTAACATGTGTGAGCATGCGCCAAGTCAACCCAAATAAAGCATCAAGGAGAAAACCAAAATAATGCTTCCATATAATAAAAACAACGCATGATTTTTTCAAAGGCTCATTAAGCAATCTCAGTTATTTGAGACAAGTCATGCTACAGCAAAACCACTAAGCATACTATCAAAAAGACATCAAGCATGACATGAAAAAGCCTAAGCCGCAGTCTACACAAGCTCCTTCTTGTACCACTATTTTGCACAAAGCTTTTTCTCTTTTCCAACACCATTTGAAATTTTTAAAACAACCTCTTTTGATGAAAACCAATAAAGTTCAGAGGCAAAAATGCACCTTGATGAAAAGATATGACAAGATCTGAACGTATATCAAGGCGAAAACGAAAACCAAAAGCAGTAGTAGAAAAACTAGAATGCTCGATTAATAAGAGTGAAAACTAGAGCATTCTTTGCAAATGAAAACGAGTACATCTCCTCCAAAGGAAATTTGTTGGGGTCCAACCATTTATTGCAGCAAACAAACAAACTAAACAAACTAAGAAAACTAAAACAACTGACGCTCCAAGAAAAACACATAGTGCATGAAGCAATAAAAATATAGTGTTTTGAAAGGTGACCTGATTTTTGCCGATGAAGAAGGGGTGCCTCGGGGGCATCCCCAAGCTTTGACGCTTGTACTTCTTGGATATTTCTTGGGGTGCTGGGCATCCCCAAGCTTGAGCTTTTGTCCATTCTTCAACTCATCTCATCATTCTCCAATCCCTACACTTGAAAACTTCCTTCATACAAAACTAAACACAATTCTATTAGCAACATTAGTGTAAGCATAAAATATATTCATCCTCTTTTAGCTTCAGGTTTCAACCCAAAACTACCACATCTAAAGTATATACTACTGTAGCAACTTCCACAAGAGTTCCATGATCAAAAAGAACTCGAAAGAAAGCGATAAAGTGGCAAAAACAAATATTGGCAGAAATCTGTCAAAACTGGACAGCTGATAATGGACGAATTTTTGAGGGATTTTCCGTTGCTCAAATCAAAAAGTGTTCAACTAAGAAAAGTTTGGATATAACCTGGGGCATAAGCACAAGAAATCGCAGGTCCAAAAGATAAACAGAGAATTTTCACGAATTTTTACGGTGCAGCACCGAAAACAGTTTCAGGACAGCAATAACCCCAAATCTTTACCTCACTCAAATTAGAGGCTTCTCTTGGCACAAAAACGAAATAAACAAGATAAAGAGCGGTCATTACAGTAGTAATGACTTCTAAGACTCAAATAAAAGAAAAAGTACTGAAAGTAAACAATGGGTTATCTCCCAAGAGTGCTTTTCTTTAACGCCTTTGAGCTAGGCGCAGAAAATTGCGAATCAAGTAATATCAGATGAAGCATTAAGATCAACAGAACAGGTCTTATCAATAAGGCATTGTATTTCATCCACATAAGTTTTTGAAGACCCTTGGTGATCATGCTTTGGTACACTATTCTCATCAAAAAGATTTTCAAGACAAATCCAAGCAAAATTGTTTTCGAAAGCAATGTTACTTTTGCCAATAATTGAACCACTCCCTACAGAGAGGTCCTCCAGAACGAACTTAGGGAACGACATGATAAACTACAGTAAAGAAATAACAACTACCAAGGATTCTAATTTTTTTGGGTTTTTGATATAAAGCAATGCAGGTAAAATAAAATAAAGTAAAGCAAAACAAATAACAAAGTAAAGAATGTGTGTGCGAAGAACTCCCCTCGCAGAAGTCTTCTCTTCCTTCCCCGGCAACGGCGCCAGAAAAAGTGCTGCTGACTGGTGAAAGCAGGCGTCCTTGTGCGTGGTGAATGACCAGCCCGTTGGGAACCCCAAGAGGAAAGTATGATGAGTGCAGCGGCAAGTTTTCCCTCAGTTATGAAACCAAGGTTTATCGATCAGGAGAAGGGAGACGGTGACGACTGAAGGTGTTTGTGGAACCTGCACACACACAGACAAATACTTTGTTCCCAACTTGCGATGAGGTTGTCAATCTCACCGGTTTGCTTGAAACAAAGGTTATGAGTGTATCGAGTGGAAAACAGTAGTAATATGCTAGTAAAGTAAACAGTGCGGGAATAGTAAACAGGTGATTGCAATATGATTAAAATAGGACCGGGGTCCACAGTTCACTAGTGGTGTCTCTCCATAGATAAATAACATGCTGGGTAAACGAATTACAGTTGGGCAATTGATAGAATAAAGATAACGTGATATGTCAAGAAGATCACTATGAGATTCACTCTGGGCATTACAACAAAATACATAGACCGCCATCCAACTGCATCTATGACTAATAATCCACCCCCGGGGATATCATCCGAACACCCTAGAAGTATTAAGTTGCGAACAACAGATAATTGCATTAAGCAAAGTGTGTAATGTAAACAAAGCATATGCCCTCGAGCATATGAATGTTGTTTTCTCCCTAGTAGCAACAGCACATCTACCACCTTAGAGGTTTCTGTCACTCCCCCAGGTGAAATAGAGGCATGAACCCACTATCGAGCATAAATACCCCCTCTTGGAGTCACTAGCAACTACTCGGCCAAGATAGCCACTAACAACGGAGAGCATGCAAGATCATAAACATCATAGAGATAACAAAAGATAAAATTCAGTGCAGCAACTTAATCATAAACACCAATATTCATCGGATCCCAACAAACCAACATCATAGTATTACATAACAGTGATCTCAATCATGTAGGGCAGCTCATGAGATCTAAACATGAAGCACATGGTGGAGAAGACAACCATCTAGCTACTGCTATGGACCCATAGTCCAAGGTAGACTACTCACTCATCGCTCCGGAGGCAATCATGGCGATGAAGGAGACCTCCGGTGGCGATTCCCCTCTCCGGCAGGGTGCCGGGAAGAGCTTCTGGACCCTCCCGATCTTCGGGTCGACGGCGGCGGCGGATCGCGATGTATTCTGAAAAACTGATCTGGCCCTTAGGTTTTTCTCGTCAGGGGGTATATGTAGGCGAAAGGGGGCTGTCAGAGGGTGGACCACGTGCCCTCACAAGGGGGTGGCGCGACCAGGGGCTAGGCCGCGCCGCCCTTGTGTGTGGGGGCCTCGTGGCCCCCCTCCGTCAGGTCTTCGGATGTTTGGGAGCTCCCCGATGAAATATGACTTCAGGAACTTGTTTCGTCCAATTCGGAGAATATTTCCTGTGTATCACTTCTGAAACCAAAAACAGCAGAAAACAGGGAACTGGCACTGTGGCACTTCGTTAATAGGTTAGTTCCGGAAAGCGTATAAAAATGCCACTAAGTGTAACGAAACAATAGGCAAATGGTGTAAAACAAAGCATGGAGCATCAAAAATTATAGATACGTTTGAGACGTATCAGGGGGCAATGAGAGCTCAAAGCCGGTAAGTACCATAATTTTTGAAGGTCTATAAAACTTGCAATCACTGCTTCCCTCTGCGCAGGGCCTTTCTTTTACTTTTTTTTGTTGAGTCACCACCTTCTATCTTTATGCACCATTAAGAGAGCATAGTTGTCATTCTTAGTATAATGTGCATTGTCCCAAAGTTTTCATTGAATGATTCATATTGTTGGTTTCACTTGTTCTCAAATTATTTGTATCTAGTCGCCCTCTTAAACTTGAAGGTGTCCTATGCATTTATGTTTTGCTCTCCATGAAGGACAAGCTGAAAACCATTTGTATGTTTTTCCTTATGATTTGAACACACGTTTGACTTTCATTGTTTCATTTTCATGATCTTTTGTTTGTGTTCATTTTCATGTTTACAACATGGTTGCTAAGTTCTTATTGTCAAGATTATATCTTCATGCCCATGTTTTAAGTTCTTATGATCCCAGCTCACAAATGCTTACATATATGATCAAGATTGTGTAGGTGCATGTCACCTCAAAAATTATTCTTTTGTTATCACTTACCTACTCGAGGACGAGCAGGAGTTGAGCTTGGGGATGCTTGATACGTCTCCAACGTATCTATAATTTTTGATGCTCCATGCTTGTTTTTACACCATTTGCCTACTGTTTCGTTACACTTCGTGGCACTTTTATGCATTTTCCGGAACTAACCTATTAATAAGTCGTCACAGTGCCAGTTCCCTGTTTTCTGCTATTTTTGTGTTTCAGAAGTGATACACAGGAAATATTCTCGGAATTGGACGAAACAAGTTCCTGAAGTCTTATTTTTCCCGGAAGCTTCCAGAGATCCGAAGAGGAGACGGAGTGGGGCCACGAGGTGGCCACACACCAGGGCGGCGCGGCCCAGGCCCTGGCCGCGCCCCCTACGTGTGAGACCGCCTCGGTCCACTTCTGACGATGCCCCTTCGCCTATAAAGACCCCCCGATGGAAAAAACCTAAGGACCCGATCAATTTTCCAGAACACATCGCGATCCGCCGCCGCCGTCGACCCGAAGATCGGGAGGGTCCAGAAGCTCTTCCCGGCACCTTGCCGGAGAGGGGAATCGCCACCGAAGGTCTTCTTCTGTCGTATTGTCTGCTCTTCTCCTGAACGACATACTTTGGTTTCTTAACTGAGGGAAAACTTGCTGCTATCTTCATCAAACCTTCTCTTGGGATTTTCCAACTAGCCGGTTATTTACTTCATCAACTCGGTAGCATCAGCGACCAACTAAGAGAGCAATAATGGCCATTATAATGCAAAGCGACAAAGCGACATTAAAAGAAGCATAAGATGGCATCAAAAGTCAAAAACTAAATGATCATAGAGGCAATGGCGACTTTGTACGAGTCTAACATGTGTAAGCATGCGCCAAGTCAACCCAAATAAAGCATCAAGGAGAAAACCAAAATAATGCTTCCAAATAATTAAAACAACACATGATTTTTTCAAAGGCTCATTAAGCAATCTCAGTTATTTGAGACAAGTCATGCTACAGCAAAACCACTAAGCATACTATCAAAAAGACATCAAGCACGAAATGCAAAAGCCTAGGCCGCAGTCTACACAAGCTCCTTCTTGTACCACTTTTTTGCATAAAGCTTTTTCTCTTTTCCAACACCATTCAAACTTTTTATAAACAACTCTTTTGATGAAAACCAATATAGACCAGAGGCAAAAATACACCTTGATGAAAAGATATAACAAGATCTGAACACAAATCAAGGCGAAAATCGAAAGCTAAATGCAGTTCTAGAAAAAGAGAACACTCGTTGAAACGAATAGAGTGAAAAATGGAGTGTTCTTGGCAAATGAAAAGCAAGGCAACTTCTCCAAAAGAAATTTGTTGGGGTCCAACCATTTATTGCAGCAAACAAAACTAAACTAAACTGAAAACTAAAACAACTGACGCTCCAAGAAAAACGCATAATGCATGAAGCAATAAAAATATTGTGTCTTGAATGGTGACCTGATTTTTGCCGATGAAGAAGGGGTGCCTCGGGGGCATCCCCAAGCTTTGACGCTTGTACTTCTTGGATATTTCTTGGGGTGATGCATGGGCATCCCCAAGCTTGAGCTTTTGTCCATTCTTCAACTCATCTCATCACTCTCCGATCCCTACACTTGAAAACTTCATTCATACAAAACTAAACACAAATCTATTAGCAACATTAGTGTAAGCTTAACATAGAATCAACCCTTTTTTGCTTCAGGTTTCAACTCAAAACCACCACATATAAAGCGTATAATACTTTAGCAACTTCCCTAAAAGTTCCGTGATCAAAAGAACTCAAAAAGAAAGCAATAAAGCGGCAAAGACAAATATTGGCAGAAATCTGTCAAAACAGAACAGCTCACAAAGGTCGAATTTTTAGAGGGTTTTATGTTGCTCAAATCAAAAAGTGTTCAACTAATGAAAGTTTGGATATAACCTGGGGCACATGGACAAGAAATCGCAGGTCCAAAAGATATACAGAGAATTTTCACGAATTTTTACGGTGCAGCACCGAAAACAGTTTCAGGACAGCAACATCCCCAAATCTTACCTCGCTCAAATTAGAGGCTTATCTTGGCACAAAAACAAAATAAAAATGATATGGAGAGGTCATTATAGTAGTAATAACTTCCAAGACTCAAATAAAATAAAAAGAACTGAAAGTAAAACATTGGGTTATCTCCCAAGAGTGCTTTTTTTAAACGCCTTTGAGCTAGGCGCAGAAAGTGCGAATCAAGTAATTATGAGAGAAGCATTAGGATCCACTATAGGAGTCTTTTCAATAATGAAGGGAATTGTGTCCAAATGAGTTTTTGAAGATCCTTTATGATCACGCTTTGGTACACTACTTTCATTGAAAGGATTTTCAGGACAAATCCAACTAGAATTCTTTTCCCAAGCATCATGAATTTCTACAAGTTTATAAGGTATTGGCACTCTAAAATCTTCATTAGGTGTACCAACAACCGCTACAGGTGAGCCAAGCTTATTAAATTTCTTAAAAACTTTGCTAGCCTCAATGGCAACATCTCTAAATTCTAAGCGCAAAGTTTCCAAGATAAAAGCTTTCTTTTCAGGATCCTCAATTTCATGAAGCTTAAGGAACATGTGTTGCATAAAAGGATTAAGGCTAGCAAACCTAGCTTCCAACATGTGAATTAAATAAGCAGAAGCAACTTCAATACTAGGAGCAAGCTCAGCCAAAGACTTTTCATCAACTTCTTTATGCATACTAATATGATTAAAGAACTCCTCAGTGTTATTTTTCCCAATAATTGAACCACTTCCTACCGAGAGGTCCTCCAAAACGTACTTAGGGAACAACATAATAAACTAAAGTAAAGAAATAACAACTATAAAGGATACTAATTTTTTTGGGTTTTTGATAAAACGATGCAAGTAAAAATAAAGTAAAGCAAAACTTAAAACAAAGTAAAGGATGTGCGTGCGAAAACTCCCTTCGCAGAAGTCTTCTTCTTCCTCCCCGGCAACGACGCCAGAAAATTCTTGATGCTTGCGGTACGGTTAATGTTCAACGTCCAGTTGGGAACCCCAAGAGGAAGGTATGATGAATATAGCAGCAAGGTTTTCCCTCAGTAAGAAACCAAGGTATGTCGATCAGGAGAGGATGAAGCTAATACGACTGAAGGTGATGCTTGCTAGTCTAGTGACACTCCAACAGGGGCGCCGTTAATGATCGATAACGAGTTAGCGCGTCTTCAACTAGTAGCAACGTGGAACCTGCACACAACACAACCAAATACTTTGCTCCCAACTTACGATGAGGTTGTCAATCTCACCGGTTTGCTGTAAACAAAGGAATGAGCGTATCGAGTGGAAAATAGTAATAGTATGCGAGTAAAGTAAACAGTGCAAGTAAAGTAAACAGATGATAGCAATATGATGGAAATAGGACCGGGGTCCACAGTTCACTAGTGGTGTCTCTCCATAAGATAAAAATAACACATGCTGGGTAACAAATTACAGTTGGGCAATTGATAGAATAAAGACAACGTGCATATGATGAGAGGATCACTATGAGATTTACTCTGGCATTACAACAAGATACATAGACTGCCATCCAACTGCATCTCTGACTAATAATCCACTTGTGGCGAATCAATCCGAGAACTCCACAAGTATTAAGTTGCGAACAACAGATAATTGCATTAAGCAAAGTGTGTAATGTAAACAAAGCATATGCCCTCGAGCATATGAATGTTGTTTTCCCCTAGTAGCAACAGCACATCTACAACCTTAGAGGTTTCTGTCACTCCCCCAGATTAAATAGAGGCATGAACCCACTATCGAGCATGAATACCCCCTCTTGGAGTCACTAGAAACTACTCGGCCAAGATAGCTACTAACAACGGAGAACATGAAAGATCATAAACAACATAGAGATAACATAAGATAATATTCGGTACATCAACTCAATCATAACACCAATATTCATCGGATCCCAACAAACCAAACATGTAGAATTACATAACGGTGATCTCAATCATGTAGGGCAGCTCATGAGATCTAAACATGAAGCACATGCTGGAGAAGACAACCATCTAGCTACTGCTATGGACCCATAGTCCAAGGTAGACTACTCACTCATCACGTCGGAGGCAAGCATGGCGATGAAGAAGACCTCCGGTGGCGATTCCCCTCTCCGGCAGGGTGCCGGGAAGAGCTTATGGACCCTCCCGATCTTCGGGTCGACGGCGGCGGCGGATCACGATGTGTTCTGGAAAAGTGATCGGGTCTTTAGGTTTTTCCCGTCGGGGGGTCTTTATAGGCGAAGGGGCATCGTCAGGAGTGGATCGAGGCGACCTCACACGTAGGGGGCGCGGCCAGGGGCCATGCCGCGCCGCCCTGTTGTGTGGGGCCCTTGTGGCCCCACTCCGTCTCCTCTTCGGTTCTCTGGAAGCTTCGGTGAAATTATGGGCGACTGGCTTTGGTTTCGTCCAATTCCGAGAATATTTTCTGTGTAACTTTTCTGAAACACAAAAATAGCAGAAAACGGGGAACCGGCACTGTGGCGACTTGTTAATAGGTTAGTTCCGGAAAATGCATAAAAGTGCCACGAAGTGTAACGAAACACTAAGCAAATGGTGTAAAAACAAGCATGGAGCATCAAAAATTATAGATACGTTTGAGACGTATCAGTCACTCCCCGAGATTAAATAGAGGCATGAACCCACTATCGAGCATAAATACCCCCTCTTGGAGTCACTAGCAACTACTCGGCCAAGATAGCTACTAACAACGGAGAGCATGCAAGATCATAAATAACATAAAGATAACATAAGATAAAATTCAGTACATCAACTCAATCATAACACCAATATTCATCGGATCCCAACAAACACAACATGTAGAATTACATAACGGTGATCTCGATCATGTAAGGTAGCTCACGAGATCTAAACATGAAGCACATGGTGGATAAGACAACCATCTAGCTACTGATATGGACCCATAGTCCAAGGTAGACTACTCAATCATCGCGCCAGAGGCAAGCATGGCGATGAAGAAGACCTCCGGTAGCGATTCCCCTCTCCGGCAGGGTGCCGGGAAGAGCTTTTGGACCCTCCCGATCTCAGGTCGATGACGGCGGCAGATCGCGATGTGTTTCTGGAAAAGTGATAGGGTATTTAGATTTTTCCCGCCGGGGGGTCTTTATAGGCGAAGAGGCAGCGTCAGAGGTGGACCAGGGGGCCCACACCACCAGGGGGCGCAAGCCAGCCCTAGGCCACGCCGCCCTGTGGTGTGGCCGCCCTCTGGCTCGGCTATGTCTCCTCTTCGGTCTTCTGGAAGCTCCGTGAAATATCTGGACGTCTGGCTTTTGTTTCATCCAATTCCGAGAATATTTCCTGTGTAGCATTTCTGAAACACAAAAACAGTAGAAAATAGGGAACTGGCACTGTGGCATCTTGTTAATAGGTTAGTTTCGGAAAATGCATAAAAATGCCATGAAGTGTAATGAAACACTAAGCAAATGGTGTAAAAACAAGCATGGAGCATCAAAAATTATGGATACGTTGGAGACGTATCACTCCCGGGGGCCGTTAGGGAGTCCTAAACATAGTTGTAGTGGAAATATGAGAAGACATTATATACAGACATTGTAATTTGTATTGAACCCGACCGGTTCCTCGAGACCTGGCCACCTATATATAGGGTCCAGGAGAGGCCGGCCAGGGACAGATTGAGATTGAGCCAGTTGAGTACCATGCTTATTCTCGATACACATCAAATCTTGCCTTGTTTGACTGATCTTTACCTTCGAGTTCATCCGACGCCCTCTTCCCCCGATCCTAAGTCCTTCATCTAGGACATTTGCCGAGTTAACCCTCATCAACTGGCGCCGACCGTGGGGACCTTGGGCGTTGGAATCATGAATTTGACGGCTTTTTCGCTTCCAGCCCGCAGCAACTCGAAAGTCGATGGAAGCCAGATATCCATTGGAACCGTAGATTTTCAACCACATCCACCAACCCTTACTCTGGTCTTTGCAAGCTTGGGTCAAGAGATGGACCTGATGATCGGAAGTCTGAACTTTCGCATCGGTGCCTTGGGTTCAACTCGCCTTTCAGATCCGACGAAATCGGACGTGTCGACAGGAAAAAGGCGACAATAGCAGCATCAGAATCATTGGTAGGCTCTTCCAGCGAGGTAAACTCGCCGGTCAGCTTCGCGACAATGAAAAGTATAAAAGACAGAATCGAAGAACTCGATGAAATCATGGGAAACCTTGACTTAGGAGAATCAATGGATCACTCAGATTTCAGCCAAAATTTCAGCACACAGCAGCGGACTTCACCACCCGAAATGGCGGTCTCTCCAAGAATGTACACCAAGTATGTGTCATCATCACTAAAGCAGCAGAAGACAACAATGTCATAGATAACACCGTAGTCAACACATAAGTCAACAACCCAAGGAGTAACATCAGGAAAGAGAAAAAGAAAATATATGTCTCCGTCGGAGAGTGAAGAATAATCATGTCAGCAATCAATCACGGTATGGAAGTACTTGTGGATTCAAGGAGAGAAGTTTTAATGGGATATCAGTACGCCTTACACCAGCACAAAAGAAACTACGAGAAGAAAAAGAATGAGCTAAGGAGAAGCCAAGATGACAATACTACACCAAGTAGACCATACTAGGATGAACAAAGTGGAATGTCGGATTCCAGCGAAGAAAGACATCACGAACCAAAACACAGCAGGAGAAGGACAACCCAGCCCAGGAAAGAGTACCGTGCGAGGAGCATCAGCACACCGTTATCAGAGGATGAGGAAGACTTCATACAAGAAACGCCAGAAGCAGCTTTAGTGGCAGCACAAGCATATCTACTAACCACGCAGCCGGAACTTGGAGATCCGAGGGAGCAAATGCGCCAAGCGCCCATAAAAAGCCTCGGGCTAGTAGGAGATGAGCTAAAGCAAAAATCCTCAGGAAAGAAGTTGATATACCACGAGTATACAGGAAGAAGAAGCCGAAGATCCCTATCTCCGCCAAGCCAAAGAACAATTTGCCTGGTAAGACAGACAATGAGGCATGAAGGGAGGACGCACGGAATATTATCACGCAGGCCAGGGTGAACAAGGCACGTTACGCATTCCAAAAGCAAGGCCGGTCAAGCAACCTCTCCGACGGTTTGATGAACCCAAAAGAAAAGCAATAGCAGCCGAGCTGCATAGATTGGAAAACGCATGCTTCATTAGAGAAATTAAAACATCGACTTGGATGTCTAACCCAGTGATCGTTCCAAAGAAAAACACAGACATGCGTCGTGTATGCGTCGATTACACCTCCCTCAACAAACATTGTCCTAAGGATCCCTTCCTGCTACCTCGCATAGATCAAATAATTGACTCAACGGCGGGGTGCGCAAGGCTTTCCTTCCTGGATACATATTCAGGATACAACCAGATCAAGCTGAAGAAAGATGATGAAGAAAAGATGGCCTTCATCACACCATACATCATCTTTTGTTATTAAGTCATGCCTTTCGGCCTCAAGAACGCGGGAGTGATGGTGCGTAGTAGGCACCCAGTTGGGAACCCCAAGAGGAAGGTATGAGGAGCACAGCAGCAAGTTTCCCTCAGTTGTGAAACCAAGGTTTATCGAACCAGTAGGAGAAAGCCAAACTTCCAAAGGTTGATGCTCGCTAGCTTCGCGACACTCCGGACAATGGCGCTAGAAAAATACTGGTTTGTAGTTGACGTGGGAGCTTCTTCACCAGCAGCAACGTGGAACCTACACACAACACAACCAAGAACTTTGCCCCAACTTACGATGAGGTTGTCAATCTCACCGGTTTGCTGTAAACAAAGGATTGAGCGTATCGAGTGGTAAAAGGTAATAGTTTGCAAGAATGTAAACAATGTGAGTAAAAGTAACAGTAATAGCAATGTAAAGGAAATTGGACCGGGGTCCACAGTTCACTAGTGGTGTCTCTCCATAAGATAAATAACAACATGCTGGGTAAACAAATTACAGTTGGGCAATTGATAGAATAAAGATAGCGTACATATGTCATGAGGATCACAACGAGATTCACTCTGGGCATTACGACAAAATACATAGACCACAATCCAAATGCATCTATGACTAATAATCCACCCTCCGGATGTCGTCCGAGCAACCATCGGGTATTAAGTTGCGAACAACAGATAACTATATTAAGCAAAGTGGGTAAAGTAAACAAAGCAAATGTCCTTGGACACAAGAATGTTGTTTTCTCCCTAGTGGCAACAACACATCTACAACCTTAGAGGTTTCTGTCACTCCCCCAGATTACTAGAGGCATGAACCCAACTATGGAGCATAAATACTCTCTCTTGGAGTCACTAGCATCTACTCGGCCAAGATATCTACTAGCAACGGAAAGCATGCAAGATCATAAACAACATAGAGATAACATAAAGATAATAATTCAGCACATCAACTTGACATAGTATCAATACTCATCGGATCCCAACAAACACAACATGTAGAATTACACAAAGATGATTTTGATCATGATAGGCGGCTCACAAGATCTAAACATGAAGCACATGGTGGAGGAGACGACCATCTAGCTACTACTATGGACCCGTAGTCCAAGGTAGACTACTCACACATCACTCCGGAGGCGACCATGGTGGTGGAGAAGGCCTTCGGCGGTGATTCCCCTCTCCGGCAGGATGTCGGGAAGAGCTTCTGGACCCTCCCGATCTCGCATCAACGATGGCGGCGGCTTGCAGTATGTTTCGAGGAAAATTGATCGGGCTTAGGTTTTTCCTGTTGAGGGGAATATATAGGCGGAAGGGCGGCGTTAGGAGGTGGACCAGCTGGTCTCACCCCCTGGTGGCGCGGGCCAGGGGTAGGCCGCGCCACCCTAGGGTGTGGCCGGCCTCTGGCCCCCCTCCGTCTCATTTTCGAACTTCGTGACGCTTCAGGAAAAATAGGAGGTTCAGCTTTTGTTTTGTCCAATTCCGAGAATATTTCCTGTGTAGCTTTTCTGAAGCACAAAAACAGCAGAAAACAGGGAACTGGCACTATGGCATCTCGTTAATAGGTTAGTTCCGAAAAATGCATTAAAACGCCATGAAGTGTAACAAAATACAAAGCAAATGGTGTATAAACCAGCATGGAGCATCAAAAATTATAGATATGTTTGAGACGTATCAAGCATCCCCAAGCTTAACTCCTGCTCGTCCTCGAGTAGGTAAGTGATAACAAAAGAATAATTTTTGAGGTGACATGCACCATCACAATCTTGATCAACGAGGTAAAGCATTGAGTGCTGAGATCAAAGAACTTAAAACATGGGCATAAGAGACATAATCTTGACAATAAAACTTAGCAACCATGTTATAACACGAAAAGAAACACAAACGAAAGATCATGAATAATGAAACAATGAAAGTCAAGTGTGTGTTCAACTCATATAGAAAAACATATCAAAGTGGTTTTCAGCTTGTCCTTCATGGAATAGCAAAACTTAAATGCATAGGACACCTTCAAGTTTAAGAGGGCGACTATACACAAATAATTTAAGAACAAGCAAAATCATAGTCATGAATCAATCAATGATAAACTTTGGGATTATGCACATTAAACTCAGAATGGCAACTATGCTCTCTTAGACGGTGCATAAAGGTAGAAGGTGGAGACTCAACATAAAAGTAAAAGAAAGGCCCTTCGCAGAGGGAAGCAGGGATTGCAAGTTTTATAAACCTCCAAAAATTATGGTACTTACTAGCTTTGAGCTCTCATTGCCCCCATCATAGGCATCTTGAATGGTTAAGGTTACTGTGAGTATAATTATGAAGCATATGCTTAACAATTCATAAGTTGAAAACCTCGTGTCCTGTGAAGTACGAATACCCAAACCTCATGCTACTCGACTTAGGTCCCAAGCAAGTTCTTGTCATTGTAAGCATACACGTATCATCGAGAACCGCCAACGGGGTACCTCTTGCCCAATGACATGGAACAAGCCCACATCAAAATGACAAGACAAACAGACAATGAACACCTCGACATCTCTTTTATTTACCATTGGTATAGCTTTTTATTGTGAGATGCGTCGTCGAATGTCCACTATGGGCATGCTATAAATTTCCACTATGAATGATGCATGGCTTAGATTAGCGGCCCAGGCGTTTCTCTAATACATATACAAACTCCATGACCTCACAAGATCCCAACTTATTTCACATTGCGAGTATCCATAAACAAAAGATCACGATATCAACTCAAATAAGAGAAAGTGCAATATTGAAATCTTGCCCCATGACGGCATTGTTGGGCTAATTTCCAACTTACAACTTGCAAGCATAACATCAACATAAGAGAGCCACAATGTCAAAATTTTAAATGCGAGAAAAGTAAAGTGTGTCGTCTGGTTCGTGAGAGCTTTACTGACTAATTTTCACATAACACCAAAAAGAGTTTAATTTGAAGGATAGATAAAAGCAAGTCAAATGTACTTAGAATAGCAAATTGCTAATAGGTATGTATGGTGGACACATTGGAATAACTTGGTTTTTGGGAGTTGGATGCACGAGTAGAGCTCATACTCAACACAAAATGAAGGCTAGCAAAAGACTGGGAGCGACCAACTAAGAAAGCAATAACGGCCATAATCATGCATAGCGACAAAACATCATTAACCAAAGCATAAAGTGGCATCACAAGTCAAAAACCAAATGATCATAGAGGCTTATGGCGACTCATTAGAGTCAAACATTTGTAAGCATGCACCAAGTCAACCCAAATAAAGCATCAAGGAGAAAACCACAATAAAATGCTTCCACATAATAAAAACAATGCATGATTTTTTCAAAGGCTCATTAAGCAATCTCAGTCATTTGAGACAAGTCATGATACAGCAAAAACTACTAAGCATACTATCAAAATGACATCAAGCATGGCATGCAAAAGTCTAAACAAGCTCCTTTTTGTACCACTTTTTGCATGAAACTTTTTTCTCTTTTCCAACACCATTCAAACCTTTTTGAGACAACTCTTTTGATGAAAACCAACATAGACCAGTGGTCTAAATACACCTTGATGCAAATATATAACAAGATCTAAACAAAAATCAAGGCGAAAAACAAAAGCTAAACACAGTTCTAGAAAAAGAGAACACTCGTTGAACGATAAGAGTGAAAAAATAGAGTGTTCTTGGCAAATAAAAAACGGAGTGCGTCTTCTCCAAAAGAAATTTGTTGGGTTCCAACCATTTATTGCAGCAAACAAAACAAAAGAAAACTAAAGCGAAAGTAAAGACGCTCCAAGAAAAACGCATAGAATATGAAGCAATAAAAATATAGTGTGTTGAAAGATGACCTGGTTTCTGCCGATGAAGAAGGGGTGCCTCGGGGGCATCCCCAAGCTTTGACGCTTGTACCTATTGGATATTTCTTGGGGTGACATGGGCATCCCCAAGTTTGAGCTTTTGTCCATACTTCATCTCATCTCATCACTCTCCATTCCCTACACCTGAAAACTTCCTTCATACAAAACTTCACACAATTCTATTAGCAACGTTAGCATAATCATAATAGTAAATCAACCCTTTTGGTTCAGTTTCAAACTAAAAAACACCATATATAAAGCATATACTACTTTAGCAACTTGCTCAAAAGTCCTCGGATCAAAAGAACTAAAAAATAAAGCGATCGAGAGGCAAAAAAAATAGTGGCAGAAATCTGTCAAAACAGAATAGCTGACAAAGATCAATTTTTTAGAGGACCTTCTGTTGCTCAAATCGAAAAGTGCAAAACTAATGAAAGTTTGTATATAACCTGGGGCATATGAACAAGAAATCGCAGATCAAAAAGATATTCTGAGAATTTTCACGAATTTTTACGGTGCAGCGCAGAAATCTGTTTCAGGATAGCAACTTCCCCAAATCTTACCTCCCTCAAATTAGAGGTTCTTATTGGCACAACAACGAAAGAAAAATGATAAGGAGATGTCATTACAGTAGTAATAACTTCCAAGACTCAATTAAAAGAAAAAGTACTGAAAAGAAAACATTGGGTTATCTCCCAAGAGTGCTTTTGTTTAACGCCTTTGAGCTAGGCGCAGAAAGTGCAGATCAAGTATTATCAAATGAAGCATTAAGATCAATTGCAGAAATCTTTTCAACAAGGCATTATATTGTATCCAAATGAGTTTTTGAAGGTCCCTTATGAACACTCTTTGGTTCACTACTTTCATCAAAAGGGTTTTCAGAACAAATCCAATCAAATTCCTTTTCCAAAGCTTCATGCAATCCTAAGAGTTTGCAAGGTATTGGTACTTTGATGTCTTCTTTGGTTGTACCAACAACCTCTACACGTGAGCCAAGCATATTAAAGCACTCAAAAACTTACCTAGCTTCCATAACAACGTCTCTAAAGTCTCTACGCAAAGTCTCCAAAATAAAATCTTTCTTTTCGAAGTCTTCGATATCATGAAGCTTAAGAAAAATTTGTTGCATAAAAGGATTAAGGTTAACAAACCTAGCCTCCAACATGTGAACTAAATAAGCAGCAACAACTTCATAACTAGGAGCAAGTTCAGCTAGAGATCTATCCTCAACATCTTTATGCATACTAACATGATTAAAGAACTCCTCGATGTTACCTTTCTCAATTATAGAACCACTACCTACTGAGAGGTCCTCCAAAGCATACTTAGGGAACAACATAATAAACTAAAGGTAAAAGTAACAGAATGCAAACTATCAAAGGAACTAATTTTTTTGTATTTTTTATAAAATGATGCAAGTAAAAAATAAAGTAAAGCAAAACAATAACAAAGTAAAAGATTGAGCATGAGAGACTCCCCTTGCAGAAATCTTCTTTCTCCCCGGCAACGGCGCCAGAAAAATGCTTGATGGTGCGTAGTAGGTACCCAGTTGGGAACCCCAAGAGGAAGGTATGAGGAGCACAGCAGCAAGTTCCCCTCAGTTGTGAAACAAAGGTTTATCAAACCAGTAGGAGAAAGCCAAACTTCCGAAGGTTGATGCTCGCTAGCTTCGCGACACTCCGGACAATGGCGCTAGAAAAACACTGGTGCGTAGTTGACGTGGGAGCTTCTTCACCAGCAGCAACGTGGAACCTACACACAACACAACAAGAACTTTTCCCCAACTTACGATGAGGTTGTCAATCTCACCGGTTTGCTATAAACAAAGGATTGAGCGTATCGAGTGGTAAAAGGTAATAGTATGCAAGAATGTAAACAATGCGAGTAAAAGTAAACAGCAATAGCAATGTAAAGGAAATTAGACCGGGGTCCACAGTTCACTAGTGGTGTCTCTCCATAAGATAAATAACAACATGCTGGGTAAACAAATTACAGTAGGGCAATTGATAGAATAAAGATAGCGTACATATGTCATGAGGATCACTATGAGATTCACTCTAGGCATTATGAAAAAATACATAGACCGTAATCCAACTGCATCTATGACTAATAATCCACCCTCCGGATGTCATCCGAGCAACCATCGGGTATTAAGTTGCGAATAACGGATAACTGCACTAAGCAAAGTGCGTAAAGTAAACAAAGCAAATGTCATTGGACACAAGAATGTTGTTTTCTCCCTAGTGGCAATAGCACATCTACAACCTTAGAGGTTTCTGTCACTCCCCCAAATTACTAGAGGCATGAATGCAACTATCGAGCATAAATACGCCCTCTTGGAGTCACTAGCATCTACTCGGCCAAGATATCTACTAGCAACATAGAGCATGCAAGATCATAAACAACACAGAGATAATAATTTAGCACATCAACTTGACATAGTACCAATACTCATCGGATCCCAACAAACACAACATGTAGAATTACACAAAGATGATCTTGATCATGATAGGCAGCTCACAAGATCTAAACATGAAGCACATGGTGGAGGAGACGACCATCTAGCTACTGCTATGGACCCGTAGTCCAAGGTAGACTACTCACACATCACTCCGGAGGTGACCATGGTGGTGGAGAAGGCCTCCGGTGGTGATTCCCCTCTCCGGCAGGGTGCCGGGAAGAGCTTCTGGACCCTCCCGATCTCGGGTCGACGACGGCGGTGAATCGTGATGTGTTTCTGGAAAAGTGATAGGGTATTTAGGTTTTCCCGTCGGGGGGTCTTTATAGGCGAAGGGGCATCATCAGAAGTGGACCAAGGCGGCCTCACACATAGGGGGCACGGCCAGGGCCTGGGCCGCGCCGCCCTATTGTGTGGCCGGCCTGTGGCCCCTCTCCGTCTCCTCTTCGGTTCTCTGGAAGCTTCGGTAAATTTCTGGATGTTTGGCTTTTGTTTCGTCCAATTCCAAGAATATTTCCTGTGTAACTTTTCTGAAACACAAAAACAGCAGAAAACAGGGAACTGGCACTGTGACATCTTGTTAATAGGTTAGTTCCGGAAAATGCATAAAAACGCCACGAAGTGTAACAAAACACTAAGCAAATGGTGTAAAAACAAGCATGGAGCATAAAAAATTATAGATACATTTGAGACATATCACAAGCCGCCGCCGTCGTCGACGCGAGATCGGGAGGGTCCAGAAGCTCTTCCCGGCACCCTGCCGGAGAGGGGAATCGCCACCGGAGGTCTTCTTCATCACCATGCTTGCCTCCGGCGCGATGAGTGAGTAGTCTACCTTGGACTATGGGTCCATATCAGTAGCTAGTTGGTTGTCTTCTCCACCATGTGCTTCATGTTTAGATCTCGTGAGCTGCCTTACATGATCGAGATCACCGTTATGTAATTCTACATGTTGTGTTTGTTGGGATCCGATGAATATTGGTGTTATGATTGAGTTGATGTGCTGAATATTATCTTATGTTATCTCTATGTTGTTTATGATCTTGCATGCTCTCCGTTGTTAGTAGCTATCTTGGCCGAGTAGATACTAGTGACTCCAAGAGGGGGTATTTATGCTCGATAGTTAGGTTCATGCCTCTATTTAATCTGGGGGAGTGACAGAAACCTCTAAGGTTGTACATGTGTTGTTGCCACTAGGGAGAAAATAACATTCTTATGTCCAAGGGCATATGCTTTGTTTACATTACACACATTGCTTAATGCAGTTATCTGTTGTTCGCAACTTAATACTTGTGGGGTTCTCGGATTGATTCCTCGCGAGTGGATTATTAGTCATAGATGCAGTTGGATGGCGGTCTATGTATTTTGTTGTAATGCCGAGAGTAAATCTCATAGTGATCCTCTCGACATATGCATGTTATCTTTATTCTATCAATTGCCCAACTGTAATTTGTTTACCCAGCATGTGTTATTTTATCTTATGGAGAGACACCACTAGTGAAATGTGGACCCCGGTCCTATTTCCTTTATATTGCTATCACCTGTTTACTTTACTCGCCCTGTTTACTTTACTCGCATACTACTATTACTTTCCACTCGATATGCTCATTCCTTTGTTTATAGCAAACCGGTGAGATTGACAACCTCATTGTAAGTTGGGAGCAAAGTATTTGGTTGTGTTGTGTGTAGGTTCCTCGTTGCTACTAGTTGAAGACGCGCTAACACGTTATCGTTAACGGCGCCCTTGTTGGAGTGTCACTAGGCTAGGAAGCATCACCTTCTGGAGTTTGGCTTTTTCCTGGATTCGACATACCTTAGTTTCTTACTGAGGGAAAATTTGTTGCTTTACTCATCATACCTTCCTCTTGGGGTTCCCAACTGGACGGTGATTCACATCAACCATACCGCAACAAGCAACAATTTTTTGGCACCATTGCCGGGGAAAAAGAAGACTTCTGCAAGGGGAGTTTTGCAATCACATCCTTTACTTTGTTTTAAGTTTTGCTTTACTTTATTTTTACTTGTTTCGTTTTATCAAAAACACAAAAAAATAGTTTCCTTTATAGTTGTTACCTTATTACTTCTAGTTCATTATGTTGTTTCCTAAGTATGTTTTGGAGGACCTCTCAGTAGGTAGTGGTTCTATTATTGGGAAAAGTAATATTGAGGAGTTCTTTAATCATATTAGTATGCATAAAGATGTTGAGGAAAAATCTTTGGCTGAGCTTGCTCCTAGTTATGAAATTGCTTCTGCTTATTTAGTTCACATGTTGGAAGCTAGGTTTGCTAGCCTTAACCCTTTTATGCAACACATGTTTCTTAAGCTTCATGATATTGAAGATCCTGAAAAGAAAGCTTTTATCTTGGAAACTTTGCGTATAGAATTTAGAGATGTGGCCATTGAAGCTAGGAAAGTTCTTAAGCGTTTTAATAAGCTTGGCTCGCATATAAAGGTTGTTAGTACAAACAATGAAGGAACCGAAATACCAATACCTAGCAAACTCTTGGGATTGTATGAAGCTTTTGAAAATAATTTTAATTGGATTTGTCCTAAAAATCTTTTTGATGAAAGTAGTGTACCAAAGTGTGATTATAAAGGATCTTCAAAAACTCACTTGGACACAATTCAATTCATTGTTGAAAAGACTCCTACGTTGATCTTAATGCCTCTTTCGAAAATACTTGATTCACACTTTCTGCGCCTAGCTCAAAGGCATTAAAGAAAAGCACTCTTGGGAGATAACTCAATGTTTTACTTTCAGTTCTTTTTCTTTTATTTGAGTCTTGGAAGTTATTACTACTGTAATAACCTCTCCTTATCATTTTTATTTCGTTTTTGTGCCAAGAGAAGCCTCTAATTTGAGTGAGGTAAGATTTGGGGATGTTGCTTTCCTGAAACAGATTTCGGTGCTGCACCTTAAAAATTAGTGAAAATTCTCAGTATATCTTTTGGACCTGCGATTTCTTGTGCATATGCCCAGGTTATATCCAAACTTTCATTAGTTAACACTTTTTTATTTGAGCAACAGAAAACCCTCTAAAAATTCGACCTTTGTCTGCTGTTCTGTTTTGACAGATTTTGGCCATTATTTGTGTTTGCCGCTCGATCGCTTTCTTTTTGAGTTCTTTTGATCACGGAACTTTTGGGGAAGTTGCTACAGTAGTATATACTTTATATGTGGTGGTTTTGAGTTGAAACCTAAAGCAAAAAGGGTTGATTCATTGTTATGCTTACACTAATGTTGCTAATAGAATTGTGTTGAGTTTTGTATGAAGGAAGTTTTCAAGTGTAGGGATTGGAGAATGATGAGATGAGTTGAAGAATGGACAAAAGCTCAAGCTTGGGGATGCCCACGCACCCCAAGAAATATCCAAGAGGTACAAGCGTCAAAGCTTGGGGATGCCCCCGAGGCACCCCTTCTTCATTGCCAAAAATCAGGTCACCTTTCAACACACTATATTTTTATTGCTTCATGCACTATGTGTTTTTCTTGGAGCGTAAGTTGTTTTAGTTTTCAGTTTTGTTTAGTTTTGTTTACTGCAAGAAATGGTTGGACCCCAACAAATTTCTTTTGGAGAAGTTGCCTTGCTTTTCATTTGCCAAGAACACTCCATTTTTCACTCTTATCGTTTCAACGAGTGTTCTCTTTTTCTAGAACTGCGTTTAGCTTTCGTTTTTCGCCTTGATTTGTATCCAGATCTTGTTATATCTTTACATCAAGGTGTATTTTGACCTCTAGTCCATGTTGGTATTCGTAAAAAGAGTAGTTTAAAAAAAGGTTCGAATGGTGTTGAAAAAGAGAAAAAGCTTTATGCAAAAAAGTGGTACAAAAAGGAGCTTGTGTAGACTGCGGCCTAGGCTTTTGCATGTCGTGCTTGATGTCTTTTTGATAGTATGCTTAGTGGTTTTGCTATAGCATGACTTGTCTCAAATGACTGAGATTGCTTAATGAGCCTTTGAAAAAAGCATGCGTTGTTTTAATTATTTGGAAGCATTATTTTGGTTTTCTCCTTGATGCTTTATTTGGGTTGACTTGGCGCATGTTCACACATGTTAGACTCATTTAAAGTCGTCAGTGCCTCTATGATCATTTAGTTTTTGACTTTTGATGCCATCTTATGGTTCTTTTAATGTTGCTTTGTCGCTTTGCATGATTATGGCCGTTATTGCTCTCTTAGTTGGTCGCTCCCAATCTTTTGCTAGCCCTCATTTTGTACTGAGTATGAGCTCTACTCGTGCATCCAACTCCTAAAAACCAAGTTATTCCATTGTGTCCACCATACATACCTATTAGCAATTTGCTATTCCAAAGTACATTTGACTTGCTTTTATCTATCCTTCAAATTAAACTCTTTTTGGTGTTATGCGAAAATTGGTCAGTAAAGCTCTCACGAACCTGATAGCACACTTTACTTTTCTCGCTTTAAAATTTTGACATTGTGGCTCTCTTATGTTGAGTTGTTATGCTTGCAAGTTGTAAGTTGGAAATTAGCCCAGCCATGCCGTCATGGGGCAAGCTTTCAACATTGCACTATCGACAAGGGTATAGTTAATAGAGCCCGTTAGTTGAGTACCCCTGAGGCCCGTTAAGCTAGGCCCAATTGTAATGATAGTCGAATACGAGTCTTTACCGTATGTCGATATTGTAATCTGTATCGGACCCTACCCGATCCTCGAGACCTGGCCACCTATATATAGGGGCCAGGAGGGGACGGTGTAGGGCAGATCGAAAGCAAGCCAGGTTGAACACCCAAGTTTACTTTCGACACACACCTATTTCGACTAACTTTACCTTCGAGTTCATCCGACGCCCTATCTCCCCGATCCTAAAGTCCTTCATCTAGGACATTTGTCAAGTTAACCCCTCGTCAATTGGCGCCGACCGTGGGGACTCTGGGCGTTGGAATCATGAATTCGACGGCTTTTTTGCTTTTAGCCAACAGCAGTTCAAAACTCGACGGAACTCAAGAGATGGAGTTAACCATTGGAAGTTTGAGCATCATCGTCGGGCCATCGGGTTCGTCTCGCCTCTCGGATTCGACGAAACCAGATCCGCCGGCAAACGAGCCTGAAGCAGAGGAAACATTGGAATCATCAGAAGGCTCTTCCAGTGAGGTAAACTCACCGGTCAGCTTAGAGAAAGTATCAATCACAAAAGGCGACAAAATTCGGGAAAATTTCGACTCAGAAGAGAAAGCGTGTCAAACGCACAACAACGGAAAGGACTTCGCCGTGGAAAGCAGCGGCGTCTCCAAAGTACATCAGCTATGCGTCATTATCACTGAAGCATAAGAAGGAAACAATAGCGAAGGAAGTAAAAAGTTCGACAGGCAAGTCGACAAAATAAAAGATCACAACAAAAAGGAAAAGGAGAAGGTCCATGTCTCGGCTGGTGAATGGAGAATGATCAAATCAGCTATTAATCACGGTACAGAAGTACCCGAAGGATCGAGAAGAGAAGTTCTAATGGGTTATCAGTATGCATTGTACCAACACAGGAAGAAACTAAGGGAGGAAAGAAACATGATTTTTCAAGACAACAACAGTATATCACGGGAAGAATACTGGGAAGACTATAGTGAAGATTCAGAATACAGCAGAGAAAGGCACGGAGACCCAAAACACAACAGAGGGGCGACAGCACGCGACAGAGAGGAAAGGTACTCAAGGAGTCCTACCCCGCATCTAGAAGAGGAGGAAGACGACTTCATACAAAAAACGCCAGAGGCAGCATTAGTAGCAGCGCAAGCGTATTTACTAGCTACAAGACCAGAACCTGGGGACCCACGAGAAGATATGCATCAAGCAGCAATACGAAGCCTCGGAATAGTAGAAGGAAAGATCAGGGAACATGGTCCAAAGATGAAGTCGACAAATTCCAAGGGAAGTCAAAAGGAAAAGCTCAGATACAATTTCACAGATGACGAGCATAGCGAATCATCAGAAGAGAAAAAGCGACAGAAAAGGAAGGAAGACGCAAGAAGTATAATAGCACAAGCTCGAGTAAATCGCGACATGCTTGGAGGGAAGAGAATTACGAGGACGACGATAAAGATATGGGTGCGTTGTGCTTTACCCGTAGGGTTCGCAAAATGCGGGTACCCAAAGGATTCAAATTACCACACGACCAGAATAAGTATGACGGGTCGCAAGAACCTACCTTATGGCTGTCAGATTATCTGCAGGCAGTACAGATATTAGGGGGAACAAAGGCGACTGCAATGCAAAGTTTGCAGTTGCACCTCACCGGCGCCGCACGGTCCTGGTTAAATACCCTACCCGACGAATCCATTGGAAGTTGGGGGGAACTCGAAAGTCAATTCACAAGAAATTTCTGCTCCACCAACAAGCGCCCAGCATCACTGGAGGAAGTTAAAGCATGTGTGCAGAGGAAAGGCGAAGCGCTACGTTCTTATATACAACGCTGGAGTATAATCAAAAACTCAGCAGAGGAAGTCTCCGACGAACGAGCGATAGACGCCTTTTCAGAAGGACTTCGTCGCTCAGATCTTGTGGAAGAAATAGGAAGAACAAGACCTACGACAGTAGCCGAGCTAATGGAACAAGCCAACAAATTCGCCGATGGAGAGGACGCGTATAACAACAAAAGAGGACGTTCGCCAGAAGTCGACAGAATAAGTAGACAGAGGAGACGACACCGCAGCAGGGATAACCATAGAGGGCGAAATCAGGTAGCCGCGGGTTACGTACTAGAAGAAGAGGAAGGACATGAAAGTAGGAGGTTTCAGGCAAAAGGAGTAGAAAAATCGAGGTACTCCGGTCCTTAGGCCGAGGATATGCTATGTGGACCTTGTCGAATCCATTACGCGTATCTCGACGGGAAAAGGGTCTCAAATCACCAGATGAAGGATTGCAGAACGTTCCTAAGGTTGCAAAGCGCCATGGGCGCAAGCCAAGAAGGGAGGCAAGGAGAAAGGCACAGAAATCAAGGATATCAAATGCAGAGGCCAGCAAGACACCTAGAGTCAAAAGTGTATATATCAGCCATGATTCAACCGGTACCCAAGTCAAAGAAAGAGCGAAAGAGCATATCAAGGCAAGTAAACCTAGCAATATCATCACCGCCAGCTACCACAGAGTACCTACGATGGTCGGAACAACCAGTCAAGTTCAGTAGAGCAGACCACCCAAGGAAAATTCCCAGGCCATGCCACTCGCCTATGGTCTTAAAGGCGCAAATAGGAGGGTACGACATTGGAAGAGTGTTCATGGTTGCAGGGAGTGGCATAAACTTAATATATGCTAGAACCCTAAAGGCAATGTGCATCTCGCCGACGAGTTTGAAGCCAACAGATTGCTCTTTCCACGGAATAGTACCAGGAGCCGCAAACTACCCTCTGGGAAGGATAGAACTCGATGTATGTTTTGGCAGTAGTGAAAATTATAGAAGAGAGAAGCTGGAGTTTGAAGTTATGGACTGGCCGTCGCAATATCATGCAATCCCGGGGCGTCCAGCATTTGCAAAATTCATGGCAGTGCCACACTACGCGTATCTGACATTGAAAATTCCAGGGCCCAAAGGAACAATTACAGTACAAGGGAGCTTTGAAGTAGCCAACACGTGCGACAGAGAATTCAACATGATGGCGCAAACCTTCGGCATGACAGCAGAATATGAAAGGTTAAAAGGAGAAATGGATCATAATGTGCTACCCGACGTTGGACGATCCCTGCCAGATCAGGCTTTCGACACAACGCAGGACTCGAAGAAAATTCAGGTCCATCCCACAGATCCAAGCAAGATGACATCAATTGCGGTGAACTTGGATCCCGCATAGGAAGGCGCGCTCGTCGAGTTCCTCCGTGAGCGCTGGGAAATCTTCGCCTGGTGTCCATCAGACATGCCAGGGGTTCCCAGGGAACTCGTCGAGCACGCACTAAATGTAGATCCCAAGGCAAAGCCAGTCAAGCAACCATTGAGGCGATTTGATGAACCTAAAAGGAAGGCGATAGCGTCAGAACTGCACAGGTTAGAAAATGCCGGATTTATCAGAGAAATCAAAACTTCGAGTTGGGTATCGAACCCAGTTATAGTACCCAAGAAGAACACAGACGTACAAAGAGTATGTGTCGACTACACATCTCTCAATAAGCATTGTCCAAAGGATCCCTTCCCTTTACCCCGCATCGATCAAATAATCGACTCAACAGCGGGATGCGCAAGGCTTTCCTTTTTTGAACGCATATTCTGGCTACAACCAGATCAAACTGAAGAAAGAAGACGAAGAAAAAACGGCCTTCATCACACCGTATGGGGTGTTTTGCTACCAAGTGATGCCGTTCGGCCTAAAAAATGCAGGAGCAACTTATCAAAGGATGATGCAAAGCTGCCTCGGGAACCAAATAGGGCGCAACATACAAGTCTACATTGATGATGTAGTCATCACCACAAGAGAGGAGAAATCTCTAATAAGCGACTTGGCAGAAACCTTCGACAACCTGAGCAGGTATAAGCTTAAGCTTAACCCGACAAAGTGCTCTTTCGGCGTCTCAGCAGGACAACTTTTAGGGTTCCTGGTATCAGCACGAGGAATAGAGGTGAACCCAGAGAAGATTCAAGCAATTTTGACAATGGGGAAACCCACGAAACTACACGACGTACAGAAACTTGTAGGACACGTCGCGGCACTAAGTCGCTTCGTTGCTCGACTAGGGGAGAAGGCACTTCCTTTTTATGCACTCATGAAGAAGTCAGACGATAAATTCGAGTGGACAGAAGAAGCAGACGCAGCGTTTGCACAGTTGAAAAAAGTGCTTTCCACGCCACCAGTACTGGTTGCACCAAAAGAAAAAGAACCACTGCTATTGTACATCGCCGCAACCCATCAGGTGGTGAGTACAGTATTAGTAGTCGAAAGAAGTGAGGAAGGAAAAGCCCATGGCGTTCAGAGGCCAGTATATTTCATTAGTGAAGTGTTGTCTCCAACAAAGCAAAGGTACCCGCACTATCAGAAGTTAGCATACAGTGTCTTCACAACAGCACGAAAACTATGACAATACTTTGCGGTGCACCCAATTATAGTGGTGAATGAGGCGCCACTGTCGAACATATTGAATAATCCCTCAGCAACAGGACGTGTCTCTTTGTGGGGAATCGAGTTATCTCCCATGGACATCACGTACGAGAAAAGGAAGGCCATCAAGTCGCAAATTTTGCCAGATTTTACGGCAGAGTGGCTGGAGCTGCAGAGCACAGGACCACCAGATTTATCTAGTGTTTGGACAATGTACTTCGATGGCTCTAAAAGAGTCCAAGGCGCAGGCGCAGGAGTAGTGTTGATATCACCTTATGGCGACAAATTGAAGTACGTCCCAAGGATGAGCTTTCCACAGGCTTCTAACAATGAAGCAGAGTATAAGGCTTTGTTGCATGGAATGAAGATGGCTAAAGCATGTGGAGCAACTCGACTAAAAATATTCGGAGATTCTAACCTTGTCGTCCAGCAAGTTATGAACAGATGTGACACAATCAATGACAACATGCTGGCCTACAAAAATTTGTACCATTATCTCGAAGGAACGTTCGATGGATGCGAAGTCTCGCACGTGAGCAGGAACAGCAATGAAGAAGCCGACAATTTAGCAAATATCGGGTCACAGTGTTTACCTGTGCCATCTGGAGTATTTTGGGAGGAAATAGTAGAAAGATCAATAAAAAGTGGAAAAAGCTCGACTACTACAGGAGGCTCGGGGGCTACATTAGAGCCAGAGGAGGTCATGATGATAGAAGAAACATGGATGCAGCCATATCTTGCGTACATGATAAATAAAAAATTACCAGAAGATGCAGTGGAGGCCAAGAAGATAACTCAAAGATCGAAAGCGTTTGTCGTGTTACAGGGGAAATTGTACAAGAAAAGTATTACTGGCGTTTTGCAGCGTTGCGTAACACCCCAAGAAGGACAAAAAATACTACAAGACATACATGGTGGAGTATGCGGCCATCATGCTAGCAGCAAAGCAATAGCAGCAAAAGCTTTCCGAGCAGGATTCTATTGGCTAACAGCCATCGAGGACGCAAAAGATATAGTTCGACAGTGTGAAGCATGTCAAAGGTTTGCATCTAGACCGCACGCACCAGCAGCGGAACTGCAAATAATACCATTATCTTGGCCTTTTGCACAATGGGGCCTCGATATGGTGGGAAAATTGCACAAATCCTGGCCAGGAGGGCATGTCTACATGCTAGTGGCCGTTGATAAATTCACCAAATGGGTGGAAGCGGCCCCGGTGACAACTCAAGATTCTACAACAGCAATCAACTTCATCAAGTCCATAGTTTTTCGTTTTGGGGTGCCACACAGCATCATCATAGACAACGGGACGAATTTCACTTCAAAGGAATTCAAAAGTTATTGTGAAGGATTAGGAATCAAGCTAAAATTCGCATCGGTGGCGCACCCGAAGACAAACGGGCAAGTCAAAAAAGCTAATGGCCTGATATGCACTGGGATAAAAAAGAGGCTCTTAGCAGCTCTCGAGAAAGCCAAGAGCGCTTGGGTAGAAGAATTGCCCTCCGTTCTTTGGAGTCTAAGAACTACGCCTAATGCAGCAACTCAAGAAACTCCTTTCTTCTTGGTTCATGGCGCAGAAGCCGTGCTTCCAGTCGAGGTTACACACGAGGCTCCAAGAGTGACAGCATATGACGAGACAACATCAACAGAAGCATTGCAGGATGATGTCGATGCACTAGATGAAGAAAGAGATAAAGCATTAGAAAGGGCTACGCAGTATCAACAGAGTCTACGAAACTACCATAGTAGTCGAGTTCGTCCACGATCCTTCGTGGTGGGAGACCTAGTTTTGCGACTCAGGCAAGATAGCCATGGCAAATTGGAGTCCCCTTGGGTGGGACCTTACATCGTCACCGAAGTAATACCAGGAGGAGCATATCGACTACAAGACAAGAAGACTGGAAAGGATGAGAGCAACCCGTGGAATGCAGAGCAGCTATGGCGTTTCTACGCGTAGGATAAAAGTAGTGTTATCTGCAAATTCGAGTCAACCTTCTGAACCCAGAACATGAGGCCACAGGTCGGGTTCTTTGGGGTTGAACTCGACAAAATTGTACAAATATCTCTACTTCTTCGCCTCGGGGGCTTTAACCTTCGGGTCGTACGAAAGGAATTCTTATCACAGCTTGGAAGACTTTTTTCATTATAAGGTTGTATAGGCAACCCGATAAATATTGAAACAACTTGGTTCGTAAAGGAACCCGATATTCTTCTTAAATTGGTTCGCAAAGAACCCGATAGATGGAAAAGTGTACCTCAGAACAATGACTTGTTTTCCTGGTACTATTAAAAACATCGACACCAAGTGCGAATATTCATTACAGATAAACATGGTAGCAAGGACATTATCAAATGAAATTACATAAAAACAAGTCCTAATAGAAGTGGACTTTAGCTTCATACTTCTTCTGGCAAAGGGTGCCGTCGTAGATCTTCACGTCGAACTTCGACGTGCCGATATGGAAGTCGAAGGCCATGACGAAGCCTTGGTGGATGTCGTGGTCCTCTGCAAATTGCGACCAGCCGCCCTTAAAGTACTGCTCGCCGTCGCCATCATACCACACCTCCACCTCGTATGGGATGCCACTGCCAGACTGTTCACGGAGAACCGCCTCTCGAAGTTCGCGGCCATCCATGAACTTGGTAAAATTCAGCGGCAGGCGCTGAATCTCACGGCACTGCGCCATGGCAATGCAGAGGAAGGAAAAGATACGGGGAGGCGCAGCAGGCGTAGTAGGAGCAGCAGGAGGAGGAGCGTTTGGACCTGGAGCAGCGCCAGTCACCTTGGGCTTGTTCTTGCTACCAGGGGGGCGGCCGGGACGACGCTTAGCCGGAGCATCCAAAGAAGTTCCTGCGGCGGCCGGCGGGGTGTTCTTGTTCTTACTTCCACGAGGGCGACCCCGACCTCGTGGCGCCACCGGGGAGCCAAGGGTCAGATGAGAACTTTCAGCATCAGCCATGAGAACAAGGGAGAAACTTCGGAAAACCCTAGATGGAGAGAGAAGATGATGCGGCGGAGGAAGAATCTGATTAGGGTTATTTACCTTAACCAGAAGGTGCCTTATTTATAAGCACGTGTTATTGGGCCCCCGTGATACAACAAAGTCCGTAAACGTATTTTACAGCAAGAGTTAAATTCTGCGTACAGCAGACGATAATATCAAAGAAGAAAAATAAGAAAAGGAGACTATGGTCGCACGATATGAAAACTTCGACTTGGACTCGGGGGCTCGCCAACAGTGAGACGTTCACAGAAGAAAAGGTGGCGCCGACGAATGCCAAGTAGGTGCACAAGACTATATACGAAGGAATTTCGATTATAGCCATGGGGGCTCCTATTTTCAAGAATGGTAAATACAAACTTCTCCCTGAAGTGGTGGATGAGTATTAGACGGCAAGATGTCCTTAAGGTATCTCAAAATTGAAGTATCTCGACGATGATGTATCTGGAAGTTAAAATATCTCGAGTGGAAGTATGATGAGTTACATTCCATTTTTTTTGAGCCTATACTCGAAAAAAGCCTTTTTCGACTATAGCCTCGGGGGCTACTCCCATCGGGAGCGCTGAGCGCGCACCCGACGATATTTCTTGGCAAAGCATTATAATCCGAGAAGTACAGGAGTGTTACTCCCATCGGGAGCGAGTTTTATGGTTGAAGAAACCCGAGTATTTTCAGTCAAGATTTGACTACGATATGAGATTCTCGAGTTGCGTTATCGCAACACAACTCGAATGCCATGACTTGTCACGAAGGTAAGACCCCGGGATCCGTCCTGTGTGGCCTGGTATACGCACATGGATGCGCTCTGCTGGTATGTATCTGTGTCTACGACGCGAAGAAAATCCTGGTGGACGCACTGGGTACCCTGAGAACCACTGGGATTCATTCTTTGTAAGTCCTAAATGCGGCAGAAGAATGGGTTTGACCGGTATCCCGAATTCAAATCCAAGGGGATTGAATTTGAAGTAGGTGACAAGTATCTGTTCCGGCAGTTAACTGACCTCTTGATCCGTCAGAGTTGTCAGGCTTGCTCATCAAAACCCCTTGCGAAAGAATATCATGAAAATAAGTCGAAAAGACTAAGTCGAAGATTTGAAGATAAGAAGAAGTCGAAGAATTGATCAAGTCGAAGATTTGAAGATTAGAGATTCAACCTGAATCTACAATTCTGGTAGAATCTCAGGGGCTACTGACAAGGGTATAGTTAATAGAGCCCGTTAGTTGAGTACCCCTGAGGCCCGTTAAGCTAGGCCCAATTGTAATGATAGTCGAATACGAGTCTTTACCGTATGTCGATATTGTAATCTGTATCGGACCCTACCCGATCCTCGAGACCTGGCCACCTATATATAGGGGCCAGGCAGGGACGGTGTAGGGCAGATCGAAAGCAAGCCAGGTTGAACACCCAAGTTTACTTTCGACACACACCTATTTCGACTAACTTTACCTTTGAGTTCATCCGACGCCCTATCTCCCCGATCCTAAAGTCCTTCATCTAGGACATTTGTCGAGTTAACCCCTCGTCAACTATCTTTCATTTGAGTTGATATCGTGATCTTTTGTTTATGGATACTCGCGATGTAAAATAAGTTGGGAATCTTGTGGGATCATGGAGTTCTTATATGTGTTAGGGAAACGCCTGGGCCGCTAATCTAAGCCATGCATCATTCATGGTGGAAATTTATAGCATGCCCATAGTGGACATTCGACGATGCATCTCACAATAAAAAGCTATACCAATGGTAAATAATAGAGATGTCGAGGTGTTCATTGTCTGTTTGTCATGTCATTTTGATGTGGGCTTGTTCCATGTCATCGGGCAGGAGGTACCCCATTGGCGGTTCTCGATGATACACATATATTTACAATGACAAGAGCCTGCTTGGGACTCTAAGTCGAGTAGCATGAGGTTTGGGTATTCGTACTTCACGGGACACGAGGTTTTCAACTTATGATTTGTCAAGCATATGCTTCATAATTGTACTCGCATTAACTTTAACCATTCAAGATGCCTATGATGGGGGCAATGAGAGCTCAAAGCTAGTAGTACCATAATTTTTGAAGGTTTATAAAACTTGCAATCACTGCTTCCCTCCGCGAAGGTCCTTTCTTTTACTTTTATGTTGAGTCACCACCTTCTATCTTTATGCACCGTCTAAGAGAGCATAGTTGTCATTCTTAGTATAATGTGCATTGTCCCAAAGTTTTCATTGATTGATTCATGATGTTGGTTTCACTTGTTCTTAAATTATTTGTATCTAGTCGTCCTATTAAACTTGAAGGTGTCCTATGCATTTATGTTTTGCTCTCTCATGAAGGACAAGCTGAAAACCATTTGTATGTTTTTCCATATGATTTGAACACATGTTTGACTTTCATTGTTTCATTTTCATGATCTTTTGTTTGTGTTCTTTTTCATGTTATAACATGGTTGCTAAGTTTCTTCTATCAAGATTATATCTTTCATGCCCATGTTTTAAGTTCTTTTGATCCCAACACACAACGCTTATATATATGGTCAAGATTGTGTAGGTGCATGTCACCTCAAAAATTATTCTTTTGTTATCACTTACCTACTCGAGGATGAGCAGGAGTTAAGCTTGGGGATGCTGATACGTCTCAAACGTATCTATAATTTTTGATGGTCCATGCTTGTTTTTACACCATTTGCTTAGTGTTTCGTTACACTTTGTGGCATTTTTATGCATTTTCCGGAACTAACCTATTAACAAGATGCCACAGTGCCAGTTCCCTGTTTTCTGCTATTTTTGTGTTTCAGAAAAGTTACACAGGAAATATTCTCGGAATTGGACGAAACAAAAGCCAAACATCCAGAAATTTACCGAAGCTTCCAAAGAACCGAAGAGGAGACGGAGAGGGGCCACAGGCCAGCCACACAATAGGGCGGCGCGGCCCAGGCCCTGGCTGTAACGCCCCCAAAACCGGCACCTTGCAGATTATAGCGATCAAGCCACAATCTACATGATGTCGCTTTGGAAACGCCCACCAAGCATAATATGGACATCAAAATATACACATTATGCGGGTGGAATTATAGTAGCAACAGTTACACAAGTTCACGATGGAACCCACAAAAGAATATATAATATAACCACGAAGACTCCATGAGTCAAAATATCCAAATATACATATAAAGATCCAAATCATACATAAAGCAAATAGTATCCGAGTATGGACAAGAGTACAAATGGGCCTAAGAGGCCTGAAGATAAATGATGGCGTCCAAACCCTGCCCAGGCCAAGCAGGAAGGGTAACCTTGCTAACGTCGTCGCTCCCATACCTGTCAAAATCGTTGGGCCAATGGTTGCCGAACAAGGAGGGAGAAAGAGAAAAAGAAAAAAATGAGGGTGAGTACCGATGCACGTACTCGCGAGACTCGAATTCAGCTGTGCTCGCCTATAGGCTATATGGTGGACTTAGCGGCAACAAAAGAACATTACTACAGAGACACTAAAACTTCCGTCTAAATAGAATAAGATAAGAGAGCGCATAAAGGTAAACAGCTAGATACCAACACCAAACATAACCCAGCCGATACATCACCTCCTTCGCACACAACAAGGAAGCAATTGCAAAGGCACTCACACAGTCGACAAGTTTTATTGCAGATTATTGTTGTAGTTGTGCTAACTTACTACACAAGTTTACTACTATGGAAATAGCAGGTGTAAGTTATTCTATGATCGAGTAGTGCAGCTCCAAGTCGTCCATAACCGCGGACACGGCTTTTCGAAAAGATTTAACCCTACAGGAGTGCCCAAATGTACCCAAACGCACGATCACTTCTTGATGCCTATGATTAGCACACTTCCGATGGTGTGCCGGCAGGAGGTCACGACTCGCACTCTCCTTCACCACAAACAAGTCCAGTAAGCCACCTAACTAAGTTTAACCCGAATCGAGAGTCCGGACGAATCTCCGAGACGGACCTAGCTGTTTGTGCCTACGGCTTCTGAGGCCCGGCTCCACCCTTGGGAGACGACCCGCTTCAGCATGCGATAAATGCTCGTACCACATCCTATACGTGCATGCAGAGGCAAACAAGGGGTTACAAGGCACCCACGGCTTCCCCCAAAATAAATCAGACCGTGAAGATACAAGAGCTGCATGCACACAAAAACCAAATGGAAAACCTCAAACTAGTTGTGGCCACTGGACAAGTGTGTAGATTCTGGCAGTGATCGAGGGGAGGCCCGTAAACGTACCCACGTCTGGTTAGAGCGCTCAGTCTCAGAACAGTTCATGCGATCTCGGGGTCCTAGGGGACACAAGTGAGCCGTCGTAAAACTGGCAAAATGACTCACCGATGCCTCTGCTTAATCCAATTTTAATTATTAATATTAAAGTAAGCCATGATTATCTCCAACAATATATATCAATAAAGTAGAGCATGTGATAACTTCCCAACCCAATAAGGTAAGACCACTTGACACAACCTGAATATGCCTACGACTCGCAAGGCCAACTCAAACAACAAGCACATGGTTAATAGGATGTATGGAAGGTTCTACGGCTTTACTTTGGATAAACAGGTGGATAGGACACGTGACTCAAATAAAGCATCACGACATAAGGCTAGAATATAGAGCTAGCGAGAGCAAAAGTGATAAATGGGTAGAGAGAAAAGGGCTCGCCTGAAAAGATGGTCGAAGAACACCCGGAGAACTTGTCGTTGCTTACGTCGCCACGAAACGGCCTATCCGAGAAGAAGCAAAACGCTACAACAAACAACGAATGCAACACTTACTACTACGGCAAAAGAATTGGCATGATCATATGAAGCATGTATGTATGACATGGCAAGTATGATGCAATGCAACTTATCCAAATTAAGCGGAATAGGAATCCCGACACACACATATATGGTTCAAGTTGTTTTACTACACGACAATTTAAATGTTAATTAGCATGGCAAAGACAAGGCATGGGTGATCTACACCAAATTAAATGAAGCGGGGAAAACATTATAACCATTTCCCAAATACTCCATATGTTATTATTATGTGAGATGCAAATTACCACGACACGACATGATGCGAGATGCAAACAAGCTTATAGATGACATATTAATATTCTACACATTTGCTGATCAAAATAGAGATATCATTTGATTAAAACAAGTTATAAAGGAGCAAGTGTTAATTTAATAGAATACAACAGAAGCTGAACTAAAACAGACTGCAGACTGAAGACTGTCGACTGAATCTGACTGAAACTGGAACCTGGCGCTGCATAACTGACTGGGATAAGTATTGGAAAACTTTCTTTACCAGTGGAATACGATCCGAGATCAGCTGGCAGTAGGAAAAGATGAACCACTAACGTAGGATTCAGAATTGAAGAAAACAGAGATGCGTTGCTTGTAAAACAGATAGAAGAATTGGAACATAATTTGGAAAGATGGATGGCAGGAGATTAGCTAGTTCACGTATTTAAGCACGCACACAGGCGCTGGATCGATTCCTAGGTGTAAAAATTGGCTAGCTGAACTGAACCTTAAACTGGAAAATGAACATAACAGTGAACTAGTGTTTCTGACTGAAACTGAAGAACTGAAGCTGTCGACTTGGTCCGCCGGTACTAAGAGTAGGCAAAAATAGGAAGAGCAGAAAGATTGGCTTCAGTTTGGAATATGATAGTGTGCAGGATATGTTGAATTAACAGAGGAGATTAATTGGCTAGCCAAAACAGCAAGAAGGCATCTCGATCCATTGGTACCGTGCAAGTGCAAAACTATCTGACTTACGCAAACAGGCTAGCAGGTGGATGTTTAGCAGGGTCGAGCTAGCTAGCTGGTTCAGAAGGATGCGTGCGCGTGCGGGGAGAGCAGCAGTACCAAAACAGAGCAACAACACGAGCTGGATGTAGATGTGCTGCACGGAAAATAGACGGGGGGTACAAACCACTGGTTGTTGTTTGGTGTTTGACACAAGAAGGGGCGCCGAGTCTTTGTGCAGAACAAGTAGGAGCGTGGCCAGAGCACCAGGAGCTCGCCCATGGCAGCGCACATACAGGGAACACGGAGGTCAGCGATGGGAATCATAACAAGAGGCAAAAATGGACGGGGAAAGAGGGGAAACGGAAGAGAGGCTCACCACAAGGTCGTGGGCGTGCTTGGAAAAAACGGAGAATGACCGGGGCGGCCAGATTTCGCCGGAGACCAGATAGGAAGAAGTAGACATGGTCGCTGTTGTTGTCGATCCTAGCTCGATTCCTTTAACGGAGATGATGCAGTCGACGATGCGGACCTCCAGGAGGCGTCGGCTTGGCGGCGGGTGCACTACAACGGCGGCGCGTCGGCGGCCATGGCGATGGTGGTCCCCGAGGCTGTTTTTCTTGCTCGGGAGCTTACAGAGAAGAAAAAGATGGGACGGGGAGGAGAGTGGCGGCGGCGCAAGAGGGAGTGGAGGACGGGCTAGGGTTTGTTGCGGCTTTAAAGGAGGAGCAGGAGCTCACGCGCCTGGTGGCGTTGGCGTCGGGGAGAAAAAGGGAGCACGCTTCCTGCATGCTCTCCCTGGAGAGGATGAGAAGGTGGGGCAAGATGGCTGCAGGCTTCTTTCCCCCATGCTTGGTTCTTCACATTTTCTTCTCTCCTTTTATTCTCTTGCAGCACTTTTGTAAGAAAAACGAGAGAGAGGGGTTTTGGAAAGATTGGCAAAGCAGATTTAAAACAAATTCAAAGTTTGCAAATATTTTGGTTTTGTTAGTTTCAATTAAAATAAGAAGGTCGAGGAAGGTTTTATTAAACCATACGAGAAAAACGAAAAATAGATTTTATTCCAAATAATTTTAAGTTTCACAAAAACATGCAAGGTTAAAGATATATGACGTCACGATGACGCAAAAAAACAAGCAATTATCTAATAGGGGTATTTTTCCGGGTCGTTACACTGGCCGCGCCCCCTATGTGTGAGGCCGCCTCGGTCCACTTCTGACGATGCCCCTTCGCCTATAAAGACCCCACGACGGGAAAAACCTAAATACCCGATCACTTTTCTAGAAACACATCGCCGTCGTCGACCCGAGATCGGGAGGGTCCAGAAGCTCTTCCCGGCACCCTGCCAGAGAGGGGAATCGCCACCGAAGGTCTTCTTCATCGTCATGCTTTCCTCCGTCGCGATGAGTGAGTAGTCTACCTTGGACTATGGGTCCATAGCAGTAGCTAGTTGGTTGTCTTCTCCACCATGTGCTTCATGTTTAGATCTCGTGAGCTGCCTTACATGATCGAGATCACCGTTATGTAATTCTACATGTTGTGTTTGTTGGGATCCGATGAATATTGGTGTTATAATTGAGTTGATGTGCTGAATATTATCTTATGTTATCTCTATGTTATTTATGATCTTTCATGCTCTCCGTTGTTAGTAGCTATCTTGGCCGAGTAGATACTAGTGACTCCAAGAGGGGGTATTTATGCTCGATAGTTGGGTTCATGCCTCTATTTAATCAGGGGGAGTGACAGAAACCTCTAAGGTTGTAGATGTGCTGTTGCCACTAGGGAGAAAACAATATTCTTATGTCCAAGGGCATATGCTTTGTTTGCATTACACACTTTGCTTAATGCAGTTATCTGTTGTTCGCAACTTAATACTTGTGGGGTTCTCGGATTGATTCCTCGCGAGTGGATTATTAGTCATAGATGCAGTTGGATGGCGGTCTATGTATTTTGTTGTAATGCCCAGAGTAAATCTCATAGTGAATCTCTCGACATATGCACGTTATCTTTATTCTATCAATTGCCCAACTGTAATTTGTTTACCCAGCATGTGTTATTTTATCTTATGGAGAGACACCACTAGTGAACTATGGACCCCGGTCGTATTTCCTTTATATTGCTATCACCTGTTTACTTTACTCGCACTGTTTACTTTACTCGCATACTACTATTGCTTTCCACTCGATACGCTCATTTCTTTGTTTACAGCAAACTGGTGAGATTGACAACCTCATCGTAAGTTGGGAGCAAAGTATTTGGTTGTGTTGTGTGCAGGTTCCATGTTGCTACTAGTTGAAGACACGCTAACACGTTATCGTTAACAGCGCCCTTGTTGGAGTGTCACTAGGCTAGCAAGCATCACCTTCTGGAGTTTGGCTTTTTCCTAGATTCGACATACCTTGGTTTCTTACTGAGGGAAAATTTGCTGCTTTACTCATCATACCTTCCTCTTGGGGTTCCCAACTGGACGGTGATTCACATCAACCGTACCGCAACAAGCAGCTTGTAGTATGTTTCGAGGAAAATTGATCGGGGCTTAGGTTTTTCCCGTCGAGGAGAATATATAGGCGGAAGGGCAGCATCAGGAGGTGGACCAGCTGGTCTCACCCCCTGGTGGCACAAGCCAGGGATAGGCCGCGCCACCCTAGGGTGTGGCCGGCCTCTGCCCCCCCTCCGTATCATCTTCGGACTTCGCGACGCTTCAGGAAAAATAGGAGGTTCGGCTTTTGTTTTGTCCAATTTCGAGAATATTTCCTGTGTAGCTTTTCTGAAACACAAAAACAGCAGAAAATAGGGAACTGGCACTGTGGCATCTCGTTAATAGGTTAGTTCCGGAAAATGCATAAAAACACCACGAAGTGTAACAAAACACAAAGCAAATGGTGTATAAATAAGCATGGAGCATAAAAAATTATAGATACATTTGAGACGTATCAGGGAGCAACCTATCAAATGATGATGCAAAATTGCCTCGGAAGCCAAATAGGTCGAAGTATCCAAGTATACATTGATGACATGGTCATCACCACAAGGAAAGAAGAGTCCCTAATCAATGACTTGAAGGAAACTTTCGACAATCTCGATAGGTACAAACTAAAGCTAAACCTGACCAAATGCTGTTTTGGTGTTTCAGCAGGACAACTTCTGGGATTCTTGGTATCGGCAAGAGGAATAGAAGCAAACCCAGAAAAAATCGAGGCAATATTAACAATGGAAAAACCAGCAAAACTACACGAGGTGTAGCAACTCGCAGGGCGCGTAGCAGCATTAAGTCGATTCATCGCACGATTAGGCGAAAAAGCTCTCCCATTCTACGCACTCATAAAAAATGTGATCCATAGTCCCTTGTTGACTCTAGATTGATATTAATCCCTCTAACCACTGTTTAGATATTAGGACAAATTCTTAATATCTACTAGTTAAGTTCCAATATTAAAATGTCTCACAAAGGTGAAGGCACACATTTTAATCCCAACAAACAATTCTGCTTTGTCTTTTTTGTTTCCTTTTTGCAGGTAATCAAGAATAACAAGATAAGAAGATCAAGATTTAGTTTAGCTTTTTCTTATTCTTTTTGTAATTTCATTTTGCCCTTTTCATTTCATCTCATTATTTGAGATTTGTAAAATAAAATCTTTATTTGTAATAAAGAACATTGCTCTGTATTCAATGTTGTAATTTACTTTATTTATAGAAATTTTCTATTCTCCTTTATTGTCTAGGGATTTCTATTTTCGTGCCCTCGGGTCCTTAGTTGTGCTCAGTTTTCCCCAGCCGCTTAACTTTTCCTCAGTTTTCCCCTCGCTCTAGTTTGAAACCCCTCGCAGACGCTCGGACGGGAGGGTTGCGGTCTGGTCAGAGGCCTTGACTGTTACCGGTGACGGCTAGGGAGCCGCGGTGGTTATGAATTGACCGATGCTTTTGAATGGTGCTGACGGGTAGGGTCAGGAGACAAGTCGGAGCAGCCATCCATCTATCGCTGATGTGTGGGCCGTTTTATTTCCTGATTATATACGCGGTGCTGCCAATGACAAATGGGGCCGCTCTATAGGGCTGCCGCAGCCAATGACCAGTGGGGTCGTGTAATTTTTAGGAAAAGACATATATTGCCACTCTGTGGGGCTGCCGCAGCCAATGACCAGTGGGGTCGTCAATTTATTTAGAGAAAATCATATATTGCCGCTCTGTGGGGCCTCCGCAGCCGATGACCGCTGGGGTCATCTATTTATTCAGAGAAAATCATATAGAGCCGCTCTATGGGGCCGCCTCAGCCAATGACCGCTGGGGTTGCCCTTAGTGAAAAGGCATATATCCCTGCTTTTAGTTAGAGAGAAGCAACAAGTTCGCTAATTAATTTTTCTTAAGCTAGACCCAGCAGGTGACTATTTTCGCAGCTTAATCTAAAGTGAATCTTGTGCTAAACATGGCTGGAACCTAGTGTTGTGCATCTCATTAGTCATCGGAGAACCGATGGCAGCTCGTTCCCCACCCTCGGATGGAGCAGCCATCGTCGGCGCCTCGTCGCGCTGCCGGCTCTATTTTCTGGCGGCATCGGATGGACTGCGGCGCTGCACGTCAACCATGGCTCCAGCACTTGTTTCGTCCGCACGCATTGTACCCACCGCAGGAAAGTCCGCTGCAAGCAGATCCGCCGCCCACGACAACCGGGATTTGCTTCGCCGCAAGCAGATCCGCCGCCCACGACGACCTCCGCTTCCGCCTCCCCCGCCCCCTAATCGATTCGGTTCCCGTAATTTATTTGGAGTTTGCAGGTGCAAAATAGTCCTCAATGTCTGGTCGTAGCGGGTACACCGGCGAGGGTGGGGATTCGATCATGTCGTGGCCACGTTCTACTTCTCCTACCTCGTCGGAAGTGCAGGTATCTAGCTTCTGCTCTCTGTACTACCGTTGAATTTGAAGTGCCGCCATGGCCTGTTGGAGTGATTTCAGTTGTTCTTTTTTCCATTATTGTTATAGTTCGCCAGGCAAGCTGATGATCCATGGTACATTGCATACCAAGATGAATCAACCCAGTGGTGTAGCCAGAGGATGGATTTGGAGGAGAAGGTGGCCAATTTAGGTGATGAATTGGCCCATAAAAACCTGATGATATTTGAGCTGAAGCGTACTGTGGAGGAAGAAAAGAAGAATTCAGAGCATATTCGCAAGGAGAACTTGATACTTGAGACAGATCTTGCCGTATTTGATCAAGTGGTAGAAAATCTAGAACATGAACTTTAAGTGATGGGAGAGGTGAAAAGTAGATTCATCTGGGCAGTTTTATTAGGTGTCATCCCTGTCCTAGCAGTTATGTGGTTGTGGTAGATGATTTAGATAGTATAGAATTGTTATTCAGTAGATGGCTCTAACCACTGTATTTTGGTGTGGCTCTAACCACTGTATTTTGTCGTACAATTTCCTAGTTGTGCTAAGTAATGCGCGCGATAATTTTCATGCATGAACATCTTATAAAAGGGAAGGGATCCCAAAAGTGAAAGCATGTACCAGCCTCTCGGATCAAATACATATCAATCTTCCCAATCAAGTTGGGATAGAATTCAAATCATACATTCGGATGTACAGGGACACATCGAGAAAGTGGAGAAGCTTTTTTTGACACGGAGGTAGTAGTTTGAACAATTTTATCCCAAATTGAAATTGAAAAATACAAATTTATCATAATTTATCCCAATTTGCGGCGTCGAACACGGCCGTGCACCGATGGGCTAGAAGGGCCTGGACGACGGGCGGCTGAGGGGGCTGGATCTGCGCCATCCGCAAACTCGGACATGGAGGAGGGCTGGATCTGCGCCGTCGCAGCGATGTTGTGGATGATGGCTTCAATCGTCTTGTCATCGATGACCACTGTCGACACGGCCGCCGTCTTGGTGTCCATCAGTAATAGATCTGAGGAGGGCAACGGAAGTGAGACATCGGCAGGCTCCGACATTGAAGGTTGGATCTGCGCCGTCGCAGCGATGTTGTAGGTCGCAGTGATGTTGCAGGCGATGGCTTCAAGACGATCGATGAGCACTGTCGACATGGCCGCCGTCTTGGTGTCCATCAGCAATAGATCTGAGGAGGGTAATGGAAGTGAGACATCGGCAGGCTCTGACATTGAAGGCTAGATCTGCGCCATCGCAGCGATGTTGTAGGTCGCAGCGATGTTGTAGGCGATGGCTTCAAGACGATCGATGAGCACTGTCGACACGGCCGCCATCTTGGTGTCCATCAGCAACAGATCTGAGGAGGGTAACGGAAGTGAGACATCGGCAGGCTCCGACATTGAAGGCTGGATCCGCACCGTCGCAGCGATGTTGTAGGCGATGGCTTCAATCGTCTTGGCATCGGTGAGCACTGTCGGCACGGCCACCGTCTTGGTGTTCTTCATCATCAACAGATCTGAGAAGATAAACGAAAGTGAGACAGAGAGAGACATTTCAACTATTTCTGAGGGTTAGATCCTCACCGGCACTCTTAGATCCACGCCGCCGCACGGTTAGTTCCGCGCCGCCGCACGCACGCACGCTGCAGATCCGCACCGCCGCGACCGCCAGAGTAAGAGAGGAAGATGCGACTGGAATATGCGACTGCCAGGGTTGGTAGGTATGTGCTCTGCAGATCCGCGCCGCCGCGACCGCCAGGCTTGACAGGCCGTCCGATCATAAATGATCCAATGGTGCAAGCGTGCGTTGAGCTATCAACCAACCAAGATTCGTGTGAAATACATCTCGACCAATCAGAGATCAGCCAGTGAGTACAAGGGAGGAAAACTGAGTAGAACTAAGAGGGGGAAAAGTGAGGAAATGTTTATCGGAAGAGCAAAACTGAGTAGGACTGAATAAAACAAGTGGACCCGGAGGGGGAAAACTGAGTAAAACTAAGTAAAACAGGGGCACCCAAATAATAAAGGGAGTAAGGGAAATTGAAGCTTTTGGCATAAAAATTGTTAGATTGTGTTATTTGAACAATATAGTACATTTTGGCCGACGTGATATTGTTTGCAATTCAAAGATACACAAGTGTGACGAATTTGGACTCATTTGGACAAAGTTTGTAAGCATTGTGGGCATTTGGGAGGTGTGTTGAGTAGAAAGCCCTGCATCTTCATAGCTAGTAGCTCATGGACTAGGAAGTGGTTTTGGGAAAGGGAAACTTCATATCTCTATATTTTCTTTTCCATTATTATTTCTCTAGGTTGTAGGTAACATAACAAGACTCCATGGGAAGGTTCCACCATGTTTTGAATTATTATGAATTAAAATAAACCCAAAACTATATTTTTGAGTTTAGTCACTAAGAGGGGGAAAAGTGAGGAAACCTCAAGCGATGAACTATAGCTAGTAGCTCATGGACTAGGAACTTATTCAAGCAAATAACACATACATTATTGTGATTATTCAACATACAAACTTGGGAACGTCACACTAGTTAGAATTCAATACAAAGGGATCCCCAATACAAATTGTTCATACAAATTCAAATTAATTGTTTAAAATACAATCTTTCTCTTGCTCCTGCTGTGACTCGCTGGGTCCACCACCTTACTCCGGGTAACCCTACCAGGGATATTACCAGTGTCTACCTTCCTTTTGCCATCTTTCTTGTTCTTGTTCTTCTTCTCTTCGGGTTGTGCCAAGACCGAGACAACCATATCATGCGAAGCTTGTGCTCTTTCTTCTAATGCATTTTCTTCAAATGCTTCAAGCAGCTCTCGATCCATTGCTTCAAAGGCCTCTCGATCCATCTGTTCCCTCTGCTCTCGATCCATCGGTTCAAGCAGCTCTCGATCCATCTGTTCCCTCTGCTCTCGATCCATCAGTTCAAGCAGCTCTTGATCCATCGGTTCAAGCAGCTCTCGATCCATCGGTTCAATCTGCTCTGGATCCATCGGTTCAAGCAGCTCATGATCCATTGCTTCAATCTCCTCATGATCCATTGCTTCAATCTCCTCATGTTGAATTACTGCTTCATTCTCCTCTGCATTTGCTACTCCCGCCTGATCTTCCATTCCAAAAGCTGGGTCAACTGGATTTTTACAAAGCCTAGCAATGTGTCTAGGGATTCCACAACGTTTGCACTAACGTTGTCGAATCGGTGGACCACCCTCTGCACTAGCTCTGATCCTATTCTTCCTCGGCCTACCTACCGGTCTAGTCAAAACAGGAGAGTACAGTTTGAAGCCTGGATCGACTTTCATCCATTGGTCTTTTCCCAACAAGGTAGGAACATTCATAGCATATGCAGCCCTAAATTTGGCAACAGAGAAATACTCTGACACATACTGATCAACTTCACCTTCTGCACCCGCTATAACACTCATGAAAAACAATGCGTGTATGCAGGGTATCCCACGGATCTGCCATCGCCTACAATGGCATGTCATATCAACCAAACTCACTGGATACCTCCACTGCCTGTTTTTACTATCAGTGTAGGTTACCTAAGCCTCCATTCCTTTTCTGATGCATTTCATCTTCAATTGTTTTGCCCTGGCATGCAAAGACTTAATCAAAGATGGGAGCATGAGATGGCCAACATATTTTGTGGCTGCAATTCTTTGACGCAGATCGATTTTTATCATGATCATCTGCCTAATCTTATCAAATATTTGCCACAGCATAAGCCCTTTCAATGACTTGACCTTTGCATTGAAACTCTCCGCAAGGTTACTTATTACATAGTCTACCTTGCAAATTTCATTGAATTGGCTTCTTGACCACACCCTACCATGATGTTCATCCAAGTACTCCTTCACCCCAGTTTTTTGTTTATACAACACTTCCAAATGAAATAGGTGCTTCCTAATGCTGCATGTGTATGCAGCTGGCCATAGGTTGTCAGTATAAACTTTACCCTTGAATTTCTTTGTAAAATTCTGTACGAAGTGTCGCATACATTCCCTATGCTCCACTCCAGGGAATACTGCTTCTACTACACTCTCCAAACCTTTGCAAGCGTCTGTGTGGATAGTAAGTCCTGGTGGATGACCTATAAGGTCGCGCAAATTCTGCAGAAACCAAGTCCAACTTTCCTCTGACTCAACCTCCAAAACTCCATAAGCAACAGGGAACATCCAATTGTGTCCATCAATTGCAGTAGCAGCAACTAGCCGTCCTTTAAACCTGCCATGAAGAGCTGTTGCATCCACGACCAAATAAGGCCTACAACCGTCCAGAAAGCCTTTCCAGCAAGCTTTGAAACAAACAAAAGCCCTTCTAAAACATTCCTTCTGCATCATCCTCCCACTTTTCAATTTGTAGGGAACTGTATGCTTGTCTATCGCTACAACACTGCCTGTACTAGCCATCTCCACTTCAGCTTTGAAAGTGTAAAGCAACTAAAAGCTTTCATTCCATGGACCATTTATCCTGTCAAGAGCCACTTCCTTTGCATAGAACATCCTCATGTAAGGTATATTTATAGTAAACTTATCAGATATCAATTTTATGAGTGCTGTTGGACCAAGTGTTGGAGTTTCTCTCAGCCAATCTATGATTGCATCTGCCAACCACCTAGTCTTCGCTAGCTTTGATTTCTCCTCTGGCGCTCCCGCTCGAGGTGGACAAGTATGGTCGATCGAGTTCTTCTTTATCTGAAACATAATTATAAGGGATGTCAGTAATAGTTAACAAATTTTACACCGTGATCTAAAATACACAACTGGTTGGCGTAGTACCTGAACCACGGTGCTTCTGAGCATTGTGGATGCATGCAACCTCCACCTACACCTCTTGTATGGGCACTTAACTATGAACCTACCTAGCTCACTTTTAATAACCTCATAATCATTCTTGGTGAGAATGCAATATGTAGTAATTGCATTACGGCAGTCCATCATCGTTTGAAATACGGTGCCTTCTGCAAGCTGAGGATCCTCCCTGTTCCACTCAATTGTTGGCAAGTCATCATCTTCATAATCGGCTAAAACAAGGCTGTCATTGTTCTCATCCTTCTCTTCATCATCAGTGTCATCAAATCTGGCACCTTGTGCAATATCTTCCATGTATTGATCCTCCATTGCCTGCTTACTGCATCGATCTACCAATTCAGGAAACATCAACTCATCCTCATCATCTTGAGGAGACGGATCCTCAATCTCTGCATCGTCCTCCACATCGACCGCAGGAACAATCTGGCTACCACTAGCACTAGGGACAGATGGTGCTGCTGTGGACCTACAAGGAGCGGGGCGGCGCACACGATTAGCAGAGGCAGCAACACTAGAGAGACATGATGCCCGACCACCTGATGATGCCCCAACACCAGATGATGCCTGGACCCTGTCCACATGGATTCGAATTTTACCGACACGACAAGAATCATTTAAAGCAAAAAGAATTCCCAGATTGTCGTCGGAAATTAGTGGAACAAATCTTCCCTCCGTGCTGCTGAAATATTGGAAATCAACTGAATCGCCAGCGCCCCAGGGGTACCGAGCGCAGATGTTATCTTTTAAATCCCTCAACGAGATGGTAGTTGCAACCACCGCTGGGATGTAAAATCCGCTCACATTGCGTTCAGAATCACGCAAAAAGCTAGTATCTAGCCTAACCACCAGCCGAAAAGCCAGCGCTGGATCAATCCTGTTCGAAAAGCAACGCAGTTAGTTGAGCAACAACGATTCGCGCTCAAAAACTGCGTACTCTTAATTCACATAGGCAGATGATGCTTACCCAGATGGAATCCATGCGTTAGATCCCTCCGATTCCCAATCTTCTCCGCTGTTGAGGGGCATAATCGGCACATTAGATGGATGTACAAACTCTACCACCATAGGGGTAGATCTAGATCTAGTGGAGGCGGAGCCCTCTCCGCCTCCCGGGGGTGGTGGTGGGGGCGGGGGCGGCTCGGTGGCGGACGACGCCATAAGGTAGGAGGGCAGGACGGCGTGGCGGCGGCGGGGCGGTGTGTGAGCTCTTCCAGTCTCGGGCGGAGGGGAAAGCTTTGGGTGAGTGACAGACCGCCAGTCCGACGTGTCTCATTGGGTCAACAGTCAACACAATTCAAAAGCAACGGTCCATTCACAACCACCGCGGCTCCCTAGCCGTCACCGGTAACGGTCTAAGGCCTCTGACCAGACCGCAACCCTCCCGTCCGAGCGTCTGCGAGGGGTTTCAAACTAGAGCGAGGGGAAAACTGAGGAAAAGTTAAGCGGCTGGGGAAAACTGAGTACAACTAACGAACCAGGGGCACGGAAATATAAATCCCTATTGTCTATTATTGTTTGGAATTAAGATTCCAATTCAAATTATTATTTGAATTTCTGATATTCATATTTGAATTGAATTTGAACAGCTTCTCCCCAAAACTAGAATTTAGCAAAGGTCATGTCGAAATTTATCGCACTCGTGTCGAGGACTAACTCAATTCCCATCAACACAAGCGAAACCTCGATCACTTTGATAGGTTTTATTAAAGGCGCGAAAATTACCCAGATTTTCTATGCATGAATGCAATGCACATCTCTGTTTCCTCTCTATTGCTAGTCTCAATTCCTGGGATGTTACAAAGGTCATGTAGTCGTACCAGTCGAAGAAGACCATCGCCGCACAAGCATGGTGCCACAACGCCATGATGCCACGGCGCCACAATGCAGTGTGATGCGAGCAGATAACCACCCAGTTGGGAACCCCAAGAGGAAGGTATGATGAGCACAGTAGCAAGTCTTCCCTCAGTAAGAAACCGAGGTTTATCGAACTAGTAGGACAAAAGCAAAACTTCAGAAGGTGATGCCTGCTAGCTTTGCGATAGCTCCGGACAATTTATAAGGCGCCTTGTCCAGTGCTTTTTCTTTGCACCAGCAGCAACGTGAAACCTACACACAACACAACCAAGAACTTTGTTCCCAACTTACGATGAGGTTGTCAATCTCACCGGTTTGCTGTAAACAAAGGAGTGAGCGTATCGAGTGGAAAGCAATAGTAGTATATGAGAAAGTAAACAATGCGAGTAAAAGTAAACAGTACTAGCAATGTAAAGGAAATTAGACCGGGGTCCACAGTTCACTAGTGGTGTCCCTCTATAAGATAAATAACGACATGCTGGGTAAACAAATTACAGCTAGGCAATTGATAGAATAAAGATAACATGCATATGTCAAGAGGATCACTATGAGATTTACTCTGGGCATTACAATAAGATACATAGACCGCCATCCAACTACATCTATGACTAATAATCCACTCGCGGGGAATCGTCCGAGGACCCCTTGAGTATTAAGTTGCGAACAACAGATAATTACATTAAGCAAAGTGTGTAATGTAAACAAAACGAATGTCCTTAGACATAAGATTGTTGTTTTCTCCCTAGTGGCAACAACACATCTACAACCTTAGAGGTTTCTATCACCCCCCCAGATTAAATAGAGGCATGAACCCAACTATTGAGCATAAATACCCCCTCTTGGAGTCACTGGTATCTACTTGGCCAAGATAGCTACTAACAACGGAGAGCATGCAAGATCATAAACAACATAGAGATAACATAAGATAAAATTCAGAACATCAACTTAACATAACACCAATATTCATCGGATCCCAACAAACACAACATGTAGAATTATATAAAGATGATCTTGATCATGTAGGGCAGTTCACAAGATCTAAACATGAAGCAGATGGTGGAGAAGACAACCATCTTGCTACTGCTATGGACCCATAGTCCAAGGTAGACTACTCAGTCATCGCGTTGGAGGCAAGCATGGCGATGAAGAAGACCTCTGGTGGCGATTCCCCTCTCCGGCAGGGTGCCGGGAAGAGCTTCTAGACCCTCCCGATCTCGGGTCGACGACGGCGGCGGATCATGATGTGTTTCTGGAAAATTGATCGGGTCCTTAGGTTTTTCCCATCGGGAGGAATATATAGGCGGAAGGGCGGCGTCAGGAGGTGGGCCAGGCGGCCTCACCACTAGGGGGCGCGGGCCAGGGGCTGGCCGCACCACCCTAGGGTGTGGCTGGCCCGTGGCCCCCCTCTGTCTCCTCTTCGGTCTTCTGGAAGCTTCGGTAAATATTAGGAGGTTCAGCTTTTGTTTCGTCCAATTCCGAGAATATTTCCTGTGTAACTTTTCTGAAAAACAAAAATAGCAGAAAACAGGGAACTGGCACTGTGGCATCTCGTTAATTGGTTAGTTCCGGAAAATACGTAAAAACGCCACGAAGTGTAACAAAACATAAAGCAAATGGTGTAAAAACAAGCATGGAGCATCAAAAATTATAGATATGTTTGAGACGTATCAAGCATCCCTAAGCTTAACTCCTGCTCGTCCTCGAGTAGGTAAGTGATAACAAAAGAATAATTTTTGAGGTGACATGCACCATCACAATCTTGATCATCTATGTAAAGCATTGAGTGCTGAGATCAAAGAACTTAAAACATGGGCATGAAAGATATAATCTCAACAGAAGAAATTTAGCAACCATGTTATAACATGAAAAAGAACACAAACGAAAGATCATGAAAAATGAAACAATGAAAGTCACGTGTGTGTTTCAACCATATGGAAAACATAGCAAATGGTTTTCAGCTTGTCCTTTGATGTCTACGCACACGTTTGTTCTTGTAGACAATGTTGGGCCTCCAAGTGCAGAGGTTTGTAGAACAGCAGCAAGTTTCCCTTAAGTGGATCACCCAAGGTTTATCAAACTCAGACAGGAAGAGGTCAAAGCTATCCCTCTCAAGCAACTCTGCAATTATGATACAGAAAGTCTCTTGTGTCCCCAACACACCCAATATACTTGTCAGATGTATAGGTGCACTAGTTCGGCGAAGAGATAGTGAAATACAAGTAGTAGTGATGATTATAAGTAGCAAATATGATCTGAAATAAATATCGCTGCGAGCAAACATGTAACAAAACAGGAAGTAAACGGTGTGCAATGCTTGGAAACAAGGCCTAGGGATCATACTTTCACTAGTGGACACACTCTCAACAAATATAACATAATTGAACCAATAGATACTATCATCCATATGCAACTCAAAACAATTCTCCAATGGAAAACGAACACTAATCATGCGTAGGGCTACGAAGCACTCCTCAAAGTCCATATGTACCCAAACTAGATTGTCCCACACTATCACCATGAATGCACTAGATGGTTCCAACAAACACCAACAATTCATAGAGACATTAACCAAAAAGATACACATGATGCACACACTAGTCACCTTTACACCATGATACGAGGTATCTCCGGAGAGTGTCGGGGGGATGACCCCCGGTAGGGTCAAGAGACTAGAAAGACACAAAGTCTATGGTTGACTTTATGCCGGGAGTATCAAGGAAGTGCCTGGCCGGAATATAAGAGCATCGGCTAGGCCGGTGCTGACTGGTGAAAGCAGGCGTCCTTGTGCGTGGTGAAAGACCAGCCCGTTGGGAACCCCAAGAGGAAAGTATGATGAGTGCAGCGGCAAGTTTTCCCTCAGTTATGAAACCAAGGTTTATCGATCAGGAGAAGGGAGACGGTGACGACTGAAGGTGTTTGTGGAACCTGCACACACATAGACAAATACTTTGTTCCCAACTTGCGATGAGGTTGTCAATCTCACCGGTTTGCTTGAAACAAAGGTTATGAGTGTATCGAGTGGAAAACAGTAGTAATATGCTAGTAAAGTAAACAGTGCGGGAATAGTAAACAGGTGATTGCAATATGATTAAAATAGGACCGGGGTCCACAGTTCACTAGTGGTGTCTCTCCATAGATAAATAACATGCTGGGTAAACAAATTACAGTTGGGCAATTGATAGAATAAAGATAACGTGATATGTCAAGAAGATCACTATGAGATTCACTCTGGGCATTACAACAAAATACATAGACCGCCATCCAACTGCATCTATGACTAATAATCCACCCCCGGGGATATCATCCGAACACCCTAGAAGTATTAAGTTGCGAACAACAGATAATTGCATTAAGAAAAGTGTGTAATGTAAACAAAGCATATGCCCTCGAGCATATGAATGTTGTTTTCTCCCTAGTAGCAACAGCACATCTACCACCTTAGAGGTTTCTGTCACTCCCCCAGGTGAAATAGAGGCATGAACCCACTATCGAGCATAAATACCCCCTCTTGGAGTCACTAGCAACTACTCGGCCAAGATAGCCACTAACAACGGAGAGCATGCAAGATCATAAACATCATAGAGATAATATAAGATAAAATTCAGTGCAGCAACTTAATCATAAACACCAATATTCATCGGATCCCAACAAACCAACATCATAGTATTACATAACGGTGATCTCAATCATGTAGGGCAGCTCATGAGATCTAAACATGAAGCACATGGTGGAGAAGACAACCAGCTAGCTACTGCTATGGACCCATAGTCCAAGGTAGACTACTCACTCATCGCTCCGGAGGCAATCATGGCGATGAAGGAGACCTCCGGTGGCGATTCCCCTCTCCGGCAGGGTGCCGGGAAGAGCTTCTGGACCCTCCCGATCTTCGGGTCGATGGCGGCGGCAGATCGCGATGTATTCTGGAAAACTGATCTTGCCCTTAGGTTTTTCTCGTCAGGGGGTATATGTAGGCGAAAGGGGGCTGTCAGAGGTGGAGCCACGGGCCCTCACACGGGGGTGGCGCGGCCAGGGGCTAGGCCGCGCCGCCCCTGTGTGTGGGGGCCTCGTGGCCCCCCTCCGTCAGGTCTTCGGATGTTTGGGAGCTCCCCGATGAAATATGACTTCAGGAACTTGTTTCGTCCAATTCGGAGAATATTTCCTGTGTATCACTTCTGAAACCAAAAACAGCAGAAAACAGGAAACTGGCACTGTGGCACTTCGTTAATAGGTTAGTTCCGGAAAGCGTATAAAAATGCCACTAAGTGTAACGAAACAATAGGCAAATGGTGTAAAACAAAGCATGGAGCATCAAAAATTATAGATACGTTTGAGACGTATCAAGCATCCCCAAGCTTAACTCCTGCTCGTCCTCGAGTAGGTAAGTGATAACAAAAGAATAATTTTTGAGGTGACATGCACCTACACAATCTTGATCATATATGTAAGCATTGATGAGCTGGGATCAATAGAACTTAAAACATGGGCATGAAAGATATAATCATGACAATAAGAACTTAGCAACCATGTTGTAAACATGCAAATGAACACAAACAAAAGATCATGATAATGAAACAATGAAAGTCAAACGTGTGTTCAAATCATAAGGAAAACATGCAAGTGGTTTTCAGCTTGTCCTTCAAAGAGAGCAAAACATAAATGCATAGGACACCTCAAAGTTTAAGAGGGCGACTAGATACAAATAATTTAAGAACAACTGAAACCAACAATATGAGTCAATCAATGAACCTTGGGACAATGCATATCACACTAAGAATGACAACTATGCTCTCTTAATGGTGCATAAAGAAAGAAGGTGGTGACTCAACACAAAAGTAAAAGAAAGGCCCTTCGCAGAGGGAAGCAGTGATTGCAAGTTTTATAACCTTCAAAAATTATGGTACTTACCGGCTTTGAGCTCTCATTGCCCCCATCATAAGCATCTTCAATGGTTAAAGTTAATGCGAGAACAATTATGATGCATATGCTTGACAAATCATAAGTTGAAAACCTCGTGTCCCGTGAATACGAGTACCCAAACTATGCTAGTTTACTTAGAGTCCCAAGCAAGGCTCTTGTCATTGTAAGTATATGCGTATCATTGGGAACCGCCAATGGGGTACCTCCGTGCCCGATGACATGGAACAAGCCCACACCAAAATGACAGGACAAGCAGACAATGAACACCTCGACATCTCTTTTATTTGCTATATTGTTTAGCTTTTTATTGTGAGATGCGTCGTCGAATGTTCACCATGGGTATGCTGCAAATTTCCACCATGAATTATGCATGGCTTAGATTGGCGGCCCGGCGTTTCCCTAACACATATAAAAACTCCATGATCCTCACAAGATTCCCAATTCATTTCACACAGCGGGCATCCATAAACAAAAGATCACAATATCAACTCAAATAGGAAGTGCAGTGTTGAAAGCTTGCCCCATGACGGCATGGTTGGGCTAGAATCCAACTTACAACTTGCAAGCATAACAACTCAGCATAAAAGACCACAATGTCAAATTTTTAGAACAGGAAAAAGTAAAGTGTGCCTTCCGGTTCGTGAGAGCTTTACTGACCGAATTTCGCATAACACTAGTAAGAGTTTAATTTGAAGAGAATATAAAAGCAAGTCAAATTTACTTGGAATAGCAAATTGCTAGTAGGTATGTATGGTGGACACAATGGAAAACTTTGGCTTTTAGGAGTTGGATGCACGAGTAGAGCTCATACTCAGTACAAGGCGAGGGCTAGCAAAAGACTGGGAGCGACCGACTAAGAGAGCAATAATGGCCATAATCATGCAAAGCGACAAAGCGACATTAAAAGAAGCATACGATGGCATCAAAAGTCAAAAACTAAATGATCATGAAGGCTAATGGCGACTTTGGAAGAGTCTAACATGTGTGAGCATGCGCCAAGTCAACCCAAATAAAGCATCAAGGAGAAAACCAAAATAATGCTTCCATGCAATAAAAACAACGCATGATTTTTTTCAAAGGCTCATTAAGCAATCTCAGTTATTTGAGACAAGTCATGCTACAGCAAAACCACTAAGCATACTATCAAAAAGACATCTAGCATGACATGAAAAATCCTAAGCCGCAGTCTACACAAGCTCCTTCTTGTACCACTATTTTGCATAAAGCTTTTTCTCTTTTCCAACACCATTTGAAATTTTTAAAACAACCTCTTTTGATGAAGCGGCTTCGGCCTTCTTCTTGCTGCTGGAGTCCGCGGTGTCCATGCTGCCAGCGTCGTTCCACTTGGTGCAATGCTCCGTGAGAGACCCGAGGCTTTGGTCACTCTTTGTCACCAGGGGGATGATGCCCTCAAGTTCTGGCGTATCGAAGAAGTTGCGCCGGTAGCCAGGCCGGGCTGCTGCCCTGCCAAGGTGCAGGGCCAGAGCAGAGCTGGTCCGGGACGCTGCTTTAGGAGGAACAGTGGCGGCGGAAGGCGTGCCGGACTTGCTAGGCTGGAACTTGAGAGTGCCGGACTTGGCCTGGGCGGTGGTCTTGGCCGGGGCAGTGGCTTTGGCCGAGGCAGTAGCCTTGGTCGGCGCAGGAGTCTTCTCAGAGGATGGAGTCTCGGGTGCAGGCTGTTCCGGCGCGGCCGGTGAAGCTTGGCCAGCTGGGGCAGGTTCCGGAATAGTCCGGACTTCCGGCACAGCAGGGCCCTTTCCTTTAAGATCTATGCCGGCGCTCTTGTCGCTTGCGCCGGCGTCGTCAGTTGTGCCGGCATCGCTGGTGGGCGCGCCGGAGTCTGGGGCTTCTTGGTGGGCTCCTGTGTCCATGTGGACATCAGGAGCCGGAGGTTCCTGTTGAGCCCCCGAGTCCATGTGGACGTCGGGGGCAGAGGTGTCTTGTTCCGGCGGAGGAACGTCCTTCGCCGGGGAGGAGGTCTTGTCGGGCGCAGGCGAAGATGCCGGCGCCGGGGAGGTCGTGTGGCTGGCAGAGGGTATGTCGGAGGTAGCAGTGGCCGCGGGCTTGGTAACTTTCGGGTCGCCACTCGAGCCAGAAGCTTGTTCCGGCGCAAGAGGAGCTCTGAAAGAGAAAAAACGCCAAGTCAATAATGCAAGCAAGAGATATGTCGGAAATGAAACAAGCAGAAGGAACTTACCCCGCGGCGACAGGTCTCGGTTTCTTCAATATGGGCACGCCGACCTTCTGCCTCTTCGACTTCTGAGGTGTGTCGGGCTGGGGCTTCACACCTCGCTTCCGGCCGGCACGTCCGCCGGTGGAAGGAGGTCCCTGGTTCAGAGGCGCGGCATCGATAACCATATCGTCCGGGATAGCTGAGGACGGCATTGGAAACTCGTAAGCAATAGGTGTTTCTGGAAAGGCATATGCAAGTGGCATCGGGTCATAGTACAGCAGGATCTCCTCGTCAGAATCAATCTCACTCCGGTCTTGAGTATAATGCCGGGATGAAGAGCCCTTACCCATGGCAGCTGCAGCACGGGTGCTCCTGGGTAGCTTATCCCAATGATCCGGATCTTCAACATCCGCAACAGTGCGGTCCGCCGCGATCTTGATCCGGGAGTTCTCCATGGCTTGGAAGCTGAATTTCTGTATAAACAGCAAAGTCAAAGTATTCAGACAAGGAAATATGCCGGTGGAAGAGGTATGTCGGATCAATATGATATGTGTCGGCAAATAGACATGTGTCGGCTTAAGTATCTATGTGCCGGACATGGACTTTATGTATCGGATAGGACGGTTTACCGTTGGGGCAGGCCTATCCCGGCTGTATGGTTCTAGCCCCCAGGCAAAAGTGGCCTGAGAGGACTTGCAGACATCCTTAATCCGGCGCAGAATGTCGGCCGGAGTCAGCTCGTGTGTGGAGTGCCGGGTGGGGTCCATTGGCCCGCTCATCTGGCAGATCTTGTGCGACCGGCGCTGCAGAGGGGAGACGCGCCGGCTTATATAGCAGGCCACCAGGTCTGAGGAGTAAGACCGGCATCCCGGAGCTCGCCCTTAACCCGGTGAAGCGCATTCACCGGCATCACCGAGTTCTTCGGGTTGTAGGTCCAATTCGTCATAGCCAAGGGTGGCTCGTCCACAAATGGCGGCAGGTTGAGCAGATCCTCGTCGGTGGTGTTCTTGACATAGAAGAAGCTTTTCTGCCACTTCTTGCAAGATTCCAGGAGCTCCACCTTGGGGAAGTCCGAGCCCTTCCGGGACATGATGGTGGCCGCGCCGCAGAGGGTCATGGGGCGGTCCTTCTTTTCCTGGGCCGTCTCCGGCGGGTCGTCCTTGCTCCGGGGCGGCTCTGGACGACTTGCTTCCGCAGTTGGAAGTACTTCGCCCAGCCTTGGTAGGGGCTCGATGCCGGCATAGCCCTCGCAAAAGCAGCGAAGGCGGAGAGGATCATCACGGCGTTGGCCGGGATATGATGAGGTTGTAGGTCGTAGGTGTTGAGGAAGTCCCGGAAGAAGTCCGATGCCGGCAGCCCGAAACCCCGCTCGAAGTGGGCGATGAAGACGACGCGTTCGCCAGGTTCAGGTGCCGGCACAGTTTCTCCTGCTGGTAGCCGGCATGCTACGCCCTCCGGGACTCTCCTGGTGGAGGTGACCCAGGATATGTCGGCCGGAGTAACCTCCGACCCCTCCCAGCCGGAGCGTCCTTGGGCTCGGGCCGAGGTATCTTCCTCAGAGGCCGAGGTACCCGTCATGCTTGAAGATGCCATCTTAGTGGCCGGGACAAGGCGTGAGAGCCGGAGTCCCGTGATGTTATTCCTATCAAGGCCGGAGAAAAGAGGGAGGTTAGTCTCTCCGGCATACCGCCCTCACCAATGTTAGCAGAGATAAAAAGATCTACCGAGACAGTTAAAATAGGAAACAAATAAGGGTAAAACTCCTAAAGATGAACACCTGCGAGCGTTGCCTAGCAATGCTAGTCGAATCAAAGGGAAAACTAGCTCTGAAACTGAAGCAGATCTATGCAAGTGTGGCTACCGTGCGAAGTTATAAAAAGCGTGAAGAGGAAGAACAGAGGGAGATCTCACCGGAGCTTGGCCGGCGGCGATGGAGCGGCGGCGAGCGTGCAGGAAGAGTTCCAATCTCCCTGCAATGTCGCGGAGGAACGATGCGGCGGCGGCGGCGTCGTCGACGGAGATGCCGGGCGTCGTCGAGCGTCGGCGTCGGCGAGGAGCAGGTTGACTGCGGCGGAGATGCTGTTCTTCGGACCGGCGGTGGAGCGCAGGAGGCAAAGGAGCAGGGAGGAAGACGATGGTGGGGGGTAAAAAGATAAGTTTACCCCCGCCGCCCTATTTATATGTCTGCCAGGTCAGGGTCGTGGGGATCGTGGGAGTGTTCCACTCCCCCGACCGTTCCTGCAGAGAGTCGCCACGTGGCGGCACGGAGTGGGGCGGCGGTTCCGTAACCGTGCCATGACGCAATGATGGCGAGAGTAACTGCTGCGCTGTGAACCGTCACATCGTGTGACCGTTCGAGGTGGCAGGGCGTTACAAGTTTCGATGCAAAGCTGTCAGGCATGGCTTCTCAGGAAGACTCGTCTATATCGGATAATTGCCCGATGTATATGTTCCGTCCGGAATACCCTCGGGACCGGCCGGAATAAGTTTTGGAAAGGAACAGAGGCCGGGATATGTGCAGATGTGCCGGCATATAATCTGATCGCCGGGGCATAATGAAGAAAGGTATGTTGAACCTGTCAAGGCTCCACAGTTATGACTGGGGAACCTCGGCAGCTTCGGGGACTAGTGTCGGGGGGATGACCCCCGGTAGGGTCAAGAGACTAGAAAGACACAAGGTCTATGGTTGACTTTATGCCGGGTTATCAAGGAAGGGCCTGGCCGGAATATAAGAGCATCGGCTAGGCCGGCATATGTGTGTATCCCGGCTGATACTTGGATATGCCGGTATAGCCGGAATACTTATAAAAGTGTGCCGGCATATACTTAGATATGCCGGCCTAACCATTTGGTGTGTTGTGCAGGAGCAGGGGAGGCCGGATTACCCGACCCTCGTAGGTCGTTGGTCCGGCATATATGTCCTGGGTATGGCCAACGGTCATATCCGGGATACTTAAGTCAACCAAGGTGTCACATCCCTACAATCAAGGAAGAAAACATCCAAGCATGGTAGCAGAGTGGGATGGCAGGGTGCACAGTGGTGGTCTACCAACCCTCACTGTGCACAAGTACAGAGCTCACCTCACAGAGGTAAGGCCACAGTTCAAGAGGTACAAGGTACAGGGATATGAAGTCCCATCGAGAGCAATCAGGGAGGAAGTCAAGGGTCGGTGCCTTCGTCAGCAAGTCCTATTTGGAGTGTAGCCCGTGTCTTGTGGTCCCTTATGACCGTTGTAACCCTGGCTACCACTATATAAGGTGGCATAGGGAGCCCTAGTAAAGGGTTGGTCACTCTGTGTTCCTACACTTAGCAGTTCATCTTCCTTCTCTAAGAGAGCTTGGAAGCACCATTGTTGTGTACTACATCGACCCAAATATACAACCAGTAGAGCAGGAGTAGGGGTGTTATCTCCTTACGAGAGCCCCGAACCTGGGTAGATCTGTGTTCCTTTCTGTCGTGCTCTTTAGCCCTTCCCCTCTCCCGAATCCTCCAGCATCTAGTTCGGCCCCCATTTAAGCCATCCTATGGCATATGTTGTTTCCACCACGACGACAGAGAGTATAATAATTAAGCATAGGAGTAGCATAATATCTGAATAATAACATCTACCAATTCAACTAGATACAAAGCTCACGATCACATAAAGATCACATCATGGGAGAGAGCGGTGAACCACGTAGCTACCGGTAGAGCCCTCAGCCCCGGGAGAGAACTACTCCCTCCTCATCATAGGAGACAGCAAGGTTGATGGAGATGGTGGTGAGGTCGATAAAGACAGCGGAGACGGCGATGGAGACCGATGGAGATGGCTCCGGTGGCGATTCCCCTCTCCGGCAGGGTGCCGGGAAGAGCTTCTGGACCCTCCCGATCTTCGGGTCGATGGCGGCGGCAGATCGCGATGTATTCTGGAAAACTGATCTTGCCCTTAGGTTTTTCTCGTCAGGGGGTATATGTAGGCGAAAGGGGGCTGTCAGAGGTGGAGCCACGGGCCCTCACACGGGGGTGGCGCGGCCAGGGGCTAGGCCGCGCCGCCCCTGTGTGTGGGGGCCTCGTGGCCCCCCTCCGTCAGGTCTTCGGATGTTTGGGAGCTCCCCGATGAAATATGACTTCAGGAACTTGTTTCGTCCAATTCGGAGAATATTTCCTGTGTATCACTTCTGAAACCAAAAACAGCAGAAAACAGGAAACTGGCACTGTGGCACTTCGTTAATAGGTTAGTTCCGGAAAGCGTATAAAAATGCCACTAAGTGTAACGAAACAATAGGCAAATGGTGTAAAACAAAGCATGGAGCATCAAAAATTATAGATACGTTTGAGACGTATCAAGCATCCCCAAGCTTAACTCCTGCTCGTCCTCGAGTAGGTAAGTGATAACAAAAGAATAATTTTTAGGTGACATGCACCTACACAATCTTGATCATATATGTAAGCATTGATGAGCTGGGATCAATAGAACTTAAAACATGGGCATGAAAGATATAATCATGACAATAAGAACTTAGCAACCATGTTGTAAACATGCAAATGAACACAAACAAAAGATCATGATAATGAAACAATGAAAGTCAAACGTGTGTTCAAATCATAAGGAAAACATGCAAGTGGTTTTCAGCTTGTCCTTCAAAGAGAGCAAAACATAAATGCATAGGACACCTCAAAGTTTAAGAGGGCGACTAGATACAAATAATTTAAGAACAACTGAAACCAACAATATGAGTCAATCAATGAACCTTGGGACAATGCATATCACACTAAGAATGACAACTATGCTCTCTTAATGGTGCATAAAGAAAGAAGGTGGTGACTCAACACAAAAGTAAAAGAAAGGCCCTTCGCAGAGGGAAGCAGTGATTGCAAGTTTTATAACCTTCAAAAATTATGGTACTTACCGGCTTTGAGCTCTCATTGCCCCCATCATAAGCATCTTCAATGGTTAAAGTTAATGCGAGAACAATTATGATGCATATGCTTGACAAATCATAAGTTGAAAACCTCGTGTCCCGTGAATACGAGTACCCAAACTATGCTAGTTTACTTAGAGTCCCAAGCAAGGCTCTTGTCATTGTAAGTATATGCGTATCATTGGGAACCGCCAATGGGGTACCTCCGTGCCCGATGACATGGAACAAGCCCACACCAAAATGACAGGACAAGCAGACAATGAACACCTCGACATCTCTTTTATTTGCTATATTGTTTAGCTTTTTATTGTGAGATGCGTCGTCGAATGTTCACCATGGGTATGCTGCAAATTTCCACCATGAATTATGCATGGCTTAGATTGGCGGCCCGGCGTTTCCCTAACACATATAAAAACTCCATGATCCTCACAAGATTCCCAATTCATTTCACACAGCGGGCATCCATAAACAAAAGATCACAATATCAACTCAAATAGGAAGTGCAGTGTTGAAAGCTTGCCCCATGACGGCATGGTTGGGCTAGAATCCAACTTACAACTTGCAAGCATAACAACTCAGCATAAAAGACCACAATGTCAAATTTTTAGAACAGGAAAAAGTAAAGTGTGCCTTCCGGTTCGTGAGAGCTTTACTGACCGAATTTCGCATAACACTAGTAAGAGTTTAATTTGAAGAGAATATAAAAGCAAGTCAAATTTACTTGGAATAGCAAATTGCTAGTAGGTATGTATGGTGGACACAATGGAAAACTTTGGCTTTTAGGAGTTGGATGCACGAGTAGAGCTCATACTCAGTACAAGGCGAGGGCTAGCAAAAGACTGGGAGCGACCGACTAAGAGAGCAATAATGGCCATAATCATGCAAAGCGACAAAGCGACATTAAAAGAAGCATACGATGGCATCAAAAGTCAAAAACTAAATGATCATGAAGGCTAATGGCGACTTTGGAAGAGTCTAACATGTGTGAGCATGCGCCAAGTCAACCCAAATAAAGCATCAAGGAGAAAACCAAAATAATGCTTCCATGCAATAAAAACAACGCATGATTTTTTTCAAAGGCTCATTAAGCAATCTCAGTTATTTGAGACAAGTCATGCTACAGCAAAACCACTAAGCATACTATCAAAAAGACATCTAGCATGACATGAAAAATCCTAAGCCGCAGTCTACACAAGCTCCTTCTTGTACCACTATTTTGCATAAAGCTTTTTCTCTTTTCCAACACCATTTGAAATTTTTAAAACAACCTCTTTTGATGAAAACCAATAAAGTTCAGAGGCAAAAATGCACCTTGATGAAAAGATATGACAAGATCTGAACGCATATCAAGGCGAAAACGAAAACCAAAGCAGTAGCAGAAAAACTAGAATGCTCGATTTATAAGAGTGAAAACTAGAGCATTCTTTGCAAATGAAAACGAGTACATCTCCTCCAAAGGAAATTTGTTGGGGTCCAACCATTTATTGCAGCAAACAAACAAACTAAGCAAACTAAGAAAACTAAAACAACTGACGCTCCAAGAAAAACACATAGTGCATGAAGCAATAAAAATATAGTGTTTTGAAAGGTGACCTGATTTTTGCCGATGAAGAAGGGGTGCCTCGGGGGCATCCCCAAGCTTTGATGCTTGTACTTCTTGGATATTTCTTGGGGTGCTGGGCATCCCCAAGCTTGAGCTTTTGTCCATTCTTCAACTCATCTCATCATTCTCCAATCCCTACACTTGAAAACTTCCTTCATACAAAACTAAACACAATTCTATTAGCAACATTAGTGTAAGCATAAAATATATTCATCCTCTTTTAGCTTCAGGTTTCAACCCAAAACCACCACATATAAAGTATATACTACTGTAGCAACTTCCACAAGAGTTCCATGATCAAAAAGAACTCAAAAGAAAGCGATAAAGTGGCAAAAACAAATATTGGCAGAAATCTGTCAAAACTGGACAGCTGATAATGGACGAATTTTTGAGGGATTTTCCGTTGCTCAAATAAAAAGTGTTCAACTAACAAAAGTTTGGATATAACCTGGGGCATAAGCACAAGAAATCGCAGGTCCAAAAGATAAACAGAGAATTTTCACGAATTTTTACGGTGCAGCACCGCAAACAGTTTCAGGACAGCAATAACCCCAAATCTTTACCTCACTCAAATTAGAGGCTTCTCTTGGCACAAAAACGAAATAAACAAGATAAAGAGCGGTCATTACAGTAGTAATGACTTCTAAGACTCAAATAAAAGAAAAAGTACTGAAAGTAAACATTGGGTTATCTCCCAAGAGTGCTTTTCTTTAACGCCTTTGAGCTAGGCGCAGTAATTTGCAAAGATGCTCATGTGGGCGCCATATAAGAGCTTGAGGCAAAGGCGCCATATAGGAACTTAAGGCAATAGAGAGCATCAACAAGCAAATGTGAAAGACATTTAAATCTAAACCACTTCCTATGAAAAATAGTCTTGTAAAGAGACAAGTCATGAAAGCGCAAAGCAAAAGCATAGGAAGGCAAAACAAGTACAATTTCAAGAATTGCAACATAAAGAGGGGAAACTCAATATTGTTGAGATCCATCAAACCATGTTTCCCTCTCTCATAATAACTTTCAGTAGCATCATGAATAGAATTAACAATATAACTATCACATAAAGCTTCCCTATCATGAGCCACATGCGTAAAAGAATTAATACTCCCCACATGAATAATCGTAGTAGGAGCAGATTCAACAGAATAATTATTCTCATCACCATAATCATCAAAAACAGGAGGCATATTGTAATCATAACTAATTTTCTCCTCAAAGTAGGTGAACTGAAAATATCATACTCATCAGCATAACCATCATAGACTAGAGGTTCAGTATCATCACAAGCTAGAGAACTACTATGTCGCAAAGCATATTCATCAAACATATCATCATAAGAAGGAACATGGATAACACTAATGGTACAACAATTATTAACCTTAGAATTGGTACCAAAAAGATTTTCAATATCAAAAGTAGAGTGCTTTTCCAAATCATGATCACTAACATAGGTAACAGGCATAGGAACATCATCCCAATCAGAATTATCATAATCTATAGCAGGATCATAACGCTTAGGGGAAGATACCGTGTCCTCTCGCCTTTTATCCCTTCTTCTTCTTCTTCTTCATACTCTTCTTACTCTCTCATTTAGGAGGGAGAGACTTGAAGGGCATCTTCTCCACATATTCTTTAGGAGGGAAAGGCATCTTCTCCACATAATCTGGTTTGCGGACAGAAACAACAGAAAAAACTTTGGAGGATTCCCTCTCTATTAATAAGATAAAAACATCTATCAGTCCTGTCATAGCTTGGCAAAACATCATGTTTTATAAGATCTTGTAAGTAAGTATTTGCAAGGCAATCTTTGGCACAATAGAGACGACAACCATGAAGGGTGCTATTAATATCAACATCTCTCATATCAACCAAAGAAATCTTTCTAGATATCTCTTCACAATTCAAAACAAAGTAAGCTCATCATACTGATTGAAAGTAATCTTATCATCACAATACAAATCTACGGTACTCTTCGATTAATTGGGTATTGAAAATTAAAGTGACCCTTTTTACCGCAAAGTTCACAAAGAAAAGGATAAAGCTCACAAACCCTTTCACCAAGCACATCTAGATCCTTGAGCCACATACTGGTTTCTTCATTTGCGTGGGTGATGCAATAATCTTCCTTGTTATAACTCTGTTCACAAGGTCTATGTAATCCACAAAAATTAACATGCTTATAAGAAATAGGACTTTTAGAAGTTTGAGCATGTTTATTGGAATCATCAATAACAATATCACTTTCTATGCAAGTGTCCTTAAAAGGTTCATGATACACGTCCCCATTTCCTTTAGGAACATTCATATGGGAAGCAAAGGCTTTAAAGCAATCAACCATAATTTGAGGATCAGACCATATTTAGCACTAAGCTCTTGAAAATTAGCAGTTTCAGTGAAATACTTAATGCAATCAAACTCGTAATTCATACCTGATCCTTTACAGTTGTCGCTATCCCAACCTTCAATATTGTTTTGAATTGTTTCAAGCAGATCCCACTTGGTGTCAACATCCTTGCTTGCGAAAGACCCATCAAAGCATGCATCTAGATAGTCCTTGTAATATCCTGAAAGCCTTGCATAAAAATTATTAATAACAATATTACGGGGAAGATCATGAATAGGACATTTGTGCATTAGTAACTTCAATCTTCCCCACGCTTGGGCAATTCTTTCTCCCTCATGCGGATGAAAATTATAAATGTAATTCCTATCTTTATAAACCTGACTAGAATGATAGAATTTAGAAAAAGAGAGGTTCAATTTCCTTCCAGTCAATAGATCGACCATCCTTCAGTGTTTTATACCATTCCTCAGCTCTGCCTTTCAGTGATAAAGAGAATAGCTTCTTCTTAACTTGGTTCATTGAAATACCTGCACACTGGAACAACTCGCATAATTCATGTATAAAAAGCAAATGATCACCAGGATGGACAGTTCCATCTCCTAAATAGCAGTTATTCATAACACGTTCAACAATTTTCATAGGTATTTCAAAAGGATGAGGAGCACAAGCATCATTAGAAACATCACATATGGGAGATAAAATATCATCAGAGCAAACTTTCTCCACTAAAGTTGGGGAACTAAAAATATCATGCTTAACAAAACCAGCTTCCCCAAGCTTAGACTTTTCCATAGCATTAGTAATAACGGGATTCAAAGCATTCGTACTAATAACATTGCTATGCGAAATAAACTCCAAAGGTTTTTCAATTTTTGCTTCAAATCTAAACTCAGAAAAAAGACTAAAGAACTCTTTATTTTCCATTAAGCCTAACTAGTGAAAATAAAAACAAGAAACAAAAAATATAATTGCAGAATCTAAAGGAAGTAGCTCCGAGCACTCACTAGCAACTAAAAGACTTAGTAACCAAAGAATGTGAGTACCTTTTACCTTACCTCCCCGGCAACGGCGCCAGAAAAAGCTTCATGTCTACGCACGCGTCTGTTCTTGTAGACAGTGTTGGGCCTCCAAGTGCAGAGGTTTGTAGAATAGCAGCAAGTTTCCCTTAAGTGGATCACCCAAGGTTTATCGAACTCAGGGAGGAAGAGGTCAAAGCTATCCCTCTCAAGCAACCCTGCAATTACGATATAGAAAGTCTCTTGTGTCCCCAACACACCCAATACACTTGTCAGATGTATAGGTGCACTAGTTCGGCGAAGAGATAGTGAAATACAAGTAGTAGTGATGATTATAAGTAGCAAATGCGATCTGAAATAATATCGCTGCGAGCAAACATGTAACAAAACAGGAAGTAAACGGTGTGCAATGCTTGGAAACAAGGCCTAGGGATCATACTTTCACTAGTGGACACACTCTCAACAAATATAACATAATTGAACTAATAGATACTATCATCCATATGCAACTCAAAACAATTCTCCAATGGAAAACGAACACTAATCATGCGTAGGGCTACGAAGCACTCCTCAAAGTCCATATGTACCCAAACTAGATTATCCCACACTATCACCATGAACGCACTAGATGGTTCCAACAAACACAAACAATTCATAGAGACATTAACCAAAAATATACACATGATGCACACACTAGTGACCTTTACACCATGATACGAGGTATCTCCGGAGATATAATAATAAGCATAGGAGTAGCATAATATCTGAATAATAACATCTACCAATTCAACTAGATACAAAGCTCATGATCACATAAAGATCATATCATGGGAGAGAGAGGTGAACCACATAGCTATCGATAGAGCCCTCAGCCCCGGGGGAGAACTACTCCTCCTCATCATAGAAGACAGCAAGGTTGATGGAGATGGCGGTGAGGTCGATGGAGACGGTGGAGACGGCGATGGAGACCGATGGAGATGGCTCCGGGGGCACTTCCCCGTCCCGGCAGGGTGCCGGAACAGAGACTTCTGTCCCCCGAAATTCGTCGACAGCGGCGGCGGAGCTGCATAACTGTTCTGGGAAAAACGCCCACTCCTCTAGGGTTTTCTGTCCCGAGGCTTTATATAGGCGAAGGGGGGTCGTCAGAGGGCTGCCAGGGGCTCCTCACACATAGGGGGCGCGGCCAGGGGCTGGGCCGCGCCGCCCTGGTGTGAGGTTGGCCCCTGGCCCCCCTCTGGCTCTCTTTCGGTCCTCGTCCTTCGTCCGGGAAAAATAAGACTTCTGGAACTTGTTTCGTCCAATTCCGAGAATATTTCCTGTGTAACTTTTCTGAAAAACAAAAATAGCAGAAAACAGGGAACTGGCACTGTGGCATCTCGTTAATTGGTTAGTTCCGGAAAATACGTAAAAACGCCACGAAGTGTAACAAAACATAAAGCAAATGGTGTAAAAACAAGCATGGAGCATCAAAAATTATAGATATGTTTGAGACGTATCAAGCATCCCTAAGCTTAACTCCTGCTCGTCCTCGAGTAGGTAAGTGATAACAAAAGAATAATTTTTGAGGTGACATGCACCATCACAATCTTGATCATCTATGTAAAGCATTGAGTGCTGAGATCAAAGAACTTAAAACATGGGCATGAAAGATATAATCTCAACAGAAGAAATTTAGCAACCATGTTATAACATGAAAAAGAACACAAACGAAAGATCATGAAAAATGAAACAATGAAAGTCACGTGTGTGTTTCAACCATATGGAAAACATAGCAAATGGTTTTCAGCTTGTCCTTTGATGTCTACGCACACGTTTGTTCTTGTAGACAATGTTGGGCCTCCAAGTGCAGAGGTTTGTAGAACAGCAGCAAGTTTCCCTTAAGTGGATCACCCAAGGTTTATCAAACTCAGACAGGAAGAGGTCAAAGCTATCCCTCTCAAGCAACTCTGCAATTATGATACAGAAAGTCTCTTGTGTCCCCAACACACCCAATATACTTGTCAGATGTATAGGTGCACTAGTTCGGCGAAGAGATAGTGAAATACAAGTAGTAGTGATGATTATAAGTAGCAAATATGATCTGAAATAAATATCGCTGCGAGCAAACATGTAACAAAACAGGAAGTAAACGGTGTGCAATGCTTGGAAACAAGGCCTAGGGATCATACTTTCACTAGTGGACACACTCTCAACAAATATAACATAATTGAACCAATAGATACTATCATCCATATGCAACTCAAAACAATTCTCCAATGGAAAACGAACACTAATCATGCGTAGGGCTACGAAGCACTCCTCAAAGTCCATATGTACCCAAACTAGATTGTCCCACACTATCACCATGAATGCACTAGATGGTTCCAACAAACACCAACAATTCATAGAGACATTAACCAAAAAGATACACATGATGCACACACTAGTCACCTTTACACCATGATACGAGGTATCTCCGGAGAGTATAATAATTAAGCATAGGTAGTAGCATAATATCTGAATAATAACATCTACCAATTCAACTAGATACAAAGCTCACGATCACATAAAGATCACATCATGGGAGAGAGGTGAACCACATAGCTACCGGTAGAGCCCTCAGCCCTGGGAGAGAACTACTCCCTCCTCATCATAGGAGATAGCAAGGTTGATGGAGATGGCGGTGAGGTCGATGGAGATGGCGGTGAGGTCGATGGAGACGGCGGAGACGGCGATGGAGACCAATGGAGATGGCTCCGGGGGCACTTCCCCATCCCGGCAGGGTGCCGGAACAGAGACTTCTGTCCCCCGAAATTCGTCGGCGGCGGCGGAGTTGCAGAACTGTTCTGGGAAAAACGCTGACTCCTCTAGGGTTTTCCGTCCCGAGGCTTTATATAGGCGAAGGGAGGTCGTCAGAGGGCTGCCAGGGGCTCCTCACACATAGGGGCGCGGCCAGGGGCTGGGCGCGCCGCCCTGGTGTGAGGCTGGCCCCTAGCCCCCTCCAGCGCTCTTTCGGTCCTTGTCCTTCGTCCGGGAAAATAAGACTTCTGGAACGGTTTCATCCAATTCCAAGAATATTTCCTGTGGCTTTTCTGAAACACAAAAACAACAGAAAACAGGGAACTGGCACTGTGGCATCTTGTCAATAGGTTAGTTCCGGAAATCGCATAAAAACGCCACGGAATGTAATGAAACACAAGGCAAATGGTGTAAAAACAAGCATGGAACATCAAAAATATAGATACGTTGAGACGTATCATTATATGCCGGCTGGCTTGATTCGAATGTTTCCTATGTCGGCCTAGTAATGTGTCGGCACCAAAGGCCACTCTTCGACTCTTAGCTGCTGTCCGAAACCCGGCTTCATGGCTAGCAAGAGTAGATGCCTGAGATTGTCTACACATGGAAAACGGCTAAGGAAGTGTACAGCAAGTGAACCGACATTTTTTGTTTAAAACTAAAGTTAAAATTTGAAGTGTCGGATGATTGAAGTCTAAGTTTTCAAGTTTAAAGTACTGTATGTTCAATGAAGCAACCTTGAGACTCATATGCGAAAGCCAAATAAGGTAGACAATAGCCAAGGTTGTGAAGTTGGGGAAACAGGAAAACAAACTCGGGTGACTTAGCCAAAGAGATCCGGCGTTAATAACAAGCAAACCGAGATAAAACTTGTTCAGGTAGCAACCAAGGAAATTAAACGTTTATCTTACAACTGCACCCGGCATACCGGGGATCTAATAAAACTTAAAGTTTTTGTGTTGCAAAAGTCAAGGAGCAGCGGCCAGAAGCAGCGCCGCCGGCTGGAGGAGCTGTAGCGGTGGAAATGTCGGCCTCGGGAGTGCCGGATCCAGCGATGGAATGGAGCCATCACCTCCGCCCGGGGCAGATGCCTGTTCCGGGGCATCAGTGTCGGCCTCTTCAGCTTCATCTTCATCTTGGCTGGAGTCGGAGCCCTCGGCAGCGGCAGATGCCCCGGCATCATCCTTCTTCTCCGGCTCACGGATGTCCCGGACGAAGGCGTCGGTGTCGGCATAGTCCACATAGCTGTGGGCCAACTCCCGGCGCCGGTGGATATGTTCCGGATCCGTGGTCCAGATGGATCCTTCGCGCACAGTGCGCAAAGTCTCCAGGTCTGCTTTCTCATACCAGGAGAGGAAGTAGCTGAGAGCTTCATCAGCTCCTACCCTCGCACCGGAATCTCGCCAATCCCGGAGGCGAATCTTGGCGAGCTGCAAGTCGTTGCCGAGGTCCACAGGATCAGTGGGAGTCCTTTGTCCCGGCCAGAGGGCAGAGAACGCCTCCTGGGCGCCATAGAAGAGTTCTTCGGTGTAGAGCGTCATGGCGTTCTTCCGGGACTGCAGAGCCAACAGCTGCTCTGACATGTCCCAGTTGGCCGAGTCAACCGGAACACCCCGGCTTTCTCGGTCCAACTGCAAAGCCCTCTCAACGTCTTCGACGGAAGCGGGAAACATGTCTGAGGAATAGAAACAATGTTAGCAAAAGGAGAATATGTCGGCATAGATGCTATGCCGGAGAGAATTACACTATGTCGGGAAGCATAAAGGGAAAGGATTTGAAGCTTACTGGCAAGGTCGGCATTCAGCTGTGCAACTGTAACCTCCCATTTGGTGGCCTGCTCCTTCAGGCTATCCAGTTCAGCGTGGGCGTTGGAGGCATCAGTCTCGGAGGTGACAAGCAGGGTCTGGGTTTTCTTCAGTAGGCCCTCCCTCTGTTCCTTTTCGTCCAGAAGCTCGGTGATCCGGCCCTTCAGCTGCTCTATCTCGGCCTTGTGAGCAGCATCCCGGTCGTCCAGTCGCTTGGCCACGTCCACTGAGGACACACAGTCCTGGTGGCGGGCCTCCAGTGCAGCTTTCTCGTCTGAAAAGAGTTGAAGTCAAAACAAGGATTTGAAGAAAGAAAACAGTGAAAAGATTAAAGGATTTGAAGTACAGAAGGATTAGTTCAAGGTTAAGAGGATCCGGCATACCAGTAAGCTCTTTCACCCTCGTAAGAAGCGCGGCGACTTGTTCTTCAGTGCCAGCTGCAGAATGTCGGCACAAGGTTATGTGTCGGCAAGAAGAAGTATTGCAAAGTAAAGAGAGGAAAGATATCCGGCATATAGCAGTATGTCGGCAAAAGATTACCTTTCTTGGACAGCTCCAGCTGAAGCTTGCTATGCTCGTCGGATAACTTCCGATGCTCGCATACCAAGTCATGAAACAGGTTGGCCCGGGTGTTGTTCATGCGCTGCAAAAGTGCCCGGATTTAAAATGTCAGCAGAGAAATTTGGCATGGTAATTAAGTTGAAGATTCAATCAAGTGATCATTCTACTGAAGACCCGGCACAGGTGCTGCGCACCTATCCCGGCCCTCGGTGACTAGGATTTGAAGCTCGAAACGAGCTTGTATCTCGGTCTAGAGGATTTGAAAGATAATTGAGATGCGAAATTGTTAAAGACCCGGCACAGGTGCTGCGCACCTATCCCGGCTCTCGGTGACTAGGATTTGAAGCTCGGATCGAGCTCATATGTCGGCAGTGAATTCAAAAGAAGCTAGCTAAAAGACTATGAGAAAATCCCGGATGTCCGTATCCCGGACAACCGACATTTTCGGGGACTGGGGATATGTGTATAGGTAGAAAGGACTTATGTTGGTGGCATCAGCCAATCGGTGAAGTCTCTGCTGGAGACTGAGGAGCTCGTAGGCTATCGGTAGGGGCTTCGCGGCCAGGATATCTGCTGGGCCGCCAGTAGCCGCGGCTTCGGCCTTCTTCTTGCTGCTGGAGTCCGCGGTGTCCATGCTGCCAGCGTCGTTCCACTTGGTGCAATGCTCCGTGAGAGACCCGAGGCTTTGGTCACTCTTTGTCACCAGGGGGATGATGCCCTCAAGTTCTGGCGTATCGAAGAAGTTGCGCCGGTAGCCAGGCCGGGCTGCTGCCCTGCCAAGGTGCAGGGCCAGAGCAGAGCTGGTCCGGGACGCTGCTTTAGGAGGAACAGTGGCGGCGGAAGGCGTGCCGGACTTGCTAGGCTGGAACTTGAGAGTGCCGGACTTGGCCTGGGCGGTGGTCTTGGCCGGGGCAGTGGCTTTGGCCGAGGCAGTAGCCTTGGTCAGCGCAGGAGTCTTCTCAGAGGATGGAGTCTCGGGTGCAGGCTTGTTCCGGCGCGGCCGGTGAAGCTTGGCCAGCTGGGGCAGGTTCCGGAATAGTCCGGACTTCCGGCACAGCAGGGCCCTTTCCTTTAAGATCTATGCCGGCGCTCTTGTCGCTTGCGCCGGCGTCGTCAGTTGTGCCGGCATCGCTGGTGGGCGCGCCGGAGTCTGGGGCTTCTTGGTGGGCTCCTGTGTCCATGTGGACATCAGGAGCCGGAGGTTCCTGTTGAGCCCCCGAGTCCATGTGGACATCGGGGGCAGAGGTGTCTTGTTCCGGCGGAGGAACGTCCTTCGCCGGGGAGGAGGTCTTGTCGGGCGCAGGCGAAGATGCCGGCGCCGGGGAGGTCGTGTGGCTAGCAGAGGGTATGTCGGAGGGTAGCAGTGGCCGCGGGCTTGGTAACTTTCGGGTCGCCACTCGAGCCAGAAGCTTGTTCCGGCGCAAGAGGAGCTCTGAAAGAGAAAAAAACGCCAAGTCAATAATGCAAGCAAGAGATATGTCGGAAATGAAACAAGCAGAAGGAACTTACCCCGCGGCGACAGGTCTCGGTTTCTTCAATATGGGCACGCCGACCTTCTGCCTCTTCGACTTCTGAGGTGTGTCGGGCTGGGGCTTCACACCTCGCTTCCGGCCGGCACGTCCGCCGGTGGAAGGAGGTCCCTGGTTCAGAGGCGCGGCATCGATAACCATATCGTCCGGGATAGCTGAGGACGGCATTGGAAACTCGTAAGCAATAGGTGTTTCTGGAAAGGCATATGCAAGTGGCATCGGGTCATAGTACAGCAGGATCTCCTCGTCAGAATCAATCTCACTCCGGTCTTGAGTATAATGTCGAGATGAAGAGCCCTTACCCATGGCAGCTGCAGCACGGGTGCTCCTGGGTAGCTTATCCCAATGATCCGGATCTTCAACATCCGCAACAGTGCGGTCCGCCGTGATCTTGATCCGGGAGTTCTCCATGGCTTGGAAGCTGAATTTCTGTATAAACAGCAAAGTCAAAGTATTCAGACAAGGAAATATGCCGGTGGAAGAGGTATGTCGGATCAATATGATATGTGTCGGCAAATAGACATGTGTCGGCTTAAGTATCTATGTGCCGGACATGGACTTTATGTATCGGATAGGACGGTTTACCGTTGGGGCAGGCCTATCCCGGTTGTATGGTTCTAGCCCCCAGGCAAAAGTGGCCTGAGAGGACTTGCAGACATCCTTAATCCGGCGCAGAATGTCGGCCGGAGTCAGCTCGTGTGTGGAGTGCCGGGTGGGGTCCATTGGCCCGCTCATCTGGCAGATCTTGTGCGACCGGCGCTGCAGAGGGGAGACGTGCCGGCTTATATAGCAGGCCACCAGGTCTTGAGGAGTAAGACCGGCATCCCGGAGCTCGCCCTTAACCCGGTGAAGCGCATTCACCGGCATCACCGAGTTCTTCGGGTTGTAGGTCCAATTCGTCATAGCCAAGGGTGGCTCGTCCACAAATGGCGGCAGGTTGAGCAGATCCTCGTCGGTGGTGTTCTTGACATAGAAGAAGCTTTTCTGCCACTTCTTGCAAGATTCCAGGAGCTCCACCTTGGGGAAGTCCGAGCCCTTCCGGGACATGATGGTGGCCGCGCCGCAGAGGGTCATGGGGCGGTCCTTCTTTTCCTGGGCCGTCTCCGGCGGGTCGTCCTTGCTCCGGGGCGGCTCCTGGACGACTTGCTTCCGCAGTTGGAAATATTTCGCCCAGCCTTGGGTGAGGGGCTCGATGCCGGCATAGCCCTCGCAAAAAGCAGCGAAGGCGGAGAGGATCATCACGGCGTTGGCCGGGATATGATGAGGTTGTAGGTCGTAGGTGTTGAGGAAGTCCCGGAAGAAGTCCGATGCCGGCAGCCCGAAACCCCGCTCGAAGTGGGCAATGAAGACGACACGTTCGCCAGGTTCAGGTGCCGGCACAGTTTCTCCTGCTGGTAGCCGGCATGCTACGCCCTCTGGGACTCTCCTGGTGGAGGTGACCCAGGATATGTCGGCCGGAGTGACCTCCGACCCCTCCCAGCCGGAGCGTCCTTGGGCTCGGGCCGAGGTATCTTCCTCAGAGGCCGAGGTACCCGTCATGCTTGAAGATGCCATCTTAGTGGCCGGGACAAGGCGTGAGAGCCGGAGTCCCGTGATGTTATTCCTATCAAGGCCGGAGAAAAGAGGGAGGTTAGTCTCTCCGGCATACCGCCCTCACCAATGTTAGCAGAGATAAAAAGATCTACCGAGACAGTTAAAATAGGAAACAAATAAGGGTAAAACTCCTAAAGATGAACACCTGCGAGCGTTGCCTAGCAATGCTAGTCGAATCAAAGGGAAAACCAACTCTGAAACTGAAGCAGATCTGTGCAAGTGTGGCTACCGGTGCGAAGTTATAAAAAGCGTGAAAGAGGAAGAACAGAGGGAGATCTCACCGGAGCTTGGCCGGCGGCGATGAAGCGGCGGCGAGCGTGCAGGAAGAGTTCCAATCTCCCTGCAATGTCGCGGAGGAACGATGCGGCGGCGGCGGCGTCGTCGACGGAGATGCCGGGCGTCGTCGAGCGTCGGCGTCGGCGAGGAGCAGGTTGACTGCGGCGGAGATGCTGTTCTTCGGACCGGCGGTGGAGCGCAGGAGGCAAAGGAGCAGGCGAGGAAGACGATGGTGGGGGGTAAAAAGATAAGTTTACCCCCGCCGCCCTATTTATATGTCTGCCAGGTCAGGGTCGTGGGGATCGTGGGAGTGTTCCACTCCCCCGACCGTTCCTGCAGAGAGTCGCCACGTGGCGGCACGGAGTGGGGCGGCGGTTCCGGTAACCGTGCCATGACGCAATGATGGCAAGAAGTAACTGCTGCGCTGCGAACCGTCACATCATGTGACCGTTCGAGGTGGCAGGGCAGTTACAAGTTTCGATGCAAAGCTGTCAGGCATGGCTTCTCGAGGAAGACTCGTCTATATGTCGGATTAACTGCCCGATGTATATGTTCCATCCGGAATACCCTCGGGACCAGCCGGAATAACTTGTGGAAGAGGAATAGTAGCCGGCATATGTGCAGATGTGCCGGCATATAATCTGATTGCCGGGGCATAATGAAGAAAGTTATGTTGAACCTGTCAAGGCTCCACAGTTATGACTGGGGAACCTCGGCAGCTTCGGGGACTAGTGTCGGGGGGATGACCCCCGGTAGGGTCAAGAGACTAGAAAGACACAAAGTCTATGGTTGACTTTATGCCGGGAGTATCAAGGAAGTGCCTGGCCGGAATATAAGAGCATCGGCTAGGCCGGCATATGTGTGTATCCCGGCTGATACTTGGATATGCCGGTATAGCCGGAATACTTATAAAAGTGTGCCGGCATATACTTAGATATGCCGGCCTAACCATTTGGTGTGTTGTGCAGGAGCAGGGGAGGCCGGATTACCCGACCCTCGTAGGTCGTTGGTCCGGCATATATGTCCTGGGTATGGCCAACGGTCATATCCGGGATACTTAAGTCAACCAAGGTGTCACATCCCTACAATCAAGGAAGAAAACATCCAAGCATGGTAGCAGAGTGGGATGGCAGGGTGCACAGTGGTGGTCTACCAACCCTCACTGTGCACAAGTACAGAGCTCACCTCACAGAGGTAAGGCCACAGTTCAAGAGGTACAAGGTACAGGGATATGAAGTCCCATCGAGAGCAATCAGGGAGGAAGTCAAGGGTCGGTGCCTTCGTCAGCAAGTCCTATTTGGAGTGTAGCACGTGTCTTGTGGTCCCTTATGACCGTTGTAACCCTGGCTACCACTATATAAGGTGGCATAGGGAGCCCTAGTAAAGGGTTGGTCACTCTGTATTCCTACTCTTAGCAGTTCGTCTTCCTTCTCTAACTGAGAGCTTGGAAGCACCATTGTTGTGTACTACATCGACCCAAATATACAACCAGTAGAGCAGGAGTAGGGGTGTTATCTCCTTACGAGAGCCCCGAACCTGGGTAGATCTGTGTTCCTTTCTGTTGTGCTCTTTAGCCCGTTCCCCTCTCCCGAATCCTCCAGCATCTAGTTCGGCCCCCATTTAAGCCATCCTATGGCATATGTTGTTTCACCACGACGACAGAGAGTATAATAATTAAGCATAGGAGTAGCATAATATCTGAATAATAACATCTACCAATTCAACTAGATACAAAGCTCACGATCACATAAAGATCACATCATGGGAGAGAGAGGTGAACCACGTAGCTACCGGTAGAGCCCTCAGCCCCGGGAGAGAACTACTCCCTCCTCATCATAGGAGACAGCAAGGTTGATGGAGATGGTGGTGAGGTCGATAAAGACAGCGGAGACGGCGATGGAGACCGATGGAGATGGCTCCGGGGGCACTTCCCCATCCCGGCAGGGTGCCGGAACAGAGACTTCTGTCCCCCGAAATTCGTCGGCGGCGGCGGAGCTGCAGAACTGTTCTGGAAAAAACGCCGACTCCTCTAGGGTTTTCTGTCCCGAGGCTTTATATAGGCGAAGGGGCGTCGTCAGAGGGCTGCCAGGGGCTCCTCACACATAGGGGGCGCGGCCAGGGGCTGGGCCGCGCCGCCCTGGTGTGAGGCTGGCCCCTGGCCCCCCTCCGGCTCTCTTTCGGTCCTCGTCCTTCGTCCGGGAAAAATAAGACTTCTGGAACTTATTTCGTCCAATTCCGAGAATATTTCCTGTGTAGCTTTTCTGAAACACAAAAACAGCAGAAAACAGGGAACTAGCACTATGGCATCTTGTCAATAGGTTAGTTCTGGAAATCGCATAAAAACACCACGAAGTGTAACGAAACACAAGGCAAATGGTGTAAAAACAAGCATGGAGCATCAAAAATTATAGATACGTTTGAGACGTATCAGCATCCCCAAGCTTAACTCCTGCTCATCCTCGAGTAGGTAAGTGATAACAAAAGAAATAATTTTTGAGGTAACATGCACCATCACAATCTTGATCATATAGGTAAAGCATTGAGTGCTTAGATCAAAGAACTTAAAACATGGGCATGAAAGACATAATCTTGATAATAGAAACTTAGCAACCATGTTATAACATGAAAAGAAACACAAACAAAAGATCATGAATAATGAAACAATGAAAGTCAAACGTGTGTTCAAATCATATGGAAAAACATAGTAAATGGTTTTCAGCTTGTCCCTCATGGAATAGCAAAACATAAATGCATAGGACACCTTCAAGTTTAAGAGGGTGACTAGATACAAGTAATTTAAGAACAAGTGAAACCATAGTCATGAATCAATCAATGATAAACTTTGGGACAATGCACATTATACTCAGAATGACAACTATGCTCTCTTAGACGGTGCATAAAGATAGAAGGTGGTGACTCAACATAAAAGTAAAAGAAAGGCCCTTCGCAGAGGGAAGCTGGGATTAAACATGTGCTAGAGCTTTTGATTTGTAAAACAGAGAGATAAAAATTGGTTTTGAGAGGTGGTTGTCTTTGTCAACGACTGGCAATGGGGTTCTTACTATCTTCCATACAAAAATGAAGAAAGTTTTTGAGAGAGAGATTGGCACTTTTGTACTCTTTTATAAAGCTTGGCACTCCTCCCCACCTTTTTTCCTTTCTCAAACCATTGCTAACCGATTCATCGGGTGCCCACCAACATTCACATACCATGGAGGAGTGCTTTTTTTTTGGGAATAAGACCATATGGAAGATAGCAAATCCGACCACTACGTCCCCATGAGCTGAAAATAGTGTCACAAAATGAGAAGTATTTTGAAGGTTTTTTGAAAGGTAGCACATGCAAATTTACTTGGAATGGCTTACAAATACCATGCATAGGAATTTATAGTGGACACAATGGCAAACTTGGTTTTTGGGAGTTGGATGCACGAGTAGAGCTCATACTCAGTACAAAATGAGGGCTAGCAAAAGACTGGGAGCGACCAACTAAGAGAGCAATAACGGCCATAATCATGCAAAGCGACAAAGCAACATTAAAAGAAGCATAAGATGGCATCAAAAGTCAAAAACTAAATGATCATAGAGGCTATAGGCAACTTATTTTTGTAGTCAACATGGTGTAAGCATGCGCCAAGTCAACCCAAATAAAGCATCAAAGGAGAAAACCAAATTAATGCTTCCAAATAATATAAACAACGCATGATTTTTTCAAAGGCTCATTAAGCAATCTCAGTCATTTGCGACAAGTCATGCTACAGAAAAAATCACTAAGCATACTATCAAAACGACATCAAATATGACATGCAAAAGTCTAAGCCGCAGTCTAAACAAGCTCCTTTTTGTACCACTTTTTTTGCATAAAACTTTTTCTCTTTTCCAACACCATTCAAACTTTTTATAAAAAAATCTTTTGATGAAAACCAAAATTGACCAGAGGTCCAAATACACCTTGATGCAAATATAAAACAAGATCTGAACAAAAATCAAGGTGAAAAATGCAAGCTAAACGCAGTAGCAGAAAAAGAGAACACTCGTTGAAACGATAAGAGTGAAAACTAGAGTGTTCTTGGCAATGAAAAACGGAGTTCATCTCCCTCAAAAACAACATGATGTGATCAAACCATTTATTGCAGCAAGCAAAGCAAAAGAAAACTGAAAGCAAAAACAACTGATGCTCCAAGAAAAACGCATAGTGCATGAAGTAATAAAAATATAGTGTTTTGAAAGGTGACCTGATTTTTGCCGATGAAGAAGGGGGTGCCTCGGGGACATCCCCAAGCTTTAATGCTTGTACTTCTTGGATATTTCTTGGGGGTTGCATGGGCATCCCCAAGCTTGAGCTTTTTTCCATTCTTCATCTCATCTCATCATTCTCCAATCCCTACACTTGAAAACTTCCTTCATACAAAACTAAACATAATTCTATTAGCAACATTAGTGTAAGCATAACATTGAATCAACCATTTTTGCTTCAGGTTTCAACCTAAAACCACCACATATTAAGCATATACTACTATAGCAACTTCCCCAAAAGTTCCATGATCAAAAGAACTCAAAAAGAAAACGATAAAGCGATAAACACAAATATTGGCAGAAATCTGTCAAAACAGAACAGCTGACAAAGGTCGAATTTTTGAGGGGTTTTCTGTTGCTCAAATCAAAAAGTGTTCAACTAATGAAAGTTTGGATATAACCTGGGGCACATGCACAAGAAATCGCAGGTCCAAAAGATATACAGAGAATTTTCACGAATTTTTACGGTGCAGCACCGAAAACAGTTTCAGGACAGCAACATCCCCAAATCTTACCTCACTCAAATTAGAGGCTTCTCTTGGCACAAAAACGAAATAAAAAGGATAAGGAGAGGTCATTACAGTAGTAATAACTTTCAAGACTAAAATAAAAGAAAAAGAACTGAATATAAAAACACTGGGTTATCTCCCAAGAGTGATTTTCTTTAACGCCTTTGAGCTAGGCGCAGTAATTTGCAAAGATGCTCATGTGGGCGCCATATAAGAGCTTGAGGCAAAGGCGCCATATAGGAACTTAAGGCAATAGAGAGCATCAACAAGCAAATGTGAAAGACATTTAAATCTAAACCACTTCCTATGAAAAATAGTCTTGTAAAGAGACAAGTCATGAAAGCGCAAAGCAAAAAGCATAGGAAGGCAAAACAAGTACAATTTCAAGAATTGCAACATAAAGAGGGGAAACTCAATATTGTTGAGATCCATCAAACCATGTTTCCCTCTCTCATAATAACTTTCAGTAGCATCATGAATAGAATTAACAATATAACTATCACATAAAGCTTCCCTATCATGAGCCACATGCGTAAAAGAATTAATACTCCCCACATGAATAATCGTAGTAGGAGCAGATTCAACAGAATAATTATTCTCATCACCATAATCATCAAAAACAGGAGGCATATTGTAATCATAACTAATTTTCTCCTCAAAAGTAGGTGAACTGAAAATATCATACTCATCAGCATAACCATCATAGACTAGAGGTTCAGTATCATCACAAGCTAGAGAACTACTATGTCGCAAAGCATATTCATCAAACATATCATCATAAGAAGGAACATGGATAACACTAATGGTACAACAATTATTAACCTTAGAATTGGTACCAAAAAGATTTTCAATATCAAAAGTAGAGTGCTTTTCCAAATCATGATCACTAACATAGGTAACAGGCATAGGAACATCATCCCAATCAGAATTATCATAATCTATAGCAGGATCATAACGCTTAGGGGAAGATACCGTGTCCTCTCGCCTTTTACTCCTCTTCTTCTTCTTCTTCTTCATACTCTTCTTACTCTCTCATTTAGGAGGGAGAGACTTGAAGGGCATCTTCTCCACATATTCTTTAGGAGGGAAAGGCATCTTCTCCACATAATCTGGTTTGCGGACAGAAACAACAGAAAAAACTTTGGAGGATTCCTCCTCTCTATTAATAAGATAAAAACATCTATCAGTCCTGTCATAGCTTGGCAAAACATCATGTTTTATAAGATCTTGTAAGTAAGTATTTGCAAGGCAATCTTTGGCACAATAGAGACGACAACCATGAAGGGTGCTATTAATATCAACATCTCTCATATCAACCAAAGAAATCTTTCTAGATATCTCTTCACAATTCAAAAACAAAGTAAGCTCATCATACTGATTGAAAGTAATCTTATCATCACAATACAAATCTACGGTACTCTTCGATTAATTGGGTATTGAAAATTAAAGTGACCCTTTTTACCGCAAAGTTCACAAAGAAAAGGATAAAGCTCACAAACCCTTTCACCAAGCACATCTAGATCCTTGAGCCACATACTGGTTTCTTCATTTGCGTGGGTGATGCAATAATCTTCCTTGTTATAACTCTGTTCACAAGGTCTATGTAATCCACAAAAATTAACATGCTTATAAGAAATAGGACTTTTAGAAGTTTGAGCATGTTTATTGGAATCATCAATAACAATATCACTTTCTATGCAAGTGTCCTTAAAAGGTTCATGATACACGTCCCCATTTCCTTTAGGAACATTCATATGGGAAGCAAAGGCTTTAAAGCAATCAACCATAATTTGAGGATCAGACCATATTTAGCACTAAGCTCTTGAAAATTAGCAGTTTCAGTGAAATACTTAATGCAATCAAACTCGTAATTCATACCTGATCCTTTACAGTTGTCGCTATCCCAACCTTCAATATTGTTTTGAATTGTTTCAAGCAGATCCCACTTGGTGTCAACATCCTTGCTTGCGAAAGACCCATCAAAGCATGCATCTAGATAGTCCTTGTAATATCCTGAAAGCCTTGCATAAAAATTATTAATAACAATATTACGGGGAAGATCATGAATAGGACATTTGTGCATTAGTAACTTCAATCTTCCCCACGCTTGGGCAATTCTTTCTCCCTCATGCGGATGAAAATTATAAATGTAATTCCTATCTTTATAAACCTGACTAGAATGATAGAATTTAGAATAAAAGAGAGGTTCAATTTCCTTCCAGTCAATAGATCGACCATCCTTCAGTGTTTTATACCATTCCTCAGCTCTGCCTTTCAGTGATAAAGAGAATAGCTTCTTCTTAACTTGGTTCATTGAAATACCTGCACACTGGAACAACTCGCATAATTCATGTATAAAAAGCAAATGATCACCAGGATGGACAGTTCCATCTCCTAAATAGCAGTTATTCATAACACGTTCAACAATTTTCATAGGTATTTCAAAAGGATGAGGAGCACAAGCATCATTAGAAACATCACATATGGGAGATAAAATATCATCAGAGCAAACTTTCTCCACTAAAGTTGGGGAACTAAAAATATCATGCTTAACAAAACCAGCTTCCCCAAGCTTAGACTTTTCCATAGCATTAGTAATAACGGGATTCAAAGCATTCGTACTAATAACATTGCTATGCGAAATAAACTCCAAAGGTTTTTCAATTTTTGCTTCAAATCTAAACTCAGAAAAAAGACTAAAGAACTCTTTATTTTCCATTAAGCCTAACTAGTGAAAATAAAAACAAGAAACAAAAAGATATAATTGCAGAATCTAAAGGAAGTAGCTCCGAGCACTCACTAGCAACTAAAAGACTTAGTAACCAAAGAATGTGAGTACCTTTTACCTTACCTCCCCGGCAACGGCGCCAGAAAAAAGCTTCATGTCTACGCACGCGTCTGTTCTTGTAGACAGTGTTGGGCCTCCAAGTGCAGAGGTTTGTAGAATAGCAGCAAGTTTCCCTTAAGTGGATCACCCAAGGTTTATCGAACTCAGGGAGGAAGAGGTCAAAGCTATCCCTCTCAAGCAACCCTGCAATTACGATATAGAAAGTCTCTTGTGTCCCCAACACACCCAATACACTTGTCAGATGTATAGGTGCACTAGTTCGGCGAAGAGATAGTGAAATACAAGTAGTAGTGATGATTATAAGTAGCAAATGCGATCTGAAATAAATATCGCTGCGAGCAAACATGTAACAAAACAGGAAGTAAACGGTGTGCAATGCTTGGAAACAAGGCCTAGGGATCATACTTTCACTAGTGGACACACTCTCAACAAATATAACATAATTGAACTAATAGATACTATCATCCATATGCAACTCAAAACAATTCTCCAATGGAAAACGAACACTAATCATGCGTAGGGCTACGAAGCACTCCTCAAAGTCCATATGTACCCAAACTAGATTATCCCACACTATCACCATGAACGCACTAGATGGTTCCAACAAACACAAACAATTCATAGAGACATTAACCAAAAATATACACATGATGCACACACTAGTGACCTTTACACCATGATACGAGGTATCTCCGGAGAGTATAATAATTAAGCATAGGAGTAGCATAATATCTGAATAATAACATCTACCAATTCAACTAGATACAAAGCTCATGATCACATAAAGATCATATCATGGGAGAGAGAGGTGAACCACATAGCTATCGATAGAGCCCTCAGCCCCGGGGGAGAACTACTCCCTCCTCATCATAGAAGACAGCAAGGTTGATGGAGATGGCGGTGAGGTCGATGGAGACGGTGGAGACGGCGATGGAGACCGATGGAGATGGCTCCGGGGGCACTTCCCCGTCCCGGCAGGGTGCCGGAACAGAGACTTCTGTCCCCCGAAATTCGTCGACAGCGGCGGCGGAGCTGCATAACTGTTCTGGGAAAAACGCCCACTCCTCTAGGGTTTTCTGTCCCGAGGCTTTATATAGGCGAAGGGGGGTCGTCAGAGGGCTGCCAGGGGCTCCTCACACATAGGGGGCGCGGCCAGGGGCTGGGCCGCGCCGCCCTGGTGTGAGGTTGGCCCCTGGCCCCCCTCTGGCTCTCTTTCGGTCCTCGTCCTTCGTCCGGGAAAAATAAGACTTCTGGAACTTGTTTCGTCCAATTCCGAGAATATTTCCTGTGTAACTTTTCTGAAACACAAAAATAGCAAAAAACAGGGAACTGGCACTGTGGCATCTCGTTAATAGGTTAGTTCCGGAAAATGCATAAAACGCCACGAAGTGTAATAAAACATAAAGCAAATGGTGTAAAAACAAGCATGGAGCATCAAAAATTATAGATATGTTTGAGAAGTATCAAGCATCCCTAAGCTTAACTCCTGCTCGTCCTCAAGTAGGTAAGTGATAACAAAAGAATAATTTTTGAGGTGACATGCACCATCACAATCTTGATCATCTATGTAAAGCATTGAGTGCTGAGATCAAAGAACTTAAAACATGGGCATGAAAGATATAATCTCAATAGAAGAAATTTAGCAACCATGTTATAACATGAAAAAGAACACAAACGAAAGATCATGAAAAATGAAACAATGAAAGTCACGTGTGTGTTTCAACCATATGGAAAACATAGCAAATGGTTTTCAGCTTGTCCTTTGATGTCTACGCACGCGTCTGTTCTTGTAGACAATATTGGGCCTCCAAGTGCAGAGGTTTGTAGAACAGCAGCAAGTTTCCCTTAAGTGGATCACCCAAGGTTTATCAAACTCAGGGAGGAAGAGGTCAAAGCTATCCCTCTCAAGCAACCCTGCAATTACGATACAGAAAGTCTCTTGTGTCCCCAACACACCCAATACACTTGTCAGATGTATAGGTGCACTAGTTCGGCGAAGAGATAGTGAAATACAAGTAGTAGTGATGATTATAAGTAGCAAATGTGATCTGAAAGAAATATTGCTGCGAGCAAACATGTAACAAAACAGGAAGTAAACTGTGTGCAATGCTTGGAAACAAGGCCTAGGGATCATACTTTCACTAGTGGACACACTCTCAACAAATATAACATAATTGAACCAATAGATACTATCATCCATATGCAACTCAAAACAATTCTCCAATGGAAAACGAACACTAATCATGCGTAGGGCTACGAAGCACTCCTCAAAGTCCGTATGTACCCAAACTAGATTGTCCCACACTATCACCACGAACGCACTAGATGGTTCCAACAAACACCAACAATTCATAGAGATATTAACCAAAAAGATACACATGATGCACACACTAGTCACCTTTACACCATGATACGAGGTATCTCCGGAGAGTATAATAATTAAGCATAGGAGTAGCATAATATCTGAATAATAACATCTACCAATTCAACTAGATACAAAGCTCACGATCACATAAAGATCACATCATGGGAGAGAGGTGAACCACATAGCTACCGGTAGAGCCCTCAGCCCTGGGAGAGAACTACTCCCTCCTCATCATAGGAGATAGCAAGGTTGATGGAGATGGCGGTGAGGTCGATGGAGATGGCGGTGAGGTCGATGGAGACGGCGGAGACGGCGATGGAGACCAATGGAGATGGCTCCGGGGGCACTTCCCCATCCCGGCAGGGTGCCGGAACAGAGACTTCTGTCCCCCGAAATTCGTCGGCGGCGGCGGAGTTGCAGAACTGTTCTGGGAAAAACGCTGACTCCTCTAGGGTTTTCCGTCCCGAGGCTTTATATAGGCGAAGGGAGGTCGTCAGAGGGCTGCCAGGGGCTCCTCACACATAGGGGGCGCGGCCAGGGGCTGGGCCGCGCCGCCCTGGTGTGAGGCTGGCCCCTAGCCCCCCTCCAGCGCTCTTTCGGTCCTTGTCCTTCGTCCGGGAAAAATAAGACTTCTGGAACGTGTTTCATCCAATTCCAAGAATATTTCCTGTGTAGCTTTTCTGAAACACAAAAACAACAGAAAACAGGGAACTGGCACTGTGGCATCTTGTCAATAGGTTAGTTCCGGAAATCGCATAAAAACGCCACGAAGTGTAATGAAACACAAGGCAAATGGTGTAAAAACAAGCATGGAACATCAAAAATTATAGATACGTTTGAGACGTATCATCCTTCATAGAATAGAAAACATAAATGCATAGGACACCTTCAAGTTTAAGAGGGCAACTAGATACAAATAATTTAAGAACAAGCAAAACCATAATCATGAATCAATCAATGATAAACTTTGGGACAATGCAAATTAAACTCAGAATGGCAACTATGCTCTCTTAGATGGTGCATAAAGGTAGAAGGTGAAGACTCAACTTAAAAGTAAAAGAAAGGCCCTTCGCAGAGGGAAGCAGTGATTGCAAGTTTAATAAACCTTTAAAAATTATGGTACTTACTAGCTTTGAGCTCTCGTTGCCCCCATCATAGGAATCTTGAATGGTTAGAGTTAATGCGAGTACAATTATGAAGCATATGCTTGACAAATCATAAGTTGAAAACTTCGTGTCCCGTGAAATACGAATACCCAAACCTCATGCTACTCGACTTAGGGTCCCAAGCAAACTCTTGTCATTGTAAGTATATGCGTATCATCGAGAACCGCCAACGGGGTACCTCCGTGCCCGATGACATGGAACAAGTCCACATCAAAATGACAGGACAAACAGACAATGAACACCTCGGTATCTCTTTTATTTACCATTGGTATAGCTTTTTATTTTGAGATGCGTCATCTAATGTCCACTATGGGTATGCTGTAAATTTCCACCATGAATTATTCATGGCTTAGATTAGCGTCCCAAGCGTTTCTTTAACACATATACAAACTCCATGATCCCGCAAGATTCCCAACTTATTTCACATCGCGAGTATCCATAAACAAAAGATCACGATATCAAATCAAATAAGAGAAGTGCAATGTTGAAAGCTTACCCCATGACGGCACGGTTTGGCTAATTTCCAACTTACAACTTGCAAGCATAACAACTCAACATAAGAGAGCCACAATGTCAAAATTTTAAAAGCGAGAAAAGTAAAGTGTGTCATCAGGTTCGTGAGAGCTTTACTGACTAATTTTCACATAACACCAAAAAGAGTTTAATTTGAAGGATAGATAAAAGCAAGTCGAATGTACTTTGGAATAGCAAATTGCTAATAGGTATGTATGGTGGACACATTGGAATAACTTGGTTTTTAGGAGTTGGATGCACGAGTAGAGCTCATACTCAGTACAAAATGAGGGCTAGCAAAAGACTGGGAGCGACCAACTAAGAGAGCAATAACGGCCATAATCATGCAAAGCGACAAAACCTCATTAAAAGAAGCATAAAGTGGCATCACAAGTCAAAAACCAAATGATCATAGAGGCTATAGGTGACTTATTTTGTAGTCAACATGGTGTAAGCATGCGCCAAGTCAACCCAATTAAAGCATCAAAGGAGAAAACCAAAATAGTGCTCCCATATAATAAAACAACGCATGATTTTTTGCAAAGGCTCATTAAGCAATCTCAGTCATTTGAGACAAGTCATGCTACAGCAAAAATCACTAAGCATACTATCAAAAGGACATCAAGCATGGCATGAAAAAGTCTAAGCCGCAGTCTAAACAAGCTCCTTTTTGTACCACTTTTTTGCATGAAACTTTTTCTCTTTTCCAACACCATTCGAACATTTTTAAAACAACTCTTTTGATGAATACCAACATGGAACAGAGGTCAAAATAGACCTTGATGCAAATATATAACAAGATCTGAACAAAAATCAAGGCGAAAAACGAATGCTAAACACAGTAGCAGAAAAAGAGAACACTTGTTGAACGATAAGAGTGAAAACTAGAGTGTTCTTGGCAATGAAAAACGAAGTAAATCTTGTCCAAAAGAAAATTGTTGGGCTCCAACCATTTATTGCAGCAAACAAAACAAAAGAAAACTGAAAGCAAAAGTAAAGATGCTCCAAGAAAAACGCATAGTGCATGAAGCAATAAAAATATAGTGTCTTGAAAGGTGACCTGATTTTTGCCGATGAAGAAGGGGTGCCTCGGGGCATACCCAAGCTTTGACGCTTGTACCTCTTGGATATTTCTTGGGGGTTGAATGGGCATCCCCAAGATTGTGCTTTTGTCCATTCTTCACCTCATCTCATCATTCTCCAATCCCTACACTTGAAAACTTCCTTCATACAAAACTCAACACAATTCTATTAGCAACATTAATGTAAGCATAATAATGAATCAACCCATTTTGGTTCAGGTTTCAACTCAAAAACACCACATATAAAGCATATACTACTGTAGCAACTTACCCAAAAGTTCCGTAATCAAAAGAACTAAAAAAGAAAGCTATCGAGAGGCAAACACAAATAGTGGCAGAAATCTATCAAAATAGAACAGCCGACAAAGGTCGATTTTTTCGAGGGTTTTCTGTTGCTCAAATAAAAAAGTGTAAAACTAATGAAAGTTTGGAAATAACCTGGGGCATATGCACAAGAAATCGCAGGTCAAAAAGATATTCTGAGAATTGTCACAAATGTTTACGGTGCAACACCGAAATCTGTTTCAGGACAGCAACTTCCCCAAATCTTACCTCACTCAAATTAGAGGTTTCTCTTGGCACAAAAACGAAATAAAAATGATAAGGAGAGATCATTACAGTTGTAATAACTTCCAAGACTCAAATAAAAGAAAAATAACTGAAAGTAAAACAATGTGTTATCTCCCAAGAGTGCTTTTCTTTAACGCCTTTGAGCTAGGCGCAGAAAGGTGCAAATCAAGTCATATCAAGCGATGAAACATCAAGTTCATAATTTGCTCTAAGAATAGAGTCAAAAAGTAATTTATTCCTCTTCCTAGGGAAGTGTTCCATACCTTTCTTGAGTGGAAAATGATATTTGATGGCGCCTTCCTTCATATCAATGATGGCACCTACAGTTCGAAGAAAGGGTCTTCCCAAAATAATAGGACATGAAGCATTGCATTCAACATCCATAACAATGAAATAAACGGGAACACGGTTATTGTTAACCATAATAAGAACATCATTAATCCTTCCCAAAGGTTTCTTCTTAACAACATCAGCAGGAGGAATATCAAAATAACACTTTTCAAGCGGTGGTAAATCAAGCATATCATAAATTTTTTTAGGCATAATAGAAATACTAGCACCTAGATCACATAAAGCACGGCAATCAAAACCATTAACATGCATATCAATGATGGGTTCACAACCATCTTCTAACTTCTTGGGAATAGAAGCCTTTTGTTTTAACTTTCCCTCCCTAATTTGCATGGGAGCATTTGTAATATGCTTAGTAAAAGCAACATTTATAGAACTAGCATTCAGACTCAAAGCAAGCTTTTGCAAGAACAAAATAACTTCAGATATATTGCAGCCATCAACATCAAATTCATTAAAATAAATAGAGCTATCATCTCCCACACTTCAAAAAATTTCAGCATTTTTATTAGAAAAAGTTTTTGCAGTTTTGGGCTTTTTAGTATAAGGAGTGGGAGTTTTCTCTACACCAATCAAAGTAAGATGATTGCTAGCATTTGGAACAACATCATTAGAGGTAGTAATAGTACATACCTTCATTTTTCTATCCATCTCATCTTCTCTTTCCCACCTGACATGCAATTCTGCTAACATCCTAACATTTTCATCAATTTTAACTTGGATAGCATTAGAAGTGGCAAAAGTATTGTTCTCCTTCACATCATTAGGCAACACTTTTAGTTTCAGAAGTTCAACATAAAGAGCAAGGCTATCAACTTTAGAAGCAAGAATATCAATTTTGCCTAACTTTTCCTCAACAGACTTGTTAAAAGCAGTTTGCTTACCGATGATGTCCTTGAGCATTACCTCAAGATCGGAGGGAGTGCCCCTAGTGTTGTTGGAGGAATTACCATAAGAGTTACCATAACCATTACCATTGGTAGAAGGATACGGCCTATAATTGTTACTAGCAAAATTGTTCCTATAAGCATTGTTGTTAAAATTATTATTTCTAATGAAGTTTACATCAACATGCTCTTCTTGAGCAACCAAAGAGGCTAAAGGAACATTATTAGGATCAACATGAGTTCTATCATTAGAAATCAAAAGCATAATAGCATAAATCTTATCACTCAATGAGGAGGTTTCTCAGTGTGCCATTCAGAATAATTTACCATCATGTTGTTGAGAAGCTTTGTTGCGGCGCCCAAGGTAAGGGACACAAAAGTGCCTCCAGCAGCTGAATCCAATAGGTTCCTTGAAGAAAAATTCAGTCTTGCATAAAAAGTTTACAATCATCCAAGTAGTCAGTCCATAAGTGGGACAATTCTTTATCATAGATTTCATTCTTTCCCAAGACTGAGCAACATGTTCATTATCAAACTGTCTAAACTTCATAATATCACTACGCAAAGCTATAATCTTAGCAGGAGGATAGTATTTTCCAATAAAAGCATCCTTACACTTAGCCCATGAATCAATACTATTTTTAGGCAAAGACAGCAACCAATCCTTAGCTTTTCCTCTTAAAGAGAAAGGAAACAACTTAAGCTTAATAATATCTCCTTCTACATCCTTATATTTTTGCATCTCACATAGCTCAACAAAATTGTTGAGATGAGCTGCAACATCATCAGTACTAGCACCAGAAAATTGCTCTTTCATAACAAGGTTCAATAAAGCAGGTTTAATCTCATAAAAATTTGTAGCAGGAGCAGGTGGCGCAATAGGAGTGCAGATAAAGTCACTATTATTAGTGCTAGTAAAATCACACAACTTGGTGTTCTCATGAGTACCCATTCTAGCAAAGCTAAAAGCAGACAAGTAAAAATAACAACTATAAGGAAACTATTTTTTTGTGTTTTTGATAAAAAGATGCAAGCAAAAATAAAGTAAAGCAAAACAATAACAAAGTAAAAGATTGTGCGTGCGAGACTCCCCTTGCAGAAATCTTCTTTTTCCCCGGCAGCGGCGCCAGAAAAAGTGCTTGATGCGGGCAGATAACCACCCAGTTGGGAACCCCAAGAGGAAGGTATGATGAGCACAGTAGCAAGTCTTCCCTCAGTAAGAAACCGAGGTTTATTGAACAAGTAGGAAAAAGGCAAACTTCAGAAGGTGATGCCTGCTAGGTTCGCGACAGCTCCAGACAATTTATAAGGCGCCTCGGCTAGTGCTTTGCTTTGCACCAGCAGCAACGTGAAACCTGCACACAACACAACCAAAGAACTTTGCTCCCAACTTACGATGAGGTTGTCAATCTCACCGGCTTGCTGTAAACAAAGGAATGAGCGTATCGAGTGGAAAGCAATAGTAGTATGCGAGAAAGTAAGCAGTGCGAGTAAAAGTAAACAGTAATAGCAATGTAAAGGAAATTGGACCGGGGTCCATAATTCACTAGTGGTGTCTCTCCATAAGATAAATAACAACATGCTGGGTAAACAAATTACAGCTGGACAATTAATAGAATAAAGATAACGTGCATATGTCAAGAGGATCACTATGAGATTTACTCTGGACATTACAACAAGATACATAGACCGCCATCCAACTGCATCTATGACTAATAATCCACTCGCAGGGAATCGTCCGAGGACCCCTTGAGTATTAAGTTGCAAACAACAGATAATTGCATTAAGCAAAGTGTGTAATATAAACAAAGCGAATGTCCTTAGACACAAGATTGTTGTTTTCTCCCTAGTGGCAACAACACATCTACAACCTTAGAGGTTTCTGTCACTCCCCAGATTAAATAGAGGCATGAACCCAACTATCGAGCATAAATACCCCCTGTTGGAGTCACTAGTATCTACTTGGCCAAGATAGCTACTAACAACGGAGAGTATGCAAGATTATAAACAACATAGAGATAACATAAGATAAAATTCAGAACATCAACTTAACATAACACCAATATTCATCGGATCCCAACAAACACAACATGTAGAATTACATAAAGATGATCTTGATCATGTAGGGCAGCTCACAAGATCTAAACATGAAGCACATGGTGGAGAAGACAACCATCTAGCTACTACTATGGACCCATAGTCCAAGGTAGACTACTCACTCATCGCGCCGGAGGCAAGCATGGCGATGAAGAAGACCTCTGATGGCGATTCCCCTCTTCGGCAGGGTGCGGGGAAGAGCTTCTGGACCCTCACGATCTCGGGTCGATGACGGTAGTGGATCGCGATGTGTTTCTGGAAAATTGATCGGGTCCTTAGGTTTTTCCCGTCGGGAGGAATATATAGGCGAAAGGCCAGCGTCAGGAGGTGGGCCAGGCGGCCTCACCACTAGGGGGCGCGGGCCAGGGGCTGGCCGCGCCACCCTAGGGTGTGGCTGGCCCGTGGCCCCCTCCATCTCCTCTTCGGTCTTCTGGAAGTTTCGGTAAATATTAGGAGGTTCGGCTTTTGTTTCGTCCAATTCCGAGAATATTTCCTGTGTAACTTTTCTGAAACAAAAACAGCAGAAAACAGGGAACTGGCACTGTGACATCTCGTTAATAGGTTAGTTCCAGAAAATGCATAAAAACGCCATGAAGTGAAACAAAACATAAAGCAAATGATGTAAAAACAAGCATGGCGCATCAAAAATTATAGATACGTTTGAGACGTATCACAGTGCAACAGCACCGGTGCAATGACATAGTGCCGCAAGTGCGGCACCTCCGAGGAAGTACACACATACAGTGTATAGACGCGTTCGGGCTCCGGTCCAGCAGAGTAGTAGAAAAATATTGATTTAGACTGGAAATTCGGCAGCGCGACGACGTCCAACACGAGGAGCTTCCTTCAACTGGCTGGCACAGTTCCAAACATGGGAGCCAAGCCAGGAAGAAGAGAGGAAGAAAAAGGGAATAAATGAGCCAAGGGGTCCTGGGGGGGCCTTTATATAGGCGGAGGGGCTAGGTAGCACCTCCCCGGGGTGAGCCTCCCCAAGGGTGGCGTCCCAAACCCTAGCTGCCGGCTAGGGCGCCCTTGGCCTTGGCTTGGCCGGCCACCCTAATGGGCCAAGCCCATTAGGGATTTCCCTTTTTTCTTTTCTTTAATTAATTAATTAATTCTCTTTTATTTTTAATTACTTTAATTAAATACGAAACCCATTAATTAATCAATACCTTGGCATAATTCTTTCACCGAAACATTTCCGATAAAGTTCGGAACATTTTCGATGTCTCCAAAACCTTTTCAATATTACCCAAATTTTTTCCGGTTAACTCCCCGTGACTTCCGATAATTCTAAATCTATCCCTAAGCGTCATATAACCTTAAGTGTGACACCCTACGGGTCGAGGAACACTCCAGACATGATCGATACCCCTCTCCGATCAATGACCAACAATCAGTTCTAGAAAATTGTGTTGATCCATATGCATTCCATGAAACTCTTCATTGATCCGTAAACATCGTATCCCATTCCTTTTGTCACACGATACTAGATCTTGTCCGAGGTCATATCATCGATATCCCTATATCGTATTCACCCTCGTCCGACAAGTCTTTTAACTCGTCCATGACATTGCATCCTCCGCGACCTAGTCACATGCTTGCAAGCTTTGTAGATGCAATTGTCACCGAGTGGGGTAAGAGTATCTATCCGTCACGTGGATGGACAAATCCCGCTCTTAGTGCACACGCCTCAACATACCCCATTGGTATATCCACGAGACATATTTTTCAGTCAATCCTTTTACAGTAGAGACAGTTGATGCAATCAAAGCAACCTCCGGATATAGTGATTAGATGTGACCTCACGGTCTAAGGCTAGCCATAGTGCTAGTATCTTAGCTAGTATCATGCAATCTAGACCCACAAAAATACTGATATGGCAGGTGATTAATGAAGAGAGAGGAGATTTGAGTATTATAGGTAGATACTATATCATAGCGCACACTACTAGAAAAAATAATATCAGATAAATCTTATACACATGTTTGCATTGAGATTCTACAAATCAATAAATATATTGATGTTATGATACTACTACATGATACCATCCATTATAGAGGTAGTATCATATACTAGTATAATATGCATGATACTACTATATAATACAACCCACTATGGCCAGCCTAAGGACTAGGTTACTTTGTTTTTTAGTTAATTGCAATATTGAATTTGTGACTGATCTAATTGCAATGACGGTGCTTGGGTATGTGTCCATCATGTCAAAATATGACCTCAATGTTCATTGACGCAATTGCCCATGATCAGGAAACCTTGATCATCAGATGACACATGAGCTGGTTAACCTAGAGATAAACATGGACCTATTTACTTATATGTCACACGTGTATTAATATTTCCGCTTAATATAATTATAACATGATATATAATATTATGAACAAATGTGATATGACAACAAAGGCGTTAATTTGGGGCATGAGCTCCACTGAGCTTATTTTGAAAAGCCCAAAAAATTCAAATCTAAATCTTTACAAAAATTCTAAAAAAATGTGAGCATGTAGCCAGTGACTGATCCTTACTACAGTGTAAATTTTCATGCCTTAATACCTCATATTTTATCCTCACAAAAATAATAAAATTGTAGAATTGGGAGCGTTAACAGTGCAATTTTCGAATCTTAAATGTGTCCAATTTGTCTTTTTTTTGCTAAGCCTAAATTACAATGAATTTTATATTAAAAATCTTGCATGCTCGTAGTGTACATAGTTTACTACATCCATATTTTTTGTTTGTAATTTTTTAAAACTTTAAACTGTCGATTTTAAAAAATAAAAATGAAAACAGGCTCTATGGAGCCCGTGCTCCAACGCGATTTTCTCCCAGTCTCCCCCATTATATGCAATTATGCATTTGTCTAAAAAAAATGCAATTATGCATGGCTGACACTAATATCCGGCTCGGCACATAAATCAAACAGAGTGCGAAACGAATGGACGCTCTAATCCGAACCATCGCAAAGTCCAAGCTTCATAAATTTTCGTCCTTATCCCGACTTTTGGTTTCTCGCGCCTTCGCATCCTGACACAAGGAGCGAGCGGGAGCGACGACGCCGGCGATTCATGGCGGCGTACGAGCATCTTCCGCGCTTCTTCTAAGTTCTTGGCGTCGTCCACTCCTCCCTGTGCACCACCTGCTCCTGTCCAGTTCCCACCACGGCACCACCTCGATCCTGCAGAAACCCTCTCTGGTATCCCTATCGTCGCCGGTGCTGCACTCTGCAGAGGCGACCTCGATAGTACGTGCCGAACCCTCTCCGCTCTTCGCCCCGTCCCTGGCGCTCCAGAGACGGCCTGGTGCAGGTGAGGCATGCGAACCGATTTGGGTTTTTCTGTAAGGCGATTCATCGGGGTTTTTTTGTGATGTCACTGATTTGATTTCGGATTTGTCCGATTAGATGCTCCTCGTATGGAATTGACCTGCGTTAGTGGGGTAAATCTATCATCTGATCTCAATACTTTTGAACTGCTTGCTTTGTTTGTATTTGCAGCTTCAGGGTTTTTAGTTGTTCGAATCCTGAGCGTTGTCTCTGGTCTCTCTGCCGTCTGCCCGCCAGCCAAAGAGAAAAATTTAAATGTTGGGTTAGTCTGGACTAACAGTGACCGAGAGTTTATGTTTTTCTTAGGCAAGTGGGCAATTGATAGGCTCTGGGTAGAATCCATGCTACTATAATTCAATTGTGTACTATAAGAGTATAGGTTTCCGCCCGTCCCACGCCATCAGCTTTCTTTTCTAGATTGCAGGAAGCAATGCCCTGAAGCCGGCTATTGTTATAGATTTTTTGTACGCAATATGCTCCCTGATTACTTTTCTGCCCACCCTGCCATCCATTTTAATTGATTCAGTTAGCGTTGCAGACCGAGACACATCTGAAATGGGTTACTAGAATAAATGACTGCATGTTGATGCAGTACATCGATTGATGCAGAGGACAGGTGTTTAATCTCTTTTTCGAAAAGAATAATTTTGGAGTGGTTTAGAAGTATATGACATGGAGTTTTTTAGGTTCACGTCCCAGCGGATTTAACAGTAGCATTATCTTAGACAGACAAGACAAGTTTCCTGAACTGACATAATAGGTGATCAATTTTACAGGACGTATCCAAGATGAGCAATCCATGTGAATGCTGCCAAAGCAAGCTGAGGTTCATGAGACAGATTAATGGAAACTTCATGCATAGCATGGTGAGCTACTTCTGTCTTTCCTTGTTCAGTGAGCTTCCTAAAATTGGTCGAGTTTTTTCGCTGCCTCATTCTTTCCCTTTTTCACCCATTCGTGCTTGCTACAGGTCATGCCAGAGTGGTTTGTGAACTATTTTGGAGGAAAGATCCCCGGAACTGTCACATTAGAAGCACCTAATGGTAACACATATGATGTCAGAGTCACTAAGAACATGAACAGAACAATCCTCAAGTCTGGATGGGTGGCATTTCTTGATGCCAATCAAATAGAAGAAAATTATTCCTTGATGTTTCGATACCTTGGGAATGCTCACTTTGAGGTTACAGTTTTTGATTCCAACGGTCAGGAGAAAGCCTTGTGCTGTGCTGAAATGGAAACTGCCTCTGATGTGAAAACACCAAACAGTGTTGATAATTCGAGCAGTTCATGTGATGGAACAACTCAGTCTTCATCAGCCGAAGGATCAGATTCAGATGGATTCCCAAAGAAAAGCTCATGCCGTTATTGTGAATCAGAAAAGATGGCTGCATTGACTTATACTTCCGAGGAATTTTCGGGTTAAGTTGTATTCTCAAATTAAATCAGTTGCCCACTTACCCTTTGTTCTCTTACTCTGGAGTCCTTTTTTACTGCAGAAGACAATCCACCTGAAGATGAGTCTTTGGAGTTGGACGATCTTCAGATGCTCCCAAAGAATTGTGTCTTATCAGGCCGATGTGTTCTTACAGTAGCACGGAAAGCAAAATTGCATGCACTCGTTGCTGAAATTCAACCTAAAATCCCAGTGCTTGTTGTGCTGATAAAGAAGACCAATGTAGAACCTTTTACTGATCTGGTACGTTAATTTTAGCACCCAGCTTAGTACGAACTGCTACTTGCCTGTAGGTAGGTACATTTTACAATTTTGATATTTTTTGGGAACTCCAGTCTTGTGGTTCGAACTATGACAAATCTCTGAAAGATACTTTTGCAAAAAAAAAAATGCACACTTGAAACAGCAATATCATTGCCTTATTTTAACAATCCTGTCATGTGTACTGAAACATTTATCCTTGTGACTTTGTGAGTTGTGACAGACTTATGTACTTCTCTTATACTTTTTTCAGGCAATACGCAAGGACTACGCACTCGTGCATTTTCCACGCGAAAGCCAAACTATCACACTCCAGGTTCCTAGGAATACCAAGGATTGGCAGTGCAATTTGCGCGTCAGGCCTGATGGTGGGTGCAACCTACATTTGGGCAACTTCGTCCGTGACAACAGTGTCGGGGAAGGAGATGTCTGGATCTTTCAACCAATGACAAAGGCTAAGGCAAAAAGATTCACAGTAATGGTCCATCTGCTCGACAGAGCTAGCATTGGTCATTCCCCTGGTGGAAGAACCGGTAACCACATAAGGACAAGCGCAAATGTGAACTTGACAGCCCGTGTAAAGGAGGAAGCAGCTACTGATGGTATGGCACACACTGCACAAGATACATCACGGATGCTAAAGTTCATGTGTCATATTCTAATGAACATCCTTTGTGTCTGATTATCTGAGTACATGTTCAGATGAAGAGATCTCATCACCGGGGCCTGAAGACTATGGATCCTCTGACAATCCCGAGGAATCTTCTGAGCCTCCCTTCATGCTGGCAGACAGACTCTCTCTAACGCGATCGCAGGAGATGAAAGTGTCGGAGAAAGTTGAAGCCATCAAGTCAGCCCTGCCGATTTATGTCGCGGTCATGAGTGATTACAATGTGTGTCGCAGAAATTCCGGCATGTCCCTAGTAAGTTTAAAAACATCTTAATTTATCTATGTTATGTAGGGGCGTATCAGTTCCTCAACTGCAATCGTTTCCTTGGGTACAATACACAGTTGCCGAGTTTTCTACTCCCTCCGACCACTTATATTTGTCGCTAACATAGATGTATCTAGACACTATTACAAGTATTAGTGGTCTCAGGGAGTAGTATATATATCTGCATCTATGTCACTAACATCCTGCCTGCGTATGCATATAAACAGCACTTTGGCGCGCGGTACGTGTCAAGGTATCTCGCTACTGGGCATCACGGAAAGAGGAATGTTATCAGTTTGGTGCTTCAACGAGAGAGGAAGCGCAGGACGTGGAGCGTGGAGCTGCGACTCGTTGGAGGTCGCAGGACGGTTTCGAAAGGATGGGCATCCTTCGCCGGTGACAGCAAGCTGCGAGAAGATGATGTGTGCCTCTTCAAACTGATGGAGAACGAGGAGCCGCTGAAGATGATCGTCTACATCATTCGTCGTGAGAAGTGTTAGCTTGAGGCATGGTTGGGCTCTTGCTACTCTAATTATCTGGAATCTCGAAGTGAAAAACTAGATGGCTTATCTCCAATGTAGTCGGAGAGGAAGAATCTTGTCAATTTATCTATCTTCAGAGATTATCTCAGTGGTTTGTTAGTTCTGTCAGCGCTATGTTATCTATAGTAGCTTTGGATGGTCATGTTTGAGAACTTATGTATTGCTGATGTTTGAGGGCATATGTTTTTCTTTTGCATGGATGATGGGCCGATGGCTATTCGTGTCGCAGCCACTATATCTTATTGCAAGTCCTATTATGACTTTACCACATGTCCGCCGAATTGGCCGATTTTTCTCATTTTTGTGTGCTATTCTTTTTTCCTTCCGTTCTATTCTGTTCTTTGTCCTTTGTCCTTCCCTTTTTTCGTTTTTTTTCTTTTTTCATGAACACTTCTTTAGATTTAAATTTTTTACCCAGTGAGAAATTTAAAAATCTGAACCTTTTTTAAAATCACGAGCATTTTTAAAATACAAACCCTTTTTACCTAATGAACAATTTAAAATCTGGACCCTTTTTAAATCATGAACAATGTTCAAAACTGAACATTTTTTATACGAACCTTTTTATCCTCGGAACATTATTTAAATTATGAACATTTTAAAAATTATAAACATTTTTAAAAACTAAACAATTTTAAAAGTTGAACTTTTATAAATCATGAATACTTTAAAAAATATAAATATTTGTAAATCATAAAAAAATTAGTAAAGGGAAAGGGAAAAGAAAAGAAAAGGAAAACATAAATGCAAATGAATAAAAAATAACAAAGGAAAGAAAAAACAAAAATGAAAACAAAAATGTAAGTAGAACCGCCCAAAATGGGCAGGTCCAATAAATGGCCGCTGCGGGCAATTAAGGGTGTGTTTGGTAGCCCGGGTGCCTTATCTCACCTTATACATGCTGAGTATAGCTATGCGGAGTTGAGTTATTGTTTGGTGTCCTGTATGACATGAGCTGGGCAGAAATCTGCCAGGGAAATTCCTTCTCGGAGAGGGGAGATCATCGCCATCGTCATCGCCATCGAGCTGGACTTCATCGGGATCATCATCATCATCACCATCACCAGCACCTTCATCACCACCATCACCACACCATCCCGCTGTAACATCTTGGGTTGAATCTTGTCCAATTCTTAGGGAAAACTTTCCCGGTGTTGATTACTCTTGTAGTTGATGCTATTGAGTGGAACCGTTGAATTAAGGTTTATGATCAGATTGTTATTTACCATTATTTCACCTCTGGTCATGATCCATATGATATCTTGTGAGTAGTTCGTTTAGTTATTGAGGGCATGGAAGAAATCGAGATGTTAGTAGTTAAACTATGTTGAGTAATATTTAATGGTTTGATATTTATATATTGTGGTGCTATTTCACTAGTGGTGTCATGTGAACGTCGACTACATGATACTTCACCTTTATGAGTCTAGTGGAATGCATTGTGTATTTGGCTACTAATTGTGGGGTTGCCGGAGCGACAGAAACCTAAACCCTCATTAGGAAACTATTGCACCAGGGAGTGTAGGATCTCAGAGTTTAATGTTGTGGTTAGATTTATCTTAATTACTTTCTTGTAGTTGCGGATGCTTGCAAGGGGTATAATCACAAGTGTGTATTAGTCCAAGTTGGGATAGTGCACTAGCATAGGTTCACCCCCATAACACTTATCAAACCAATGAAGATTACTTAGCTGCATTGAAGCAAAAGCACTCGACAGAAACTCCCGTGTGTCCTCAGAAACGTTTGGTAATCATAAGTTACACAACCGGCTTGTCCTTTGCTCTAGAAAGGATTGGGCCACTTGCAGCAATTATTATTATTGTCTTTTACTTACTCGTACTTGATACGTCTCAAACGTATCTATAATTTTTGATGCTCCATGCTTGTTTACACACCATTTGCTTTGTGTTTTGTTACACTTCGTGGCATTTTTATGCATTTTCCGGAACTAACCTATTAACGAGATGCCACAGTGCCAATTCCCTGTTTTCTGCTGTTTTTGTGTTTCAGAAAAGCTACACAGGAAATATTCTCGGAATTGGACAAAACAAAAGCCAAACCGTCTATTTTTCCTGAAGCATAATGAAGTTCGAAGATAAGACGGAGGGGGGCCAGGAGCGAGGCTCACCCTAGGGTGGCGCGGCCTACCCCTGGCCCGCGCCACCAGGGGGTGAGGCCAGCCGGCCCACCTCTTGACGTTGCCCTTTCGCCTATATATTCCCCTCGACAGGAAAAACCTAAAGGACAGATCGCTTTTCCTCAAAACATACTGCAAGCCGCCGCCGTCGTCGTCACGAGATCGGGAGGATCCAGGAGCTCTTCCTGGCACCCTGCCAGAGAGGGGAATCCCTGCCGGAGGCCTTCTCCACCACCATGGTCGCCTCTGGAGTGATGTGTGAGTAGTCTACCTTGGACTACGGGTCCATAGCAGTAGCTCGATGGTCGTCTTCTCCACCATGTGCTTCTTGTTTAGATCTTGTGAGCTGCCCTACATGATCAAGATCATCTTTATGTAATTCTACATGTTGTGTTTGTTGGGATCCGATGAGTATTGGTACTATGTTAAGTTGATGTGCTGAATATTATCTTTTGTTATCTCTATATTTATGATCTTGCATGCTCTTCATTGCTAGTAGATATCTTGGCCAAGTAGATGCTAGTGACTCCAAGAGGGAGTATTTATGCTCGATAGTTGGGTTCGTGCCTCTAGTAATCTGGGGGAGTGACATAAACCTCTAAGGTTGTAGATGTGCTGTTGCCACTAGGGAGAAAACAACATTCTTGTGTCCAATGACATTTGCTTTGTTTACTTTACGCACTTTGCTTAATGCAATTATCCGTTGTTCGCAACTTAATACCCAATGTTTGCTCGGACGGCATTCAGAGGGTGGATTATTAGTCATAGATGCAGTTGGATTACGGTCTATGTATTTTATCGTAATGCCCAGAGTGAATCGCATAGTGATCCTCATAACATATGTACGTTATCTTTACTCTATCAATTGCTCAACTGTAATTTGTTTACCCAGCATGTTGTTATTTATCTTATGGAGAGACACCAATAGTGAACTGTGGACCCCGGTCCAATTTCCTTTACATTGCTATACTGTTTACTTGCTTATTTACATTCCCGCATATTATTACATTTTACCACTCGATATGCTCAATCCTTTGTTTAGAGCAAACCGGTGAGATTGACAACCTCATCGTAAGTTGGGAGCAAAGTTCTTAGTTGTGTTGTGTGCAGGTTCCACGTTGCTGCTGGTGCAAAGCAAAGCCCTGGACGAGACGCCTTATAAATTGTTCGGAGCTGTCACGAAGCTAGCAGGCATCACCTTTTGAAGTTTGGTTTTCTCCTACTGGTTCGATAAACCTTGGTTTCACAACTGAGGGAAGACTTGGTGCTGTGCTCATCAAACCTTCCTCTTGGGGTTCCCAACGGGTGTAATCTATACGCCATCAAGCAATTTTTTTGGCGCCGTTGCCGGGAAGAAAGAAGATTTCTACAAGGGGAGTCTCTCACGCTCAACCTTTTACTTTGTTTTTGTTTTGTTGTGCTTTATTTTATTTTTACTTGCATCGTTTTATCAAAAATACAAAAAATAGCTTCCTTTATAGTTGTTTTTATGTGCTTGCTTTTAGTTTTGCTAGAATGGGTACTCTTGAGAATACCAAGTTGTGTGATTTTACTAGCACCAAAAACAATGATTTTATCTGCACTCCTATTGCGTCACCTGCTCCTGAGGCAATTTTTATGAGATCAAACCTGCTTTGTTGAATCTTGTTATGAAAGAGCAATTTTCCGGTGCCAGTTCTGATGATGCTGCAGCTCATCTCAACAATTTTGTTGAGCTATGTGAGATGCAAAAGTATAAGGATGTAGATGGTAATATTATTAAGATTAAGTTGTTTCCTTTCTCTTTAAGAGGAAGAGTTAAGGATTGGATGCTATCTTTGCCTAGAAATAGTATTGATTCTTGGGATAAGTGTAAGGATGCTTTTATTGTAAAATACTACCCTCCTGCTAAGATTATAGCTTTGCGTAGTGATATCATGAAGTTTAGACAGTTTGATAATGAACATGTTGCTCAAGGTTTGGGAAAGAATAAAATCTATGATAAACAATTGTCCCACTCATGGACTGACTACTTGGATGATTGTCCAAACTTTTTATGCAGGACTAAATTTTTCTTTAAGAAATCTATTGTATTCAGCTATTGGAGGCCCTTTTATGTCCCTTACCTTGGGCTCCGCAACAAAGCTTCTTGACAACATAATGGTAAATTATTCTGAGTGGCGCACCAAGAGAGCTCCACAAGGTAAGAAGGTAAATTCTGTTGAGGAAACCTCTTCCTTGAGTGATAAGATTGATGCTATCATGCTTATGCTTTCTAATGATAGAGCTCATGTTGATCCTAATAATGTTCCTTTGGCCTCTTTGGTTGCTAAAGAAGAGCATGTTGATGTAAACTTCATTAGAAATAATAATTTCAACAACAGTGCTTATAGGAACAATTTTGCTGGCAACAATTATAGGCCGTATCCTTCTACCAATGGTAATGGTTATGGTAACTCTTATGGTAATTCCTCCAAGAACATTAGGGGCGCGCCCTTCGATCTTGAGGTAATGCTCAAGGACTTCATCGGTAAGCAAACTGCTTTCAACAAGTCTGATGAGGAAAAGTTGGGAAAAATTGATATTCTTGCTTCTAAAGTTGATAGCCTTGCTCTTGATGTTGAACTTCTGAAACTAAAAGTGTTGCCTAATTATGTGAAAGAAAGCAATACATTTGCCGCTACTAATGCCATCAAAGTTAGAATTGATGAAAATGTTAGGATGTTAGCAGAATTGCATGCCAGGTGGGAAAGAGAAGATGAAATGGCTAGAATGATAAAGTTATGTACTATTATCACCTCTAATGATGTTTTTCCAAATGCTAGCAATCCTCTTACTTTGATTGGTGCAGAGAACTCTCCTACTCCTTGTGCGAAAAAGTCCAAAACTGCAAAAACTTTTCTCAAAAGAGTGCTGAAATTTTTTGGAGTATGGGAGATGATAGCTCTATTTCTTTTAATAATTTTGATGTTGATGGCTGCAATATATCTGAAGTTATTTTGTTCTTGCAAAATCTTGCTTTGAGTCCTAATGCTAGTTCTTTGAATGTTGCTTTTACAAATCATATTACAAATGCTCTCATGAAAATTAGGGAGGAAAAGTTGAAACAAAAAGCTTCTATTCCCAAGAAGTTAGAAGATGGTTGGGAGCCCATCATTGATATGCATGTTAATGGTTTTGATTGCCATGATTTATGTGATCTAGGTGCTAGTATTTCTATTATGCCTAGAAAGATTTATGACATGCTTGGTTTACCACCGCTTGAAAAATGTTATTTTGATGTTCCTCTTGCCGATGTTGCTAAGAAGAAACCTTTGGGAAGGATTAATGATGTTCTTATTATGGTTAACAATAACCTTGTTCCCGTTGATTTTTTTGTCATGGATGTTGAATGCAATGCTTCATGTCCTATTATGTTGGGAAGACCTTTTCTTCGAACTGTAGGTGCCATCATTGATATGAAGGAAGGCACTATTAAATATTAATTCCCACTCAAGAATGGTATGGAACACTTCCCTAGAAGAAGGAAGAAATTACTTTTTGACTCTATTCTTAGAGCAAATTATGAAGTTGATGCTTTATCACTTGATATTACTTGATTTGCACTTTCTGCGCCTAGCTCAAAGGCGTTAAAGAAAAGGACTCTTGGGAGATAACCCATTGTTTTCTTTTCAGTACTTTTTATTTTATTTTAGTCTTGGAAGTTATTACTACTGTAATGACCTCTCCTTATCATTTTTATTTCATTGTTGTGCCAAGAAGAACGTCTAATTTGAGGGAGGTAAGATTTGGGGAAGTTGCTGTCCTGAAACAGATTTCTGCGCTGCACCGTAAAAAATTGTGAAAATTCTCAGAATATCTTTTTGATCTGCGATTTCTTGTGCATTTGCCCCAGGTTATATCCAAACTTTCATTAGTTTTGCACTTTTCGATTTGAGCAACAGAAGGTCCTCGAAAAAATCGACCTTTGTCAATTGTTCTGTTTTGACAGATTTCTGCCACTATTTGTGTTTGCCTCTCGATCGCTTTCTTTTTGAGTTCTTTTGATCACGGAACTTTTGAGGAAGTTGCTACAGTAGTATACACTTTATATGTGGTGTTTTTGAGTTGAAACCTGAACCAAAAAGGGTTGATTTACTATTATGTTTATGCTAACATTGCTAATAGAATTGTGTGAAGTTTTGTATGAAGGAAGTTTTCAAGTGTAGGGATTGGAGAGTGATGAGATGAGATGAAGTATGGACAAAAGCTCAAGCTTGGGGATGCCCATGTCACCCCAAGAAATATCCAATAGGTACAAGCGTCAAAGCTTGGGGATGCCCCCGAGGCACCCCTTCTTGATCGGCAAAAATCAGGTCACCTTTCAACACACTATGTTTTTATTGCTTCATGCACTATGCGTTTTTCTTGGAGCGTCTTTACTTTTGCTTTTAGTTTTATTTTGTTTTGTTTGATGCAATAAATGGTTGGACCCCAACAAATTTCTTTTGGAGGAGACGCACTCCATTTTTCATTTGCCAAGAACACTCTTGTTTTCACTCTTATCGTTTAACGAGTGTTCTCTTTTTCTAGAACTGCGTTTAGCTTTCGTTTTTCGTCTTGATTTTTGTTCAGATCTTGTTATATCTTTGCATCAAGGTGTATTTAGACCTCTGGTCTATGTTGGTTTTCATCAAAAGAGTTGTCTCAAAAAGGTTTGAATGGTGTTGGAAAAGAGAAAAAGTTTCGTGCAAAAAAATGGTACAAAAAGGAGCTTGTTTAGACTGCGGCTTAGACTTTTGCATGCGATGCTTGATGTCGTTTTGATAGTATGCTTAGTGATTTTTGCTGTAGCATGACTTGTCTCAAATGACTGAGATTGCTTAATGAGCCTTTGAAAAAATCATGCATTGTTTTAATTATATGGAAGCATTTATTTGGTTTTCTCCTTGATGCTTTATTTGGGTTGACTTGGCGCATGCTTATGATACGTCTCCAATGTATCTATAATTTTTGATGCTCCATGCTTGTTTATACACCATTTGCCTACTGTTTCGTTACACTTCGTGGCATTTTTATGCATTTTCTGGAACTAACCTATTAACAAGTTGCCACAGTGCCAGTTCCCTGTTTTCTGCTGTTTTTATGTTTCAGAAGTGATACACAGAAAATATTCTCGGAATTGGACGAAACAAGTTTCTGAAGTCTTATTTTGTCCGGGAGCCTCCAGAGATCCGAAGAGGAGTAGGAGAGGGGCCACAGCCAGGCTCACACCAGGCTGGCGCCACTACTAGGAAAAACCTCATCCGTGACGTACAGAATTTGCCTAGCCGTGGCGTACTTCTGTATGCCACGGGTAAGACGCCACTGGTACAGGGCTACCCGTGGCGTACAGACTGTACGCCACGGCTAACTCACCCACCCGTGGCGTACAGGCCTGTACGCCACGGCTACGACACCTACCCGTGGCGTACAGGTCTATATGCCACGGGTGTGTTTTGTATCCGTGGCGTACAAGCTTGTACGCCTCAGATGTATATCGTAGCAATGGCGTACGGGGCTGTACGCCACTGATGTGTACGCCACTGATCCTCTTTTTCTGTACGCCACGGCTGTGTTTTTTCGAATTTTTTTTATAGGGATTTACTGGTATATAGCAGATGAGATATAACAGTATATATAACAGTATATATAACACAGACATATAGCAGTATATATACAAAACAATATATATAGTCATTTCCATCATATTAGAAGTATCGACCAAAGTCACAGTAGTACAACTTGCCAAATATCATATTATTACATAAATTCTACAAGTCTTCATGCATCGAGCTAACTAGTTAGGCATGCATACATATCACCGCCGGCGGTGCCGGTAGTCATCTAAACTACCATCACATACACAATGAGCAAGAACATAAGCAAGACGGAGGTAACGATGAAGCATGTCTTCATCCTACTCCGTCCCTCTCTCCCTCGCCGATAGTTATTGTACCTAACTTCCGCCTCCTCTCCAGTCTTGAATCATTTGTAGTTGTTGCTCTTGAACTTGTTGACTTGCTTGAAACAATCCTCCCACTTGTCATAGATCCCTGGAACCCTACCCTCGAACATGACGTACCACCTCGTCGTCATCTTTAAACCAAAAACATCACAAAAGATTTAATAGATGATAATATGCGAGACATAACATTAATTAGTCACCGAAAACAAAAAAGGCTAAAGTATACATGCAAGAATGTACACAAGCATATACAAAAGGTATATATCGAGAACAAGCTAGCTAGAGTTTGGTACACATGTTCATGAAAAGTAATAACATTATGCGATAACATTTTTCATCCATCACGATTACAACAAGTCACAAATATATCTATTGCTTCATTTTTTGCTCTTCGGTTTCGGCGGGAAGGGGCGGATGCCCTGTAGCGTGTTGAAGGGCCTGCCGTCGCCCTGCATCTCTAAGCGTGCTTCTATCTCCGTGTTGGTTGGTGGGATAGGGCCATAGTAGAACACCCCTTCTCTACTGCAGACATCTCTGTGGATTATCTGCGCGATCTTCTGCTGGATGCGGTAGATCTCAAGGCGGACATCTGCATCAGGCGCGTTCGCAAAGTCTTTGCGCCAGTCCTGAAGACTACTCGGCAACAGAAGCTGATGTTGATCCCGTACAAACTCCCGCATATGATGGATGGCATAGTAGCCGTCCCTTGAACTATTTGCCGGCTGCTTGAGGCATGGGAAGGTCGTGTTGTGCTTGAAGATCAGCTGGCCTCGCCTAACTACTTCTTTCTTGATGGGGCCAGCTTTCTCGACGAAGCCGTTGATGGCATCATCTAGAACTGCCTTGATGAATGTGTAGTCCTTCTTCTTGTCAGCACTCCCCAAGTCAAGATACATGGCATATGAGTCTTGCGGGTATAGTACGATGAGGACGCAGTATGTGCTTCTGCGGAAAACAATTCCAGGTGTGTTATGCATGCAAAAGGATTGACGGAAATCTAAGAAAGCACGTTCTGATGGCAAGCGAATGACTTACTCGAAAAAGTACGGCACAAGAAATATCTTCTTCTCCTTATTCGCCACCATGAAGTCCGTAATGTAGTTCGTCACTATTTGACGGGTGCCTTCGGTCTGCAAGTATATGTCTTTCATGTAGTAGGGGTCAAGTATCGCGAGCTTCGGAGTGTTCTCTTGCATGAGCTGGTGCGACATACTCAGCGCAACTAGGCGGACCAAGGTTGGGTCAAGGCGGCGGCGGTGGAACATCTCAAAGATATCATCAAATCTCAAGAAGAACACATCACCGGGGGATCTGTCGACGAAGCCCAATCTCTTTGGCACTCTGACATAGAAAACCGGGTATGTGGGAGATGTCATTGAGAGAAGATGCGTCTCCCATGTGAGTACGCCATCATGTAGGCTCCTCATATCCCCAGTTAAGGTCTTGAGAGCTTCCGGCGGTAGGATCGGTTCGCCCGCCACGTGATACTCCCTCCATCCCTTGATCGGTATGTTGTCCTGACTCCGGATCTCCTTCACGGGCTTGCCGGCTGCGGGAGGCATAGGCTGGCTGCTGGATACACCTTTATCCTTCTTCTTAGCTCTTTTCCGCGGCTTCCCAGGGCGAGAGACAACTTCTGTGCAAGCCTTATCGATCAGCCCATGGAGTGTATTCGGGGTGATAATTTTTTCCGCCGCAGTTTGAGTATCGGGGGCGATATCCTCTGGCGTTTCTTGAGACAGGAAGCTCAGACGACGCTTAGAGACATTACTTTTCTCCGGGAGCTGTTGATCAGGGAAGCAGCCGTGGGGAATATCCACTTCAAATGGTCCATCGAAGTCAGCGATGAAGGCATCGATAGGATCCATATTGTTCTGTGCCTCGGGCTCTATAGGATCATCCGCTGCAGGATCATCCGCTATAGGAGATGGCGCCACTGGCGGCATAGTGCCCTTTCCCTGGCTTGGCGCCGATCCAACCGGCTCTGCCAACTTCTGTGAGGTCTTCTGTGAGGTGCTGGTGCTGCGTATGATAGGGTTGCTTGGCGGCGCCGATCTGACCGGCGGTTCTGTGTTGCTGGCGGTCCCTGGGTGGTCTAGCCGAATCATTTCTTTCGGCCATAACATCATATAACCCAAGCTTCCTCCTAGGTCCACCTCGCTCTCGGCTCCGGGTGGTTGCATAGGAGGGTCTACTTCTTCATAACCCGGCAACACCCGAACAATGGAAATCCTGTAGGCATTGGGGGGCATTGGCTGGCCGTGGAAGTTGCGCTCGAGTGGTTGAATGATATTTGCTTTCGCGACCTCATGTAATTCCTCGTTAATAATCAAGAGGAGGGCGCATCCCACTTCGTTCTCCTGCGGAGACATGTGTAGGGCGTCAGAAAACGGATGCAAGCTAATGAAAAAGTTACTTGCTGAGGATTGCGACGCTTATATACCGTTATGGCATCGAGTTTGGCTAAAGTCGAAGGGCCACGAACGGGCGTGCAAGCGACGGAGGGGCTGCTACGAGGCGCGATGCAGGACGGCGACTCATCATCCCTAGTACCAGCACTAGGGTTGGAGGCCGCCTGCGGAGACTCCACGACTCGTGCGTTCTTCTGGACCTGGTGCGAGATGTTGAGCGAGCTGCTCCCGGTAAAGCTGGCCAGCGGGCTAGGCCCGATTTTGCCTCCGTCAACCCATTCTGTGTAGGCGGTAAGCAGGTGGGGCAGGAGTGCCGCGACAGTCTTTGTCACCGCATCATTGATCATCTCGGGCATCTTAGCCAACTGAGACTTGACATCTGTATCCTCCTGCTGCTTCCTCTTCGCTCGGTCCTCCTTGCTATCGGGAAAATACAGACTAGGTCTGCGACCTAGTCCTTCGCCAACAATACGGCCACGGTGCGGCGGTTGCAACACCGGCCTTTCCATCACCTTGTTCACGGCCCTGTGAAAAGGGTTATCCCATGGGGCCTTCGACGACGACCCCTGGGATGACGTGCATTGAGCAGCAAGTGTTTCTTCTTTCTGCAGACGGGAAAGAAGAACCATATATTAGGAAAATTACTACCGGAATTTGTCGGAAGTGAGGATAAGATAAGCTGGTAAACTCCTTACCAGATATTCTTCCTCAAGTTTCTTCACCTTATCGGTCGTGACAAGCAACCCGGATTTCGGTTATATACGGTATCTTGACCTGATAAATTGCTTGGCCTTCTCATCGGTGAACTTGTTCCACGGGTTCGGCTTGCCCTCACGTTCTAGGGCCTCGTCCTCTTTCTTCCAAACTGGCTCCTTTCCGGCGTACCCCCGGCTTCCGAGGTTGTGGTTACCCAAGTTCTTCTCCCGCATGTCCTTCCCCCACTTCTTAAGCCGCGCGACTGTAGGTTTCTTTTCATTGGCTAGGAAAGTTTTGAATTGGTCTTCCGATATCTGCGGATAGTGTTTGTGGACCTCTTCAAAACCACCACCTTTAGTAATCATCGCCCTCAACCTAGTTTTCCAGGCGCTCAGGGCATTGCTCATCTTTCCAAGGGCTACTGTGTTCACCAGGTTACCCGTGAGCTCCTGGCCATTGTAGGGTGACGGGAACTGGTATCGAGCGTGCAGCTTGGAAATCAGGAGGACGACAATGGATTTCTTGAGCTTCTGCCTTATGTTCTGCTCGTTGATGGTGACGGTGTCTCGGAGGATACATGCGACAGTGTTGCCGTACCCCCTCGTGGCTTCCTCGGGCAGTTTAGGCAAACCGCTCTGCGGATCCACTTCAAGTATTACTTCTTGCACGGGTTTTAGCTGGCTTGGGCGCCTATCCTTCTTTTGCTGGCTATCATCCGTGGACGCTCGGCCGGTATCCATGCTAGGCTCTTCCGCATTTCCCTCCTGGATATCCACCATTTCCTCCTCATCGTCCTCATCGGACATCTCATCAGCGGCATCAAAGTCCTCATCGGACATCTCTTGGTCACGCTCGCTGATAACAAGGGGCCTAGACACCGGCTGGTCCCCCTGCGACGCATCTAGGGCTGCATAGTACTGCGCCGCTAACTCGGCTTCATTTCCTTCTTCACTGCCTTGCCTCCTTTCAGAAGTCCCGGCTTCGTCGTTTGTCATGTCTGGACTAATCAAGTGCAACTTACTAGTTAGTAAAAAAATCGGCGGAAAAATTTGGCATGACCTTTGCTAAAAAACTACCTATGGAGTGCACAAATTTTGCCGAAACGGAAGTAAATCAACATTTCAGGCAAAACTGGCAACTCAAATTTTTAGAATCCCTATAATACAAGTAGCAACAGCATATATATACCAGCAGCTAGCACCAGCTAGCATGAAACAACAACAAGGTATAATATAGCAGAAACACCCATACCATGAACAACAAGCTAGCATAGCAACAGCAACAGCAAGCATAGCACCAGCAGCACCCATACCATGAAACAGCAACAACAGCAAGCATAGCAGCAGCAACAACAAGCATAGCACCAGCATAGCAGCAGCAACAGCAAGCATAGCAGCAGCAGCACCCATACCATGAAACAACAGCTAGCATAGCAGCAGCAAGCATAGCACCAGCAGCACTTAGAAGTATCTCAGCAACATATATAGGACAATTTCTTATATAGAACAATTTCTCAGCACTTAGAAGCATAGCACCAGCAGCACTTAGAAGTATCTCAGCAACATACTAACATGAAAAGCCATGTACTTAAAAGATTGTTCTTATTATCCATGTTCCCATTAGAATCAAACCATGGCAAATAAAGGATTTATTATCCTTCAAATAAAGGATCTATTCTCCCTAAAGAAAATATGAAGGGCATGAATCACAAGAAAAAAGCCATAACAACCCTATTCCTATAGGTAGCTGGTGCAAACCAGAGAAAGCGTGTGTAAATTCTTTGTATTCTACAATAAAATCATGGATAATAAGAACTACTGCCATAATCAGGTAAATGGTGAATAAATGGCAGGTTCATGTGAGAAGTTGAGAGAGATGTTAGAAAATTCAAATATACGCTGAGAGTTCATGGTCAGGTGATTTAAACAAATACATTTTTAGTGGGTATATGCAGAAACATAATTAGGATAATAAACCGTATGTATCATGTCCAAGTGTATCTATGAATTTGAAAACCAAAAAGTGCTTTGTTTTGGAACTAAAAACTTCTACTAGTAGTATTTATCTCTGAAAATGCAGTAACCTGTGCTTTGAAGTCTAGAACTGCTGTAGCATTTTTGAGTATTTGGTTAACTGCTGTAGCAAAGACCTTGTTAAATTGTTCCTTTGTTTAGAGTAGAGGACTCATGTAGTATACATATTCAGTTTTGAAGTAAGAAAACAATAAGTTTTGTGTATAAAAATGATTATTTAAATCTAGTAAAACAAGGCACCAAACTGACATTTCAATTGATTATTTCCATCCAAGACGTATACAGTAGTAAAACAAATTCCCACACAGAACTGTTGCACCATGCATAACTGGCTTGCTCAAACAATTCAGTTGATATATAATAGTAGATGTATGAATACTAAAAATGCCACTGCTATCTCAATTAGTTTACAGATCATATACTAGTACAATTGCAGTGAAATGCAAAAAGGGGCAAGATGAGCTGAGACTCGACCACTGCTATCTCAATTAGTTTACAGATCATATACTAGTACAATTAGTTTACCTGATATGTTTGTCAATCTGATAGTGTATGTTGGGGTAAGAAATGAAGTAAATCATTAAAAACTAAGAAATGTTGTACTCGGTGAATACGGGGGTAGTAGAGATCTGGATAATCCATAAGCATGATAAACAAACACAGCTAAGTAGGCAGTATATCTACACAGCCATAACAAGGAAGAAAGAAACGTGACGAACGAAGCAAGATGAGCTGAGACTCGACCACGGCAATGCGAGGCTGAGACTCGCTAAAAGTTTGATGCGGCGCTCACCCTGTGGCTACTGTCGAACTGGAGGACTCGACGATGTCGGAATCGATGAAGGGGAAGAAGAACTTGCGACGGACACCGTGTACTGGCTTGCGGGAGCGGCGTCGTCCGTGTCGTCCGTGCCGATTCAACGGTGGGCAGGCGCACGCACCGGCGAGATAGCAGCGACGGCTCCGGGCGAGCAACGGCTTCGGGCGGGCGGTAGCTCTGGGCGGGCAACGGCTCCGGGCGGGCGACGCGCGACTTTGGGCGGGCGACGGCTCCGGATGGGCAACGGCTCCGGGTGGGCGGTGGCTTGGTAGCAGAGAGGGGGGACGGCGGCGAGGTAGCGGCGAGGAAGGGGGTGGCGATGTAGATCGGAGAGGAAGGGGGCGCGCGGCGAGATGCAAATTTTTGGGGATTGAAAGGGAACAGCGTGGGGAAGGAGGCTAGGGCAGGCCCCACCTGTCAGCATCCGTGGCGTACAGATGAGCTGTACGCCTCGAGTGCAGACATACCCGAGGCGTACAACCCGCGTGTACGCCTCGGATGCTGGCATGTGGGCTCGGCCACTTAACAGGGTGCGCGGCCCACCTTTCAGAACCCGTGGCGTACGGAGATCCTGTACGCCTCGGGTATGTCCTCGCCCGAGGCGTACAGAAATTCTGTACACCACGAATGCTGACTAGTGGGACCCACCAATTTACTTTCTTTTCTTAGTTTATGTTAGTTTATTACCTAATTAGATTAACTTGTTTTCTTTTCTTTTATTTTCCTTTATTAGTTTCTTTTCCTTTTCATTAATTCCTGATTTCATAGGGATCGCGTCATTTCATGCGGATCGCGCGGCGGCGTCATCATTTCATGTGGGTCTCAAATCAGACGTAACTAATTAAAAAAAAATCAAAAAAATACGAGACCTTCACACGGCGTCATTTTATGTGACCTAGTTGCGGGAAAAAAATTCAAACCTTGAGAAAAAATGTTTGACAGAAAATCCCTTCACAAAAATGACCTATCACGTTCGAGGTTGCACGACTTTTAGGTTAAATGAGCTAGATTCGGCTCTGAGCATGGCATAGTTTGTCAGAACGAGGCCATATCGGACACGCGCGTGGCCGTCGGGATGGCGAGTATCGCCACAGAGGCTGATTTTCGTTTCAACCGACGAAAAGTGCTTTTTCCATTTTCGGAGTGCCGAAATAGGGTTTTTTTGTGAAGCGGCTACGGAAACGTGAAATCAAAAGCCGGGAAAAACACCACACATAAATATTAGACCACCTGGGATACGCATATGAGCTCTCGTTTCATTACGGCTGCCTCTGGGGGTTATTTTTGGATTTTGCGCAAGTTTGTGCCAATTTCGCTGGAACCGGAGTGGTTTTGCACTTTAGCGCTAAAAAGTAAACCTCCTGATTTTTTGCAAAAATCATTTTTGGATTCGCAATATGTCATTTCTTCACTAAGTAGGTGGCGAAAAAACGAGACTCCGCACTGCTTGGGCGCGAGCGGTAGTTTTTGTGCGTCATCATTTCATGTGAGTCCCAAATCGGACGTAACTAATTCAAAAAAAATCAAAAAAATACGAGACCTTCGCACGGCGTCATTTTATGTGACCTAGATGTGGAAAAAAAATTCAAACCTTGAAAAAAATGTTTAACAGAAAATCCCTTCACAAAAATGACCTATCACGTTCGAGGTTGCACGACTTTTAGGTTAAATGAGCTAGATTCGGCTCTGAGCATGGCATAGTTTGTTGGAACGAGGCCATATCGGACACGCGCGTGGCCGTCGGAATGGCGGCCCGTGGTGGACGATATCATCCACGATATGGACCAACAGATGAACCATCACATCGAAGAATGCGGGTGGGAAGTACATCTCAAGCTCGCATAGAATCACAACGATCTCCTCCTGCAGCCGTGCGAGTCTCCTCCGGCTGATCGACTTGCGAGAGATGGCGTCAAAAAAGTTGCAGAGATCAGTCAGCGTATCCCGGAAGTGCTTGTCCATTATACCCCGGATTGCTACCGGAAGTATCTGCGTCATCATCACGTGACAGTCGTGCGACTTCATCCCGCTGAAGTTTTGTTTATTCGGGTCTAAGTATCTGCTTATCAGCCCTGAGTAACCAAAAGGCACCTTGACTCCTAGAAGGCATTTGAACAACTGTGTGACCTCAGCCGAACTTAGAGTGAAGCAGGAGGGAGGACAGTAGTAGTCCTTTTTTACCATCATCCTTTGTTGACCTTCCGTCGATGTCTCCTGAGTAGCCTCGTTATTCTTAACCCTTTTCCGCTTGTGGACTTCTTCCGTCTCTTGAGGAGGTTTACTTACTTGAAGATCATGTCTGATATTCAGATCTATCAGGTCCTGTCTTGCTTTTGGCCCATCTTTGGTCTTGTCCGGCATGTTGAACAGAGTGGCAAGCAAACTCTCACACACATTTTTCGTGATATGCATGACATCAAGGCAATGAGGCGTACCGAGGATATGCCAGTATGGCAAGTCCCAAAACACGGACTTCCTTTTCCATACCCCAAGTAGCGGTGTTGGCTCCTTTTTCTTCTTTCTTGACACAGGGCACTCTACCCAGCCGTTTAGCAACGTCTGGATTTCTTTTCCGCTCCTCCTACGTGGAGGTCCTCGGAGCTCGTCTTCACCATTGAACAGCTCTCCACGCCTTCTCCACGGGTCTTTCTTGTTGGCTAGCCACCTTCGATGCCCCACGTAGACGGTTTTGGAAGACCCGGGAAATTTCTTAAGCTGTAACCACGTGGTATCATCCATGCACTTCACGCATGCATTGTGTCCGTGACACACCTGGCATGCGATATACCCATAGCCGAGATAGTCCTGCACCGTCGTGAGCAGCACGGCTCTCATAGGGAAATAGTCTCCCGCGGCGGCGTCCCATGTATTGACCCCTGCAGTATTCCATAACGTGTCTAGCTCATCTTTTAGTAGCTGGAGATACAGATTCAGGTCATTCCCTGGCTGTTTAGGCCCTTGAATTAGGATGCTCATGTGTATGTACTTCCTCTTCATGCACAACCATGGTGGGAGGTTGTATATCCATACAAACACGGGCCATGTGCTATGCGTGCTGCTCTGGCTCCCAAACGGGTTGAGTCCGTCCGTGCTCGCACCCAACCTGATGTTCCTTGGCTCGGTCCCGAAACTACGATATTCAGCATCTAATGCTTTCCACTGGGTTGCATCCGAAGGGTGTGTCAACACCACGTCTTCATCTAGCTTCTTCTTCCGATCATTCATAACTGCCACCTTTCTTTCAGCGTGCCAGCGCATCAACCTCGCTTCCTTGGGGTCCGCAAAGTACCGCTGCAAGCGAGGAATGAGCGGAAAGTACCACATGACTTTTCGAGGAGCTTTTCGCCTTTTTTCTTGTATCGTGCAGCGTTGCACACTGGGCATGTGGTCTTGTTCGAGTCCTCTTCTTTCCGATAAATGTAGCAATCGTTGATGCAGGCGTGATATTTCTCGTGCGGTAAATCCAGAGGACACACGACTTTCTTGGCTTCGTCTAGACTACTAGGACACGTGTTCCCATCCGGAAGGCGATCGTGCCAGTATTTAAGGCTCGCGTTGACACTTGCGTCGGTCCATTTGTATTTTGCCTTCATCTGAAGGACATCAAGCGCAACTTTTAAGCGGGTATCCTCCATGGTACAACCTGCGTACAATGGTGTAGTAGAGTCTATCTCTAGTTGCACCAGCTTAGCTTTCTCTCTAGCAGCACCTCTAGCGTCACCTGTCTTCCTAGCAAGCAGTTCTTGAAGATGAGGGTCATGCATGGCTGAAGTCAGCGGCGTCCGCGTGTCCTCGTCATCTACATGTTCTTCCTGATCATGATCTTCATTGGCATCATCATGTTCTTCATCAATATCGTCTTCTTGTCCCTCGTTGTTGTTGTTGTTGTTGTTGTTGTTGTTGTTGTTGTTGTTGTTGTTGTTGTTGTTGTTGTTGTTGTTGTTGTTGTTGTTGTTGTTGTTGTTGTTGTTGTTGCTGTTGTTGTTGCTGTTGTTGTTGCTGTTGTTGTTGCTGTTGTTGTTGCTGTTGTTGTTGCTGTTGTTGTTGTCTTCATGAACCTCATCCTCATTCCCATCTTCATCCATCCATTGAGTGTGGCCATCCATAAAACCACTCATCAGCAGGTGCTCCAGCACATTGCCCGAAAAGGGGTTGAACAAGGTCCGTAGTTTGCATTTCCGGCATGGACACCGTATCTCTTTAAGGTTGTTTTGGATCATGTCGTCCGTCGCGTGGCTCAAATATCTAATCACGGTGCTTTCCTTCATCATGACCATTTTCACCTGCACGACATATATGCAAAAGAATAAGAAGCATATGGTGGGTTGTCATTCAAAATTTCGGCATGACCTTCCTACAAATAAGACCGATGCCGAGAGCCAATTTTTTGTCGAAATGGAAATGAATCAACATTTCGCCAAAAAACCGGCAACTCATTTTTAAGTCATCCTCTACTTTATGCATCCTCCAAGCAAATTATAGTCACCTATTAGATAGGTAACCGGATATATGCCGATGTCAACCGGGTGGCTTGCCGATGAGCGGAGACTTCTAATTAGTACACCTAGATCCAGATCTAGATCTAGATCTAGATCTAGATCTAGATCTAGATGAGGTCTATGGAGAGATCCACGTATACAACCATATATGGGGACAAGGAGGGAGTGATTTTATAGATAAAATGATAAAATAGTGATCTAATTGGTTAAAAAGAGTGATATATATGTGAGAAATAGGGTGGAGAGGAAGGAGAGTTCGAGCTAGGAGGGGGAATGAATGTTGTGGCTGTTTTGGTAGGTGGGAGAGGCTGGCTGTGTTAAAGGGTTAGTGCCAGGTTATCAGTGGCGTACAGGAAGGTGCACGCCTCTGATACGTCAAGCACCCGTGGCGTACAGCACTAGTGTACACCACGGATAGGTTTGGTGGGACCGGGTTGCGACAGGGCCGACAGCAACCTGAGGCGTACAAGGAGTTGTACGCCACTGCTATGGCCTGTACCCGAGGCGTACAGGGTGTATGTACGCCACTGATAGGTTTGGTGGGCCCAGTTTGTGCCAGGACCAGTAGCATCAGAGGCGTACAGCTCAACTGTACGCCACGGATAGTGCCTTATCCGTGGCGTACAGAATGGCTGTACGCCTCTGATGTGGTGCCCCGACAGCCCGAACCCACCCTCCAAATTCTCTATGGCGTGCACCATTTCTGTACGCCATGGCTATGGCCGTAGCCGTGGCGTACACTTTTTCTGTACGCCTCCGCTATGTAGCCGTGGCGTACGGAATTTTTTGTACGCCTCTGATAACCATTCCTCCTATGACCTATTTCCTAGTAGTGCGCGGCCCAGGCCCTGGCCGCGCCGCCATGGTGTGAGGGGGCCTGGGGCCAGTCCTGACATCGCCCCTTCGCCTATAAAGACCCCCCGACGGGAAAAACCTAAGTACCTGATCAATTTTCCAGAACACATCGCAATCCGCCGCCGCCGTCGACCCGAAGATCGGGAGGGTCCAGAAGCTCTTCCCGGGACCCTGCCGGAGAGGGGAATCGCCACCGGAGGTCTTCTTCATCGCCATGCTTGCCTCCGGAGCGATGAGTGAGTAGTCTACCTTGGACTATGGGTCCATAGCAGTAGCTAGATGGTTGTCTTCTCCACCATGTGCTTCATGTTTAGATCTCATGAGCTGCCCTACATGATTGAGATCACCGTTATGTAATTCTACATGTTTGGTTTGTTGGGATCCGATGAATATTGGTGTTTATGATTAAGTTGCTGTACTGAATATTATCTTTTGTTATCTCTATGTTGTTTATAATCTTGCATGCTCTCCGTTGTTAGTAGCTATCTTGGCCGAGTAGTTGCTAGTGACTCCAAGAGGGGGTATTTATGCTCGATAGTGGGTTCATGCCTCTATTTAACCCGGGGGAGTGATAGAAACCTCTAAGGTTGTAGATGTGCTGTTGCTACTAGGGAGAAAACAACATTCATATGCTCAAGGGCATATGCTTTGTTTACATTACACACTTTGCTTAATGCAATTATCTGTTGTTCGCAACTTAATACTCATGGGGTGTTCGGATTGATATCCCCGGGAGTGGATTATTAGTCATAGATGCAGTTGGATGGCGGTCTATGTATTTTGTTGTAATGCCCAGAGTAAATCTCATAGTGATCTTCTTGACATATCACGTTTATCTCTATTCTATCAATTGCCCAACTGTAATTTGTTTACCCAGCATGTGTTATTTATCTTATGGAGAGACACCACTAGTGAACTGTGGATCCCGGTCCTATTTCCATCATATTGCTATTACCTGTTTACTTTACTCGCACTGTTTACTTTATTCGCATACTCTACTGTTTTCCACTCGATACGCTCATAACCTTTGTTTCAAGCAAACCGGTGAGATTGACAACGTCATCGCAAGTTGGGAACAAAGTACTTGGTTGTTTGTGTGCAGGTTCCGCGTTGCAGCTAGCAAGCAAAGCTTGGACGAGGCGCCATATATAAATTGTCCGAAGCTGTCGCAAACTAGCAAGCATCACCTTCAGTCGTCATTGTCTGCTTTTCTCCTGAACGATAAACCTTGGTTTCTTAACTGCGGGAAAATCTGCTGCTATACTCATCATACCTTCCTCTTGGGGTTCCCAACTGGCGGGTCATTCACCACGCACAAGGAATCTTCTGGTGCTGTTGACAAGGACTTGAAGAATAAGAAGCTCCTACATTAATTACATTCTCCCACGTCAACCACGCGCTAGCAGCCAATTTTCTGGCGCCGTTGCCGGGGAAGAGTGGATGACTTCTGCGAGGGGAGTTTTCGCGCACACATCCTTTACTTTGTTTTATTGTTTTGCTTTACTTTATTTATTTTACCTGCATTGCTTTATATCAAAAACCCAAAAAAATTAGAATCCTTGGTAGTTGTTTTTACTTGTTTACTTTCATTTTGCTGAAATGGCCAACCTGAAAACACCAAGTTGTGTGACTTTACTAGCACGAACAATAGTGATTTTATCTGCACTCCTATTGCACCACCTGCTCCTGCTGCAAACTTTTATGAGATTAAGCCTGCTTTGTTGAACCTTGTTATGAAAGAGCAATTTTCTGGTGCTAGTACTGAAGATGCTGCAGCTCATCTCAACAATTTTGTTGAGCTATGTGAGATGCAGAAATATAAGGATGTTGATAGTGATATTATTAAGCTCAAGTTGTTTCCTTTTTCTTTGAGAGGAAAAGCTAAAGATTGGTTGCTGTCTTTGACTAAGAATAGTATTGATTCATGGGCTAAGTGTAAGGATGCTTTTATTGGTAGATACTATCCTCCTGCTAAGATTATATCCTTGCGTAGCAATATTATGAAGTTTGCTCAGTTTGATAATGAACATGTTGCTCAAGCTTGGAAAAGAATGAAATCTATGATAAAGAACTGCCCCACTCATGGACTGACTACTTGGATGATTATCCAAACTTTTTATGCAGGACTGAATTTTTCTTCAAGGAACCTACTTGATTCAGCTGCTGGAGGCACTTTTATGTCCCTTACCTTGGGCGCCGCAACAAAGCTACTTGACAACATGAAGGTAAATTATTCTGAATGGCACACCGAGAGAGCTCCGCAAGGTAAGAAGGTAAATTCTGTTGAGGAAACCTCTTCCTTGAATGATAAGATTGATACCATTATGGCTATGCTTGCTAGTGATAGGACTCATGTTGATCCTAATAATGTTCCTTTGGCCTCTCTGGTTGCTCTAGAAGAGCATGTTGATGTGAATTTCATTAGAAACAATAATTTTAACAACAATGCTTATAGGAACAATTTTGCTAGTAACAATTATAGGCCGTATCCTTCTACCAATGGTAATGGTTATGGTAACTCTTATGGTAATTCCTACAACAACACTAGGGCCGCGCCCTCCGAGCTTGAGGTAATGCTCAAGGACTTCATCGGTAAGCAAACTGCTTTTAACAAGTCTGTTGAGGAAAAGTTAGGCAAAATTGATATTCTTGCTTCTAAAGTTGATAGCCTTGCTCATGATGTTGAACTTCTGAAATTAAAAGTGTTGCCTAATGATGTGAAAGAGAACAATGTTTTTGCTACCGCTAATGCTATTCAAGTTGGAATTGATGAAAATATTAGATTGTTAGCGGAATTGCATGCCAGGTGGGAAAGAGAAGATGAGATGGCTAGAGAGATGAAGGTATGTACCATTACTACCTCTAATGATGTTGCTCCTAATGCTAGCAGTCCTCTTACTTTGATTGGTGTAGAGAAAACTCCCACTCCTTGTGTTAAAAAGCCTAAAACTGCCAAAACTTTTTCTCAAAAGAGTGCTGAAATTTTTCGGAGTGTGGGAGATGATAGCTCTATTTCCTTTAATGATTTTGATGTTGATGGCTGCAATATATCTGAAGTAATTTTGTTTTGCAAAAGCTTGCTTTGACTCCCAATGCTAGTTCTTTAAATATTGCTTTTACTAAGCATATTACCAATGCTCTCATAAAAATTAGGGATGAAAAGTTGAAGCAAAAAGCTTCCGTTCCCAAGAAGTTAGAAGATGGTTGGGAACCCATCATTGGTATGCATGTTAATGGTTATGATTGCCATGCTTTATGTGATCTAGGTGCTAGTATTTCTATCATGCCTAGAAAGATTTATGACATGCTTGATTTACCACCGCTTGAAAAATGTTATTTTGATGTTCCTATTGCTGATGTTGCTAAGAAGAAACCTTTGGGAAGGATTAATGATGTTCTTATTGTGGTTAACAATAACCTTGTTCCCATTGATTTTCTTGTTATGGACGTTGAATGCCATGCTTCATGTCCTATTATTTTGGGAAGACCCTTTCTTCGAACTGTAGGTGCTATCATTGATATGAGGGAAGGCACTATCAAATATAAATTCCCACTAAAGAAAGGTATGGAACACTTCCCTAGGAAAAGAAAGAAATTACTTTTTGACTCTATTCTTAGAGCAAATTATGAGCTTGATGCTTCATCACTTGATGTTACTTGATTCGCATTTTTCTGCGCCTAGCTCAAAGGCGTTAAAGAAAAGCACTCTTGGGAGATAACCCAATGTTTCTTTTCAGTACTTTTTCTTTTATTTGAGTCTTGGAAGTCATTACTACTGTAATGACCACTCCTTATCCTTTTTATTTCGTTTTTGTGCCAAGAGAAGCCTCTAATTTGAGCGAGGTAAAGATTTGAGGATGTTGCTGTCCTGAAACTGTTTTCGGTGCTGCACCGTAAAGATTCGTATAAATTCTCTGTATATCTTTTGGACCTGCGATTTCTTGTGCATATGCCCCAGGTTATATCCAAACTTTTGTTAGTTGAACACTTTTTGATTTGAGCAACAGAAAATCCCTCAAAAATTCGACATTTGGCAGCTGTTCAGTTTTGACAGATTTCTGCCAATATTTGTGTTTGCCACTTTATCGCTTTCTTTTGAGTTCTTTTGATCATGGAACTTTTGGGGAGGTTGCTACAGTAGTATTTGCTATATATGTGGTGGTTTTGAGTTGAAAACTGAAGCAAAAAGAGGGTTGATTATATGTTATGCCTACACTAATGTTGCTAATAGAATTGTGTTTAGTTTTGTATGAAGGAAGTTTTCAAGTGTAGGGATTGGAAAATGATGAGATGAGTTGAAGAATGGACAAAAGCTCAAGCTTGGGGATGCCCATCCATCACCCCAAGAAATATCCAAGAAGTACAAGCGTCAAAGCTTGGGGATGCCCCCGAGGCACCCCTTCTTCATCGGCAAAAATCAGGTCACCTTTCAAGACACTATATTTTTATTGCTTCATGCACTATGTGTTTTTCTTGGAGCGTCAGTTGTTTTAGTTTTCTTAGTTGGTTTAGTTTGTTTGCTGCAATAAATGGTTGGACCCCAACAAATTTCCTTTGGAGTAGATGTACTCGTTTTCATTTGCCAAGAACGCTCTAGTTTTCACTCTTATTAAAAATCGAGTGTTCTTCTTTTTCTGCTACTGCTTTTGGTTTTCGTTTTCGCCTTCATTTGCGTTCAGACCTTGTCATATATTTTCATCAAGGTGTATTTTTGCCTCTGATCTTTATTGGTTTTCATCAAAAGAGGTGTCTTTAAAAATTTCAAATGGTGTTGGAAAAGAGAAAAAGCTTTGTGCAAAATAGTGGTACAAGAAGGAGCTTGTGTAGACTGCGGCTTAGGCTTTTTCATGTCATGCTTGATGTCTTTTTGATAGTATGCTTAGTGGTTTTGCTGTAGCATGACTTGTCTCAAATAACAGAGATTGCTTAATGAGCCTTTGAAAAAATCATGCGTTGTTTTTATTGTATGGAAGCATTATTTTGGTTTTCTCCATGATGCTTTATTTGGGTTGACTTGGCGCATGCTCACACATGTTAGACTCTTACAAAGTCGCCAATAGCCTCTATGATCATTTAGTTTTTGACTTTTGATGCCATCTTATGCTTCTTTTAATGTCGCTTTGTCGCTTTGCATGATTATGGCCATTATTGCTCTCTTAGTTGGTCGCTCCCAGTCTTTTGCTAGCCCTCGCCTTGTACTGAGTATGAGCTCTACTCGTGCATCCAACTCCTAAAAGCCAAAGTTTTCCAAAGTGTCCACCATACATACCTACTAGCAATTTGCTATTCCAAGTAAATTTGACTTGCTTTTATTTTCTCTTCAAATTAAACTCTTACCAGTGTTATGCGAAATTCGGTCAGTAAAGCTCTCACGAACCGGAAGGCACACTTTACTTTTTCCTGTTCTTAAAAATTTGACATTGTGGTCTCTTATGTTGAGTTGTTATGCTTGCAAGTTGTAAGTTGGATTCTAGCCCAGCCATGCAGTCATGGGCAAGCTTTCAACATTGCACTTCTTAATTGAGTTGATATCGTGATCTTTTGTTTATGGATGCCCGCGGTGTGAAATGAATTGGGAATCTTGTGGGGATCATGGAGTTTGTATATGTGTTAGGGAAACGCCGGGCCGCTAATCTAAGCCATGCATAATTCATGGTGGAAATTTGCAGCATACCCATGGTGAACATTCGACGACGCATCTCACAATAAAAAGCTAAACAAAAGGCAAATAAAAGAGATGTCGAGGTGTTCATTGTCTGCTTGTCCTGTCATTTTGGTGTGGGCTTGTTCCATGTCATCGGGCACGGAGGTACCCCATTGGCGGTTCTCAATGATATGCATATACTTACAATGACAAGAGCCTTGCTTGGGACTCTAAGTAAAGTAGCATGAGGTTTGGGTACTCGTATTCACGGGACACGAGGTTTTCAACTTATGATTTGTCAAGCATATGCATCATAATTGTTCTCGCATTAACTTTAACCATTCAAGATGCTTATGATGGGGGCAATGAGTGCTCAAAGCCGGTAAGTACCATAATTTTTGAAGGTTATAAAACTTGCAATCACTGCTTCCCTCTGCGAAGGGCCTTTCTTCTACTTTTATGTTGAGTCACCACCTTCTATCTTTATGCACCATTAAGAGAGCATAGTTGTCATTCTTAGTATAATATGCATTGTCCCAAAGTTCATTGATTGATTCATATTGTTGGTTTCACTTGTTCTCAAATTATTTGTATCTAGTCGCCCTCTTAAACTTGAAGGTGTCCTATGCATTTATGTTTTGCTCTCTTTGAAGGACAAGCTGAAAACCATTTGTATGTTTTTCCTTATGATTTGAACACACGTTTGACTTTCATTGTTTCATTTTCATGATCTTTTGTTTGTGTTCATTTGCATGTTTACAACATGGTTGCTAAGTTCTTATTGTCAAGATTATATCTTCATGCCCATGTTTTAAGTTCTTATGATCCCAGCTCACAAATGCTTACATAGATGATCAAGATTGTGTAGGTGCATGTCACCTCAAAAATTATTCTTTTGTTATCACTTACCTACTCGAGGACGAGCAGGAGTTAAGCTTGGGGATGCTTGATACGTCTCCAACGTATCTATAATTTTTGATGCTCCATGCTTGTTTATACACCATTTGCCTACTGTTTCGTTACACTTCGTGGCACTTTTATGCATTTTCCGGAACTAACCTATTAACAAGTTGCCACAGTGCCAGTTCCCTGTTTTCTGCTGTTTTTGTGTTTTAGAAGTGATACACAGAAAATATTCTCGGAATTGGACGAAACAAGTTCCTGAAGTCTTATTTTGTCCGGGAGCCTCCAGAGATCCGAAGAGGAGTAGGAGAGGGGCCACAGGCCAGGCTCACACCAGGCTGGCGCGGCCCAGGCCCTGGCCGCGCCGCCATGGTGTGAGGGGGCCTGGGGCCACTCATGACATCGCCCCTTCGCCTATAAAGACTCCCCGACGGGAAAAACCTAAGTACCCGATCAATTTTCCAGAACACATCGCGATCCGCCGCCGCCGTCGACCCGAAGATCGGGAGGGTCCAGAAGCTCTTCCCGGCACCCTGCCGGAGAGGGGAATCGCCACCGAAGGTCTTCTTCATCGCCATGCTTGCCTCCGGAGCGATGAGTGAGTAGTCTACCTTGGACTATGGGTCCATAGCAGTAGCTAGATGGTTGTCTTCTCCACCATGTGCTTCATGTTTAGATCTCATGAGCTGCCCTACATGATTGAGATCACCGTTATGTAATTCTACATGTTTGGTTTGTTGGGATCCGATGAATATTGGTGTTTATGATTAAGTTGCTGTACTAAATATTATCTTTTGTTATCTCTATGTTGTTTATGATCTTGCATGCTCTCTGTTGTTAGTAGCTATCTTGGCCGAGTAGTTGCTAGTGACTCCAAGAGGGGGTATTTATGCTCGATAGTGGGTTCATGCCTCTATTTAACCTGGGGGAGTGACAGAAACCTCTAAGGTTGTAGATGTGTTGTTGCTACTAGGGAGAAAACAACATTCATATGCTCAAGGGCATATGCTTTGTTTACATTACACACTTTGCTTAATGCAATTATCTGTTGTTCACAACTTAATACTCATGGGGTGTTCGGATTGATATCCCCGGGAGTGGATTATTAGTCATAGATGCAGTTGGATTGCAGTCTATGTATTTTGTTGTAATGCCCAGAGTAAATCTCATAGTGATCTTCTTGACATATCACGTTTATCTCTATTCTATCAATTGCCCAACTGTAATTTGTTTACCCAGCATGTGTTATTTATCTTATGGAGAGACACCACTAGTGAACTGTGGATCCCGGTCCTATTTTCATCATATTGCTATTACCTGTTTACTTTACTCGCACTGTTTATTTTATTCGCATACTCTACTGTTTTCCACTCGATACGCTCATAACCTTTGTTTCAAGCAAACCGGTGAGATTGACAACCTCATCGCAAGTTGGGAACAAAGTACTTGGTTGTTTGTGTGCAGGTTCCGCGTTGCAGCTAGCAAGCAAAGCTTGGACGAGGCGCCATATATAAATTGTCCGAAGCTGTCGCAAACTAGCAAGCATCACCTTCAGTCGTCATTGTCTGCTTTTCTCCTGAACGATAAACCTTGGTTTCTTAACTGAGGGAAAATCTGCTGCTATACTCATCATACCTTCCTCTTGGGGTTCCCAACTGGCTGGTCATTCACCACGCTCAAGGAATCTTCTGGTGCTGTTGACAAGGACTTGAAGAATAAGAAGCTCCTACATTAATTACATTCTCCCACGTCAACCACGCGCTAGCAGCTTACAACATGTTTGACTCTAACAAGTCGCCATAAACCTCCATGATCATTTGGTTTTTGACTTGTGATGCCACTTTATGCTTCTTTTAATGATATTTTATCGCTATGCATGATTATGGCCGTTATTGCTCTTTTAGTTGGTCGCTCCCAGTCTTTTGCTAGCCTTCATTTTGTACTGAGTATGAGCTCTACTCGTGCATCCAACTCCCAAAAACCAAGTTTGCCAATGTGTCCACCATACATACCTATTAGCAATTTGCTATTCCAAGTACATTTAACTTGCTTTTATCTATCCTTCAAATTAAACTCTTTTTGGTGTTATGTGAAAATTAGTCAGTAAAGCTCTCACGAACCTGACGGCACACTTTACTTTTCTCGCTTTTAAAATTTTGACATTGTGGCTCTCTTATGTTGATGTTATACTTGCAAGTTGTAAGTTGGAAATTAGCCAAACCATGCCGTCATGTGGCAAGCTTTCAACATTGCACTTTCTCTTATTTGAGTTGATATCGTGATCTTTTCTTTATGGATACTTGCGATGTGAAATAAGTTGGGATCTTGCGAAATCATGGAGTTTGTATATGTGTTAGAGAAACGTCTGGGCCACTAATCTAAGCCATGCATCATTCATGGTGGAAATTTACAGCATGCCCATAGTGGATATTCGACGATGCATCTCACAATAAGAAGCTATACCAATGGTAAATAAAAGAGATGCCGAGGTGTTCATTGTCTGTTTGTCTTGTCATTTTGATGTGGGCTTGTTCCATGTCATCGGGCAGGAGGTATCCCATTGGCGGTTCTCGATGATACGTGTATGCTTACAATGACAAGAGCTTGCTTGGGACCTAAGTCGAGTAGCATGAGGTTTGGGTATTCGTACTTCATGGGACACGAGGTTTTCAACTTATGATTTGTTAAGCATATGCTTCTTAATTGTACTCGCATTAACTTTAACCATTCAAGATGCCTATGATAGGGGCTATGAGAGCTCAAAGCTAGTAAGTACCATAATTTTTGAAGGTTTATAAAACTTGCAATCACTGCTTCCCTCTGTGAAGGGCCTTTCTTTTACTTTTATGTTGAGTCTCCACCTTATATCTTTATGCACCGTCTAAGAGAGCATAGTTGCCATTCTGAGTTTAATGTGCATAGTCCCAAAGTTTATCATTGATAGATTCGTGATTATGGTTTTGTTTGTTCTTAAATTATTTGTATCTAGTCGCTCTCTTAAACTTGAAGGTGTCCTATGCATTTATGTTTTGCTATTCCATGAAGGACAAGCTGAAAACCACATGATATGTTTTTCCATATGATTTGAATACACGTTTGACTTTCATTGTTTCATTATTCATGATCTTTCGTTTGTGTTTCTTTTCATGTTATAACATGGTTGCTAAGTTTTATTGTCAAGATTATGTCTCGTATGCCCATGTTTTAAGTTCTTTGATCCTAGCAATCAATGCTTTACATGTTGATCAAGATTGTGATGGTGCATATCACCTTAAAAATTATTCTTTTGTTATCACTTACCTACTCGAGGATGAGCATGAGTTAAGCTTGGGGATGCTTGATACGTCTCAAACGTAATTTTTGATGCTCCATGCTTGTTTACACACCATTTGCTTTGTGTTTTGTTACACTTCGTGGCATTTTTATGCATTTTCCGGAACTAACCTATTAACGAGATACCATAGTGCCAGTTCCCTGTTTTCTGCTATTTTTGTGTTTCAGAAAAGCTACACAGGAAATATTCTCGGAATTGGACGAAACAAAAGCCAAACCTTCTATTTTTCCTGAAGCATCACAAAGTCCGAAGATGAGACGGAGGGGGGCCAGGAGCTAGGCTCACCCTAGGCTGGCGTGGCCTACCCCTGGCACGTGACACCAGGGGGTGAGGCCAGCTGGCCCACCTCCTGACGCTACCCTTTCGCCTATATATTCCCCTCGATGGGAAAAACCTAAAGGACGGATCGCTTTTCCTCGAAACATACTGCAAGCCGCCGCCGTCGTCGTCGCGAGATCGGGAAGATCCAGGAGCTCTTCCTGGCACCCTGCCGGAGGCCTTCTCCACCACCATGGTCGCCTCCGGAGTGATGTGTGAGTAGTCTATCTTGGACTACGGGTCCATAGCAGTAGCTAGATGATCGTCTTCTCCGCCATGTGCTTCATGTTTAGACCTTGTGAGCTGCCCTACATGATCAAGATCATCTTTATGTAATTCTACATGTTGTGTTTGTTGGGATCCGATGAGTATTGGTACTATGTTAAGTTGATGTGCTGAATATTATCTTTTGTTATCTCTATATTATTTATGATCTTGCATGCTCTCCGTTGCTAGTAGATATCTTGGCCGAGTAGATGCTAGTGACTCCAAGAGGGAGTATTTATGCTCGATAGTTGGGTTCATGCCTCTAGTAATCTGGGGGAGTGACAAAAACCTCTAAGGTTGTAGATGTGCTATTGCCACTAGGGAGAAAACAACATTCTTGTGTCCAAGGACATTTGCTTTGTTTACTTTATGCACTTTGCTTAATACAATTATCCGTTGTTCGCAACTTAATACCCAATGTTTGCTCGGACGATATTCGGAGGGTGGATTATTAGTCATAGATGCAGTTGGATTACGGTCTATGTATTTTGTCGTAATGCCCAGAGTGAATCTCATAGTGATCCTCATGACATATGTACGTCATCTTTACTCTATCAATTGCCCAACTGTAATTTGTTTACCCAGCATGTTGTTATTTATCTTATAGAGAGACACCACTACTGAACTGTGGACCCCGGTCCAATTTCCTTTACATTGCTATACCGTTTACTATTTACTTGCTTATTTACATTCCCGCATATTATTACCTTTTACCACTCGATACGCTTAATCCTTTGTTTACAGCAAACCGGTGAGATTGACAACCTCATCGTAAGTTGAGAGCAAAGTTCTTGGTTGTGTTGTGTCCAGGTTTCACGTTGCTGCTGGTGCAAAACAAAGCCCTGGACGAGGCGCCTTATAAATTGTCCGGAGCAGTCGCGAAGCTAGCAGGCATCACCTTCTGAAGTTTGGCTTTCTCCTACTGGTTCGATAAACCTTGGTTTCACAACTGAGCAAAGACTTGCTGCTGTGCTCATCATACCTTCCTCTTGGGATTCCCAACAGGTGTAATCTATACGCCATCAGTACTTTATTTATCTGCATTACCAAATACCCCTGAAAACCCGTTTGCTAGTATTTACAGTGAATTCTTGATCAAAACTGCTTGTCAACACCTTCTGCTCCTCGTTGGGTTCGACACTTTTATTTATCGAAAGTACTACGATACACCCCCTATACTTGTGGGTCATCAGGGAGCAAATGCACCAAGCGGCCATAAAAAGCCTCGAGCTAGTAGGAGATGAGCTAAAGCAAAAATCCTCAGGAAAGAAGTTGATATACCACGAGTATACAGGAAGAAGAAGCCGAAGATCCCTATCTCCGCCAAGCCAAAGAACCAATTCGCCTGGTAAGACAGACAATGAGGCACGAAGGGAGGACGCAAGGAATATTATCACGCAGGCCAGGGTGAACAAGGCACGTTACACATTCCAAAAGCAAGGCCGGTCAAGCAACCTCTCCGACGGTTTGGTGAACCCAAAAGAAAAGCAATAGCAGCCGAGCTGCATAGATTGGAAAATGCAGGCTTCATTAGAGAAATTAAAACATCGACTTGGATGTCTAACCCAGTGATCGTTCCAAAGAAAAACACAGACGTGCGTCGTGTATGCGTCGATTAAACCTCCCTCAACAAACACTGTCCTAAGGATCCCTTCCTGCTACCTCGCATAGATCAAATAATTGACTCAACGGTGGGGTGCGCAAGGCTTTCCTTCCTGGATGCATATTCGGGATACAACCAGATCAAGCTGAAGAAAGAAGATGAAGAAAAGACGGCCTTCATCACACCATACAACGTCTTTTGTTATTAAGTCATGCCTTTCGGCCTCAAGAACGTGGGATCAACCTATCAAATGATGATGCAAAATTGCCTCGGAAGCCAAATAGGTCGAAATATCCAAGTATATATCGATGACGTGGTCATCACCACAAGGAAAGAAGATTCCCTAATCAATGACTTGAAGGAAACTTTCGACAATCTCGACAGGTACAAACTAAAGCTAAACCCAACCAAATGCTCTTTTGGTGTTTCAGCAGAACAACTTCTGGGATTCTTGGTATCGGCAAGAGGAATAGAAGCAAACCCGGAAAAAAAATCCAAGCATAACAATGGGAAAACCAGCAAAACTACACGAGGTGCAGCAACTCGCAGGGCGCGTAGCAGCATTAAGTCGATTCATCGCACGGTTAGGCGAAAAAGCTCTCCCATTCTACGCACTCATGAAAAATGTGATCCATAGTCCCTTGTTGACTCTAGATTGATATTAATCCCTCTAGGCACTGTTTATATATTAGGACAAATTCCTAATATCTACTAGTTAAGTTCCAATATTAAAATGCCTCACAAAGGTGAAGGCACACATTTTAATCCCAACAAACAATTCTCCTTTGTCTTTGTTGTTTCTTTTTTGCAGGTAATCAAGAATAACAAGATAAGAAGATCAAGATTTAGTTTAGCTTTTTCTTATTATTTTGTAATTTCATTTTGCCCTTTTCAATTTGTCTCATTATTTGAGATTTGTAAAATAAAATCTTTATTTGTAATAAAGAACATTGCTCTTTATTCAATGTTGTAATTTACTTTATTTATAGAAAATTTTCTATTCTCCTTTATTGTATATTATTGTTTGGAATTAAGATTCCAATTCAAATTATTATTTGAATTTCTGATATTCATATTTGAATTGAATTCGAACAGCTTCTCCCCAAAACTAGAATTTAGGAAAGGTCATGTCGAAATTTATCGCACTCATGTCGAGGACTAACTCAATTTCCATCAACACAAGCGAAACCTCGATCACTTTGATAGGTTTTATTAAAGGCGCGAAAATTACCTAGATTTTCTATGCATGAATGCAATGCACATCTCTGTTTTCTCTCTATTGCTAGTCTCAATTCTTGGGATGTTACAAAGGTCATGTAGCCGTACCAGTCGAAGAAGACCATCTCCACACAAGCATCGCGCCACAGCGCCATGATACCACGGCGCCACAATGCAGTGCAACAACACCGGTGAAATGACATAGTGCCGCAAGTGCGGCACCTCCGAGGAAGTACACACATACGATGTACAGACGTCGTCCGGGCTCCGGTCCAGCAGAGCAGCGGAAAAAGATGGATTTAGACTGGAAATTCGGCAGCGCGATGGCGTCCAGCACGAGGATCTTCCTTCAACTCGCTGGCACAGTTCCAAACATGGGAGACAAGCCAGGAAGAAGAGAGGAAGAAAGAGGGAATGAATGAGCCAAGGGGTCCTGGGGGGCCTTTATATAGGCGGAGGGGTTAGGTAGCACTTCCCCGGGGTGAGCCTCCCCAAGGGTGGCGCCCCAATCCCTAGCCGCCGGCCCCTAAGGTAAACCCTAGGGCGCCCTTGGCCTTGGCTTGGCCGACCACCCTAATGGGCCAAGCCCATTAGGGATTTCCCTTTTTTTCTTTTCTTTTATTAATTAATTAATTCTCTTTTAATACTTAATTACTTTAATTAAATATGAAACCCATTAATTAATCAATACCTTGGCATAATTCTTTTACCGAAACATTTCCGATAAAGTCGGGAACATTTCTTATGTCTCCGAAACCTTTCCGATAGTACCCGAAACTTTTCCGGTTAACTCCCCGTGACTTCTGATAATTCTAAATCTATCCCTAAGCGTCGTATAACCTTAAGTGTGACACCCTACGGGTCGAGGAACACTCCAGACATGATCGATACCCCTCTCCAATCAATGACCAACAATCAGTTCTGGAAAATCGTGTTGATCCATGTGCATTCCACGAAACTCTTCATTGATCCGTAAACATCGTATCCCATTCCTTTTGTCACACGATACTAGATCTTGTCCAAGGTCATATCACCGATATCCCTATATCATATTCACCCTCGTTCGATAAGTCTTTTAACTCGTCCATGACATTGCATCCTCCGCGACCTAGTCACATGCTTGCAAGCTTTGTAGATGCAACTGTCACCGAGTGGGCCCAGAGTATCTATCCGTCACGTGGATGGACAAATCCCGCTCTTGGTGCACCTGCCTCAACATACCCCATTGGCATACCCAAGACACATATTTTTCAGTCAATCCTTTTACGGTAGAGACAGTTGATGCAATCAAAGCAGCCTCCGGATGTAGTGATTAGATGTGACCTCACGGTCTAAGGCTAGCCATAGTGCTAGTATCTTAGCTAGTATCATGCAATCTAGACCCACAAAAATACTGATATGGCAGGTAATTAATAAAGAGAGAGGAGATTTGAGTATTATAGGTAGATACTATATCATAGCGCACACTACAAGAAAAAATAATATCAAATAAATCTTATACACATGTTTGCATAGAGATTCCACAAATCAATAAATATATTGATGTTATGATACTACTACATGATACCATCCATTATAGAGGTAGTATCATATACTAGTATAATATGCATGATACTACTATATAATACCATCCACTATGGCCAGCCTAAGGACTAGGTTACTTGGTTTCTTAGTTAATTGCAATATTGAATTTGTGACTGATCTAATTGCAATGACGGTGCTTGGATGTGTGTCCATCATGTCAAAATATGACCTCAATGTTCATTGACGCAATTGCCCATGATCTGGAAACCTTGATCATCAGATGACACATGAGCTGGTTAACCTAGAGATAAATAGGGACCTGCTTACTTATATGTCACACGTGTACTAATATTTGTGCTTAATACAGTTATAACATGATATATAATATTATGAACAAATATGATATAACAACAAAGGCGTCAATTTGGGGCATGAGCTCCACTGAGCTTATTTTGAAAAGCCCAAAAAATTCAAATCTAAATCTTTACAAAAATTTTAAAAAAATGTGAGCATGTAGCCAGTGACTGATCCTTACTACAGTGTAAATTTTCAGGCCTTAATACCTCATATTTTATCCTCATAAAAAATAATAAAATTGTAGAATTGGGAGCGTTAACAGTGCAATTTTCAAATCTTCTTAAATGTGTCCAATTTGTCTTTTTTTGCTAAGCCTAAATTACAATGAATTTTATATTAAAAATTTTGCATGCTCGTAGTGTACATAGTTTACTACATCCAAATTTTTTGTTTGTAATTTTTTAAAACTTTAAACTGTCGATTTTAAAAAATAAAAATGAAAACAGGCTCTATGGAGCCCGTGCTCCAACGCGATTTTCTCCCAGTCTCCCCCATTATATGCAATTATGCATTTGTCTAAAAAAAATGCAATTATGCATGGCTGACACTAATATCCGGCTCGGCACATAAATCAAACTGAGTGCGAAACGAATGGACGCTCTAATCCGAACCATCGCAAAGTCCAAGCTTCATAAATTTTCGTCCGTATCCCGACTTTTGGTTTCTCGCGCCTTCGCATCCTGACACAGGGAGCGAGCGGGAGCGACGACGCCGGCGATTCATGGCGGCGTACGAGCATCTTCCGCGCTTCTTCTAAGTTCTTGGCGTCGTCCACTCCTCCCTGTGCACCACCTGCTCCTGTCCAGTTCCCACCACGGCACCACCTCGATCCTGCAGAAACCCTCTCTGGTATCCCTATCGTCGCCGGTGCTGCACTCTGCAGAGGCGATCTCGATAGTACGTGCCGAACCCTCTCCGCTCTTCGCCCCGTCCCTGGCGCTCCAGAGACGGCCTGGTGCAGGTGAGGCATGCGAACCGATTTGGGTTTTTCTGTAAGGCGATTCATCGGGGTTTTTTGTGATGTCACTGATTTGATTTCGGATTTGTCCGATTAGATGCTCCTCGTATGGAATTGACCTGCGTTAGTGGGGTAAATCTATCATCTGATCTCAATACTTTTGAACTGCTTGCTTTGTTTGTATTTGCAGCTTCAGGGTTTTTAGTTGTTCGAATCCTGAGCGTTGTCTCTGGTCTCTCTGCCGTCTGCCCGCCAGCCAAAGAGAAAAATTTAAATGTTGGGTTAGTCTGGACTAACAGTGACCGAGAGTTTATGTTTTTCTTAGGCAAGTGGGCAATTGATAGGCTCTGGGTAGAATCCATGCTACTATAATTCAATTGTGTACTATAAGAGTATAGGTTTCCGCCCGTCCCACGCCATCAGCTTTCTTTTCTAGATTGCAGGAAGCAATGCCCTGAAGCCGGCTATTGTTATAGATTTTTTGTACGCAATATGCTCCCTGATTACTTTTCTGCCCACCCTGCCATCCATTTTAATTGATTCAGTTAGCGTTGCAGACCGAGACACATCTGAAATGGGTTACTAGAATAAATGACTGCATGTTGATGCAGTACATCGATTGATGCAGAGGACAGGTGTTTAATCTCTTTTTCGAAAAGAATAATTTTGGAGTGGTTTAGAAGTATATGACATGGAGTTTTTTAGGTTCACGTCCCAGCGGATTTAACAGTAGCATTATCTTAGACAGACAAGACAAGTTTCCTGAACTGACATAATAGGTGATCAATTTTACAGGACGTATCCAAGATGAGGAATCCATGTGAATGCTGCCAAAGCAAGCTGAGGTTCATGAGACAGATTAATGGAAACTTCATGCATAGCATGGTGAGCTACTTCTGTCTTTCCTTGTTCAGTGAGCTTCCTAAAATTGGTCGAGTTTTTTCGCTGCCTCATTCTTTCCCTTTTTCACCCATTCGTGCTTGCTACAGGTCATGCCAGAGTGGTTTGTGAACTATTTTGGAGGAAAGATCCCCGGAACTGTCACATTAGAAGCACCTAATGGTAACACATATGATGTCAGAGTCACTAAGAACATGAACAGAACAATCCTCAAGTCTGGATGGGTGGCATTTCTTGATGCCAATCAAATAGAAGAAAATTATTCCTTGATGTTTCGATACCTTGGGAATGCTCACTTTGAGGTTACAGTTTTTGATTCCAACGGTCAGGAGAAAGCCTTGTGCTGTGCTGAAATGGAAACTGCCTCTGATGTGAAAACACCAAACAGTGTTGATAATTCGAGCAGTTCATGTGATGGAACAACTCAGTCTTCATCAGCCGAAGGATCAGATTCAGATGGATTCCCAAAGAAAAGCTCATGCCGTTATTGTGAATCAGAAAAGATGGCTGCATTGACTTATACTTCCGAGGAATTTTCGGGTTAAGTTGTATTCTCAAATTAAATCAGTTGCCCACTTACCCTTTGTTCTCTTACTCTGGAGTCCTTTTTTACTGCAGAAGACAATCCACCTGAAGATGAGTCTTTGGAGTTGGACGATCTTCAGATGCTCCCAAAGAATTGTGTCTTATCAGGCCGATGTGTTCTTACAGTAGCACGGAAAGCAAAATTGCATGCACTCGTTGCTGAAATTCAACCTAAAATCCCAGTGCTTGTTGTGCTGATAAAGAAGACCAATGTAGAACCTTTTACTGATCTGGTACGTTAATTTTAGCACCCAGCTTAGTACGAACTGCTACTTGCCTGTAGGTAGGTACATTTTACAATTTTGATATTTTTTGGGAACTCCAGTCTTGTGGTTCGAACTATGACAAATCTCTGAAAGATACTTTTGCAAAAAAAAAAATGCACACTTGAAACAGCAATATCATTGCCTTATTTTAACAATCCTGTCATGTGTACTGAAACATTTATCCTTGTGACTTTGTGAGTTGTGACAGACTTATGTACTTCTCTTATACTTTTTTCAGGCAATACGCAAGGACTATGCACTCGTGCATTTTCCACGCGAAAGCCAAACTATCACACTCCAGGTTCCTAGGAATACCAAGGATTGGCAGTGCAATTTGCGCGTCAGGCCTGATGGTGGGTGCAACCTACATTTGGGCAACTTCGTCCGTGACAACAGTGTCGGGGAAGGAGATGTCTGGATCTTTCAACCAATGACAAAGGCTAAGGCAAGAAGATTCACAGTAATGGTCCATCTGCTCGACAGAGCTAGCATTGGTCATTCCCCTGGTGGAAGAACCGGTAACCACATAAGGACAAGCGCAAATGTGAACTTGACAGCCCGTGTAAAGGAGGAAGCAGCTACTGATGGTATGGCACACACTGCACAAAATACATCACGGATGCTAAAGTTCATGTATCATATTCGAGTGCACATCCTTTGTGTCTGATTATTTGAGTACATGTTCAGGTGAAGAGATCTCATCACCGGGGCCTGAAGACTACGGATCCTCTGACAATTCCGAGGGATCTTCTGAGCCTGCCTTCATGCTGTCAGACAGACAGACTCTAACGCGATCGCAGGAGATGAAAGTGTCGGAGAAAGTTGAAGCCATCAAGTCAGCCCTGCCGATTTACGTCGCGGTCATGAGTGATTCCAATGTGTGTCGCAGAAATTCCGGCATGTTCCTAGTAAGTTTAAAAACATCTTAATTTATCTATGTTATATGTAGGGGCCTATCAGTTCCTCAACTGCATTTGTGTCCTTGGCTACAATACACGGTCGTAGTGTTTTCTAGTATATCTGCATCTATGTCACTAACATCCTGCCTGCTTATGCATATAAACAGCACTTTGGCGCGCGGTACGTGTCAAGGTATCTCGCTACTGGGCATCACGGAAAGAGGAATGCTATCAGTTTGGTGCTTCAACGGGAGAGGAAGAGCAGGACGTGGTACACGGAGCTACGACTCAATGGAGGTCGCAGTGTGGTTTCGAAAGGATGGGCGTCCTTCGCCCACGGCAACAACCTGCGAGAAGATGATTTGTGCCTCTTCAAACTGATGGAGAACGAGGAGCCGCTGAAGATGATCGTCTACATCATTCGTCGTGAGAAGTGTTAGCTTGAGGCATGGTTGGGCTCTTGCTACTCTGATTATCTGGAATCTGGAAGTGAAAAACTAGATGGCTTATCTCCAATGTAGTCGGAGAGGAAGAATCTTGTCAATTTATCTATCTTCAGAGATTATCTCAGTGGTTTGTTAGTTCTGTCAGCGCTATGTTATCTATAGTAGCTTTGGATGGTCATGTTTGAGAACTTATGTATTGCTGATATTTGAGGGCATATGTTTTTCTTTTGCATGGGTGATGGGCCGATGGCTATTCGTGTCGCAGCCACTTTTCTTATTGCAAGTCCTATTATGACTTTACCACATGTCCGCCGAATTGGCCGATTTTTCCCATTTTTGTGTGCTATTCTTTTTTCCTTTCGTTCTATTCTGTTCTTTGTCCTTTGTCCTTCCCCTTTTTCGTTTCTTTTTTCTTTTTTCATGAACACTTCTTTAGATTTGAATTTTTACCCAGTGAGAAATTTAAAAATCTGAACCTTTTTTAAAATCACGAGCATTTTTAAAATACAAACCCTTTTTACCTAATGAACAATTTAAAATCTGGACCCTTTTTAAATCATGAACAATGTTCAAAACTGAACTTTTTTTATACGAACCTTTTTATCCTTGGAACATTTTTGAAATTATGAACATTTTAAAAATCATAAACATTTTAAAAACTAAACAATTTTAAAAGTTGAACTTTTATAAATCATGAATACTTTTAAAAATATAAATATTTGTAAATCATAAAAAAAAATTAGTAAAGGGAAAGGGAAAAGAAAAGAAAAGGAAAACATAAACGCAAATGAATAAAAAATAACAAAGGAAAGAAGAAACAAAAATGAAAACAAAAACATAAGTAGAACCGCCCAAAATGGGCAGGCCCAATAAATGGCCGTTGCGGGCAATTAAGGGTGTGTTTGATAGCCTGGGTGCCTTATCTCACCTTATACATGCTGAGTATAGCTATGTGGAGTTGAGTTATTGTTTGGTGTCCTGTATGATATGAGCTAGGCTAGACAATATTAAACAGCAATCTGGTCCCTGGCTAAAAGTATAACAAGCAATCGGGTCCCTGGACAAAAAACCAAAAAGCAATCGGGTCTCGTCGATGCTGCTGCCGGCGAGAGAAGTCACCGCCGGCGGTGGCGAGACACGCCTCCGCCTCTAGGATGTCGCGCCTCTCCATCCCTGCTGCGAGGAAGCGGAACTTCGACTCGCCGCCGCCGCCAGGAGGCCGCGCCTCTGCAGGGGAGGAGATCCGACTCGATGCCGCCGCGAGGATCTCTCCGGGGACGAGGACGGGGAAATCAACGGGGGCGAGGACGGGGGACCCTCCGACGCGACCTCTGGCTACTCACGGCGGCGCGAAAGAGTCTGGGCCGGGCGCATCGGGGCGGCCAACGCTTCGACGGTGTCGGGACGGTTAGCTAAGCTCGGGTCGCTCGGGGGAAACAAACACGCAGATAGGGCGAGGCTCGGGGACCGGGTGGTGGGGCCCATAGTGCTACAGTGGATTGCGCGATGGACTCAGCCCGGGCCAGTTGCGAAGCTCTATTTCAGCTTCTCCTCAGCTCGGCTGAGAGCCCTCTTCAGGGTGAGATGGGATGGGCAGTGCTGAGATGGTCCGACCCGAGCTAACAAACAATAAATAGACATCTCAACTAGGTTGGGGATAGAATATCTAGGCTCACCCAGCCTACCAAACACGCCCTAACTGCACGCGCTTGCATTGAGCGAAACGTAGGGGCTCCCATGTTCGTGTGAGCCTATTTGGGTCTTTGAAATACATACGGATGCATTCTTTAAGAATTTCATGGCCCTAATTCGATGATTCAATGTCCACAGTAAAATTTCTTTTAAGAATGATGATCCTCGAAAAATTCTTTGAAGTTATAAATTCCAAAGGGGTCATAGACTATCTTCATGACTTTGAATAATCTGGGTACAAGAGTAGAGAGAAATAAAATGATGATTCGAATGTAGTCCACCTCATGTATACTACCTCCTTTTTAAGGAATAAGGCGCACGCGTATTCTAAAGAAAAGTTTGACTGAACAAATAGAGCAACTAAAACTTGATTATATTGTGTAAAATTAGTATCGTTGGATTTGTATTGAAACATATTTTTCAATGATACTAATTTTATACCAATATTCTTTATATATTTAGAGTAAATCTTGATCAAAGAAAAAACACGCAAAACGAGGATGCCTTATTCCTTGAAAAGGAGGTAGTATAGACTACAATGTACCTCACATTGAACATTTGCCCACTAGAGTTGTTAGATCCATAGGCCGTGGGTAGCCTGCACGAATCTCAACAAGACCACCAGATGTTGCTTTCGAGTGTTTGGATGCCTGCATCTGCATGAAATCTCGGGACTTACTATCACGCTACTTAAAGCAACCTGTAGCCACACCCGCTAGGAACTTTTGATTTAGCTGTTTCCATGGATCAACGCTTTTCAGATAACACGCGTAAGTTCATCTTGTTGGTAGGTTGGTGTAGACCAAATAGGAGATCAGTTTTTCTTGTTTTTAAATGGAAAGCTCGCATGAGTCTTGCTTTAAATTAACAAAGCCATCAACCGAACATGAAGTACAAAGGCAGATACAAACGAGTTTACAAGCAACTTAATTACAAGAACGAGCAACACCAAGCAAACTAAGGATAAAACAAAAAACACAGCTTGAGCCGCCTAAACCACATCGTGACGTCGAAAGAGACACCAAGCAGGCAGCGAGGTATTGAAGGTATCAGCCGGGAACGAGACATCGTCTACTCCGGCCGGACAGCTAGACCCAAAACTCCACCGACTTCGCCTCCGGAAAGGACCCCTTGTCCCTCACCCCAGTGGCGGAGCCAGAATTTTTTTATGAGGGGGGCCGACCAAACAAGATCACTTTTGTGCTAAATATTTTGCCAAAAAATAAAACATTGGTAGTAGCAAAATACAGTTTTTCACTGATTATACCACCATTTTTTTTGTCATGAACGTAACCATCAAAGAAAATAGGGAAGAAGAGGAAGCTAGCCATCCATGCATACAAGAATGGGGTGCTAGCAGTGGTTGTGCACCGATTTGGAATAGAATACTAGAAGTAGTAGGGATCGGCCTCTACTTGGATCACCTGTGAATAAGAATTGTTGTTGACATTGTAACCCAAGGCCACACTTGGTCAAATACACAGTTCTAGATGTAAGAAATCAAGGTATAGTAGACAAAAATTTGCATGTAGGGGGGCCATGGCCCCTGCTGGTCTCCCCTGCCTCCGCCGGTGCCTCACCCTTGATCAAAGTGCGTTGTACCTTCAGGAGGCAAAGAAGTTCCCCCAAGAACCAAATGGAACAACGAGACCTAGGTAGCCAGGGGAGAAGCCACCAACAAAGACCAAGGAGCTACACCAAGAGCACAACCACCACAGGATCAACCGCAACACCGCACCGGAGCTGCCAGACAAAGATGCACGAAAGGAGAAACAACAGAGTAGCAGGGCCACCTCTAGTGACCAAAGTTCAACCACCACGACGGTGCCTTCAAGAAAGGGAGCGTCATCGCAGCGCCGCCGCCTCCCAAGCAAAGGACTAAAGGTGCAGGGTTGTACCTCAAGGAGTCCTTCGAGAGGATGCACGGAGCCAGAAGCGTTGTTCTCATCTTGGGCAGTAGCGTTGACCACACGTTTCCCCGGTACCAAACACCATCACCATCCCCCTGCTCATTGATACGTCTCAAACGATCTATCAATTTTTATGCTCCATGCTTGTTTTACACCAATTGCTTTGTGTTTTGTTTACACTTCGTGACATTTTTATGCATTTTCAGAAACTAACCTATTAACGAGATGCCATAGTGCCAGTTCCCTGTTTTCCGTTGTTTTGTGTTTCAGAAAAGTTACACAGGAAATATTATTGGAATTGGGTGAAACGAAAGCCGAAGTTTCTATTTACCTGACACGAAGACGGAGTCCAGAGGAGAGACGGAGACAGACCAAGGGGCAGCCGCACCATAGGGTGGTGCGGGCCACCCCCTGGCCGCGCCACCAGGTGGTGTGCCCACCTGGTCCACCTCCTGACATCGCCCTTCCGCCTATAAATTCCCTTTGACGGGAAAACCCTAAGGAGACGAACACTTTTCCATAAAACATACTGCAAGCCGCCGCCATCGACATCCCGAGATCGGGAGGGTCCAGAAGCTCTTCCCGGCATCCTGCCGGAGAGGGAAATCATCACCGGAGGCCTTCTTCATCACCATGCCAGCCTCCGAAGTGATGCGTGAGTAGTCTACCTTAGACTACGGGTCCATAGCAGTAGCTAGATGGTTGTCTTCTCCTCCGTGTGCTTCATGTTTAGATCTTGTGAGCTGCCTATCATGATCAAGATCATTGTTATATAATACTACATGTTGTGTTTGTTGGGATCCAATAAATATTGAGTACTATGTCAAGTTGATTGTTGATTTATCATGTCTATGTTATTTATGATCTTGCATGCTCTCCGTTGCTAGTAGATATCTTGGCCGAGTAGTTGCTAGTAGATATCTTGGCCGAGTAGATGCTAGTGACTCCAAGAGGGAGTATTTATGCTCGATAGTGGGTTCATGCCTCTAGTAATCTGGGAGAGTGGCAATAACTTCTAAGGTTGTAGATGTGCTATTGCTACTAGGGAGAAAACAACAATCTCTTGTTCAAGGACATTTGTATTGTTTACATTACACACTTTGCTTAAGGCGATAATCTGTTGCTTGCAACTTAATACCCAACGGTTGTTCGAATGATAACCGGTGGGTGGATTATTAGTAATAGATGCAGTTGGATTACGGTCTATGTATTATGTTGTAATGACCAAGTGAATCTCATAGTGATCTTCATGACATGTACATGCATTGTTATATATTCTTTATTTTGTCAATTGCCCAACTGTAATTTGTTTACCCAACATGTTATTTATCTTTATGGAGAGACACCTCTAGTGAACTGTGGACCTGGTCCATTCTTTTACATATATTACATTCTACTGCAAGCACTGTTTACTTTCCGCAATCATTACTTTATTTTACTACAAACAAATATTATTTTCCACACGATACGTTTAATCCTTTGTTATCAGCAAACCGGTGAGATTGATAACCTCACTGCAAGTTGGGGCAAAGTATCTTGGTTGTGTTGTGTGCAGGTTCCGCGTTGCTGCTGGCGCAGACACCGCGCCATCAAAGGCTTCTTCCGGCACCGTTGCCAAAGTCAGCTGGCAACAACCTTCGGAAGTGGTTTCTTTCTCCTACTAGTCGATTAAACCTTGGTTTCATACTGAGGGAAAACTTACTAATGTGCTCATCATACCTTCCTCTTGGGGTTTCCCAACTGGTCCTATGAGACATCACCCATCACCAAGATCCGGCGGGCAGAGACCACCAAATACCCGATTTGACAGGGGAGATGACCAAATCAAGAAGAAGAAGCTTCACCTTCAGATTTGGAACTCAGGACACAGCCCTGCACCGCAAGCTTCAGCTGCCGCCCACACGCAACCCACGCGGCCACGAGAGGCGAAGAGCCTGCACCACGGCCATCGCCCGCCGTGGGAACAACGTCTTCCACATCGCCCGGGGCCGCCGCCTTGGCGTACCAGGTCTCACCCAGAGCCGAGCATGACCCTAACCACCACCCACCACTGGCGAGCACCGGCGAGGCCGAGCTGCAGAGGAGAACGTGGTGGAGGAGGGCCGCTGCGCAGCAACTGGCGGAGACCAGTCCACAACAAGGCCGCCTGCCTCCATGCCGCCGCGCTAGGAGCTCCGCACGCAGATCCCCGCCAACCCAATCATCGATGATGCAGGGCTTCATCGGCCATGACCTCAGGGGACAGCGAGGGAAGAGAGGACAAGGAAGGGAGGTGGCAGTGATCGAGGGTAGGGTTTTGCCCCCCTCAGCCGGCTTAGAGGAGACGACGCGAGATGGTCTTTTTTGTGAGTACGCTGTTCTTGATAAGTCTTATATCGTGCGCACAAGGCTAATTGTCAGCATAGTTTCAAAAATCCATTGTTGACTGAATCATGTTTTTTAGTTGGTTCTGAGCCTACCCTGCATTTTCATCCTAGATTTGCCACTGGTCTCGACGGCGCGTAGCGTCATCACCTTCTTGATGGCGTCATCGTGGAGCTGAGGTTACCATCGACACAACTTGTTGCCATCAGCCTGCAAGTTCAGTTCCTATCTCGAAGACCTTCGATGATGATGTGGGCTGGTCTCAAAGGCCTTCTATATTTTACACGTGACCGAGTTGCAACCGCTCTCGGTCCTCGTAGTCTGCTGGCAGAATCAGTGCTCCACGACCGGAGCGATAGGACATGCGGTTCTCTTCGGCAGCAGCTTGGTGGTGTGGTTCGATGATGTCTGGTGGTTTAATAAGGAGGTGTAGTGCCACATCTAGTCGGTAGTCGGGTGCTTCTTGCGGGATGTAGCTACTCCTGTGTTTCTTGTATCTATCTTTGATTTGCTGTAAGAGGGTTTCGAAATCACTATGTACCGGTTCAGCCGTGTGGCTTTATAAAGCGGGGCAAAAGTATGTTTCGAGGAGAAGAAATACAATATGCAAGAGCAAAAACAAACAATATGCATAACAAGGATCCAAGTCTACATGTGACGAGACAAACCCGTAGCCATGTTGCACATGGCTGAGAAGTTAGAGCATCTCCAACAGTCGCGCTATCCGGCGCCTGCGCTATAATAACCGCTGGTATAGAGCGCGGGGAGACAAATTTGGTCCTCCAGCATGCGGCCTATCCGCGCCGGCACTGCAAAAAAAAATTGGTGCGCCGGGTGTTTTGCCCTATCCGGGGCGCCATATCTGAGGCGTTGGCTGCAGCACGCGGCATCGTTTGGCAAACGTGCGAAGCCCCCAACGGCTAGAAATTCACCCGCGCTCATGCCCTCTCTCTCCCCACCCACGCCACCGCCGCGCGATTTCTCTGGCGCCGCTCGATTTTGCGGCCACCGCTCGACGTCGCCGCCATGCCGTAGATCTGCCTCCCCCGCGCCTCCTCTCGCCAGTCTCAAGCTCTCCACCGTGCTGTACCGAGCCGGCGCCGCCACCGACGGGTACAAGGTCCGCGCCTCCGCACAGTTGATTGGGCACCGCGCCTCCCTCCTCTTGCTAGCCCCGTGCTCCGGCGACCATGTCTTCCTCGAGCCTACTTTCAACATGGCGCACCCTAGGTGTTCGCCCAAATTCTCGCAAGGTATGCGCCTCCACCGACCGCCAACATTTTTTCCTCGATTTCTCGCCGACGGCATCTACCCAAGGTGGCAAACATTTGTGAAGCCGGTTATTCAACCACGAGGTAAGAAATAAACCCAATGTCACAATGCACAAGCGACAGCTAGGAAAGATGTAGAGAGAGCATTTGAGATTTTGCAAGCACAATTTGCCATTGTGAGGGGGGCGGCTAGATTTTGGGACCAAGAGTGCCTTTGGTATATCATGATTGCTTGTGTCATCATGCATAACATGATTATAGAGGATGATCGTGGGAAAAATGTGGATCATACCCACTATGAATTGATGGGTGTTCATGTGTAAGTGAGGAGGTCCGCACATAGGGTGGCCCGATTTATTGCCTCCTATCATTCCATCCGTTCCAATGAAACACATGATGAGCTCCAAAAAAGATTTCATGAAAGAATGGTGGAAATGATATGGACTATAATAGTTCCTGCTTCTAATTTGCATATTTGTTTTATTGTTTGAAAAAACTATGTTGTATTGTTGATTCATATCTTGTTGTATTTATTGTGAATAATTTGATGTACTTGTTTTATTATTTGCTTGTGTTGTAATAATAAATACTGATTTTTTCTATAATTTTTTTAAGCTTGTTTGATCTTGTTGAATGCATAGAAGTGTGTGTATGTTATTTGCACCGATTTTGCGCAATGTAATTTGAAGCGTCCACTAGAAGAGCCTTTTTTGTTCCGGCGCTCGCGCTGCTATTTGGCGCCTCTGGTGGAGGAAAACAGTGCGCCACGCACGGTATAGCTTTCCAGTGCGATCGCAGCGACGTTTACAGCGTGAAAATATGGCGCGGCTATTGGAGATGCTCTTAGCCGAAGTAAAGAGACACGATCTAAATAAGCACGGAGCATAAATGTAGCAAGGATAGGTAGTCAAAATCCGCAAAGTACACACAGGTCGGGGAAGATTTTTTGAAACCCAATATGCTGGCCAGTGAGGAGGCGCGCATGTGGGGAGGTGGACCCCATAGCAAAAAAATCAACATATATTTTTTGAAATGTATTTTCTGAGGTTTAAACAATTCTAAAAAATATTCATGTGTAGGTAATTGAACACCTATTTACGTACTCTCTCCGATCCATATTACCTTTCGTAAATACGAATATATTTAGATACATCCATATTTATGAAATGTAATATAGTTTGGAGGAAGTATGAAATTTTGAACCTAAATATGCATATTTATGGCTTGTATTAAAAAGACAATAGTCTGTGAGGGTAAGTTACAAGATCGGTAACTTGATGTAGTAACTTAATCCTACCGGATACTCGCATGCACGCGCTCGTGGAGTAACCTGTGCATGGTTCAAGTTATGATTTCTGCGAGCTGACTCCTTTCGAACGGACTGCCGCGTGTGGTTCGCAGGTACAATCACGAACTGATGGTGCACGCGCGAGCGACTACAGCCGGCCGCAAGACGTCGACTACTACTACTACCGCCGTCCATCAGCTGGTAGCAGCAATGATTGGGAAACTCCGCGACATGCTGCCGGCTCGCGCCCCTTGGCTTGGAAATGGAAGCACGTCCTCTCCTTCATCGTCTCCATTCCACACGCACACCATGCTGCCAGAACAATAGAAAAACAGGAGATAAATACCAACAGCACTTCTCCACGATCCGATCGCAACCCAACAGACAAGCGTTGACAGACACCTGGAAGCTGAAAAGAGAGGCACAGCTACTTGTACCGGACCGCCGGCGACCATTCCTCCGGCTGGGACGAGGAGGGTTCGAGTCCTCATTCCTCAACGCAATGTCTCGCGCTTCGTGGCTCCTGACGTGCTCCCCGTGCGCGGCGCTCGCGGCGCTGGCCGCGCTCACCACCACGCTGCTGGTCCTCGGCTACGCGTCGTCGAGGCCGACCTCCTTCCTCAAGGACGCGGGGCACGAGTACGACGACGTCGCCCACAGCCCGGACGCCGCCTCGGCGACCGTCCCGAGGCGCGGGGCGGCGTACCCGCCGGTGCTCGCGTACTACATCTCCGGCGGCCACGGCGAGTCGGTGAGGATGACGCGGCTGCTCAAGGCCGTGTACCACCCCAGGAACCGGTACCTGCTGCACCTGGACGCCGGCGCCGGCGCGTACGAGCGGGCAAGGCTGGCGGGCTACGTCCGGTCGGAGCAGGCGTTCCTCGAGTACGGGAACGTGCACGTCCTCGGCAAGGGGGACCCCGTCGACGGCCGCGGCGCGTCCGCCATCGCCGCCGTGCTCCGCGGCGCCTCTGTGCTGATCAGGATCGGCGCCGACTGGGACTGGCTCGTCACGCTCCAGGCCACGGACTACCCGCTCGTCACGCAGGACGGTACGTGTGCAACACTGCTATTAATCCGTCATCAACTCCGGCTAATCACTGACAAAATTAACGGTGGCATGCATGAGCAGACCTTCTGCACGCCCTCTCCGCCGTGCCGCGGGACCTGAACTTCATCGACCACCGGACGGATTCCGAGACCGCGCCGGTGGTCGTCCTGGACCAGAACCTCCTGCAGAGCACGAACGCGGAGATCTCCTTCTCGTCGGGGCAGCGCGCGAAGCCCGACGCGTTCGAGCTCTTCAAGGGCTCTCCCTGGACGGTGCTGAGCCGGGGGTTCGTGGAGCACTGCGTGGTGGCGCCCGACAACCTGCCGAGGACGCTGCTCATGTACTTCAGCAACGCGCTCAGCCCCATGGAGTTCTACTTCCAGACGGTCATGGCCAACTCGGCGCGCTTCAGGAACAACACCGTCAACCACACCTTCCGGGTCTACGTCCCGGACGGCGACCAGCGGTCGCGGTACGACGCCGTGGTGGGCAGCGGGGCGGCCTTCGCGGGCCGGTTCGGTGACGGTGACAGCGACGAGGCGCTGCTGCAGAGGATAGACCAGGAGCTGCTGCGCCGCCCGCTCGACGGCCTCACGCCGGGACTGTGGTGTGCTAGTGGCGATGAAGAGGCCGCGGGCAACGACTGCTTGGCCCGGGGCAACATTGACGTTGTCAAGCAGAGCGAGGCGGGAGGGAGGCTGACCAAACTGGTGGCCGGCCTTGTCTGGGCCGCCGGACCGTGAGACGGCTGCTAGCGCGTTGAGGGCAGAGTAGGAGAAATGAGAAGTACACGTGGCTCCAAAGACAATGGGCTTTGCAGGCTGGCTGCCCGGTCGCCGAACCGGAATTTGTATTCATTTGTATCATAATCACACTATTCAAAGTTCCTCTTTTTTTTTGAAATTTTAAATATATAGAGCAAGCAAGCCGCCTCATTAAAAACCTTCCAGTCCCCTTAGGTACCCTGGTAAGGAAAAGAGTGCGTCTGAAACTCGCTGCTCACAGAAAAGTTGCATCGTTTACAATAGAGTTCAGAATGAAACTAGGAGGATCATCTACCCAATTACAAGATAACTTATTCAAGAAGCTAAACCTAGCTAACTCATCTGCTACCACATTTGCTTCCCTCGGGCAATGAGAGAAAGAAACAGAGCCTATGGTAGCAACCATATCCATGCAATCGGCATAAGTAGCAGCCGATTCATTCCACCAAGCCTCCTCGCCCAAACAAGCTTCGATAACATCCATCGAATCAGAATCAGCTTGAATATTATTGCACCCCACTTCAATTGTGAGCGTCAAACCCTCTCTCATTGCAAAGGCCTCCGCTGCCTCCACCGAAGAAACATGTGGAATATATTTGGTAGAGGCAGCGATGAAAGTTCCTTTGTAATCTCGAAGAACAGCTCCCACCGCACCTGCGCCAACATCTGGATGAAAGGACGCGTCGACATTCAGTTTTACCTGTCGCGGTGCAGGTCTCTTCCACTTCTTCGCCTCCTCACCAGGAATCTGAGTACCAATCTTCGCGGAGTTTGCCACAATAGATAAAATAGAAAGCTTACATTTGTGGATCAGAGGCACACTCTCATCATGAGTTCTTCTTCGTCTAATCCACCAGAGATACCAGGAAGCCGTAACAATTAACTCCTTTAATTTAGACGTCGAAAATCCTGGAATATTGGAGTTAGGACCTCTCAGAATGTGCTCCAGGACAACCGAACCTGATATATCCGTGAGGAGGGCATCCGATATGAATGTTGATAGGCCCAGCTCACTCCAAAGATCTTGAGCAGTTTGGCATTTGAAAAGGAGATGAAGAATGTTTTCCGCATCCAGATGGCAAATCGGGCATTCTCCAGAAGTACCAATGTGTCTATTAACTAAAATACTTTTTAGAGGAAGAATCCCATGGAGGGCTCGCCAGGCGAATATCTTAATCTTGCTAGGAACTTTCAGACTCCATAAAGTTTTCCAAACCGGATTGTGAATTGAAGTACCAGGAAGAGCAAGCTGACTGGCCCGAGGGCCAAACTGATGTTTCCATTGTAAGTAGTAAGCAGACTTGACTGAATATTTTCCATGTTTTGTATAGCCCCAAGCAATAAAATCATCAAACCCCCGGTTATTAAGCGGGATCTGGAGTACACGTCCAACATCAGCATCATTAAGAAGTTCACTCAGAAGTTGAGTGTCCCAGGTCTCGGATACATGATTTATAAGCTCACTAACCTTTGTATAGACCGCATTGCCCCTCAAAGAAGTCAGTTTAAAATCTGGGCTGCTTGGGATCCATGGGTCAGACCAGATGTTTATGTCCTCTCCATTCCCAACCCTCCAAATATAACCTCGCTTAAAAGTAGCCACGCCAGCTAAAATACTTTGCCAAGTAAAGGAGCTCCCAGACTTCGGACCAGCCATAAGAATGTTGCCGTCCGGGTAATACTTTGCCCTCAAAACCTTTGCACAAAGCGAGTTTGGTTCAGTAATAAGTCTCCATACTTGCTTAGCTAGCATCGCCAGATTGAAAGAGTGGAAGTCTCTAAAACCCATACCCCCTTCATTCTTCGGATAGCATAATTTCCACCACGCGTACCAATGCATTTTGTTGCTATTGTCATCATCCCCCCCACCAAAAAGATGCAATTGCATCCATCATTCTCTTGCAAACCCCCTTAGGAATCTGGAACACAGACATGGCATAAACAGAGATAGCTTGGGCAACAGATTTAAGTAGGATCTCTTTACCTCCAATAGACAACAGTTTCTCTTTCCATCCATTTATCCTCTGGATAATCCTCTCCACAAAATGAAGAAAACAATCACTCCTATCAGCACCCACCAACGCAGGCAAGCCCAGATATTTATCAGACAAAGCTTCAGTGTCAATGTGCAGCACCTCACAAATCTCTGCCCTCAGAAGAGCATTTGTATTAGGGGAAAAAATATACTTGACTTCGCTAAACTCACCAATTGTCCTGAATTAGCACAGTAAGTATCCAGCACTTGTTGCAAGGAAGTTGCATTATTCATATCAGCTTTCATGAGAATAAGGGAATCATCAGCAAATAGTAGATGTGAGACTGACGGTGCATTTCTGCACACCCTTACCCTATCGATGCCACCAACTTCTTCTTCATGCAATAAGAGACCAGATAAGCCCTCTGCACATAACAGAAACAAATAGGGGGATAATGGGTCCCCCTGACGTAAACCTCGAGAAGGAACAAACATCTCAGTTTCCTCGGAGTTAAACCTTACTTGATATCGGACTGATCCAACACAAGCCATCATCAAATCTATCCATCTATCCGCAAAACCCAGCTTACGCATCAAATTCTTCAAGAATACCCACTCCACCCGATCATACGCCTTGTGCATATCCAGCTTCACTGCACACGTCCCATTGACACCTAATCTCTTGTTTTTAATGGCATGAATACATTCATATGCCACTAGAACATTATCGGTAATAAGGCGGCCCGGAACAAAAGCACTTTGCATTGGAGAGATCACATCAGGAAGAATGCTTTTCAACCTAAAAGCCAGCATCTTCGATATTATTTTATAGATCACATTGCACAGACTTATTGGCCTATATTGGGTGATAAGCTCGGGAGTATCAATCTTCGGAATTAACACCACCGTAGTATCGTTCCAGCCTTCTGAAATAACACCTGTATGGATAGCCACTAGAATCTCCTCTGTAATTTTCTCTCCACAAATAGACCAGAATTTTTTGTAGAAAATGGCATGTAGCCCATCCGGACCAGGGGCTTTGAGATCCCCTATACTGAACGCCGCTTTTTTAACATCTTCAGCTGTGAAAGGTGCAAGCAGCCTCTCATTCATTGCATCAGTAATTCTTGGTTGAATTTTGTCCAAAACTGCAGGGTCAGTAGCCTGAACTTCAGAGGTAAATAGATTAGTAAAATAACTCAAGATCAAAGGTTTTAACATTTCCGTACCTTCCACCCAATCACCCTCATGATTTTTGAGTTTTGTAATCAGATTTTTCTTCCGGCGAGCTGAAGCGAAATTGTGGAAAAAAGCTGTATTGCGGTCCCCATGCTGCAGCCAGTTAGCACGAGAGCGTTGCGACCAATAAATCTCTTCCTGTTCCAGCAATATTTCCACCAAATTTGCTAACTCCTTTGCTTTGATATCATTATCCGCAGACAGTGGCCTATTCATAGTCCGCTCTAGCTCCCTTTGAGCCTTCCTCAGCCGACCCTTTGGCTTTTGGAGGACTTGCATGTCCCATGCATGCAGCGCCTGGTGCATACGGCCAAGGCGTTGGAGCACGCCATCATCCGTAGGGCCAGCAGCCATATCCCATGCACGTTGAACTTCTAGTCGAAATCCCTCTTCCTGGAGCCACTTAGCTTCAAACCTTTTTGACCGAAGACGAATAGTAGCAGAGGGAGCTTGATAATCAGTGTCCAAAAGAATCGGTCTGTGGTCAGACTTTGTGTACTCCAAGTGTCGGAGCATTGCTCCTGGGTGCATTGTAATCCAGTCGCCATTGGCCACAGCTCTATCCAACCTCTCTCTCATCTGTCCTCGCTTCCAAGTAAAAGGATCCCCCATAAAGCCAATATCTTCCAGGTTACAGTCCATGAGCACCTCCCTAAAATTCTGCATATAAGGTTGGGGGCGAGGATTACCCCCTTCCTTTTCATGGGAAAACAAAATCTCATTGAAATCTCCAAAAACCACCCACGGTAAATCCGAGTTATTGTTCAGCTCTCGGAGTTTGTCCCAGGTTTTATATTTATCCTCCCAACGGGGTTCTCCATAAATCCCCGTCAACCTCCAGATTTTCTCGGGTCTCTCAACCACTCGAACATCAATATATTTTGGCGCAGAAAAAATAAGTTCAATTTTGATTTCCTTTTTCCAGAACATAATAACACCCCCACTTCTCCCATTACTAGGATTTACTATTTTATAATCCATATTCAGCCTCCTTCTTGAACACTCAGCCGGATAATCATCAAGGTGGGTCTCCGACAAAAACATCACCTCGGGGTTACTTCGCTTCTTGACATGAAGAAGCGCACGAACTGTCGGGGCGTTACCCAGGCCCTGACAGTTCAGACCTAGGATCCTCATTGCGCCCGGACGGACCCCTCGAAAGAGTCCGCCGATCCTAGTGAAGGGGAGTCAGCTCCATCCTTCTTTGAGCGTTTGGGCCGCTCAAAAGCCCCAGCAGCTAGGTCATTTTCAGTCTCACTGGTCGTGTCTACAGCCATGTCTGCATGTGTGTCCGGAATCGTTTGCTCTGGATTCAGAGGTGGTTCTGATTGTAGAAGCAATCTCCTTTTAGCTCCAATATTTTCAACATCCCCAGGCTCCTCTCCATCAAGCATGCTAAGATCACCTTTCTTTCCAGGACTGGTAGCAGTATCTTCTAGAGAACCCTCTGTTTTATTGTGATCTTCAGAAAACGGCAGTGCGTTATATCTCCAACTAGTCATAGCACCTCTTCCTCTGCTGTTCATATCTGCTCCTCTACCAGCAGCACGTCTGGCATGTGAGCGACCACCACGATCAGCACGTCCACCACCTCTAGAACATGCTACAGATCGACCTTTCCAAGTAGACCAGTCTGCCTTCAGGAACTCACCCCATTTTAATTTATCTTCTTCAATCTCTCATGTGCCACACTCAGTATGAATATGCCCAACCAACCCACAAGCTCCACAAAATTTTGGCATTTTTTCGTATTTAACTTGATAGAACTCCCTCTGACCAGCCCTAGATACTATCACAAACCTTGCCAGGGGAACATCGACATGCAGCTTCACACGCACACGCACAAAATTGCCCATGCCATTAACATTTGTCTCAACCGAGCCAATAACTTTGCCAACCTTTCTCTCAGTTAGGTTCTTAATTAAAGCATCGGTTCTGTAGCCTATGGGAAGCTTGTGAATCTGAATGTACGTAGCAAATGAGTTTAAATCAACCGACTCCGGGTCTGATAAACCATCATATTCTTCAATGCAAACAATATTCTGTCTAAAAAGCCACGGACCTCCTTTCTCGACTTTCAACCAATCCCCATGGCAAAAGCATTGGACCGAAAATAAATTCCCCTCAATATGTTCAAACCTGATCTCTTTGGCTGGGCTCCAAGCAATTTTCATGTGCTGCTCGAAGGTTTGCGGACTAAAGAAATTCGATGTGTGCACTCTTGCCAAAGCCATCCACTTCATACCTTGTTTTGGCGCTGAAACTTCATCCTCGAAAACTAGATCATCTATCTCGTCATCCTCAATCCCAAGTCTTCGAATCATGTCATCAATTGGTTCAGCCTTTCTGCTTCCTGTACCCCCCGTCGCATTGGAAGAACTTGACGCTGGCTCCGCCATGACTCGAGAGCCTCACCAGAAACCCTAACGGGATCCAGGGAAGAACGCTTGAGAGGAAGAACGGAGATGGGAAACCCGAACCAGAGGCCTAAGACCACGGGGTCGAAGACCAGCGATCCGGGGAGTAGATGAACTCCGTGTCGGCGGTGAGGCCGACGGCGGAGGACGGGAACCCTAGTCGCGAGCCCTAGGTCACAATTTCCATTATGATTAGTTGCTCAAGATTTGGTAGGACCTTCAAAGTTCCTCTTAACAGAGCACGATTCAAAGTTTATGGCTAACAGGTCATACTCTTATCACTTGATCGTCCTTAATCAGTAATCACTCGCGTCGCAATAAACTCAAACGCTTCGTCCCCAGCAGGTGATTGCACAATGAGCACAGAAGAGCAGACTTCATAGTTCATATACATCTAATCAAAGATGAATGATCAAAACATCAGGAATCACAAGATGAGTGATCAAAGATGAATAAGACAAACATCAGGAATCAAAAGATCAGTGAGAAGTCACAGTGCTGCCGTTCAAATAATATCAGAAGCGTACATCATCCTTATATGCTTTGTGGCCAACAGTTCAGGAAGAAATACATTTTTGAAGATCTGATTGACTTGGTAAACAATCTCGTGTGTGTATGTGTGGCTGGCCATGTTGTTACAGATGGGAAGTAAACTAGTAGTACATGAACAAATCTTCTTAGAAATAGCCAACGGGTGAAATTTCAGGCCGATTGCCCTCCTGACCCAATTGCCTAATGGTACCATGACAGAGGATTATATGTATCTTCTGCGAGAAATCCTCTGCCGTAATACCGACACGAGTTCCCATGAAGCTGATACTCTTCAAAATTGGATCATTTATGTCTACCTTCCTTGCCCATAAGATTTTTCGAGCACAGGAACAGCAGGTCCATAAATTCTAAAGCATCGATCACTAAATGACCCCACCAGCTTGGAAACAACTTCCTTGAAAAACATGGAAGCAACCTGTGATGAATAAGCTTGATGAGGATCGTGAAAAATAAACAAAATAAAGGCACTTGACGTGTGTACTCATAACAGACTAGTTATACCTGACGATATAGAGGTGAATTAAACTTAAAATCCACTAAGAAGTAAAGGTCACAGGTTCCAGGGGTAGGTCCAGGTTTGAATTCCCAAACGTTTATCAAATGATCGAAAAGCCCACTTTGAGACGCTGTCGTCTGCAACACAGCAATAGCAATCAGAAGCAAAACAAAGTGCATCTATTAAACAATGGTAAAAAGGAAAAAGTAGGATACTACAGGGAACTCCCATATCACTGTGATAATCCAAGTGAAACAAACACTCCAGACTAATAGCAAACCTAGATAATCCAAGTTGATTAATAGGCTTTCATCCTAGATTGACCATACGTTGTAGTAGCCCCTCTGTTCCAAAATAATCGATGTTCTAGTTTGTCCCAAGTCAAACTACTTTAAATTTGACCAAGTAATTTTTATAATATATCACCATCTAAAACACAAATTTAGTTTTATTGCATTAATCATACAATGATACAATAGGTTTTTGTACTATATAGATTTGATGTTGCGGATATTGACACATTTTTCTGTTACTTTGGTCAAACATATAAATTTGACTTAGAACAAACCTAGAACATCGGTTATTTTGGAACAGAGAGGGTATTTATCAAAACAAGGTAAAAAAACTTCCATGCCAGCTTTGGAAGAAAATGAATGCCCATGATAATAGAAAACAAAGAGAAAAATATACATTGCTTGTTAGGGTGGGTGCAGATCATACATTTATAGCAATGCCAGTCAATCAGATAACAGATATACGTTGTAATAATAATAACTGTTACAACTGTAAAGGACACATCAGCAGATAGTTTTATAGCGAAAAATATCTCTATTTATCTAAAGATATAGACTGCTTGGTGCACATTTAACCGTATTTTGTGACATCCAAGCAGATCACATGCCATGAACTAAAAAAAATTGACCCTCTGAATTCTCAGGCAAAGTACCCCTACCATTGTACTTGTCGACGAAATATATCCATACAGGAATCCCATATTTACAAAAGCCATCTAAGTTTCAGATATTAAAAAAAAGTCATGAAGGCCCAAACTCAACAACTCCCCATATAAAAATGTTAAGAAAGCCAGGAAAAGGAGTAAGAAAGAACTTTCCACGTTCATACAACCAGACACTCATTAGTCCTACATTTTTCAAAGAAACTTTGGTGACATCATAAATAATGGCAAGTTGAACTGAACATGTAAGATATGAGTTGAGACCAATATCTGCACAGATAGTTTAATGCAAGTGTGACTCTGGTAGCTCAGAAATGCTTAATTTCGTAACCAACACTATGGTGTTAGAAAACAGGTGATTTCAACCCAGGCCCAGCAAACAGCAATTAGTACATTTTCATTTCCTGCCTGGTATATAAGCAGCCAAGCTAGTTACTCCTAGCTAAAATGAATGCAATGGTTTTAAATTTTAACTTGTTGAGGAAAACAGTATTTGAAAAACCTACAACCAATGCCTGTGCTAACTAGGTGTTTGCAGTTCGGCCAAACTAATATCATATCTGGCCAAATAAGAGGCTGGGCGTATTAACAGAAGGGAACTTATCAATAATGGCCATGGAAGAGGTTGAAGAGTTTGTACAACTAATAACCTTTGGATTAGCTCACGAAAGAAATAATTCAGCCGGTAGGGAAACTAGGTTAGAAGTGTTACATTCAGCAGATCTAACAGCAAACCATTCACGAAAGTGAAGAATCAATTTCTAACATGTGACAACAAAACTTCCTTGGAATATTGCATTCATTTGCAGTGACAAATAATCTAGATGAAGACGGTGGTTTTGCAGTGACAGCATTAAAACAAAATAGTAACCACATAAGCCATGCATTTGATTGGACTTGCAATACAGCTGCATGTAGAACGCCCTATCATCCACGACAGTTTTCCTCTTATTCTAGAATCATTCAAGAGTCAGTGATCTAATTGTCTGCCCATGGTTTGTAAGCGCGATGACAGATGCAGTTACACGACTCTTACCTTGATATACTTGGGCTTCTCCATCTCCACATGGGACACATAGCTCTCCACGAAGAACTTGAACCCGATTTCGAGCTCGGCGTCGAAGGAGCCGTTGTCGTACCGCCTAACGACCCTGGAGCGCTGGCACCAGGGAACGAAATCCTCGTAGAGGTCTACAGCCGCGACGACGGCGTACATCTGCTCCGGGGAGTACCTAATAAAAGCACAGGCAGCCACGATCAATCATTTCCGTTTCAGAGGTTATGATTGCCTAGGCGAGAAAACAGGGCAGGGCGGTATGTTTGACTGTACCCCATGACGCGCCTCTCCTCGTAGACCTTGGAGAGGACGCTGCCCTCCTCCCCGTCGCCGCACCCGAGGAAGCTCCTCGTCTGCGTGGGCGCCGGCCACCCGCCGCCCAGCCGGTGCGGCTGGGCGCGCGCCGGCGGATCGGCCCACCGGCCGCGCGGCACGGCCAGCGTGGCCGCGCACCTGGCATTGGCGAGCGCCTCCCTCCTGACGCACCCGCCCTCCGCGGAGCCCCGCAGGAGGGGGGCCAGCCCCCTCCTCCGCAGCACCGCCCGCGCGCACGGCAGCATCGGCGTGATCCGGCGGCGGGGAACCCTAGATTCGGGGAGGCCGCGGGGAAGGTACGGCTGGCGGCGTCGCCGGTGGGGAGGGATCGGAGGAGGGGCGAGAGGCGTGGGGAAGCGGGGGAGGTCTCGGGTTGCGGTGGGGGCAATCGGATTTTTGGTGCGGGGCGGAACGGGCGGTATGGGGGGATGCGTGGCTGGTGTGCCTACGATCTAGCGCCACCAGGTTTGGAAAGGAAAGCGTCGGAGCTGGGCGAGACTCCCCGTCGAGGCTGTGCCGTCGGATCGGTACGGGCGGCGGCACGAGTATGCAGCGCCGGTGGACGGTGGTTGCGCATTCGCAAATCTGACGAGGAGATTGAGAAGTTTTTTTTTTTTTTGACGTGCTCCTTGCGTTGTTTGATTTGGAAACTTCGTCCTGCCTAAGCAAATGAACACGTGTACAGCTACCCAGGAAGGAGGAAAACACGTACACGGTACGCGTGTTTGGGTCGCACGTGCTCGGACGCATTTGCACTGGACGGCAGATTTTATGTTCTTTGCAACGGACAAATAAATCTGAGATTGGTCGGGTAACTCAACCAAAACTAAACTGAACCCGTGGGATGTATTCAAGCAAACCGAACCAAACTAAACCCACTAGGATAAGCATTCACACCTAACCCAAACTCAACCACGTCACGTCTCCACCTAAACTGAACTAAAACCATCATAGGAACTATGGTTATAGCCTACGGTTCAAGAACGGTTAACTACCTAGCTGCTGCTCCTTACAACCGTGGCCACAATCATGCTGCGCTCGACACAAGGCCAGCTCCTCGCCCGGCCGCAATCCGTTGAGGTCAGCTCACCACTAGGCAGAGGCGACGCACAGAGCACCCTTCCTTTCCGTTCCCAGCGCTATATATTCGTTCAGACGTGCGCGTCTCGTCTCGTCACCGGACAGACACGCAGCACCCAGCAGCGGCGGCCGGCGACGGCTGTGCCGGAGGTGCCGAGGGTGCGATTTCGCGCCGCAGGTGGTGCTGGGGCGGTCGATCATGGTGTTCCTGGGCCTGCTCATCCTCTCCGCGTCCGATGTCGGCCATGGGCGCCACCTTGAACAGTTGAACCTCGCCATGACGCCATTGATGTCCGCACCGCCATGCCGCCCGTCCGGCTCATGTGCATCTACATGTGCGTCAGCGCTAACTCCCAGTCCTTTTGCCAACTCCCGCGCGCTCGTCACCTGCGTAAGGACCTCCCGAAGAGCCATGGCGTCGTGCTTGCTCTAGGGGTTCGTTGGGCTCAGCGGCGCCATCTTCTCACAGGTGCACATTGCCAGCTACAACGATGACGCCAGGTTTCTGGCGCGCTCGACACGCAAGGCCAGCGCCTCGCCGACACGCCGCAGATGGCACTCATGGAAGCTTGCTATGGGAGACGCGCGCAGGCGGAGGTGACGGTGGCGAGTAACCACTGTTTCCGCGAGGCCGCTTAAAACGTCATGGAGGAGGCTCGACCTGAGCTCGCCGGCCCCGAGCGCCGTCGCCTACCTCCAGCCTCCCCAGCCATTTGCGCCGCCGGCCCGCCTCCCCAGCACCGAGCACGCCACCGGCGCGTGCGATGGACGGGTCCCTACCGACGCACGGAGGCCGCCTCCCCAGGCCGGAGCGTGATGCAGCGGCGGCAGGCCGGAGCGCCCAATGCTGCGGCGGCGAGAGGCCGGAGCGGCAAGCTTGGGGCGGCGGGGGGTGGGCGCGGGGCGGCTAGGGGAGGGTGCGGGGCGACGAGCTCGAGGCCTGCGCAGGCCGCCCTGGTCCCTGGTGGTTGTGGCCGGCTGAGGGGGTGGGTGGAAATGTAGCCGGCTGGCGACTTTGCCGGTGCAGAGCAGCGCCGAACACGTGCCATCAGATTGATCGAGGAAGTGGGACCTGAGACGTAGGCGACGGCCAAGCCGTCGAGCTAAACACAGCTCAGAACCAATCGGACAAACCAGTTCCGAACCACGGGTTGGAACTGTTTGAAACCGGAACCATTACATCCATACCTGACCGCACCTAAACTAATTTCTAGAGGAACCGAACCAAACCGAACTTTTTTGAGAGCAAGCCCATTTAAACCTAAACTGAAGCAGCCCACGTGGAGAAACTGAACTAATGCACCCGGTTTTACGAGAACCATTCCCAGGTTTACGGACAAAGGTCTTGCCTGAACAAAAAAAACTCACGTAGAGCGGGTATCATATTCATCGATCGATAGTGGAGTATTTTGGTCAAAGCTGGTATCATGTATACTACTACCTTCGTTCTAAAATGTAAGTTTTTTTAAGAGCTACCTCAGCTTTTTAAAAATACTTATATTTTGAAACGGAGGTAATACTACTTAAAATAATATTATATAGTATGTTATTTGTTTTTCTATGAACTTGTCCTACGAAAGAAGAAGTTTGTCTCCAAGCTATTGGTCGGAGGCTCAAACTTATTTTAGTTGCATCCAAACGCATGAACATTTTTGTACATTGAGCATTTTGATTTGATTCTCTGGTTTGAGTGAGTGTTGGATCAGTGGAGCATCAATTTTAAGAGTGGTTCTGCCAGTTTAAGATATTGTAGTTTTACCACGTAGCACTTTTAGGTGAATAGTTTGGTGGCAAAATTGTGCCAAGCTGAACAGAAATTTCGTCGGTCTACCGGTAATTTTGGTTTCTTCTTATCTACTAAGATTCATGCAGTTGGATCCGCGGTTTAAGACTGATGACCTAATTGCTGAAGGAAACATAAACTTTGGTACCTTCTTTGCGGGTAGCTCTACTTGATTGTTGACTTGCCTCTTGTGGTTGTTGCTGCCGACTGGGGATATGCTGAAGTGTGACGTATCGGCAGTGTGTTCCCAAGGACGATGTGGGCCACCTGCCTACATTGGTGGAACAGAGAAGACCGATTGCCGACTCCAGATCCAGCGCTCTCGGACTAGCTTCAGTCTTGGCTTGGTAGGAGAGTGGATCTTCACGACTATTTGACATGTGTCGCCCTAGTTTCTTGGTGCCTGTGGAGGCACCGGAACAACATTGTCTTCAAGGGCGCGACCCCATCGATAGCGATAGTACTCCGTAAGATCCTTTCTGAAGCTGAGTTGTGGAGGATAGCCAGTTTGTTTAGGGCTAGGCTAGCAGTAAAGGGTTTAGGGCGGATGGAGGTTTGGCGAGTAGTCACCCTCCATTTTTTTCCTTTTGTTGTCCTTGCTTAGGCAGCATTGAGTTTGCGTTCTAGAAGTGTGCGTCGACCATGTTGTAATTTGACCTCTTGGCCCTTCTTCTATGAACGTCTATCCATGATGTATCCTTGTAAAGTGCGATGTATATGTCTAGAATAGAAGTTTTGAGAAAATTTATACTTATCTTTCTCACATGGGATATGCGTGGGTCGATTAATCCATATCCATGTTTTTTCACTCATTCAAAGATTTTTTTCACATTAATCTTTTTGTCAGTTGCATATGGCTGTGTATTTCCGCTGCAGTTTGTTGGTTAAAGCTATCCTTTATGTAACTAGAGATTGAAGGGGTTTATAAGTGCATTGTGTTGCCCTTTATAGTTTATTCTAAAAAAAGTACATTTGTACCCACATATCATTTGGTCTTGTGATATCTGACTTCATTTGATAACTTAGGTTCGGTAGCTCATTTATTTTCCATCATGCATCAATTGTAGAGGCCCTAATTTCTCTCCTACGTGCATCACTGCACATACCACTATACTATCTACTAGTGGTAATTTATTTTTGGCCTTTGCCATTGTATTATTATGTGATTAAAATACATGATAATCAAGGGTAGAGCCAAGGATTGAAGTTTAGAGGGGGCAAAACATAATAATTTTGAGTTAGGGGGGACTAAGCTAAATCCCTCTAAATTTTCTGTTTAAATTAGCCTTAAGTAATAATTTCTTCATGTTTCACAATGCCATGGGGGGTGTGTGGGGGGGGGGAGGGGGGTGATACGTTGCAAACGTATCTATAATTTTTGATGCTTTATGCTTGTTTTACACCAATTGCTTTATGTTTTGTTTACACTTCGTGGCATTTTTATGCTTTTTCCGGAACTAACCTATTAACAAGATGCCACAGTGCCAGTTCCTGTTTTCTGCTGTTTTTGTATTTCAAAAAAGTTATACAGGAAATATTCTCGGAATTGGATGAAACAAAAGCCAAACCTCCTATTTTTCCCGACACGAGGACGAAGTCCAAAGCAGAGACAGAGGAGGGCACCTAGGTGGCCACACCACCTGGCGGCGCGCCTCCCCTCTGGCCGCGCCAGGCCATGGTGTGGGCCCCTATGGTGCCCCTGACATCGCCCTTCCGCCTATAAATTGCCTCCGACGCGAAAACCCTAAAGGAATCGGCATCCATCCATGAAAAGTTCCGCAGCGCCGCCGCTATCGAAGACCAATTTTGGGGGACAGAAGTCTCTGTTCTGGCACCCTGCTGATACGTCCATTTTGCATCACTATTTTGTATCATAATTTACTGTTATTCATTGATATATTTCACATTTAGAGATGATACTTATGTTGTTTCCTCTGTTTTACATGTTTAATGATCATTGGAGGATTTGCTGCCAAAGTCAGGATTCTGCTGAAAGAAGGACTGTCAAGACACCATATTTCGGAAGATCAAGAAATTCCAGAAAAATACCAGGAAATTATATTTTGCTAGAAGACTGAAGAGGCCAGAAGGAGGAGTCGAGAGGAGCCACAGGGCAGGCTCACACACAGGGGGCGCGGCCTGACCCCTGACCGCGCCGGCCTATTGTGTGGCCGCCCTGGCCCACTTCTGCCATCGCCCCTTCGCGTATTTCATCGTCCCCAAAAACCTAAGTCAGGGGGGCTCGGAGATAGACACTGCCGCCTCTGCGGGGTGGAAAACACCAGAGAGACAAAAGCTCTCCGACAGGCAGAAATCTGCCGGGGAAATTCCTTCCCGGAGAGGGGAGATCGTCGCCATCGTCATCGCCATCGCACCGGACTTCATCGGGATCATCAGCACCATCATCTCCATCACCAGCACCTTCATCTCCACCATCACCACGCCATCCCGCTGTAACATCTTGAGTTGAATCTTTTCAAATTCTTAGGGGAAACTTTCCCGGTGTTGATTACTCTTGTGGTTGATGCTATTGAGTGGAACCGTTGAATTAAGGTTTATGTTCAGATTGTTATTTACCATTATTTGACCTCTGATCATGATCCATATGATGTCTTGTGAGTAGTTCGTTTAGTTCTTGAGGACATGGGAGAAGTCAAGTTGTTAGTAGTGGAATTATGTTGAGTAATATTTAATGGTTTGATATTTATTTGTTGTGGTGCTATTTCACTAGGGGTGTCATGTGAACGTCGACTACATGATACTTCACCATTTATGGGCCTAGTGAGATGCATTGTGTATTTGGCTACCAATTGTGGGGTTGCTGGAGTGACAGAAACCTAAACCTTCGTTGGGAAACCATTGCACCAGGGAGCGTAGGATCTTAGAGTTTAAGACTGTGGTTAGATTTATCTTAATTACTTTCTTGTAGTTGCGGATGCTTGCAAGGGGTATAATCACAAGTGTGTATTTATCCTAGTAAGGGTAGTGCGCTAGCACAGGTTCACCCCCATAACACTTATCAAACCAATAAAGATTATTTAGTGGTATGAAGCGAAAGCACTTGACAGAAACTCTCGTGTGTCCTCGAGAACGTTTGGTCATCATAAGTTACACAACCGGCTTGTCCTTTGCTCTAGAAAGGATTGGGCCACTTGCTGCAATTGTTATTACTGTCTTTTATTTACTCGCACTTTATTTACTTGCATTACCAAATACACGTGAAAACCTGTTTGCTAGTATTTACAGTGAATCCTTGATCAAAACCACTTGTCAACACCTTCTGCTCCTCGTTGGGTTCGACACTCTTATTTATCAAAAGTACTACGATACACCCCCTATACTTGTGGGTCATCAAGACTATTTTATGGCGCCGTTGCCAGGGAGTGAAGCGCTATTGAAGAGTGGAATTGGTAAAGGTAACCGTCGCTGGGAGTATTGTTTTTATTTCTATCTTTTATTTTTATTTTATTTTGCTATGGAGAGTTCTCCATTTGGGTTCCTATTCGGGAATACTACTACCACTGCTGCACATGTGGATGAACCACCACCACCACCTGCTCAATTAGATCCTTTTAAAATACCTATGAAAATTGTTGAACGTGTTATGGATAACTGTTATTTAGGAGATGGAACTGTCCATCCGGGTGATCACTTACTCTTTATACATAAATTATGTGAGTTGTTCAAGTGTGCATGTATTTCACCGAGCCAGGTCAAGAGGAAGATATTCTCTTTATCACTGAAAGGCAGAGCTGAGGAGTGGTATCGGCTGCTTAAGGATGGTCCATCTATTGCTTGGGAGGAAATTGTACCCCTCTTTTATTCCAAATTTTATCCTCCAAGTGAAATTCATAAAGATCGTAATCGAATATATAACTTTTGGCCTCATGATGGAGAGAGTATTGCCCAAGCGTGGGGGAGATTGAAGTTACTAATGCTCAAATGTCCCATTCATGAGCTCCCCAGTAATATTGTTATTGATAACTTTTATGCGAGGCTTACTCTTCATGAAAAGGAATTTATGGATGCTTCCTGTTTTGGATCATTTACCCATATGAAATAAGATGCTAAGTGGAATCTTCTTGACCGTATCCAAGAAAATGCTGAAGGATGGGAAAACGACAAAGGTAGGAAGAGAGGTATAAATTATGATTATGAATGCATTAAAACTTTTATGGGAACCGATGACTTTCATAATGTTAGCACTGCTTATGGTCTTGATTCTCAAATACTTGCTAACTGTTTTAAGGCCTTTGCCTCTTATCTTGATGTTCCAAAGAAAGATTGGAACAAATATAATGTGCCTTATAAAGATTCCATTAGTCATATTCCTGCTACAGCTACTGAAGTTTGTACTGTTGATAGCATTTTGTCTGAACCTTATTTCGAGAAGACGCCTTTCCCTGCTAAGGTAAAAGAGCATTCTACTTTGGTAAGTGTGCTTAATAAAAGTACTAAGAAAGCTGCAGAACCTGATGAGCAAATTACTATTAAGTCTCCTATAGCTATAGTGAAGGACCTTGTTACTAAAGATGTAGGGGATGAATATATTATCTTTTGTGAAGATGCTACTAACATTATTTCACATCCTAGTAGGCGTAGGAAAACAAGTGTTCATGTTATCTCTGTCAGGATTGGCGATCATTGCTATTATGGTTTATGTGACATTGGTGCAAGTTCAAGTACCATTCCTTTAGAGCTTTACAGAGAAATCATGCATGAGATTGGCCCTTGTGAATTAGAGGAGATTGATGTGGTTATTCAGCTTGCTAACAGAGAGACTGTCTGGCCTCTTGGTATTGTTCGAGATGTAGAAGTTCTATGCGGTAAGACTAAATATCCTACTGATTTTCTAGTACTTGGTACGGAAGCTAGTAAAACTTGTCCTATTATTTTCGGTAGACCCTTTTTGAATACTTGTGGTGCTATGATAGACTGTAAGAAGGGGATTTTTTTTACTAAGTTTAATGGAGAATCTTATGAGTTTAATTTTTCTAAGTTTGCTAAGATTTCTTATGAAAATGAAATGCCTAATGAAATTTTTTGAGTTGAACAGCTTGCTTCTATTGCTCTTGCTCCTAATAATGCTTTGCAGCAATTCATTGAGGACCATGAAAGTGACGTCTTCAGGAAGGAAAGAGAAGAGATTGACGATATTCTTCTTCGTCAACCACCGTTGATTAAGCACAATTTACCTGTGGAGGATCTTGGTACCACTTTGCCACCTATGAAAGATCCTATTTTTGAATTAAAACCTTTACCTGATGATCTTAAGTATGCTTATATAGATGATAAGAAAATATATCCTATTATTATCAGTTCTAAGCTTTCAGGAAAGGAAGAAGAAAGGTTATTGGAGATATTGAGGAAACATCGAGGAGCTATGGGATATACTCTTGATGATTTAAAAGGGATTTCTCCCACTTTATGTCAGCATGCTATTAACATGGAGGAAGATGCAAAGCCAGTTGTTGAACATCAACGCCGCTTAATTCCCAAGATGAAGGAAGTGGTAAGAAATGAGGTATTGAAGCTCCTTGATGCTGGTATTATTTATCCTATTGCTGATAGTAGATGGGTTAGTCCTGTTCATTGTGTTCCTAAGAAAGGAGGTATGACTGTTGTGCCTAATGAGAATAATGAGCTTATTCCTCAAAGGGTAGTAGTTGTTTATAGGATGTGCATTGATTTTAGAAAGGTAAACAAAGTTACTAAGAAAGATCACTATCCTATACCGTTTATAGATCAAATGTTAGAGAGGTTGTCTAAGAAGACTCATTTTTGTTTTCTTGATGGTTATTCTGGTTTCTCTCAGATTGCTGTTAAAAAAGAAGATCAAGAGAAAACCACTTTTACTTGTCCTTATGGAACTTATGCTTATAGACGTATGCCGTTTGGTTTATGCAATGCTCCTGCTACTTTTCAAAGATGCATGTCCGCTATTTTTCATGGTTTTTGTGAAGAAATTGTGGAGGTTTTCATGGACGATTTCTCCATGTATGGAACTTCTTTTGATAATTGTTTGCACAATCTTGATAAAGTTTTGTAGAGGTGTGAAGAAACTAATCTTGTTCTTAATTGGGAGAAATGTCACTTTATGGTTAATGAAGGAATTGTTCTTGGACATAAAATCTCTGAAAGAGGTATCGAAGTTGACAGAGCGAAGGTTGAAGCAATTAAGAAAATGCCCTGTCCCAGAGATGTTAAAGGTATTCATAGTATTCTTGGTCATGCTGGTTTCTATAGGAGGTTTATTAAAGATTTCTCTAAGATTTCAAAGCCTCTTACTAATCTTCTTCAAAAAGATGTACCATTTGTTTTTGATGATGATTGTAAGGAAGCTTTTGAAACTCTTAAGAAGGCTTTAACTACTGCTCCTATTATTCAACCACCTGATTGGAATTTACCCTTTGAAATTATGTGCGATGCTAGTGATTTTGCTGTTGGTGCTGTCCTTGGACAGCGCATAGATAATAAGTTGAATGTTATTCATTATGCTAGTAAGACTCTTGATGTTGCTCAGAAGAATTATGCTACCACTGAGAAATAGTTTCTTGTTGTTGTTTTTGCATGTGATAAGTTTAGACCTTACATTGTTGATTCTAAAGTTACTATTCATACTGATCACTCTGCTATTAGATATCTTATGTCTAAGAAGGATGCTAAGCCTAGGCTTATTAGATGGGTGTTGCTTTTACAAGAGTTTGATTTGCATATTGTAGATAGGAAAGGTGCTGAAAATCCTGTTGCTGACAATTTGTCTAGATTGGAAAATATTTCTTTTGATCCTATTCCTGTTAATGATAGTTTTCCAAATGAACAGTTGGCTTCGATAAATGTAACTTCGCGAGACCTTCCGTGGTATGCTGATTATGCTAACTTTATTGTTTCCAAGTATTTGCCTCCAACCTTTACAGCTCAGAAAAGAAGAAAATTCTTTTACGACTTGAGGCATTACTTTTGGGATGACCCACACTTATATAAGGAAGGAGTTGATGGTATTATGCAAAGATGTGTTCCGGAGTATGAACAACAAGAAATATTGAGAAAATGCCATGGAAGTGCTTATGGAGGACATCATGCTGAAGATAGAACTGCACAAAAGGTTCTACAATCAGGTTTTTATTGGCCAACCCTTTTTAAAGATGCTAGAAGGTATGTTTTATCTTGTGACGAATATCAAAGAGTTGGTAATATTTCTAGACGTAATGAAATGCCTATGAATTATACTCTTGTTATTGAACCATTTGATTGTTGGGGATTTGACTTTATGGGTCCTTTTCCTCCTTCAAAAGGTTATACTCATATACTTGTTGCTGTTGATTATGTTACCAAGTGGGTAGAAGCCATACCTACAAAGAGTGCCGATGGTGAGACCTCGTTAAAAATGCTTAAGGATGTTATTTTTCCTAGGTTTGGTGTGCCTAGATATCTTATGACTGACGGAGGTTCTCATTTTATTCACGGTGGTTTTAGAAAAACTCTTGCTAGATATGACGTTAATCATAGAATTGCTTCTGCTTATCATCCCCAAACTAGTGGGCAGGTAGAGCTTTCAAATAGAGAGATCAAGTCTATCTTGCAGAAGACTGTCAATAGATCTAGGAAAAACTGGGCTAGCAAGTTAAATGATGCTTTGTGGGCTTATAGAACTGCTTATAAGAACCCCATGGGCATGTCTCCTTACAAAATGGTTTACGGAAAAGCGTGTCACTTGCCCTTAGAATTAGAACACAAAGCTTTTTGGGCAGTGAAAGAGCTTAATAGAGATTTTAAACTGTAATATCCCAGGATTAGAGGTCATAAAATAGAGACAATAGGTGTGTGCATTGCATTTCATGCATAGAAAATCCGGTTAATTTTCGCGCTTTTAATTAAAACTGTCAAAGTGATCGAGGTTTCGCTTATGTCAATGGGTATGGAGTTAGTCATCGACATGAGTGCGAAAAATTTCGACATGACCTTTGTTGATTTTCTTAAGTTGAGGGGAAACAATTTGAATTCGTAATTCAAAATTGAAAGAGAATAATTCAAATATAATTGACTAGGAATTCAAATCAAAAATATTGATATTAAAATTTAAATGAATAAAGTAAGGTGCAACATTGAATAAAGAATAATGTTCTTTATTATAAATGAGTTTGTTATATTACAAATCTCAAATAGTGAGATAAGTTACAAGAATGAAATAAAAATTACAAACTTGAATTAAAAGATTAAAAAAGAAAAGGAAAATCCTAAACTAATCTTCTCCATTTTCTTATCTTCTTTTCCTGCAAAACAAAACAACAAAGACAAAAGAAATGGTGTGTGTTAATGATAAAATGTTGCCATCATCAGGGATGAGGCATTTTAGTGTTTTGGAACTCAATTGAAGAATAATAGGAACTTGTCCTAATATCCAAATGTGACTAGATGGATTTAATATCTTAGGCAATAATTAGGACATATGTGTCAATTTGGATCATCGAAAAGCAATATGGATCGCATAGGCATCAAGAAAGCAACAAGGGGCATATGGTAACAAGATCTGATCCATTTGAAAAGGCAATATAATTAATTTCCCTCTAATCCAGTCAAGTTCCTAACTACAGAACCCACCTTTGAAGTTAATATAGTTCTCTGCTGGTATTGATTACCAACAGGAACTGTAGCCAACAATACAGCTGATGATCAAGTATTAGCTAATTAAGCATAAGCTTAATTAGTTATTCAAAGCCACTGATAATTAGCAAAAGTATGATAGCCATAGAGATAAATCAGGAAGCCCACATGCATTAAGCCACTTGGCTGTACAAAAAAATAAAGGCAAACAAGGATAAGCACATGACCAACCGTATCTTGCTGTAGAGGCAAAGAAACCCAACTTTACCACATGCACAAGGACTGGGGTCCACTTGCAAGCAGCACACACACTACATGCATGAAGTGTGCTGTCACCACCGCAACAGAGTACCAGAACCACAAAACTAGCACAGGAAGTGGGGATCGGCCACACCTGAAGATCACTTGCATCCACAGCAAGAACACAAAGAACAGCTCCAAAATATCATCACAAGATCCCAGCAAAAGCAATCAGTGACCAGGATCACCAAGTGAAGCACCAGGAGCTGAACTGAAGCTAGGAGGAGCAGGCCAGCAAGCTAGGAGGAGCAGGGCTGCCAGAAAGGAGGAGCAAGGCCACCAGCAGAACAGGATCAGGAAGAAGGAGAAGAACACTAGAATATATTCCCAATACCAACGCCACCTCTCCCACAATTTCAGCAACAAGGTGAACCTCCAGAAAAATCGTAGTAGTAGCACCTGTTTTACCAATAATAGATGGAATAAACGGGGGTAGCAAGAATACTCTCAGTATTGCATAGAGTTGCTATGCTTAGATCATCACAGAGTAGTAAAAATCCAACAAAAGTGAGTATCGGTTCTTATCTGTCAAGTAGAGGCCTCAGAATTTTGCATCATTGGCAGGGTCTATAGCCGCCATATATGTCTCATAGGATCATAGCAGCATCCTACTGATTATGATTCACAGGGAATCACCCCAGGAATCATATCACAAGTCACAGCCCCACATAAACTCAAGCAAATCAAGATTAGCATGCTACTGGTCCAGATCAACAAGGATCTGTACCAGGATGTTTCTTCACACACACATAGTTGTTTTTATCATCCAGTGGGATGGATTAGTGTGGAGAGCATCATCATCTGGTCCAAATAAGAAAAGCTCAGGACAGTAAACCAGCCTAGCCATCTACATCACTTAACTAGCTACTGGTGGTTGTCCTTTGTGTAGAGCATCACAAGGACTACCTAAGAACCTACTAGCTAGCAGCACAGGAGTTGCTAGACTAGGAACCCTAGAAGCCTATCTTAGAAAACCATCAGATCTTAGGTAAATGAATTAAGCCTCAAAGAATATAGGCAGAACAAAGCCCACACAGGTATGCACATAGCTACTGTGCACACTCTTCTGGAGCCACCACAATAGATATATAACAGTAGAGTAGTAGCTACTCTATAATTAGCCTCTGTTTTAGATCAAATGTCTAGGATAATCACAGCTTAATCATCACCAAACTGCCTAGTCGGTTCATATTAAAGTTAAAACTCAGTGAAACAAGTCACAAGTGTAATATGTTCAGCTTATTAACACAATCAGGAAACATCACAGCACCATAAGTAAATCAGCGTCACATCATAGCTTAACTAGGTACATCACAAACAAGAAGCTGCATCATTTGGCACAGGGCAGAGCATAGAGCCAGAAGGTGAGAGAGAGGTAGCTCACAGTAGTGGTGTAGGCGACGCCGGGGTTGCGTCTGCAGCACCGTCCCGCCGGCATTGAGGACGAAAGGTAGTCCGTCACAGCAGCATCACCACCACAACACCCCACTAGCACCACCACATCACCACCAGTACACCGCTAGAGCAGCAGCAACACCATCGTCACCCCATCATATGCACCGCCGTGGCAGCAGCACCGCGGAAGGGGACACCGGGTTGCAGCCACAGCTGCCATACCATCAGCATCAAGATGAGGAGGCAGTTGGGTACCAGAAGGTGGGTGAGCCGGTGAGGGAAGCTTAGCGGCACTGGGGTTTCAGGTGGAGAAGAGGGCGGCAAAGCCACGCCGGTAAGAGGTGGTGCCAGGTGACGGAACTGAGCAAAGGCTCGAGGCTGAGGTCGTGTCCGGGGTGCAAGGCAGGGGCATAGAGAATCTCGAGAGGAAAGCGGCGGCATCGGACTCGGCCGACGACGGCCAAACTAATTAACAGTAGCTAGGGTTCCGAAGTTGGGGACGAACGCGAGAGACCACGGAAATCAAATCGAAGCGGAGGGTGAGGTAGATCATGAGGAGGCGAACCAGAGTCCCATACCGCCAGCGCTGGATAGGGGCTCGGCAGCCGGGGACTTGGCAGCGACACGGCGGCATCATGGGGGGTTTCGAGCTGAGCGTGGGCGTCTCCGTGCGTACGAGAGAAAGAAAAGAGAGATGAGTGAGAGGGGGGCCGTCGGGCTGGGGTTTGACCCGAGCCAGACCGGGCCTAGTGGGCCGAGTTGGTCCAACTTGACCAGCTGGGCTCAGCCCATTGTTTAGTCATTTGGCTATACTAATTTCTTAAAAAAACATTTAAAAGAATGAAACAAATCCAACAAACTCAGAGTTATTTGATAAGAGGAAATGATTAATAATAAATAAAAATATCAATAAAGTACTTCTTAAGTCCAAGAACTATGGTAAGATATTTATTTTGTTACTTGAGCATTAGTTCTTGAATCTTGATTATTAAGACTTAAACCCTAAAAATATTATTTTTAAGTACTAAAATTGAGAAAAATCTTAAATAAATAATAAATCATGTTATAAGTTCTTCCTTCACTTGAATCCTTTATTTATCAATTAATTACTTTAGAATCTTTACCAAGCATGGAATGCATATCCATGTGATAAGGTAGTAGAAGATTGATGTGAGCTCTAAAAGATATTTTCATATCATCACCTTAATCACCATTCCTTTATGTAATAAAAAAACCATTAGGGTACATGTTCTTCAAAAGTAATTCTTTTAAAGAACATATCAAACAAGCATCACACCAATTCATATGCCCCAAAATAAGCAATGATATATGCTTATTAAGATTATTAAACAAACCTGGAATCAACTATGAATTGTTACTTTAGCATTACTGGCTCATGACTAATTAATTGAGTACTAATCACAATATGCTTCACTAAAACTCTTCCAATATTGAATCAACCTTAATTTGTTTCCTTGGTATGTTCATCTATTAATTACTCTTGGTTATGATGGAAACATCCTTACCACTAGAACACTAAACCTTAGGTGTAGTGCTTCTAATCAATAAGAAATATGTTCTTCAAATGTTATTCTTTTAAGAAACATTGAAAGTAAGTAACAAACCATTCCATTAAGCTTGAATTTATATAACTCTATTTGTGTCTTAAGATTGTTGTCAACCCTAATACTAACTGGGTATTCTTATCAAATAAGACTTACTCCAGCTTTGCTTGTCCATAACCAACTACTTGATTGCTAATAACAAGATACCACTTAAAAGTGTTACTTTCAAGTCTTCATCTATTGCTATACCTATCTTTTGCCATAACTCTGGTTTGAAGCTTTATTCAACTGCTTTTGAAGAATTGTCAGTTAACCTAAAACTCTTAACAACCTTGTTGTGGAATGAATCTAAAAGTGCAACTCATAATAAAGAAATCATCGCAACCTTGTATAATAAACCATCGGGTTTAGGTTACGCTTAGGGATGCATAGCATATAATTTGCATATCATGCTGCAGTTCTTTTAACATCATCTTTACCAGATGATGGTGCTACTTCAATATCTGGATTTCCTACGGATCGAAGACCTTGACTTGCATATTCTTGCAGTCAAAAAGGCAAGTTTATCTTGCTCATATCTCTTGATTGCACTGGTTTTGGAACTTTTTGCAAAGTGATGACTTCAAACTCTAACATTTCAAAAGGGATGGAAAACCTATTTTCATAAATGAACATGACTAGAGGTTATCGACCAGTGGTGATAACCTAGGAGGGCTGGCAGGTGGAACCACGGTAAGATTGTGGTGGTGGAGGTTCCACTTGCACGGGAAAGTAAACCTAGGATTAACTACCAATGCCATAGTTATTCTTATGCCGTAAAAACCATGTCGTCCAAGAGACTTGGAATGGGACGGGAAAGTCAGCTGTATCTTCTCTCGTTCGCATGTCAACGGGCAGCTAGTTGCCGGTCGCAGTAGGTCTTGCGGGACTACTTGCATATGGGTGGGACACCTAAGTTCTCACGGCACTGGTGTCTATGATGGTCCGCCAGAGGCGCCTAGGTACTTCATCGTTGGGGGTGAATATCAGGGGCATAACCTGCTCGCGTGAATTGGGTGGGCATGCGTTGTGCGGAGAAGGTAGTGATTGACTTGGATCAATGACTAGGCCCCACACCAAGGAAGTGTGGACGAGCATGCAACTCGGTTGTGCAACAAGGCTTTGATCTCTTTTGGAAGTACACACCTCTGCAGAGTGTAACAGGATGTGACATGTTACCCCTTGTTCCGGGAAGGAGCTGCGAACGCGGCAGGAAAGGTGCTCTCAAGGCACTAATACCCTGTGTTGGCTGTTGGGCATAGTTTTCATAAGTAAAAGCAATCTTTCAAGAAACTTTGATAAAACCTTGCATTGGCCTACGACTCTTTTGGGTCCATGGCTTTAGTTAGTGCATATCACACAACTTCTTTCTAAAGAAACTTGCTGGGTAACGCTCGTTACTCACCCCAATCTCTTAAACACTTGCTAGACTATGGAGAATTAGATTGAAGACAACCCAAGGAGACAAACTCAAGACATTGAAGATTAAGATGAAGTATTCTACCAACGTCAAGATTATCAGCGGAGTCTACAATTGTATGAAGCTTGGAGAAAAACTAGAATAGGGTTAGAAAGGAATCAGTTTCCTAATCCTAGAATCTAAGTAGTTAGAGAAACTCTATATTTGAGTAGCAAGCCAAATGCAGTAGTTGTAGTTTAGTTTAGTCTTCCTTGATTCTTTCTCGTTTGTAGTCGCCGGGACTAAACCTCTACCTGTTGAGGAGGTTCTGAAGATCTTCTGTATGCTGAAAATTGTAATCCTATCGACATACCGTGGACCTGCGATGTTTCTGTTGTACCACTCTGATGGATGTAATACTAGTGAGATGGTGTTTCATTAGTGTTATGTCAACGACTTGCATACTACACATGCAGTGGTATGCTGGGTCACCACAGCTGGTATCAGAGCAAACGCTTTGACCCTAGGATTAAAACCCTTTAATAGGAGACCTGTAGGTTTGGTAGTGACTATAGGAAGCCATCTTATCTAAACCAAATCTTTTTATGACTTGAGATGGATATTCAATAAAAGAATACTCCTGACACACTTGAGTCAAATGTTCTTACCTGTCTTCTTAAGTGAAGTTAGACATCTTGTTCCATACCTAGTAGTATGACATCATTAGAGCCTTACATAAAGGTTGGAAGTTGATCACATTTGGTATACAATACATGGTAGTCCAAAGAGAGGATACAACCGGAATGGGAACTATCCTATTGGAAGAAGTATACCAAGGGCAATTTGTTAAACTTAAGTCATCCGAAAATAGTAGGATGATGTTAAGTGGTGAAGTGAGTCTAGATGTGGTAGTAGAACCTCAGGTATAGTCTTGTATATGGATACTCAAGAATGCCATAAACAAGTTAGATGTACTGATAGTATAAACACTTTAATCATGTTGGGTTCACCTGAGAATCTTTACATGATGGAGTAGAACTTTTAGTGAGCCAGCAATTTCAAGCTGAGGAGGAAGTTACACAATAGAGAAACTTTATAAAAGATATGGAGTTATGGGAACCATGTCTGGTGAAGAAGTACAATGCTCATGTATACATGAAGTTTTGAGAGATCATGTGAGATTCGTCTTCAATAGGACGGAAGGTAAGCAAGAAGTAGTAGTCTTAAAGGAATCTGGATCCGTTAGAATGAATTCCAAACCCCTTTGCTCAAATTTATTCGATTGCAATTGGGCAATTGAGGTAAGTATTGAGACAAAGAGTAGTAGTCCACCACTACGTGCAATATAGCACAATATAAACCTATATTATTTGGTGCTATAAGGTACACATCTAAGTCTGAAATCTTGAGATGTTTTGCTTATGAGTATCTCACGGGCTTATGATGATGTATGTTGCCTGCACAAATTTGGATTTTCTTGGATTTTATTGTGTGACTAGATCTATGCATGAAGTATGACTTTGATGTGCAAGTGCATGTTGCATTATCAAGTCTTTACTTGATGTTATAGTTCTAGAGGGTTAAGGGATTCGTGTGAGGGAGAGACGAATTCCAAAGGCAATCAAGCCAGAAGATGAAGGATCACCAGATAAAGGAAGCCAAAAGAAGGAAGCTCCAGTGGTACTTCAAAGAAAGATTAGTAGGATCCAAAATTAACATAGTAAAGTGGAGAAAGTTAGCAAGTTATAACTTCATGGAAGCATCATGAAGTGGTAGTAAGATGAAATATTGGAATTTAGTAGTAGTACTCTAGGTCGTAAAACACTAGAGGTAACTCTAGGTTATTAAGTAGAACCACTAATTAGGTAACCGCAATTGAGTTTAAGGTATTTGAGCTCGTTGTTATGCAGCCTTGGTTATGCTTAGTACATCACGGGTTGATTGAGGTGTTGTAATACCGATGATCCATTCCGGTATTGCCTGCTGCTTTATTCAGCCTGGGAGTGGTAACCCCAGTAACCCTCGTTGATAGCGTGACTAAGACACATAACATTTCTGTATAACATTGATCCCTAGTCCCAAAATCTTGAATTGTTGATTGGTGGTTAAGACGTTAGCAATGCCTTTCCTTGTTTTAGAGTTGTAGTCTCTGTCTATGGATTAAGACTTCTGAGGATTCGTGCCAACAATGATCTGTTGAGACCATTGGTTCATTTATAGCCATCTTAATTCATATATTTGATTAACTTATACAATTGCCTGTCATGGATGTCCTCCGGTACAAGAGAAACTCTGCCGGATTTCCTCCGTGGCTTTGTATCTAACCTACCATCTGAATTAGGGTAGATAACGATGGGAAAACCCAATTCTCATCAACCTTTAGAACTCTTGGGTAAATATATATATCCAAAAGTGGAATAGAACACCCTACCTAATTACATAATGAAAGAATTCGTACCGGATATCCACAATTGTGTGGGTACACCGCAGATTTCTTCGAGAAACTGTTAGATAGACGTAGTAGTAAGACCGACCAAGACTTACAGTTTAACCCTGGACCCCAAATGGTTAGAGGACAATGAGTTTGAAGACCATTAGAAAAGTCTAAGGGGAGAGTCCAGGAAACTTAAAAATATTGAAAGTTGGATGAAGTATGTCGGAAGTAAATTATTTCCAAGATTTGTCGTAACCGTATGGAGTTCGGCAAAGGAGTGAGATGATTTTGACCCTAAACACACCAAGTATGAACCGCAGCTGGTATCATGAACCACAGCTGGAGAAGATTGGGAGTAGAGTTAACCATAATCTTTAACCTAGAAAACCTATTAAAAATATAGAGATGGATCAGAAAACTAGAATGGACACACTACATGTGTTTAATCCATTCTTAGGTGGTAAAATCAAGAGCCAATTAGGAAGATATATAGGAACAATTAGTAGGACCCTATAAGTCATAGAAAGTATTGTAAACATGGATAATTCAAGAGAATGACCAAGAAGAGACCAAGTTGAATGGAATTCAAGTGATTAATGCTCGGAGTTAGATAACAAAAGATTCAAGAAACACTCTGGACAAACGATACCATCTATATCCCAATTAGTTGAAGAAGGAACTTCAAGACATTTGATGACCACACCAAGTTCGTCCAACAACGTACGAGAGCGAAAACTTTAGGACGAAGTTTAGTTTAAGGGGGGAGACTGTAATATCCCAGGATTAGAGGTCATAAAATAGAGACAACAGGTGCGTGCATTGCATTTCATGCATAGAAAATCCGGGTAATTTTCACGCTTTTAATTAAAACTGTCAAAGTGATCGAGGTTTCGCTTATGTCAATGGGAATGGAGTTAGTCATCGACATGAGTGCGAAAAATTTCGACATGACCTTTGTTGATTTTCTTAAGTTGAGGGGAAACAATTTGAATTCGTAATTCAAAATTGAAAGAGAATAATTCAAATATAATTGACTGGGAATTCAAATCAAAAATATTGATATTAAAATTTAAATGAATAAAGTAAGGTGCAACATTGAATAAAGAATAATGTTCTTTATTATAAATGAGTTTGTTATATTACAAATCTCAAATAGTGAGATAAGTTACAAGAATGAAATAAAAATTACAAACTTGAATTAAAAGATTAAAAAAGAAAAGGAAAATCCTAAACTAATCTTCTCCATTTTCTTATCTTCTTTTCCTGCAAAACAAAACAATAAAGAAAAAAGAAATGGTGTGTGTTAATGATAAAATGTTGCCATCATCAGGGATGAGGCATTTTAGTGTTTTGGAACTCAACTGAAGAATATTAGGAACTTGTCCTAATATCCAAATGTGACTAGAGGGATTTAATATCTTAGGCAACAATTAGGACATATGTGTTAATTTGGATCATCGAAAAGCAATATGGATCACATAGGCATCAAGAAAGCAACAAGGGGCATATGGTAACAAGATCTGATCCATTTGAAAAGGCAATATAATTAATTTCCCTCTAATCCAGTCAAGTTCCTAACTACAGAACCCACCTTTGAAGTTAATATAGTTCTCTGCTGGTATTGATTACCAACAGGAACTGTAGCCAACAATACAGCTGATGATCAAGTATTAGCTAATTAAGCATAAGCTTAATTAGTTATTCAAAGCCACTGATAATTAGCAAAAGTATGATAGCCATAGAGATAAATCAGGAAGCCCACATGCATTAAGCCACTTGGATGTACAAAAAAATAAAGGCAAACAAGGATAAGCACATGACCAACCATATCTTGCTGTAGAGGCAAAGAAACCCAACTTTACCACATGCACAAGGACTGGGGTCCACTTGCAAGCAGCACACACACTACATGCATGAAGTGTGCTGTCACCACCGCAACAGAGTACCAGAACCACAAAACTAGCACAGGAAGTGGGGATCGGCCACACCTGAAGATCACTTGCATCCACAGCAAGAACACCAAGAACAGCTCCAAAATATCATCACAAGATCCCAGCAAAAGCAATCAGTGACCAGGATCACCAAGTGAAGCACCAGGAGCTGAACTGAAGCTAGGAGGAGCAGGCCAGCAAGCTAGGAGGAGCAGGGCTGCCAGAAAGGAGGAGCAAGGCCACCAGCAGAACAGGATCAGGAAGAAGGAGAAGAACACTAGAATATATCCCCAATACCAATGCCACCTCTCCCACAATTTCAGCAACAAGGTGAACCTCCAGAAAAATCGTAATAGCAGCATCTGTTCTTACCAATAATAGATGGAATAAACGGGGGTAGCAAGAATACTCTCAGTATTGCATAGAGGTGCTATGCTTAGATCATCACAGAGTAGTAAAAATCCAACAAAAGTGAGTGACGAGGGGTTAACTCGACAAATGTCCTAGATGAAGGACTTAGGATCGGGGAGATAGGGCGTCGGATGAACTCGAAGGTAAAGTTAGTCGAAATAGGTGTGTGTCGAAAGTAAACTTGGGTGTTTGACCTGGCTTGCTTTCAATCTGCCCTACACCGTCCCCTCCTGGCCCCTATATATAGGTGGCCAGGTCTCGAGGATCGGGTAGGGTCCGATACAGATTACAATATCGACATACGGTAGGAACTCGTATTCGACTATCATTACAATTGGGCCTAGCTCAACGGGCCTCAGGGGTACTCAACTAACGGGCTCTATTAACTATACCCTTGTCAGTAGCCCCTGAGATTCTACCAGAATTGTAGATTCAGGTTGAATCTCTAATCTTCAAATCTTCGACTTGATCAATTCTTTGACTTCTTCTCATCTTCAAATCTTCGACTTAGTCTTTTCGACTTATTTTCATGATATTCTTTCGCAAGGGGTTTTGATGAGCAAGCCTGACAACTCTGACGGATCAAGAGGTCAGTTAACTGCCAGAACAGATACTTATCACCTACTTCAAATTCAATCCCCTTGGACTTGAATTCGGGATACCGGTCAAATCCACTCTTTTGCCGCATTTAGGACTTACAAAGAATGAATCCCAGTGGTTCTCAGGGTACCTAGTGCGTCCATCAGGATTTTCTTCGCGTCGTAGACACGGATACATACCAGCAGAGCGCATCCATGTGCGTATACCAGGCCACACAGGACGGATCCCGGGGTCTTACCTTCGTGACAAGTCACGGCATTTGAGTTGTGTTGCGATAACGCAACTCGAGAATCTCATATCGCAGTCAAATCTTGACTGAAAATATTCGGGTTTCTTCAACCATAAAACTCGCTCCCGATGGGAGTAACACTCCTGCACTTCTCGAATTATAATGCTTTGCCAAGAAATATCGTCGGGTGCGCGCTCAGCGCTCCCGATGGGAGTAGCCCCCGAGGCTATAGTCGAAAAAGGCTTCCTTTTCGAGTATAGGCTCAAAAAATGTAATGTAACTCATCATACTTCAACTCGAGATATTTTAACTTCCAGATACATCATCGTTGAGATACTTCAATTTCGAGATACCTTAAGGACATCTTGCCGTCGAATATTCATCCACCACTTCAGAGAGAAGTTTGTATTGACCATCCTTGAAAATAGGAGCCCCCATGGCTATAATCGAAATTCCTTCGTATACAGTCTTGTGCACCTACTTGGCATTCGTCGGCGCCATCTTTTCCTCTTATATTATCTTCTTAATGATATCACTGAATACGTCACTCTGTACCACTGCGAACCGTTGCATGGGCAATGCTGTAAATTTCTCATTTTTTGACCGTTAGTTGGCTTACCGTTTCCTATCTTTGCGCCACGTCTCAGCCCACGTTCCTTCTCCCAGAAGATATATAAAGGGGATCTTGGGGAATTTTACTATTTACCAGCTCTTTCTCTCTGCCTCCTCCATTGCTGCTCTCCTCTGTCTCCTCCTCTCGTGGATAGCCCCCGAGCGCACTTCGTACTGGATGCGCGTGAAACACCTGGCCACCAAAAACACCATGGCCAAGACTTCTGCCACCAACTGGGTTCGCTCCACCATCACAAAGAAAGAGGTGGAGAAGGCCACGGCGGACGGCCTCATCGCCGCCGAAGATTCCATCAAGTTCCCCAGTACCGAACGGATCCCGAAGCCCCCGAGCGGTTATCGGGTAATGTTCCTTGCTTTCCTCCTCCGCGGTTTCTCTCTTCCTGCCCACGAGTTTCTCCGTGGGCTTCTGTTTGTTTACGGTGTGCAGCTCCACCAGCTCACACCGAATTCTCTTTTGCACATCGCCTGTTTCGTGACTCTCTGCGAGTCCTTCTTGGGTATTGAACCCCACTTCCTTCTGTGGAGGTCAATCTTTCGACTCCGCCCCAACGTTTCTTTGGCTAGGAAACCCGAACTGGGCGGAGCCGTCGTTTCTGTGCGCCCTGAGGCGCAATACTTTGAATTTTCCATGGCCGCGTCTGTCCAGGGATGGAGGACAAAGTGGTTCTATATCAAGGACCGCAAATCCTCTCCTGAAGATGAATTCGGCTTGCCTCCTTTTGATGCTTCCCAGGAGGTTAAGAAATTGGCATCATGGGATACACTCCCCTCAGATGCAGAAGCACAAGAAATTCTTCCTCTTCTTTCCCGCATCAAGGCTTTGAAAGGAGGTCAAGGAGGTGCTCTATCGGGTATGCAACTCATGGCGTTTTTCATTCAACGTCGAGTTCAACCCCTACAACACCGCCTTACCAGACTTTGGAATTACTCCGGCTTGGAAGATCCTACTCGCATATCTGAAGATCTGATATCGAAAGAAGAGGTCGACAAGCGAGTCAGGAATCTTACCAAGCTCACCAAGGAACACGCAGTTGCGGATTTAACCGCTGACTTTTTCGACTCCGTGCACCCTCTGCCTGAGGTATGTATCCTCGCGTTTACTTATTGTCGAACTTTGCTTGGTTCGATTTGTGTTTATTCTGTGCCATTGCATTCTGCTAATTTATTCATATACAGGGTCATCAATTCCTTGTTTCTCGTCCTCCTCTTCCAGAGGCAGGGCCCCTACCAGCTGATCTTGCCTCTACTGCATCTGAAGCCCCCGAGGCTGACGAAAGTCAAGATGGAGATGATATCGAAGAATCAGAAGAGGAAACTAGCTCGTCGACATCGCCTCCTCCTGTACTAGCTGAAGATGTTGGTGTCGACAAGAAAAGGAAGCGTGTCGACGAAATTGCTTCATCGAGTTCTGCAGCGGCTGGTAAAGCCCCCATTCTTGCAGAAGATATGGAGTACTTCGACATGCTTGCATCGTAAGTATTGTAGTCGAGTTCTTCAATTGCATTGTTCTTGCCTTGTTGTCATAACTTATATTTTTCATGCAGTGATGATGAAGAACCACCAACATATGCGACAGCTGCTCCACCACCTTCTCCTGTGGCAATTGATGAGCCTATCGAACCAGATGTTGCACCGAGGGCTACCAGGTCCGGTGTGAAGAAGGTTCCTCAAGCCCGATACCCTAAATGCTCAAAGAGGGCCAAAGAAGCCAAAGTTTCTCTGGAAGCCCATGCACCTACGGTTTCCTCTGATGACGTGAGCAATTCTTCTTTACTTTCTTTCCTTTCATGCACTTCTACTCTTACACACTTCTTTTCTCAGGCTTTAGTGAAGAGATTTATTGCCTTGGGCACGGAGTGTGCGGGGTACCTAAAGGTTGCGAAAGCTTCCGAAGGTACAATCTTGATGTCCAGTCATTACTTTTCTTCCGTGCTTTTTCTTTTACCACTTATCTGACTCCCTTTCGTCTTCTTTTGTAGCTGCCTTAGCAACAGCCAATGCTCGAATCGCGTTGCTGGAAGCGGAGCTCAATGCTTCGCGAAAAGCTTATGATGTGGCGGCCGCTGCTAAAGCGGATGCTGAGAAGTCGCAGAAGGCTGCGCTTGGCAAGGCAAAGAAAGCTGAAAAAGCTTTAGCTGAAGCCAACAAGGAGCATGCTCAATGAGAGCAAGCCGTGGCGGAGCGTCTTCACACCATGTCTACTGCCGCTGAAAGTAAGTGCTTCGCCTTGTCTTCTGTTTTCATCTTCTGTTGCACTGGTGTATTTGTTGACACTTGTCTCTTCTTTTCTTTTCTATTGCTCAGAATTCACCGGGGTATCTCCGTCGTCCTTGCAAACGGACGATGATCCTCTTATGGATGCAGTTAACCTACTCGAAGAAAACTGGATATCTATCCAGGAGACTTTTGAGTTGGTTAGCCGCGTTTTATCACGGCTGTTTGCCGGCTTGTGGCTGAAGAAAAGGGCGACAATTCCGAAGGATAACTTGACTGAACTTGCCAAGTCCTTCGATACCACTGAAGACCCCACTCTCCAGCTGAAAGGTCTTTCCATTAAGCGCGGCGCCGAAGGTGCTATTGCACTTTCCCTTGCTCATGGGACGAATTTCGACTGGGGGAGGGTTAGCTCCCCTCATGGCCACACCCGTGACGAGATGAAGGCTTTTTTCGAGAAGGCGAAGAAGTTGGCACCTGCATTGTTGACAACTATTTCTCCTTCGGCGGCCTCTGCGGTGCCTGCTGCACTAGCTTCAGCGGTGGAAAATCCAGCACCACCATCGACTTCTGGCGAAGAAGCTGTCGTGCCCTCCTCTGCCACGGAACACAATGCTAAGGTGGTGTAGACTCGGCTTTCTTTGTAGCTTGTAGCTTTCTCCTTTTGGATGCAAAAACTTTAGTTGGGTGCAACCCGAGAACCTTAGTCATAGGGTGTTGTACTTATGTAAATATATTTCTGGCGTATGAAGTATTATGCTGTCTCTCTGAAATGCTTCTCCTTTCTTTCCCCTTTGGCTTGCAGTCGATGCGCGCCAATGATCCTTTGACTCACGGTCCTGCTCCTTCTTCTACCCGTGTGTTCGGTTCTCAGATTTCATCGACTCCTAGTCGATGTAATCAGTGCACAGAATATTCGGCAAGGATTTCTGACCTTGAGGTTCGCTTGACTTCAGCCAAACGCCAAGCTCAGATGGCGTTTGATAAGGCTAGCAAAACTTCTGCTCTGACGAAGCAGGTGTCGATTCTTAGTGATGAAGTGTCCAGCTTGACGGCAAGGATTTTGCATCACGAAGAATGCAACTCTTTCATTCTTGGTATCGTCGAATCTGCCTGTGAAATGTTGCGATGTAAGCTTCCTCTCGACTTATTTTCTTCTCTTTGTACTGTTACTTTTGTGATATCCTTTGCCCTTATAGGCACTTGCTTGGACTTCGCTGCTGAAGATCATCGGGTTACCGAACGAAGCGCAGCTCTGGAGAAGATGTCCGCAGGTGTTGAAAATTTATGGTCTGATCCTCGATGCCGAAGCGCTATTGTATTGCTTCAGGACCGTGCCCAGCATATTGGCGAGGCAGTGGATGGCTGTAGGAGAGCTCTCGTAACTATGCACTCGGTGATGCTTCCTCGCAATCCTCTGCCTGCTACTTTTCCATTGCTCCTTGACGTTTTTAGATCCAGCCAGCGAATCCATCGGTTGATAGAACTGAACCTAGTGGCAGGTGCCAACTTTGCTCTTGGGTGGATACGCAAGTGGCATCCAAGACTCAATTACAGTTCTATGTCGCTGAGCTATCCTCCTGGTGGGGCAAGCCTTGGAGTACATTTAGAGAGTACCTTGCAGCCTGCCCGACGAATTATAGCCAGGTTGTTGCAAGAAGACTCCGCGTTTTTCCGCGAGTTTCACTACTTGGACCCTTTAGGTGTAGATGATTCTGACAACCCGATGTTGTAATATACTTTTGTGTGTGTGTAACGCGAGAGTATTTTATTTCGTAACGAAAATTTGTTCTCAGGGCGTTATTGTATGACTCATGCGTTTGCCGCATTTTTCCTTTGAAAGACTCGTAAACTCGAATATGAGGAACGTTTCGTCTTTATTATACTTTGTAATGTAAGATACATGGGGTGACCCAAGAGATCCGGCCTGTGACCTGTGTTCTGGATCTAGAGGGCATTGCCCCTGGTATTACTCGTGGCTTTTACAGCCTTTATTGTTCTACTCTATTGTCTTATGATGCTTATGTCGTCGTGGCTTTCCCTTTTTCCTCTGCGCCTGTGTCTTCTCCTGATGCTCCTACTCGTGGTTTCTTTGTTTCGGGCTCCGCGACGCATCCTTCGAGTAGCTTGACGCCTTCTGTAGTCGCGTTTTTTGCCTTTTCTGCATGGTTGGCTATTACGCCAAAATTTTGCGCCATCTTGTGGAATTCCCTGTCGCAGAGATCTGAAACTTCAAAACTTCCTTTCACTGTAATTATTCCTCTTGGTCCTGGCATTTTAAGTACCAAATATGTATAGTGAGGCACTGCCATGAATCGCGAAAACGCGGGTCGTCCGAGGATCGCGTGATATTGCGATGGCCAGTCCATGACTTCGAAGTCTAGCTTTTCTCTTCTATAGTTTTGTCGGTTGCCGAAGCAAACATTGAGTGCTATTCGACCCAGCGGGTAATTGGCACTTCCTGGTACGATTCCATGGAAGGAACAATCTGTTGGCTTCAGGAACTCTAGTGATATATGCATTGCTCGGAGTGTTTTCGCGTATATCAAGTTAATTCCACTCCCTGCATCCATGAATATTCTGTCGACATCATACGCGCCGATTTGAGCTTTGAGTACCAAAGGCGCGTTTCCCGGCCGAGGTACTGTTATAGGGTGATCTTCTCTGTTGAACTCTATTGGTTGCTCTGACCAGTGCAGATACTCCGTTGCAGCTGGAGGTGATATGACTGCTAAGTTGACTTGTCGAGTTATGCTCTTCTCTTCTTTGTTCGACTTGGGTACAGGTTGTATCATTGATATGATGTGTCCTTTTGATGGTACATACCCTTCGTCGTCGTCCTGTCCCTGGTTTTGCTGGTCTTGTCCTTGAGACGCTCCATTGTTTCCTTGCTGCTTTGTCGGAGGATTGTTGCTTCCTTCAAATCCTTGTCGCCTTGCTTCGGTTTGCTTGTTTATTGCTGCTTCTTGCAGTTTTAAGAATGTTGTGCAGTCTTTCATTGCGTGCCTTGATACTCGTTTCCCGTCGACGAACGCTGAGTGTATATGACAAGGCCCGTTGAGCATATCTTCTGGTGATGGGTTATACTCTCTGGATTCCCTTATAGGGAACTTCTTATAGTCCTCCTTTCCGTAGCTTCTATATCCCGAGCTTCTGTGATCATTTCCTTGATAGCTGTTGTCTTTATATCCTGCGGCGACTTGGCTATGCGAGCCGTAGGTGTCGTAGTTTCGGGATCGTCTCCTTTGACTTCCATATCTGTTTCTTCTGTCGTCCTCTGGAGATCGCGTCCGCTTGTTGTTGCACGCATCTTCTCCATCTGCAAACCTGTTTGCTGTGTCCATGAGGTCTGACACTGTTTTCGGCTTGATTCTACCCATCTCTTCGACTAGGTCTCTTCGCCTTAATCCGATGATGAACGCGTCTATTGCTCTTTCATCTGAAACTTCGACTGCTGAGTTTTTGATGAGGCTCCATCTTTGGATGTATGCCCGTAGTGTTTCGTCGCGTTGCTGTACGCACGCTTTGACTTCTTCTATTGATGCTGGTCGTTTGTATGTCGACCTGAAGTTGCTTGTAAATTGCTTTGTGAGGTCTTCCCAGCTTCCAACAGATTCTTTCTCTAGTTTGCTCAACCATGACCTTGCTGCACCGGTGAGGTGTAGTTGCAAACTTTGCATTGCTGTTTCCTTGGTTCCTCCTAATATTTGAACTGCTTGCAAGTAATCTGCAAGCCATGATTGTGGTTCCTGTGATCCATCGTATTTTTGCTGATCATGAGGTAGCTTGAATCCCTTGGGAACTGGAGTGGTGCGAACCCTGCGGGTAAAGCATGATGCCCCCATCTCTTTTTCGTCGTCTTTATAGTCGCGCTTTTCATTTGGGGATCGTGGTCTTCGGGTTCCACCGTGCTGCTTTGGTGATGGCGATCGAGATCGGTGTTTGCTGCTTCTGCGCCGAGGACTATTGTGACGGCGAGGTGACCTTGCTTTGTGCACTTCCTTGTGGTGATATGCTTCTTCTCCTTTTGCTGATAGCTTGTGGCCCACCATGTTGAGTCCGTTCAGTGCTGCTCTATGCATATGTTCTCTAGGATCTCCTGGACTTGGTCGAGTTGTAAGTAGATATGCTTGTGCTACCACTAGTGCTGCTTCAGGAGTTTTTGGTAGGATGTTTCCCTGCTCGTCGACCGATAGGAAGGACGAGTCGAGGTTTTTGGAAATAGTTTGCCTGTCAGAATACTCGAGGTTATCGTACCTTGAACCGTGTCGACGATTTTTCCTTGCGTTGCTGTATGATGCGTCGCTCCGTGCTTTTCGAGCAGCCTCGCTAGCTGCAATGGCTGAATCTTTTCTTCTTTGTATCTCTGTTTTCTCCTTTGCTAATTGCTTGGCCTGCTGCCTTAGGGCGTAGTGATACCCCAAAAGCATGTCTTTGCTAGAATTTGATGGTATTGGCATGCCGTGTTCTACGGCTTCTCTTATTATCCTCCATTCGTCGACTGATAGTCGAATTTTTTCCCTGGTTGCGAGGGATTCTGGTGTTTGCCCTTCTGCTAGGTGATTTGCTCCTCTGTCGATATTTGCTGGGTTTAGTACTGGATTGTCGTTTTCGTCGAACTCTTCCGAGTTATCTCCTATAATGGCGAGCACCTGGCATTGTTTGCCGATGTTACCCTCGAAGCTTGAGAAGATCGAGTTACTATCCTCAGAAAGCTCTAATCCTGTCTTCCATGTGTCTGTTGATTTGTCCGCAATATCGTTGAGGCAGATCGTGAGATCTTCGAGTTGGACTCCTACGTCAAAATTTTCCTTTTCTTCGTTGTCCTCTGCGTTCTTTTCTTTTTGCACTTCCTCTGGGCTGACCGGCGAGTTTACCTCACTGGAAGAGCCTTCAGAATATTCCATCATTGCTGTTGTTTCGGGCTCACTTGCCGACGGATCTTGTTTTGTCGGATCTGAAAGGCGAGATGAACCCAACGGTCCGATGAGGATGTTTAAGCTTCCGATTGTCAACTCCATCTCTTGATTTTTGTCGACTTCTGTACTGCTATTGGCTAAAAGTGAAAAAGCCGTCGAATTCATGATTCCAACGCCCAAGTCCCCACGGTCGGCGCCAATTGACGAGGGGTTAACTCGACAAATGTCCTAGATGAAGGACTTAGGATCGGGGAGATAGGGCGTCGGATGAACTCGAAGGTAAAGTTAGTCGAAATAGGTGTGTGTCGAAAGTAAACTTGGGTGTTTGACCTGGCTTGCTTTCAATCCGCCCTACACCGTCCCCTCCTGGCCCCTATATATAGGTGGCCAGGTCTCGAGGATCGGGTAGGGTCCGATACAGATTACAATATCGACATACGGTAGGAACTCGTATTCGACTATCATTACAATTGGGCCTAGCTCAACGGGCCTCAGGGGTACTCAACTAACGGGCTCTATTAACTATACCCTTGTCAGTGAGTATCGGTTCTTATCTATCAAGTAGAGGCCTCAGACTTTTGCATCATTGGCAGGGTCTATAGCAGCCATATATGTCTCATAGGATCATAGCAGAATCCTACTGATTCTGATTCACAGGGAATCACCCCAGGAATCATATCACAAGTCACAGCCCCACATAAACTCAAGCAAATCAAGATTAGCATGCTACTGGTCCAGATCAACAAGGATCTGTACCAGGATGTTTCTTCACACACACACACAGTTGTTTTTATCATCCAGTGGGATGGATTAGTGTGGAGAGCATCATCATCTGGTCCAAATAAGAAAAGCTCAGGAGAGTAAACCAGCCTAGCCATCTACATCACTTAACTAGCTAGTGGTGGCTGTCCTTTGTGTAGAGCATCACAAGGACTACCTAAGAACCTACTAGCTAGCAGCACAGGAGTTGCTAGACTAGGAACCCTAGAAGCCTATCTTAGAAAACCATCAGATCTTAGGTAAATGAATTAAGCCTCAAAGAATATAGGCAGAACAAAGCCCACACAGGTATGCACATAGCTACTGTGCACACTCTTCTGGAGCCACCACAATAGATATATAACAGTAGAGTAGTAGCTACTCTATAATTAGCCTCTGTTTTAGATCAAATGTCTAGGATAATCACAGCTTAATCATCACCAAACTGCCTAGTCGGTTCATATTAAAGTTAAAACTCAGTGAAACAAGTCACAAGTGTAATATGTTCAGCTTATTAACGCAATCAGGAAACATCACAACACCATAAGTAAATCAGCGTCACATCATAGCTTAACTAGGTACATCACAAACAAGAAGCTGCATCATTTGGCACAGGGCAGAGCATAGAGCCAGAAGGTGAGAGAGAGGTAGCTCACAGTAGTGGTGTAGGTGACGCCGGGGTTGCGTCTGCAACACCGTCCCGCTGGCGTCGAGGACGAAAGGTAGTCCGGCACAACAGCATCACCACCACAACACCCCACTAGCACCACCACATCACCACCAGTACACCGCTAGAGCAGCAGCAACACCATCGTCACCCCATCATATACACCGCCATGGCAGCAGCACCGCGGAAGGGGACACCGGGTTGCAGCCACAGCTGCCATACAGTCAGCATCAAGATGAGGAGGCAGTTGGGTACCAGAAGGTGGGCGAGCCGGTGAGGGAAGCTTAGCGGCACTGGGGTTTCAGGTGGAGAAGAGGGCGGCAAAGCCACGCCGGTAAGAGGTGGTGCCAGGTGACGGAACCGAGCAAAGGCTCGAGGCTGAGGTCGTGTCCGGGGTGCAAGGCAGCGGCATAGAGAAGCTCGAGAGGAAAGCGGCGGCATCGGACTCAGCCGACGATGGCCGAACTAATTAACAGTAGCTAGGGTTCCGAAGTTGGGGACGAACGCGAGAGACCACGGAAATCAAATCGAAGCGGAGGGTGAGGTAGATCATGAGGAGGTGAACCAGAGTCCCATACCGCCAGCGCTGGATAGGGGCTCGGCAGCCGGGGACTTGGCGGCGACACGGTGGCGTCATGGGGGGTTTCGAGCTGAGCGTGGGTGTCTCCGTGCGTACGAGAGAAAGAAAAGAGAGATGAGTGAGAGGGGGGCCGTCGGGCTGGGGTTTGACCCGAGCCAGACCGGGCCTAGTGGGCCGAGTTGGTCCAACTTGACCAGCTGGGCTCAGCCCATTGTTTAGTCATTTGGCTATACTAATTTCTTAAAAAAAACATTTAAAAGAATGAAACAAATCCAACAAACTCAGAGTTATTTGATAACAGGAAATGATTAATAATAAATAAAAATAGCAATAAAGTACTTCTTAAGTCCAAGAACTATGGTATGATATTTATTTTGTTACTTGAGCATTAGTTCTTGAATCTTGATTATTAAGACTTAAACCCTAAAAATATTATTTTTAAGTACTAAAATTGAGAAAATCTTAAATAAATAATAAATCATGTTATAAGTTCTTCCTTCACTTGAATCCTTTATTTATCAATTAATTACTTTAGAATCTTTACCAAGCATGGAATGCATATCCATGTGATAAGGTAGTAGAAGATTGATGTGAGCTCTAAAAAATATTTTCATATCATCACCTTAATCACCATTCCTTTATGTAATAAAAAAAACCATTAGGGTACATGTTCTTCAAAAGTAATTCTTTTAAAGAACATATCAAACAAGCATCACACCAATTCATATGCCCCAAAATAAGCAATGATATATGCTTATTAAGATTATTAAACAAACCTGGAATCAACTATGAATTGTTACTTTAGCATTACTGGCTCATGACTAATTAATTGAGTACTAATCACAATATGCTTCACTAAAACTCTTCCAATATTGAATCAACCTTAATTTGTTTCCTTGGTATGCTCATCTATTAATTACTCTTGGTTATGATGGAGACATGCTAACCACTAGAACACTAAACCTTAGGTGTAGTGCTTCTAATCAATAAGAAATATGTTCTTCAAATGTTATTCTTTTAAGAAACATTGAAAGTAAGTAACAAACCATTCCATTAAGCTTGAATTTATATAACTCTATTTGTGTCTTAAGATTGTTGTCAACCCTAATACTAACTGGGTATTCTTATCAAATAAGACTTACTTCAGCTTTGCTTGTCCATAACCAACTACTTGATTGCTAATAACAAGATACCACTTAAAAGTTTTACTTTCAAGTCTTCATCTATTGCTATACCTATCTTTTGCCATAACTCTGGTTTGAAGCTTTATTCTACTGCTTTTGAAGAATTGTTAGTTAACCTAAAACTCTTAACAACCTTGTTGTGGAATGAATCTAAAAGTGCAACTCATAATAAAGAAATCATCGCAACCTTGTATAATAAACCATCGGGGTTAGGTTACGCTTAGGGATGCATAGCATATAATTTGCATATCATGTTGTAGTTCTTTTAACATCATCTTTACCAGATGATGGTGCTACTTCAATATCTGGATTTCCTACGGATCGAAGACCTTGACTTGCATATTCTTGCAGTCAAAAAGGCAAGTTTATCTTGCTCATATCTCTTGATTGCACTGGTTTTGGAACTTTTTGCAAAGTGATGACTTCAAACTCTAACATTTCAAAAGGGATGGAAAACCTATTTTTGTAAATGAACATGACTAGAGGTTATCGACCAGTGGTGATAACCTAGGAGGGCTGGCAGGTGGAACCACGGTAAGATTGTGGTGGTGGAGGTTCCACTTGCACGGGAAAGTAAACCTAGGATTAACTACCAATGCCGCATTTATTCTTGTGCCGTAAAAACCGTGTCGTCCAAGAGACTTGGAATGGGACGGGTGATACGTCCAATTTGCATCACTATTTTGTATCATAATTTACTGTTATTCATTGATATATTTCATATTTAGATAAGATACTTATGTTATTTCCTTTGCTTTCACATGTTTGATGATCATCAGAGGAGTTGCTGCCGGAGTCAGGATTCTGCTGGAAAAAGGACCATCAAGAGACCATATTTTGAAGATCAGGAAAATTTCAGAAAAATACCCAGAAATTATATTTTCCCAGAAGACTCAGGAAGCCAGAAGGAGGAGTCGAGAGGAGCCAGGGGGCCCCACATGCCAGGGTGGCGCGGCCAGCCCCCTGGCCGCGCCAGCCCTGTGTGAGGGAGCCCTAGCCCACCTCTGGTCTCGCCCCTCCGCGTACATCATCGTCCCCGAAAACCTAAGTCAAGGGGGGGGCTCAGAGTTAGACACAGCCGCCTCTGCGGGGCGGAGAACACCAGAGAGAGAAAGCTCTCCGGCAGAGAGAAATCTGCCGGGGAAATTCCTTCCGAAGAGGGGAGATCGTCGCCATCGTCATCACCATCGCACCGGACTTCATCGGGATCATCATCATCATCATCATCTCCATCACCAGCACCTTCATCTCCACCATCACCACGCCATCCCGCTGTAACATCTTGAGTTGGATCTTGTTATAATCATAGGGGAAACTTTCCCGGTGTTGATTACTCTTGTAGTTGATGCTATTGAGTGGAACCGTTGAATTAAGGTTTATGTTCAGATTGTTATTTACCATTATTTCACCTCTGATCATGATCCATATGATGTCTTGTGAGTAGTTCGTTTAGTTCTTGAGGACATGGGAGAAGTCAAGATGTTAGTAGTGAATTATTGTTGAGAAATATTTAATGGTTTGATATTGTTGTGGTGCTATTTCACTAGTGGTGTCATGTGAACGTCGACTACATGATACTTCACCATTTATGGGCCTAGTGAGATGCATTGTGTATTTGGCTACCGAGTGTGGGGTTGCTGGAGTGACAGAAACCTAAACCTCCGTTGGGAAACCATTGCACCAGGGAGCGTAGGATCTTAGAGTTTAAGGCTGTGGTTAGATTTATCTTAATTACTTTCTTGTATTTGCGGATGCTTGCAAGGGGTATAATCACAAGTGTGTATTTATCCTAGTAAGGGTAGTGCGCTAGCACAGGTTCACCCCCATAACACCTATCAAACCAATAAATACTATTGGCTCTATGAAGCGAAAGCTCTTGACAGAAACTCCCGTTTGTCCTCGAGAACGTTTGGTTATTATAAGTACACAACCGGCTTGTCCTTTGCTGAAGAAAGGATTGGGCCACTTGCTGCAATTGTTAATACTGTCTTTTATTTACTCGCACTTTATTTACTCGTATTACCAAATACCCCTGAAAACCTGTTTGCTAGTATTTACAGTGATTCCTTGATCAAAACTGCTCATCAACACCTTCTGCTCCACGTTGGGTTCGACACTCTTATTTATCGAAAGTACTACGATACACCCCCTATACTTGTGGGTCATCAAGACTATTTTCTGGCGCCGTTGCCGGGGAGTGTAGCGCTATTGAAGAGTGGAATTGGAAAAGGTAACCGTCGCTGTGAGTATTGTTTTTATTTTGTCTTTTATTTTACTCTGCTATGGAGAACTCTCCATTTGGTTTCCTATTTGGAAACACATCTACTACTACTGCTGCACATGCGGAGGAACCACCACCGCCACCGCCTGCTGAAATTGATCCTTTTAAAATACCTATGAAAATTGTTGGGCGTATTATGGATAACTGCTATTCAGGAGATGGAACTGTCCATCCGGGTGATCACTTATTATTTATACATGAATTATGCGAGTTGTTCAGATGTGCAGGTATTTCACCAAGCCAGGTCAAGAAGAAATTATTCTCATTATCATTGAAAGGCAGAGCTGAAGAGTGGTATCGACTACTCCAAGATGGTCCATCTATGGCATGGGAGGATATTGTGCCTCTCTTTTATTCCAAGTTTTATCCTCCAAGTGAAATTCATAAAGACCGTAATCGGATATATAATTTTTGGCCTCATGATGGAGAGAGTATTGCCCAAGCGTGGGGGAGATTGAAATTACTAATGCTCAAATGCCCCATTCATGAGCTCCCCAATAATATTGTTATTGATAATTTTTATGCGCGGCTTACTCTTCCTGATAAGGATTATTTGGATGCTTCTTGTTTTGGATCATTTACTCATATGAAAGAAGATGCTAAGTGGAAACTTCTTGACCGTATACAAAAGAATGCTGAAGGTTGGGAAAACGACAAAGGTAGGAAGTCAGGTATAAACTATGATTATGAATGCATTAAATCTTTTATGGGAACCGATGACTTTCATAGCGTTAGCGCTGCCTATGGTCTTGATTCACAAATACTTGCTAATTGTCTTAAGGCTTTTGCCTCTTATATTGATGTTCCAAAGAAAGATTGGAACAAATATCATGCGCCTTACAAAGATTCTATTAGTCATATTCCTGCTGCAGCTACTGAAGTTTGTACTGTTGATAGCATTGTGCCTGAACCTTATTTTGAGAAGACACCTTTCCCTGCTAAGGTAAAGAAGTATTCTACTTTGGTAAGTGTGTCTAATAAAAGTACTAAGAAAGCTGCAGAGCCTGATGAGCAAATTACTATTAAGTCTCCTGTAGCTATATTGAAGGATCTTGTTACTAAAGATGTAGGGGATGAATATATTCTTTTTTGTGAAGATGCTTCTAACATTCTTTCACATCCTAAAAAGCATAGGAAGGCAAGTGTTCCTGTTATTTCTGTCAGGATTGGAGATCATTGCTATTATGGTTTATGTGATATTGGTGCTAGTGCAAGTGCTATTCCTTTAGAGCTTTACAAAGAAATCATGCATGAGATAGGCGCTTGTGAACTTGAAGATATTCATGTGGTTGTTCAGCTTGCTAACAGAGAGACTGTTTGGCCTCTTGGTATTGTTCGAGATGTGGAAGTTCTTTGCGGTAAGACTAAATACCCTACTGATTTTCTAGTACTTGGTAAGGAGGCTAGTAAAACTTGTCCTATTATTTTTGGTAGACCATTTTTGAACACTTGTGGCGCCGTGATAGATTGTAAGAAGGAGAATTTTTTTACTAAGTTTAATGGAGAGTCTTATGAGTTTAATTTTTCCAAGTTTGCTAAGACTTCTTATGAAAATGAAACGCCTAATGAAAATTTTCGAGTTGAACAGCTTGCTTCTATTGCTCTTGCCCCTAATAATGCCTTGCAGCAATTCATGGAAGATCACGAAAGTGATGTTTTTAGCAAGGAAAGAGAAGAGATTGACGATATTCTCCTTCGTCAACCACCATTACTCAAGCATAATCTACCTGTGGAGGATCTTGGTACCACTTTGCCGCCTAAAGAAGATCCTGTGTTTGAATTAAAGCCTTTGCCTGATGATCTTAAATATGCTTATATTGATGATAAGAAAATATATCCTGTTATTATTAGTTCTAAACTTTCAGGAAAGGAAGAAGAAAGATTATTGGAGATATTGAGGAAACACCGAGGAGCTATGGGATATACTCTTGATGATTTAAAAGGGATTTCTCCCACTTTATGTCAGCACGCCATTAATATGGAGAAAGATGCGAAGCCAGTTGTGGAGCATCAACGCCGCCTAATTCCCAAGATGAAGGATGTGGTAAGAAACGAGGTATTAAAACTCCTTGATGCTGGTATTATTTATCCTATTGCTGATAGTAGATGGGTTAGTCCTGTTCATTGTGTTCCTAAGAAAGGAGGTATGACTGTTGTGCCTAATGAGAATAACGAGCTTATTCCTCAAAGGGTAGTAGTTGGTTATAGAATGTGTATTGATTATAGGAAGGTAAACAAAGTTACTAAGAAAGATCATTACCCTTTACCGTTTATAGATCAAATGCTAGAAAGGTTGTCTAAGAAGACTCATTTTTGTTTCCTTGATGGTTATTCTGGTTTCTCTCAAATTGCTGTTAAGAAGGATGATCAAGAGAAAACCACTTTTACTTGTCCTTATGGAACTTATGCTTATAGACGTATGCCGTTTGGTTTATGCAATGCTCCTGCTACTTTTCAAAGATGTATGTCTGCTATTTTTCATGGCTTTTGTGAAGAAATTGTGGAGGTCTTCATGGACGATTTCTCCGTCTATGGAACTTCTTTTGATAATTGTTTGCACAACCTTGATAAAGTTTTGCAGAGGTGCGAAGAAACTAACCTTGTTCTTAATTGGGAGAAATGCCACTTTATGGTAAATGAAGGAATTGTCCTTGGACATAAAATTTCTGAAAGAGGTATTGAAGTTGACAGAGCAAAAGTGGAGGCAATTGAGAAAATGCCTTGTCCAAGAGATGTTAAAGGTATTCGTAGTATTCTTGGTCATGCTGGTTTCTATAGGAGGTTTATTAAAGATTTCTCTAAGATTTCAAAGCCTCTTACCAATCTTCTTCAAAAGGATGTACCATTTGTCTTTGATGATGATTGTAAGGAAGCTTTTGAAACTCTTAAGAAGGCTTTAACTACTGCTCCTATTGTTCAACCACCTGATTGGAATTTACCTTTTGAAATTATGTGCGATGCTAGTGATTTTGCTGTGGGTGCTATTCTTGGACAGCGCGTAGATAATTAGTTGAATGTTATTCATTATGCTAGTAAGACTCTTGATGCTGCTCAGAAGAATTATGCTACTACTGAGAAAGAGTTTCTTGCTGTTGTTTTTGCTTGTGATAAGTTTAGATCTTACATTGTTGATTCTAAAGTTACTATTCATACTGATCACGCTGCTATTAGATATCTTATGACTAAGAAGGATGCTAAGCCTAGGCTTATTAGATGGGTGTTGCTTTTACAAGAGTTTGATTTGCATATCGTAGATAGGAAAGGTGCTGAAAATCCTGTGGATGACAACTTGTCTAGATTGGAAAACATTTCTTTTGATCCTATTCCTGTTAATGATAGTTTTCCAAATGAACAGTTGGATGCAATAAATGTAACTTCGCGAGACCTTCCTTGGTATGCTGATTATGCTAACTTTATTGTTTCCAAGTATTTGCCTCCAACCTTTACAGCTCAGCAAAGAAGAAAATTCTTCTATGATTTGAGGCATTATTTTTGGGATGACCCACATTTATATAAAGAAGGAGTTGATGGTATTATGAGAAGATGCGTACCAGAATATGAGCAACAAGAGATATTAAGAAAATGCCATAGCAGTGCTTATGGAGGGCATCATGCTGGAGATAGAACCGCACAGAAGGTTCTACAATCAGGTTTTTATTGGCCAACCCTCTTTAAAGATGCCAGAAGGTATGTTTTATCTTGCGATGAATGTCAAAGAGTTGGTAATATTTCTAGACGCAATGAGATGCCTATGAATTACACTCTTGTTATTGAACCGTTTGATTGTTGGGGATTTGACTTTATGGGTCCTTTTCCTCCTTCAAAAGGCTATACCCATATACTTGTTGCTGTTGATTATGTTACTAAATGGGTAGAAGCCATAACTACAAAGAGTGCCGATGGTGAGACTTCGTTAAAAATGCTTAAGGATGTTATTTTTCCTAGGTTCGGAGTGCCTAGATATCTTACGACTGACGGAGGTTCCCATTTCATTCACGGTGGTTTTAGAAAAACTCTTGCTAAATATGATGTCAATCATAGAATTGCTTCTGCTTACCATCCCCAAACTAGTGGGCAAGTAGAGCTTTCAAATAGGGAGATCAAGTCTATCTTGCAGAAGACTGTCAATAGATCTAGGAAAAACTGGGCTAGTAAGTTAAACGACGCTTTATGGGCTTATAGAACTGCTTATAAGAACCCCATGGGTATGTCTCCTTATAAGATGGTTTACGGAAAAGCGTATCACTTGCCCTTAGAATTAGAACACAAAGCTTTTTGGGCAGTGAGAGAGCTTAATAGAGATTTTAAACTAGCCGGTAAGAAAAGGTTGTTAGATTTGAGTTCTCTAGATGAGTGGAGAAACAAAGCTTATGAGAATGCCAGACTTTTCAAAGAGAAAGTCAAGCAATGGCATGATAAGAGAATTCTTAAGAGAGAGTTTCATGTTGGTGAGAATGTTCTTTTGTATAGGTCTCGTCTCAGATTTTTTGCAGGAAAATTACTCTCTAAATGGGAAGGACCATATGTTATTGTGGAAGTGTACCGTTCAGGTGCTATTAAGATTGCTTCATTGAAAGATGATTCTACACAAGTGGTGAATGGGCAAAGACTCAAGCATTATATTTCTGGAGATTCTTATAATGAAGATGTTGATGTTATTCAAACAGTTTCTCCGGAAGAATTCATCCAAGACAAATTGCAGGTACCTGCAGAGTTCACTTTCGAATAGGTAATAGTTCTAGTCAGAAAAGTTTCGCGAAAAGTTCTTCCTTTAATATTTTTGCTGTTTTTACTAAATATGAAAAATCACGAGACGAAAACGGGGAGGAAAAAGAGTCCGTGTGTGTCTCACACACAGGTGGCGTGGGCCCACCCCTGGCCGCGCCACCCATGTGTGAGAACACACCGGAACTCGTTTCCGTCTCGGTTTCCTCCTGTGACTTCGTTTCGATGTATAATTTGAAGGGTTTCGTAGCATAGTAAATCAAAAAATTTCCTACGCAACGAACAAGAAAGCCAAGATCTAATCTAGGAGATGTAATCAACGAGAGAGGTAGATGAGATCTTCATACCCTTGAAGATTCGCACAGCGGAAACGTTCAAGAGAACGTGGTTGACGTAGTCGTACTCGCCGTCTCCTCCTCGCGATCCGATCCGATCCTACGCCGCAAGTGGCGGCGCCTCCGAGAGTTGCACACGTGCGGTGCAGCGATGTCTCCTCCTTCCTTGGTCCAGCAAGTATGGTGGAGAGATAGATTGGATCGGCAGCACGACGGCGTGGTGCTTATGGTGGAGAGTTTCTGCGGCAGGGCTTCGCCTACGCGCAGTCGCGAGAGAGAGAGAGAGGGAGGGCAGCAGTTGGTGGCTAGGGTTTGGGTTGGGGTGAGAGAGGGCTGCGCCCTTGCCCCCTTATATATAGAGGGGTGGCCGGCCAAGGCCAGCTTGGCCTCTCCCCAAACCCTAGCCGACTTGGAGTAGGAAGAGTGGGGGGCAAGTTTCCCCCCCCTTCCTTCTTTGAAGACTCCCTTAGGGTTTCCCCTTGGGCTGGCCGGCTGGGCCTTTAGGGGCCTTGTGCACCTGGCCCAGGGCGGCCAGGGCACTTCCCCTTAGGCCCACGCAGGCCTCCGTCAAGTGGGCCCACGTTGGTCCCACTCCGGAACCTTCTAGAACCTTCCGGTACAATACCGATAAACTCCGAAACCTTTCCGGAATCCAAAAACTGCTTTCCTTTATATGAATCTTATTCTCCGGACCATTCCGGAACCTCTCGTGACGTCCTGGATCTCATCCGAGACTCCGAACTAAAACTCATAAACCAATTATCCATTCTATCCTAGCGTCGATGCACGTTAAGTGTGTGACCCTACGGGTTCGAGAATATGCAGACATGATCTTCTATCAATAATCAATAGCGGGATCTGGAAACCCATATTGACTCCCACATATTCATCGATGATCATATCGGATGAACCACGATGTCAGGATTCAATTAATCCCGTATATGTATTCCCTTCGTCACACGATATTTTACTCGCCCGAGATTTGATCGTCGGTATCGCCATACCTAGTTCAATCTCGTTCACAGCAAGTACTTTACTCGTTCTGTAATCCGATATCACTTCGTGATTAACTCCTTAACCACATGCTTGCAAGCGGTGTTGATATTGATTACCGAGTGGGCCCGAAGTATATCTCTCCGACTTGGGAGGGACAAATTCCATCTCGATACATACAACTCAACAAGTACTTTCTGATCACCTGAGAGACACCTTTATTATCACCCTCACATAGGATGACGTTTGATGACTTCAAAGCTTTCTTCCGATACTAGGGAGTTGTATTATCTCATGGTCTAAGGAATACAATACATGACATAGGAAAAGCTTCGCAAAGATGAACACGATGACACGATCTAATTGCTCTGCTTTATTTGGGTCTGTCCATCACACCATTCTCCTAATGATATGATCTCATTATTAATTGACAACACATGTCTATGGTTAGGAAACCTTAACCATCATTAATCAATGAGCTAGTCCATAGAGGCGTACTAGGGACACGGTGTTGTTCATAAACCACACAAGTATTAAAGTTTCCGCTTAATACAATTCTAGCATGGAATATAAACATTATCATGAACAAGAATTATAATAATAACATCTTTATTATTGCCTCTAGGGCATAATTCCAACAGTCTCCCACTTGCACTAGAGTCAATAATCTAGTTTACATCTGGCAACAATCTAACACCCATGGCATTAAGGTGATGATCATGTTTTGCTCGTGGAAGAGGTTTAGTCAACGGATCTGCGATATTCAGATCTGTATGTACTTTGCTAATCTTCAGATCTCCATCTGATATATAATCTCGAATTATATGGAAACGGCGGTTGATGTGCTTGGTTTTTGGATGATATCTTGGTTCCTTAGCCAGTGCTATGGCGCCAGTGTTGTCGCACAATATCTCCAGTGGGTCCAAGGCATTTGGAACCACACCAAGCTCAGTGATGAAGTTTCTGATCCAAACTCCTTCACTTGATGCTTCTGAAGCAGCCATGTATTCCGCTTCTGTTGTAGATCCCGCGATTACGCTTTGCTTGCAGCTTCTCCAGCTCACAGCTCCACCATTCAAAATATAAACGTATCCTGTCTGAGATTTAGAATCATCCGGGTCGGTGTCGAAGCTAGCGTCGACGTAACCTTTTACGACGAGCTCCTCGTCACCTCCATAGACCAAGAACATTTCTTTAGTCCTATTTAAATACTTTAGGATGTTCTTTACGGCTGTCCAGTGTTCCACTCCTGGATCACTTTGGTATCTGCTCGTCAAACTAAGAGCATTGGACACATCCGGTCTAGTACACAGCATGGCATACATGATAGAACCTATGGCCGAGGCATATGGCACTTTGCTCATAGTTTCTCTATCTTTTACCGTAGCTGGACACTGAGCCTTGCTCAATATCTTACCTGACAACATGGGCAATGAACCTTTCTTTGCTTTATCCATTCTGAACCTCTTCAGAACTTTGTCCAGATATGTACTTTGGCTTAAAGCTATTAGGCGTCTTTCTCTATCTCTATAGATTTTGATGCCTAATATATAAGCAGCTTCCCCTAGATCTTTCATTGAAAAACATTTATTCAAATAACTCTTCACATCGTTAAGCATATCGATGTCATTTCCAATAATCAATATGTCATCCACATATAGTACTAAAAATGTCACCGAGCTCCCACTCACTTTCTTGTAGATACAAGCTTCGTAGCAATTTGGAACAAATCCAAAACTCTTGATCACTTGATCAAAACGAAGGTTCCAACTCCGAGATGCTTGCTTCAGTCCATAAATGGAACGCTGAAGTTTGCACACTTTATTAGCATCCTTAGGATCGACAAAACCTTCGGGCTGCATCATATACAACTCTTCATCAATGTTGCCATTGAGGAACGCAGTCTTGACATCCATCTGCCATATTTCATAATCATGAAACGCAGCAATTGCTAATAAAATCCGAATGGACTTAAACATCGCTACGGGAGAGAAAGTCTCATCGTAGTCAACACCTTGAACTTGCCGAAAACCTTTTGCAACAAGCCGAGCTTTATAGACAGTAACATTACCATCCGCGTCCGTTTTCTTCTTGAAAATCCATTTGCACTCAACGGCCTTACGGTCGCTAGGAGGATCCACCAAAGTCCACACTTGGTTTTCGCTCATGGATCCCAATTCGGATTTCATGGCCTCTAGCCATTTCTCAGAGTCTGGGCTCATCATTGCTTCCTCATAGTTCGCAGGTTCGCTGTTGTCTAACAACAAGACGGTCAAGACAGGGTTGCCGTACCATTCAGGAGTGGCACGTGACCTTGTCGACCTACGAAGTTCAGTAGTAGCATCGTTTGAAGTTTCATGATCTTTATCATTAGCTTCCTCTCTTGTTGATGCAGGCGGCGCCGGAACAATTTCTGGTGCTGCGCTACTCTCCAACTCGAGAGAAGGTTCAATAACCTCGTCTAGCTCTACCTTTCTCCCACTCACTTCTTTCGAGAGAAACTCCTTCTCAAGAAAGGATCCGTTCTTTGCAACAAACACTTTGCCTTCGGATCTGTGGTAGAAGGTATACCCAATCGTTTCCTTAGGGTATCCTATGAAGACGCATTTCTTCGCTTTGGGTTCGAGCTTGTCCGGCATCAACTTCTTGACGTAAGCTTCGCATCCCCAAACTTTAAGAAACGACAACTTAGGTTTAGCACCAAACCATAGTTCATACGGTGTCGTCTCAACGGATTTAGATGGAGCCCTATTTAAAGTGAATGCAGCGGTTTCTAATGCATAACCCCAAAATGATAACGGCAAATCTGTAAGAGACATCATTGATCGCACCATATCTAATAGAGTTCGATTCCGGCGTTCAGACACACCATTGCGCTGTGGTGTTCCGGGTGGCGTGAGTTGCGAAACGATTCCGCTTGCTTTAAGATGCGTGAGAAAATCATAACTCAAATACTCACCTCCACGATCGGATCGTAGAAATTTAATTTTCCTGTTACGATGGTTTTCCACTTCGTTCTGAAATTCTTTGAACTTTTCAAACGTTTCAGATTTATGTTTCATTAAATAGATATACCCATATCTACTTAAGTCATCAGTAAAAGTGAGAAAATAGCGATATCCACCGCGTGTCGAAATACTCATTGGTCCGCACACATCAGTATGTATGATTTCCAATAAGTCCGTTGCTCGCTCCATTATTCCGGAGAACGGGGTTTTGATCATCTTGCCCATGAGGCATGGTTCGCACGTGTCAAATGATTCAAAATCAAGAGACTCCAAAAGTCCATCAGAATGGAGTTTCTTCATGCGTTTTACACCAATATGACCTAGACGGCAGTGCCACAAATAAGTTGGATTATCACTATCTACTTTGCATCTTTTAGCCTCAATGTTATGGATGTGTGTTTCATTGCTTTCGAGATTCAGAAGAAATAAACCATTCACAACAGGTGCATGACCATAAAAGATGTTATTCATATAAATAGAACAACCATTATTCTCAGATTTAAATGAATAACCGTCTTGCAATAAACATGATCCAGATATAATGTTCATGCTCAACGCAGGCACATAATAACACTTATTAAGGTTTAAAACTAATCCCGAAGGTAAAACTAAGGAGAGCGTGCCGACGGCCATCACATCAACTTTTGATCCATTGCCAACGCGCATCGTCACCTCATCTCTTGCTAGCCGCCGTCTATTCCGTAGCTCCTTTGATGGTGCCAGCCTTCTTGTCCGCTAAGTACTTCGGACAGTTGCGCTTCCAGTGACCCTTGACCTTGCAATAGAAGCACTCAGTGTCCGGCTTAGGTCCAGACTTGAGCTTCTTCTCAGCAGGGGCAACGCGCTTGCCTCCGCCTTTCTTGAAAGATCCCTTTGCTCCCTTAGCTTTCTTAAAGCTAGTGGTCTTGTTGACCATCAACACATGATTGTCTTTCTTGATATCCACCTCCGCAGCTTTCAGTTTAGCGAAGAGCTCAGTGATCGTATCAGTGGAACCAATTTGATTATGAGTAACTACAAAACCTTTGTAGCTAGGAGGGAGTGATTGCAGAACTCTGTCAATCTTGAGCTCCTCTGGAATCTTGCAGTCCAGTTGCTCAAGGCGTTGAGTGTAGCCCGACATCTTAATGGCGTGCTCACTAACGGAACTCCCTTCCTCCATCTTGCAGTTAAAGAACTTCTCAGAGATCTCATATCTCTCAGAACGGGCCTGAGTCTGAAACATCGTTTTCAGTTCCTCAAGTATCTCAAAAGGCCCGCGGTACTTCTCAAAACGATTTTGAAGTTCCGGTTCCATAGAAAATAGCATGGTACTCATAATCGCATCACAATCATCTCTACGAGCATTGAAGTCAGCAAGTTCTTCAGTTTTCGCAGTTGCAGCAGGGGTGTCACCTAGCGCTTTGTCAAGTACATAGGCTTTTTGTCCGCCAGCGAGTATGATTCTCAGATTGCGGAACCAGTTGGTGAAGTTAGACCCATTGTTCTTAAGCTTTTCTTTCTCAGCAAAAACGTTGAAGTTGAAGTTTGACTTAGCCATTTGATCTACAACATTGCAAGTACAATTTAGACTATGTTCATGATAACTAGTTCAACTTAATCAAATTACTAGATGAACTCCCACTAAATTTAACATCCCTCAAGTTGTTTAGTGAACACGATCCAAATTCACCACACCTAATCCGATCTTCACGAGAAGAGATGTGGTTTCAATGGTGGACAACTAAGTGTCGATCATATCATTCATATGACTCATGTTTAACCTTTCGGTTCGTGTGTTCCGAGGCCATGTCTGTACATGCTAGGCTCGTCAAGTCAAACCCAAGTATTTTCCGCGTGTGCAAAACTGGCTTGCACCCGTTGTATGTGAACGTAGAGTTTATAGCACCCGATCATCACGAGGTGCTTGAAAACGACGAACTTTCGCAACGGCGCATACGAGGGGAGAACACAATTTTATCTTGATCTTTTAAGTGAGGAATCATCTTATAATGCTACCGTCGCGATCTAAGCAAAATAAGATACATAAAATGATAAACATCACATGCATATAATTTTATGTGACATGGTATAGCCAATCTCCGCGCCATGATCTCCATCTTGTGCGCGCCGGCATGATCTCCATCACTCCACCATGATTGCCTCCACCACGAATAGCAACTACAACTATTGCTAACTACTTAGCGATAAAGTAAAGCTATTACATGGCGTATAAGAAGTTGACACGCAGGTCATACATAATTATAAAGACAACCATATGGCTCCTGCCGGTTGTGAACTCATCGACATGCAAGTCGTGAAAGATTACAAAACATGATCATTGCATACAACTCAATTCATACTCATCATGTCTTGGGCCATACCATATCACAAAACACTCCCTGCAAAAACAAGTTAGACGCCTCTACTTTGTTGTTGCATGTTTTACGTGGCTTATGGGAGTAGCAAGCTAAGAACGATTCTTACCTACGAAAAGCCACAACGGTGATATTATGGTTGCTAACATCCGATGTAAGTCCCATGACTACTATAGTGAGAGAAACTGGCATCCACCAGCCGCATGTGTGGAACAAGCCACACGTCAAGTGCGGAGCCGGTCTCGCGAACGCGGTCGCGTAAAGTTGGCCTGGACCGCTTCGATCTCACTATACCGCGCCATAAGAGATACACAACAAGAGGTTTGCAACAGAAAACATCAACGCCCGCAACAAACATGTTGCGTTCTACTCGTGAAACACATCTACGCATAGATCTAGCTCTGATACCACTGAAGGGTTTCGTAGCATAGTAAATCAAAAATTTTCCTACGCAACGAACAAGAAAGCCAAGATCTAATCTAGGAGATGTAATCAACGAGAGAGGTAGATGAGATCTTCATACCCTTGAAGATTCGCACAGCGGAAACGTTCAAGAGAACGTGGTTGACGTAGTCGTACTCGCCGTCTCCTCCTCGCGATCCGATCCGATCCTACGCCGCAAGTGGCGGCGCCTCCGAGAGTTGCACACGTGCGGTGCAGCGATGTCTCCTCCTTCCTTGGTCCAGCAAGTATGGTGGAGAGATAGATTGGATCGGCAGCACGACGGCGTGGTGCTTATGGTGGAGAGTTTCTGCGGCAGGGCTTCGCCTACGCGCAGTCGCGAGAGAGAGAGAGGGAGGGCAGCAGTTGGTGGCTAGGGTTTGGGTTGGGGTGAGAGAGGGCTGCGCCCTTGCCCCCTTATATATAGAGGGGTGGCCGGCCAAGGCCAGCTTGGCCTCTCCCCAAACCCTAGCCGACTTGGAGTAGGAAGAGTGGGGGGCAAGTTTCCCCCCCTTCCTTCTTTGAAGACTCCCTTAGGGTTTCCCCTTGGGCTGGCCAGCTGGGCCTTTAGGGGCCTTGTGCACCTGGCCCAGGGCGGCCAGGGCACTTCCCCTTAGGCCCACGCAGGCCTCCGTCAAGTGGGCCCACGTTGGTCCCACTCCGGAACCTTCTAGAACCTTCCGGTACAATACCGATAAACTCCGAAACCTTTCCGGAATCCAAAAACTGCTTTCCTTTATATGAATCTTATTCTCCGGACCATTCCGGAACCTCTCGTGACGTCCTGGATCTCATCCGAGACTCCGAACTAAAACTCATAAACCAATTATCCATTCTATCCTAGCGTCGATGCACGTTAAGTGTGTGACCCTACGGGTTCGAGAATATGCAGACATGATCTTCTATCAATAATCAATAGCGGGATCTGGAAACCCATATTGACTCCCACATATTCATCGATGATCATATCGGATGAACCACGATGTCAGGATTCAATTAATCCCGTATATGTATTCCCTTCGTCACACGATATTTTACTCGCCCGAGATTTGATCGTCGGTATCGCCATACCTAGTTCAATCTCGTTCACAGCAAGTACTTTACTCGTTCTGTAATCCGATATCACTTCGTGATTAACTCCTTAACCACATGCTTGCAAGCGGTGTTGATATTGATTACCGAGTGGGCCCGAAGTATATCTCTCCGACTTGGGAGGGACAAATTCCATCTCGATACATACAACTCAACAAGTACTTTCTGATCACCTGAGAGACACCTTTATTATCACCCTCACATAGGATGACGTTTGATGACTTCAAAGCTTTCTTCCGATACTAGGGAGTTGTATTATCTCATGGTCTAAGGAATACAATACATGACATAGGAAAAGCTTCGCAAAGATGAACACGATGACACGATCTAATTGCTCTGCTTTATTTGGGTCTGTCCATCACACCATTCTCCTAATGATATGATCTCATTATTAATTGACAACACATGTCTATGGTTAGGAAACCTTAACCATCATTAATCAATGAGCTAGTCCATAGAGGCGTACTAGGGACACGGTGTTGTTCATAAACCACACAAGTATTAAAGTTTCCGCTTAATACAATTCTAGCATGGAATATAAACATTATCATGAACAAGAATTATAATAATAACATCTTTATTATTGCCTCTAGGGCATAATTCCAACATAATTTTCGCCTATTTAACCCCCCGGAGTCCCCGAGGTCTGTATATCGTTTTCTCGTCGTGTTTTGTTTCGAGCTGTTTCTGTCAGGGATTGCCCTCAGCTTTGGAAGTATAATGTCTTCGTCCGGTTCATCTAAAGAGAACCCTTTTGCGGATTCCACCAATCCGTATATGAGGGAGCTAAAGATGCATCTGAAGAAGTTGTCACTCAAGGATGGGGAAATAATTCCAAGAGCTGGGATTCTCTTGCTGACAGGTTCATGAACCGTGTTGAGCACAATTCCGAGATGATTCGTAACCTCGAGTACAAGATTGATGATCTGAAGGATTTGATTGAGAAGCTTATTAGAGATTATCCACCGCCGCCACCAAAGGAGTAATTCATCATCGGTTTAGGCATCCCCTTGGCTTGTTCCAAGCTTGGGGGAGTGCCGCGGTATGACATCATTACCTTTTGCTCATTTACTTTTCGAGTAGAGTCATATCATGAATAGAGAAGTTATCATATAGAATAGTTTGCAGTTCGGAAGTATCCTCCTTAGTTAGTTATCTATGTATCCCTTGGTGTGAGTTGCGGTAATAAAATATTAATGAGAAGTTTTATCATTTACTTTTCGCACACTTTATGTTAGTCTGCAATCTCTCTTGCATGACTAGTCTTGTTGATTGGTATTGATATCATATTGGGAGCATGAGTAGATTTAGTTGGTTTTGGCAAACCTAGCTCGGTCAGTAGCAACTTTACCTTGAGGTTTGAGTAGAGAAGAATAAAGAAGTGCTTGCAGTTTCATCACTTTAGTTTTCCCTTATGTTTGGCTTATAAGCATTGTTATTCTTAAAGTTAAAATCGTTGTACCTTCAAGGGAGTTTGCATGATTGTTCCTATTATATGTATGTTTGTTTGTTTCATGCAACTCTTATGCTTGCTACCCAGCCTTGCTAGCCAAAAACCTGTACTGAGAGGAAATACTTCTCGTGCATCCAATTCCCAAAAGCCAAGTCACTTCCAAAGAGTCCACCATAAATTCCTATGCATGGTATTTCAAGCCATTCCAAGTAAATTTTCATGTGCTACCTTTCAAAAACCTTCAAACACTTCTCATTTTGTGCCACTGTTTTTAGCTCATGAGGACGTAGTGGATGGGTTTGTTATCTTCCATACTAAATTAAGTACCCCTCGACTAGGCAGCTTCATCTGCTCGTCATTAATTTTGCAAGGGAGCTGGTCAGACCATTATAATCTTAAAAAGAGAAAGAAAGAAAAAGGCACTCCTCCAATGGAATGTGAAAGTTGGTCGGCACCCGATGGAATCGGTTAGCCATGGTTTGAGAAAGGAAAAAGGTGGGGAGGAGTGCAAAGCTATAAAAGAGCACCAAAGTGCCAATTAATCAAACATCTCGGAACCGCTCTCACTTGTTTAGTATGGAAGATATCAAGAACTCCGTTGCTAGTCGTTGACAAAAGCAACCACCTCTCAAAACAATTTTTACCTCTGTTTTACAAATGAAAAAGCTCTAGCACATGTTTAATCCCTGCTTCCCTCTGCGAAGGGCCTATCTTTTACTTTTATGTTGAGTCAACCTATTTCCCTCTGTCTCAAGCAAGCATTTGAGTTGTTATGTTTCACTCATCCATATGTTGATCCGTTTAATCATGTTAATTACTATCTTCCTTGTTTTGTATAATGCTTTTGTCTGAAGGAATACATCTTTGAAAGCTTTCTATGAATGCAAAAGTTTACTTTGTTGAGCATATAGTCTTTGCTATATTAGCTCTGTTTTAAAAGGCTCCGTTTAAAAGAGAGAATAGTTTGTTCTCCATTCTTTGACCAAGAACTAAGATTTGCCATTGCCAATTATAGTTTACCTTGTGCATCTTTACATGTGATTCCCTTTTACCCATTGCAAGTCTATATCTTATAAAGGGAAGTTGCTGTCTATTATAATTTGTGCTTTGATGAATGTGATGCTTCTTGTCCGTATTTTGATTATCGACACTTCACTCCATAAACCTGTGGTCATGTTTACCGAGTTTAGTTTTCGCTTGGGGACAAGCGAGGTCTAAGCTTGGGGGGGTTGATACGTCCAATTTGCATCACTATTTTGTATCATAATTTACTATTATTCATTGATATATTTCATATTTAGATAAGATACTTATGTTATTTCCTTTGCTTTCACATGTTTGATGATCATCGGAGGAGTTGCTGCTGGAGTCAGGATTCTGCTAGAAAAAGGACCATCAAGAGACCATATTTTGAAGATCGGGAAAATTCCAAAAAAATACCCAGAAATTATATTTTCCCAGAAGACTCAGGAAGCCAGAAGGAGGAGTCGAGAGGAGCCAGGGGGCCCCACACGCCAGGGTGGCGCGGCCAGCCCCCTGGCCGCGCCAGCCCTGTGTGAGGGAGCCCTGGCCCACCTCTGGTCTCGCCCCTCTGCGTACATCATCGTCCCCGAAAACCTAAGTCAAGGGGGGGGGCTCAGAGTTAGACACAGCCGCCTCTGCGGGGCGGAGAACACCAGAGAGAGAAAGCTCTCCGGCAGAGAGAAATCTGCCGGGGAAATTCCTTCCCGAAGAGGGGAGATCGTCGCCATCGTCATCACCATCGCACCGGACTTCATCGGGATCATCATCATCATCATCATCTCCATCACCAGCACCTTCATCTCCACCATCACCACGCCATCCCGCTGTAACATCTTGAGTTGGATCTTGTTATAATCATAGGGGAAACTTTCCCGGTGTTGATTACTCTTGTAGTTGATGCTATTGAGTGGAACCGTTGAATTAAGGTTTATGTTCAGATTGTTATTTACCATTATTTCACCTCTGATCATGATCCATATGATGTCTTGTGAGTAGTTCGTTTAGTTCTTGAGGACATGGGAAGAGTCAAGATGTTAGTAGTGAATTATTGTTGAGAAATATTTAATGGTTTGATATTGTTGTGGTGCTATTTCACTAGTGGTGTCATGTGAACGTCGACTACATGATACTTCACCATTTATGGGCCTAGTGAGATGCATTGTGTATTTGGCTACCGAGTGTGGGGTTGCTGGAGTGACAGAAACATAAACCTCCGTTGGGAAACCATTGCACCAGGGAGCGTAGGATCTTAGAGTTTAAGGCTGTGGTTAGATTTATCTTAATTACTTTCTTGTATTTGCGGATGCTTGCAAGGGGTATAATCACAAGTGTGTATTTATCCTAGTAAGGGTAGTGCGCTAGCACAAGTTCACCCCCATAACACCTATCAAACCAATAAATACTATTGGCTCTATGAAGCGAAAGCTCTTGACAGAAACTCCCGTGTGTCCTCGAGAACGTTTGGTTATTATAAGTACACAACCGGCTTGTCCTTTGCTGAAGAAAGGATTGGGCCACTTGCTGCAATTGTTACTACTGTCTTTTATTTACTCGCACTTTATTTACTCGTATTACCAAATACCCCTGAAAACCTGTTTGCTAGTATTTACAGTGATTCCTTGATCAAAACTGCTCATCAACACCTTCTGCTCCTCGTTGGGTTCAACACTCTTATTTATCGAAAGTACTACGATACACCCCCTATACTTGTGGGTCATCAACGGGAAAGTCAGCTGTATCTTCTCTCGTTCGCATGTCAATGGGCAGCCAGTTGTCGGTCGCAGTAGGTCTTGCGGGACTACTTGCATATGGGTGGGACACCTAAGTTCTCACGGCACTGGTGTCTATGATGGTCCGCCAGAGGCGCCTAGGTACTTCATCGTTGGGGGTGAATATCAGGGGCATAACCTGCTCGCGTGAATTGGATGGGCATGCGTTGTGCGGAGAAGGCAGTGATTGGCTTGGATCAATGACTGGGCCCCACACCAAGGAAGTGTGGACGAGCATGCAACTCGGTTGTGCAACAAGGCTTTGATCTCTTTTGGAAGGACACACCTCTGCAGAGTGTAAAAGGATGTGACATGTTACCCCTTGTTTCGGGAAGGAGCTGCGAACGCGGCAGGAAAGGTGCTCTCAAGGCACTAATACCCTGTGTTGGCTGTTGGGCATAGTTTTCATAAGTAAAAGCAATCTTTCAAGAAACTTTGATAAAACCTTGCATTGGCCTACGACTCTTTTGGGTCCATGGCTTTAGTTAGTGCATATCACACAACTTCTTTCTAAAGAAACTTGCTGGGTAACGCTCGTTACTCACCCCAATCTCTTAAACCCTTGCTAGACTATGGAGAATTAGATTGAAGACAACCCAAGGAGACAACCTCAAGACATTGAAGATTAAGATGAAGTATTCTACCAACGTCAAGATTATCAGCGGAGTCTACAATTGTATGAAGCTTGGAGAAAAACTAGAATAGGGTTAGAAAGGAATCAGTTTCCTAATCCTAGAACCTAAGTAGTTAGAGAAACTCTATATTTGAGTAGCAAGCCAAATGCAGTAGTTGTAGTTTAGTTTAGTCTTCCTTGATTCTTTCTCGTTTGTAGTCGCCAGGACTAAACCTCTACCTGTTGAGGAGGTTCTGAAGATCTTCTGTATGCTGAAAATTGTAATCCTATCGACATACCGTGGACCTGCGATGTTTCTGTTGTACCACTCTGATGGATGTAATACTAGTGAGACGGTGTTTCATTAGTGTTATGTCAACGACTTGCATACTACACATGCAGTGGTATGCTGGGTCACCACATAAACTCACCGGTAAGAAAAGGTTGCTTGATTTGAGTTCCCTAGATGAGTGGAGAAACGAAGCTTACAAGAATGCCAGACTTTTCAAAGAAAAAGTCAAACAATGGCATGATAAGAGAATTCTTAAGAGAGAGTTTCATGTTGGTGAGAAAGTTCTATTGTATAGGTCTCGTCTCAGATTTTTTGCAGGAAAATTACTCTCTAAATGGGAAGGACCTTATGTTATTGTGCAAGTGTACCGCTCAGGTGCAATAAAGATTGCCTCATTAAAAGATGACACTACACACGTGGTGAATGGGCAAAGACTCAAACATTATATTGCTGGAGATTCTTATAATGAAGATGTTGATGTTATTCAAACGGTTTCTCCAGAAGAGTTCATCCAGGACAATATGCAGGAACCTGCAGAGTTCGTTTTCGAATTGGTAACAGTTCTAGTCAGAAAAGGTTCGCGTTAAAAAATTTCAGTTATATTTTTATTGTTCTTGTTAAATATGAAAAATCACGAGACAAAAACGGGAAGGAGGAGTCCGGTGTGTCCTCACACATAGGGGGCGCGGGCCCACCCCTGGCCGCGCCGCCCTGGTGTGAGAGCACCCCGGAGCTCATTTCCGTCCCGGTTTCCTCCTGTGATTACGTTTCGATGTTTAATTTTCGCCTATATAACCCCCCCCGAGTACCCGAGGTTGGTATATCGTGTTTTTGTAGTGTTTTTGTTTCGAGCTGTTTCTGTCAGGAGTTGATCTCAGTTTTATGAGCACCATGGACTCTGCAAGCAATGACAAGGAGAACTTTATTGCGGACATCATTAATCCGTACATGAGGGAGTTGAAGATGCATCCGAAGGAATTGTCACTCAAGGATGGGAAGTTGCAGATAGAGGATGTCCAAGGACCTATGGGAGAAGGGAGTCTCGAAGCCAGGATGGAAGCGCTGAAGCAAGAAGTTTTTAAGTACAAAAAGATGGTGGAACGCGAGGTGGACATCATCCATAGGATTAATCAAGAGCTCGTCACCAAGTACAAGAAAGAGACTACAGAACTCTGGAGTGACATCTTTTCGCTCCATGAGACCACTAACCAATTACAAGCACAACTCTACGACTTGCAGAACCAAAATTGTGAGTATGAAGCTAGGTTTCAACAAATGAGTGCTGCTGCAAGTTTCAGGATATTGGAGACCAAGACATCCTTCCTTGACGGGGGACCTCTGCCTTGGAAGTATGATGATGATAAAGACTCACCACCACCGCCAAAGGAGTAATTCGTCATTGGTATTGGCATCCCCTTGGTTTGTTCCAAGCTTGGGGAGTGCCGCGGTATCACATCATTATCCTTTACTCATTTACTTTTCAAGTAGAGTCATATCATGAATAGAGAAGTTATCTTATAGAATAGTTTGCAGTGCGGAAGTATCCTCCTTAGTTGGTTATCTATGTATCCCTTGGTGTGAGTTGCGGTAATGAAATATTAATGAGAAGTTTTATCGTTTACTTTCTGCACACTTTATTTTAGTTTGCAATGTTTCTTATATGATTATTCTTGTTGATTAGTATTGGTATCACTTTGGGATCACAAGTAAATTTAGTTGGTTTTGGCAAACTTAGCTTGGTCAGTAGCAACATTACCTTGAGTTTTGAGTAGAAAAGAAGAAAGAAGTGCTTGTAGTTACATCACTTCAGTTTTCCTTCATGTTTGGCTAATAAGCATTAGTATTCTCAAAGTTAAAATCGCTGTACTTTCAAGGAAGTTTGCATGTTTGTTCCTATTATATGTATGTTTGTTTGTTTCATGCAACTCTTATGCTTGCTACCCAGCCTTGCTAGCCAAAGACCTGTACTGAGAGGGAATACTTCTCGTGCATCCAATTCCCAAAAACCAAGTTACTTCCAAAGAGTCCACTATAAATTCCCATGCATGGTATTTCAAGCCATTCCAAGTAAATTTTCATGTGCTACCTTTCAAAAACCTTCAACTACTTCTCATTTTGTGCCACTGTTTTTTAGCTCATGAGGACGTAGTGGATGGGTTTGTTATCTTCCATACTAAATTAAGTACCCCTCGACTAGCCAGCTTCATCTGCTTGTCATTAATTTTGCAAGGGAGCTGGTCAAACCATTGTAATCTAAATAAGAAAAGAAAAAGAGCACTCCTCCATGGTATGTGAAAGTTGGTGGGCACCCGATGGAACCAGTTAGCCATGGTTTGAGAAAGGAAAACGTGGGTAGGAGTGCCAAGCTATAAAAGAGCACAATTGTGCCAACTAATCAAACATCTCGGAACCGCTCTCACTTGTTTAGTATGGAAGATATCAAGAACTCCGTTGCTAGTCGTTGACAAAAGCAACCACCTCTCAAAACAACTTTTACCTCTGTTTTACAAATTAAAAGCTCTAGCACATGTTTAATCCCCGCTTCCCTCTGTGAAGGGCCTATCTTTTAGTTTTATGTTGAGTCAACCTATTCAACTCTATCTCAAGCAAGCATTTGAGTTGTTATGTTTCACTCATCCATATGTTGATCCGTTCAATCATGTTTACTAACTTCTTTTGTTTAGTACAATGCTTTTATCTGAAGGAATGCATCTTTGAAAGCTTTCTATGATTACAAAAAGTTTGTTTCGTTGAGCATATGGTTTTTGCTATATTAGCTCTGTTTTAGAAGGCTCTGTTCAAAAGCAAGTATAGTTTGTTCATTGTTCTCTGACCAAGAACTAAGGTTTGGCATCACCAATTATAGTTTACCTTGTGCATCTTTATTTGTGATTCCCTATTACTTATTGCAAGTCTACATCATATAAAAGGGAAGTTGCTGTCTATTATAATTTGTGCCTTGGTAAATGTGATGCTTCTTGTCCGTATTTTGATTATCAACACTTCACTCCATAAACATGTTGTCATGTTTACCGAGTTTAGTTTTTCGCTTGGGGACAAGCGAGGTCTACGCTTGGGGGGGGGGGGGTTTGATACGACCATTTTGCATCACTATTTTGTATCATAATTTACTGTTATTCATTGATATATTTCACATTTAGAGATGATACTTATGTTGTTTCCTCTATTTTTACATGTTTAATGATCATTGGAGGATTTGCTGCCAGAGTCAGGATTCTGCTAGAAAAAGGACTATCAAGACACCATATTTCAGAAGATCAGGAAATTCCAGAAAAATACCAGGAAATTATATTTTGCCAGAAGACTGAAGAGGCCAGAAGGAGTCGAGAGGAGCCATAGGGCAGGCTCACACACAGGGGGCGCAGCCTGACCCCTGGCCGCGCCGGCCTGTTGTGTGGCCGCCCTAGACCACTTCTGCCATCGCCCCTTCGTGTATTTCATCATCCTTGAAAACTTAAGTCAGGGGGGGGGGGCTCAGAGATAGACACCACCGCCTCTGCGGGGCAGAAAATACCAGAGAGAGAAAAGCTCTCCGGCAGGCAGAAATCTGCTGGGGAAATTCCTTCCCGGAGAGGGGAGATCGTCGCCATCGTCATCGCCATCGCACCAGACTTCATCGGGATCATCAGCACCATCATCTCCATCACCAGCACCTTCATCTCCACCATCACCACGCTATCCCGCTGTAAAATCTTGAGTTGAATCTTATCAAATTCTTAGGGGAAACTTTCCCGGTGTTGATTACTCTTGTGGTTGATGCTATTGAGTGGAACCATTGAATTAAGGTTTATGTTCAGATTGTTATTTACCATTATTTCACCTCTGATCATGATCCATATGATGTCTTGTGAGTAGTTCGTTTAGTTCTTGAGGACATGGGAGAAGTCAAGTTGTTAGTAGTGGAATTATGTTGAGTAATATTTAATGGTTTGATATTTATTTATTGTGGTGCTATTTCACTAGTGATGTCATGTGAACGTCGACTACATGATACTTCACCATTTATGGGCCTAGTGAGATGCATTGTGTATTTGGCTCCCAATTGTGAGGTTGCTGGAGTGACAGAAACCTAAACCTCCATTGGGAAACCATTGCACCAGGGAGCGTAGGATCTTAGAGTTTAAGGCTATGGTTAGATTTATCTTAATTACTTTCTTATAGTTGCGGATGCTTGCAAGGGGTATAATCACAAGTGTGTATTTATCCTAGTAAGGGTAGTGCGCTAGCACAGGTTCACCCCCATAACACTTATCAAACCAATAAAGATTATTTAGTGGTATGAAGCCAAAGCACTTGACAGAAACTCCCGTGTGTCCTCGAGAACGTTTGGTCATCATAAGTTACACAACCGGCTTGTCCTTTGCTCTAAAAAGGATTGAGCCACTTGCTGCAATTGTTATTACTGTCTTTTATTTACTCGCACTTTATTTACTTGCATTACCAAATACACCTGAAAACCCGTTTGCTAGTATTTACAGTGAATCCTTGATCAAAACCACTTGTCAACACCTTCTGCTCCTCGTTGGATTTGACTTTCTTATTTATCGAAAGTACTACAATACACCCCCTATACTTGTGGGTCATCACCTGCCGGGACGGGGAATTGCCCCTGGAGCCATCTCCATCGACTCCACCGCCATCTTCATCGCCGTTGCTGATTCTCATGATGAGGAGAGAGTAGTTTTCTCCTGAGGCTGAGGGCTCTACCGGTAGCTATGTGTTCATCTCTCTCTCCCATGATGTGATCTTTATGTGATCATGAGTTTGTAATTTAGTTAAATAAGCAGATGTTACTCTTCATCTATTATGCTACTCAAGTGCTTTTATTAATGTAATCTCCGAAGACACCTTATCCCACGATGTGAAGTTGAAAGTATGCGCATCGTGTGTGGATCTTAGGGTAAAGTTTACAGTAATACTTATCATGAGTTATGATTTAAGTTGGATGTCTCTATGAATTGTGGTGTTTGTCTGGAACCGTCTAGTGCACTCAAGGTGACAACGTGGGGTAATCTAGATTGGGGAATACAAACTTTAAGGAGAGCTTTCATAGCCCTATGCATGATTAGTGTTCGTTATCCAACCAAAGAGTACTTCAGGGTAGCATAGTGAAGAAATATATTTATATATTTAATTATGTTATCATTGTTGAGTGTGTCCACTAGTGAAAGTATGATCCTTAGGCCTTGTTTCTAAGCATTGGAACACCGTTTACAACCAGTTCTGCTTTATGTTTGCTTACAGCGATTTTTATTTTAGATTGAATTACCACTTATAATCATCTATATTACTTGTATTTCACTATCTCTTCGCCGAACTAGTGCACCTATACACCTGACAAGTGTATTGGGTGTGTAGGGGACACAAGAGACTTCTTGTATTTTAATTACAGGGTTGCTTGATAGGGATATCTTTGACCTCTTCCTCCCTGAGTTTGATAAACCTTGGGTGATTCACTTAAGGGAAACTTGCTGCTGTTCTATAAACATCTGCACTTGGAGGCCCAACACTGTCTATAAGAATAAAAGCGTGCATAAACATCAGGGGCTATTGGTCCCCCTAGCTCCGCCACTCATGATAATGTAGATGCGTATATTGTTCACTAGCAAAGTTTCTTCCTTGCAATCGCAAAAGATTGGAGTACCTTTTTCTTCGAGTGAAAAGTGGAGTAAGTAGCTTTTTTAGCAGAAAACTTTTTTCGACAAGGATTTAGCAGAAAAACTGGAGTAGCTTTTTTTTTGACAATCAATATCATATATATTTATAAGAGTAAATAGTACATGGTAGAGATACATAAGCTGTCCCCAACAATTACAAAATAAAGTTTAAAAGAAACGACTAAATCTTCAAGGTCTTCAAACTCTTTCTTCTTCCATGACATAATCTTGTATTTTTCAGAAGGCAACCGAATAGAACCAAACCATAAATCTGTAAATACCAACGAAGGTTCTCCCATAATTTTAATTTGAGCCGCAATACCAAGGCTACGTGCACGTGCGCAGCCATTGAAGTAGTCAATCAACATCGGCAAGAGTACCAACACCAGTATGTCAGGGCGAAATAACCGAACAACTTGGTCGACGTCGCTGGGGGGTCGAGAGTATGAATCACCATTGTCGAGGACGTAGCAGCCGGAAAAATTATTGCGAGGATAATACTCCTCGCGGCGACCATGAGAAAAGATCCAAGATCGATCTGGCGAAGCAAGATCCAAAGAACCATACCTAGAGAACTGTAATCTTTCAATACTGCCATTGACGCCGGGACGAAGATCTCGTCGTCGAAGGAAGAACCGAAGATCAATTATTGTAGATGATGCCATCTCCATTGATATGGAGATCAACAGAAGATGGCTTCCAAACCCTAACTTAATCTACTAGAAAATACTACTTTTACTAAAACCTCCACACATAGATTAGGTTCCCCACTCCTCCTTACGCCGATGAGGCCGGCCGGAGGAGGGGAAACCAATCTATGGTGGAGTAGAAGGTAGAGGCGGCGGCGGCTGTTTCTCCTGCGGCTGAGAGGATACGATGTACTACCTTCTAAACCCTTAGAAAAACTGGAGTAGCTAATTTCTCTTATATTATTGGGCTATTCGTCATGAGATACGGATGGACGGGCGTTTCATTTTTATTTTGTTCAGGCCTAAAAGGCTAAAACCCACCACTTACGTGTACCCATATACGGCCGAAACAAGAAATTTCATGAGCCACAGCGTCTCCGAGGCCGTGCTGGTCCCCTCTCCCTCCGCCTGCTCCGGCGACGGTGGGGAGGGGGGATCCGGTCTCTTCGCTCTGTAGTTAGGGTTTGGTTTTGCAGGTCGTGGAGCGCCGTTGGGGTGGTGGGAGCGGCGCCCGGACGAATAAATCTGCCTCAGCTTCACTCCCACACCGGCGGTGTCCTTCATGGCGGCGTCTCGGAGTTGATGGCATCGTGTGTTTGCCGATTCCTCGGATCGGCGGCTTTCAGTTTCTTGGATGGTGTCGTCGAGGCGGAGGCGATGATCCCATCAGGTGTGTTTATCCTCCTGCTCTGTCCCCGTTACTATGGCGTTGGCTCCGACGTCATGGTGGAGCAGGGAGGATGTGTTGTCCAGGAGTACGTGCAGACGTTTGTCTGCGTATGTGACAGACGGAAGATGGTGTATCTTATGCTGGGTTTGTGGATGGAGGCCGGCAATTCTAATTTTCTCCCCCGACGCTGTAGTCGTGGGGGGGTATCAGTTCTGGAGTTCGATCGCGTGTCCGAGGACATGTTGCCTCGGTCTGATTCTTTCAACGACAATGGTTTTGCCTCCGGCAAACTACTTTGGAGGTCCGAAAAGCTGCTGATTAGCGATGGAGCCGCGTCGAGCTCGGGTGTTGTGGTGATCTGTCTTCCGTCCCTTTGGCGTTCGCTTTGGTGGTGTCGAAGGAGGAGGATAGACGCTGGTTTTTTGCATAGGTTTATCCTATATTTTCAGTTCTGTAAGGTCTGTTCGTTTGTAACTTGTAACTGTTCTTATCTTATGAATAAAGAGCGGATTACAGTGTAAAAAAAAAGAGTAATTAACGCCGATCCGGTGGGTTCTCTTCTCTCCGGTACGATCCGCCGCCTCTGCTCCTCGGGAAACTGTCTCGGTTAAAACAGGGAGCACCTCGATTCCCGGCACACAAGCCGGCGAGCCGTGCAAACCACTTCGTCAATCGACTCGGAGAAGAACCGCTCACCGGAGCACCACCGATCTAGGAACATGGCCGAGGAGGCGAAGCATCTGGAGACGAGCCGGGCCGACCGCTCCGTGTGGCTCATGAAGTGCCCGACCATCGTCTCACGAGCCTGGCAGGAGGCCGCCGCCGCCTCCGACGCCGGAGGCCCAAGCCCGAACCCTAACCCCGTCGTCGCCAAGGTCATCCTCTCCTTCGACCCACTCAGCACCGACGAGGACCCGAAGCAGGCAAGCTTTCCCTCCCCCCTCCCCTCCATCCGGTTGCGTGGCTTGGCTCGAGCGAAACGTCGCTGAATTTTGGAATAATGTGGATTAAACTGTAGGATTTTTCTGTTAACATGGCCTTAAGTTATTCCAGTGATTTGCGAGGAGTAGCAGTGGAACAGCTTTTAAGAAACTGGGGTTTGCTGCGGAAAATTATTATGGAACATGCAATCCAGCAGTTGGTTATCATTGTTTAGGGCTTCTTTGATTCGTAGGATTTCGAATTGTAGGAATAGGAATAGGAATAGAAATCTGGTAGGAATGCAATGCAAGTGACAAACTGCAAAGGAAAAATTTCTTCAAAGAAAAGAAAAAATAAGGTCAGACTGAATTGTTTCCTTTGGCTGTTTTGCATAGGAATCTGGCTTCAAAGGAAAATTTCCTACAGATTTCCTTTCATGTATTCCTACGAATCAAATGCTGCTACAGTGCAAATTCCTATAGGAATAGAAATCCTACACTTTTCCTTCAAAATTCCTATGAATCAAAGGAGGCCTTAATTGTTTTATGACCATCTTTGGCTCCAAAATCAGATCAGCTAAGCCCTACTAGAATAGCATTTTCTAAATGATGAACTATATATTCATGTTTTGTGCCTAGACCACTTCAACTCTTCTGTCCAGACGCATTACTAGAATTGTGAACTATATTTGCCTTCGGTTGCTTAATTTACTGTTTGCTTTGAACTGATGTGTCTTCCAATTATTTATGGTGTGTCTCTACTCTATGCTTCACCTAAGAATTACCTCAAAGTGCCTGACCAACTTAACTAGACTTAACTCAATTTTAGCCAATATGACATTGTAATTTGGATATTGCTTTATAACATAATATGGGTGTTAATTAGGAAATTTTCAGCTACCATCGTTGATGAATAGCCGTCATAGAATTTTTCGTAGCTTCTGCAATCTGGAGCCGTTATGAAACATTCAGGACTGAAACAAATCGTCAAAAGGTTTATCATAGCCATTCCACGGCGGGGCTTAAATATCTAACGTTATCGTTGGTGGTTAAAAAGCTAACGACCTCAACAGCAGTGCCTTGGATATGTCTTTTCCATGTTTTTGCGGAACTCGGTTGTCAGTTTCAATATGTACACATAAATTTCGTCCATGAACCTGCTCTCTCTTTGTTCCCCAGTTCAGAGATGTAAGGCAGCCCTATTCAATAAATGTGTATAGTAGATGTTTGTGTTATGGTGCCTATGTTTTTTACATTCTGTTAGTGAAATAACAGTTCAAGATGGAGATGGCTCAAGCAGACAATGGAAATACACCAAAGAATTACTCTTTAAATATGTTCCAGGACTTTGTGCCAATGTGTGTTTTCTCGGAATCTAACCAAGGTAATAATTGTGCTTTCTTTCACCTTTGTTTAAAAAATATTGTCATGCATTATATATATATTTTTTATATAAAACGTCGAAATCAGCTGTTTCTGTAACTGAGAAGCAAGCAATTCTTGATTCAACCAGTACCCCTGCTGAATGTAATAGTATGCATTACGCTAATTTGATTCAGAAGTTAACCTCGGCCATTCAACCTTTAATCATAGGTGAGACTCACTTTCCATTGCATGCAAGAGATTTGCAGTTTAAATCTGCAATTCCATGCTACCTGTAGTAATAAAATGAAGGCATTTAGTTGCTTTTGTAGTCCAGAGTCCTCACTCCTCAGGCCCCAATCATCTGTGGTTATTGGCATAATTCAGTTTTTTTTCTGGGTAACCACGAGGAGCTCTGACTATTCATTACAGAAGAAAAAGAATTTATCCAGTTTATATATAGTTCATGTCAGATTGTACACATTGGTCTATTTATTGAACGTAATAGGATATTGCTAACCTATCGATATAACCATACTGTCTCTCTGTTCACCAATGGGGTTTTCTTTGCTGGACAATGATACTAGTTCTTCTTGATGCGTTGGAGTCGTTCCTTACATATGTCTATATTTAATTAGTTTGAACTTACTATTTAAGAACCCTGTTGATGTTTCAGTTCTAATTAATTCACTCAGTAAGTGAGTATATGCTTCATTGTGGGCACTCTGTGTTTTACATTTTCTAGAAACTTCATAGCTTCAGTTCAGCGTGCCTACTGATTCATGCCGCATGTACCCCATGAAATACGTATTTCCATAAAGCTAATACACCAAGCTTCATTTAGTACATGATCATGCAATATTCCAGATACCGAACTCGTCAGTTGACAAACAATTAAGGATATGTTTTGCCTTTGCTTTATCATGCATGTTGGTTGATACCCTTGAACAAGGTTAAAGACAATAACCAACGGTTGGCCGTACTTCTATTACTTTTCAATCCAAATTTATGTACAGTTCCTTAGTTGTGTCTTATCACATCTTACCGATCGACATTATAATTTTTTTATTTTGTTCAATTTAGAAGTGTTGTTTAGTATAACATCCTTACCATATTATATATGCACCCTGTTGAACTGATATCACGGGAAGAGAACTGCACACTTTTAGATTGATCATTTGGACAAAAGTTTGAATATATGGAAGATTTTCATTCAGTAATTATTTTCTGTATCACAAAATTAGCCTTCTAAATATTGCAGGGAAGTTTGCATGCGAAGGGAAAGTCGGGCACAAATTTGACATGGAACCTCACAGAGAAAATCTTTCAGATTATGCAAAATTATGCCGTGAGAGGACTAAGAAGTCTATGATTAAAACAAGAAAAGTGCATGTCAGATTTTTAAACTTGATCTTGACCCTCTTTTATCGATTTTGTCTTCCAAGTTTGTAAATTCGGATTTCCCCCATTCATTTATTAGGTACTTGACAAGCACCATGGAATGGGAGTGCGTCAACTGATTCAACTGACAAATCTTTCTGTTCCAAAGGTAGTAGTCCTTTCCCAGGGTAGCTAAGACAATATTTAAGAGTAGTAATTAGTGGTGACTTTTCTGAAATCAGGATATCCATCTTATACCTTCAACAGTTACCTTTTCTGGCAAAAGCATTCCCAAAAAACAGATTGTTAATTAGTCTCATTACTTGTAATTTCGTGCTTATCAGGAGAAGAAGAAAGCAACACCCACAAAACCTTTTGAATTGAAAAGAACACGAAGGGATCGCAAGGATTTGGAAAATATCCTGTTCAAGTTATTCGAGAGGCAGCCAAATTGGTCACTAAAGCATCTAATGCAGGAAACAGACCAACCAGAGGTATTTTGCTTGTGACTCACAGAAGCATTTACACTGATAAAATGTTAGACACGCTGGTGCAGCAATTGCATTTACTTACTACGTCCATTTCTTCACTCGCCACTTGCTGCCTGTACTTGATTCATGCAGCAATTCCTGAAGGAGATAATGACCGATCTTTGCGTCTACAACAAACGAGGACCAAATCAAGGGACGCATGAGCTCAAGCCTGAATACAAGAAGTCTGTTGAGGACACCAATGCAATCTGAAGTCTACATATCATTTTAATGCTATACTAGCACACTACCCGTGCGTTGCAACGGGTTGACAAATTATAAAATAGCTTTATTAAAAAGGAAAATTTGCTATTGTTACTTTTTGTCGTTTGCTGAAACGCACTGTCTGATTGTGTCTTTGCTAGATACCATTATAATTTTGTGACATATTTGCCAGAACACACCGCGGTGACAAAAATAGGAAGTTTAGCAATTTTGTTAGGGATGACCAATTTTGAAGACAATGTGCCAACTTTTTATTTATAGAAATGTGGTGTGTTATGACAAGATACAATCGAACACTGTGTTTCAGCAAATGACACAAAATAATGGTCTTGTAGCAAATTTTTCCTTATCAAAATCATCATATCTAGTAGATTTGTTCGGCAATCGGTTGGGATTTTCCGATTACCACGGTAACCAAAACCTTAAAGCTATCCCATCTATAGATATATCATCCATCCATGTGAATATAGACCTATTTCTTACTCTATATATATACAAATGTATCCATGAAAAATGCACGCGTTTCATCCACTGACCAAATTAGATACGTTTATCAACTATCACTATGAAAAACAATCCAAGTGACGGTAGAAGCAGTTGGTAAGCAAAAGAAAACTGATGCAAACAAAATAAAAAGATTGTAAGAAAATTCAATCAAAGCGATGAAGTAATCTTATTATCTACTACCTTCAGATCTAGCAAATCAAATGAATCATTAACAAAAACAACACATACATTATTTTAAAAACAACAAAGCACACAGAGATGTCCGTACCAATCCCTTCTGCCGATCTCTCGCACACAGCAGCGGATGCGATGAACCTGTCTCTCTCATTCTCTCGCTGACAGCTACAGAAAGCAGGATTACGGCAAGCAGCAACAACAATTAGCTATGTACGCACATCAATCCCAGCTGGGAAGCTTACAAGTCGGACAGAGAAAAAAGGTTTAGCTGATCAGATCATCCTGTTTGTTCTTCCTTTTCATGTTGTCTAGAATTAATCAGTCTATATGAGTGGGAAGAACGAGGCTGATCGGATTGAGCCGATGATGATCTCTGCATTCCAGTGTCGAGCTCTAGTACGTACGCAGCGTGTGTGCGCGCCTCAGATATGTACAATAGCCATGCCATCTTGGATTCTTGGGTCGATCGGTCGCTGTTGTTGTTTTGATCGATTCGTGCTTGCTCTTCCTCTCGTACCACGACAATGATGATGATGATCAGTGGCGCGTGGAGGGGCTCCTCATGCCGCCGGCGGCGAGGCTGTCGACGTAGGAGAACTTCTTGGGAGCGAGGCTCGGTGCCTTCTTGAGCAGCATGGCCTCGTCGGCCTCGTCGAGCGTGCCCTCCTCCCTCTTCCTCATCAGCTCGTCCTGGTCGAAGTTCCAGCCCATGAAGTCATAGAGCGTCATGGACGCCGGCGCCTCGTTGAGCTTCTCCAGCTCCTCCTTGGCGTCCAGCTTCCTTGGCGCGTTCATCTCCATCTGCCGCCGCGCCGCCTCGCTCGCCGTCAGGTTCGTCGTTTCCGCGTCCGCGCCCAGCACGTCCTCGATCCTCGACATCACGCTGTACGCCAGGCTCTCCAGCACGCGCGAGTAGCTCTCTAGGAGAGCGTAGCCGACATCCTGAAACATCGATCCATCATGCAAGTTATGCATCATGCATTGAGAGTACGCCATTGTTATGAACACAAGTAATTGATACGAACCCTGTTGTATTGGATCTTGGAGATGTCGAGCTGCGACTGCGGCGTGCCGGGGAACTGGAGCTTGAGGAGGTGGAGGATGGTCTCGGCGCGCTCCTCGAACTGCTCCCGCTTCTCGAAGCTGATGATGGAGCCCCAGGAAGACTTGGTGTCCTTGGTCTGCATCTTGCGCTTCCAGATGATGGTGGACGCCTCGATGCGGTTCTTGAGGTCCAGCACCTTGTGCTCCGTCGACAGGTCCATCCCTTCCAGGAACTCCAGCGGGTCGAACTCCTCGTCGGTGATGCTCTGGTAGATGGCGTCGCCGAGGCTCGTCTTCCCCTTCTTGGGGAGCGACTCGATGTAGATCTCGGGGATCTCCATCTCCACCAGCACCTGCGCATTGATGGCCATGGCCGCCTTCAGCACCTGGTTCACGCACTCCTTCTGGTACTACAGCCACTTGCGGGTCACCTCCGACAGGCCCTCCGCCGGAACCTTCACCGTCGGCATCCACCACTTGTCGTCGTCGCGCTTGTTGTCGCCGCCCTTCTCGTACCAGAACTCGGACTGGTCCACGAAGTTGTCCATGTAGCCCTGCACCCATCATCGTCAAACATTAAGGTTTGGAGGGCGGCACCTGGCGGCTCGATGCATGGGACTGAAGGACGGCGCCAGCGGGTTGAAGGCACGGGATGGGAGGGGGTGGCCTCCCCGGGCTTGAGGAACGAACGTGGTGTTGCCGGTAGGGGTGGGCATATAAACCGAGGACCGAAATACCGAACCGGAATAATCGGGACCAACTCCAAAAAGACCAAAACCGAAAATATCGGTCACTGCTTCGGTCATCATTTGTTGAGAACCGAAATTAATTAGGAATGTTCGGTCATTTGCCTAGGATACCCGAATGCACCAATGAAACCGAACAGGTATGCAATGGCACAAAGCCTCCGTTGTACAGCCAAAAAAAGCCCAACCTCTGATTCCCTTGACTACCATCATTTGTCTCAAGTCGAGTCCTTTGTCTCAAAAATAAAAAATAAAAGCACCTCGATTCATCCACGTTTCTGCCCCCGATCCCCAAATCCCAATTCGGCAATTCCCCACCCATAGCCGACTGCGCCGCCTCTCCTTGTCTCACCCGGCGAGCGGCGGTGGCCTGCACTTGACATTTCTTCTCCCCTTCGAGTGGAGGTGCAGGTGTCCTCTAGCTGACGTCCTCTCCACCCAGGCCGGCGGTGGCCTGCAGGCTGCATTCGACGATCCTCTTCACCAAGGCCGGCGGTGGCCTGCAAGCGCGCTCCTTCTCTCCACCAGGCGGGTGGCGGGGGAAGTAGTCTGTATCGGGATCTCTCGTTTTCCTTTTGCCTGCAATCTCGATGGCATCATGTTCTCGTTCTGTGACTGGAAATTCTGGCCAATATGAGGTGTTTGATGAGTTCCCGTCATGATCTTGCTTATAGATTCTGATTTTTTTTCTCATAATATCTTCTTGCGTGGTGCATCATTTTTATTTCTGAATCAATTTCAGAAGTGTGTGCGTTTTTTTCATTCTCTAATTAATCTATCGGTTAGTTCGGTGTAAACCGAACAAGGAACCGATTTGTCGGTCCATCGAACTCCTCGGTTAACATTTTTTCAACTGACCGATCGGTCCTTACTTTTCCAAAACCGAATTGTATAAATACCCAAGGAACCGACTCGCATGGGAGTAGGAGGAGTCCGTCCTCGACCCGAACTGCGGCGCAGCAGAAATCTCGCGGGATCGGACGTACGAACTTTTTGACGTACGAAAAAAGACCACTGATTTTTTTGACCTACCACGGTTTTCTGACCATCGCGTCTAGAAATAGAACAGGAACTAGTATTGCCCTGCTGGGTTGAATATGGGTTATGTGACTTATCTCTGATCGACAATGACGACTCGGACCCAGCTGCGTACAGTGAATCGTATCATTTGGTTGTTCTTCACAAAAGTAGTTTTGGAGCACAAGCCTCAGTACATCTTGTTGCTATATTTGCTGATCGCAAAGATCCTGAGTTTGGGGATCCAGTTGTCGCGAAGCTTACCAAATTTTGTCCCCGAGCTAGAAATAGAATAGAAACTGTACTGCTCTGGTGAGTTGAATATGGGTCAAGTCTCATCGACAAATGAGACTCTTAACCTTCTAGCTGCTGCGTACAATGAATCACATACGTATGATTAATACTTCCTCCATTCGAGATTATTAAGAGTGACAGGTAGTTCAAGTAAATTTGATCAACAAAATAAAAAAAAATGTCACAAAAATATGCCATTTAACAAAATTTATGATCAATCTTTTTTCTTAAATTCCGTATCATTCTAATAATCTTTCTGAGTACAAGCAAAAGTCTAGCCTGATCCAAGGGACGAGAATGAACAGAAATAAGGTTCTTTCGCTCAGCATGTCACATTTTCATGTTACGCCCTGCATTTTCTTTGTTGTCGCATAAGGTCCACTTTATCCTAAGGACATGTACAATGCATGCGCCAAGCACGAGCGCCAGGATCATCTTCTTCAGCGTTAGGGTCAATTTCTGGCCGATCTTGGAAATAAATTTTGCATCGACGCTAGAATATGGGGTAAGCCGCTCCCTTTTTTCGCCATTAGCAAACTTTTTTCCCAACAACAAACGTCATCCATGCGCGCAGAAAACAACATTTTTAGCGTCTCTATTAGCGGCATGCGCTGGATGGCGGAGCTTTTAGACCAGCCACAATAAAAGTATCATAGGTACTATTATGTATGCCATATTGGCAAAAATCTGATGTGGTGCACTAATTAATGAAGAGAGAGGTACAAGTGGTATCATAATATGGTATAGTAGTATCATAGCATGTAAAACCAAAAAGTGTAATGGAAATTACATCATGTACACATATTTGCACGTGTGTACATAATTTGCATCCCCTAAAAAAAAAATACATATATTTGCATTGAGATTCTATAAAACATCAAATAAGATGTAACTGTGATACTAATATATGATACTATGTATTGAACATATGGTATCATAGACCAATATCATATTATGATACTCCAACCACCAGATGGGGTTTGTATGACTTCCTATAGCATATTTTGTTTCAAAAGATGAAAACAAGAGGGTAAAATGAAAATTATAACCCCCTAAATCATGTGCGCGCCCCTAAGCCTTCGTTGCAGCCTGGCAGGATAATCTTGGTTAGTGGTGGACTCACAAACATTTCGAAGCCCAGACAAACATGTTTAAGATGCTAGCTAAAATAAATATAGAAAGTAATATATATAACATATGCAGGAGTGTCACTAGGAAGCCTGAGCGACTGCTCGGACAATAGGGATGCTAGATCTGCCTCGAAAAACAACAGTAATTGAACCATCTAGAAAACATATAGTATCAATATTATACTTAATATCTACCTTTTCCGGGTAGATTTGAGGGCACCCGTAAAATAAGAAGGTAATTTTATCTAAAAAATAAGAAGGTAATACTTGCAAACTACCACCAATAGAATAGACATATATTTACTAGAACTCAAAAATTAATCTACACCTCTCAGTAAGGAACTAAGGATTACACAATCTGCAGCCATTTTGGTCGTTGAATTAGACGATAACTATATTCATCTGTCGAGGATCCGTGGGGGAAAATGTTGGGCCATATAGCTTTGGGCAGACAAATGGCCCCTGCGGTCGCCCGTGCAGGATCGCCGTGCACCACAGGAGCACACCGTCGAGCGTCACGTGCACCGTCAGCTTCACGCGCTCCTTCCGGCGGCGGTGGATCTGCATGCGGTCGTACAGCTCGTCGGGCACCCCCAGCCCGTCGCTCGTGGCGACGATGGGCACGGAGCTGATGATCCCCCCCGGCACGGTGAACTCCGGCAGGTGGGCATGGGCAAGCGGCACGCCCTGGTACGCCACCACGACGCGGCCCGTCCCGTTCGTCTTGGCTCTGAAGTGCCAGGGCCCTCCATTGACGCGAAGTGTGATGTTGAAGGTGGGTGCGCGCGACGCGCCGGTACTGGCCCGGTCGAGCCCCTCGACGGCGGGCAGCTTCACCCAGAACTCAGGTAAGTACTCGGGATACTCCGTGTTGTATAAAACGAAAACGGTGAACAGCAGAATGCACAGGATTGCCGCGACCCCCGCCACGTTCTGTGCCCACGGATGCTTCTCCAGATCACAGCCGCGTGGTTCATCTTCTGGGTGGATGGCTCCCATGGATATCGATCCGCGCTGATGGTAAGAGGCACTGCAGCAATCGATCGACCACGGGATCGCCGGGTAAACTACTTCACGTTGGATATAGGCTTGTGACTTGACTGAATTGGGCTCGATCTGAACGATACATAAAAGAGTCCCAAGCCGTTAAAATAGATGGAGTAGTTTGGGAAAAGGATAAGGACTCTATAAATCCAAAGGAGAACCCAACAAATATCGTCGCTGTACAAACCACCAAGACCAAGTTCCTCTCCTCTCTCTCTCTCTTTTTTTTGCACACGGGAGAACAGGATGGGGAATCGTGGTGGATTTGGTCGAGACAGAAATTAGCGGTTCCTCGCCTGAACGGAGAAATCTTACTTTATTGGGTAGAGAAGAGTAGTGGTCGACCAATTTGGTGATGGTGCGAGGTCATGGGCGTCGGCCCTCATGGGCCGGCCGCAACGGTGGCGGGGATGGAAGCGGACGAGCCGACGAGGGCAAGTTGGGAGTGCGTAACGACCCAATTGCAAGAGCGGAGCTCTACCAACTGAGCTATATCCCCCCCGAGCCAAGTGGAGTATGCATGAAAGAGTCAGATGCTTCTTCTATTCTTTTCCCTGGCGCAGCTGGACCATCCTGGACTTGAACCAGAGACCTCGCCCGTGAAGTAAATCATCGCCCCTACGATCCAACCAATTGGAAGAGAATCAATAGACTCCTTTTCGGGAGCGATTTTCCTCGTTCGAGAGTCTCCGCCCTTCTTCCACTCCGTCCCGAAGACTAACTCGCCCAGGCCCATCGCAAGGAAAGCGAAAACCTAGATTTGCTTTATCGGGTATCAAACGGGAACTGCGAGCAAATAAAACACCTTTCAAAATTATTAATACAGTGACATGGATGGTAAATGCATGAATGTGATGGACTAAAAAATCCGCGGTTCCTAAGCATCGGGGAGAGGAGAAAAAAAAGACCGAACCGGTATTGAGGCATTTTGTTGTATTATGAGATTTGGTGGAAAAAAAAGTTAGATGAAGACGTATTTTTGATGAATTGAAAGCATATTTCGTACCATCATGGATTAGTCAGATCCCAGTTTTATTTGTAGAGATAAGTAAATCTTGATTTTGGGCAACACCGCACGCCACACCTCCTTGAGTAGCATGACTAACGCCCCTTGCAACAGTTGAAGGTAGATTGAATTCGTGAAAACCCTACATGTGGCTTCAAGTGCCAAATCTACCTTATCCTCCTCCCTTGAGAAGCGACAAAGCTCAAATTCTCTAGAGAGGTTATCCCACTCCACCGTCTCGGCAAGTGAGAAAGTGCGTCTAAACCTGATGCGCCAACCCTCCAAGTGTCAAACCCCTGCGACCGTGGCGAATAGATTGTCACAATAGTTAGAGATTATTCGCCTGACGTCATCCTTTTTCCTGAATAAATTTCAAATTTTGAACAAAACCGAATTTTGAACAAATTTTGAATCTGAATAAATTTGGAATTTGAATTTTTTTTGCATATGAACAAAAATTGGATTTGAAAATTTTGAATCTGAACAAAAAAGTGAATCTAAACAAATTTGGAATATGAACCAAAATTCTGAATCTGAACAAAATTCGATTTGAACAAATTTTGATTCTGAACAATTTTTTTGAATGTGAACAAATTTCGAATGTGAACAAAATTAGAATTGTGAGCAAAATTCGAATTTGATTAAATTTCAAAAATGTTTAGATTTTTAAAAACATAATAGGAAAAAAAGAAAAAACAAAACAAAAAAAAGAACATGGATCTCCAACTAGATCCGATGGTCACACAGGTGACTGGTCTCTAGTTAGAGATCAGGCGCCTGTTTTCTAGCATAACCGATATAAAATGCATCGATGAACGCTATAGTTTATTAGGTCATATTTCTTAATAACTGAATGAAATATGATATTGTCAACTTGTTTTACATTGATTTAGGTGGTTTTCCATGAAGTTCCAATTTTTTACCCCGAAGAGCAAAAAACTCTATTTTTATAAAAATTTAAGTTTCAGGAACTTCTAGTCGTCAAAAGGACCCAATTTTTTTAAGGATCTTTTTTTTAGAAATTAAACAGAAGACGAAGAAAAACTAGACCAGAAGACGTAGAGGCCCAAGATAGAGCTAGGAGATCATTTCATAAAATATATTGGGTTTTACGAGACGAAGCCACCAACCAGTGGTACAATTATCACGTACAAGTAAATAATTAAGTAGTGAAACTCGTACACAAAGAAATACAGTGGTATATTTTACCATTTTTTTCTAAAAGCCTTACCCAAGAAAATGACTTCACTTTTGTGAAAATTAACTTTCACTAGATAAATATTAAAAAACATAGAGAATAAGTCTGAGATTTCTAGCACGTTACACACTTTTGTGAAAATTGAAGGTTACACCAAATGAAAATTGAAACGGATAGTCTGAATGGATTCACCTCGTCGAGGTGCATCTTTTTCATGTAGGACACATGTTTCAACGAATCATGGTTGTGGTAATATGAAGAGCTTATTTTTTTCAAGGATACACCCTGGGAGGTGTATCGGTTTCATAGAAGAAGAGGCCAAGACGGTCGATACAACGTTAAAAGGCTCCACGATACAAACACGATGCCACACGGACAACAACACAACCCAGACCAGCCAAGCGACAAGACTTGCCTTGCATCGACTCCTGCCAAGAATGGCAAGGAGGGGATACACCAAGCTTCTAGGCCGCGTCACAACCTAAGCTAAGAACTCCATGAGACCGACTCCAACTCCAATATAGCACAAGCCAACACACCGCCCGCCCATAAGCGCCCAAGATTGGCAAGCGGACGGCAGGGCCGAACCATACCAAACGAGACGCCGACCAAGAAGTGCCGCCGAAGGTGTACATAGCGCCCTGGAAGCCCACGCTCTCAGCAGCGGCCGACACCGACTACAACTGGCGTACCGAAAACTCCACGAACCACCAAGGCGATCCTCCAAGGAGGGAACAACGCGGTCACGCCGCCGCCGCCCGATCAGAAGGCTGGATCTAGGGTTTCCCCCGGTGCTCGAGTTAGGGAAGCACGGTCAGCGCCATGACGACGCCTCCAAGAAGGTGACGGCGCCCACGGGCGTCGCTGTCGTCAGCTTCACGCAGGGATTTCGCCCCGGCCCTACCGTCGACCCCAGAGCCCATCAAATACGCGCAGAAAAGAGTCAGGTTTGGCACACCGACGAAGAGAGGCGAGCCAAATCTGACGAAGGCGGAGCAGGAAGCGTCGTTTGCCGCCTCACAACCACCAAACGGGGGCTGGACGGTGAGTATCCAGCCCATCGCTGCTACCGGCCACCGACACCGCCACGGTGCCCAGTGACCGACGCTGTCAGGCTCCACCGCGCCAACCTGCAGCCACAAGACCTAGAACAGCAGGCCCGCTCAGGCCCATCTGGGCCGAGAGCGAGCCCAGAGCTCTAGCCGCAGCCACAGGGGCGCCTCTGCCGCGCAAAGCCGCGCCTCCACCGTTGACGAGCTGTGCACGTTTGCCGAGATCCTGTAGCAGCTCGCCGCCAAATTGCCGCCCCGCCATACGCCACCGCTGCCAGGAGAGAGAACCACCTACGCGCGAGGGAGAAGGCCCTGTCGCCGCCTGGGCTTCGCCCGGCGGGACCTCTGGTGGCGGCGGAGGAGGGGAGGATGAGGGGAGGAGGGCTGGCAGCGCTAGGGTTTCTCCCGGGTCGCTCGCTCGGCTATATGAGAGAGCTGTTCAAACGAGGGTGAGGGAAAGTTAAACGAGGATGCGGGGAAGTGATGGTGTGGTGTTGATGATGTAATAACCGACCAGTTGGGAACCCCAAGAGAAGGTATGATGAGAATAGCATCAAGTCTTCCCTCAGTTATGAAACCAAGGTAATCAATCTAGTAGGAGAAAGCCAAACTTAAGAAGGTGATGCTTGCTAGCTTAGTGACACTCCAACGGTGCTAGACAACTTGTTGGTGTGTCTTCACCTAGCAGCAACGCGAAACCTGCACACAACACAAACAAATACTTTGTCCCCAACTTACAATGAGGTTGTCAATCTCACCGGTTTGCTATAAACAAAGGTATGAGCGTATCGAGTGGTAAAAGGATAATAGTTTGCAAGTAAAGTAAACAATGCAAGTAAAGTAAAACGGCGTAACAATGTAAAGGAAATTGGAACGGGGTCCACAGTTCACTAGTGGTGTCTCTCCATAAGATAAATATAGCATGCTGGGTAAACAAATTACAGTTGGGCAATTGATAGAGTAAAGATAACGTACATACATCACGAGGATCACTATGAGGCTTACTCTGGGCATTACGACAAAATACATAGACCGTAATCCAACTGTATCTATGACTAAAAATCCACTGGCGGAGATATTATCCGAACACCCCTTGAGTATTAAGTTACGAACAACACATAATTGCATTAAACAAAGTGCATAATGTAAACAAAGCAAAGGTCCTTAGACACAAGAATGTTGTTTTCTCCCTAGTGGCAACAACACATCTACAACCTTAGAGGTTTCTGTCACTCCCCCAGATTAAATAGAGGCATGAACCCAACTATCGAGCAAAAATACTCCCTCTTGGAGTTACTAGCATCTACTCGGCCAAGATAGCTACTAGCAACGGAAAGCATGCAAGATCATAAACAACATAGAGATAACATAAGATAATATTCAGCACATCAACTTGACATAGTACCAATACTCATTAAATCCCAACAAACACAACATGTATGATTACATAAAGATGGTCTTGATCATGTAGGGCAGCTCACAAGATCTAAACATGAAGCACATGGTGGAGAAGACAACCATCTAGCTACTGTTATGGACCCGTAGTCCAAGGTAGACTACTCACACATCACTCCGGAGGCGACCATGGTGGTGGAGAAGGCCTCCGGCAGGGATTCCCCTCGCCGGCAGTGTGCCGGGAAGAGCTCCTGGATCCTCCCGATCTCGATTCGATGACGGCGGCGGCTTGCAGTATGTTTCTGGGAAAAGCGATCCGTCCCCTAGGTTTTTCCCGACGAGGGGTCTTTATAGGCGAAGGGGCGTCATCAGGAGTGGACCAGGGCGGCCTCACCCATAGGGGGCGCAGGCCAGGGGCTGGCCGCGCCGCCCTATGGTGTGGCTGGCCCGTGGCCTCCCTCTGTCTCCTCTTTGGTCTTCTGGAAGCTTCGATAAATATTAGGAGGTTCGGCTTTTGTTTCGTCCAATTCTGAGAATATTTCCTGTGTAACTTTCTGAAACACAAAAACAATAGAAAATAGGGAACTGGCACTGTGGCATCTTGTTAATAGGTTAGTTCCGGAAAACGCATAAAAACACCATGAAGTGTAACAAAACACTAAGCAAATGGTGTATAAACAAGCATGAAGCATCAAAAAGTATAGATACGATTGATACGTATCTAGCATCCCCAAGCTTAACTCCTGCTCGTTCTCGAGTAGGTAAGTGATAACAAAAGAATAATTTTTTATGTGACATGCACCATCACAATCTTGATCATCAAAGTAAGCATTGAGTGCTGGGATCAAAAGAACTTAAAACATGGGCATGAAAGACATAATCTTGATAGAAGAAACTTAGCAACCATGTTATAACATGAAAAAGAACACAAACGAAAGATCATGAATAATGAAACAACGAAAGTCAAACGTGTGTTCAAATCATATGGAAAAACATAGCAAATGGTTTTTAGCTTGTCCTTCATGGAATAGCAAAACATAAATGCATAGGACACCTTCAAGTTTAAAAGGGCGACTAGATACAGATAATTTAAGAACAAGTGAAACCATAGTCATGAATCAATCAATGATACTTTGGGACAATGCACATTATACTCAGAATGGCAACTATGCTCTCTTAGACAGTGCATAAAGGTAGAAGGTGGTGACTCAACATAAAAGTAAAAGAAAGGCCCTTCGCAGAGGGAAGCAGTGATTGCAAGTTTTATAAACCTTCAAAAGATTATGGTACTTAGTAGATTTGAGCTCTCATTGCCCCCATCATAGGCATCTTGAATGGTTAAAGTAAATGCAAGAATGTTTATGAGCATATGTTTGACAAATTATAAGTTGAAAACCTCGTGTCCTGTGAAGTATGAATACCCAAACCTCATGCTACTCGACTTAGAGTCCCAAGCAAGCTCTTGTCATTGTAAGTATATACGTCTCATCGAGAACCGCCAATGGGGTACCTCCATGCCCGATGACATGGAACAAGCCCACATCAAAATGACAGGACAAACAAACAATGAACACCATGACATCTCTTTTATTTACCATTGGTATAGCTTTTTATTTTGAGATGCGTTGTCGAATGTCCACTATGGGCATGCTGTAAATTTCCACCATGAATTATGCATGGCTTAGATTGGTGGCCCAGGCATTTCACTAACACGTATACAAACTCCATGATCCCGCAAGATTCCTAACTTATTTCACATCGCGAGTATCCATAAACAAAAGATCATGATATCAACTCAAATAAGAAGTGCAATGTTGAAAGCTTACCCCATGACGGCATGGTTTGGCTAATTTCCAACTTACAACTTGCAAGCATAACGTCAACATAAAAGAGCCACAATGTCAAAATTATTAAAAGCGAGAAAAGTAAAATGTGCCATCAGGTTCGTGAGAGCTTTACTGACCAATTTTCGCATAACACCAAAAGAGTTTAATTTGAAGGATAGATAAAAGCAAGTCAAATGTACTTTGGTATAGCAAATTGCTAATAGGTATGTATGGTGGACACATTGAAATAACTTGGTTTTTGGGAGTTGGATGCACGAGTAGAGCTCATACTCACTACAAAATGAGGGCTAGCAAAAGACTCGGAGCGACCAACTAAGAGAGCAATAACGACCATAATCATGCATAGCGACAAAACATCATTAAGAGAAGCATAAAATGGCATCAAAAGTCAAAAACTAAATGATCATAAAGGCTTATGGCGACTTTGTATGAGTCAAACATGTGTAAGCATGCGCCAAGTCAACCCAAATAAAGCATCAAGAAGAAAACCAAATTAATGCTTCCAAATAATAAAAACGATGCATGATTTTTTCAAAGGCTCATTAAGCAATCTCAGTCATTTGAGACAAGTCATGCTACAGCAAAAATCACTAAGCATACTATCAAAACGACATCAAGCATGGCATGAAAAAGTCTAAGCCGCAGTCTAAACAAGCTCCTTTTTGTACCACTTTTTTGCATGAAACTTTTTCTCTTTTCCAACACCATTCAAACCTTTTTGAAACAACTCTTTTGATGAATACCAATATAGAACAGAGGTCCAAATACACCTTGATGCAAAGATAAAACAAGATCTGAACAAAAATCAAGGCGAAAAACGAAAGCTAAACTCAGTTCTAGAAAAAGAGAACACTTGTTGAACGATAAGAGTGAAAAACGGAGTGTTCTTGGCAAATGAAAAACAAGTAAATCTCCTCCAAAAGAAATTTGTTGGGGTCCAACCATTTATTGCTGCAAACAAAACAAAATAAAACTAAAAGCAAAAGTAAAGACGCTCCAAGAAAAACGCATAGTGCATGAAGCAATAAAAATATAGTACCTCTTGGATATTTCTTGGGGTGCTTGGGCATCCCCAAGCTTGAGCTTTTGTCCATTCTTCATCTCATCTCATCATTCTCCAATCCCTACACTTGAAAACTTCCTTCATACAAAACTTAACACAATTCTATTAGCAACGTTAGCATAATCATAATAATGAATCAACCCTTTTTGGTTCAGGTTTCAACTCAAAACCACCACATATAAAGCATATACTACTGTAGCAACTACCCCAAAAGTTTTGTGATCAAAATAACTCAAAAGGAAAGCGATCGAGAGGCAAACATAAATAGTGGCAGAAATCTGTCAAAACAGAACAGCTGACAAAGGTCGATTTTTTCGAGGACCTTATGTTGCTCAAATAAAAAAGTGTAAAACTAATGAAAGTTTGGATATAACCTGGGGCATATGCACAAGAAATCGCAGGTCAAAAAGATATTCTGAGAATTTTCACGAATTTTTACGGTGCAGCACCGAAATCTGTTTCAGGACAGCAACATCCCCAAATCTTACCTCACTCAAATTAGAGGTTTCTCTTGGCACAACAATGAAAAAAAGGATAAGGAGCGGTTATTACAGTAGTAATAACTTCCAAGACTCAAATAAAAGAAAAATAACTGAAAATAAAACAATGGATTATCTCCCAAGAGTGCTTATCTTTAACGCCTTTGAGCTAGGCGCAGAAAGTGTGAATCAAGTGATATCGAAAGATGAAGCATCAACTTAATAATTTGCTCTAAGAATAGAGTCAAAAAGTAATTTCTTCCTCCTTCTAGGAAAGTGTTCCATACCTTTCTTGAGTGGGAATTGATATTTGATGGTGCCTTACTTCATATCAATGATGGCACCTACAGTTCGAAGAAAAGGTCTTCCCAAAATAATAGGACATGAAGCATTGCATTCAACATCCATAACAAGAAAATCAACGGGAACAAGGTTATTGTTAACCATAATAAGAACATCATTAATCCTTCCCAAAGGTTTCTTCTTAGCAACATCAGCAATAGAAACATCATAATAACACTTTTCAAGCGGTGGTAAACCAAGCATGTCATAAATCTTTCTAGGCATAGCAGAAATACTAGCATCTAGATCACATAAAGCATGGCAATCAAAACCATTAACATGCATATCAATGATGGACTCCCAACCATCTTCTAACTTCTTGGGAATAGAAGCTTTTTGCTTCAACTTTTCCTCCCTAATTTTTATGAGAGCATTTGTAATATGATTTGTAAAAGCAATATTCAAAGAACTAGCATTAGGACTCAAAGCAAGCTTTTGCAAGAACAAAATAACTTCAGATATATTGCAGCCATCAACATGAAAATCATTAATAGAAATAAAGCTATCATCTCCTACACTCTGAAAAAATTCAGCACTCTTTTGAGAAAAAGTTTTTGCAGTTTTGGGCTTTTTTTAAACAAGGAGTGGGAGTTTCCTCTACACCAATCAAAGTAAGAGGATTGCTAGCATTTGGAACAACATCATTAGAGGTAGTAATAGTACATACCTTCATCTTTCTAGCCATCTCATCTTCTCTTTCCCACCTGGCATGCCATTCTGCTAACATCCTAACATTTTCATCAATCTTAACTTGAATAGCATTAGTAGCAGCAAAAGTATTATTTTCCTTCACATCATTAGGCAACACTTTTAGTTTCAGAAGTTCAACATCAAGAGCAAGGCTATCAACTTTAGAAGTGAGAATATCAATTTTGCCTAACTTTTCCTCAACAGACTTGTTAAAAGCAGTTTGCTTACTGATGAAGTCCTTGAGCATTACCTCAAGATCGGAGGGTGCGCCCCTAGTGTTGTTGGAGGAATTACCATAAGAGTTACCATAACCATTACCATTGGTACAAGGGTACGGCCTATAATTGTTACTAGCAAAATTGTTCCTATAAGCATTGTTGTTGAAATTATTGTTTCTAATGAAGTTTACATCAACATGCTCTTCTTGAGCAACCAAAGAGGCTAAATGAACGTTATTAGGATCAACATGAGCTCTATCATTAGAAAGCATAAGCATAATAGCATCAATCTTATCACTCAAGGAAGAGGTTTCCTCAACAGAATTTACCTTCTTACCTTGTGGAGCTCTCTCGGTGTGCCACTCAGAATAATTTACCATCATGTTGTCAAGAAGCTTTGTTGCGGCGCCCAAGGTACTCGAAGAAAAATTCAGTCCTGCATAAAAAGTTTGGACAATCATCCAAGTAGTCAGTCCATGAGTAGGGCAATTCTTTATCATAGATTACATTCTTTTCCAAGCTTGAGCAACATGTTCATTATCAAACTGTCTAAACTTCATGATATCACTACGCAAAGCTATAATCTTAGCAGGAGGATAATATTTTCCAATAAAAGCATCCTTACACTTATTCCAAGAATCAATACTATTTCTAGGCAAAGATAGCAACCAATTCTTAGCTCTTCCTCTTAAAGAGAACGGAAACAACTTAAGCTTAATAATATTAACATCTACATCCTTATACTTTTGCATCTCACATAGCTCAAAAAATTTGTTGAGATGAGCTGCAGCATCATCAGAACTGGCACCAGAAAATTGCTCTTTCATAACAAGATTGATCAAAACTGGTTTGATCTCATAAAAATTTGCCTCAGGAGCAGGTGGCACAATAGGAGTGCAGATAAAATCATTGTTTTTGGTGCTAGTAAAGTCACACAACTTGGTGTTTTCAAGAGTACCCATTCTAACAAGACTAAAAGCAAGTAAATAAAAGCAACTATAAAGGAAACTAATTTTTGTGTGTTTTTGATAAAAGATGCAAGAAAAAATAAAATAAAGCAAAACTAAAAACAAAGTAAAAGATTGTGCATGCGAGACTCCCCTTGAAGAAGTTTTCTTTCTCCTCGGCAACGGCGCCAGAAAACTTGTTGACGGCGCCCAGTTGACGAGGGAGATTATTCTTCTTTGGTCCCCGGCAACGGTGCCAAAAACTTGCTTGATGGTGCGGTGATGATGTAAATAACCGACCAGTTGGGAACCCCAAGAGAAGGTATGATGAGAATAGCATCAAGTCTTCCCTCAGTTATGAAACCAAGGTAATCAATCTAGTAGGAGAAAGCCAAACTTAAGAAGGTGATGCTTGCTAGCTTAGTGACACTCCAACGGTGCTAGACAACTTGTTGGTGTGTCTTCACCTAGCAGCAACGCGAAACCTGCACACAACACAAACAAATACTTTGTCCCCAACTTACGATGAGGTTGTGAATCTCACCGGTTTGCTGTAAACAAAGGTATGAGCGTATCAAGTGGTAAAAGGATAATAGTTTGCAAGTAAAGTAAATAGTGCAAGTAAAGTAAAATGGTGTAACAATGTAAAGGAAATTGGACCGGGGTCCACAGTTCACTAGTGGTGTCTCTCCATAAGATAAATAAAGCATGCTGGGTAAATAAATTACAGTTGAGCAATTGATAGAGTAAATATAACGTACATACATCACGAGGATCACTATGAGGCTTACTCTGGGCATTACGACAAAATACATAGACCGTAATCCAACTGCATCTATGACTGAAAATCCACTCGCGGGGATATCATCCGAACACCCTTTGAGTATTAAGTTGCGAACAACAGATAATTGTATTAAGCAAAGTGCGTAATGTAAAGAAAGCAAATGTCCTTAGACACGAGAATGTTGTTTCTCCCTAGTGGCAATAGCACATCTACAACCTTAGAGGTTTCTGTCACTCCCCCAGATTAAATAGAGGCATGAACCCAACTATCGAGCATAAATACTCCCTCTTGGACTTACTAGCATCTACTCGGCCAAGATAGCTACTAGCAACGGAAAACATGCAAGATCATAAACAACATAGAGATAACATAAGATAATATTCAGCACGTCAACTTGACATAGTACCAATAATCATCGGATCCCAACAAACACAACATGTATGATTACATAAAGATGATCTTGATCATATAGGGCAGCTCACAAGATCTAAACATGAAGCACATGGTGGAGAAGACAACCATCTAGCTACTGCTATGGACCCGTAGTCCAAGGTAGACTACTCACACATCACTCCGGAGGCGACCATGGTGGTGGAGAAGGCCTCCGGCAGGGATTCCCCTCTCCGGCAGGGTGCCGGGAAGAGCTCCTGGATCCTCCCGATCTCGATTCGACGACGGCGGCGGCTTGCAGTATGTTTCTGAGAAAAGCGATTCGTCTCCTAGGTTTTTCCCAATGAGGGGTCTTTATAGGCGAAGGGGCGTCGTCGGGAGTGGACCAGGGCGGCCTCACCCATAGGGGGCATGGGCCAGGGGCTGGCCATGCTGCCCCATGGTGTGGCTGGCCCGTGGCCCCCCTCCGTCTTCTCTTTAGTCTTCTGGAAGCTTCGGTAAATATTAGGAGGTTTGGCTTTTGTTTCGTCCAATTCCGAGAATATTTCCTGTGTAACTTTTCTGAAACACAAAAACAGTAGAAAACATGGAACTGGCACTGTGGCATCTTGTTAATACGTTAGTTCTGGAAAACGCATAAAAACGCCACGAAGTGTAACAAAACACTAAGCAAATGATGTATAAACAAGCATGGAGCATCAGAAATTATAGATACGGTTGAGACGTATCAGGAAGCGAAAGGCTACATGTAGGTGTTGACCACTTTTGGCTCACGGGAGCCAGAGACGAGGGTTGATATGAAGAAACGTCCGATTTGAGCGTACTCCCAAGGCCTGGGTGAAGGGTGCTTTAACGCACGTGCGAGCCACAACGCAGCCTTGGCCCAGCAATCCAATTAGCCCACTTTCTGCTCCGCAGAGCCTGTTCCGACTCCGTGTGGGCAACCAATCGCGCCCTAAGTCACACATCTTGTAAATTCGAGTAACTAGTCACACAACTTGTAAAACATGTGCACCCGAGGTCACAAACCGGTCCGCTGTCGGTTTTTTTTTAAAAACCATCATGCTCTAGGCACGTGAGATCAGTAGAACTTTTTTTTTGTAGTTACCCCCTGGCTGAAAAGTAGATGGAGACAGAGACTCATAGTCTCATAGAGTGAATCAGCACTTTTTGTATCCAGATCCAGAGTAGTGTTCTGTTCGATGTGCTCCTAGTGGCGATGGAGGAGGTGACGGCCTCAACTACTGCCCGCGGCGACCTTGTCGTCAACACCGCCGCAAGGAGTGGAGAAGACCCTGGATGATCCACTTCATGGCTTGATTGGCAGGAGTCCTCGGTGCACGGTGAGTCCAATTTCCCCCTCCTCTAGGCTAGCATTTCGACTGTCGTCGTTGTTGACCGCCGCTACTCAAATTGGGTGGTGAGGTGTAGTTGCTGCTCGAATTGGTCACAGTCGCTGCTCGTATGCCAGTGCATGTTAGTCCAAATGGAGGCAATTTACCTCTAGCCCGAGGGCCACTTGTGAACACATCTGAAGCAATTATGATTGCTTACAAAAAAATTATACTATTTAGGCTTACTAGTATTTTCAAACCTTACAATGGGGTACCTATTTAATTTCAAACCTTACAGGATAAGAGAAGCACCCATGAATCATCCATGTTGATATAATCCCATAAGATTTCTCCGTTGTTGGGCCAATAAAATACAAGATTAATTTCAAACCTTACTATGGGGGGGGGGGGGGGGGGTACCTATTTAATTTCAAACCAGATATGAGCTCTTAAAATACATTTTAAGGTATTAGGTTTGATTGAATTTCATCATGCAGTATTTGCACACCAAGAAAAGCTACGAAGCAATCCTATAGTGGTGAGACAAAATGATAAAACCAACAAATAAGTAGCAAAAGTCTAGAGGTCAAAGATCATAGTATATATATTCTCACAATATAAAAAGCAAAATAAGACACATAACAGAATTGTGCAATGCATAATCTCCAAAAAAAAAGTGAGCCTTCAAGACATATAACAGAATTGAAGCATTTAAACAATCACAAACGTAAGGTGAGCAGGTTGACTATTTAGCTGCTTTACTGAACCTGCAGCTTTACAAATTGATCTAGCTAATTTAATCATCCGATGACTATGGATATGCACACACCACATCCATTCACATCGTCTCCAAGAACAACGACGTTACTCCGTCCTACGGTGTGCACCCATCGCTACCATGGGACATTCAAACGCCGCTGCCTTCTCGATCGTTTATTTTGCAACGCAGATAGATTACCTGTAACTAATTAATATGACAACTGCTTATACAGGTACCAGGGCAGCAAGAGGAATCTTGGGAGCAAGAGAAATCTTTGGAGCAAATGAACCAGGGGAGCAAGATGTGCTACAGGAGCCACGGTAGCAAGAGGTTCTGGAAATAGATCACAAGGAACAAACACAATAGGAGTTCTAGTCAACACAGCTCCAGGATATGAGGAATGAAGAGATGTATTTCGGTGTTCTATATATATGTGTCATGTGGGACCATACATATAGGAAACGTACAACAAAGGATAAATCAGTAGTTAGGGAGAGTCCAAATTAGTTTTAGTTTGTTACTAGTGGAATGCCCGTGCGTTGCTACGGGCTGTTAATTTTTTTCGCTACATCGATGGTCGTCTGTCTTTAATATTTTCTCACTAAGTTTTTATTTAGTATGTTCCATCAATACTTTGTTTGTGTGTACTCCCTTCATACTGGTTTATTAGTTAATTAGACCAAGACGGTGCTGGCGAAGCTGCAGCGACTGCTAGGAGCAACGGCGGAGAAGTCGTCATCGAGGATGGAGCGAGCCGCCAGCGAGCAATAGACTTAGCGTGGTAGGTGTGGGTGCGGCGGCGAGGAGACCATTGAAGCGGCGGCAGATGTTCGAGGGAGGACCGGAGCGGTGGAGGTTCGGCGGATGCCGAGCTTTGAGCAGGGCTGGGCGGCGAGGCGACCGCGGGTGGCGGTGGCAGGCATCCCGGCCGATGGTGGTGGCGGGGACGCACCGGATCTTATTTTCGACGATTCTTGAGTCCAGCAGCAGAAGTGGTCGGTCTTCTTCTTCCCTTCCGGTCTTCTTCTTTAGCTTTGGCTTCCGGCAACTAAACTGCAACCCGTGGGCTGTCCAAAAATCGATTGTGCCCACTGGAACTTATATGGAGAGAAAAAAATCTTAGACAGACAATTAGAAAAAAATCTTAGACAGACAATGTAAAGGAGAAAATAAGAAAGTGATATAAAGGAGAAAGACATTCTCATGTACATTAAAATATTTAAGGTAGGACGCTCACAATTAGTATAAGGTCCCTCTCAATTTCAATAGCAAATGTACTACCATTAGATGTGACCTTTTCAAAGCTTGTATACACTCTGTGTAAAACCTTATTAGCTATGTCTTCAGGGAGATGAGCAAACTAAAAAACAACGGATCTTTACAACATCAGAACATGATTAAAGGTGCTGCTATATGAGGTTTTCAAAGTTTACACATAATCAGTGCAACACCTTATCAGCGGTCTCTTTGCATAGATAACAAACCTGAGAAACAACGGATCATTACAGAAAGCAGAACATAATTTGAAGTGCTGTTGTAGATCAATATAATGCATGATTTGAGCATCGCAACTTCTGCAAATGGTAGGCCACTTATGCGGTTGTGACTTAGTGAGAAGGTCACCATATATTTATGTCAAAACACTTCCAAGTTGGTCAGTGCAGCATGTCAGGTGGTAGAGCATAGGTAGAAAAAAAAAGAAAAAAAAGATTGATGCAGGCTTCACTGTGAAGAAGGGCATGTAGGAAGAACGGAGAGCTCACCGAGATGTGAAGCGGAGCTGGATCAATAGCGTGCTTGTTGGCTCCCATTACCCGCTTCCGCCACCGCTGCCCTTGGCATTGACTGAGCTAGCTGGCCAATGTTTTCAATTTTGTATAGATGATTCAGTTTAGTTCGATTCAATTGGGATTTCAGAGAAATAGGAACCACCAGCGGTACCATCTGCCTGGCGCGGCCCGGTTCCTCGATGTCGTCACCACCGCTGCAGCCCCCGCTTCCATGCTTTTGTCCTCCTCCAGCCTTTGCACCACCGTGCTCCCGCAAATCCAGCCGCCAGCCACACCCTGCTGCCTCCAAGATGGCCTGCCGCCCCATCCTCCGGCGCATATACTGCCGCCCAGCTCGTCCATCGACGAAGCCCACGCGCTGCCGCCTAAGAAGCTGAGGTCGGACCTCATGAGCCAGCTGCCGCCGCCTCGAGCTGCCAGCCGTGCATCTCACGCTGCCGCCTACTGCCTCCACTCTCCAGCCGCCTCCAGCCACCGCCGGTCCGGACACCTCCAGCAACCGTCGGTCCAGCCGCCCCTAGCAAACTCCGCTCCGGCCGCCTCCAGCCACCACCGCTCCGGCCGCCTACGTGGAGCTACTGCGAGCCAACGCCCAAGCATCGGACCACCCCCAGGTCCTCGAGACGGTCATCGCCGTGCTCACGGTCTGAATTTGGAGACGGATGTTTTTTTTTCTTTTGACCTGCCGATTGAATTGTAGCATGTATTCGAGACGGACGAGTATTTGCGCGTGGCTCGTGTGGACGCGATGTAGTGCGGACGAAAACGTATTTTGGTCGGTTGAAAGCGTATTTTACGGACACGGACCATACCTCTAGCAATATTATTAGTAGAGATATGGAAACAGAAAGGTTTTGTCCCGTAGAAGGTTCTCCTACTGTTTCCAAATATAATTAGGAGTTTGTTTCTATTAGGACTCTTTGTAAACCAGCTATTTATATTACCCCCTGTGGAGGAACAAGAGGGCAATCATTTATCCAAACTCTCGTGACTTCCTGCGCCTTGGGCGCTTCTCTCCATATGCCACGGGGCGACGAGGTTACAAACCTCGTCCTCCCATAGAGCACAACTACTATCTGCGATCAAGTCTCACCTCCCCTAATCCCCAAGCATCTGACAATTTGGTATCAGATTCGTCGATCTCCGCTGCGCCAGCAACCATGCCGTCCTCTCCGAAGAAGTCTGATCTTCCTCAAACCCTAGAAGAACTCGCCGCCAAGGAACATGCCGACTTTGAGGACGTCCAGCACAATTTGGGCGACCTGGCGAAGGGCGTCGAGCTCCTTCGCAATGATTTGATCAAGGCGCTAAAGGACGTCACCGATGCCCTGGCATCGTTCAAGGCAGATTTTAGCGACCTATCCCAGCAGCAGCGTGCCCAACACGTCGCCATTACCAGGCTGGAACGTGCCAGCCAGGGCGCACCTAGCCTTGTCAACAATGACGCCACCCTCCAGGCTCCCTGGAGTGGCGGTTCACGCCAGCTGCAGGCCCCACTGGGTCCTGGTGATGAGTGTACACCTCGCCTCTACAAGCTCAATTTTCCGACCTACGATGGCGAAGGTCATCCGCGCCCGTGGCTGACTAGGTGCAATCTGTTCTTTCTCGGCCAACGCACGCCCAGACACGGACAAGACCTAGATGGCCTCGTACCATCTCACAGATGTAGCTGCCCTTTGGTATGGGCATCTAGAGGAGAAAATTGGCCGACTAACTTGGCAGACTTTGTTGCCTGGGTCAGCCAACACTTCGGCCCTCCCACACGTGCTAATCCCTTCGGCGAGCTCATCTCTCTCCGGCGTACCGGCTAGGTGGCAGAGTACACCAAACAGTTCCTCCAACTGTTGTCTCGCATCAACCCCATCCCTGATCATGAGGAGCGCAACATCTTCACCAACAATTTGGGTGAACCACTAAAGACACAGGTTGAGTTACTGCGCCCGGCTACCCTCGAGGATGCTATGGACATGGTAGTATCTTATGAGCATCTCGCCGCGGTGACCACAGCTGCTGTCACTCCAACACGGCTTGTACGCCCTCCTCGTGTGCTCCCATCAGCCCCAGGTGTCGCCACTGTGGATTCCTCCTCTGGGGGCGGTCCCGTCTTCAAGAAACTCACTGCTGCTAAGATGGAGGACCGTCGCAGCAAGGGGCTATGCTTCAACTGCGATGAAAAGTATGTCAGAGGACATCGTTGCAAGCGCCTCTTCTACATTGAGTCCACTGATGAGGACGACGAAGACGAAGGCGACAACCTACAGATATCGCTGCTCGCAATAACAGGTGTACGTACTAGCGACACAATGCAACTCTTGGTGCGTGTAAGCGAGCACGAGCTGGTCGCTCTCCTTGACTCTGGCAGCACCCACAGTTTCGTCAATGAGGAGCCTGCTGCCCAATTGGGCAGCCACTTCTCAGCCTCCGTGTGACGGTAGCCAATGGGGACCACGTCACATGTGGTGGACTTCTTCCACAAGCTGCCATCACCATTGGTCACGAAGCCTTTGTTGTCGACCTCTACGCCATTCCCTTGGGTGGATTTGATGTGGTTCTCGGGACCCGCTGGCTCAAGACACTAGGGCCCATACTTTGGGACTTCACGCAGTTGTGGATGTCTTTTTGGCGTTCTGACCATCGCGTCGAGTGGTACGACATCGCATCGTCTACCAAACCCCTCCACATCCACGTTTGCTCAGGGCAAGACCTACTCGACAGCCTCCTCGCCAGTTACACCGATGTCTTCACCGAGCCTCGTGGACTGCCTCCACCTCGCGCCCACGACCACCGCATCTGACTTGTGCCAGGGACTGCACCAGTGGCCATTCGACCATATCGTTACCCAGCCATCCAGAAAGACGAGCTCGAGTGACAATGCGCTAACATGCTGGAGCGTGGCCTTATACGTCGTAGCACTTCTGAGTTTTCGTTGCCTGTTCTCTTGGTGAAGAAGCACGATAGCTCCTGGCGATTTTGCATTGACTTCCGTGGCCTCAACGCCAATACCATCAAGGACAAGTTCCCTATTCTCGTTGTTGATGAGTTATTGGACGAGCTCAAGGGCGCCCGCTTCTTCACAAAGTTGGACTTGCACTCTGGTTATCACCAAGTGCGCATGCATCCTGAAGACATCTCCAAAACGGCGTTTCGGACTCATGAGGGCCTCTTTGAGTTCCTCGTCATGCCCTTTGGGCTCACCAATGCACCAGCGACCTTCCAGGCTTTGATGAACGACGTACTCCGACCCCATTTACGTCAATTTGTGCTAGTATTTTTTGATGATATTTTGGTGTATAGCTCTACATGGTCGGAGCATCTTCGGCATGTCCGGGTCGTTCTGGAGCTCATGAGGCAGCACCAATTATTCCTCAAGCGCTCCAAGTGCTTTTTTGGGGGAAGAGTCCGTTACCTACCTAGGCCACGTCATCTCCATCAACGGCGTCGCCATGGACAGTCAGAAGGTTATGGCAGTTGTTGACTGGCCGGTGCCACGCACAGCTCGTGCAGTTCGCGGCTTCTTAGGGCTAGCAGGTTACTACTGCAAGTTCATTCGTGATTTTGGCATTATTGCAACTCCCCTCACAGCATTGCTCAAGAAGGATGGATTTATATGGTCTGATGAGGCCACCCAAGCGTTCAAAAACTTAAAAACTGCCCTAACAACAGCACCGGTGCTTCAGCTGCCCGACTTCAACGTGCCATTCATTGTGGAATGTGACGCTTCTAGCTCAGGATTCGGCGCAGTGTTACATCAAGGCGTGGGACCACTGGCATTGTTTAGTCGCCCTATTGCTCCCTGTCATGCCTCCCTTGCAGCTTATGAGCGTGAGCTCAATGGTCTCATACAGGCTATGCGACATTGGCGGCCGTACCTCTGGGGTCGCTCATTCGTTGTCAAAACAGATCACTACAACCTCAAGTTTCTCCTTGACCAGCGACTAGCGACCATCCCGCAACATCATTGGGTTGGCAAGCTCCTAGGCTTTGATTTTACGGTGGAGTACAATCCTGGACGGCAGAATGCCGTGGTTGATGCATTATCAAGGCGCACCACTTCTGATGCCCATGTGTCTGCCCTCAGCGTTCCTACCTTTGATTTCTTCGAGGGGCTCAGACAGGCTGCACACACAGACCCAGCTCTCATGGCATTTCGCAAAAAACTGGAGAATGGCGAGTTGGGACCTCCGTGGGCAATCATTGATGGCCTTGTCAGCTTTGAGCGTTGTGCATATATACCACCTTCCTCACCACTGGTGGCTGATGTGCTTGCTGCATCGCATGATATCGGCCACGAGGGTATTCAGAAGACACTACATCGTCTACGGCGTGACTTCCACCTACCACAGGCCCGTGCAGCTATTCAGGACTACATTCGCAACTGTCTAGTCTGTCAGCGTAACAAAACTAAGCAGCTCCATCTAGCAGGCTTGCTTCAGCCCTTGGCAGTACCGTCGCGGGTTTGGGAGGACATTGCAATGGACTTCATCGAGGGATTACCCAAAGTGGGTGGCAAGTGTGTTATCCTGACCGTCGTGGATCGCTTTTCCAAATATGCACACTTCATCCCGCTAGCACATCCTTACACAGCAGAGACGGTGGCCAAGGTTTTCTTCGCCGACATTGTTCGTCTACACGGTGTACTAGCCTCCATTGTTTTTTATCGAGATGTGGTTTTTACCTCTGGCTTCTGGAAAGCTCTCTTTGCTACTTCTGGTTCTCGCCTGCACATGAGCTCAGCCTTTCACCCACAATCTGATGGCCAGTCAGAGGCCGTTAACCGGGTCATTGCTATGTATTTGCACTGCCTCACTGGCGACCGACCCCGACAATGGCTTCAGTGGCTACCGTGGGCGGAGTACTGCTACAATACATCCTACCACACAGCTTCGAAGGATACACCGTTTCGCGTGGTGTATGGTCGCGATCCGCCTTCTCTTCATGCATACTCTCCGGGTGAGCTGCGCAATCAGGCTGTGGAACGCAACATTGCAGACCGTGACCAATTCCTTCTTGATGTCCGCGATCGTCTCCTTCAGGCTGCCCAACACTACAAGCATTACTATGTTGGCAAACATTGTGCGCTGTCATTTGACATTGGAGAATGGGCTTGGTTGCATTTGCAGCACCATCCAGCAGCGTTCCTTGGATCTGGTGCCAAGGGGAAGCTCGCACCTAAGTACTATATGGTCCCTATAAGGTGGTCGCAAAAATTGATTCTGTTGCCTACCGTTTGGAACTTCCTCCTCGTGCTCGCATCCATGATGTTTTCCATGTGGGTATTCTCAAGAAATACCACGGCCCTCCCCCAGATGCCCGCCGGTGCTACCAGCCATCTTCCAAGGTCGCGTTCAGCCCACACCTCACAAGGCACTCCGTGCACGACTGTCTAGGGGTATGCAACAGGTCCTTGTCCATTGGGAGGGCCAGCCGTCCTCTGATGCTTCATGGGAGAATGTTCCATCCTTCAAAGAACGTTATCCAAGCTTCCAGCTCGAGGACGAGCTGTTTTAGAATGGAGGGGGAGATGTCATGTGGGGTCGTACATATAGGAAACGTACAACAAAGGATAAATCAGTAGTTAGGGAGAGTCCAAATTAGTTTTAGTTTGTAATATGGAAACAGAAAGGTTTTGTCCCGTAGAAGGTTCTCCTACTGTTTCCAAATATAATTAGGAGTTTGTTTCTATTAGGACTCTTTATAAACCAGCTATTTATATTACCCCCTGTGGAGGAACGGGAGGGCAATCCGTTATCCAAACTCCCGTGACTTCCTGCTCCTTGGGCGCTTCTCTCCATCTGCCACGGGGCGACAAGGTTACAAACCTCGTCCTCCCATAGAGCACAACTACTATCTGCGATCAAGTCTCACCTCCCCTAATCCCCAAGCATCTGACAATATGTGTCCAAATTTGGTGTTCGTGCTTATTTGCTGTAAAACATTACATTTGGAGTGTTCTGTAATCATACATATTTATTAGCTGTCAAACAATATATTCTAGGTGTTTTGCATATATGTGTCCAAATTTGCTATTGCTCCCAGGTTGCTGTATTATATCCAATTTCTTTAAAGGTTGCTGTTCAAAATAAAAAATTGCTATATTATTTCAAAACCGAAAATTGCTATATGCTCCCTGATACTGTCCCATGTTGCTATATGTTGTCAAACAAAATGACAAAATGACAACTAGCTCAATTCTGTCCTTCTAATTTTCTGCCAGGGGTTAACTACAAAAAAACAAGTCCAAATGATCAGTGTGTGATGGTTTTTTACCAAAAACTAAATAGTAGACCGGTTTGTGACCTCGGGTGCACATGTTTCGCAAGTTATGTGACCGGTTAATCGAGTTTGCAAGATGTACTTAAGTGCAAGTTATATGACCTCCGATATCATTTACTCGACTACGACCTGGCGCCAGAAGGTGTCCTGTTTCGGGAGATTCGCTTGTTTAATTGCCTCGTTGAACTTTATTTTGTTTAAAGTTTCGTTTTGTTCAAGGGTTTGTAATAAAGTAGGCCAAACTTTGGCAGCTCTTGGAGCTAATCAGACTATGCCCAGGCGCCTTTGGGTTGATCAGTTCCAGACGATGTAAGTGTGCTGGTGGCCAGTGAGTTGAGCCAGTTTAATGGAATAGACATGTTCCAACTCAAAAAAAAGCCTTACCCAAGGAAATAAATCACTTTGTGAAAATTAACTTTCACTAGATAAATACTAAAAAAAACAGAGAATAAGTTTGAGATTTCTAGCATGCTACACACTTACACCATCGTCGTCTGTCGAGGATCCGTACGGGAAATTGTTTGGCCATAGACATAGAATCGTGGGCAGACAAATGGCCCTTGCGGTCGCCCGTGCAGGATCGCCGTGCACCACAGGAGCACATCGTCCAACGTCAGGTGCACCGCCAGCTTCACGCGCTCCTTCCGGCGGCGCTGGATCTGCAGGCGGTCGTACAGCTAGTCGGGCACCCCCAGCCCCTCGCTCGTGGCGAGGATGGGCACGGAGCTGATGATGCCCCCCGGCACGGCGAACTTCGGGAGGTGGGCGTGGGCGAGCGGCACGCCCTGGTAGGCCACCACGACGCGACCCGTCCCGTTCGTCTTGGCTCTGAAGTGCCATGGCCCTGCGGCATTGACGCGGAGTGTGATGTTGAAGGTGGGTGCGCGCGACGCGCCTGTACTGGCCCGGTCGAGCCCCTCGACGGCGGGCAGCTTCACCCAGAACTCAGGTAAGAATTCAGGAGACTCCGTGGTGTTCCAAACGCAGACGCAGAACAACAGCACGCACAGCATGAACAAGATTAACGCGACCACCGCCACGAGGTCTGCCCACCGACGATGCTTCCTCCGATCAAGGCCGCGTGGTTCATCTTCTGGGTGGATGGCTCCCATGGAGATCCGCGATGATGATGAGACGTACTGCCGCAATCGACGACGGGATCGCCGGTTAATATGGTAGGGTTAGGGTAAACACCTTGTAGGGTAAGACTTGGGGAACTTACGGGCCTTGTTAGACTTGGACTCGAGCTGAACGATATATAAGAGTCCCAAGCCGTTAAAATACATGTAGTAGTATTTTGGGAAAATGATAAGGACTCAGTAGTTCAAAAGGATAACCCAGCACCATCATTGCCGTTTCGAATACAAACCACCAAGGCCAAGTCCTCTCCTCTTTTCTCCTTCTTGTTAGATATATATTTGTATATGTGTATTTCCTCACCTGTTAGGGGGTTTTCCTGCATATTATCACCTGTATATGTAACTATATATTGTGGCCTTTGGCCTCCAGGGAATACAACTTGTCTATTCCTAACATGGTATCAGAGCCATAGGTTGCTCCTCTTCTCGCAGCCGCAGCCGCCGCCCGCCTCGGCCTCCTGCCGCCGCGTCCGGCCGCCGCCGCTGCCTTTTCCTCGTCACCGGCGAGCTCCCTCCGGCCTCGTCCCGCCGCTCCCCGTCCTCGTCTGGCCTCGTCTTCGATCGTGCGACGGCGTCCTGCCCGGCCTCGTTCGGCCTCGATCCCGCCCCGGATCAGATCTCCCAATTTCTCGTCGTCAGCTCTGCTGCTGCTCCCATCGGCCGCCCTCGTCCAACATCGATCCGCCAGGTCCCGCCCCTGCTCGCCGCCAGGTGCCGTCCCTGCTCCCCACGAGCCGAGCCGCCCCGTCCCTGCTCAGGCCCCTGAGCCGCCCCGTCCCTGCTCGGGCCCCTGCCGCCCTCGATCCCCGCTCGCCCCCGTCCCCGCTCGATCTCCTGGCAGCCACCCCGTTCCGGCTCGATCCCCTAGTCGCCGCCATCCGCCGGACTTGGTTGCCGCCGGCCGGAATTGGCCGGAATTGGTTCCCGGCGGCCGGAATTGGCCGTCCCCTACTCTTAGGCGGCATCTTGCTGCCTAGCTGCCTTCAATTTGGCCGCCATCTGCTTGCAGCTCTGCAGCTTTGACCAGAGATTCCGATTGTAAAAAAAAAAAAAAATTGAAAAAAAAATTGCTGCTCTTGTTGTCGGGCGTTTCTTTCTCTCACCCGATGACGCCTTCCGCTGCTCCCGTCTTGCACTCGGGCCTTTCTTCGGTCCTTGGTGCTTGTCCGTCGACACCGTGTATGTCGGATTGCCGCTCTACATCGCCTTCCGCGGCCTCTTCACGCGGTTATAGCCGCCCTCCGCCGACTCTGTCTACGTCGGCCTGTCGCTCTACATCGACTTTCGCGGCCTCTTCACGTTATGGCCGCGCTTCGCCGACCCCGTCTACGTCGGCCTGTCGCTCTACATCGACTTTCGCGGCCTCTTCACGTTATGGCCGCTCTTTGCCGACCCCGTCTACGTCGGCTCGCCGCTCGACATCGACTCTTGCGGCTTCTTCAGACGGTTGTGATCGTCTTTCGTCGACTCTGTCTTCATCGGCGTGTTGCTCTCCGTCGCCACCTTTGGCGGCCTCTGTGTGTGTGGGTGACAGCTCCTCGTCGGCACCTGATTGTACCTCGACCTCTCCAGTCGTGCCCCTTTCTGCGCATGAGATAGCGCAGCTTCGATGTCTGCTTGCTGCTTGGGATTCTTCACCGACAGGTTCTGCTGGTTCTGCGACTGAGTTTTCTGGCATTGAGCGACCACCTCCTCCTTCTCCAGGTACATCTCCATGGCTTCTTGATACTGGAGCTTCTTTTCATATGACTCCTGATTCTTCCTTGTTGCATTCTGTTCGTCCTGTCAATCCTCCTGTTCGTGTTCTTACTGCCGATGGTACCCCCCACCCAGTCATTAGTCGAGGCATTCTTAGTACTTCCTCGTTTCATGTTCCTTCTGTTGCGCATGTTCCTCAACTTAACATGCAACTCTTTTCTGGTAGTCAGATCGTCGACTCTCGTTGTAGCATCACTCTCGACTTTGATTCCTGTTCTGTTCAGGATCGTCGCACTGGCACTATGCTTGGTGCTGGCCCCCGCCGCCATGATGGCCTCTGTGAGCTTCACTGGCTTCGTCTTCCTTCTGATGCCACCGTCGTCAGTTCCTCGGCATCTGTAGCCGTCGCTACTAGCTCTTTTCAGCAGTGGCATCATCGTCTTGGACATTTATGTGGTTCTCGACTCTCGTCTTTAGTTCATCGAGGTGTTCTGGGGTCTGTCTCCGGAAACGCTTCTTTGGATTGTCAGGGCTGTCGCCTTGGTAAGCAGATTCAGCTACCGTATCCTCACAGTGAGTCTGTGTCCGAGCGTCCTTTTGATCTTGTTCACTCTGATGTTTGGGGTCCAGCTCCCTTCCCGTCGAAAGGAGGTCATCGCTACTATGTTCTCTTTATAGATGATTTTTCTCGTCACACTTGGATATATTTTATGCGCTCTCGCAGTGAGGTGCTTTCCATTTATCAGCGCTTTGCGGCCATGGTCCGCACTCAGTATTCCTCGCCCATTCGTGTGTTCCGTGCTGATTCTGCTGGTGAGTATATCTCTCAGCACCTGCGTGGTGTTCTTGCTGAGCAGGGCACCCTTGCTCAGTTTTCTTGTCCCGGTGCGCATGCTCAAAATGGTGTCGCCGAGCGTAAGCATCGTCATATTCTTGAGACCACCCGTGCTATGATGATTGCTTCTTCTCTTCCGCCGCATTTCTGGGCTGAGGCTGTCGCTACATCGACTTCCCTCATTAACATTCAGCCTTCTGCTGCCCTCCAGGGTGGCATCCCTCTCGAGCGTCTCTCTGGTGGTTCTCCAGACTACTCGCCTCTTCGTTCGTTTGGTTGCGTTTGCTATGTTCTTCTCCCTCCTCGTGAACGCACCAAACTGACCGCTCAGTCTGTTGAGTGTATTTTTCTCGGCTACAGTGATGAGCATAAGGGCTATCGCTGTTGGGACCCTGTTGGTCGTCGGATGCGCATCTCTCGTGACGTCACGTTTGATGAGACGCGTCCCTTCTACCCTCGCCCCACCTCTGGTACCTACCCGGTGGATGATATCTCCTTTCTTCTGTTTCCTGATGCACCTCCTTCTGTCCCTATTGTCCCTCCTCCTGGACCTCGTTCTGATGCGCCCTCTTCGTCCCCGGCGCCATCCTCTTCGACTCCGTTGTCCTCCTCCCCACCTAGTTCTCCTCTTTCTTCTTCTGATCCTCCGCCCACCTCACCGTTGTCTCCTTTTCCCTTTCATTATTCTCGTCGCACTCATGTTCTAGATCCTCCTCCTGATGTCCCTTCTTCTTCTTCTTCTTCTTCTTCTTCTTCTGATATGTCTTCTTCTTCTGATGAGCTTCCCTCTCCTCTTCCGGCGACTCGTCCACGTCGTGCTCCAGACCGTTACTCTCCTAGTCAGTACGGTCTTTCTGTTGCCTCCGAGCCGACTTCCTATCGGGATGCTGAGCGTCATCCTGAATGGCAGCTTGCTATGGCTGAGGAGATTGCTGCGCTTGAGCGCACTGGCACCTGGGATCTTGTCTCTCCCCCTCCCGGTGTTCGTCCTATCACGTGTAAGTGGGTCTATAAAATTAAGACCCGCTCTGATGGATCTCTTGAGCGCTACAAAGCGCGTCTTGTGGCTCGTGGCTTTCAGCAGGAGCACGGCCGTGACTATGATGAGACTTTTGCCCCTGTGGCTCATATGACCACTGTGCGTACTCTTCTTGTTGTCGCTTCTGTTCGACACTGGTCTGTATCTCAGCTTGATGTTCAGAACGCTTTTCTTAATGGCGAGTTGAGTGAGGAGGTTTACATGCAGCCTCCTCCCGGGTATTCTGTCCCTGATGGGATGGTCTGTCGCCTTCGGCGTTCTCTTTATGGCCTGAAACAGGCCCCTCGTGCCTGGTTTGAGCATTTTGCCTCTGTGGTGACTGCTGCTGGTTTCTCTCCCAGTGCTCATGATCCAGCGTTGTTCGTCCACACTTCTCCTCGTGGACGCACTCTTCTCCTTCTCTATGTTGATGATATGATCATTACTGGTGATGATCCTGAGTATATTGCCTTTGTTAAGGCTCGTCTTCGTGAGCAGTTTCTTATGACCGATCTTGGTCCTCTCCGCTATTTTTTTGGGATCGAGGTCTCTTCCACTTCTGATGGCTTTTCTATCTCTCAGGAAAAGTATATTCAGGATCTTCTTGCTCGTGCTGCTCTTGGGGATGAGCGCACCGTTGAGACTCCTATGGAGCTTAATGTTAAGCTTCGTCCTACTGATGGTGATCCTCTTCCTGATCCGACGCGTTATCGCCATCTTGTTGGGAGTCTTGTTTATCTTGCTGTCACTCGTCCTGATATATCTTATCCTGTTCATATTCTGAGTCAGTTTGTCTCAGCTCCTACCACTGTCCACTATAGTCATCTCCTCCGTGTTCTTCGTTATCTTCGTGGCACGATTACTCGTCGCCTTTTCTTTCCTCGTTCCAGCTCTCTCCAGCTCCAGTGCTACTCGGATGCTACTTGGGCGAGTGATCCTTCGGATCGTCGTTCACTTTCTGCTTACTGTGTGTTTCTTGGTGGTTCGCTTGTTGCTTGGAAGACGAAGAAACAGGTTGCAGTTTCCCGTTCGAGTGTAGAGGCTGAGTTGCGAGCTATGGCCTTGTTGATTGCTGAGGTGACATGGTTACGGTGGTTGCTTGCAGATTTTGGGGTCTCTGTTACGACACCCACTCCACTTTTGTCTGACAGTACAGGTGCTATCAGTATTGCACGTGATCCGGTCAAGCATGAGCTTACCAAGCATATTGGTGTTGATGCTTTTTATACACGTGCTCAGGTGCAGGCTCAGGTTGTTGCGCTTTAGTATGTGCCTTCAGATTTGCAGTTGGCGGATTTCTTTACAAAGGCACAAACTAGAGCGCAGCATGACTTCTTACTCTCCAAACTCAGTGTTGTGGATCCACCATGAGTTTGAGGGGGGGTGTTAGATGTATATTTGTATATGTGTATTTCCCCACCTGTTAGGGGGTTTTCCTGCATATTATCACCTGTACATGTAACTATATATTGTGGCCTTTGGCCCCCAGGGAATACAACTTGTCTATTCCTAACACTTCTCAAATTCCGTGGTTTCGAATACACGCCGTTCTCCCTTTGTACGTATATGTGACGATTTGTTTTCGTCTTGGAAGGAGCCGTCTTCAATCTTGACGATTCGGCATGGGTCAACGCGGCGGCGACCGAGAAGCTTTGGCGTTCGTCATCTGATTCATGACAGTAATTTGTGTCCTTGTGGTGGGAGGGTTGAATATTGTCGAGTACCTGCAGCGCAATCCCTCCATGTCCGTTCACCTCACGGGCTACGACGGCATCGACCCCGGCGGCGCCGCCCGTGTGGTCTCGCCGGCCTTCAACATCACGCTCCGTCTTACCGACACCTGCGTCGACCGCGCCGACGTGGCCGTGCTGTACTCCGGCGTCGCGCTCGGCTGGGCGCGCGTGGATCCGCGGGACTGCGTCAAGAGGCGATGGGCCAAGGACGTGGAGGTGGTGGCCCGGGGAGCAGGGGTGGGGCTGTCGCAGCGCCTCCGCGACCGCATGGCATCGGACTGGCGTTCAGGCACCATGGAGCTTGACCTCGATGTCACGACGTACAAGGAGAACCCACCCCCCAGAGGGGACACTGAATTCCCCCAATACATGGTCATGCACAAGGTAAAGATCATGGAGACAACCGACGCTTCAGAAAAATCCTGGGCGGCGTGATTGTTACGATGTAAAGTATTGTGTAACCCTTAGGTCGTTGCAGATGCAAGAATACTAGTAACACGTAGCTGCTATTTATATCTGCAAAAATTGTAAGGTTAAACTCTATTGATTTGTTTTTCGTGCATGTAAAAGCACAATTCTCGGTTTACTGGCTCAACTTAATTTTACTACACTTGTTATTGCAATTTGCCTTTACTGTGAATCAAGGCCTAGCCGACATGACTAGGAGGTGTTGAACTGTTGATAGTTCCAATGCCCCGCCCGATCGAGTTCGTCAAAAACCTATCTGCGGCTTCAAGTGTCAAATCAACCTTATCGTCCTCCCTTGAGAAGCAACATAGCTATTCTCTAGAGAGGTTATCCCACTCCACCGTCTCGGCAAGTGCGAAAGTGCATCTAAACCTGATGTGCCAACCCTTCAAGTGTCAAACCCCTGCGACCGTGGCGAATAGATTGTCACAATAGGTGAAAAGACGTGGGTATATCTCGTGCAGAGGCCCTCAACCCAACTAATGTATATAAAATGCATCCATAAATGTTATAGTTTATTAGGTCATAGTATTTCTTAATAACTGAATGAAATATGATGTTGTCAACTTGTTTTACATTGATTTAGGGGATTTTCAATAAAGTTCCTATTTATTGGTATTTAACCCTGCAGAGCAGGAAACCCTATTTTTATAAAAATTTAAGTTTCGGAAACTTTTAACATCAAAAGACCCAATTTTTTCAAGGATCTTTTTTTCAGAAATTAAAACAGCAGACGAAGTAAAACTGGACCAGAAAACGTCGGAGGTCCAAGATAGAGCTAGGAGATCACTTCATGAAATATATTGGGTTTTACGAGACGAAGCCACCAACCAGTGGTAAAATTATCAAGTACAAGAAAATAATTAAGTAGTGAAACTCCTACACAAGGAAATACAGTGGTATATTTTACCTTCTTTTCCAAAATACTTACCCAAGGAAATGACTTCGCATTTGTGAAAATTAACTTCCACTAGATAGATACTCAAAATAACAGAGAATAAGTTTTAAATTTCTACCATGTTACACACTTACACGTGGCCGCTACTAGCTACATCCTCTGTCGAGGATCCGTACGGAAAATTTCTTGGCCATAGACATAGAATTGTGGGCAGACAAATGGCCCTTGCAGTCGCCCATGCAGGATCGCCGTGCACCACAGGAGCACATCGTCCAACGTCAGGTGCACCGCCAGCTTCACGCGCTCCTTCCGACGGCGCTGCATCTGTATGCGGTCGTACACCTCGTCGGGCACCCCCAGTCCCTCGCTCGTGGCGACGATGGGCACGGAGCTGACACTACAGGAATCAAGCAAGACGCCGACGGCTTTAGACCCTCGGCGTACAGAGCATTGCCGTCGGCGTATAATACGCCGAGGGCTGCCCTCGGCGTATAGCCTCGGCGTAGACCTCCCTCGGCGGAAGACCTGTGACCGTCGGCGTACGGACGGCCTTCGGCGTAGGAGCTAAACGCCGACGGCAGGAAGGTGGCTCTCGGCGTCTGGACCGTCGGCGTATCTCTGTGGACGGACGGCAGAAGGAAACGGCGTCGCTGCTACGCCGACGGCTAAACCCTCGGCTTAGGAGGACACGTGGCTGTTGCTCGGCAGTCCGAGCTAGGGTAGACGCCGACGGCTAAACCCTCGGCGTATAGGTGACGTGGCACCACCTCGGTCTCCCACCAGACTGGCTATACGCCGACGGTCTGACGCTCGGCGTAGGGTGGGTTATACGCCGACGGCTATGCCCTCGGCATAGGCCTTGCCATTTGGCCATTCTGCACCCTCTACGCCGACGGCATTGCCCTCGGCGTATAGGTGCACAGTTTTTTTTTTATTTGCAGTTTTGCTGTTTTCGACAGTGCAAATAGACAGAAATACATATAAATTTATACATGCCATACACATAAATTCATTGCAAGTGCCATACACAAATATATATATAAATTCATACATGATCAAGTCGCGACACACAAGTACCAACACGGAAGTATCGACATAGTATCTCGAGAGTACGAACACACAAGTATCGACATAGTACCAACAAGGAAGACCTACAACTCTGGAGATGGGCTCGGGGTCGGGGTCCCGAGATCTCCCCTGGCAAAAATAGGCGACGGATGATTTCCGAAATGCCCAGTAGAAGCTGCAGAAGAACTGCCAGGAGAAGCTCCAGTACCCGAAGTATCGCGAGAGGCACCGCGAGAACGGCCAGGAGAAGGACCACCGGGATGGACCGGTGTCATCTGACGCCCACCCCGCCCGGCAAAGGAAGATGTCGTTCCCTACATGTTCCCTAGATGTTAGCAACTTGCGAGGCAAAGGAAAGCGGCAACCATTGGTTTGGCAAAAAGAACTTACCGCCGTCGATGCGTAGTAGGTCCTGGCGAAAGTCTCCCTCGACGGCATCAATGGCGCCGGCCCCGGTATGGGAGGAGGCTGCTCCCCTACATCGAAACTCGCTCCAGATCGCATAGCCATCATCGACGCCTGCAAGATAGTTTAGACGTGGGACTTGTCATCTTTTTCAAACTAGGGGAAGTGGGACTTTCATCTTTTTCAAAAAGAAAGGTTCAGACTTACATGTAGATACGCCATGTAGGCCTGAGTCGCCTCCTGGTGCAGCCGAAAGGCCTCTTGATATTGCTCATGAGCCGCATCGAAGGCCGCCTCGAAAGCAGCCTACCATTTCACAAACAATGAATATCATCAGCACTTATCCATGCAGGACCGAAAGTCGCAAAGAGGATGGAAATGAGGAAAACTTACATCATATCTGGGTCGACGAGGCTGGTCACGAGGCGGGATAGGGGCGCTGTCAGGGGTGAGGACCGCCTTGAGGCGCGTGAAGCTCGTGGTGAGGGAATGCTTGACCTTTGAATTAAGCACCTTGAGACGGCCATGCTGCAACCCGTGCCCCGATAGGACCAACGACTCCTCGTCGGTCTCCGCGCGTCTAGGGTCATCCACCTCGGGGTGACGAGACTGCACCATCTGGCAGTAGTCCTCTATCTGCTCCCCGGCCTTGCCGTAGTACTGGGGGGGGGGCGTCCGGAGGCGCCGAGGCAGCGGGCTTCTTCCTCCGCATCATGTCATATACCGTGACATCGTAAATCTCCTCCCCTGGCGGTGCCTCGGCCACCTGCATGACGAGAAAATAAATGTTATGCGTATAAAGTAGGAACATGACGGGAAAATAAATGTTATGCATGATTCCATGTATGTACATACCATCTTCCCCCTGAAGCGATCAAAACTGCGGTTTCCCGCACAGTGTGTTCCAACGTCGCCTCGGTTATCCGAGTTCCGCATCGACACGGCTGCAAACTCCTCGTCTGCCCTGAGCCACCTCGTACTAACCAGCTCCGCCCATGCCTCTCGATGCGCCTCAGCCCATTCAGGGACAACCTGAAAATGCAGTACTCAACTCAAGATAATGCAATGGCAAGTTAACAGCAATATAGGATCTCATTAACATTTCACTCACCGACATGAAGTCATCCAGCGACATCTCGAAGTCGGGATTAGGATTCCGACCAACAATGTCCTCCTTCTTGACCCTCTTTCCCCTTTCAGCCCAGAACTGACTAGCGGCCGTTACCTTATGGTTGTACCACACCTGCGGTGTCAACTTCTCACAAGCTCCAAGCAAAGTCCGGTCCGCCCTCTGCGCATCCTCCTCATCCACGCGATAAAAGCACTTCAATCATGCATAAAACAATTGTGAGAGTCATGAGTTAGCACATTGGTTCATCACTATGAATGAAACTTGAGAAATATGCCTTACCCAAAACTTGGTGATCACAGCCTCAGCAGCTGTCCTGAAGCTTACTCCCGGAGCAGCCTGGTAGTCTGCCCAAGTAGTGGCTAGCTTCGGCTCGCCACCGGGGACCATGTCGAGGGGAGTGTATTTCCCCGGCCAGAACTTCCTAAGCAGAGCTCCAACCATGCTGTTAGGTAGGCGGCCCTTGCTCCCCGGTGCAAATGTCCAATTGCTGCACATAAATCAAACATTAGTACACATGCCAAATTGTTTATGACCAAAATGAAATGACATGTTCAAAATTGCCAAATTAGTACACTTACCTAACGCCATCAAGAATGATGAGGGTCTTCGCCTCCTGGGTCCTAGGCTCCTTCCTCTCATCGGGGACGCCCGATTCCCCACGAGTCCTCAACTTCTTCGGCCTCGCGTCCCCCTCGTCCTCGTCCTCGTCCTCCATCTCGTGTCTAGACTCCGGCTCGTGTCTAGAGTCCGACTCGTGTCTAGAGTCCAAGTCGTCCCCTCTAGACGGCCCCTCCAGGAACAACTCAGGAGCAACGTCGCCAGAAGCGGAGGGTGGTGGGTCAAAGTCCACTCCTCCCCCGCCACCTCGTCCTCGTCGTCCCCCTCGTCCTCGTCCTCCTCCCGCAGCGGCAAGATCGGGGTAACGCGGATTGGGAGTCGGCTCTCTCCCACTCCGTCTAACATTCTTCTTGCGCTGGTGCATCTCCTTAAGCAAGGTCGCCGAGTTTGCCTTGCCGCTGCTCATATTGTTCAATCACCTGCATTGAGAAAGAGAAAACAATTAAGCATGTTGACAAATAAATACTAAGTATAAAGGCATAATGCAAATAAGAAAGTATGTTGACAATTAAGAAGTATGTTGACAATTAAATCCTAAGCATAAAGATATAAAAGACCCTCACCAGTCATCATCACTCTCATTCTCAATTTCAATTTCATTCTCTTTCTCACTATCACTATCACTATCTTTTGAGTAGTAAGTTTGAAGCTCGTCGACGGGTGGAGGCTCATCGATGGGGTCATTCTCCGCATGTAACTTCTCGAGCATATTTATGTCCTTTAGATCCACCACTGCCTCACCACGAGTTTCTGCATCGTCTCCGAGGTCCTCAAGCACTACCGGTTCTAACTCAAAGTGACCAAAGTCCTCTTGCTCTTGATAGAAAATTCCCTCGTATGTTACAGGGTCAATGTTGTTGTAATCGTCCTCGGAGGGAATTGGTAGGTTACCATGTGGCGATACCTGAAACACGACTTCCCAACCCTTGAGCTCCGCTTTCTGGCATGGGTATGGCAAATAATAAACTTGCTTAGCTTGGTGAGCCACAACAAAGACATCGACTCCGCTATAGGTGGTTGAAGGCCTAACTTCAACTAACCCAATAGACTTGGTACTTCTCTGTCCACCCCTTGGGTCGAACCAATGACACTTGAACACAACGAGATTGAGTTGTATGTTCGTACGATTGAATGTCAGCTCGTATACATTCTCTAGCCTTCCGTAGTAATCAAGGCCATCGGCTCCTCCGGTGAAGACCCCAGTATTTACAGTTTTTGGATTCGCTCGGCCCTTCTGGTGTGCCTCTGTATGGAAGCGAAATCCATTCACATCATACTTCTCATACTTCATAACGTCGCGGTTACAACCTTGGGAAACACATCTCAACTCATCTGTCATCTCAACATTGCCATCAGCTCCCTATAAGTACAGTTCGAATTTATTATGTGCATTAATTACGTGGAATAAGAGGGACAATTCATGTTTTGCAATGTAAGAGAGACAGGTTAGAAATTACTTTTTTCATGAACCATGACGCAAATTTTATTTTATTTCTGGGAGCACCCTCTTTTAGTAGAGTGTCCAACTCCGCGGGAGAGGGATCCGTCGTTCCCGACCACTGTTCGTCCGTGAATTCGCTAAAAGGAGAAAATAAGCATTAGACCGAGACCAGGTTAGTAGATGCAAAGTAATTTGTACACCATTTTACCTAATGAACTCGAGCACTTCCTTCATGTTCATAAGCACATAGAGCATAATGCAATCCTTCTCTTCCTTCTCCAATTTATATTTTTGTCCTCTACCGGCCTTGCCACCGGGATATTGGAATAGTTCGAGCTTGGGGTCATTCTTGGGTACATCGACATTGTAACGAGAGACCGGGTTATGCAGAGTGGGAACTTCATCAGGATAATACGTTGTCGCGGCGTCGGCCATCTCCCGAAGGCATGTTGCCTCGCCTATGCATGCTTCAATCTTGGCTTTGTTTCCAGTTATCCTCCGAATATACTTAAACTCTCTCTCAATACAGAACTGCCAACGAAACTGCACCGGGCCACCCAAGAGTGCCTCGTTCGCGAGGTGAACAATGAGATGCGCCATTGGAGTAAAAAACCCTGGCGGAAAGATCATCTCCAAATTGCATAGCAACTCTGGCACTTGAACCTGCAGCTTCTCAATAACCAGAGGACATATCTGCTTAGCACAGAGCGTGCGGAAGAAATGGCTCAACTCTGCAAGCACTCGCCAGACTTTCTCGGGGAGATACCCTCGAACCATCACCGGCATCAGCCTCTCAATCCATATATGATAGTCATGACTCTTGAGCCCAGTGACTTTTCCAGTCGAAAGATTAACTCCCTTACTTATGTTCGAACAATAACCATCAGGGAACATCACGACGTATTTGAGCCACTTGAATGCCTCCTTCTTTTGGGTGGAATCAAGGCAGAAGTTAGCATGCGGCTTGAACCAATTCTTTCGACGGCCAGTAGGAGGCTGCATGTATAATCTCTTCCTATCGCAGAGCTTCTCAACATCGACTCTAGCCTTGACATTATCCTTTGACTTCCCAGGAATGTTCAGGACTGTGTGAAAGAGGGACTCCCCGACATTCTTTTCGGTGTGCATCACATCGATGTTATGGGGAAGTTCGAGGTCCTTGTAATACTCGAGCTTCGTGAAGGCTGCCACGTGAGTCCAGTTGTGCGTTACACCATATCCCTCAAATTGATGGACATTTCCCGGCTCCGTAGGCACGAGAGCACGTAGCTCGGCATCAACAGCTGCACCATCGAACTTTGGCACCTCTTTTACTTCATGCACAACTTTGCCCTTCTTAAAGTTCTTTATGTCTTCTCTGAACGGATGCCTCCTTTTGAGGAACTGTCGATTCGTGTCAAATGCAACATACTTGCCACCTGATTTTAGCCAAAGGAACTCAAGTCGGTGCCTGCACACTGGGCATGGCCACTTACCAGCTGTACACCATCCGCATGTTAAGGCGTACCCAGGCATGTCATGCATGGTATACTGCAACCAAACTTTCATGTAGAAGTTTGTCTTTGATGCTCGGTCGTATGTCAACGTCCCGTGGTGCCAAGAGTGGTTCAAATCATCCACAATCGGCTGCATGTAGACACTCAAATTCTTACCCGGGTAGTCGGGCCCTGGAATGATCAGCGACAGAAACATGGTCTTCCTCGTCATTAGGACTCCGGGAGGGAGATTGAGCGGAATAACAAACACGGGCCAGCAGCTGTAATTAGCAGTCGACATTCCATATGGATTGAAGCCATCTGTTGCTATCGCAATTCTGACATTCCGAGCATCAGCTGCCTTATCGGGGTATTTTTCATCGAAGTTCTTCCATGCCTTACCATCAGATGGATGTCCCATCTTCCCCTTATCGATTCTCGTCCCCTTCTTGTGCCACGTCATCTGTTTGGCAGTCTCCTCGCTCATGTAAAGCCGCTGGATTCTTTTTATGAATGGGAGATACCGAAGAATCGACTTCGGGATCCTTGACTATCTCACCTGACCATCCTTTCCCTTTACCTCTTCATACCTGGAGGCCTTACAAATAGTACAATAATTGTCCTCCGCAAACTGTTTCCAAAATAGAAGGCAACCTTTTGGACAACACTCTATCTTTTGATAACCCATGTTGAGATCTTTCATGAGTCTCCTTGTCTCGTGCAGGCTTTGAGGCAGACAATGCCCTTTCGGCAACATGTTACCAGTTGTTCTCAGACTAGCTTCGAAGCCGTTACGGGTGGTGGAGTACTGGGTCTTGTCGGCTAGACACTGAGAGATGGCATCGAGCTGAGAAATCGATGCACCGTCGTACAGAGGCTTCTTAGCCGCGGCCAACATATCATAGAAGGCCTTCGCAGTTGGCTCTGGTTCCTCCGGTTCTGGCGCTTCCTCCCATGAAGGTGGCGAATCCGGCATGTCGCCATGGATGAGATCATCTAGAAGGTCTCTGACCCCATCATACCCATTGCCATTGAGCCGCTGCCACATGACGTCCCCTCTGTCACGCTCATGTTCATCAAAGTCGATATGTGTGACTTAGTGAGACATATACCCATATTGCAGAAGGTGTTTATACATGTCATCTTTTCCTTGACGGTGACGCTTCAAGCAACGACTGCAAGGGCAAAGTGCCCTAACCCGCCCCTTTGTAGCACGCGCTAACTCTTTCACTAACATTTGAGTCTTACATATCCACTCATCTGTTTTATTAGTCGCACTAACACGGCCACTGTACATCCATCCATTGTCAGCCATCCTCTGCTTTATTGCGAGCCGAACCAGAAACATAGCATTTCATATCAAATAGTACCATGAAATTAAAAGCATCATATTTTTATTTTTCTACCAGACAAAACGCATGCATCAACCTATAGCTCTACTAGGTGGGCTCCTAGCAGCCCCCGGATCCGTAGATTGAGTACGTTCTCCCTGCTCTACCCCGATCCGAGAAAGAATTTCGGCAGCACCTCCCCGCTGTTCTCCCGATACACGTCTCAGCAAATAGCCGAGAGGGATGTGCATCCGGAGAACAACGGGGAGGTGTTGCCGAAATCCTGTCTCGGAACGGAGTAGAACAAGGAAAACGTACTCAACTACGCATCCGCCGGCTGTCCCGATAAATGCCGTAAGAGTTACGGTTCATAATATGCGAGACCACTAATGCATATTTATCCACGTAACCCTTACGGTCGGGAAGAGACGCCTAGGTAACGCGACATACTCGGTGATCTAGACACAAAAATAAAACCTAGGTACATGGGAGGGAGATTTATACCCTAGACGCGTGAGAGAATCGTCGAAGAAGATCCGGGACGCCCCGTCAAACACCCCCGCGACGCCGCCCCCCGTGTCCACCTCGAAGCATCGCCTGCATAGCGACAAAATGCAAACACAAACTTTTTACAATAGTGGTATAATAATATTACTTCACCATAAAGAACTAAAGTGCAAAAAAAAATATTTAACCGCTTTTACTTAGAATTTTATTGCAGCACTAACTAACCTAACTAATTACACTAACCTAACTAACTACACTAACTAACCTAACTAACTAAGTACACTACACTACACTAACTAACCTAACTAAATTAACTACACTAACTAACCTAACTAAACTAACTAAACTAACTAACCTAACTAAACTACACTACACTAACTAACCTAACTAAACTAACTACACTAACTAACCTACCTAAATTAACTACACTAACTAACCTAACTAAACTAACTAACCTAACTAAACTACACTACACTAACTAACCTAACTAAACTAACTAAACTAACTAAACTAACTAACCTAACTAAACTAACTAATTAAACTAAACTAACTACATCTAACTAAACTAACTAGCTACATTACCTGCTGCAAGTGTGCAGGCGCGCAGGAGCTAGGCAGCCCGGCCGGGTGCTGCAGCGAGGCTGGCCGGGGCTGCGGCGAGGCTGGCCGGAGGGGCTGGCCGGGGGGGCTGGCCGGGGAGGCTGGCCGGGGGGCTGGCCGGGGGGGCTGGCCGGGGGGGCTGGCCGGGGGGGCGAGGCCGGGGCGGCTGGCTCGGCGTCGGCGAGGAGGCTCGGCGGGGGCGGGGCGGCTGGCTGCGCGCGGCGGCGGCGGGGAGCAAGAGCAGAAGGAGACAGCGAGCAAAGAGAGAGCGAGCGAGCAAGAGCGAGCGGATAAGGTGCCACGCGTGCGGTCTGAACGAGCCCGGCCGGCCGTCGGCATAGCCACCTCCCCTATACGCCGACGGCCGAGCCGTCGGCATAGTTTTTTTTTTTTTTGCGATTTTTTTTTCGATTTTTTTTTTTGATTTTTTTTTGCTGCGTTAAATCAAAATCTCTTGCAGTGTTAAATGAAGATTCGGCACTCTCTTTCATCGTGCTTGCCCCCGTGAATAGTCACGCTTGTCTGGTTCATAGCTGACACTATGGGGGCGGCTACGTGCGCGATGTGACACGCTGAGCTGATGCTTACGCCCTTGCATTAATGGGAGCTGAAGACGGCGTGAACAAGAACGACGACGCCCTGCACGACGCCCGTCTCCTCCATCGATCCCTTTCGTCTCCAGCGTCGGAGAGCCATGGCTCAGAGAGGTGATACTGCATCCGTGCCTCGGCAGGTGAGCATCCGTGTCTTTATCCGGCGAAACCCTAGACAGAGGGGGTTCGGAGATCTACCCCTATAGCTTTCTCCGTACGAGGCCTCGCCGATGGATCTTCTGCTTTATTTTGGTTTGTTTAGAACATATATACATGGAAAGCAAAGGTTGGGCCCACATTACCATTAAATAGGCTCCGATAGACCCGTAGCGGGAGTTTCCACGTACAGATCCTGGATTTCACCAAGTGTTAACAGCCCATGTCTCTGAAGAAGGCCATGCTCGGGAACTACCTATATTGCATGTACCATCCTTGGGTCACACCTATACACATATGTTAGGGACACATGCATGCATGTTTCCTACGTTAGACGATGCTCCGGTGGTCTTTATCCGGCGAAACCCTAGACAGAGGGGGTTCGGAGATCTACCCCTATAGCTTTCTCCGTACGAGGCCTCGCCGATGGATCTTCTGCTTTATTTTGGTTTGTTTAGAACATATATACATGGAAAGCAAAGGTTGGGCCCACATTACCATTAAATAGGCTCCGATAGACCCGTAGCGGGAGTTTCCACGTACAGATCCTAGATTTCACCAAGTGTTAACAGCTCATGTCTCTGAAGAAGGCCATGCTCGGGAACTACCTATATTGCATGTACCATCCTTGGGTCACACCTATACACATATGTTAGGGACACATGCATGCATGTTTCCTACGTTAGACGATGCTCCGGTGGTCTTTATCCGGCGAAACCCTAGACAGAGGGGGTTCGGAGATCTACCCCTATAGCTTTCTCCGTACGAGGCCTCGCCGATGGATCTTCTGCTTTATTTTGGTTTGTTTAGAACATATATACATGGAAAGCAAAGGTTGGGCCCACATTACCATTAAATAGGCTCCGATAGACCCGTAGCGGGAGTTTCCACGTACAGATCCTGGATTTCACCAAGTGTTAACAGCCCATGTCTCTGAAGAAGGCCATGCTCGGGAACTACCTATATTGCATGTATCATCATTGGGTCACACCTATACACATATGTTAGGGACACATGCATGCATGTTTCCTACGTTAGACGATGCTCCGGTGGTCTTTATCCGGCGAAACCCTAGACAGAGGGGGTTCGGAGATCTACCCCTATAGCTTTCTCCGTACGAGGCCTCGCCGATGGCTCTTCTGCTTTATTTTGGTTTGTTTAGAACATATATACATGGAAAGCAAAGGTTGGGCCCACATTACCATTAAATAGGCTCCGATAGACCCGTAGCGGGAGTTTCCACGTGCAGATCCTGGATTTCACCAAGTGTTAACAGCCCATGTCTCTGAAGAAGGCCATGCTCGGGAACTACCTATATTGCATGTACCATCCTTGGGTCACACCTATACACATATGTTAGGGACACATGCATGCATGTTTCCTACGTTAGACGATGCTCCGGTGGTCTTTATCCGGCGAAACCCTAGACAGAGGGGGTTCGGAGATCTACCCCTATAGCTTTCTCCGTACGAGGCCTCGCCGATGGATCTTCTGCTTTATTTTGGTTTGTTTAGAACATATATACATGGAAAGCAAAGGTTGGGCCCACATTACCATTAAATAGGCTCCGATAGACCCGTAGCGGGAGTTTCCACGTATAGATCCTGGATTTCACCAAGTGTTAACAGCCCATGTCTCTGAAGAAGGCCATGCTCGGGAACTACCTATATTGCATGTACCAATCTTGGGTCACACCTATACACATATGTTAGGGACACATGCATGCATGTTTCCTACGTTAGACGATGCTCCGGTGGTCTTTATCCGGCGAAACCCTAGACAGAGGGGGTTCGGAGATCTACCCCTATAGCTTTCTCCGTACGAGGCCTCGCCGATGGATCTTCTGCTTTATTTTGGTTTGTTTAGAACATATATACATGGAAAGCAAAGGTTGGGCCCACATTACCATTAATACTAGTGCTGTTGTGGATTGGATTGGAGGTGCTGCGGTAGTACTGTCATGTCACTGCAGTAGCAGTATACACCAGGCTAATACTAGTGGTATACCGCCCTAGGCAATCATTACGAATCTTCATTTAACACTGCAAGAGATTTTGATTTAGGTCTACTGCCAGTGTCAGTGTGAGAGCCACGGATTGTGCTGCAATAGAGAGCTACGCGCATGCACTGCGAGTGTTCTCTCTTTGAGTCCCGATGCTGAAGTAAACAATTTGTATAGGGCTGCCTTGTACTACCAGCCTGTGACCTACTCCGATGCAGTAGCAGTACTACAGAATTCTGACACTGGGGACTTGATAGCGACAATCCTTACCACTACTCTTCCTCTAGTAGTACTAGTCTATTTCTAATCAATGCTCACTGAGGCAGCTAGCGCCCCAATCTTGCATGCATGCAGTGCTAGCTTTCTCTTCTTTTTATTTTTTGATGAATCATGACAGCAAATGCTTGTATATCAGTGAAAGGCATACGACTGAGTGAGCTGCTGCATCGCCTGCGTGCAGGCATAATGCTAACGTCGACTAGGGTGGCTTGATTTATACTATTGATCGACAGGATGGACAGAGCGTCCCATCTTTTTCGTGGCAGCGAACCGAAGCAAAACCCCCTGCGGTGTAGCCAGATACAGACAGATATCCACAGACAAAAAAAGGTTCGACAGATTGCTTCCAGCCGAAGAACACCTCACTGTTCTTGTTCGTGACAGTGCATATACGGCGTCATGTACTAGTTCCTCACACTCTTCACTGTGCATGCACGCCATCGAAGTACAGAGAGCAACATAAACTAGTAGAGTAGAGCTAAGCTAGGCGAAGCAGGACGAAAGCCTACGGCATGCAGCCCTCATTTATACGTTCCTATGGCCATGCATGGAGGGACGAGGTAACGGCCATGCTAATGACCTAATCTTACATTCGTATGCAGGGTATACGCCGACGGCCTGGAGTACACCGAGGGCGGCCGTCGGCGTATAGGTAACGCCGTGACGGCGGGAAGCTTCCTGGCCACGTGTCTCCACCTACGCCGACGGCCTGGAGTACGCCGACGGCTGCCGTCGGCGTATGGCCTCCTACGCCGACGGCCACCCTACGCCGACGGTCTCCTTCGTGGGCTATTCTGGAGGCGGCCTACGCCGACGGCACCGACATTTGGCCGTCGGCGTAGGTGTCGGCCCTCGGCGTCTTCCTTCATTCCTGTAGTGTGATGATGCCCCCCGGCATGGCGAACTTTGGGAGGTCGGCGTGGGCGAGCGGCACGCCCTGGTAGGCCACCACGACGCGACCCGTCCCGTTCTTCTTGGCTCTGAAGTGCCATGGCCCTGCGGCATTGACGCGGAGTGTGATGTTGAAGGTGGGTGCGCGCGACGCGCCGGTACTGGCCCGGTCGAGCCCCTCGACGGCGGGCAGCTTCACCCAGAACTCCGGTAAGAATTCAGGAGACTCCGTGGTGTTCCAAACGTAGACGCAGAACAACAGCACGCACAGCATGAACAAGATTAACACGACCACCGCCACGAGGTCTGCCCACCGATGCTTCCACCGATCAAAGCCGCGTGGTTCATCTTCTGGGTGGATGGCTCGCATGGAGATCCGCGATGATGATGAGACGTACTGCCGCAATCGACAACGGGATGGCCGGTTAATATGGTAGGGTTAGGGTAAACTACCTCGCATTGGATATAGCTTGTAGACTAAGACTTGGGGAACCTACGGGCCTTGTTAGACTTGGACTCGATCTGAGTCCCAAGCCGTTAAAATACATGGACTAGCTAGTTTGGAAAAAATGATAAGGACTCGATCGGTAATTCAAAAGGATAATCCTAACCCTCTTTCCAATACAAACCACCAAGACCAAGTCCTCTCCTCTTTTCTCCTTCTCAAATTCCGTGGCTTCCGGACCTTAGCACGCCGTTCTCCCTTGTATGTGTGACGATTTGTTTTCGTCTTGGAAGGAGCCGGCCGTCTTCAATCTTGACGATTCGTCATGGGTCAACGCGGCGACGACCGAGAAGCTTTGGCGTTCCTCATCATATTCAACACAGTAATTTGTGTCCTGGTGGGAGGGTCGTATATTGTCGAGTACCTGCAGGGCAATCCATCCATGTCCGTTCACCTCACGGGCTACGGCGGCATCGACCCCGGCGGCGCCGCCCGTGTGATCTCGCCGGCCTTCAACATCACGCTCCGTCTTACCAACACCTGCGTCGACCGCGCGGACGTGGCCGTGCTCTACTCCGGCGTCGCGCTCGGCTGGGCGCGCGTGGATCCGCGGGACTGCGTCAAGAGGCGATGGGCCAAGGACGTGGAGGTGGTGGCCAGAGGAGCAGGGGTGGGGCTGTCGCAGCGCCTCCGCGACCGCATGGCATCGGACTGGCGTTCAGGCACCATGGAGCTTGACCTTGATGTCACCACGTACAAGGAAGACCCACCCTCTACTGACACTGAATTCCCCCAATACATGGTCGTACACAAAGTAAGGATTATGGAGACAAACGACGCTTCAGAAAAACCCTGGTCGGCGTGATTATTACGATGTAAGGTATTGTGTAACCCTAGGTCGTTGCCAATGCAAGAATGGTAAGAAGAGTTCGTAGCTGCTATTTATATCTCCAAAAATTGTAAAGTTAAGCTCCAAATTAGTTTTTCATGCATGTAAAAGCACAATTTGGTTTACTGGCTCAATTTAATTTTACTACACTTGTTATTGCAATTTGCCTTTACCGCGAATCAAGGCATAGCCCACATGACTAGGAGGTATTGATACTTCCAAAATTCCAATGCCCCGACCGATTGAGTTCGAGTGCCAGTGTCCGCTCTCGGGTCTACACACACAATTTTATTTTCTAAATAAGTGATAGGCCAATCTAGACATCAAATCATGTTCTTGGTTTGTAATTACAAGTGAATAGAAAGTTTGTCATATCACAGAGATAGATGGATTATTTGCACTACTCGCATATAAGTCGTGTCTTGAACTTCAGATCAAGTGGACTTGATACCATATTGAATTGATGCATTAGATTGTTTACCTGAATTTTTTTGAAGTGATGGTGAAGCAACAGTAATATATTTCATCCTATATTTAGGCTTTGTTTGGTTCTAAAGTATTTTTTAGGATTAGTGGGGATAATTTCAAAGGGGATTTGGTGAAGAAAGGGGTTCGCCCAATCCCCACTAATCTCCAATCCCTATTCAGGCTTTGTTTGGTTCTAGAGTATTTCTACAGATTAGTGGAGATAATTTCTAAGGAGATTGGTGAACCTCTATCTTCACCCAATCCCCAAATCCACAATCCCTATCCACTAGGTTGGATTAGAGTATTAAATATTATTAAAAATACACTAAATTTTGGAGAAAAGTGGGGGATCTGTATTTCTAGGATAAGTGGGAATTTAGTGGTTTGGTGGGGATAATTCCTACAAACCCTAGAAATACTTTGGTACCAAACAAGGCCTCACTGGGTAAGGGTAGAGTATTAAATATTATCAAAAATATACTAAGATTTGAGAAAAAGTAGGGATTAAATCAGCCCAATACTCTAGAAGTGAACATGCTTTTAGGATAAGTGAGGATTTCACGGGTTGGTGGGGAGAATCCCTAGAAACCCTGAAAATACTCTAGTACCAAATACGGTCTTAAGGTATATCCTTATATGTATCTATTGATCATGAAATTATGTACGTCCTATATTTAAGGGAATCTGTATTAGGAGTAGGGCTTAGTTTGTTAACAAAATATTTATAAAACTACCGTATTACAAAACCAAAGCATTTCCAACGCCTGGATAATAAATACTTCAGTTTTTCTTCTTTCTCAGTTTTAGAAAAGAGAGGGTCACACATCTTTCTTCAATACCTTAACCATAGTTTTAGAGAATAATTCCACTTTAAAACTACAATATCTATTCCATCCAAACACCTTAATACTTCAGTATTTTCAGAAACCAATGTATTCTCTAAAATCTTCTAAAATACATTAATGCCAAATGAGGCCTGGATATATAGGTGATGTAGGTGGCTCGCCCAATAACTTCACCGAATTCTGATGACAGGATTCACGATATATCAGGCCCAACACCGGTAAAAAAATATGGTGGACATTCTCTTTGTTATTTTCTCGAGAGATTAAATCCTAACATTTTGAAACCATGGATTTATCCTTTTTGCGGAGCCTACAAATTAATGTATTATAATAAATATTATATGTATGTAGAAGATGTCTACATACATCCATGGGAATAGATTATATTTAAAAAAGGGTTTGTCTAAGTGTTAGGTGACAGGGATTTTCTTAAGTCTGAATCACCTGAGGAAAATGCAACTGTGGCTTAAAGAAAATGCAGCTTGTTCTAGTTGCACTTTTCCACCACATATGTGCATTTCTTTTTAAAAAGGTGCAACTCATATTTTAAAAAATTGCAATGTTGGACCTTTTTTTTTCTCTGTGGTCACACTCTCGTAAGTGACTGTGGACTGAGATTTAGAAAAACCGTTAAAAATCATCTTTCATTCATTCTAAATACTAGGCTCCAAGTGACCTGTCGTGTGCAACTTATATTTTCAGCTATTTGTTACAACATTTAAAGGTACAGATACATCTTGCAAAAAACATAATTCAACTGGATGCGCTTCATATATAAATTTCTGAAATTTGAAATTCATATATTACGGTGGCTAGCCGGCAAACTACACGTACAGGTTTTACAGTTGCCGCTGTGCACCTACATTATCCGAGAAAGGGCTCATGCCTTGGCTCTCGTCTTCCTCCCGGTGCGGCGGTTGCGAAAGCTGGAGAGACTCGAGGCCCCTCATCTGGGGCTCCACGTCCATGAAATCCACGGCTTGCGGAAGATCGTCGTAGTTCACCATCTGGCCCGGCGCCGACGCGGCAGAGTAGGCCGGCTGCAGCGCCGCCGCCAGGTGCTCTGCGCCGTCCGGGTGCGCGGTGGCCGCGAAGGCCAGCCTGCAGTTGAAGAGCTGGGACTGCAGGACGGAGAGCTGGCCCTGGAGGAGCGCCACCTGGTGCTGGAGGACGAGGATGGTGCCGACGCAGCCGTAGACGGGGTCGGCGACGCGCGCCTGCGCCTCGTAGCAGACCGTGCGCGCCGTGTCCCGGCGTAGCGCCACGGGCACCCGCGACAGCAGCTTGGCCACGTTGCTGGCGCCGAACACCCGGTGCATCGCCGCGAACTGCGCCGCGCCGCGCTCCCTCCCGCCGCTGAAGTGCGGCGCGAACACGCACCCCGGCACGCACCGCCGCCGCAGGAACTTGCACGCCCCGCACGGCGCGCCCGGCCCCGCCGACGACGTCTCGTCCTCCTGCCGCTGTTGCCGCGGCAGCTGCCCCGCCGCCGCCGCTGCCACGGCGCCGCGCTTCCTGGGCGGCTCTGGCTCCTGCATCATGCACGCACCGGCGCACGTACGTACAGTATGTACGTGTGCTGCGTGCGCCACGGCCGGCCGCGCGCGTGGCGTGAGGCGGGCGAGGAGTTTTAAAAGGGTCTGGCTGGTGGGTGGGTCCTGCGTCCTCGCCGGAGTCGCAGGCTCGCAGCAACTTGAATTCCGGTGGTGCCCATGCAAGATTTATGAGGAGCGTGCCCCGCGGGGTACTGGCTGAGGACGCTGATCTCGCGGGCACGGAAGAGAACAGTGTTAGCTCGGGAGTTGTTTGCTTGTTGCCAAGGGGAAGCCAGGAGCTTGAAACCGTCGGATTTTCTCTTCAGAACAGCTTCAGTTTTTCGGATTTTCGAAGCTCAGCTGCCGACGGTAGTACCCTACCAAATTTCAAACCGAATCGAGCTCTGATTGCAAATGGTACGCCGTACAAACTACCAAAGCAGATACGAGGTGTTGGACACTCACGTACGACGCAGAGCCGCATGACTCAAACAACAGATGCAGGGAATGCGTGCACAACTGCCAGCACAAACTGCATTGTGAACATCTTTATCAGACAATGCAGGTTAGTACGAAACCAGCTTCATTCAAATGGCAAGTCAATTTACTGTGCGAAATTTTCTTCCCGTGAAGCAAATTTCTTGTTAAGAGAAAGTACAAGATTAAATTTGATAGAGCGGATGTCACAAAAGGAGTACACTATCAATTTGTTCTGAAGAAATTACAATGGATGGAAAGAGGGGATAACTACTCCTGAAGCCAGAGCATTCTTGAAAAACGAGTACTTCATGATATTTCTGAGCAAGAAGACAGCAGCTCTGCGCATTTATTATATATGAAAGAAGTCTGTTACAAAACTTGCCGCAGCAAGCACAAATAAACTGAAACAGATGAGTACATGGTCTAATCTGCTTGGAAGAAACTACAGCTGATGACATGAACTCAGGTTTCTTCTGCAGGAAGTACACCAGGACAACATGAGCTTCCACAAAAGCACGGTAAGCCCTTAGGCCTAAGACTAGCATCCCCATAACTAAACGTGAGCTCTTCCCCTTCCATGATATCTCTGGCAGCGAAAAAGCAGAGCCTTGGGAGCAATGAACCAGAGCTCCTTACTAACACAGGCTGTAGGTTGCCTCCATCACATGAATGGTTGATAAAACGAGCCACATTTCCCACTTTCGTCGCATCAATGTTAACACGCATGCATGATCTCCCGGAAGGAAGATGCTCTCGTATAACAAGGAGCGCAGGAGAGAGCTTGCCGGCAGAGGCAAGCTCATCGTACAGCTTCTGCCTCCTGCGGGCTTCTTCTGTCGTCAGGAACTCACCTGTAGTCCAAATATAGATAGCATAGTCAAAGTTCTAATAAGTAATAACCTGAATATCAGGGTCAGCATGGAGGTAACCCATAGATAATAAGCCAATGTAAACTAAAGCAGATTCCAAATAAAGCTATGTGAAGATGGTATAGCGAATGTCCAATCAGCCCACCTCTATTCATAAAACACTTACATTCATCTTTCCAATGAATAACTGAAAAATGGTAAAGCTCAGCCAGCCATAAATACTATGAACTGATGTAGTCAGCATCCGACTTATGACCACCAAATATCAGCACATCAGACCACTGAGCCAAAAACAACTTCATATGCAGCCATTGACAATCTAAAAGGGATTTAAAAACTGCAACCTAACAAATCGACGACTAGGCCAGCAACAACCACTATTTGGGAAGCATCGAAAACTTAGATGATGCAGGTAAAGATGATGAGGGCTCACACACATTTTTTAGGCATACGAAGTACCGTTTTTTGAACAACAATGTTCTAACTTCTAATGGAGCAGGAAGAAATTCTAACCTCCCACAAAGTAGGCTTTTGCATTGCTGGTCCACTCCAAAATCTACGATTATGTATGATGAAACTGGGCTTTGATAGTCTAAATCTCCTTTCAAATATTATCAATGTTAGCACATTATTATGCATACTGATACTCATCCTGAACCACGTCTTACACTCGAAATGTGTGATTCTTTTAGTTATTTTTCAAGGGCTCCTCTAACCTACCAAGCTAAAAATGCTTTTGACATGAACCACGGCACAGTAGCAAGTTCTTGCCCTCTAAGCAACTGATTGTCAGGTCCACTGATTTTCGTATAAGCATCAACACAATCCAATGTAAACCTACACAAACGCGAGAGTCACAGCTAAATACACCAGCAATAGGCCGTGTTGAGAACACTGGCCCCGGGCATCTGAAGATGAACTTATCTGGATCGAAGTATCGTCGTTTGATTAAAGAAAACTGTAACAGAAATCATAATTTGGCTCACTGTAGCGTTAAGTTCAGAAATCATCAATCAAGCATTCATCCATCGACAATTTTGACAAGGATTCAGCAGGGAAGTAGAGAATGCTACTACTGTACCGGCGTACTCGCAGACGAACTGGGCGCGGTGGAGAGCTTGGGCAGCGTGCAGCCCCCACCCTTTCTTCAGCTGGCGCACGACTCGCAGCTGCACCGTGACGCCGCGCTGCGTCCGCCGGTGCTCGCACGAGGGCCCGCACGCGCACCCGTCGCCGCACTCCCGGAGGCTCCCCATGCCCGGCCCCGCCATCTCGGCCTCCGCGTCAGCGCACGCGCACCCCGCGCCGCCGCACTCCCCATCGGCGCACGCGCACCCGGCGGACGGGAGGCCTAGGTCGGGGCGGGGCCAGGTGGAGCACGGCGGCCGGGCCCGTGCACATCCCCACGGCTGGGCATGGGCGGAGGCTGCGGGGTGGATGAGGGAGAAGGGCGTGTAGAGGAAGTAGGCGTAGGGCTTGGAGTCGATGGGGTTGTCGAAGGGGACGGAGACAGCCTCCAGGCCGCGGGAAGAGTCGGCGGCGCGGCGGGCGGTGACGGCGGCCGCGGCTGCGCGCATGGCGCGGCTGGCGGAAGCCGCGGCAACAAGGTCGGCCGGCGGTAGCCATGGCAGGACCAGCTCCGCCAACTCGCTCACCGCACCGGCTGCTCTCGGATTTCTCATCCCGGCCAGGTCGGGGTTGGGCGTGGTCTCCTAGCAGAAAGCTGATTCGTAGTTTTCTGATGACTACGAAATTGTACTGTAACCCAGGTAAGCTGTACCACTCCAGGACTTCAGTAAGATCACGGAAGCACAACTGCAAGCAATTTGCAAAGTAAGAAAAGACTGCGAGGACATTGCATTTCATTGACCATGAGATTCATCGTATTCTCTTGTAAAAAAGAAGACAAAATGCTGATACACAAATTTGCATACTTTGTTTGTTCGGGACAAAATTTGGACAACTTGTTTCTTCGCGACAAAGGGATGCTGAAACTCAAGATCTTTGATGCGGCAATCGGTAACAGAATACCAAGACATATCAAGGATTATGCTCAAAAACTACTTTTGTCAAGAACAACCAGATGAAGCCTACTTGTATTCAACTCATCAGAGCAATACTAGTTCCTATTCTATTTCTAGCTCGGGAAAAGCCAAACAAAAACAATGATATAGACTTCAAGTTGCATTAGTGTCCTCAACAGACTTCTTGTATTCAGGCTTGAGCTCATGCGTCCCTTGATTTGGTCCTCGTTTGTTGTAGACGCAAAGATCGTTCATTATCTCCTTCAGGAATTGCTGCATGAACAAGTGTGGGCAGGCGGTGAGTGTGGAAATGGATGTATAGTAAGTAAATGCAATTACTATACCAGCGTATCAATTTTTTATCAATGTAAGTGATTCTAGGAGTCGCACACGAAATACGTCTGGTTGGTCTGTTTCCTGCATTAGATGCTTTAGGGACCAATTTGGCTGCCTCTCAAACAACTTGAACAGAATATTTTCCAAATCCTTGCGATCCCTTCGTGTTCTTTTCGCTTCAAAAGGTTTTGCTGCTGTTGCCTTTTTCTTCTCCTGATAAGCACGAAAAGAACAAATCAATTTTCTGGGAATGTTGTTGTCGGAGAAGGTAATTGCTGAGAACATAGCATGTCAGGTATAAGATGGAAATCCTGACTTCAGAAACAGTGTCACCATTAATTAATATTCTCAAGACTCTAGCAGTCCTTAGCTATCTTGAGAAGGACTACTACCTTTTGACCAGGCGGAGCGCCGCTAACAAGGTGAAGCATTGTACGCACGCCCATTCCATGGTCCTTGTCAAGTACCTAACAAATTAGGAGAAAAGTGAAATAGATAATAACACTGGGAGGACAGAACAGAAGAAAAAATGGCAAGATCAAATTAAAAGTCTGACTTGCACTTTTCTTGTTTTAATCATAGACTTTGTAGTTCTCTCACGGCATAATTTTGCATAGTCTGAAAGATTTTCTTTGTGTGGTTCCATGTCAAATTTGTGCCCGACTCTTCCTTCGCATGCATGCTTCCCTGCAATAAATAGAAGGTTGTAATTTTCTGATACAGATACTAATTACAGTGTTGTTTCCAATAGACAGCCTATATCGAAATGTTCTGTTCAAATGGTCAATCTAAAAAATGTGTAGTTCTAAAGGCACATAACATGTGGTAGAGGAGATTCTACAAAAGAACTTCTGAAGGCATCAAAATAAAATGTATATGATGACAGTAAGATGTGACAAGAAAGTTAAGAGACTAAAAGAAATTTGGATTGCTAAGTAAAAGCAGTCCGGCCAAATGTTATTCATTGTTCTTAACCTTGCTCAAGGGTAACAGCCAACAGGCATGATAAGGCAAACGCCAAATGGATTCGTCAACTAAGAAGTAGGATGACTGATCTTTCGCATGATCATGTACTAACCGAAGCTTGAGTGTGCTAGCTTTATGGAAACACATACTCCCTCCGTCCCAAAATATAAGGCGTCTAAGGATTAGTCAAAAGTCAAATTTTATAAACTTTAACCAATTATTTTGAAATAAATATCTGCATCTATAATATTGAATGGGCACATTGTAAAAGTATATTTTATGGTGAATCTATTGATATTGATTTAGTGTGGTAATTGTTTATATTTTTGTATATAAACTTGGTCAAATTTAAAAAACGTTGACTTTTGACTAGTCCTTAGACGTCTTACATTTTGGGATGGAGGGAGTATTTGATGGGGTCAGGGGATGACATGAGTCAGTAGGCACACTGAAATTACTAAGTATAAATTTTCTTGCAAAATGTAAAACGTCAACACAACTGAAGCATCAACAGGTGCTTAAAGATCAAACAAAACACAATCATATACTTCGACATTAGAACGACATATTCAACACATCCAGGAGAACTAGCATTAACCACCCAAGAGCACTGGATTGGTGAACAGGGTGACAGTACAATGAAATCAATTGATAAGCAATATCCTCTAAAGTCCAGTAGCCTAAGAGCATCTCCAGCCGTTGAAGGCCCCCAGGCCGAAATCTGGCGCTATTTAGCGTCGGATGGATATAAATTTCGGCCTGGGGAGGCCCATGTTTCCAGCGGCGAGCCCAGGATATTTTTTGAATTCAAACACAAAGTAGACGAAAAGCGCACAAAGTAGATGAAGTTTGGCAAAATTTCGCGATATTTATATTATATAGGCGAAATATAGAGTTATTTTACATAAATAGGCCGAATTCGACATATATACGAATTCGGCCGAACCTAAACGCCGATCTACATGCCGAAACGGCTGTACATCTGCGTGGTGTAGTTGCCGCCGTCGTCGGAGGAGGAGTCGTCGTCCTGCGGCGGCGGCGGCTGGAGCCCTGCCCAGCATCGCCGAAACGAGGCAGCGTTGGGCGGTAGAGCTCGTCGTCACTGGACTCCTCCAGCTTGACGACGGGCGGCGCGCCGCGACGAGGAAGCGTGGCGGCTGCGGCGCGACGAGGAAGCGTGGCGGCTGCGGCGCGACGCTGGGCGGCGGCCAGGTCCAGCAGCCGCCGCTGCTGCTCCCGTTCCTCCCGCTCCCACTCCCGCCGAGACCACTCCAGTGCCGCGTCGAGCGGCATGGTCTTCTCGGCGGGGACGACGTCGCGGAGGGAGCACTGGATGGCCTCCTCTGTCGCCGCCTCCTCGGCGCGCCTCGCCTCCGCCTCGGCGAGCTCGGACGCGGCCTTGTGGGCGGCGTCCTTCTTCGTCGCCTTGCGACGGCGCGGCGGCAACGCGGTGCGCGCCCCTCCCTCGCGGATGACGAGGGCACCGCTGTTGCGGCGAGGCGCGGTCGCCGGCTCCTTCTTCACGGTCCTCGGCGTCGATGCCGAGGACAGTGAGCCGGACCTTGTCGCCGACCCGGAGGACGCCGTCCCGGATGAGCCGGATGCCATCCGGCGTGGCATCCAGGAGCTCCCGCGGCGGCGGGAAAGCGTCGGCCGCGGCGCCGGCGGCATCTCGAGGACGGGGTCGTTCCCGTCCTCGATGTGCTGGAGGACGAACTCCAGCGTCCTCCCCGGCGTGCTCCACCATCGGCGGCGCCCGGCGGCGTTGTTGCGCGCCGGAGGAGGGGGCGGCCTATCGTAGGCCGCCAGCTTCCGCTCGTACCGCTGGCGGAAGAAGGTCGTCCACGCCTCCCGGTTGTCCGGGTAGAAGCACGGATCGGCGCGCTGCTCGTCGCTCATGGTCTCGATGACCTCATCGATGGCGGCATCGAGCGCCACTCCCGTCGGCGGCGGCGGGATGGGGATGCCGCCAGCGCTCAGGCGCCAACCTCCGGGCGCCCGGAAGTCCGGCGGCGCCATGTAGCCGGTGGCGTGGAGGAGCCGGCCCTCCCATTGGTGGAGGGATCGGCGGCCGAACCCGTTGTTCGCCGCGTCGTCGTCATCGAAAGGGTACGCCATTGGCTCGAGCTCGAGGATGAGTGGGCGAGTGGGCGAGGTGCTCTGGTCGAATGGGGAAGATGGCTGGCGAATGTGGCCAGCCAGACGCGGTAGGCCGCGTTATATAGCCGCGCTGGCATTAACTCGCCTCGTCGCGTGGCTGGCCGGCCATCGGCGGCAGCCTTTACAGCGCGCGGAAGACGATGCGTGCGGGGAAGATGATGCGCGGAAGACGAGACGGTGAGGACGACGATCGTCCACTCTCGCCGACAGGTCGGGGCCACACGACCCGCGGGAACGCGCGCGAATTTTCCTCGACTTTTTGCGCGCGTTTCTTTCGTCCGGAGTCCCCGAGCGCGCCCCGGAAGGCCGGGGATGGCCTGGGCTCGCCGGATGGATGAAGGCCCAGATCCGGGCGAAAACGAGGATCCGGGGGCGCGACTGGGCCGATTTACGCCATCCGGATGAAAAAAACGCCTGTCGGGGGCCTCGTCGGGCGTGTGAGTGGAGATGCTCTAATATGTACAATCAGGACATGAACTGTATACAAAATTGATCAGTTATGGTTGACCAAAAGAAGAAAATAACTGTATACAAAATTGATCAGTTATGATTTACTCCAAAAGAACTATGACTTCACTTCCTGACCAGAGTGGGATGAAATTACAGATTAAAACTGCAAATCCCTTGCAGCCAATTGCAAGTGAGAGCTCTCCCAGGAAAAGGCTGAAGGTTAGCATTAGGTAATTAGTTTTTAACCAATTAGATAATGCACTACATATAAACATCAAGAAGCGTATTGGTAAATTTACAGAAACAATGGGTTTCAACTTTCAACTAAGAAAAGTAACAAACCCGCATGTGAATTTCATAAGAAAGGTTAAACGCATGACTATTGCTTACCTTGGTTAGACTCCGAGAATACACACATTGGCACAAAATCCTGGAACATATTCAAAGAGTAGTTCCTAGGTGTATTGCCATTGTCGTTCTGAGCCATCTCCATCTTGAACTGTAAATTCACTAACACCATGTAAGAAACACAGGTACCGTAAAAAGAACACATTAAAACGGACGCTCTTATTCACATTTAGTCAACAGGTACGGTCTGTCTTAGGGCCAACTGGGGCATAAAGAAACTGACAGCAAAGTTCTGTGAAAACATGGAAAAGACATATCCAAGGCACTACTGTTGAGGTCCGAGCGCTGTTCACCACAGATAGATAACATATAAGCTTTTAAGTCTCGCCATAGAACATAAATTAGCCTGAACAGTTTCACGATTTGTATCAGTCCATAATGATGTTCAACGCCTCCAGACTGCACAAACTTTTCTCCAAATGTACAACTAAGCTATGCCGGTAATTCATAAAAAATGATAGATGAAAAAGTTCTAAATTAACAGCATTGTGTCAATATAGCAAGGATCCAAGTACATGGCTATATTTTCCTCAAATTCTTTCCAGGTGATTGATTCTGTGGTAAAGCAACCAGCAACGCAACCGAAGGCAAGCATAGTTCACCATCGTAGCAATGCGTCTCGACAAATTAGTTCGAGTATTACAGACGGTTAAAAAATATCGATAATTCATCATCTGGGCGCTCTACGGTTGAATCCACGTTATTCCACAGGAGCAGCGATGTTTCGAATCGATCGAGCCAAATCCCGCAACAGGCGCGAAGGAGGAAAAGCTTGCCTGCTTGGGATCCTCGTCGGTGCTGAGCGGGTCGAAGGAGAGGATGACCTTGGCGACGACGGGGTTAGCGTTAGGGTTGGGGCCTCCGGAGGCGGCGGCGGCGGCGGCCTCCTGCCAGGCTTGTGAGACGATGGTCGGGCACTTCATGAGCCACACGGAGCGGTCGGCCCTGCCAGTCTCCAGGTGCTTCGCCTCCTCGGCCATGTCCGCGGATCGGTGGTGCTCCGGTGAGCGGTTCCCCTGGGAGTCGGACGTTGCACGGCTCGCCGGCTTGTGTGCCGAGACTCGAGGTGCTTTCTGTTTTAACTCAGAGAGAAATCGAGACGGATTGGCGACGACAAGAGGCGGTGGGTATTAATGGGAGCTCCTCGCCACCGACCTGGTCGGCCCCTACGGGGCGCCGCACAACAGGCCGTGGTGTTGGGCCGCCCCAACAACGGTTCCACTCTTTTTTATTGTTCTTTTTCGTTTTTTTCTGCTGCTTCTTTTCTGTTTTTTAAAAATTTCGAAATTTGTAGAAACTGAACAAATTTCCTATCAAAACAAATTTCAAATGGGAACAAATTTCAAATCAAAAAAATTTAAAATTGGAACAATTTTCAAACCGGAACAAATTTCAAATTGGAACAAAAATTCAAATAGGAATAAATTTCAAATTTGAACAAATTTCAAATCAGAATAAATTTCAAATTTAAACAAAAAGTCAAATAGAAACAAATTTCAAATTGGAACAAATTTCAAAATTAGAACAAATTTCAAAATCTAAGCGAATTTCAAACTTTTGAAATTTTAAAAATTTATAAATCTGCACATTTTTAAAATTTAACATGTTTCAAATCTTAAAAAGAAAAATAAACAAAAAAGAATCAGAAACAAAAAACAAAAAACAAAGAAACAGAAATAAAAAACAAAGCCTAACTCCTAACCGGGCTGGCCCACACCGTGCGGGTTGTGCGGCGCGGTAGGGTGGGCTCTAGGATTTCTTATTTGGGCCGTGTGTGATTGCAGGTGTTGGGCTGTACTGCAGTAGAGGAGAATTCTTGCTAAACTCTCAGTCTTGAAAGCATCAATACTTTGCATGATTAAGAACTGAGTTACCTCATAAAAATGATTAAACAATAATTATATTTAAGTTCTCGCCAATAGTGACTCCCAACCGGCATGTCTGAATTTATGGAAATTTTGCATGGTTAACTTCCCCTCTAGCATAACCTCCGAGATGTCCTTATATATTCTTGTAAGGATAGTGACAAGGGTATAGATAATAGAGCCCGTCAGTTAAGTACCCCTGAGGCCCGTTAAGCTAGACCCAATTGTAATACTAGTCGAAATACGAGTTCATGTCGTATGCCGATATTGTAATCTGTATCGGATCCCACCCGATCCTTGAGACCTGGCCACCTATATATAGGGGCCAGGAGGGGACGGTGTAGGATAGATTGAAAGCAAGCCAGGTTCTACACCGACGTTTACTTTCATAACCACCTTGTTTGACTGAATTTACCTTCGAGTTTATCTGACGCCCTATTTCCCCAATCCTAAGTCCTTCATCTAGGACATTTGTCGAGTTTAACCCTCATCAATTGGCGCCGACCATGGGGACTCTGGGCGTTGGAATCATGAATTCGACGGCTTTTTCTCTTTTAGCCAACAGCAATCCGCAAGTCGACGAAATTTAGATACCCTTCAGAACCGTCGATTTTCAACCTCACCAGTCAAGTTTCTCGCAAGTGTTCGAGAGCATGGATCAAGATATGGAGTTAACGATCGGAAGTTTAAACTTTCGCGTCGGATCACTAGGTTCAATTCGCCTTTCAGATCCGACAAAAACAGGTCCGTCGGCAAGTGAACCCGAGATAGTAGCAATGTCGGAATCATCAGAAGGCTCTTCCAGTGAGGTAAACTCGCCGGTCAGCTTGACAGAAGCAGAAGAAGGAAAAATCACAGGAGGCGACGAAACCAAGGAGAATTTTGACTTAAAAGTGCAACTCGAAGATCTCATGATCTGCCATGATGACACCTCGGATCACTCAGCAGACACCTGGAAGACGGGATTAGAACTTTCTGAAGATGACAATTCGATCTTCTCAAGTAACAACAGCAAACTCGACAATCGATACTAGATACTCGTCATCACAGAAGACAATTCAGAAGAACTCGATGACAACAACAACCCAGTGCTTAATCCAGCAAACATAAATAGAGGAGCGAATCACTTAGCATAAGGAGAAACCGCAGACTCCCTCGCAACAAGGGAGAAAGTTCGACTATCAGCCGATGAGTGGAGAACAATCAAGACAGCCGTGGAGCATGGCACGCCAATACCAACAAATTCTAGCCAAAATATGCTTTTGGGATACCATTACGCCCTAAGGCAGCAGGCGAAGCAATTAGCAAATGAGAGGATTGAAATACAGAAAAGGAAGGACTCAGCCATTGCAGCAAGCGACGCTGCTCGCAGAGCGCATAGTGACGCGTCATACACAAACAGAAGGCATCATCTACATGGATCAAGATATGAGAATCTTGAGTACTCAGAAAGGCAAAGTATCTCGAAAAACCTCGACTCGTCCTTCCTATCGGTCGACGAGCAAGGAAATATTATACCAAAAACTCCTGAAGCAGCATTGGTGGCAGCTCAAGCATACCTGCATACAACACGACCAAATCCAGGAGACCCGAGGGAACATATGCACCGCACAGCACTAAATGGATTGAAGATGGTAGGCAACAAACTATTAGCAAAAGAGGAGGAGGCATATTGCAACAAAGAAACCCATGAACCAAGATCACCACGCCATCACAACAGTCCTCGGCATAGAAGTGGAAGTCGCCGATCTAGGATGCCATCACCAGGACGATACAATAGTCCAAAGAACAAAGGAACCCGACGATCCAGAACTCCCAACAGAACATATGACTACGAAGACGATGAAAAGGAGATGGGGGCGCCATGCTTTACCCGTAGGGTTCGCATCACGCCAGTACCCAAAGGTTTCAAATTACCCCATGACCAACAAAAGTACGACGGATCTCAGGAGCCAAAATCATGGCTTTCAGACTATCTACAAGCAGTAAAACTATTAGGAGGAACCAGGGAAACAGCAATGCAAAGTTTGCAATTACACCTCACCGGTGCAGCAAGGTCATGGTTAAGCAAACTAGGAAAGGAAACAATTGGAAGCTGGGAGGATCTCACAAAACAATTTACAAGTAACTTCAAGTCGACATACAAGCGGCCAGCATCCATAGAAGAAGTCAAAGCCTGCGTGCAGCAACACGGGGAGACATTAAGAACATATATCCAAAGGTGGAGTATAATCAAAAATTCGGCAGTCGAAGTCTCGGACGAAAGAGCAATAGACGCATTCATAGTCGGGTTATGACGAGGAGACCTAGTCGAGTAAATGGGCAGAATCAAGCTGAAAACAGTATCAGATCTAATGGATGTGGCAAACAGATTTGCAGATGGAGAAGATGCGTGCAACAATAAACGCACGCGATCACCAGAGGACGACAGAGGAAACAGATATGGAGGTTAAAGGAGAAGATCCCGCAATTACGACAATTACAGCTCCCACAGCCAAGTAGCCGCAGGATATAAAGATAACAGCTACCAAGGCAACGATCGTAAAAGTTCGGGATACCGTAGCTATGGCAAAGAAGATTACAAAAAGTTTCCGCCAAGGGAATCCAGAGAGTACAACCCATCACCAGAAGATATGCTCAACGGACCATGTCATATTCACTCTGCGTTCGTTGATGGGAAACGAGTATCTAGACACGCAATGAAAGATTGCACTATGTTCTTGAAACTATAAGAAGCAGCACTCAACAAGCAAGCCGAGGCAAAACACCAGGGATACGAAGGAAACACAAGCAACACACCCACAACCCAATAAGGAAACAGTGGAGCTCACAAGGGCCAAGATCAATCAAACCAGGGACGCGACGACGATGAAGGATACGTTCTATCTAAAGGGCACATTACAGCAATGATACAGCCAGTGCCCAAGTCGAACAAAGAGGAGAAAAGCATAACTCGACAAGTTAACCTTGCAATAACTTCACCTCCAGCAACAACGGAATATCTACATTGGTCAGAGCAACCAATAGAATTCAGCAGAGACGATCACCCAATAACGGTACCTCGACCAGGAAACGCGCCCCTGGTACTCAAAGCTCAAATAGGGACATACGATGTTGACAGAATATTCATGGATGCAGGAAGTGGGATAAATCTAATCTACGTAAAAACCCTACGAGCAATGCACATTTCATTAAAGTTCCTGAAGCCAACTGGTTGCTCCTTTCACGGAATAGTCCCAGGGAGTGCTAACTATCCACTTGGTCGAATAGCACTCAACGTTTGCTTCGGAAATCGGCAAAATTACAGAAGGGAGAAACTCGACTTCGAAGTCATGGACTGGCCATCACAATATCATGCGATCCTAGGGCGACCCGCGTTTTCGCGATTCATGGCAATACCTCATTACACTTACCTGGTACTAAAAATGCCAAGACCCAAAGGAATTATTACAGTCAAAGGAAGCTTCGAGTTATCAGACCTATGCGACAAGGAATTTCACAAGATGGCCCAAAACTTCGGCATGATGGCAAGCTATGGGGAACCTAACTACAAAACAAAAAGCACGACTACAGGAGTCATGCAGCAACTCAAAGGAAACCCCAAGGAACCAGAAGTAAAGAAACCTTGGGTACAGCCACCAGAGCAAGAGAAGTCTACAGGAGAAGAAGAGAAGACTCAAGCGACATGGGCGAATAAGTAGAGTAGGAAAATAAGGCTGTAAAAGCCACGAGTTATTCCAGGGCAATACCCTCTAGATCCAGAACACAGGTCATTGGCCGGATCTCTTGGGTTATCCCATGTATCTTACATTATATGCATAAATAAAAGACAAAAATTTCTCTTATTTGAGTTTACGTGTCTCCAAAAAGTAGCGATAAACGCACTAACATGCGCACAAAGTACAATGCTCTGAGGATAAAACTTCTGACACAAAAAGTTAGAAAATAGAAAACTCTCGCATTATACACACAAGAATACATACACATGTCACATCAGTGGCTGATCAAAATCGTCTACGCCCAAAGGATCTAAATAGTGATGCTCGCGGAAAAACGCGGCATCCTCTTGAAGCAACCTAGCTATAAGCCTCCTCGCCGGTTGAAGGGTGGCATCCATATGAACTCGAAGCTGAGCTCCCCCTGAAGGCAAGCCTAGTGACATGGAAATAAAATTAAGCCTCGGGTGCCACTTGCGTGTCCAACCAAGTGCAAAATTGGCGCCAGCCACTAAATTAAGTTCTATCAGACGATGAATGCGTTGAGTAGATCTAAAAGCAGCAAGTAGCTGTGGAAAAGTTCCAGGAAGAGGGTTACGAGGAAGCATCACGGAGTGCATGGTAGTCAGAGATTTTCGACAACTATCAACTGCTTCTCCAATGTGTTGAGCACGATCTTGGAGAAGCACAATAGCACTACGGCGCCGGGGATTAGACCAAAAAGTTTCGACTCCCTCTGATGATCTCTCAAGAGCCGCGATCCGTTCAGAAACACGGCGAGCTTCACCAACGAAGTCCAAGCAAGTACCTACAGTAATAAAAGTCATTGGCCAGTAGCATTGTAGTAGAAAAGAAAAAGAGGAAAGTGGCAAGAAAACTTACATCACAGCAACTCGCAAGCAGATTCGACAATACCAACGAGAAAGGAGTCGCACTCCTCCAGATGTACAATTCTAGCCATCAGACCCGACATCTTATCCTCGAGTATGGATATCTGTTTCATCAAACCGCAAGATCTACTGGCTTTATCCATAGCCATCTGCGCTTGGCGCTTCGCCAAAGACAAGCGGCTTTCAAGGTCTGAAATCCTCGAAGAATACTCAGCACATCGGCAAGAAGGACGAGGAGGCGACGAAGTCATGGAGTCGAGAACATCAGCAGGAGAGGGAGCCTGATCGCGACCCGACGATCTACCAGTACGCATAGGCTGGAAGCAAAAAAGAGAAGCATCTCAGAAGCTGAATTGAACACGACATTTCGTAAAAGAAGAAATATTTACAAAAGTGCAAGCCCTCTGACTAAAGTTCTCGGGCTACATGCGACTAAGAGTTTGCTACATCAGAATAAAAATAAAAATTACAACAGGGGGCCAAGTCTACGCCACCTCGGCCTCACGATCCGCAATAGACATCGGCGTAGCAGAAGCATCACCAGCTTTGGGAGGAGAGACGGATCCACTTGTCGCTAGAGTCAAAGAAATTGGCGTAGTAGCGGTTGCAGAAGCCGCCGAAGGAGAAATCAATGACACGATGCCTGGCGCATACTTCTTCGCCTTCTCAAAGAAAGCCTTCAGCTCCGAACGGGGAGGGCCGTGGGAAGAGCTCACCTTTTCCCAGTTAACCTCTTCACCATGTGCATATGAAAACACAATGGCCCCCTTGGCACCTCGCTTCAAGAAGAGGCCCTTCATAGTAAGTATGGGGTCGTCAGGGGTGTCGAAGGCCTCGGCAAGATTCTTCAAATCCGGCACCTTGGCTTTTTGTTTGGGCCACAACCCGACAAAAATCCACGTAAGCACGCAGTTAACCAACTCGAAGATTTCCTGGACGGATATCCAGTTCACTTCCAGCAAGCTAACCGCTGCTAAGAGAGGATCGTCGTCGGGTTGCAAAGTCGACGCAGACACTTCAGTATATTCTGCAAAACCAAGGAAACAACAAACAACAAGAAAGGAATACATCAGCAAGCATAAAAGAGTAAGCAAGTAAACAAAAGGAAAGAAAAGTATAGTATGTACCTCCAGCAGCAGCAGACATCTTGTTCAGCCGTTCAGCCACGGCCTCTTCCCGCTGGAGGTGCTCCTTGTTAGCATCAGTCAGGGCCTTTTCTGCTTTCTTCGCCTTAGCCAGTGCTGATTTAGTAGACTTCTCAGCATTGACCTTGGCAGCAGTGGCGGTATCAAAAGCTTTCCTGGAAGCTTCGAGTTTAGCTTCAAGTGATGAAATGCGAGCATTGGCTGTCGCTAGAGCATCTGCAGTTCACCAAAGAAGAAAAGAAAAGTCAAGCAAAGAGGCAAAGACAGGCGTACAAGACAAGCAAATATCGGAAAAAGAAATTCACCTTCTGAGGCCTTAGCAGTCTTCAGATACTTGACACATTCGTTGCCCAAGGCGACAAATTTCTTCATCAAGTTCTGTCAAGAAATAGCACATGAGTATCAACACGCAAAAGTAGAAATGAATATACCAGTATGATGACGCACATCGTCGGAGGAGCTTGTGGACCAATGGGCCTCAAGAGAAGCGCCGACGTCGGACGATTTCTTCACGCGTTTTGAACTACGAATGGGGGCTACCTTCTTAATATGAACCCTCGGAGCTTTTGAAGATTTAGCTGCTGGATCGACCTCCTGTGACGGTGGCTCGTCGACAGCAGGAGTATCAGTGGCAGGGGCGGCAGCAGCAAATTCCTTCGGGTTCTCTTCGTCACTAAGAAAAGGAGCAAAAGATAAAGTAATCTATCGAAGTCGACAGGAAAAAGATAATATATGAAAACAAGCAGCAGGACACTCACGAGTCCATGAAGTCAAAGAGCTCTACGTCGTCCTCTGGCGCGAAGGATTCCCTGGCCATAGTTTTATGAGCGGAGGCACTGGAAGAAGTAAACTCTTCGACATGCTTCCTCTTCTTGTCAACGCCAAGATCTTCAGAAAGCACAGGAGGAGGTGGCGTTATTGAGCTAGTCCTTTCCAGTGAATCTTTGCCTTCATCTCCATCTTGGCTGTCCTCGGCCTCGGGGGCTTCGGATGCCACGGAAACAGGCACATGTGGAATGGCCCCTCCCTCTGGGAGAGGAGGGCGAGAAACAAGAAGTCGATGATCCTGACAAGAAAAATAACCCGAAAGTTATAAGGCGAACAATGATAAGAGAAAAACAAGGCAAGTAAAGACAGCAAAAAATACCGTAGGCAAAGGGTGCTCGGAGTCGAAGTAGCTTGCGGCTAAGTCCGCAACTTCATGATCCTTGGTGAGAGTTGTAAGAGCTCTCACACGCTTGTCGAGATCCTTCTTCTCCATAAGATCTTCGGATACTCGAGAAGGATCTTCCAAGCCGGAAAAAGTTCATAACTTGGAGAGACGATGCTGCAGGGGTTGAACTCGACGTTGCAGGAAAAATGCCATGAGTTGGGTACCCGAAAGTGCACCTCCTCTACCACCCTTCAGATCATGGATGCGGGCTAGAAGTGGCTTGATCTCCTCCATCTCAGCTTTCGTGGGAGGCGAATCCCACGAGGCCAATTTCTTCAATTCTTGGGAGGCATCAAATGGAGCAATGCCGTATTTGTCGGAGGAAGAAATTTTTCGGTCTTTGATGTAAAACCACTTAGTCCTCCAACCTTGTACCGAGGCCGCCATGGAAAATTCCAAGTACTGTGATTCAGCACTGACAGAAATACAGGCTCCACCCAGTTCAGATTTTTTCGATAATGAGACACTGGAGCGGAGCCGAAAGAGGGATCTCCAAAGAAGAAAGTGGGGATCAATCCCCAGAAACGACTCGCAAAGAGTTATGAAACAAGCAATGTGCAGAATAGAATTTGGTGTGAGCTGATGAAGCTGCACACCATAAACAAAAAGAAGCCCACGAAGGAACTCGTGGGCAGGAAGGGAAAGACCGCGCAAGAGAAAGGCGAAGAACATCACTCGAAAGCCATCTCTGGGTTTGGGGATCCATTCGGTGCTCGGGAAGATGACCTGATCTTCATCGGAGACGAGGCCATCCGCTCGGGCCTTGTTCAGATCCTTCTGTGTGAAGACAGAAGGTACCCAGCTGGTCACGGCGTTCATCCCCTTGGTCATCTTGTGTTTCTGCGCCAGATGCTTCACGCGCATCTACAATTTACGCTCGAGGGCTATGCAGGAGATCAAGGGAGCGCAGAGATTGCAACAATGGCGGCGGCGGCGGAAGCAATGAACTAGTAAACAGTGACTTTCCCCACTCTCCCCTTATATAGCTTCCAGGTAACGGAACGTGGGCTGAGATGTGGCGCCAGGAGCGGAAACGGTAGCCCACTAACGGGCAGAGAAATTGCGAAATTACCGTGCTGCCATGGGTAACGGTCAAAATCAAGAGATAATTACAAACAGATTAATTATATTAATGACGTCACAAACATACGGGTAACGAGAACTGAAGACTATGATAACAGTGGACACTAGTAAGATGAAAATTCCAAAGATGGTTCGAGATGGTGAACTTGAATAAGGGAAGATCAAGGAAGCTGACGAAAAATTGATCCTGGTGAAAGAGGAATAATTCTTTGAGTCTATACCCGAAAATATTCGGCTATAGCCTCGGGGGCTACTACCATCGGGAGCGCTGGGCGCGCACCCGACGATATTATTGAGTCGCATGACATGAAAGAAGCCACGCTGTCTTTGAGTCTATACTCGAAAATAGACTTTTTCGACTATAGCCTCGGGGGCTACTCCCATCGGGAGCGCTGGGCGCGCACCCGACGATGTTTTATAATGAATAATGGAGGAAAGGATGCCAAAGAGACTTTGAAGATATCGCTACTCCCAGCGGGAGGGAGTTTTATCAATTAAAGTGGAATAACCCGAATAGTTGGCACGTTAGAACAGTCAAACAAGGCTGCGACATATGATTCTCGAGTTGCGTCATCGCGATAAAACTCGAATGCCGTGGTTGAAATATATCACGAAGGTAAGACCCCAGGATCTGTCCTGTGTGGCCCGGTATACGCACATGGATGCGCTCTGCTGGTATGTATCCGTGTCTACGACGCGAAGAAAAATCCTGGTGAACGCACTGGGTACCCTGAGAACCACTGGGATTCATTTTTTGTAAGTCCTAAATACGGCAAAAGAATGGGTTTGATCGGTTTCCCGAATTCAAGTCCAAGGGGATTGAATTTGAAGTAGGTGGCAAGTATCTGTTCCGGCAGTTAACTGGCCTCTTGATCCGTCAGAGTTGTCAGACTTGTTTATCAAAGCCCCTTGCGAGATATTATAATGAAAGATAAGTCGAAAGACCAAGTCAAAGATTTAAAGATTTGATGAAGTCAAGTATTAATCAAGTCAAAGAATTGAAGATCTGAGATTCAACCCGAATCTGCAATTCTGGTAGAATCTCGGGGGCTACTGACAGGGGTATAGATAATAGAGCTCGTCAGTTAAGTACCCCTGATGCCCATTAAGCTAGGCCTAATTGTAATACTAGTTGAAATACGAGTTCATGTCGTATGCCGATATTGTAATCTGTATCGGATTCCACCCAATCCTTGAGACCTAGCCACCTATATATAGGGGCCAGGAGGGGACGGTGTGGGACAGATTGAAAACAAGCCAGATTCTACATCCACGTTTAATTTCATAGCCACCTTGTTTGACTGAATTTACCTTCGAGTTCATCCGACGTCCTATTTCCCCGATCCTAAGTCCTTCATCTAGGATATTTATCGAGTTTAACCCTCGTCAGATAGAACACATTATTAGCATATCCTAAGATAAACAATATCAAAATGTAATACAAGGTCAAAACTATTGACACATATAATCTAAGATCAGGACGACGGGCTTGTCGTTTCTTTCCATCACTTGGCGCATCCTTTTCAACATATTTAAACACTTTTCAAGGTTATTTTAATAGGAATTGGCCTAGGTAAAAAAATGATATTATTAGAATATGTTTTTCAATACAAATCTGACAATATCAAAAATGTACAACAAGATATAGTTGCCCCAGTTTTTGGAAACAATTAAAAAACATCTTTATCCTCATATTGAAGGGAGTGTTTTTCATACAGTGCGTACTACTAGTGAGCGTGTCCTACTAATCTATAGTCACGCCCCCAAAGCGGGTGTTCAGCACGCATGTCGGATCGGTTGTTTCGGAGTAGCCGGCACGAACAACATCGACCGACACTCCCCAAACGTGGCCCCAACTCATTTAAAACAAATTTAATTAAAATTTGAAATTCATTCATTTTCTATATATATATATATTACAAATTAAAATGAAATTCAACGAAAACTCAAAGTAGTTTAAACTAAACCTAACCGGCGGTTGGAGCGTGCGAGGGACCAGCCTCTTCGTCGTTATTGGAAGCCCTTGCTACACTGCTACACTTTCTTTGTTGAGAGCCACCCGCTCTGCCTCGCGGGTGGAGGTCTCGAACCTGGTCTAGGCGTTCAACTCGAGAATGTATTGCCACTTCGCCTCCAAAAGGACGCGGGTGCTTGCCTCGACCGGAGCCAACTCAGCGAAAATTTCAAGGTCGCGGGCTAGCATGGTCTCCTTCGCCTCCTCCAACGCATAGCCTTAGTTGTCTCTGTGACGGGTCCAACCCACCTATCTGTATTTGGCACTTCTGCGTCTGCCCGACGCCCTAGCATGGCCCCCTACCCCTGAGGCCGCCGAATAGTTTTTTTTGGATCGCGCCGGATCCAAAACGAGTTTAGAGACTGCAAAATAGGATACAAAAGCACAAATGCTTGTAAACTCATGTGTTCACAAGATATGTATATGTGATCTCTATAATTTTTAGAACAAAATTTGATATATACACAAAGTAACAAAAAGCACAAATCGACATGTAAATAGTGGTATTTGTGCTTTTGTTTTTTATGACAATGTTTGTGTTGGATTTGTCCTTTTAGTTTCTTTATGTATATGTCAAATTTAATTTCATAAATTATAGGGATTATGGATACAAATATTGTGAATGCTATTTTTTTTAAATTTATTTAAAACTTGTATATTTGGATTTTAAAGAGTACCGTAAGTAGCATCACGCGAATTGTGGAATCATGTGATATTTACCCCAAGAGAGTAGCGACAGAGGCATGGAAGCCGTGGAGGGCTGGAGGCGGAAGAATTCATTCACAGCGAGCAGGGAAGAATTCCCCGGCGAGAGAGAGTCTCCCCCCTCCCCATTCGGCTTCGAGAATGTTCAAGACGCAACTGCAGGAGCTGTGCCACCGGCGGCGGTGGGCGCCGCCGGCGTACACCGTCCGGCGCGAGGGGCCGCCCCACACGCCCAGGTTCCACGCCACCGTCGCCGTCAACGGCGCCGAGTTCCACTCGCCCGACGAGGACGCGGGGGCGTTCACGGCCAAGAAGGCCCAGAACCTCGCCGCCATGGTCGCCTTCGACCACCTCTCCGCCCTCCCGCCCCCTCCTCCCCCGCCGCAGCCCGGTGAGTCGCAGATTATTCCCTAGTTCTCTACCAGCTCTTCATTTGTGACCCGTTTCAGGTTTTTGTTGGAATACTTCCTTCGGGAATTCCAAGATTTCCCCCCTCGGGTAGCACCCGAATCATCTAGTCATGTCCTCATTAGATGCATAACTGCATTTGCTCTTCTTTCCATTCGGGGGCTAAACAGAACAGTATAAAGGCAAGCCATTTTGCTTGCTAGCTGTTCAGATTCTTGTAGAAATGAGAAGTTTGTTTGCTGCTGAACCAAGCATTATGCTGGTTTCGTTAACTCGCAGAAAAACAAAAGATTCACTGGTATTATTATTTCCAACAATTGGAAGTGATCCTCAGTTTCATGGAGTAATACGGCAGGAGTACAGAGCATTCACACCAGTAGATAAACTCACCAGCACACATCATATTGATGGGGTGTTACTGCATTCACTTTTGAAGTACAATCTGATCTTTTTTGTAGCTAGCTGATCCCCAAAGGTACAAATTTGGTGATTCTATAATGGACATAGTGAACTTCAATCAGTGGATGGTATACTTAGTAAGCTACAGAGAATTTGCGCTGGACTTCACTAGCATTTCCATGTCTGATCTAATGTGGGAACGTTACAGCCTACTTTTTGGACAAGTTCACTGGACTAGTAAGATCCTTACTGTAACTGGCAGAAACATCGGTGATTATTACCAGTGTTCACCTAAACCCCATAGTGTACAGTAGTCTTTCTTCCCAGAACTAGATGAGACGTTGTTTGCTTATGATGACTAAAATGCTTTCAAATTTGTTGGCACTTTATTTTTTGATCAACATATAATTTCTTGGAAATTATTCTTTCAATGTTTACTTTGTCTAAGTAGTTATATAAATGTCCCTTGTCCTCAAAAGGTGATTTGATTTTTTTATCACTTTATGAAGTTCTTTATTCCTGTCACTATAAAAGTTTTTTATGCTCTTTCATACGTATTTCTTCTATATTTGTCGCACTCACTGTTTTGTATATTACAGAAACCCAACTTCCTTACAAGTCTCAGTTGCAAATTTATGCTCAGAAGAGACACAAAGTTCTGCCCTCATATGACACCATTCAGATTGGTCCACCTCAGGCAATTCTGTTTAAATCGACAGTGACCTTAGATGGGCAAACATTTGAAAGTCCGCAAGACTATCGCACAGTAAAGGAAGCAGAGTTTGCTGCTGCAAGAGTTGCTCTGATGTCATTACCTCAAGAATCAAAGCCACCAGAGAAAATGCCGGTTGGTTTCACCTATTTTTTATTTGGTTTTAATTTGCACCACCTCACGTGGTCTATAAATGAGCATTAACACCCTTCAACATTAATCCGTATTATTAATAAAAATGTCCATGTCTTACCTTAGATTTCTACAATATTCACGAACTCAGTGAAAGAAGTGAATTGAATCACTGACTTCATTTACACGGTGGAGATATAGTTAAATTGGTGTATTGATGAAGTTGGCAATTTTCGTCTGATAAACTGCTTTACCTTTTGTAGGCTGGATCAACTGCATGTATTTCTGTGCCTGGAATCCATGGTAACTATAAGACTCAATTGCAAATTTGTGCCCAGAAGAGAGGCAAAGCTCTGCCTTTATATCGCCGTATCCAGGATGGTCCAGCTCATGCACTTCGGTTTAAGTCAATTGTGACCATAGATGGGAAAACATTTGAAAGTCCACAATTCTTTCACACAGCTAAGGAGGCGGATTTTTCTGCTGCAAATATTGCTCTAATGTCTTTAGCACAAGAAGCAAGCTCACAAGAACAATTGCCGGTTGGTCCAATATTTTTTTGGGGATTTCTTTACCGTCGCTTTACCTATTTATGATAACTAATCTAACCATCATTGTTTATTTTTACAATTGATAAACACTTGGTCCATTTGTTTCTACCGAAGTTCAATGCTAAACGAATTGTCACTGGTACATAATGGAACATTTAAATCTACTGATGACTTGACTTTTGTAGTGAAAGTTTAAGAAAAACAACGTTTTTAAGGGGAACATAGGATAATAAATTTTGCTCTGGACAGTCACGGAATTGCATTCTAAGTTTCTAATACTCCCTCTGTCCCAAATTTGTTGTCTCAACTTTGTCTAGATATGCATGTATCTACACACGTATCATAAATTGCTCGCTCAATCAGAAATATTTTGCAAGGGATTTGCCTATTTTGATATATACTAATTTGATGGACTGCTTTACCACTGTTAGGTTCAAGCAATGCCCCATAAGAATCCTCGACATGAATTAGCTAAGAAAGAAGGCTCTCCCTTACCTGACTACAATGCTTCATCAGCTGATTCAAATCATTCCGTTATCTCCAAATCAAGCTTGGACACTCTACCTGAAAGTTTTCACGGGGAACCTGGTAACACTAAGAAGCAAAAACAGATGGCTGTTGCTGAGCTTGCTTTTCAACATTCCAAAGGCAGTAAGTTATTTAAGCTGCTAAAATTAAGCTTCATATTACTAACGAACTTTCAAGAGTAGCTTTTGGTAGTATTTTTTATAATCACTATCTTCCAAAAAATCAATGTGGGTATATTTAACTCCTTTTTTTTGTTTATATGATTCTCATGCTCGGATGTGCAAAGTATGTGTTAGGTACCAGTGTGGGTCAGATACAGTTTAATGGTGCATCAGATTATTTACTCCTTTCAAATTTAAAAGGAAATTCCTGAACCTGGTTGACAGTACTTCCCAATAATCCCACTCGAACAGAAATCCCTTAAAATGACAGCATATTACCACCAGTTCATGCATACGGTATCATGTATCATACGTCCCTCACTACGAAAATACTAGCCTCAGTAATGAGATTGATCTAATTTCTCTAAGCATAGCCTCAATAGCCTCCCAACTATTCTATTTTCAACCTTTCGACATGAGAATCGGCAAGGAGTAGGATACTGTTCGTCATGTGATTTGTAATTTGTGAACAAACTTCAAAGTTATTTTTTGGTTAGTTAGGTTCAATTGGCATTGATATATGCATCATTTGGTTAACTTGGTTTATGAATTTGAAAACTTATTTTCTCCCATGATGATTGTGGAAGGCAGCGCTTTCTGTTCAATTGCTGTATTCTGAGATGTGATAAATATATGGTGTCATCTCCACCATATTTACCTTCCGGTTTTATTCAATAGGTGATAGCTCTGAATATTTGGACCGTTGCCATTCTTCTGTGGTTATGCCTTTTTACTACTATAGTTTTACTCGTATAAGATGCTTTGAAATTCTGCTGTGGTTATTGCTTTGTAGATTATTAAAGTAAATTTTATATTCAATGGTTTCATCTTTTTTTTTCTTCAATGTGCATCCTCTCTTTGAATTCTTGTGCATCGGCATCGACATTTTCCTGTTTTTTCTCGTAGGGTCACAGATGCAACAAGGAACTGGGAACCTCGCTGAGCAAGAGATCAAGATTGTAGGACCTGATTCTTCATTGTCCCAAGTATCAATGATAATAAGGGACGGGAAGAATAACTCTAATGGTAGTGAGTTTTCTCTGTACCTTCCTTTTTCTGATCCACATTCCTTTTAAAGTGATTTTCAGTAGAATCCTATGACCCATATAACAGAACTATTATGTGACAAGTAAATTACAAAATCTGTGCATTTTTTTAGTTTTACATACTAAAATAGCATATGAATTTATATCTTCTAGTTCATGTCCACATTAGGTGTATTTACTTTCCTTTTCATTTAGGGACTGAACCGAACAGAGTGGTATCAAGTGTATAAAGGTTTAAGCTATTTTGCTTGCTAGCTGTTGAGATTCTTGTAGAATTGAGTAGTTTGTTTGCTCTTGAACCAAACATTGCAGATTAGCTGCGCTAGTTTCGTTACCTCGCAAACAAAAAATCGCTGGTGTTATCATTACAAACAATTGTAAATGATCCTCAGTTTCATTGATTTATGGCAGGAGTACAGAGCATTCACATCAGTAGATAGACTCACCAGCAAACATTATTGTTTGATTTGTATTCATGGAGAGTTACTGCATTCAACTTTTGAAGGACATCCTGATTTTTTTTGTAGCTGATTCCCAAGGTACAAATTTGGTGATGCTATAATGGACATAGTAAAACTTGCTTGGTGGATTGTGTATCTAGTAAGCTACAGGGAATGTGTGTTAAACTTCACAAGCATTTCAATGTTTGATTTAATGTGCGAACATAAGAGCCTACTTTTCGGATAAGTTAGCTGGACTAGTAAGATCCTTACTGTATCTGACAGAAACATCGATGATGTACAGGTTCACCTACCAGTACTAGTTAAAGATTTTGTAGAGCCGTTCAACCACACAGAATTGTGAACAAATATTGTCATTGTTCACCTAAAACCACATATTGTACTATAGTTTCTCCCTCCGGTACTAGATGAGAAGTCGTTTGCTTCCATTGACTATAATGGTTGCAAATTTGTTGCCACTTTATTTTCTGATTGACATATAATTTCTTGGAAATTGTTCTTTCTGTTATTTTGATTGTCCTTTACCTAAGTAGTTATATAAATGTCCCTCATCCCTCAAAGGTGATTCGATTATTTTGTCTCCTAGATGCTGTTGCAAAGTTCTTTACACTACAAAAGTTTTTTATGCTCTTTCGTACGTATTTCTTCTATATTTTTCACACTCACTGTTTTGTATATTACAGAAACCCAACTTCCTTACAAGTCTCAGCTGCAAATTTATGCTCAGAAGAGACACAAAGGTGTGCCTTTATATCACACCATTCAGATTGGTCCTCCTCAGGCAATTCTGTTCAAGTCGACAGTGACCGTAGATGGGCACACATTTGAAAGTCCGCAAGACTACCGCACAGTAAAGGAAGCAGAATTTGCTGCTGCAAGAGTTGCTTTGATGTCATTACCTCAAGAACCAGAACCACCAGAGAAAATACTGGTTGGTTCCACCTATCTTTTATTATTATGAATGGTTTTAATTTGCACCACTTCACATACTCTATAGATGAGCACTAACATCCTTCCACATTTATCTGTATTATTCCCTCGGTTCTGAAAAATAAGGTATATAATTTTTTCTAAAGTCAAATGATGTAAAACTATGACCAAGTTTATAGAAAAAACTATCAACATCTACCATGTCAAATCAATATCATTAGATACACCATGACATATGTTTTCATATGTATCGATATAGTATCATAGCTGTCAACAAAATTTTAAGCTTAGTCAATGCTTACATCTTTTGACTTCAGAAATTTTTTATGTTCCTTCTTTTACGGAACGGAGGTAGTATAATATAAACATGGATTCATCTCTTACCTTGGATTTTTACAATATTCAAGAACTGAGTGAAATAAGTTAAACAAATCATTGACTTCAGTTACACTGTTAAATTGGTGTAACGATATGTCTTTTATATTGAAATCTGTGAAGAAATAATTGGTACATATAATGCTTATGAAATGGATACTGTACTTTCTGGTTTTTAGCTACTTGCTAAACTTGGCAATTTTCATCTGATAAACTGCTTTACCTTTTGTAGGCTGGATCAACTACATGTATTTCTGTTCCTGGAATCCAGGTCAATTATAAGACTCAGTTGCAAATTTATGCTCAGAAGAGAGGCAAAGAGCTGCCTTTATATCGCCGTATCCAGGACGGTCCATCTCATGCACTTCAGTTTAAGTCAATAGTGACCATAGATGGGAAAACATTTGAAAGTCCACAATTCTTTCACAGAGCTAAGGAGGCGGATTTTTCTGCTGCAAATCTTGCTCTAATGTCCTTAGCACAAGAAGCAAGCTCACAAGAACAATTGCCGGTTGGTCCAGTATTTTGTTTATGGGGAATTCTCTTACCGTCGCCTCACCTATTTATGATAACTAATCTAACCATCATTTTTATTTTATAACTGATAAACACCGGTCTGTTTATCCCTATTGAATAGATTGTTAGGTAATATCTAAGAGCAATGCAAAACTAATTTTCACTGGTACATGTTGGAACATTCAAACCTATTGGATGACATGACTTCTGTACTGAAAGTTTATGAAAACAACCTTTTTAAGGGGAACATAGGACAATGAATTTTGCATTGAAATCACGGAAGTTTCTAATATCAGAAATTGCTCGCTCGGTCGGAAATACTTTTTGCAAGTTATTTGCTGAATTTGAGAAATACTAATTTGATGTAAACCTTTGGTAGGTTCAAGCAATGACCCATAAGAATCCTCAACATGAATTAGCTAAAAAGGAAGGCTCTCCCTTACCTGACTACAATGCTTCATCAGCTGATTCAAATCATTCTGTTATCTCCGAATCAACCTTGGACACTCGGGCCAAAAGTTTTCAGGGGGAACCTGGGAACACAAAGAAGCAAAAACAGATGGCTGTTGTTGAGCTTGCTTTTCAACATTCCATGGACAGTAAGTAATTTAAGCTGCTGAAATCAAGCTTCATATTACTAACAAACTTTCCAAGAGTAGTTTTTGGTAGTATCTTTTATTCATTGTCTTCCAAAAAAATCGTTGCTGGTATATTTTATCGTTTTTGTGTTCTATATGTTTCTCATACTCGGGTGTGCTGGCTGACTGTTGTACCAGTAGTGCAGTACGTGTTAGGTACCAGTGTGGGTCAGATACAGCTTAATGGTGTATCAGATTATTTACTCCTTTTATAAAATATGAAGGAAATTCCTGACCTGGTTGACAGTACACAATACTCCCACTCGAACATAAATCCCCTAAAATGACAGCCTATTATCACCAGCTCATGCATACGGTAACATCTATCATACGTCCTTCACTATGAAAATACTACTGTTGTAGCTCCCAGGGGCAGGCCAGCGGAGAAGGAGATCAGCCAGGGAGTTGGCCGATGGAGGAGATCATGAGACGGGGAACACAGATCTCGATTGTTCGATGGTAGGGCCTGCAACAACGCTTTGATCGAAAGGACCAAACCGGATTGAAAGGAGGGTAACGGGCTCCCCGCAGCAGCAAAGGTGCTACCCACCGCAAGGCAGCCGGTACAATAAAAGAAAACAAAAACCAGAATGTGCGGAGCTACAGTGCAGAAACCCAACGTGTCGACCACATACTTCTTAGATAAGTTATCTGGACTAGTAGGATCCTTCTTGTATCTGACATCGATGATGTATAGGTTCACCTACCAGTACTAATTCTTGAAGATTTTGTAGAACTATTCAACCCTACCGAATTGCGAACAAATATTGTCATTGTTCGCCTAAAACTCCATAGTGTACTGTAGTTTCTCCATCCGGAACTAGATGAGAAGTTGTTTGCTTCCGTTGACTATAGTGGCTGCCCATTTGTTGGCACTTTATTTTCTGTTTGACATATAATTTATTGGAAATCGTTCTTTCTATTATTTTGATTGTCCTTTACCTAAGTAGTTATATAAATGTCCCTCATCCCTCAAAGGTGGTTCGATTATTCTGTCTCTTAAATGCTGTTGCAAAGTTCTTTATTCCTGCCACAAAAAGTTTTTGGTGCTCTTTCATACATATTTCTTCTATGTTTTTTGCACTTACTTTTTGGTTTATTACAGAAACCCAACTTCCTTGCAAGTCTCAGTTGTGAATTCACGCTCAGAAGAGACACAAAGGTCTGCCTTTATATCACACCATTCAGATTGGTCCTGAGGCTGGTACCAATGCATCACCCCACTATAGCCTCGTCACGTCAGCTTTTACCCTCACTCTCACCCCACGGTGCCAGTGCGTGGGCTATAGTGCCACTCTCACTTCTCTCTCGTCCACATCACCATTTCTTTTTCAGATTAAGTTATTTCACTCGATTTTTATCCTCTTCCTCCTCATCCTTCTCCTCGTCGTCGCCCCGCTCCCGCCCCCCTCTCGCCCACTCCCGCCCCGCTCCCGCCCCCCTCTCGCCCGCTCCCGCCCCGCTCCCGCCCCCCTCTCGCCCGCTCCCGCCCCGCTCCAGCGCGTCGCCCCGCTCCCGCCCCCCTTTCGCCCGCTCCGCCCCGCCAGCGGGGGCGACGGCCGGGCGGTACCGCCCGCTCCCGCCGGGCGACGGAGCCGGCGCCCGCCGCTGCCCTCCCGCCCCGCTCTCGCCTGCCTCTCGCCCCGGCGCGGGCGATATCGCCCCGCCTATCGCCCGCGTTGGCACCAGCCTGATGTGGCCAAGCCCGTGATAGCTACTGGTGAGATTGGTGCAGTTTGTGATTCAGAGCATGCAATTCCTCAGGTTTTGATTGTTGGCGCCATTGCTTTACAAATACCACCACGGGGAAAAATCAATCCCACCTTCAGGACTCCACCACGTTCGATCATGATAAGTTCTATACCAGTCCAAGTCTGATTAAATTGTTGTTCAGTTTTTCAGTATCCAAGTCCAAGGTTAGCAAATAAAAGCATCAGCTTTGTCGTTTTGTGATGGAAAATGCTGCTGCTCCCCCGGGGGAACGATCCCAATTCCCTATTGGAATATAATCCAGAGAAAACGAGAGACAATGAACAAAGGATTACAAAAGTGTGATTCTTTATCGACGAGGAACATATTTATACGAGGCCAAAAGACATGACTATGGACGTGCCTCTTCAAAAGAGGCGCGAGAAACCGCCGTGTCGGTTCCTAAAATGGCAAACGCACATATGGGAGTAATAGAACATATGGGATTTGGAAAAAAAAATACAATACTCCCAATATGGATGTTGCATGCAAATTAACTAAAATTATCGACAAGAGAGTTAAATGGTCTGACGACGTGAGTAGTTTGCATGTAGAGATGATAGATTTATCATCAATGCAATTAGTTAGCATTTTCTTTATGAAAGGTATAGATATCTGCCTCTTTTCCATGTGATGCAAGTATCATGTATGATTTGTTTTGAACACAATTAACGCCCTTGTAACGCCCCACCTTTGAATTAAGGTGGAACACCTGTGTTAAGTGCTATTCCTTGGATCACTGATAGCACCACATTACAAAATATAGGGATCATTGCAATAGTATCAAATATTACATCGCAGATCCAGTTACAAGTCTCAAACCTTACAGATTCACAGCGGAAAACAAAGTGACAATGAGCATCCATCTTCATCACGTGCCACAGACAGACATGTTGGAATGCAGTCTCGAGATCCTATTAAACGATCTTTATCTGAAAACCTGCACATTTGAATATACAGCCCCATGAATGGGGGTCAGTACAATGATGTACTGGCAAATGACACTTATTTGGTGGCTATTGTGAAAGAACTATCTACATGATATTTGGCTGGTGGAGCTTATGGCTGATTTGCTCAAAGGAAATTTTATCTATCATTTTCAAATCAAAACATTTTTAATCATTGAAAACTTTTAAGGTCAAGATAACCCTCAGGCGAAGACAACCACACACTTGCAGGGTATGTGGCCCTGAGTAGTTACTCAACAAAACCAGAATAACCCTCAGGTGAAAACCACCACACAAATCCTGGGTTGATAGCCAGGTGTGCAGCTCTGAGTAGTTACTCAACAAAACCAGGATAACCCTCAGGTGAAAACCACCACACAAATCCTGGGTTGATAGCCAGGTGTGCAGCTCTGAGTAGTCCCTGTCCTGGGTGTTTCTAAACAATTTTATTTTATTTAGAAATGATGATGAGACTCATCCGTACATCCATGTCTAGGAACTCAAATTGTCCATAACCGGGGACACGGCTAATCGATTAGTTTTACACCCTGCAGGGGTTGTGCACTTTCACCTTAAGACTAATTTTATGCCCATGCATAAAATGAGACAAGACCTTTCAGAAGGAGCATTCAACCATCCGGATTTGACCGTTCCCAAATACCACCCTCTGTCAGTACCCATGGATGAACCCTCACATCATACTCAATCAAGACAGAGCCCATATTGTCATAAGGCTGCACTGGAAGCTCACTAAAGCAAGGAAGACATGGTAGTCTCTTTGTTCCTGGGTGGCAATCCACAAGTGAGCGCCCAGGCGCAGACAACTACACAAATCCTGGGTTGAAAGCCAGGTGTGTAGCCCTGGGTAGCCACTCAACATCGCCTCCACATCAAACCAATCCACCCAGGTGTTTCATTGGGTTGAAGTTTAATTTCCATATCAACTCAAATCAAGCATGGCATCATTTTCCATAGTAGTTTGCAATCCTAACAAGTGGGGTTTAAGGGATAGCTACACACTACTGGGAGCTAAGCATTTCATAACCACTTTGAAAGTTTCATATCATGCACAGTATTGAAACCACTAATGCATATAATAAAAGATAGGTGGAAGTATGTGTGTCACTTGACTTTTTGGAGTTCAAACCCTTTCACTTCTCTCAACAAGACACGTTCTCTCCTTTCAATCTATAGCAATAGAAGTACACAACATAAACACACTGTTCCATGACAAACAAGATCAAGCAATGCAAACAATTGAAATGGGTTGGTTCAACATTTTAAATTTCTTATGATTTTGTGATGAGAAAGATATGGCTTGAAACTTGACTTACAAGATATGGATTGAAAGTTTGGATGACAAGGTCAAAAGATTAGTAAGAATGATCCTCCAAGATACAATGTAATGATAAAAATCTTGTGCTTGGCATAAGCAAAGATAGGGTTTAGAGATGACTCATGTGGATAGATTCACATGAGTATTGAATAGTGCAACAGAACACTACTGAATACAGTGTGACAACACTTACTCATAATAGTATAGTTACACATAGGCATTGGGCATATATTGGTGGTACATTGAATTACTCAATTAACCTTTCTGTAAATTGAATAGTTCAATATAAACCAATATGGTCAAGTTAGCATGGGGTTAGGCAAGTATGAAGGTATTTAGAGTGATGGGGGCTTCTTGGTCACAAGATTTTCTTGGACAAGAGATTTTAGTTAAGCTAGGGTTATAGTCTCAAGATTGGGCCATGTCAATGTTTAAATTCCTCTTTGGAGAATTTAAACTAGATTTGGCTTATAGTTTTAAGAATGGTATCTGATTTGAATAGCTTATGATATGTGTGGCATGGAGTGAAGTGTACTACCACAAATAGCAAGGGAAACCTAATTGGGTTTTACCACACATTACCCAATTTACTCTAATGTAATTTGAATATTGTGAACTGGTCCACAAGAATAGATGGCATGATATTGGGTGATGATCAAGATAAACCATGATAGGGATAGATATGTATGATCATATGATTCACTTTTGTAGAAGGAATCATAATGAAATGAATTATAGAATTAATTCTATAATGAAAATACTCAAATTCTCATAAATGAATTTGAATATTTGCAAGGTGATTCAAATATTTTGGACAGTGATGATACTGGATTGAGGATAGTAACACAAAGCTACTGCAAGTGGTTTCACTCAAAAATCATTTTTAGAATTCAAATGGTGGTCAAAATAGTGATTTGGTTAAATTTAATAGTAGCAAGTGTGTGCATGTTTCAAGTTTGATAATCTTTGATTCTAGAGTGTTCTACATGTTCGGAGGAATCCATAGACTACAAATTTGTAGCAATTGGATCTACAGAACAATAGTTATGAATTAAATGGTGTTTATAAGTCATTTTTGCTATTTTATTTTCACTTCAAAACTTTGCACAGTACCATTGTGGTTTCTCTGCATATTTGTGTTCTACACATTGCAAGGATTCCAAGGATATATTATTTGTGATTTTTGGATTTACAAATCGAAAGATATGAATTTTACAAGATGTGGACAAAAATAGGGATTTGAATTCAAATTTAAATCGGGATTTTGACTAGGGTTTGACCGGCTGGCGGGGCCGTTGACAGGACTTCCACGTGGCACAACCTCACTGGTCGGTACCGATTCGGGTAGGGGTTCTATTCTACACCCTGGGATCTAGATCCTACAGTTGGAGAGAAAAAGGGGAAGGGGCTCACCGTGGGGGTCATCGACGGCGAGGTTCTGCGGCCAGGGTGTGGACGCTGACCGCTCTCCGGTGATCGTCGGCGTCGGAGAAGGGGGTCTATGATACGTCTCCAACGTATCTATAATTTTTGATGCTCCATGCTTGTTTTTACACCATTTGCCTATTGTTTCGTTACACTTCGTGGCACTTTTATGCATTTTCCGGAACTAACCTATTAACGAGTTGCCACAGTGTCAGTTTCCTGTTTTCTGCTGTTTTTGTGTTTCAGAAGTGATACACAGGAAATATTCTCGGAATTGGACGAAACAAGTTCCTGAAGTCTTATTTTACCCGGAAGCTTCCAGAGATCCGAAGGAGAGTAGGAGGGGGGCCACCAGGGCCCCACACGCAGGGGTGGCGCGGCCAGGCCCCTGGCCGCGCGAGCCCCGCGTGAGGGCACCTGGCTCCTCCTCTGACATCGCCCCTTCGCCTATAAAGACCCCTCGACGGAAAAAACCTAAGTACCCGATCACTTTTCCAGAACACATCGCGATCCGCCGCCACCGTCGACCCGAAGATCGGGAGGGTCCAGAAGCTCTTCCCGGCACCCTGCCAGAGAGGGGAATCGCCACCGGAGGTCTTCTTCATCGCCATGCTTGCCTCCGGAGCGATGAGTGAGTAGTCTACCTTGGACTATGGGTCCATAGCAGTAGCTAGATGGTTGTCTTCTCCACCATGTGCTTCATGTTTAGATCTCATGAGCTGCCCTACATGATTGAGATCACCGTTATGTAATTCTACATGTTTGGTTTGTTGGGATCCGATGAATATTGGTGTTTATGATTGAGTTGCTGTACTGAATATTATCTTATGTTATCTCTATGTTGTTTATGATCTTGCATGCTCTCCGTTGTTAGTAGCTATCTTGGCCGAGTAGTTGCTAGTGATTCCAAGAGGGGGTATTTATGCTCGATAGTGGGTTCATGCCTCTATTTAACCTGGGGGAGTGACAGAAACCTCTAAGGTTGTAGATGTGCTGTTGCTACTAGGGAGAAAACAACATTCATATGCTCAAGGGCATATGCTTTGTTTACATTACACACTTTGCTTAATGCAATTATCTGTTGTTCGCAACTTAATACTCATGGGGTGTTCGGATTGATATCCCCGGGAGTGGATTATTAGTCATAGATGCAGTTGGATGGCGGTCTATGTATTTTATTGTAATGCCCAGAGTAAATCTCATAGTGATCTTCTTGACATATCACGTTTATCTTTATTCTATCAATTGCCCAACTGTAATTTGTTTACCCAGCATATGTTATTTATCTATGGAGAGACACCACTAGTGAACTGTGGATCCCGGTCCTATTTCCATCATATTGCTATCACCTGTTTACTTTACTCGCACTGTTTACTTTACTCGCACTGTTTACTTTACTCGCATACTCTACTGTTTTCCACTCGATACGCTCATAACCTTTGTTTCAAGCAAACCGGTGAGATTGACAACCTCATCGCAAGTTGGGAGCAAAGTACTTGGTTGTGTTGTGTGCAGGTTCCGCGTTGCAGCTAGCAAGCAGAGCTTGGACGAGGCGCCATACATAAATTGTCCGAAGCTGTCGCAAACTAGCAAGCATCACCTTCAGTCGTCGCTGTCTGCTTTTCTCCTGAACGATATTAAACCTTGGTTTCTTAACTGAGGGAAAACTAGCTGCTATACTCATCATACCTTCCTCTTGGGGTTCCCAACGGGCTGGTCATTCACCACGCACAAGGACTATCTGCTACACGTCAGCTTGGCATCAGCAGCACCTACATCGTTTTATATCAAAAACCCAAAAAAATTAGAATCCTTGGTAGTTGTTATTTCTTTACTTTAGTTCATCATGTTGATCCCTAAGTACGTTCTGGAGGACCTCTCAGTAGGTAGTGGTTCGATTATTGGCAAAAGTAACATTGAGGAGTTCTTTAATCACATTAGTATGCATAAGGAAGTTGAGGAAAAGTCTTTGGTTGAGTTAGCTCCTAGTTATGAAGTTGCTTCTGCTCATTTAGTTCACATGTTAGAAGCTAGGTTTGCTAGTCTTAATCCTTTTATGCAATACATGTTCCTTAAGCTTCACGAAATTGAGGATCCCGAAAAGAAAGCTTTTATCTTGGAAACTTTGCGCATAGAATTTAGAGATGTTGCAATTGAGGCTAGGAAAGTTTTTAAGAAGTTTAACAAGCTTGGCTCGCCTGTTGAAATTTTTGGTACACCCAATGAAGAATCTAGATTGCCAATACTTTGTAAGCTTGTAGGAATTCATAATGCCTTGGTAGCTAATACTAGTTGGATTTGTCCTGAATTTTTTTTTGATGAAAATAGTGTACCAAAGCGTGACTACAAGGGATACTCAAAACCTCAATTGGATAGTATTCATTCCTTTATCCCTATTGTGGATCCTGATCCCCCTTTCATTATTACTTGATTCGCAATTTTCTGCGCCTAGCTCAAAGGCGTTAAAGAAAAGCACTCTTGGGAGATAACCCAATGTTTTATTTTCAGTACTTTTTCTTTTATTTGAGTCTTGGAAGTCATTACTACTGTAATGACCGCTCCTTATCTTGTTTGTTTTGTTTTTGTGCCAAGAGAAGCCTCTAATTTGAGTGAGGTAAAGATTTGGGGATGTTGCTGTCCTGAAACTGTTTTCGGTGCTGCACCGTAAAAATTCGTATAAATTCTCTGTATATCTTTTGGACCTGCGATTTCTTGTGCATATGCCCCAGGTTATATCCAAAATTTTGTTAGTTTAACACTTTTTGATTTGACCAACAGAAAACCCCTCAAAAATTCGACCTTTGTCAGCTGTTCAGTTTTGACAGATTTCTGCCAATATTTATGTTTGCCACTTTATCGCTTTCTTTTGAGTTCTTTTGATCACGGAACTTTTGGGGAGATTGCTACAGTAGTATTTGCTATATATGTGGTGGTTTTGAGTTGAAACCTGAAGCAAAAAGAGGTTGATTATATGTTATGCTTACACTAATGTTGCTAATAGATTTGTGTTTAGTTTTGTATGAAGGAAGTTTTCAAGTGTAGGGATTGGAGAATGATGAGATGAGTTGAGGAATGGACAAAAGCTCAAGCTTGGGGATTCCCATGCATCACCCCAAGAAATATCCAAGAAGTACAAGCGTCAAAGCTTGGGGATGCCCCCGAGGCATCCCTTCTTCATCGGCAAAAATCAGGTCACCTTTCAAAACACTATATTTTTATTGCTTCATGCACTATGTGTTTTTTTGGAGCATCAGTTGTTTTAGTTTTCTTAGTTGGTTTAGTTTGTTTGTTTGCTGCAATAAATGGTTGTACCCCAACAAATTTCTTTTGGAAGAGATGTACTCGTTTTCATTTGCCAAGAACGCTCTAGTTTTCACTCTTATTAAAAATCGAGCGTTCTTCTTTTTCTGCTACTGCTTTTGGTTTTTGTTTTCGCCTTGAATTGCGTTCAGACCTTGTCATATCTTTTCATCAAGGTGTATTTTTTCCTCTGATCTTTATTGGTTTTCATCAAAAGAGGTGTCTTTAAAAATTTCAAATGGTGTTGGAAAAGAGAAAAAGCTTTGTGCAAAATAGTGGTACAAGAAGGAGCTTGTGTAGACTGCGGCTTAGGCTTTTTCATGTCATGCTTGATGTCTTTTTGATAGTATGCTTATTGGTTTTGCTGTAGCATGACTTGTCTCAAATAACTGAGATTGCTTAATGAGCCTTTGAAAAAATCATGCGTTGTTTTTAATTGTATGGAAGCATTATTTTGGTTTTCTCCTTGATGCTTTATTTGGGTTGACTTGGTGCATGCTCACACATGTTAGACTCTTACAAAGTCGCCAATAGCCTTTATGATCATTTAGTTTTTGACTTTTGATGCCATCTTATGCTTCTTTTAATGTCGCTTTGTATGATTATGGCCATTATTGCTCTCTTAGTTGGTCGCTCCCAGTCTTTTGCTAGCCCTCGCCTTGTACTGAGTATGAGCTCTACTCGTGCATCCAACTCCTAAAAGCCAAAGTTTTCCAAAGTGTCCACTATACATACCTACTAGCAATTTGCTATTCCAAGTAAATTTGACTTGCTTTTATTTTCTCTTCAAATTAAACTCTTACCAGTGTTATGCGAAATTCGGTCAGTAAAGCTCTCATGAACCGGAAGGCACACTTTACTTTTTCCTGTTCTTAATTTTTTTTGACATTGTGGTCTCTTATGTTGAGTTGTTATGCTTGCAAGTTGTAAGTTGGATTCTAGCCCAGCCATGCTGTCATGGGGCAAGCTTTCAACATTGCACTTCTTATTTGAGTTGATATCGTGATCTTTTGTTTATGGATGCCCGCGGTGTGAAATAAATTGGGAATCTTGTGAGGATCATGGAGTTTGTATATGTGTTAGGGAAACGCCGGGCCGCCAATCTAAGCCATGCATAATTCATGGTGGAAATTTGCAGCATATCCATGGTGAACATACGACGACGCATCTCACAATAAAAAGCTAAACAAAACGCAAATAAAAGAGATGTCGAGGTGTTCATTGTCTGCTTGTCCTGTCATTTTGGTGTGGGCTTGTTCCATGTCATCGGGCACGGAGGTACCCCATTGGTGGTTCTCAATGATATGCATATACTTACAATGACAAGAGCCTTGCTTGGGACTCTAAGTAAAGTAGCATGAGGTTTGGGTACTCGTATTCACGGGGCACGAGGTTTTCAACTTATGATTTGTCAAGCATATGCATCATAATTGTTCTCGCATTAACTTTAACCATTAAAGATGCTTATGATGGGGGCAATGAGAGCTCAAAGCCGGTAAGTACCATAATTTTTTGAAGGTTATAAAACTTGCAATCACTGCTTCCCTCTGCGAAGGGCCTTTCTTCTACTTTTATGTTGAATCACCACCTTCTTTCTTTCTGCACCATTAAGAGAGCATAGTTGTCATTCTTAGTGTGATATGCATTGTCCCAAAGTTCATTGATTGATTCATATTGTTGGTTTCACTTGTTCTTAAATTATTTGTATCTAGTCGCCCTCTTAAACTTGAAGGTGTCCTATGCATTTATGTTTTGCTCTCTTTGAAGGACAAGCTGAAAACCATTTGTATGTTTTTCCTTATGATTTGAACACACGTTTGACTTTTATTGTTTCATTTTCATGATCTTTTGTTTGTGTTCATTTGCATGTTTACAACATGGTTGCTAAGTTTCTTATTGTCAAGATTATATCTTCATGCCCATGTTTTAAGTTCTTATGATCCCAGCTCACAAATGCTTACATATATGATCAAGATTGTGTAGGTGCATGTCACCTCAAAAATTATTCTTTTGTTATCACTTACCTACTCGAGGACGAGCAGGAGTTAAGCTTGGGGATGCTTGATACGTCTCCAACGTATCTATAATTTTTTATGCTCCATGCTTGTTTTTACACCATTTGCCTATTGTTTCGTTACACTTCGTGGCACTTTTATGCATTTTCCGGAACTAACCTATTAACGAGTTGCCACAGTGCCAGTTTCCTGTTTCCTGCTGCTTTTGTGTTTCAGAAGTGATACACAGGAAATATTCTCGGAATTGGACGAAACAAGTTCCTAAAGTCTTATTTTACCCGGAAGCTTCCAGAGATCCGAAGGAGAGTAGGAGGGGGGCCACCAGGGCCCCACACGCAGGGGTGGCGCGGCCAGGCCCCTGGCCGCGCGAGCCCCGCGTGAGGGCACCTGGCTCCTCCTCTGACATCGCCCCTTCGCCTATAAAGACCCCCCGACGGAAAAAACCTAAGTACCCGATCACTTTTCCAGAACACATCGCGATCCGCCGCCACCGTCGACCCGAAGATCGGGAGGGTCCAGAAGCTCTTCCCGGCACCCTGCCGGAGAGGGGAATCGCCACCGAAGGTCTTCTTCATCGCCATGCTTGCCTCCGGAGCGATGAGTGAGTAGTCTACCTTGGACTATGGGTCCATAGCAGTAGCTAGATGGTTGTCTTCTCCACCATGTGCTTCATGTTTAGATCTCATGAGCTGCCCTACATGATTGAGATCACCGTTATGTAATTCTACATGTTTGGTTTGTTGGGATCCGATGAATATTGGTGTTTATGATTGAGTTGCTGTACTGAATATTATCTTATGTTATCTCTATGTTGTTTATGATCTTGCATGCTCTCCGTTGTTAGTAGCTATCTTGGCCGAGTAGTTGCTAGTGACTCCAAGAGGGGGTATTTATGCTCGATAGTGGGTTCATGCCTCTATTTAACCTGGGGGAATGACAGAAACCTCTAAGGTTGTAGATGTGCTGTTGCTACTAGGGAGAAAACAACATTCATATGCTCAAGGGCATATGCTTTGTTTACATTACACACTTTGCTTAATGCAATTATCTGTTGTTCGCAACTTAATACTCATGGGGTGTTCGGATTGATATCCCCGGGAGTGGATTATTAGTCATAGATGCAGTTGGATGGCGGTCTATGTATTTTGTTGTAATGCCCAGAGTAAATCTCATAGTGATCTTCTTGACATATCACGTTTATCTTTATTCTATCAATTGCCCAACTGTAATTTGTTTACCCAGCATGTGTTATTTATCTATGGAGAGACACCACTAGTGAACTGTGGATCCCGGTCCTATTTCCATCATATTGCTATCACCTGTTTATTTTACTCGCACTGTTTACTTTACTCGCACTGTTTACTTTACTCGCATACTCTACTGTTTTCCACTCGATACGCTCATAACCTTTGTTTCAAGCAAACCGGTGAGATTGACAACCTCATCGCAAGTTGGGAGCAAAGTACTTGGTTGTGTTGTGTGCAGGTTCCGCGTTGCAGCTAGCAAGCAGAGCTTGGACGAGGCGCCATACATAAATTGTCCGAAGCTGTCGCAAACTAGCAAGCATCACCTTCAGTCGTCGCTGTCTGCTTTTCTCCTGAACGATATTAAACCTTGGTTTCTTAACTGAGGGAAAACTAGCTGCTATACTCATCATACCTTCCTCTTGGGGTTCCCAACGGGCTGGTCATTCACCACGCACAAGGACTGTCTGCTACACGTCAGCTTGGCATCAGCAGTCTACGACGTGCGGCGTGATTTGGTGGGTCCTCGGGTGGCTTTGACTTCGCGTCTCCCTTCCAGTAACGGCGATTGGAGGCGACCAGAGGTGGTGTTGGCATCGGCGAGCTTCGGTCCAAGGCGCCCACTGCGCTTGGCTATGATTCAGCATAAAGGAAGGAGGTGGTAAGGTGCGCAAGATCAAGTAGGGCACAAGGGACTCGAAAAGAAGAGGCGGGGTCACCTTGTTCCGCCGGGATTACCGAAACACGACGGTGGCTGCGCGGTACTCCGGCGAGAAATATCACACCGTCCTCGCGGCGGTTTTCTTCAAAATCAGAGGGGAAAGGGAGAGGAGTCTGGGGGAAGATGGGGGGCGCGATGCGGTGCCGTTTCGGTCTCTGGAGGGAGTAGGGGAAGGAGTGGGGAAGTGGCGCGGTTTGCGGTTCCGTTCCCAGAGAAAGAGGGGGACGATTGGGGAAGAGGGATCTGACGGGTGGGGTCGGGTTGGCAGGGGAGAGAGAGGAGGGGGTCTGCGGGGTTTCTTCCTGGGCTGCTGCTTCGGGCCGGCCCAAGTGGCTGAGATTCTTCTTCTTTTTTTCTGGTTCTTTTTCTTTTTGTTTTCTGTTTTGCTTCATATCTTTTGTATTTTGGCTCCAAACTTATTCAAACAAATTTGTAATTTTTTGTAAAATTCCAAGTGTCAAAGCAAGACAGTCAGGAACAAGTTTTCAAAATAAAATAAGATTTTCCCTAAAACCTTATGAATTTTAGCAAAAGGACTTACTTGCATAATGTAAAAATATAGTTTAGGGTTTCCCAAAATATCCCTTTATAATCAGGAAAAAATACTTCATAAAAAATATATTTTGAAATTCATTTTCAAGCACATTTTTAGATTAGCAAACTTTATACATTGTTTTGAAAAATATTTCCTTAGCAAATAAGCTTGCATAGAACTTGTATGAAAGCAAATAGTATTTTGGAATTTCTATCTCCTCAAGGAGTAATAGAAAGTTTTGAAATAGTATTTGTAATAGAGTCTTTAATTAAACTCAAAAAGTTTTAAATCCCTGTGATTTTTCAATCAACACAAATAAAATATTTTTTTTATTCTAAAATTTGATAAAAACTTGGGATCTTACAAGTTTTGACAAAAACCTCGTATTCTAACTCTAGGTCAGCCTTACTGGTTTTGACTAAAATTTGATAAAAACTTTATACATTGATTTGATAATAACCTCGTATTCTAACTCTAGGTCAGCCTTACTGGTTTTGACAAAATTTTCTTGGAAATGAAAGCCAATGTTCCAAATCTAATTTTTGAAAACATATCTATCATTCCTTAGCTAGGGTTTTGCGCAAACTCGGTCGTATGGCGTTAACTCTTGAGTTGCATATCCTTCAGCTTGCTATTTCAAGGGAAATTAACATCCATACAATAAAGTCACTCATTGATCTTACATGTCTATTCATCATTTATTACAAGTAGTAACCGAATACAATTACTTCTTAAGTTGGCCACACTTTGTTGTGTCTTTACCTTGTATTTGCGGCATCCTTCTGTTATCCCAGTTCACCGAGGTCTTGAAGTACTTTCTACCGTGCATTGATACGAATAGTGTCCTTGTTGCTTGCATGTGTAACAAGTGATATGGTTGAGGTTCTTCATGCTGCCTAGACTGTTTGCTTTGTTGTCCTTTTCTGGACATTTGTTCGCATAATGTCCTAGCTTCTTGCAATTGAAACACATCAGCTTGCTATTGTCCTTCTTCTTTTGAGGTCTCTCTAGGGCTAGGAGCTCTCTTACCCCCTTTTCTCCATATTCCACTATAGTTGTGGGCAACCTTTCTTGTTTCTTTAAGCAATCTCTAGATATGTGTCCTTCTTCTTCACATAAATAGCAACACTTGATGATATGGTTGTGTGTTATTCCCATGATTTTATCTTCCACCTTCATCTTTGGTCTTCCATATTCTTGGGTCTTCCCAAGCAATTGGCTCATTCCATCCTTGGCTTGTTGATTCATTCATTGCACCGTGGAATAAAACTTACATTTAGTAGGGACATGATTGATTCCTTCACATAGGAAACAAGTAACTTGGCTCATGGGACATTCTCCAACTGGGTGGCTCGTATCACAGTAAGGGCACTGTTCTTGACATTCCTTAGAGGTGTGTCCTATTTCTCCACATCTCTTACAGGCTCTGAGTGTCATCTTAACATCACCTCTTGATTCCTTGCCACCATGACCCTTTCGTGGCAGGTTTTTATTGGCATTAGCCAAATTCTGGGACATCATTTGTATTATTCGAGTATGATTATCCAGTTCTTGTTGCATCCCTGGAGGTATCTCGTTGCTGTCACAGTTGACCATATTCTGAGTTAACACTCTCATCATTTCAGAATGCACTTCAACCATCTGTTGCATTGCTATCCCCATCTGAGTGTTGTTGTGATTGTTCTAGCGTTGAGGATGCATCTGTTTGGGTTTAGGACAGGTTTAGGTCTTAGCACAGATGAGTTTAGATAGAAGGGATCTAAAGGAAAAAATCCTACCCAAACACAGCAGATCAAGAGAATTCATCTTACAAACAACATCTAACAAGCATTCATCACATCAAGCAAACTAGGTCAAACACTAATAATCTAGTATGGTCATACCCCAATTTGGTATGATCATTAGATTATCACAACATCGTTGGTTCTATAAACTAGAATTATTGGTGGTCTTGTCTATTACTTGCTTGTGTACTTCAAGTTTCTTCTCCACTTCCTTGCTTCATCTTCTGGAGTTGTGCAAGCTGCATTTGAGTCTTTCTCCAAGTTCTTCGTTTGGCCTTCAATGTAGTTCTTCATGTTGAGTCAAGGAAAATATATGGTGTATCAGTCTCACACTTGTGGCACATTGTGATCTTCTATACTTTGTTGATGATTTCAAGGTAGGGTCATCTATAGCATTAGGAAACATTTGAAGAGGAAGTAGGAGAGAATACAAGGAGTTCAAAATGCGAACTTTTTTTTTATGTAAACAGAAACAAGATGAGATAAATATTTTTCTTTTTATCCTAGGGTCTTTCTGTTTCTAATTCCAAACCTAGGGTCTCGATCCTACAGGCAACACTATGCTCTGATACCATTTTGTAACGCCCCACCTTTGAATTAAGGTGGAACACCTGTGTTAAGTGCTATTCCCTGGATCACTGATAGCACCACAGTACAAAATATAGGGATCATTGCAATAGTATCAAATATTACATCGCAGATCCAGTTACAAGTCTCAAACCTTACAGATTCACAGCGGAAAACAAAGTGACAATGAGCATCCATCTTCATCACGTGCCACAGACAGACATGTTGGAATGCAGTCTCGAGATCCTATTAAACGATCTTTATCTGAAAACCTGCACATTTGAATATGCAGCCCCATGAATGGGGGTCAGTACAATGATGTACCGGCAAATGACACTTATTTGGTGGCTATTGTGAAAGAACTATCTACATGATATTTGGCTGGTGGAGCTTATGGCTGATTTGCTGAAAGGAAATTTTATCCTATCATTTTCAAATCAAAACCTTTTTAATCATTAAAAACTTTTAAGGTCAAGATAACCCCCAGGCGAAGACAACCACACACTTGCAGGGTATGTGGCCCTGAGTAGTTACTCAACAAAACCAGAATAACCCTCAGGTGAAAACCACCACACAAATCCTGGGTTGATAGCCAGGTGTGCAGCTCTGAGTAGTTACTCAACAAAACCAGGATAACCCTCAGGTGAAAACCACCACACAAATCCTGGGTTAATAGCCAGGTGTGCAGCTCTGAGTAGTCCCCGTCCTGAGTGTTTCTAAACAATTTTATTTTATTTAGAAATGATGATGAGACTCTTCCGTACATCCATGTCTAGGAACTCAAATTGTCCATAACCGGGGACACGGCTAATCGATTAGTTTTACACCCTGCAGGGGTTGTGCACTTTCACCTTAAGACTCATTTTACGCCCATACATAAAATGAGACAAGACCTTTCAGAAGGAGCATTCAACCATCCGGATCTGACCGTTCCCAAATACCACCCTCTGTCAGTACCCATGGATGAACCCTCACATCATACTCAATCAAGACAGAGCCCATATTGTCATAAGGCTGCACTGAAAGCTCACTAAAGCAAGGAAGACATGGTAGTCTCTTTGTTCCTGGGTGGCAATCCACAAGTGAGCGCCCAGGCGAAGACAACTACACAAATCCTGGGTTGAAAGCCAGGTGTGTAGCCCTGGGTAGCCACTCAACATCGCCTCCACATCAAACCAATCCACCCAGGTGTTTCATTGGGTTGAAGTTTAATTTTCATATCAACTCAAATCAAGCATGGCATCATTTTCCATAGTAGTTTGCAATCCTAACAAGTGGGGTTTAAGGGATAGCTACACACTACTGGGAGCTAAGCATTTCATAACCACTTTGAAAGTTTCATATCATGCACAGTATTGAAACCACTAATGCATATAATAAAAGATGGGTGGAAGTATGTGTGTCACTTGCCTTTTTGGAGTTCAAACCCTTTCACTTCTCTCAACAAGACACGTTCTCTCCTTTCAATCTATAGCAATAGAAGTACACAACATAAACACACTGTTCCATGACAAACAAGATCAAGTAATGCAAACAATTGAAATGGGTTGGTTCAACATTTTAAATTTCTTATGATTTTGTGATGAGAAAGATATGGCTTGAAACTTGACTTACAAGATATGGATTGAAAGTTTGGATGGCAAGGTCAAAAGATTAGTAAGAATGATCCTCCAAGATACAATGTAATGATAAAAATCTTGTGCTTGGCATAAGCAAAGATAGGGTTTAGAGATGACTCATGTGGATAGATTCACATGAGTATTGAATAGTGCAACAGAACACTACTGAATAAAGTGTGACAACACTTACTCATAATAGTATAGTTACACATAGGCATTGGGCATATATTGGTGGTACATTGAATTACTCAATTAACCTTTCTGTAAATTGAATAGTTCAATATAAACCAATATGGTCAAGTTAGCATGGGGTTAGGCAAGTATGAAGGTATTTAGAGTGATGGGGGCTTCTTGGTCACAAGATTTTCTTGGACAAGATATTTTAATTAAGCTAGGGTTATAGTCTCAAGATTGGGCCATGTCAATGTTTAAATTCCTCTTTGGAGAATTTAAACTAGATTTGGCTTATAGTTTTAAGAATGGTATCTAATTTGAATGGCTTATGATATGTGTGGCATGGAGTGAAGTGTACTACCACAAATAGCAAGGGAAATCTAATTGGGTTTTACCACACATTACCCAATTTACTCTAATGTAATTTGAATATTGTGAACTGGTCCACAAGAATAGATGGCATGATATTGGGTGATGATCAAGATGAACCATGATAGGGATAGATAGGTATGATCATATGATTCACTTTTGTAGAAGGAATCATAATGAAATGAATTATAGAATTAATTCTATAATCAAAAATACTCAAATTCTCATAATTGAATTTGAATATTTGCAAGGTGATTCAAATATTTTGGACAGTGATGATACTGGATTGAGGACAGTAACACAAAGCTACTGCAAGTGGTTTCACTCAAAAATCATTTTTAGAATTCAAATGGTGGTCAAAATAGTGATTTGGTTAAATTTAACAGTAGCAAGTGTGTGCACATTTCAAGTTTGACAATCTTTGATTCCAGAGTGTTCTACATGTTCTGAGGAATCCATAGACTACAAATTTGTAGCAATTGGATCTACAGAACAATAGTTATAAATTAAATGGTGTTTATAAGTCATTTTTGCTATTTTATTTTCACTTCAAAACTTTGCACAGTACCATTGTGGTTTCTCTGCATATTTGTGTTCTACACATTGCAAGGATTCCATGGATATATTATTTGTGATTTTTGGATTTACAAATCGAAAGATATGAATTTTACAAGATGTGCACAAAAACAGGGATTTGAATTCAAATTTAAGTCGGGATTTTGACTAGGGTTTGACCGGCTGGCGGGGCCGTTGATAGGACTTCCACGTGGCACAACCTCACTGGTCGGTACCAATTCGGGTAGGGGTTCTATTCTACACCCTGGGATTTAGATCCTACGGTTGGAGAGAAAAAGGGGAAGGGGCTCACCGTGGGGGTCATCGACGGCGAGGTTCTGCGGCCAGGGTGTGGACGCTGACCACTCTCCGGTGATCGCCGGCGTTGGAGAAGGGGTCGACGAGGTGCGGCGTGATTCGGTGGGTCCTCGGGTGGCTTCGACTTCGTGTCTCCCTTCTAGTAACGGCGATTGGAGGCAACCGGAGGTGGTGTTGGCGTCGGCGAGCTTCGGTCCAAGGCGCCCACTGCGCTCGACTGTGATTCAACATAAAGGAAGGAGGTGTTAAGGTGTGCAAGATCAAGTAGGGCACAAGGGACTCGAAAAGAAGAGGCAGGGTCACCTTGTTCCGCCGGGATTACCGAAACACGGCGGCGGCTGCGCGGTACTCCGGCGAGAAATATCACGCCGTCCTCACGGCGGTTTTCTGCAAAATCAGAGGGGAAAGGGAGAGGAGTCTGGGGGAAGATGGGGGGCGCGATGTGGTGTCGTTTCAGTCTCTGGAGGGAGTAGGGGAAGGAGTGGGGAAGTGGCGCGGTTTGCGGTTCCGTTCCCAGAGAAAGAGGGGGACGATTGGGGAAGAGGGATCTGACGGGTGGGGTCGGGTTGGCAGGGGTGAGAGAGGAGGGGGTCTGCGGGGTTTCTTCCCGGGCTGCTGCTTCGGGCCGGCCCAAGTGGCTGAGATTCTTCTTTTTTTTATTCTGGTTCTTTTTCTTTTTGTTTTCTGTTTTGCTTCATATCTTTTGTATTTTGACTCCAAACTTATTCAAACAAATTTGTAAATTTTTGTAAAATTTCAAGTGTCAAAGCAAGACAGTCAGGAACAAGTTTTCAAAATAAAATAAGATTTTCCCTAAAACCTTATGAATTTTAGCAAAAGGACTTACTTGCATAATGTAAAAATATAGTTTAGGGTTTCCCAAAATATCCCTTTATAATCAGGAAAAAATACTTCCTAAAAAAAAATATTTTGAAATTCATTTTCAAGCACATTTTTAGATTAGCAAACTTTATACATTGTTTTGAAAAATATTTCCTTAGCAAATAAGCTTGCATAGAACTTGTATGAAAGCAAAATAGTATTTTGGAATTTCTATCTCCTCAAGGAGTTCTTCAAGGAGTAATAGAAAGTTTTGAAATAGTATTTGTAATAGGGTCTTTAATTAAACTCAAAAAGTTTTAAATCCCTGTGATTTTTCAATCAACACAAATAAAATATTTTTTTATTCTAAAATTTGATAAAAACTTGGGATGTTACAGCCCTGATGGACCCAAGCTTTCGTTAAGATTGGAACGAAGTTTTTGACGATAAGATTGTAACAAAGTTAGAAGCCAACTCCTACAAGGATTCATACGCGCTCTGAAACAAAGCCAAAGTGACACCAAAATTTAAGTTTTTTCTAATAAGGATTGGTCTAAGTAGATAATGATTATTGATAGAAAATTGTTGTCATTAGAAAGTGTTTTTTCAATATAAATCCAAGAATATCAATTGTTTACAGTGGGACATAGTTGCTTAAATTTTTGTTAAAAAAATAGTTTTAAAAATATCCTGAATTCATCAGAATGGGAGTATTTTGCTTAAGCGGATATTACTAGGTTTTGACTCGAGTTGTAACCTGGGATTGGACCGACAATTTTGGCTTCCGGGAGCATATGCTCTCGGATGAACAGTAGCTTAGAAATAATAGAAAATAAAAATCTGAAAATTGGTGTACTTGTTTGTTGCTACCATGGTCCATGTTTGTACAAATTGTCATGCAAAATTAACATGTATGTCTCCGCAACAAAAAGAAGGAGAAAGTTTGGAACTCTAAACATGCAAACAAATTTGGCACTTAAGTTATCTTTTTAGTACAAGTCGCAAATATTTATGTTTTGTTCATAAAACTTTGCAAACAATCAAACAAGACAAACATAGACATGTCTAATTTTTTCCATATTTTTTTGGCATCCATAAAATTATTTTCTGCATGCAAAAGCATATGATCTCGGGAGCCGATTTGCATTTCCGCCATGATTCATCCTTCTTCTTGAGTACACACCCTGTTTTTTAAAACCCAAAATCATTTTGTTTTGAGTTTCAAAGAATTCTGAAAAAATAGGGTGTATGTATCCCACACATCGTGCAAACTATCAATTGGAAATATTATGTATTTTGAGCTACACAAAAATGAAAAATGCGTGGATCAAAGTACGACATATTCAAATCTCCAAAAATATCATATTTTTATAATTCTTGTGTTGTCCACATAAAAAAGAATTTTGCATCGCGATTTTGCATGCTTGTGGGATATGTCATTGACAAAGTTTTAAAATAACTTGTAGATGTGATTTAAAAAATTAACATAGAAAGATCACTTGAGATCATGTGCCAGAACTTCTTTTCGACACGTTAGAGCATCTCCACTCGCCCCCCCTAAAGGCCCCCCAAACGGCATTTGGGGGCGCCGGCGCAGAAAATCTCGCCCAGTCGCGCCCTCCATGCGTTTTTTCATCCGGCGCGACGCAAGTTTTCATCCGGCGCACCCAATCCAAACCTTGTCCACGGGGGAGGAGGGGGGGAGCGGGGGCGCCGACTGGGCGCGTGGCTCGCCACGTGGCCCACTGTCAGCGGCACAACCGATGCATCGTCGTCTCCACTTGTCTCGTCTCTCGCGCCCAGTAATGGCGCTGCAAACGGCAACAGCTTTGCAGCGGCGCAGCGAGCCGTCGCGTCAGAGTACGCGTCGACGGGAAATGAATGCCATGTCGCGCGCTTCCCGCCCCTTCTCCTTCGTTTTCCCGCCCCGTTTTCGGCTATAAATAGTTCATCGCTTCGCCGGTAGGTTCACATCCTCCAACCGCCGGTAGAAAATGCCTTGTCGCCGCCTTACAACCTACGCCATGCTCCCTCGAGGCGGTTTCGGCGCGCCACCACCACCATCGCCCCCACCTCCACCGCCGCCGCAGGACGCCGCAGGGCGAGGAGGAGGAGGACTCCGACGAGGAGGAGTTCCTCGCCCAGCTGCCGACGGACGCGGAGGCGGAGGAGGCTGCCGCGGAACAGAGAGCGATCCTAGCGTCTTTTGAGACGAAGCGCCGCGACTGGGCGGCGCAGGAGCTCATGGCCGCCGAGAGGAGGGCGGCAGCGGCAAGGCTGGCGGAGGACCATGCTGCCGCCCGCGCCGACGCCCACGCCGCAACATCGAAGCGGCGAGGGATGCGATGGCGGAGGCTAAGCAACACCTCTTCTGGGCGGACGTGGTCGGAGGGCTCGCGAAGGTGGCGGCGGAGCGCCAGCGCCGCGAGCATCAGTACCATTTCCCCTCCTTCGACGCATCGGCGCAGCGAGAGAAGGAGCGCCACACCTTCACCTCCTTCCTCGAGGAGGCCGAGCACGACCGCCGCCAGCGCGCGGCGGAGGAGAACCGTCGCCGCCGCGGGATAGTTTCCGGCCGCCTGTCAAATGACGGAGCTGTGCCATCCAACGCTCCACTGCCATCATCGGGCGCATCGGGAGCCGACGCCGCCGGCGAGGACTCCGACGAAGACCACCTCTTTTAGTTTATTTCATATTTCGTCGTATTACGTAAAAATCATCTATATTTTCATAAAATTTATATAATTTACTAAATTTTATCAAATTTAAATTTTGAGATTGGGGGGCACGGCTGGGAAACTGCCGCCCCCAATACCAAAATCGGCCTCAAAAACACTTGCGCCGGTCGCCGTTTGGGGGAGGGGGCGAGTGGAGATGCTCTAACCTACTTTTGTAGATATACTGTCCACACGGTGGACACGGTTAAATCCTTCCAAGTTCCAACCCACACACCATGCTGAAACCGTGAAACACGCAAATAAACCCATTCGTCCTGCCAGAGGCACGAGTAGTCGAGTACTGAACCGAGGAAAGCGTGAAGACTGAAGTAAAGCGGCACCAGTTCTACCAGTACAAGACAGCAGCGAGGCACAGAAGCCGTGGAGGCGGAGGAATTCATTCGAGCAGCCAAGCGACAGCCCCGAGACCCCAAGAATCCCCCCTCCATTCCCATCGGTCTCGAGAATGTTCAAGACGCAGCTGCAGGAGCTGTGCCAGCGGCGGCGGTGGGCGCAGCCGGCGTACACCGTCCGGTGCGAGGGGCCGCCCCACACGCCCAGGTTCCACGCCACCGTCGCCGTCAACGGCACCGAGTTCCACTCGCCCGACGAGGACGCGGGGGCGTTCACGGCCAAGAAGGCCCAGGACCTTGCCGCCATGGTCGCCTTCGACCACCTCTCCGCCCTCCCGCCCCCTCCTCCCCCGCCACAGCCCGGTGAGTGATAGATTAATCCCTAAGTACCCTACCAGCTCTTCATTTGTGACTCGTTTCAGTTTTTTGCTGGAATATCCCAGTATTTTTCCCCCGAGTAGCACCCGAATCATCTAGTTCCTGTCCACATTGGATGCATAACTGCATTTGCTTTTGTTTCCATTTGGGGACCGAACAGAACAGTACAAAGGCAAGCCATTTTGCTTGCTAGCTGTTCAGATTCTTGTAGAAATGAGAAGTTTTTTTGCTGCTGAACCAAGCATTGCAGATCAACTGCACTGGTTTCGTTACCTCGCAGAAAAAAAGATTCTTTGGTATTATCATTTCAAACAATTGGAAATTATCCTCAGTTTCATGGAGTAATACGTGAGTACAGAGCATTCACAGCAGTAGATAAACTCACCAGCACACATCATTCTTTGATTTGGTATTGATGGGGAGTTACTGCATTCACTTTTGAAGTACAGCCTGATCTTTTTTGTAGCTAGCTGATCCCCAAAGGTACAAATTTGGTGATGCTATAATGGACATAGTAAAACTTGCTCGGTTGGATCTTGTACTTAGTAAGCTACAGAGAATTTGCGTTAAGCTTCACTAGCATTTCCATGATTGATCTAATGTGAGAACATTACATCCTACTTTTTGGATAAGTTCACTGGACTAGTAAGATCCTTACTGTAACTGGCAGAAACATTGATGATGGACCGGTTCACCTACCAGTACTAATTCTTAAAGATTATGTAGAGCCATTCAACCACATAGAAGTGCCAACAAATATTATCAGTGTTCATCTAAACCCCATATGTACTGTAGTTTTGCCTCCCAGAACTAGATGAGACATTGTTTGCTTATGATGACTAAAATTGTTTCACATCTGTTGGCACTTTATATTCTGATCGACATATAATTTCTTTGAAATTGTTCTTTCGATTATGTTGATTGTCCTTTACTTTACCTAAGTCGTTATATAAATGTCCCTCGTCCCTCAAAGGTGATTTGATTTTGTTAATCTCTTAAATGCTGTTGCGAAGTTCTTTATTCCTTCCACTATAACAGTTTTTTATGTTCTTTCATACACATTTCTTCTATATTTGTCGCACTCACTGTTTTATATATTACAGAAACCCAACTTCCTTACAAGTCCCAGTTGCAAATTTATGCTCAGAAGAGACACAAAGTTCTGCCCTTATATCACACCGTTCAGACTGGTACACCTCAGGCAATTCTGTTCAAGTCGACAGTGACTGTAGATGGGCAAATGTTTGAAAGTCCACAAGACTATCGCACAGTAAAGGAAGCAGAATTTGCTGCTGCAAGAGTTGCTCTGATGTCATTACCTCAAGAATCAAAGCCACCAGGGAAAATACCGGTTGGTTCCACCTATTTTTTATTCTTATGGATGGTTTTAATTGACACCACCTCACGAGGTCTATAGATGAGCACTAGAACCCTTCAGCATTTATCTGTATTATTAATAAACATGTTCATCTCGTACCTTAGATTTTTACAATATTCAAGAACTGGGTGAAATAAGTGAATTGAATCACTGACTTCATTTACACTGTGTGGAAATAGTTAAATTGGTGTTTTGATGAAGTGTCTTTTATATTGAAATCTGTGAATAAATAACTTGCTACATATAGTGGTTTTACTGTTCTTTCTGATTTTTAGCTACTTGCTAAACTTATAGCAATTTTTGTCTGATAAACTGCTTTACCTTTTGTAGGCTGGATCAACTACATGTATTTCTCTGCCTGGAATCCAGGTTAATTATAAGACTCAATTGCAAATTTATGCCCAGAAGAGCGGCAAAGGGATGCCTTTATATAGCCGTATCCAGGACGGTCCATCTCATGCACCTCAGTTTAAGTCAATAGTGACTATAGATGGGAAAACATTTGAAAGTCCACAATCCTTTCACACAGTTAAGGAGGCGGAATCTGCTGCTGCAAATCTTGCTCTAATGTCCTTAGCACAAGAAGCAAGCTCACAAGAGCAATTACTGGTTAGTCCAATATTTTTGTTTACGGGGACTTTTTTACCAACGCCTGACCTAGTTATGATAACTAATCTAACCATCATTATTTATTTTTATAACTGATAAACATCAGGTCCATTTATCCCTCTCGAATAGATTGTTAGGTAATATCTAAGAGTAATGCAAAATGAATTGTCACTGGTACATATTAGAACATTGAAGTCTATTGGATGACTTGGCTTTTGTAGTGGAAGTTTAAGAAAAACAACCTTTTTAAATGGAACATAGGACAATAAAATTTGCATTGAACAGTCACTGAGTTGCAGGCTATAGTTTATTATATCATAAATTGCTCTCTCAGTTAGAAATATTTTGTAAGGTATTTGCTGAATTTGATAAATACTAATTTGACGGACCACTCTACCTTTGGTAGGTTCAAGCAATGCCCCATAAGAATCCTCGACATGAATTAGCTGAAAAAGAAGGCTCTCCCTTACCTGTCTACAATGCTTCCACAGATGATTCAAATCATCCTGTTATCTCCAAATCAACCTTGGACACTCAAGTCAAAAGTTTCCAGGGGGAACCTGGGAACACTAAGAAGCAAAAACAGATGGCTGTTGTTGAGCTTGCTTTTCAACATTCCACAGGCAGTAAGTAATTTAAGCTGCTGAAATCAAGCTTCATAGTAGTAACAAACTTTCCAAGAGTAGTTTATGCTGTTATCTTTTATATTAGTAATGAAAATTCCACAGAGAGTAAGTAATTGAAGCTGCTGAAATTAAGCTTCATATTACTATTACGTTTTTTGTGTTCTATATGATTATCAACTCGGATGTGCTGGCTGACTGTTGTACCAGTAGTGCAGTATGTGTTAGGTACCAGTGTGGCTCAGATACAGTCTAATGGTGTATCAGATTATTTACTCCTTTTAAAATGTAAAGAAAATTTCGAACCTGGTTGACAGTACTTCCCAATAATCCCACTCGAACAGAAATCCCCTAAAATGACAGCCTATTAATTACCACCAGCTTATGCATGTTATGGTATAATGTATCATACGTCTGTCACTACGGAAATACTAGCCTCAGTAATGAGATGATCTGATTTCTCTAAGCATAGCCTCAATAGCCTCCCGACTATTCTATTTTAAACCTTTCGACATGAAGATCGGCTAGAAGTAGGATACCATTCGTCATGTGATTTGTAATTTGTGAACAAACTTCGAAGTTTTAGTTAGGTTCAGCTGGCATTGATATATGGACTATTTAGTTAACTTGGTTTATGAATTTAGATAATTTATCTCCTCCCATGATGATTGTGGAAGGCAGCGCTTTCTGTTCCATTGCTATCCTCTGAGAGGATTGTGATAAATATATGGTGTCATCTCCACCATATTTATCTTCCAGTTTTATTCAATAGGTGATAACTCGGTGAATATTTGGACCTTGGCCATTCTTTTGTGGTTACGCCTTTTTGCTACTATAGTTTTACTCGTATACAATGTTTTAAAATGTGCTGTAGTTATTTCTTTGTGGGTTATATTTAAAGTAAATTATATATTTAACTGTTCCCTCTATCTTTTTCTCTTCAATGTGCAACCTCTCTTGGTATCTTGCGCATCGTTATCAACGATTTTCTATTTTTTGTAGTAGGGTCACAGATGCAACAAGGAACTGAGAACCTCTCTGAGCAAGAAATCAAGATTGTAGGATCTGATTCTTCGTTGTCCCAAGTATCAGTGGTAACAAGTGATGAGAAGAATAACTCTAATGGTAGTGAGTGTTCTGCGCACCTTCCTTTCTCTGATCATATTCCTGTTTAAAGTGATTTTCAAAAGAATCCTATGACCCATATAACAGAATTTTTATGTGAGAAGTAAATTGCAATAGCTGTGCTTGTTTTAGTTTGCATACTCATATAGCATATGTGGATTTTAGATTGTTACTGTCATGCATGTTTCGCAACTTCTCTGTTTGCATGAGCTTAATTATGGTGATTTTACTTGTAAGACCTCGGAGTTTAGACAGTCTACTCATCATGCAATCGTAGATCATGTTTTGGACAGGGTGGAAATCTAAATGAACTTTAACTTTGCTTTTGATTGTGTCTTGGCTGGTGGCTGTATATGACTAGTTCTGATACATCATCTTCTCTTTGATCTTGATTTTCCGTCCACTGGCTCATACGGTTTGTTCATTTGCAGTTAAGCATGACTCTTGCTCTGTTGGCTCTGGTATTCATCCTGCTGTTGCTGATAAAACACATTCTCTTGATGAACCTATCCAATCTGGCAATATGAAAAATGATAAACCAGCAGCTCTAGAGCCAAGCATCAAGACTGAAGTAAGGGACTTGACACCACAATGCACGTCGCTCCCGATGGCCTCAATGCCACCAGCTAATACTTCCAGCCTTGCAACAGCAATGAATACAACGGCTGTTGCTTTACAATCTCCTGTTGAACCTATCCAGTCTGTCAAGATGAAAAATGTTGAACCATCGATTCCGGAGCCAATCACTGAAGCTGAAGTCATGGACGATACAGAACCAAGCACTGAGGCTGAAGAGCCAAGCATCGAGGCTGAAGTAATGGATGTTCCAGAGCCAAGCATCAAGGAGGTAGTAATGGATGTTGTAGAGCCAAGCATCAAGGAGCAAGTAATGGATGTCCCACAGCCAAGCATCAAAGAGCCAAGCATCAAGGAAGAAGCAATGGACTCAACTCCAGAACACGCGTCGCTTCCGTTAGCCTCAAGGCCGCCAATCAACCTTGCAGCAGCAACAACTGCAATGCCTTTTCCTTCAGATGGCTGCGGCCAGTCGATGTCGACTAACCGAATCCAGGTCTACCCACGCCGCCCTGACCTAGTATTTCCGGAAGGGGTGACCGTGCTTCCCTTTAGTGATGACCAGTGGGTGGCCGTCAGCATACCTTTCTCTCAGCACTGAAGGTATTCTTAGCTTCACATCGCCTGTTTATCAGTATCCGTTCCTCTCTGCTCGCAACTGAAGTTGTTTTCTGTGCCCCGATGTAGGTGGCAGCACTGCGGCTTAGGTCCATGCATCGAAGTAAAGAGATGGAGCCGAGTTTCAGTTTAACTTCCCTTTGTGTTGTGCTAGTAAAGCAAGCGAAACATATCTGCGCTGCAGCTATATATGTTCTCTTGCATGGCCAGAGCCAGACTGATGTAACTTATTCTATCTAGCAGATGGTGCCTGCACAACCATCTCACTAATACCTGAATTGGATTCTCGCCAAGTATGTCACTTTGAATTTAAGAGATAGCAACTTTATTGGGACCATTTAGAGTTTTCATCGTCCAGCTTCCTCGCTGAATACCATTTTTTGCTTTTGTTCTGAGACTACTCTGTTTGATGGTGTGCCGGTCAGGCCTTTTGCTCTGTCGAGGCATTGCACATTTGCACGTTGATTTCTCCTCATTGCTGTAGTCTGCATCCTTAGCGCTCTCTGCTCTACTCTGCAGAAACACTGAATTTTAACCAGGTAGTACATGTTTCTTTATTAGCTACGAGGGACTGTTGCAGTCTACTGAGAATTTCTTGATTGCACGTTGACATGGCGAACCCATGGATATTCATGCGATGGTTAGAAGAGGATCAATCTTAGACCGAGATAAAAAAAAAAGCAAAAGCAATTTTTAGGCTGATCAGATCGCTAAACTTGGTTAACTTAGTCTAAGTACTTCTGTTTCCTACTTTGAAAGTGGACAACACTGTAACGTGTGAGTGTGACAGTGAACCAGTGTGTCAACAACAGCTAGACTGGCAAGTCACGGGACGCAGATTCAGTGAGTGTGCTTCACAAAGTCACCGAGCGACCTAGCCATGCTCATGTGCCATTCTAGATCCAAAATCACCGAGCGACCTAGCCACGCACGCTCAAATCTTTGCATACTTTACATCTTCCTCTTTTTGCTGATGTTTGGTGTTTCTGTGTATAAGGATCTAGAGCTCTCCCATGTGCCAAATTGAATCCCCGTTCTTTATAACAAGCCCGATTTCATCAAAACAGAGTTAGTATGTATTACATTTTTTGGTTTTATAGGTCGTGTAAGCTCTTCATTTGTAGAGGGCCAAACCTTTTCATTTGTGGCTTTAATATTCTTTCTTATATCTTTGATGTTCATCTATGTGACTTTTGTTAGCTTTAAAACAAGTCCTAGCTCATTGAAAACGAAATTCTTTTGCAAAACATATATTGTTTTTCGCGTGATTGATTCTGCTAGTTTTCGAACTGAATTCCGGCTGAAATTCCGAACCGTCCACAATTTTGGATTGGTTTCGTGAACTAAAATACGAATGTTAAATAGCACTGTATGTGGAGGTTGCTCTTGTGAGTTGTTAGGGGGAATTGTATTTTCGAAGGAGGACGAATGTTAAAGGGGGACGCGGGAGCACACGAACGATGATGAGTCCCACTGCTGGGCCCATGGAGTCAGCGAGTGGCTAAAAGAAAAGAGTAAAAAGGAGAAAAAGAAAAAGAAAAAGAACAGCAGCGAGAGTGTCCAAAGACCAAAGTGACCGTGCCCGTTGGAGTGGGACATGCGTCGCAGCGACGAGACAAGACAGCCTCCGGTACCACCACCCCTGTCATTGCTCATTTAGTGGCCTGATAATGACGGCCGCCTGCCAAGCCAGGTAGCGGCCGCCGTGTGTGCTCCGGTATCCACTCTCCAGCCCGCCCCCGGAATACGCCGTCGCGCGGAGGCGAGCAGGCGCCGCAGCTCTGTCCATACCCCCTCCCCGGCTCGTCCTCGCCCCAGGAAGGCGAGTGAGCTGAGCTCGGCTGGCAACGGGAAGCAGACGCCATCCTCTTGTCGGCGCTAAAGGTAGAAAACCCCAACCTTGCTCTGCCGTTCCTCCTGGCTCTAAAAATTACCGCGTCCAGCTGCTGCTGCTGCTTCTCTCCTTGTAGATTAGTAGACTAGCTCTTGCACTTGCCGTGGATCTCCAGTGGAATGTACTCGAGGGGGGCGTATCGTGCTGGGCGATTTGGATTCATCTGCGGTAGCTATTCTATGGTGGCATTCACTTGTTTAAAAAGAAACAAGGGAATGTGTTCGATACTGAAGGTTTCTTGCTCGCTGGGTCAATGGACCATTGACCTCGTGTGTTAGTTTATTTGACTCGATTTGTTCCTTGTCAGCACACAGTTGACAACCGAGTGATATCATCAAATCTTTTTGTTTGGGGGAAATATACCACACAATGGACCAACATTGACCGAGTGTTTTCAATTTATTTGGGTTGAGCTGTTCTTCTTTAGCACGCAGCTGACAAATCTTTGTTTTGAGGAAGATACCATCAATTCTGTTATTCTTTCCTTGCTGAGACTCACTTATTTAGTTCTTTCTTACAATGCAAACTCAACCCGTTTTGGGTTACATGTTGTAAACGCCCCTGTAGTTCACAATAAACTTTACATTTGCTGAGCCTCTTTCAAATGCTGTTGTTGCTGCTCTCCTTGTAAACTAATAAACTAGTTCTTGCACTTGCCGTTCGTGGTTCCCCAATGGAATGCAAGGAGGCCGTATCCTGCTGGGCGATTTGGATAATTGGGTTCATCTGTGTAGCAGCTATTTTATGGGGGACATTTCTCTTGTTTTTAGAAGACCAAAGGGAATGTGTTCGGCACTGATGGTTTCTTGGTTGCTAAGTCAATGGGCCATTCAACAAGTGTGTTAGTTTATTGAGTTGTTCTTTGTCAGCAATTAAGCACACATCAAATCTTTTTTAGAAAGATGTCATCAATTCAGTTCTTCCTTGCTTAGGATTAGTAGCAATTTAGTTCTTACAGTGCACAGTCAAATCCGTTCTATGTTACATGTCGTAAACGCTCTGTCGTGCACAATAAAATTTACATTTGCTGTCCTCATGACTTAGCTATTTTCTTCAGGACTGCCAGATTGACCATTCTGAGGCGATACTTGGAGATTTTCAGAGATGGCACGTCCCAACACTTCTTGGGGATGCCTTCTTCTACTGCTATGTTTTGCTTGGATGGGAGATGCAGAGTACATGAAGTACAAGGATCCGAAGCAGCCTGTCAACACTAGAATCAAGGACCTTCTTGGTAGAATGACTCTTGCTGAAAAAATTGGCCAAATGACGCAGATCGAGCGTGCGGTTGCATCTGCTGACGTCATGAAAAGATACTTCATAGGTATGTTATATGTAATAATAGTTCCTGAATTCCTGTAGTAAAGCCATAGTGTGAGGATATTATACAGGAGCATACACATGTTTGCTGTCCTGAATCCGGAGTAGTTGTTTGGCAACTAGCAACATGAAATCTTTAACACTGCAGAGCTAGAGCTACCACTGTGAAAACTGCCATGTGGAAAGTTGTGATGATTTAACCATTTCTTGGCCCTTCCATGAGTCTATGAAACTTCATAATGTAAATCTTTCATGTTTTCTAGGTAGCATCTTAAGTGGTGGTGGAAGTGTCCCTGCCCCCCAGGCCACTCCTGCAATTTGGGTCAACATGGTAAACGAATTCCAGAAAGGTGCCTTGTCAACACGTCTAGGGATTCCTATGATTTATGGGATTGATGCTGTTCATGGTAATAACAACGTCTACAACGCCACCATATTCCCTCACAATGTTGGGCTTGGAGCTACAAGGCATGTCTCTGACAGAATACATTTAGTTTGAATTGAATTTCTGCAATTGTATTTATATATGTCAACATACATGCTTGCCTTGCTCGTAAGCTGGCTAAAATGTTCAGTGAGCTATGAACAATTCTTGTCCATTTCAGCAAAAAACTATTCATGTCCAGGCGGCAAGTGGCAACTTAAATTCGTTAGCATGCAGGACTTCAAAACAGGACAAATAAATGTGTAATTATATCATCTGTTCATCTATTTTTGTATTAGGGATCCTGACCTTGCAAGGAGGATTGGTGAAGCAACTGCTCTTGAAGTACGGGCAACAGGCATTCCATATATATTTGCTCCATGTGTTGCAGTAAGTACAATACAGTGTCGTTTTGCTGCTATCATGTGTTTCATCTTCAGTGAACTGTATATTCTTGGTTCACTAAAAATTATGTTGATCAGTGGTGCTTCTTGTAAATTTGTTTAGGTTTGCAGAGATCCAAGATGGGGTCGATGCTATGAGAGCTACAGTGAAGACCACAAGATTGTTCAGCAGATGACAGATATCATCCTTGGTCTGCAAGGAGAGATCCCAGTGAATCAAACCAAAGGTGTTCCTTATGTTGCTGGAAAGTAAGATATGCTTTTCTTGGTGTTAATATAATGGCATGGTAGGTGTAACCGTGTAAGCCAATCTTTAGGCATGTGCATCTGTTATTCTGATGTAGTGAATCAATGCTTTGAACTAACAGGTATACTGCCTAGATGAACATTCTGTCAGTAATTCCTTGTATAACAAGCAGCATTTCTTTTTAGTAAAAATCTACTACATTTGTTGAGAACAGTTTAGGTATATTATCAGTATCAGTATCTTGCAGCTTAAATGCTTTGTCTTATGGCTTCTAACAGGGATAAAGTTGCTGCTTGTGCTAAACACTTCGTTGGTGATGGTGGTACGCATAATGGAATCAATGAGAACAACACAATAGTTGATGAGCATGGACTGCTAGGCATTCACATGCCACCATATTATGACTCCATTATAAAGGGTGTTGCTACTGTTATGGTTTCATATTCAAGCTTGAATGGTGCAAAAATGCATGCCAATCACGATCTGGTCACTGGATACTTGAAATCAAAACTGCACTTCAGAGTAAGTGCTAATCTGCAGCTTACTTAACACTCCTCTGTTGTGATCATAAACTGACTTCGGATGGTGACTGATTGCAGGGTTTTGTGATATCCGACTGGCTAGGAATAGACCGAATAACCACACCACCTGATGTGAACTATACTTATTCCGTTCAAGCTGGAATAAATGCTGGCATTGATATGGTATGTACTTTTGAGAATACATACACTTGCGTATTTCTTGCTAGCTACAGACAATATGGTCGCTTGTTGTTAAAAAGGCAATTTGGCCATTGACATATCCCTCTACTTGGTCCGAGTTTGCTGGCAATAATTATTTTCAACTTCATTACTTACATCTAAGATCACAAGCCCAAGATCACCTATATGATGCTTGATTCATTGCATGTATTCAACATGGATTGCCAACCTTAACTGCAAAAGTGCAAATATCAGCTGTTTAGAGCTACTATCTCTATTGTATTGCTTCAGTGTGAACTAATCAGTACTTATTAAGCAGCAATGTTTTTGTTTTTATCAAAATAATCTTGACAGAAGTTCTCACTTCGATAACTTCCTTTCAATTCGATTCCAGGTTATGGTGCCATTCAATTTCACCCGTTACATTGATGATGCAACATCTCTTGTTAACAAGAGTATCATCAGCATGAGCAGAATTGATGATGCTGTGAGTCGTATCCTTCGAGTGAAATTTACAATGGGCCTGTTCGAGAACCCTTTAGCTGATCTTAGCTTTGCAGATCAGCTTGGAAAGAAGGTTGATGTGCTAACATCATATTGTATGATACCTGTTTGACAATTCTGGAAACCCATGTAAATAACCGAGTATTTAAATTCAACAGGAGCACAGGGAATTGGCTAGAGAAGCTGTCAGGAAATCTCTTGTTCTATTAAAAAACGGCAACACTCCTAATCAACCATTCCTGCCTCTTCCAAAGAAAGCTAAAAGGATACTTGTAGCTGGAAGTCATGCTAGCAATTTGGGCTACCAGTGTGGTGGATGGTCAATTGAATGGATGGGTGGCAGTGGAGATATTACTGTTGGTACGTGCTTTCTAATATATCTTTGAATTGCTCTGATTTTCAAGGTTTTGTAGAAGCAATTTTGATATTTCAGATTCTTACTTACCAGAACTATCATACTTTGGTTGGTACAGTTGGTTACTTAATAAATTTGAATTGTGATGTTTGAAGCATCCCTGATTAAATATTTAAACGAATGTTATATAACTTTGACTGTCCTGATTCGATGTTTTCTACAGGAACAACAATTCTTGATGCCATAAAGTCCACAGTTGATAATTCAACACCTGTTGTCTACTCTGAGAACCCTGATGACAGCTTCATGAAGAACAACGATTTTTCATTCGCTATCGTTGTTGTTGGTGAGCCACCGTATGCGGAAACAGTAGGTGATAATACTGACCTGACTATCCTAGATCCTGGTCCAGACACGATCCGAAACGTCTGCTCGAGAGTTAAATGTGCAGTGGTGATTGTGTCTGGACGGCCTGTTGTCATTGAACCATATCTTCCTTTGATGGAAGCGCTTGTTGCTGCCTGGCTTCCTGGCACAGAAGGTCAGGGTGTTGCTGACGTCCTCTTCGGGGACTATGGCTTCACCGGAAAGCTTTCACGCACTTGGTTCAAATCAGTTGACCAACTGCCCATGAATGTCGGAGACCCACACTATGATCCTCTCTTCCCTTTTGGCTTCGGTTTGGCAGTAAATTCATCACAGCCAGGGTAAATAACTTCATCACTTAGACTAGTGCAAATTTAAAAAATATATGTGAGGCAACGATACTGGCTTAGTGGAACCATATTCTGAAATTTGAAAGCTTTCATCTTGTTTGTCGTTACAGATTTTCTGGTGCCAGAAGTCACGGAGACAAGAAGGAAATGATGGTATGTGTCGCGTTGAGTTTGGTACTGTCAATGATGCTGACTTTGATTTCGGCATAGGTTTATTTCAATGCCAAGCCGCACTTTTGTAGCCGTTGCATGATTAATCCCCTTGATAGTGAACATTAGGCCACGTGGATTATTTGTTGGATATGGTGTTATGCTAACCTAGGCCATCCATCGGTAGATATGTTCTTTAATGGACCTATCTTTTGCTCATGTCTTGTATCTGTTTTTAGAGAGGACAAAGTTACACAATTCCTGTTGGAGAAATACAACTTTTGTGTCTCCCTGTCGTTTCTGCTAGATGAAGGAAGAAGCAAGGCTTTGTGACATACATACTCAAGATCTACAACTATATATATCTTTCAGAAAACTACATGGAAATTCCCTAGAAATCGTACATGATCATCCCTTTGATCAAAACAACTTTTCTGTAAACTTTATTACATGATGATTCAGAAGAAAATCCTTTGATCCAAAGACATCCTACGGTCTTACTTTATTTATCAGTCGACTGAGAGTTACAAGTGACTTCATTCAATCTTAGTTGCAAGTCAATCTGCACCTACAAATAACTCACTTGCAACCAAAAATCTTGACTGAGGTCTAACTTAGTTCTCACTGAGAATTATAATACGTAAGGGTAAGGGCTTAGATGATACCACGGGCAAGGTTCTGGCTCCGGCTGAAGTCCGTCGGCCATCACCGCCACCTTACAGCGCATCACCTTGTCACGGGTGTCGTCGCCTTGGTAGACCAGCATCCGGGTGCGGTCGCTGTAGATCGCCACGTCGGCGTCGAGCTCCACCCGCCTAGACCGGCGCCACTCCGACACCATGCGCTCCCGGAGGCGCCTCGAGAGCCCCACGCCGTCGGCCGTGGCCACCACCTGGACGCCTCTCCCCCATGGCTCCCGGGACATGCAGCCGCACGGCTCCACCTTGGCCCATCCGAGGGCGACGCCGGAGTAGGTGAGGACCACCTCGGCGCGGTCAACACAGGTCTTGCTCGTCCGCAGCGTGAGGTTGAACGCCGGCGAGACTAGGCTGCCCGGCCGGGCCACGTCGATGCCCTCGTAGCTGGCGATGCCGACGGAGAAAGCCGGCAGGTTGCGGCCAACCATGTATTCCATGGGCGCAACCGTGAGCCCCGCCACTACGGCCGAAACAATTAGGATTAATAGGAAGCCGCGCCAGCCTAGTTGGGAGCCGGAAGTCGCCGGCGGCGCGTTGCCCAGGACTGGTGCTTCATCGTCGCGCTGATCGGCGGGGATGGCGCGGTAGGCTGCCTGTTCTAGGTCAATGCCCATGTTTGGATCTTTGGACTATCTTACTTGCTGGCCACAAAGCTAGGTACTTCTGGTTCTTATTTATGTGGAAATGGAAACTCTGGATACATGTGTCCTGCAACGCAGTTTTCCCACATAGTCACGTGCGTCCTGGTCTTATCCTGTCCGTTGAAAGATTGAAGATTCGCGCCGATCTCTGCCTGACGCACACTGCCGCGATAGGCTAATTGGTAGAACCTGCCCAAGCGGCAGCTTAAAGGTGTGTTTGGTAGCCCGGACCATTAGAGAATAGCTATCTGACCTCATACAAGCTGATCCTAGCTAAGCTGGGTTGAGATTTTGCAGCGTGTTTGGTAGGTCGGGTTGGTTGAGACATGTTGGCTGTATCTGTTGTTTGTTAGGTTGTATGTGGTGAGATATGCTGGGAAGGTTTAAAACTTACACAAAGATCCCTGACTAAAAAAATAACAAGTAATCAGATCCCTACAAAAAGCAATCAAGTCCCTCTGTACAAAATACAAAGCAATCGGGTCCTTCAAAAAAGCAATCGGGTCCCTAGCAGGAAAACTCCGGCGAGGGAGCTCCGGTGGCGGCTCGAGGCGGTGGCTGGCCATCGCGGTGCTGCCCGTGAGTGGCCGTCGTGGCGCTGCCCGAGGATGGCTGTCGCGGCGCTGCCCGTGGCTGGCCGTCGCGGCTCTGCCCATGGATGGCCGTGGGGACGGAGCTCCTGTGAATGGCTGTGGCGGTGTCGCGAGGAAGCTCCGGTGGCTCTTCGTGGCGAGGAAGATCCGGGACCTCCGGTAGCGGCCGAGGCGAGAGCATTCCGTGGCTGCCGGCATCGAAGAGGCTGCGGAGAAGGCCGGCGTCGAGAGATCCTGTGGCTGGCTATGGCGGCGTCCTGGTGCAGCGGAGGCGTCCGGCGTCAAGGCGGCGGCATCCAGCATCGAGGAATCGGTGTCCGGCTTCGAGGAGGGCTGCGGAGGAGGCCGGCGTCGGGGAGGCCGCTGGCGTCAAGGAGGAGGCGGCAGGTGCTCATGAGCTAGAGCGAGAGCAGGTTTGGGGGAAAATGAGGTAGGGGCGTTTGACCCCTGTAGAATTTCGGCGCAGTGCGGGGCGCGGGGGGATTTTTCCGAGCGAGGTCAGCCCTGCCCAAGTGCGAAGCTCGATTTGAGCTTCTCTAGCGGGCAGGGCTGAGTGGCTGTTTCGGGGTGAGTTGGGCAGTGCCCAGCTGAGACAACCGGGATAACAAACAACTAGATTTGTAAATATCTCGGTCGGGAAGAGATTTGGTGGGTTGGCCCGGGCTACCAAACACGCCCTAAGTGTACTAAACCGGTCGAAAGCTCCGCCATGGATGTGACGGGAAGCTTCCCGAGCTTCACGGAGCTGCTTGGTAGGGTCTCCCAGACGGCATTCTTGCGGTGAGTTTTTCCCTCCTGAACCCAGCCATTTGCAAATCCCCAACCCCCACTAGCTGATTTCAGATCGAGATCTGAGGTACCTAAAATTTCTAGGACGAGAAAGACGAGCTCGGCTTGGACGAGGACGGCGAGCTCGGCCTGGACTAGGACAGCGTCGGTCCTGGACGCGAACTCGAGCTACGGCCGGCACGCAGACCCGAGGTGGCGAGCGCAGCGACGGACGCAAGGCGCGGTGACGGACGCGAGGCGCAGCGATGGACGCAGACCATGGAGGTCGCCGGGCTGTCTGGAGTTTGCCGTCCCCGAGCTCGACCGGGACACGACGGGGGAGGGCGCAGAGGCGTCGATGGCCTGGACGAGGATGGAGAGCGTGGACGGCGAGCTCGGCGGCCTGGAAGAGAGCGGCGTCGGGCCTGGACGAGGCCTGCGTCAGGCCCGGCCAGCACGCGGAGACGAGCGCGGCGATGGACGCGAGGCGCGGCTACGAGCGACGACGGACGCGAGGAGGAGCCCTATGGGGCGGGGCAGCCGGACGGCGGGGCGGCTGGGGCGGCGGGGTAGCGGATCGAGGGCGGCGGCTCGCGGGCGGTGGGCAGCGGCTATGTGTTGGGGAAGGAGAGGATCGAGAGAGCCCTATGCCTGGAGTGGGGAGAGCACAGTAAGTTAGGCAAGTCTGGGGCAAAACACAGGCACGCACCTAACAGGACGGTAAGGGGGGGGGCTGAGACTTTGAGCCAGTCAACGGTGCGAATCGCGAAGCACGAAATGAACGGTTCAGATAAGCCCGGAACGCACATCCGTATGTGGTATTTGTTTTTCGTGCGTCCTGAGCCCAACTGCTGCACGAATATATCGTCCAGGACTCAGTCACGAGGCAGTTTGGAATTGGTTCTATAATGGAGTTCCTAAGCGAAACTCTCGCACGCAGTCTAAACTGATCATCCGCGCGTATAGGGATAGGGATCAAGATCCTCATCTGTTAAGATCCACCGAAAAAGAAAAAGGTCCCAGACCTCAACCATCTAAGCCATGGAAGAACGTTTCGCGCAGAGGCATCCTGAACTCCTGGTGCCGTTGATCGTATTCTTCACTCTGCTCCTCCTGGCCATCGGCCTCCCCTTGATCATCATGCTCGACTCAACTCCGCCCGAGTTCTCGGCGACCGTCTCCGGCTATGAGGGCCTCGTCCGGAGCGCCGGCGCGGGGGCCGTGCCGCCCGCCTTCCGCGTGGCCCTCCGCGTCAAGAACGGCAACGTGTGGCGGCACTGCTACAAGGTGCACCGCGCGGTGGTGGAGTACGACGGCGTGCCGCTGGCCTCGGCGGATCTCGACGGCTTCTGCGTCCCGGCAAAGAGCGTCGTCGAGGTGCCCGTCTTGGCTGCCGGCGAGGGGCTGGGGATGCCCGATCAGCTGTACAAGAGTCTCGAGGGCCGGCGCGAGCGGCAGGAGCGCGTGCCACTGGAGGTGAGGCTGATGCTGAAAGGGAATGATAGTATACTGTTCATGCTGCTGCGGTGCACGGCGATGCTGGATGGGCGGCCGGACTTGCCGTCTCGATGCCTGCTTTTCTTCTTGATGGAGCCAGGAGCCAGGTAGGATGGATGGCGAGTGACTCGATGTAGGTGGATCGGATTGATCGTGATCTTATTCTCTTCTCCTTTCTATGATATGTGTGATTGCTAGGAATTAGTAAACCCTTATGATCTCTCTCAATAAAGAGTGCTTAATTTCGTTTCTCTTTGTCCATAAATTACACATGTTTGTAAATCCTTCCATATCATAATTGATAATGACATTTCCCCCATATATCTCTGAACTTTGAGATATTTGTGGTTTATCACCTACCTTTGTTAAGCATACACAGTACTTCCGAGGCAAGTGACATTATGGAATCACGGTTACAACTCATTATTCGGTTGCAACCCAACCTCCAAATCATAGTGGACGAATCGCAAAGCAAATCTGATGGTATATGATTTGATTGAGCACTAGAATCAATAATTCCGGTAAAATATAAGGCGTGTTTGGTCGTTTATTGTACTTAAATGCTTATTATACATTTTGCTATGAAAAAATGACACGACTATATTTCATGTGCTTGGAGTTGATAATTCATGCGCTCGCCGCACAACACACTTCATAGTGGTGGCCAGACTTTGTTGCTCGCCTCTTGGCGTTGAACACGAAGACCGCGAACTCTATCATTATACTATGAAATTCCTGCGTACATGATATCTGTTTGATTTATAAAAGAATGCTTTTCTAAAGAGTTTATTCCTTGATGATTCACCAGAAAATCCATTGATCCAAAGACATGCTACGGCTTTACTTTATTTATGTCATAATCATAAAGCCCTAGTCCCTAGATGATACCATGGGTAAGGTTCTGGCTCCGGCTGAAGTCCGTCCGCCATCACCACCATGTTACAGCGCATCACCTTGTCACGGCGGTCGTCCCCGAGGTAGAACCCCGGCCCGTGTGCGTCGTTGTAGATCACCATGTTGGCGTCGAGCTCCACCCGCCCGGAACGGCGCCACTCTGACGCCATGCGCTCCCGGAGGCGCCTCGACAGCCCCACGCCATGGGCCCTGGCCACCACCTGGACGTCTCTCCCCCAGGGCTCCCGGGACACGCAGCCGCGCGGCTCCACCCGCGCCCATCCGAGCGCGACGCCGGAATACGGCAGGACCACCTCGGCGCGGTCAACGCACGTCTTGGTCGTCCGCAGCGTGAGGTTGAACGCCGGCGAGACGACGCTGCCCGGTCGGGCCACGTCGATGCCCTCGTAGCCGGCGAGGCTGACTGTCTCTCGAAATAGGCTTTCGCCCCGCTTTATAAATAAAGCCAAACGGCCGAACCGATACAAAGTGATGAGGAGAACCTCTTACAAAGAAGATAAAAGATAGCTAAAAACGTACAGGAGAACCGGACTTGCCACCAGTGACACCGGAACGAGACCGAGATGTACTGAAGCTCCGCAATGACATTCCCAAGAGAGTGACGACGTAGCATGCCGCCGCCATCGAGACCAAGAAGGTCAAGGGTTTTCACCCGGAGCCCTGGCATAGAGAAGGTACCCACAACGATGCCCCCAAGAGGGTTACGGTACCTGTAGGCATCGCCACCGTTGGCGCCAGAGCGCTGAGCTTTCACCCGGAAAAACCTTCGAACCATACCCGGTAGATCAGACCGTCCATTGCCACCGAGCCAAGCCTCCAAGACACGATCTGAGAGCCGATGTTGCCGAAGCGCCGTCAACTCCAGGGTCACCCGCCGCCTACTCCTCGCCACCCACATGGCCAAAGAGAAAGACCATCACCGCCGCCACGTCACTCGCCGTAGAGTCGTAGGCGCAGACCACCCTCTCGAGGCCGCCGCCCCGGCATCCAATGTCACATCCCGATGACACAGCAGGCACCACCACGGCAGCACCACCAGTGCAAACGGGGGAGGTCGAGGACAGCCAGTCAGCACTCAGATAGTGAGGTACAATGAGCAGGATAGACATCCGCAAGTCGCACCTGTAGTGTCCGAAATGGGACTACCGAGTGGCCACCACATCTAGGCCCTCCTGGCCCGGATCCGGCACCCCAGCCAATCCGAACAATGGGGTGGGCTCCGAGAGCCCCTGAAACCAATCCGATAGCAGGGCATGCCTTACCTAGATCGGGCCCAAATGGGCCTAGATCTGGGCCGAGGCCCGTGCCGTCCATGGCCAGCGCCACCTGCTGTCGTCCGAGCGCCGCAGCCGTCCAGGACCTCGCCACCACCAGCGCCATAGGTGCCTACCGTCGTCGCGCCAGCCATGACCGCCGGGGCGAGACCAGCCGGACCAGCGCACAGAGCTGATGAGGCCGCCTGCCTGAGCACCATCCACCGCCGCCGACCTTGTACCGAAGGAGACGCCGCACCGACGCCACCACCGCACCACACAACCACCTTCCAGCGATGTTGCCGCCGCGCCAGCCCAGCTCGCCCCCGCCGTCGGAGGCCTGCACCAGGCCAGCGTCCTCGCCAGGAGAGCCGCCCCGCGTGACCCCTGCACCCCGCGGGAAGAAGGAGCGGCCTCGCCGCCGCCAGCACCACACGGGCTTCGCCCGGCTGCGCCCTCCGGCGGCGGCGAGGGAGAAGGGGGCTGAGAAGAGGACCGAGACCGGCGGCGGCGCTAGGGTTTCCCCGTGTCGCTCGCGGGGAGCGACGCGGGGTGGGGGGTCTTTTTTCGATCGTCTTACTACTCTCCGAGGCTGACTGAGAAAGCCGACATGTTGGCTTGCGACATGTATTCCAGGATCCAGGGGCACAAATATGAGCACCATCACTACAGCCGTAACAGTTGTCGCGGCTAGATAGGCTCGCCAGCCAGGTTGGTCGCCGGCGACGCGTTGCCCAAGACTGGTGCTTCATCGTCGCGCACTCGCGCGGATCGGCAGGGATGGCTTGGTAGACTGTCTGTTCTATGTCAACTCCCATGTTTCAATCTTGGACTGCTGGCCACGAAGCTACTTCTGGCTCTTATTTATATGGAACTCTGGATCATGAGGAGATCCTGCGCACGATGTATATTCAGAAGGGGTCCTTCTGGTTTCCGTTTGTGAGCCAACTGCTGGACGAATCTATCGGCCAGGACTCTGGAGGCAGTTTGGAATTGGTACTATATCCAGCGATAGTATCTAGCGTTCCTAAACGAAACTCTCGTGCGTGAGCGATCTAAACGGACCTTCCGGACGTATAGAGATCGAGATCCTCTCATCTGTACGGCCGGCCCGTATCTCTTTGCCTTGTACGTACGTTCGAGACGGCGCCCGTCAAAACCTAATTACAATACCTCACTTAGTTTTCATCATCATCAACCAAAAGAAAAAGGTTCCAAACCCCAATCATCTAGCCAAGGAAGAAAGTTCCGCGCGGAAGCACCTGGAGGGGGCGTTGTTCGTATTCTTCGTTCTGCTCGTCTCGGTCGCCCTCACCCTCCTCGCCTTCATGCTCAAGTCAACTCCGCCCGAGTTCTCCGCGACCGTCTCCGGCTAGGAGGGCCTCGTCCGGAGCGCTGGCGCGGGGGCCCTGCCGCCCGCCTTCGGCGTGGCCTCCGCTTCAAGAACGACAACGTGTGGCGGCACTGCTACACTAGTAGAAGAAAGGCTTTCATATGTCCCTTTTAGTCCTCAAATAGTTTAAGCTGGGACTAAAAGGTACATTAGTCTTGATTCAAGCGGCTAGAGTCGCGCACAAGTACGACCAACCCCTAATCTCATTTCGTAATGGACCCTTTAGTCCCGGCCGTCGCCTATATCTTCCTCGTCCTGCCCCGAGCTACAGCCAAATGCGCATTAATGGTGGTTGAGCTACACTCTTGAGTCGGGAGGTCATGCCCAATATTTTTTACAAAATTGTCAAAAATTTGATGTGCCCCTATCTATCCAAGTGTTCTAAAAGGTTAGTAACTTCATCCTTTCATCTCTAATTGTAGTATTTAATGTGAGTGCAATCATTTTTGTTCTTAAAATTCCTTATATAAACCCTCTCAAAAAATTATCACCAATTACCAAAATAGGGGAGATTGAAAGTGCATTTGCCCTCATGTGTGGTTTTGATAATTAATGACAATCCCTATTGACTAATGTTTTTATTGAGTTTAATATGAAGGAACCATCTATAGATAATACTTGAAGACCATGTGTTGGATTCAATGTTGGATGCCATAAATATCAAGATATACTTTGAGCATTGGCATCAAGATCATCGGTTTGAAGAGATGAATATGATCTTGAGAGTTTGGCTACAAGAGAAAAATTCAAATGATGGCTCTATGTCAAGGTTGCCATTGTCTCATGTGTTGAGCCATGGGTGACCAAGACTTAAAGCATGCAATCAAATGAAGAATTCTTTATGCATCTCAAGATACATTTGATAGAGCATGAGAAGATATAAGGTTGACCAAGTCAAAGAGATAATAGTGGAATCAAGTGGGTCAACTCACGAAGCATAAGGATGTACCATGTGGATCAAGTGATCTTGTGGTATGGTAAGCCTTGACAATTATGCTTTGTATTCTAGCCCATGATATATGTGTGTTGCATTACTATGTGGGGTTAGGTATCTTTGCATGGGCTTACATCAAAAGAAGGATTCAGTATGGCCCATGGGAGAATGAAATCAAATGATGTTCATCATCAAGGTTGAGTTCTGCAAGTTCAAGATAAGCATCTCAAGAAGATCATATGTTTGAAGCTTGCTGTCCATTTGATGATAATGGACTTGTGAAGATGAGTGTTAACGAAGCTATCCCATAATGGTTTATGGGGGAGAAAATTAAAGTCTTCGCGAAGCAACAATGATCAAGTGAAGCATTCCGGCTTGACGGGAGCATGAAGCATTGTCATCAAGATCAAGCGGGATGCTCAAGGTAAAGGTATGTCCTTGCTAGGTTTTCTTTTTACCGTTCTCAAGGTGTTTGTTGGAGACCGGGTTATAGGATAGATAGCCGCACTATCAAGAGGGGCTTTCAGTTGGGTAACTTGATCACATCGTCATAGGGAGCTCAATACTTTGCATACTTTGCATCTCCCTCTTGTTGCTTCTTGGTGTTTTTTTTATGAGGTTCTTGAGCTTATTGCTAGCTTTTCAACAAGCCCAAGTTCATCGAAAACGGAATCCAAATGCATCTTCTATTGCATTTTCGAGTTGAGGGGTTTTATCGGTTCTTCACTTTGGAAGGTTTCACACCTCTCCACATTTGATATTTTCCCTCTTGACATTTCTTGGTGTTTCTATGCATAAAGTTGTATTACTTTTTCTAAGCTTTTCAAAAATCCTAAGTTTGCTAAAAATGGAGTTTGGATGCAAAAGATATCGCATTTTTTGTATGAGTGTTTTTGCTGTTTTGCAAATCCGGAGTGAAATCCGGAGTTGCTTTGGGCTGAGCAGTGGCGTTGTACTCGCTCTAGAGTACAGGCCGGAGCCACTCTGGGCTCTGCTCCGGAGCACCCCGAAAACTCTATAACGGGTAGTTTTCTTGCCCTATAAAAGGGGGCTTCTTCCCCAACGGTTCCCTAAGGTTCTAGAGCTCGAAATACATCTCCATTGTTGACCTTGAGAGCTTTCTTCATCATCTCATCCCTCCTATGATTCTTGCATATTTTTGAGGGATTTAGAAGAGGAGATCTAGATCTACAATCCCCACTAACTCATTCCTCCTCTAAGTGAGGGGAACCTTGGGGTCATTAGTTGATCTCCACCATTATTCTTCCTCTCTAATCCCATCCTAGCATTTGTTGCTTTGGTGAGATTTGGGAGTGAGGGATTTGAGAACCTTTGGTGTTCTTGCATTGCATTTTTTGCATAAGTGTTGAGCTCTCCATTACGATTAGTTCGAGTGAGAGACCGTGAGCTTGTTACTCTTGGAGGGTGACCTCTGATGACCCACAAGTATAGGGGGTCTATCGTAGTACTTTCGATAAATAAGAGTGTTGAACCCAACGAGGAGCAGAAGGTGTTGACAAGCAGTTTTGATCAAGGAATCACTATAAATACTAGCAAACGGGTTTTCAGGGGTATTTGATAATGCAGATAAATAAAGTACGAGTAAATAAAAGACAGTAATAATAAATGCTGCGAGTATCCCAATCCTTTCTAGAGCAAAGGACAAGCCGGTTGTGTTACTTATGATTACCAAATGCTCCTGAGGACACACGGGAGTTTCTGTCAAATGCTTTCGCTTCATATAGTTGATTAATCTTCATTGGTTTGATAGGTGTTATGGGGGTGAACCTATGCTAATGCACTACCCCAACTTGGACTAATACAAACTTGTGATTATACCCCTTGCAAGCATCCGCAACTACAAGAAAGTAATTAAGATAAATCTAACCACAACCTTAAACTCTGAGATCCTACACTCCCTGGTGCACTGGTTTCCCAACGGGGTTTAGGTTTCTGTCGCTCTGGCAACCTCACAATTAGTAGCCAAATACAGAATGCATTCTACTAGGCCCATAAAGGTGAAGTATCATGTAGTCGATGTTCACATGACACCACTAGTATAATAGCACTGCAACATAAATATCAAACCATTAAATATTACTCAACATAGTTCCACTACTAACATCTTGACTTCTCCCGTGTCCTCAAGAACTAAACAAACTACTCACAAGACACCATATAGATCATGATCAGAGGTGAAATAATGATGAATAACAATCTGGACATAAACCTTAATTCAATGATTTCACTCAATAGCATCAACTACAAGTAGTAATCAACACCGGGAAAGTTTCCCCTATGAACTAGACAAGATTCACCCCAAGATGTTACAGCGGGACGTCGTGGTGATGAAGGTGCTGGTGGCGATGGTGATGATGATGATGATCCCGATGAAGCCTAGCTCGATGACGGTGATGATGGCGACGATTTCCCCCCTCTAGGAAGGAATTTCCCCGGCAGATTTCTGCCTGCCGGGGAGCTTTCTCTCTCTGTGTGTTTTCCGCCCTGCAGAGGCGGCGGAGTCTTTCTGCGATCCCCCCAGTCTTAGGTTTTGGGGGGGACGATATACACGAAGGGGCACTGGCAGAGGTGGGCTAGGGCGGCCACACCACCTGGCGGCGCGGCCTAGGGCTGGCCCGCACCAGGGGGAGATGCCCCAAGATACCGGCCTCACGCACAACCTCGCCAGTGGTGATATGCCGTAGGAGACCAATCTCGCGGCGGCCATCCTTGCTGCATAGGTGTGCTCTCCCCGTCATGTCAGAGGGGACATGGTCGACCGCTTCTCCAAGTTCTAGCAAGCGCTTGGCGGCTTGGCCTTGGCATCGGCAAGAACAACAGGGATCAGTGGAGAATCACAAAGCCTCGTCTGACGACTGCCGAGCTGCATGGCCCCCATCTCGCTCTCGTGGATGCGTTCGTAGCTCCAGGGCCTCTCTGCGGCTCCTTCACTCCATGCCCCCAGCCAGAGCTCGACCATATGCAGCCCCTGACGCCGTCGTACTCTGGCTCCTCCTCGCACTGCCTCTCATTGGGCATGGTCTGATTGGTCTCGCGGCGTGATGGCATGGGCTGCTCTAGCTCTTCCTCCATCGCCCTACCAGGTCCGATGCGATCGGAGCGCAGCCATGTCAGTAGGTGGTGGTGCCGGAAGGCAAAAGGGCAACCTGGTGGTGGCAGGATCTGGTGATTCGCCATTTCGCCTGCAGGTGGTGTCGTTCTTGAGAAAAATCGAGCGAGTCTGCTTTGCAGCTGGTCAGCCATGGAACTTGCTCAGCATGCTAGAGTTAGTGGAGCTGGTCCGCCGTGGCTGTCGGAATCTCCACCATCAGGTTGACCTCTCTTGATGATGTGCTTGTCGGAATTGCAGTTGCAGCATGCACTGCGTCAGGTACCTGAATTGGGGGCACTTGAAAGTGCCGGCATAGCTCAAAAAACTACTGCAATTCAACTTTGGAGGCAGTTTTAAAAGCGCTGCATTAAGTGGTGTCAGGAATTGTCTTTGCCGACAGTTTTTGGAAGTGCCGGCATAAGTCATATTAGAGGCAGATTTAAAAGTGCCACCAAAGTAATAGCTGGCAGTTTAAGAAAACGCCACCATAATTAACAGTGGTTGTTTGTCAAAATGCCGGCTATTACATTGGAGGCAGTTAGCCAAAATGCCAACTTTTTATTCAAAGGCAGTGAGCCAAAATGCTAGGAAAAAATTTGAGACAGTTAGCCAAAATGCCAGGAAAAACATTATGAGGCAGTTCAGTTAAATGCCATGAAAATCATTTTGAGGCAGTTCAGTTAAATGCCACGAAAATCATTTTGAGGCAGTTAGCCAAAATGCCAGGAAAATAATTTTGAGGCAGTTCAGTTAAATGCCAGGGATAGTTTTCTAGGCGGATTCAAAAAGAACCAGGGGATTTCAAATCCAGACATTTATTTGAAATCTAGGCAAGCAGAATCAGAGTCAAATGCAATTACAAATTCAAATTTTTGAATCAGATTCAAATTTTGATTCAGTCACAGTCCAATTATTACAATCTCAATCTCACATATCAATCTCAATCTCACATATCAAATGCAATCACAAATTCAATCTCAATCACACAATCTCACATATCATTCTCAATCTGGACTTAACTTAAACAACCTTGGCCTCTCCCAGACAGATAACTTACACATCATTCTGAGTATTCTGGCTTGTTAAAGCTTTCAGACTTCTTTTTCTCTTCCTGGATTTCAGGACAATCGGTTCTATGCCTGCTTGTTGCTCCAGCGTCAAAGTAAGCCCATCTGATCTGCTATTTTTCCTCAGATTCTTATCCATATCTCTAAGTATTTCTGCGTATCCCTCATCAAAATCTTCAGTAGATACCTACGGGTTGAGCATGACCATGTAACACAAGAAATTACTACAATTTCAGATGTAAGTATGTTGTATTTCAGATACATCTATTACTGCAATCATGTAACACAAGAAAAGATACTCACATTGTGTCTTGGCCATGACACCGATCGTGCTTGAGCATGACCTAGTAACCTCATTTTTCCTTGTGCTTGTGGCAGAATGGTTGTACTTCTCATTATCATGTTGACAGTAACTTGTATGTGATCTTCGGAATCAGCATCCAGGACAGTCGCTAGTGCTACTGAAGGGAATATGCCCGAGAGGCAATAATAAAGTGGTTATTATCATATTCCATGTTTATGATAAATGTTTATTTCTCATGCTAGAATTGTATTAATCAGAAACATTAATACTTGTATGATTAATAAACTAAAAAGGTTCCTAGTAAAGCCTCTCTTTTATACTAGCTTGTTGATTAACCGATGATCAAGGTTTCCTGATCATGAACATTGGATGTTGTTAATAACGGGGTCATATCATTAGAAGAATGATGTGATGAACACTCACACCCATAGTACGAATAGCAATACGATCAAGTCATCAAGTTCATTGCTATATCAAACTCATATGAAATAGTTCTAATCCTCAGACCATGAGATCATGTTAATCACTGATGCCGGAAGAGTGCTTTGATGATATCAAACGTCACACCGTTACAGGGTGATTATAAAGGTTAATTTGGGTATTCTGAAAGTATTAGTTGAGGCTCATGGATCAAGAGTGAGATTTGTCCATCCGGATGACGGAAAGATATTCTCTGGGCCCTTCTCGGTGATATTGCATTAGAATCGCTTGCAAGCATGTGACTAGGTCACGGGAATGCATTATCACAGAACGATTAAAGAGACTTGTCGGAAACGAGATCGAACTAGGTATGGTTGATACCAAATGATCGGATCTCGGACAAGTAATAATATCGCGAGATAAAAGGAATTAACTATGTTCGTTATTGGTTCACACGATCACTAGTTCATCGTTGAGTAAGTGGGAGTCATCATGGATTTCCAGATCCCGCTGATGATTATTGATCGGAGAGGAGTCTCGATCATGTCCACGTTATTCACGAACCGTAGGGTGACACACTTAAGGTTCGCCGTCGTTTTTGAGTGGATACGATACTCCGATCGAATTACAGGACAGCATGAGGGTTGTTTTGGAAAAGTGCCGAAACTGTTTCGGTATATCGAAATAACTCAAGGGGGTATTTGTTAATGTTTGTTAATTGATTGAATTAACAAATATTAAAGAAATAAAAATGTTTTATTAAATCAATTAGTATGAATTTAATTAGCATGAATGTCATGCAAAATTAAATGGGGGGGGGTTACCTCATGTTGATGAGGGGGTTACCACCATGAAGAGGGGGTTACCACCATGAAGTGGAGGTTACCACCATGAAGAGGGGGCTGCCACCTCCTCTCCTATAAAAGGAGCCCTCTTCTCCCTCTTCACACACTACTTGATTCTCCCCTTCCCCGCATAGTTGCTGCCCAATATCCGTCTTAGCTTAGCGAAGCTCTTCCGGATTGTTAGTTCGAGTTTCACACACTTGGAGAAGTGAGTGTTGGAGTGTCCGGCGGATCCCTTCTTCCGCTGTCCCGCTGGACCGAGGGCGTGGAGGAGTTGACGACGAGTTGTACGTGTGACCGAGCACGGGGGGCGCTGCCAGTTGTGGCGCCGTGTACGCGATCTCGTGATCGTCAAGTGAACCACTACGTTGACTACGTCAAGTGAACGACTACGTCGATTACGTGCGTCTTCCTCGACTCTCCATTGGCAACGTTTGTGCGGGAACGTAATCCCCGCTTCCGGTCTTCGAGGGTCAGTTAATCGTTGCTACCATCTCGTAGAGTTTTCTTGGCTAGTTTTTGTGTTCATGCGTAGGAAATTTTTTGTTTTCTATGCTACGAACCCATCAGTGGTATCAGAGCCATCTCTATGCGTAGTTGGTATGCACGGTTAGAACACATGTGGATGTGGACATTGATGATCATGTTATTGCAATTTATTTTTGTATTTTGGATCATAGTGGCATAGTGGGATTGAAGCTGCCCGAGACTAACATTACGTGACCGCGTTCACGAGACTTGTCCCACACTTGACATGCTTCGGCATATGTGGCTTTGCGGGTGCACGTTTCTCCCACTATAGTTATGATCTATTTTATAAAGAATTGTTAATAATATTTTATCACCGTTGTGATTATATGTTCGTAGGTAAGAACGGTTCTTCCTAGAAAGCCCCAAACCACGTAAAATATACAAGACAAATTAGAAGCGTCTAACTTGTTTTTGCAGGGCATGTGATGTGATATGGTTAAATTATTTATGTTACAAATTGTATGCAATGATCCTTTTTGTAAGTTATAAACAACCGGCAGGAGTCATATGGTTGTCTTTACATTTAAATGGCCTGCGTGCCGAATATATATATCCAAGTGATATATTGTAATGGAGGAAGACAACCAAGGTGGCGCGCCATGGACCTTGGTGCTACGCCGGTGGAATGATGGAGATCATGCCATGACGCACAAGATGGAGATCGAATGCGTGAAGGACCATATCATATCACATTATATATGCATGTGATGTTTATCCTTTTATGCATCTTATTTTGCTTAGATTTAATCGCGCGGTAGCATTATAAGATGATCCCTCTCACATAAATATCAAGATAAAATGTGTTCTTCCATAACATGCACCGTCAAGAAAGTTCGTCGTTTCGAGACACCACGTGATGATCGGGTGTGACAGACTCTACGTTCACATACGACGGGTGTAAGACATTTTTACACACGCGAGTGCTATGGTTCTACTTGGCGAGCCTAGCATGTATAGACATGGCCTCGTAACACAAACCGAAAGGTTAAGCACGAGTCATATGGTTGATATGATGAACATGGTGATGTTCGCCTTTGAAACTATGCTGTTGCACGTGATGATCGGTTGCGGTATAGTGAATTTGGTTCGTGTAATCACTTAAGAAAACTAAGAGGGATGTTGTTTTTAAGTGGGAGTTCACTTAGTAATTTTGAATTATAGAACTCAATTTATCATGAACTATATCAAAGTGAATTTGCATAGTTTGTTGTAGGCATTGGCATCCATTTACTACCTTGCGATTAGCTATAATTGAGATAATAGAACTATAGAATTCTGGATGTTAACTTTACGAACTGGTATCGTATTGTTTGAATGTCAATCTAAAGTTTTAAGTCCTATTGCAAACTTTTAGCAAACCTTGGTTACTCGATAAAATTTAATAAGTAGTATTAAATCAAGAGTAACAATTCCAGTGTTAGTATCTAAGTATCACACTTGCCTCTATGATCCTTGATATTCAAAAGTTGTTTTTAGTATCAAGGTTATCTAGGAGCTGAAAGAATTGTTTCATAAACTATCATATGTGGAAGATATTTTGATATCTGAAACAATGTTTGGTTGCAATGTGATAGAGTATAATTTAGTAAGACACATGTTCTCATATTGTATGAGAATTTGTGAAGATTGGAGACGCTAGGCGTCTAGATCTCCTAAAAGGGTTTTGGGAACTAACATTATACTCACAATTCATCCTCATGAGCTATAGTAGCTTGATCATGAAAGTTGTCATAATAGGATGAATACAAGATGTCGGTAAAATGTTTACTACATTAAAAGATTACTAAAGAATGGAATTTAGAAGAACGCCAAATATTTGATTATGGTGATCTACTTCAAAGTGTGAGTCCAAGGGTATTAGTGTTTGACTAATCATGCCTTGAACTATGTGCCATGTGAATGGCGCCACTATTGATGTTGATAGATTCTTCTAGAAGGAAAAGAATTGCTAAAATAGAATCCAAAATTTATTCTGGCGGAAAAGAAAAGACTGAAAATGTACAGCTCAGGTATATAGAAGATATACATGTTATGGGTGTATTCGTTGCTTGTTAAAACAATGTGGTTCTTGAGTATTTGATACTAAATTGGTTGGTATGAACTGTCATACAGAACAACGCAATACAAGAACTACAATGGCCTAATTAACTAGCAAATAAATATGGGATGATTTTCATCAAAAACAAATAAAGTGTTATTGTGTTTCGTTGGAAGTAAACCTAGCCTTCAAGATTTGTTTTAATAATTGTTATTTTGTTATGGCATTATGAGTACAATGGTTGTTCAAATTATTACCGCATTCATAAAAGATGAATGAACGTTTATCTTGTTGGAGAAATCACATCCATAACACTGATGCTAAAAGTGTATGAAGACAAATGATTAGAAGATCACTTGTGAGTGACACCACCGTTTAAATCATATTGGAAAGTAAACATGAAGAAACTCCATGTTGATGGAATTTTGGAGTCTTTTGATTTTGAATCAATTGACGCTTGTGAAAATTTCCAAGAGATGATTAAAACTCCGTTCATAGGCCAAAGAAGAACGGACGACTAACTTATTGGATATTGTACATGTTGATGTATATAGTCCATTATGTGTAGCCGTGTGTGGTGAATTCTTGAACTTCATTTTCTTTAACCGATGATTTGAGTAGATATATGTGTATATTTACTTAATAAGGAAGAAGTATGAAATATTTGAAAAATGTTCAAAGTATTTCTAGATGAAGTTGAAAATCATTGTAATAAGAGAATAAAGAATTTATGATTGGATCATAAAGGAAGATATTTGAGTTACAAGTTTAGCAAACACCTAAAAGTTGAGGAATCGTTCCATAGACTTGTATTTCCTGAAACACCATAGGAGTATGGAGTGTTCGAGAGATGAAATCAAACTTTGTTTGACATCGTTGGATCAAAGGTGTCGTATATAAAACTGCCATTATATTTTAAGGATAAAGCTTTAGAGACTACCGCTTTTACACTGAAAAGAGCGCCATCATGATCCGTTGAAATGACACCATATGAGTTATGGCATGGGATAAAACCCAAGTTATCTTTTCTAAAATTTTGGTATGCTAGGCATATGTAAAATGTTTACAACCAAAGTCGGATAAATACGTCTTTGTAGGTTATCCCAAAGTAACTGTTGGGTATTCCTCCAGAACACTGAAGACAAAAGTGTTTGTCACTGAAAACGTCAAGTTTCCTGAGAAGGAATTTTTCGCAAAAAGTCAAGTGGGAGGACAATAGAACTTTGATTGGGTTATTGAACCTAAGCTATATGTGCTGAGTAGTGCAGCGCTGGGAAGTGTCCCGGAGGCGGCCACAATGCGCATGGCTGTCGTACCTCAAAGGTTGTGGTCACATAGATCTAAGTTCCTATTGAACCGTGTGAGTCGGGTAACAATCAAATAGTTAGATTTGAGAATAGATCATTATTGTTTGACAATGATGAACCGACTACATGCAAAGAAGCGATGATGGGCCCTGACTCCGTCAAATGGATAGAAGCCATAAAATCTGTGATAGTTCCATACACGAGAATTCAAGTTTATAAACTTGGAAGACCCTCAAAAGGCATGAAGCCTAATGAACGTATTTGGATCTATAAAGACAGACATGGATGTTTAACATCTATGAAATAGTAGACATATCGTTAAAAGAGTTTACGATTGTGTTCAAGGAGTTGACTGTGACAAGATTTGATCTTTCATAGCGATATTTTGTCTGGACGGATTACTGTAGCAACCACTACATATGCCAAGTTTGGTATATGTTAGTTGAACAAATAAGACAACATTCTTCTAATAGAATGGTTACCTAGGACATGTACATGACATGGTCCAATGGGTTTTGTAAATTCAAATGATGCTAAAAGGCATGCAAACTTCAATGGTTGAAGTAAGCATCGCGGAGTTGGAATATTCACCGTGATGAAATAATTAAAAGGTTTAGTTTCATCAGATACGATGAATATGCTTGCATTTGCAAGAAATTAAGTGGGAGCGTTGAGACATATTTTCAGTACATTATGTAGAAGACATATTGTTAATTGGAAATGATATATCTTTTATTGACATAGGTTAAGAATTTCATTAAAATTAGATTTCATTAAAACCAAAATATTGGGTCTCGATGTCTATGTAGATAGATTGAGGTGCCAATATGGTTGTGCCAAAGTACATAGATGAAATATTGAATGAAGTTCAATATAGAAACGGCGAGAAAAGTTCTTGCCGCATGGAAGAGGTTGAAACAAGATTCAGGTGTTTTTGACACTTGATGAGTGAAGACACATGAATGATTTGATCGATCATGTATTCCGTGATATGTACATATCCAGATATGTCCTATGCTCTAAATGTTATGAGTATATACCAGAGTGAAAAATGTCATAAGATGATCACTGGACAATAGTAAAGATATCCTTATGTGCTTTGGAAGGACTAAGGATATATATTATGTATGACAAAGTGACACATAGTTCATTGTAAAGTGTTACATTGATAGTAAGTTTGTCACAAGATACAAATTAAGTTTATCTCAATTTTAACTATGTGTTTAGGCGGCACAATGTAATGGAAGGAAGTTCCATATTGGATTTGGATGAGTTCCAAACTTAAGACATTGTGATGGATTCTACAACAAAGGTTGAGTATATGGCTGCTTTAGAAGTAGCAACAAAGGGCATTTGTGTCAAGAAGTTTGTTATCAAACTGGGTGTAGTTCCAAGCTGGCTATTACTGTGAAGATCTATTGTGCGACACTAGTGACAACATGATTTTAGCTAAAGGAACTAAGGTCTCACCAAAGGACCAAATTTATACCCAACTATCTCATTTGAGAATGAGTGATGCGTAGAGACGCAAAGACATGTAAATACACACAGAACTGAAAGTGTCAGATCTGGAGATCAGATTAACCACATGCAACGCATACAGATAACACGTGAAAGCCATAAGTGTTATATACGCAAGTATCAACTAGATTATTGACTCTAGTGCAAGTGGGAGACTGAAGGGAATATGCCCGAGAGGCAATAATAAAGTGGTTATTATCATATTCCATGTTTATGATAAATGTTTATTTCTCATGCTAGAATTGTATTAATCGGAAACATTAATACTTGTGTGATTAATAAACTAAAAAGGTTCCTAGTAAAGCCTCTCTTTTATACTAGCTTGTTGATTAACCGATGATCAAGGTTTCCTGATCATGAACATTGGATGTTGTTAATAACGGGGTCATATCATTAGAAGAATAATGTGATGAACACTCACACCCATAGTATGAATAGCAATACGATCAAGTCATCAAGTTCATTGCTATATCAAACTCATACGAAATAGTTCTAATCCTCAGACCATGAGATCATGTTAATCACTGATGCCGAAAGAGTGCTTTGATGATATCAAACGTCACACCGTTACAGGGTGATTATACAGGTTGATTTGGGTATTCTGAAAGTATTAGTTGAGGCTCATGGATCAAGAGTGGGATTTGTCCATCCGGATGACGGAAAGATATTCTCTAGGCCCTTCTCGGTGATATTGCATTAGAATCACTTGCAAGCATGTGACTAGGTCACGGGAATGGATTATCACAGAACGAGTAAAGAGACTTGTCGGGAACGAGATCGAACTAGGTATGGTTGATACCAAATGATCGGATCTCGGACAAGTAATAATATCGCGAGACAAAAGGAATTAACTATGTTCATTATTGGTTCACACGATCACTAGTTCATCGTTGAGTAAGTGGGAGTCATCATGGATTTCCAGATCCCACTGATGATTATTGATCAGAGAGGAGTCTCGATCATGTCCACGTTATTCACGAACCGTAGGGTGACACACTTAAGGTTCGCCGTCGTTTTTGAGTGGATACGATACTCCGATCGAATTACAGGACAGCATGAGGGTTGTTTTGGAAAAGTGCCGAAACTGTTTCGGTATATCGAAATAACTCAAGGGGGTATTTGTTAATGTTTGTTAATTGATTGAATTAACAAATATTAAAGAAATAAAAATGTTTTATTAAATCAATTAGTATGAATTTAATTAGCATGAATGTCATGCAAAATTAAATGGGGGGGTTACCTCATGTTGATGAGGGGGTTACCACCATGAAGAGGGGGTTACCACCATGAAGTGGAGGTTACCACCATGAAGAGGGAGCTGCCACCTCCTCTCCTATAAAAGGAGCCCTCTTCTCCCTCTTCACATACTACTTGATTCTCCCCTTCCCCGCATAGTTGCTGCCCAATATCCGTCTTAGCTTAGCGAAGCTCTGCCGGATTGTTATTTCGAGTTTCACACACTTGGAGAAGTGAGTGTTGGAGTGTCCGGCGGATCCCTTCTTCCGCTGCCCCGCTGGACCGAGGGCGTGGAGGAGTCGACGACGAGTTGTACGTGTGACCGAGCATGGGGGCGCTGCCAGTTGTGGCGCCGTGTACGCGATCTCGTGATCGTCAAGTGAACCACTACGCCGAATACGTCAAGTGAACGACTACGTTGACTACGTGCATCTTCCTCGACTCTCCATCGGCAACGTTTGTGCGGGAATGTAATCCCCGCTTCCGGTCTTCGAGGGTCAGTTAATCGTTGCTACCATCTCGTAGAGTTTTCTTGGCTAGTTTTTGTGTTCATGCGTAGGAAATTTTTTGTTTTCTATGCTACGAACCCATCAGCTACCACATCCTCACTTCTTGGTGAAGTTAGTGCTACCTTCATACCAGCTTTTATATGTTTGCTCATAGTCTTCTTTCTATTGTTCTCATTATTGTACTTCAAATTAGCTTCTGCCTTCTCCACTTTAATTTCATGTATCCTGGTTACATCTACATCCTCAAGTTACAAATAATCAGTTCCAGTTCATTCTAGTTACAATTATGTTAGTTGAGAAAAAGTGTATCTTGGCGCTTCAAATATTGAGTAATGAAGTGCTAGCACAACTTGACTAGTGTAAGCAGTTCTTGCTGCACATTCAGTTTTGTTTAACTAATGAAGTGCTAGCTCAACTAAACTAGTGCAGTTTGGTTACCTTCTGAAATGCAATCTGTGATGATTTTGATTGACAGTCTGCAACTTGTTGAGATTTATTTGCTTCACCAACTTCATTCTGAAGGTTTGATGAGACTAAATCTTCTTTTCTACCTTTCTGTCTTCTACTCCCTCTGATCAGAAATAACCGTCGGGCACTTAGTACAAACTTTGTACTAAGCTAGTACAAAATTGGAGACAATTATTTCCGATCGGAGGGAGTAGGAGCTACCTTTTCCTGTATAAAGTAAAATCACCACATATAATGTACAGCACAAACACCATATTTAACAAACTGATTGGCAACATGGAATCAAAAGTTTATATTGTGCCTTTGATTGTAAACCTGCATCTTCTTTTCTACCCTTTGTGTTCTTCCATGCTTCCTTGTCCTACACATTGAGGAAAACCATTTTCAAGGTTATGAACTGGATTGTCAAAGCCACAACATTTTTAAAGAAGTTTTATTCTTTACCTTTGATGCTGAGCCGGCACCTTTACTTGCATTTAGGTTCTGTCTTATAGGAACTTCATTATCCTGCATTCAGGAAAAATAATTTTATAAGATGAACATAACCCCACAGCATTTGTTAGATTTCAAACAATTTTTGCACACCATAAATCCTGAGATTCCAACTTCTTTTCTCCTCTTTTGGTCCTGGATTATAGGAACTTCCTTCTCCTGTAATTACAGATGCTGAACAAATTATTACCTCAACACTGCTATAGGAAAGATGTGTGAAGAACAACCCAAATAAAGCCTTATTCTATAAAGCCTTATTCAATACCTTTGGCGCAGACGGTGTAACATCATTGTTTGATTTCAGTTATTGTCTTTCAGATATTTCTTCTTCCTATTGTCAGATAAAGACGGGGTACCACACGACGAACCCAAAGGTTCGAACACGGGGGGTTGTACGCGTGAGACCTTGGATCGCGACGAAACACGGCGACGGAAGCCTCGAGACGCCGGAAAGCACACCGCACTGCAGAGAGAGAGAGACACCGAGCTTTACCCAGGTTCAGGGCCCTCGTGGTGAGGTAAAGCCCCTACTTCCGCCCTTCTTGTATTACAACGCGATACCTCGCGAGGAGTACAAGGTCTTGGTTATAGAGCTCTAACTGGCCGAAGGTAGAAGAACCAACTTAGCTTAGCTAGGAGCCCAGAGATGAAGATCGGATCCCCTCTAAGGGGTGGCCTCCCCTCCTTTTATGGTGTCGAGGTCCTCCTTCCCCTTATCATCTTGGGGAAGGGGTTGCCACAAACGGCCAAGGAGGAGGGACAACTGTTGTCTTGGGTCTTTGGTAGACGTAGTCTTCGTAGAGCAGTAGCGCCGGTCCACAGGAGTGGGTGGAGGAAGCTGACGTCCTCCTCTAGCGCCCTGCACCGTCCACCCTATTTTTAGAGGGGTGGCCAACAACCACTATGCCGCTTTATGCAGGCACGGCGAAAGCTGGTCTCCTCCCTGTCGGGGTAGCATGGATGGTACACAGTCTTCTATCCTTATCTTCTTGCTCAGCATGGAAACGTACTAAGCTGACTTGGATGTGGTCCATCCCCTCACGAGAAACAGCTCATGAGGAGGTCTTTTGGTCCTTAGTAGTTTTAGCCGTCGTTCTCCTCATGAGGCGCCTCCTCATGAGGGTCTTCTCCGCTGGGCTTCGACGTCGGTTTACCCCTGGGCCTGGGCCATTGAAGGAGCCCAGGAGCAGGTGGACCGGGATACCCCGGTATCCAGAACACCGATAGTAGCCCCCGGGAGCCTGGCCTGCAAACGCGCCCTCTCGAGGGAGCGAAGGGTCAGGGGGCCCCAGAAGCTGCTGGGCCCTCCAACGGCACGCGTCAATGCGCGCGGTCAAAGGACCATGTGAAGATGCAGAACTGCAGACACGTGGTGCGCCTACAGTTGGCGAGGTGAAGCTGCATGGAGATCGTGCGCCGTGGGAGGAGTAATGGGCATTTTCGAACCGTCGCATCGAGGGCGACATTTGGGAAACCGCGCCCTCTCTGCCCCCTTTAAAGCTTAGCAGAGAAGGCTCCTTCTCCTCCTTCACAGCACATCGCCGCCGCCGCTCCCCTTTCCAAAGAACTTGCGCATCCAATCCCTTCTAGCCTTCCACCTTCTCGCTGCAATCCGCCTCCGACGACAGCACCATGGCACCGCGTAGAGCCGCCAGAGCAGCAAGGTCTTTCGAAGCGGCGCCGCAGCCGGCGGCGTCCCTGCTCGAATCCCGCATCAAGAGCAGCCACGAGCTTCAAACCGTCCGCGAGATGGTTGGGAGCAAGAACAGTGAGTGGGGCGCCACTCGCATCTGGCACGGCCGGATGCCACGGGACACCTTGCCCGTGATGGCCCAGCCCTTCTTCCTCTTCTCCGTCTTCGCCGGCCTGGTGCCGTCATTCTCCCCCTTCCTCCTGGCGATTCACCTTCACCCCAAGTCTGTCGCCCTGCTGGCGGTCTTTGCCTACACCTGCGAGGCGTGGATCGGCATCAAGCCGTCGGTGGCATACTTCCGCCACCTCTTCCTTCTTCGGTCTTCTGGGTTGAACCAGAGCACAGGCTACGTCTCCTTCATCACCACCGCCGGAACGGAGGGCGACTTCATCGACTTGAAGTGGATGAAGAAAGTTGAAGACTTTTAAAGCCGCTGGCTCTTCGTCGACACCCTCGAAGAATCAGAGCTCTTCCTCATCACCGGAGTGCCTCCCACCAAGCTCACCACCTGGGTAAGCGAGGCCCTTCTAGAGGAGGCCTTGAAGACGCTTCGCCCACGGATCCGCGACCTCTGGAAGGCCGGCGTCATGGGGACCATGGTTGGAGTGGAGTTCGTCACTAGGTGCATCGCCCCCCTCCAGGACCACCGCCAAAGCATCTGGGCGCACCGGACTGGGGACAATCTCTGGCTTCATGCCAGCGAGCTCAACACCGACGTCCGGGAGGAGGTAATAAGAGCCTTCTTTTCCTCTGCTTCCATCCCAGCGATCCCCCGCACGGCCCTTCCGATCTACAGCCTGGGCGCCACGCCTAGGGCCCGTTCCTTGCCGACGGCGCCACGCCTGGCCCTCTTCCGAGTGCACCGGCAGCCAGCTCGGAACAGGACACGACGGCGCAGGGAGCGGGGCCCAAGGCCTCTGGAGATCTTGACGATGACGACGCCGAATCTGGCGAGCGGGTGGCCCGCCGGAGGCGTTTTGAGAGTACCATGATACTCTCGGACTCCTCCGATGACGAATCCACCCTGCCGGACCAGCCCACCGGGGGAGACGCCGATGCGTCTTCCTCGCGAGACCTGGAGGAGGAGGGGCGCCTTGCCCGCTTGGAGGCAGAGCGCCGCTCCAAGTTCAACGACGAATGCGCCAGCCGGCGACCCGAGGCGGGGGCTTCCCGCAGCAAGGGGCCGGCCGGCGAGTCCTCTGCACCCCCACCACCGACCTCGGCCCTCCCGAGCAAGAGGGGATGGGTTGAGCGCGATGCCTCGTGAGCATTCCTGCAACAACCGTAGTCTTTGACTTACCTTTTTCTTAATCTCTTTTTCCCTTCCCCCTCCAGGGATGCCAAGGAGAAGAAGGAAGAGAAGAAGAAGAGGAAGACCAGCCAAACCACGCCAGGCCCTGACCCGACGTTCACCGCCACACCGGCGACACCGCCGAGCGCCACCGGAGAAGAAGAGGACCGTGCATCCGCGGATGCACTGTCCACCGCGGGAGCTGCACTAGCTCCCGGAACGGCCGAGCCCCCCAGCGCGGGGGGCACACCAGAGACCACGGGGGCAGCACCTGCTGCCCCTGCAACTGCAAGCACATCCGGCGCCCCCAGGGCGCCTTCTGCCGCCCCTGGCGCTCCAGCCGGCGCAGGGGCGACCCGCTCGATGGAGGGGGCAGCCCCCGAGCCCCACAACGAAAGGGGGACGACCTCCGCAGAGCCGGGCCCTTCCAGAGCCTCATCGCCTCCCCTGCCGGAGATCTCGGGGAGGCCCTTGAGGATCGCCGCGGACCCCCACGCCAATACTGACGACGCGTGGGCGAGGGTGCTAGCGGCCATGACAGGGACCTCCAGAGCGAGGTCGCCAAGGCGCGCGCCGCTGACGAAGCGTGCCTCAATGAGGGTTGGGCCCTTCTCCACCAGGCCACGGAGAGGTGCCGCCTTATGGACCAGCGCGCGGCCGAACGCCGCGAGCAGGCAAGGAAAGAGGCGGAGGAGATCTGTGCAAGCGCGGCTGACGAAGCCGAGGAGGTCTTGGCGAGGGCGAGGGCGTCGGCGAGGGACGTCCTGGCCAGGGCGCACAATGAGGCCACGGAGATCGTCTCCGCAGCGTGCCAGAGGATTCCCTCCACTGTCGGACCTCCCAATCCGGCCCTGGCCAGGGAAGAGGTGAAGCGGGCGGCGCAGCACTTCCTGGACCAGGCCAGGACCAACGTCGACGGCCTCCTTGCCAATGCAAGGCAGAGGCTGGAGGAGATCGAGGACCGCGAGGCCCTTCTCCACGCTCCCGAGGAGAGCGCCGATTCCCGCACGGAGAGCCTGAGCTTGCAAGAGGCTGGGATCGCCGTGCTGGAGGCGGAAGTTCGCGACCGCGAACAGGAGCTGCGCCTCCGGGAGGAGCAGCTTTCCACCCTTGAGGACCGGCTCACCAGGGAGCGGGAGGCCCTCGAGAGCAGGGAGGAGATGGTCAACCAGGCCAACACCGACCTGGCCCAACGCCGCGAAGCGCTGCAACTACGCGAGGACTCCCTCCAGGAGTGAATGGACCGCATGCTAAACCAGCAGCGGATCAGCCTGGATCAGGAGTTCGAGCGGAAGCGCGCTGAGAACCTCGAGGTGTGCCACGTGGACTTCCGCGCCAAGACCGACGCCACCTTGGTGAGGTACAAGCAGGGGCGCGAGACCCTAGAACGTCAGGTCTGAGACCTGGATGTCGAGCTGAAGGGGGCGCACGAAGTGCGCCGAGGCACCGAGCGCACCTTGGCAGAAGCCGACGCCACGATCGACACGCTCCGGCGTGACGTGATGCGGCTGGAAGAGGAGAACTCAACGATGGTCCACCAAATCGTTGAGCTCTCCCGGGAACTCCAGGAGGCTAGGGACTCCGAAGCAGAGGCACGCGTGCTGCGCCGGCAGCGTGTGCAGATGTTCCGTGAATTCTCAGCCCGGCTCATGGAGGCGGCACACCGCCTGGGCATCCACGGGCTGACCCTGCCCACCGTTCCAGAAGACGACAGGTCGATCATCCACTTCTTCAGCCAGCTGGCTGAAAAGCTGGCTGAAGCTTCGGCCAAAGTCTTGGATCTCGTCGACGTCGAGTGCCGGGAGCTCCTGGGACTTGCAGGGACGCGGACCTTCACCAACCTCCAGCGCCCGCCCCGACCTTGACCTGGAGGAAGTCCTGCAGAGGAGAGCGCCACCACCGCCTGGCACTCCTGACCGCGCGGCGCAGGATAGGGTGGCCCGGCTGGACATCGCCCTGCAGTGCCTGCAGGCCATCTACGCCCACCCAGGAACATCCGCAGCCGCGGGCCAGGAGAGGTCCTCCAGCGATGACACCACGAGCTCCGGGGAGTCCGGCGGTGAAGAAGCCGAGGAGGCTGGCAGCGATGGCGCGACGGAGTCCAGCGGAGAGGCCTCCTTGGACTCCAGCTAGGGCACCGGCGATGACGAGGACTCCGAGGAAGATGCCCCGTAAGCTCTGGCTGCAGACCTCCCTCCTTTTTTATGTATCTGCTTTAGCTGCACACTTGGAGAACGTCATACATTGCCCTGCTGGGCCCTTTTAAGTTGTAACCGCACTTAAGGCGTTTGTTTGCCAAATTATCCTTGTTTGCACCCTTGTGAATTTTTCCTCGATTTTCCTTTGCCTGAAAAGTGTTCTACGCCGTTCGGGGGCCAGCCTCCGAGCGGGATAGCAGCCTAACACTTAGTATGCAGCTCGTGGAGCTTTGCCAGGCTAGCAGGCGCTGGCGCTCTAGAGGTGACTGTGATGGCTTACATGACTATCTCCCTGCAGCCCCCTGGCGTCCAAACACAGCAAAGGTGATTCCAGGAGAAGAAACGCAAGGCTGTAGATAGGGACAGCTGAAGATATGCAAACTCGCACGAATTATGCGACCTTTGCACGCTCACACGCCATCATTTGAGTGTCACTCGAGAGGAGAGAGCACCATGGACCGTATGAGGTGACTGTAGCAGGTCGTTCCCTTAGACAGAGCTCGATCCATTCTGGGTTTTGCGGGCCTGCTATTTTCCGGGCGAAGGCCCTAGCACGGACACCGTGCTCCGGCTCTTTCTCGAAAGGCAAACGAGCGAGAGCTCATGTTCGCGTTAGGCCGCGATCCATCCAAATCCGCTGATTAGCAGCAACAGTAGAAATACCAAGAATTCCAACAATTATGCAAACTAAAGAAGGTTGAGAACAGGCGAAGCTTGCCGTTACACCTTTATTCCACGCGAAGAAGGAGATCCTTCTTCTCTACTGAGGGCGGGAAGGCAGAGCCCTCCAAGCCCCCAGCTCAGTCTTCACATGCCCCGGGACGGGGCCATCGAGGGCGACGTGCACCTACGCCCCCTCTGGCCTAGGCCCCAGGGGAGCGTACTTGTCGAGGAAGCACTCGTAGAGACCCCTCCAGGAAGAAATGGATCCGGGCGGCAAGCCTAAGATCCATTGCCGGGACTCGCCCTTTGTGGCCATCGGGAACCAGTTGGCCATGACGCGCCCATCACCTCCTGCCGCACGGACATCAATTGCGTAGCGCTGCAGGAACTCGACGGGATTGGACGATCCATCGAAGCGAGCCGACGTATCTAGCCTGAAGCGCGGCGGCCAAGCCGCGCGACGAAGGGGCCCGGAGAGGGCCGCGAAGCCCCCAAAGCCGACGCCGCCAACCTTCGGCTCGTCAACTTGCCCGATAGCCTCCAAGGCATCAAGGACTTGACGACGAGCCCGGCAACGACTCTCGTAGCCAGCACGGAGGTGAAGACGCACGAGACGATCCTGCTGTGCATGTTTGGACAGTTTTGTAGCACAGCCTTATAATCCAAACTCCCTTATTAGTACTAGGTGTGGCTAAGCATGCTGAGCCATTTTGAATTCATAGCAGTTGGATAACTGCTATTACTTCAGCATGCAGAACTTTAATGTGTCTTATCAGCTGAACTCTAATTTTTCCAGTGACGGTTTAACTATGTCTATTCTGGTGTGTTTATGCTGCATTTAATTATATCTGTGTTTATCCTGTTGAAAATTATGTCTATTCTGTGATGTACGGCTTAGAGGCAGTTTTGGAAGTGCCTGTATAGAATAGCCAGAACTTTGGCTGAAATGCCTGCATAAAATAGCCGGCAGTTCCAAAAAGTGCCACTATTCAGAAAATACAACGGCATTTGCTGAAAACTGCCGGTAATGCAATCCTGGCACTTCCCAAAACTGTCACTATTCTAAGCAAAAGACGGCATTTAAGCTAAAGTGCCTGCAATTCATAACCGGCAGATTCCAAAAATGCCTATAAACTAAAAAATTCCCGACAGTTTAGTCAAAATGCTGGTAAAGTACAAGCATTAGGGGCACAATTGCTAAGTGACGCGCCGGCGACGGAGGATTCAACTGTGCTTGAGAGTAGTTTAGCTTCTACTCCTTCCGTTTCAAAATATAAGATGTTTTAGATTTGTAAAGTAAATGTATCTAGATATTTTTTAGTGTATGTATTCGAATGAACCTACACACTAAAAAATATGTAAATACATTTACTTCACAAAGCTAAAATATCTTATATTTAAAACGGAGGGAGCAGGCGAGAAGAAATGGTTGACACGAACACAGAATGGAGTAGTCGGCAGCACTGACAGGGAACTCATAATTGCTTTGCCATTAGTGCAGCGGTGGAGCCTACTTTTTGGACTGCCTAACGGCCGGCAATGGTGCCGCAGACTAGCACAGTCGAAGAATTGTTGGAAGCATCAATCTGCATCAATATAGCTCCATGTATGCTTTTGTCTGCATCGTCCAAACTAGAAATTTTCAGACATTCACTTAATGAATTTATGAATCCATGATCCAAATCCTCCTCTAATTTTTTAAAAAAGGGCGCTTTTCATTACTCAAAATAAGCAATTATATTCAGCATTTGCATTACTAAGATGCACATAGCCATTCAGAAGTCTCGGGTATCAAGCGAAAAGAAAAAAGATGAAATACATATAAAAAAAATCCTCCTCTAATATACTGGGGATATAGATTTTTGTTCATTCTTTCCTCTCCTCAGTTTTTCTTTTTTCTTACAGTACAAAAAAAGATCGAGACCAACAAGATCTACAATTTAACTTTATTGTTTGTATGGTATACATGATATAATCATAATGCACATAAAGAAGGTTAAAATTAGGTGTTGAGTTTTTATTTCTATCCCGAGGGATTGATTTAAATGAATCAGGGGAACTAAATCCTTAGCAGAACCTAAAATTTTGCAAATGGTACAAACCAAAAACCAAATAAAAATATAAGGGATTTTGAGTTTGAGAGATAAAAGTTAGCTCTCAAGGTTTTTCTGGACACATATCAAATTATTTGACAACTGCTGCAACACACGAGCACTTCGGTGTGGAATATGAGCGGTGAAAATGATTTTAATGCTTCTGCCCAAATCCATAATTATATCATTCGATCAAGGATCGGTGTCATTGGCCGAGTATCCGTGTGAGGTGCAACGTGCTACTGATTCTTAAGAAAATTGAACACCGCCGTGTCTATGCCTTCCGATCAATATTTTTTAGATTCTCACATAATTTTCTACATTTAGTTTTTCAAAAAAATAACTTATTGTTTGTTGACATGTGGCAATGAATAGGTATTGTGATAGTATATAGAATAAGGTAGAAAAAATATGTTAGAAATTGTACATCCGATTCATCAGGAAAGCAAAAGAACACGTAGTACAAGGGGGCCTCCTTTACCCCGCTTAAAGCGGCGCGGAGTGGATGTGCCGCAAAGCATGCGCGGCCCGCGGCGGCCAGTGAGCCGCGGCCCAGGTACTCTTTCTTGCTATTCTTTTATTTGCTGTTTTTTTTCTTTTTTGTTTCTTTTTTCTTTTTTAAAATTGAACAAATTCAAAATTTGGAAAATTTAATATTCTGAACAAAATTTCAAATCTGAATTTTTTTTCAAATCTGAACAAAATCTGAAATTTGAACAAATTCAGAAATCTAAACAAATTTTGAAATCTGAACATTTTTTGAAATCCAAACATTTTTTGAAATCTGAACAAAATTTAAAATTTGAACAAATTATGAAATTAGAAAAAAATATAAAATCTGAACAAATTTTCAAATCTAAACAAAATTTGAAATTTGAATAAAATTTTAAACTGAATAAAATTTGCGATCTGTTTAGATTTTAAAAATGTAAATGAAAAGCGAAAGAAAAAATAAAAGAAAAGAAACGAAAAAAAAGCAGCAGAAGACAATTACTTTAAGAATCGAACTATGGGCCTAGCCCAATGCATGAATATTAAAGCGACTGCATTGTATTTAGGGTGTGCGGCGCGAGCGCGACGCCCCGCATTGAGCGGGGCGATTCCTATGCTCCGACCAGGTCGGAGCGTACGCCCGCTCCGCACACCCTTTGACCGGCCTGTTAGCATGAATTTCAAAGCAATTAGAGGGCAGCTCCGCCGGCGGAGGACAGGGCGAGGGGCGGCGCCGGCGAGTCAGCGGCGCCACGAAGCCGCCGACGCCGCGGCTGGCCGCGGTGGAGGCGGCGGAGCAAGCTCTGGAACTTAGGGTGAGGGGTGCTGGGATCTTAGGGTTGGGGGGGGGGGCTCACCGGCGACTGAAATGGAGGCTACCGGAAGGGGGGAAATCGAAGGAACTCTCGGGGAGGCAGTTCGCCGGCGCCGAAGACGTAGAAGGAGCAGCTCGCTGATGGTGGCGGCCAGCGGTGGCGGCAGCTCTGGCGTCTCGAGGAAGAAGAAGAGAGAAAGAGAAACTGGGCCCGGCCCACCGCATGGCATACTTCTAGGAGGGGTGTGCGGCCTCGCGTCGGGTACCGACCAGGGTGGAGGACAGGAGGACCCTTGAGCGGGGCATAGGAATTTCCTAGTACAAGCGCATATGGCAGCAAAAGGACAAAAGAAAAGAAATAAGTTCAGCCCACTAAGAAGCTCCTTACGGAAGAAAGGCCCTTCATGGTCCAGGTAGGGCCGCTAATACAAGTACGTGACGATAAATCTCAAATTATACATACTCCGCGCTCAAATATTAGGGAACGACGCAGGCTAACGTCGGTGGACTGAGTCCTAGTCTGAGCCCAAATATTTATTGATCAAGGCATAGGAGTGCCATCCAAATTACAAGCTTGTCTAATAATGTCTGGTCCAACCTGGAACCACACCTCAGTATGCTTAGAAGCATGCCCAATTCTCGCTAGAGTATGAATCACATTATTTAACTCTCTGCTAATATGAGATACAATGCATTCTCTTCCAACCGTGCATAGCCTCTTTGTCTCATTGACTAGAGAAGCTACCTGGGATTTATTTCTCCTAGGGTCGTTGATCATAGAAATCGCCTCCAGGCAATCGCTTTCAAGAACGATCGGCCGACCGAAGAGCTCCAGTGCTAGCGCTAGGCCTTCATTGCATGTTTGAAGCTCAGCTTTGGACTATCACAATCTTGCAGATATCTGGACGCTGTGAAAATGATCCCTCCGTCTCCCTCATCATTCTGTAAGACCATGCCTGTTCCTCCGCTCCTTCCTTCAGCCGTCCAAGCTCCATCTACATTGAGCTTCACCCACCCAGACGGCCGTGCACCTAACGTACTAGGATGCCATGGCCATGGAGTGGTGCATCGCGGCGCACTCGGCTAGATCGATGGCAAGTGCCGATGTTTGTCGAAGATAGAGAGGGTAAAAGACAGCTATTGCCGACCGAGATGAGGGCATGTAGTTGTGGTGGCCTTCTTCTTTTCCCGTTGTGCAGCAGCCAATGGTAGTGACCACGGCCAGGTGCTTTACATTTTCACACCAGTTTGCAACGTTGCTTCGCGGGATCAACATCAGCTGCTGCTAGCGGAACATGATCGCATCCGTGGTGCCGTGGTAGTCATCTATGAAAACAGTTTCGGTAGGGGTCACGCCCACTGCATCTTTTAATTTCGTTGCTCGTTTGCTCAACTCTATGACTCTCAGGTCGAATCCATGGAGTTATTTGTTGCTTTGCGTATGGTCATATATGAACTCAAGGTCCATTAATCTGTCTCATCGAGTTTTGTTTGCTTGCAGCAAACAAGCAGAACTATTGATTAATAGAGGTATATTTTGCTTGTACGGTATTGCCTGCCAAAAAAAAAACTCGGATTCAGATCAGAGCGGTTTGGCAAGTTGCTGATTCAAATGCGGATATAGCAGACCACAGATTCGAATCAGAAACGGAGTGGACTCATACCGGAAAAAAAAATCTGATACATCTTGAGTCGATTGCAAAGAAACAAGAGACAAATGAGAGAACAAAATATGTGCTTTATTGATGATTGGTACAGGTTATATATACAATCTGAAGAGGCATCAATGCGGTTCTCTGGAGGCGTCGTTTCCAGGAAGGAAACTGTCGGGATCGATGGCGTCAATCACATCAGTTCCAGGATCGAAGGATGGGGAGACTCCAAGAGGGAACCGTCGGGAGTGTGGATGTCGGTTCCCAGGAGTGGGACCGCATCTCCTGTTAAGCGGGGATTTATCCCTTAATTATCTGAGGATAATTATTCTTAACATCCCCCTAATCACTGTTTGATTGTATAAGTACTCATCATCTTGATTAAATCTCCTCCAAAAACCCCGTGGGAAAAATATGAGGAGTATGATAGGACATGCTGCTAAAAACTCCTTCAAACCCAATGAGAAAATAAGGAGAAAATGATACAGCATATTATGATTATTGCCTCTGTTTAACTCAATATGAAATAGATCCATAGAATATAGAGTTCAATAAATATGTCGTGTATACTTTCCTAAAAACCTCGATGGGGAAAAGGGATAGTATGACATATGATCTTATGTTGATATTACCTCATTAAAAATCTTAATGAGAACCTCTCATCAAGGAAAAAGAGTATAATATGATGCTTTGAACGGGAACAGTTCAGGAAGATACTCCCCCTAATTCTTGCAAATCTCGAAGCCGTCGCATACCAATTCCATGAATGTATTTCTAGAATGTTGAAGTTGGTAGAGACTTTGTGAATAAGTCAGCAAAGTTATCGCATGATTTGACTTGCAAGATGTTTATTTCCCCACTCTTTTGGAGCTCATGAGGATAACTTAGGGGCAATATGCTTAGTGATATTGCTCTTGATGTACCCTGTTTGCATCTGTGCAACACAAGCCGCACTATCTTCATAGATAATGGTAGGTGATTCGATAGAACCAACTCCACATGACTGTTGTATGTGGTTTATCATTCTGCGAAGCCACACGCATTCGCGTGATGCCTCATATAATGCGATGATTTCAGAATGATTGGTAGAAGTTGCAACTAGAGTCTGTTTCAAAGACTTCCATGATATGGCAGTTCCACCATGAAGGAATACAAAGCCGGTTTCTGATCTGGCATTATGGAGATTGGATAAATAGCCACCATCGGTGTATCCAATCATATTGGAGTCCAGATTTCTCTGAAAGTGAAAGAATAGGCCAAGATCCCTTGTGCCTTGGAGATATCGGAAGATATTCTTAACCCTCGACCAATGGCGTTTGGTGGGAGCTGCACTGTGTCTAGCAAGTAGATTCACTGCAAATGCGAGGTCAAGTCTTGTACAGTTTGCAAGATACATGAGCTCTCCAATGGCACTGAGATATGGAACCTTGGGTCCCAACAACTCTTCTCCATCATTCCTTGGCCTGAACGGATCCTTCTCTACGTCTAGAGAACGAACCACCGTGGGAGTTTTAGATGGATAGGATTTGTCCATATTGAATTTCTCCAATATTTTCTGGATATAGGCAGCTTGGTGTACCATTATTCTTGAGGGAAGGTGCTCGAGTTGGAGACCCAAGCAAAATTTGGTTTGACCCAAATCCTTCATCTCAAATTCTATCTTTAGATGATTGCGTGCTTCATCAATATCTTGTGTGTTACCAATGATGTTTAGATCATCGACGTACACTAAAATAATGCAAAATCCTGATGAGAACTTCTTAATGAAGACACATGGGCAGTCATCACTGTTGGAGTAACCCTTCTAAAGAAGGAACTCACTAAGTCGGTTGTACCACATCCGTCCCGACTATTTCAAGTCGTAAAGAGACTTGTTCAGTTTTACACAATACATGTTGCGTTTTGTGCTTGCATCCGGGACAGAGATTCCGTCAGGAACCTTCATGTATATGTCTGAATCTAGTGACCCGTAAAGATATGCGGTCATGACGTCCATCAACTGTATGGATAGACGATTTTGCACTGCCAAAGATATTAGATATCGAAAAGTGATACCACTCATGGTAGATAATTATAATTCTACCAAAACCTGAGAGGCGGGATTCAACCATAATTTATAATAAAAGTCAAGCATGGTACAAATATGGAGTAACTAAATAATTGAACCATTTTCTTCCTAACCGCACAGCGACGGGGCGGTTCCGGTAAAAAAGTTCGCATGCGATCTGTTGCTCTCCTTCCTTTTCGTTCGCCGTTCTGGCGTCGCGAGAGGGAGGGGAGCCCTGCTTCTTGTGCGTATGTGTTTAGTCCTGAGGTATCTAGGTTCTTGAGTTTCCTCTGTCAACGTCATGGTGGAGCGGATATTAATGGTGCTAGTTGGAATAATGGTCTCCCAACCCATGCTCCTGCTTGTTGGAGACGACGCTGATGCCAGCGAGAGGTTTATGGAGTCCAAGCTGTTGGAGTGGTTTCGATCTGGCGTTGCGTCATGGTATGGTGGCAGGGTTGGGCTACTCTTGGAGTGCGGTAGGCTTAACTGTTGCGTGTTCATGGAAGACGGTGCGGGATCCAGCCGCCTAAAGGGCAGGGTGGCGCTGGCCCTAAATCCGGTGTTGAAAAAGTTTGAAAGGTTCCTCAATGTTCATTATCGGGCTAGATCCAGTCTTAGGGGGCTTGTGGCTATCGCAGCTCTTTAATGCCTCCTGGCTAGGGGTTTCTTCAGCACCAATGAGTGAACCAACTGCAGGTGCTCCTTTTCTCCGACAACAACGAAGGTTTGTGCTTGGTAGTTGCGATGATGGTAGGTTGCAGCAATACAATCATTTGTATATTCCTTGTGTTATGTTACGTGTATATGTATTAACTATGTATTGTGATGTTTATCAATACAAGTAATGTATGCCTACGTGCCTACATCGTTAAAAAGAAATTGAACCATCATTCTACTGATGGTAAATAATTTAGTGCTAGAATGCTCACCAAACCAAATGAATCCGGTAACTCAATATCTATTATCTATGTAAGATAGACATTGGCTTTTGATTCGAAAACCGGATTATCTGGTTTAAGTCATTCAAATAATTCTAAATAATATTTGGATAATCTTCACATGATATTTGGTGTATTATAATCTAGACTATATCCGGGCGCCACTTCAATGAGATTCTAATATCCTAATTCGCCGGATTCAGTATTGGGTATGAATACATTAGAACAGGTTCGGGGCTATATTAAATTACCCTATGAGTTTACACCAAGATGAAAGACTCTCTGCTTTAAGCAATTGGCGGTTTCATGTACAGACATCAGAAAACAGTGTTATTGCACATGCTATCTATATTACGGTTTACATGTGACACTGATATACACTACTCCCTCCAATTAGAAATAACTATCGGTGATTTTATACTAACTTAGTACAAAGTTTATACTAAATCTCAAACAATTATTTCCCATCGAAGGGGGTACCTCTTTTTTTCGAAAAGGAGGTTAACCCAACCCAGCAGTTTGACCTAGCCTATTGCCGGGAGCACAGGGGGTACCTCTTTTTTTCGAAAAGGAGGTTAACCCAACCCAGCAGTTTGACCTAGCCTATTGCCGGGAGCCCATGAGGTACCTCTTTTTTTCGAAAAGGAGGTTAACCCAACCCAGCAATTTGACCTAGCCTATTGCCGGGAGCCCAAACAAGCCATGGCGACTCCATGCCGACCAACGGGATCATGGAGCTCTCCTACCGCTCCTACACCAACACAGTGCTGGTGGTGAGGCGTTTGGATGCATCAATTTTAATTTAGCCTATACAGTGGTGTCATGTGATGTTGCGGACAATTGCTGATAGATTGGTACGAACGCGGTAGAGCTTGATCGTCGGCTAGGTAGCTAAGGCATTGATTTTTTATTTTTGATAGTGTTCATAAATATTTAAAATGAAAATTTATGTTCACGTGCGCACTTGCTAGTATAAGCAAAAGCGAGATGTTGTTTCCTACATATCCTACATAAAAGCTAAAGTGGGAAATTGGCAAAAAGTAGGATCCGTGACAGCAGTAGGGGAACGCTCAGTACTGTCCCACGTCAAATGGGGGCAACCGGGCACGAAGTACCTGCACGAACGCATGCCTCGGCCGGAATAGGCAGCAGCTTGCACTGCCGCACTTCTGTGCGTTTAATCCATGACAATGTGTGTCCAACCCACTCGGTGTCCTTTCTATCCGTTACAAAATGCTAAACAAAAGGCGCAAACAGCAGATCATAGCGAGCCTATCTAATGCTGTAGGTTCGGTTCACTGCTACCTTTTCCTCTCCTTCCTCCTGGTGCTTAATAGGCAAAGTTCGCCTGGCCTGTTAAAAGAAAAGGTACACAATAGATTGCTCTGAGAAAAGTACTACATATATTGCTGCGAGGAAAGTACACAATGTAAAATGAGGAAAATGCAAATGTTACTGGGAAAAGTAATCGAGCACTATTTTGCATGATACTCCATACAACATATTCAGCAACATGCAGATGTTTTTCAAATTCAAACCTCAGAGATTTGAAATTCTCAAAAGCATACCCAAAAGACTAGGCAGTGGCTTCAGTATAACTGTATAAGACGCAGGGAAAATTTTAAAGATGTCCTCCTTTCTATTACACAAACAGAACAAGACCATATACATAGTTCACACCACGATAAAAATGCAAAGAAGGCAATTGTCACTTGCCTGGTCTCACTTGGTGGACTACTGGATGAAGTGACCAGACGGGAAGCTGCACAAATAAATAGAACTTAGTTAAAGCAAATGTTTTGCAAAGTTCAAAAACACAGGCAGGTGTTTAGTACCCGTGTAAATCAAGTCATCCCGGGCATTGACGGTTTCACAGCAGGCTTTACCAAAAACTTTTAGACCTAATTGGTGACAACATCTCTAAGGAAGGTCTTGGCTTCCTAAATAGTGTTCTGGTGCCGCAAGAGGTGATAGAGCAGTGTGGGTCCTCATCCCAAGGCTAAAAAGATTTTCTGCCTCTTACTCAATTTCAGCCTTTTTATTTGTGTGATGTATAGAAAGCTCATACAAATAGACTCTGGTTCGTTCTGGATGATATTATTGAGGAGGAACAGAGTGCATTAGTGCCCAGCAGGTCAATTTCCAATAATGTTCTCATGGCTTTACAAATGTATCCACAGCAGGTCAAGATTTAATAAGACCAACGCATATGATCGGGTTGAATGGTATTATCTTGAGTAATTAATGACAAACAAGGGTTCTGCCTCGACATGGGTAGCACGAATCATATAGTGCGTGCAATCTGTCACCTTCTCTGTCAGGGTTAATGAACAGTAAGAAGTTTTCACCCCACTAGAGGAGTACAGCAAGGTCACAACTGATGGAACTACTAATGGGTGACAAGCCATCTCACCTTGTTTCATTTGCGCGCTAATGATTTGTCATGCGTGTTGAAATACCAGGGTCTGCAGCATTTGTCCAAGTGAGTTTTGTATTGGCATTAATGCCCTTGGGTTCCCCCGAGTAATGGAGTCATACAATGGGAATGAGAAAAGTATATTTACATAAATCTGCAATCTTCTTCGGCACTAATTGTGATTCAGCGCTGTAGAAATATCTGGGCCTTCCGATGGCTCTGGATAGGTTAAAAAAGGCCTTTGCGAGAATCAGGAACCTGGCTTCAAATGGAGAAGAAAACAAGTTCTGCCAGAGGGGAGGTGTTGCTAAGATCTGCCGCTCAAGCTGTAGTTAATTACTCTATGCTTCCATCTGTGTAATCATAATTGCAAGGACATTAGAGGCTGTGCCTCCAACTATCGCTGCTTCATTGCATGCCTCATTTTCTTACTGCAAGAAGCACAATGGAGGTAAGAGAAGAAAGGAGTACCATGGTCACTGTGGGTCTGTGGCACGCCCTGAATGGCTGGCTTGCAGATGGTCAACTGCTGAATGCTTGGGCTTTGGGGGCAGGGAATGGACATGGGAGAGTGGGCTAAAGTTCTCAACTATATTAGACTGTTTTCTTGATTATCTAACGTATTTTGGTGCATACATATCTAGCGTACATACACGCTCCTATATTTTCGGACCTAAATTACACAAACTCTACCCATATACTTCAAACACGGAACAAACAATATAGATCATCTTTAAATAAGACTTGGCTGAGAAAAAATGTTTACCTCTTACAACAAATTCACCATCCTCAGATACCTTCACAGTCAACACTTTGATTTTCCGAAGACATCTACGCGTGCAGTATACCTGAATCTGTAAAGCCAACAAGACAACTTCTTAGTGATAACATTGTGCTAATCACGATTTCGTATAAAAACACGAACGTCACAGATCAAGTAAATCACTAGTAAAATATAAAGAAGACTTACCTCCACATCCAGATCAGAATTAAGGCCATCTCTACTGTTCACCACTATGCTCAGTAACATGTTTTCTAACTGATAAACAGCAGCAAAATTAAAGAGAAGAATAGCATAAAGTAATACACCCTCCATTTCAAAAATAGATGGCATCTTAGAGTTGTGCACAAGATTAAGTGTAAGTTGGCACAAGTACCAAATGTGAGTGAAATGTCAGTATTTCCAGCAAATGGTATTAAGAAAGTTTCAGGAGATGTTGACGAGCTTTTGAACAAAAAAAACTTATGTATGGGCAGAGATCCTGGGTGCAATGGCAGAGAGAAGGACACCAGCAACAGGTACTTCCAAAGAGAGATAGAATCAAGAAACTGAAAATACAGGAAGATATGGATCACCATCTGGAACACGAAGGTAGCACCAGAGCACAAAATGACCGCGGATCCTGGAATTGGACAACCTTTTATATTTGTGGTCGAGGTCCAGACGATGCCGCAACTTGCTCCGGTTTGGTGCACCAAAGCCCTGGGCCCTTCTGTCTGAATTACACAAAAAGTGTGGGATTTGCCTTCAAAGGAAACCTTTAGGAAACTGCTACCGGAATCACTCATTAGTCTCCTTGCAGCTGTCACTGAATAAACGAGATGCAAAATCATAATGATGATTTGGAGAGCATGGGATCTGGGAAATGGCATTATGCATGAGCCGTCTCGTCCTGAGTCCTTTCTGCAGAAATAACTGGAAAGCATCCATCCAGATTGTCAGAAGTTAACAGCAGCGATACAAATGGGGAACAGTTACTGTATGCGGAGGCAAGGTGGCAGTTGAAACAACAGACCGTGACCCAACAGTCATGGACAAAACATGATCCAAGGTGGATTAAACTGAATACTGACAGGTCCTTCGTTGAAGCCACGAGCAGGGAAGTGCGGGGTTGGTTGCAAGGAATCGTTGAGGAAATGTGTGCTCTCAGTAGGGCAAAAGATTCAGTATGCAGATGTAGCAGATATTGTCGCCGTAGTTGTGCAGCTTTGACACCTGACCAAACTCTATGTAGGGTAGGTTATCATCGAGACTGAGTCTGCTTCCTTCCATTTCACGAAGCATTGCCCAGGAAAACAGTGCACGAATCATGATAATACTCCTAGCAGGAGGCACATAAAGTGTGGGATTTGCCTTCAAAGCCCTGGGCCCTTCTACCTGAATTACACAAAAAGTGTGGGATTTGCCTTCAAAGGAAACCTTCAGGAAACTGCTACCGGAATCACTCATTAGTCTCCTTTCAGCTGTCACTGAAGAAACGAGATGCAAAATCATAATGATGATTTGGAGAGCATGGGATCTGGGAAATGGCATTATGCATGAGCCGTCTCGTCCTTAGTCCTTTCTGCAGAATAACTGGAAAGCATCCATCCAGATTGTCAGAAGTTAACAGCAGCGATACAAATGGGGAACAGTCACTGTATACGGAGGCAAGGTGGCAGTTGAAACAACAGACCGTGACCCAACGGTCATGGACAAAACATGATCCAAGGCGGATTAAACTGAATACTGACAGGTCCTTTGTTGAAGCCACGAGCAGGGAAGTGCGGAGTTGGTTGCAAGGAATCATTGAGGAAATGTGTGCTCTCAGTAGGGCAAAAGATTCAGTTGTGTACATGCAGATGTAGCAAAGTTTCAAGAGTGGAGAACTAGCAAAGTTTCAAGAGAGCAACAGAGCTGCACACGAACTAGCAATTTTCCTAAACACAAGGAGTCAATGCTTCTGCCAAGTGTGCCTAGTGTCGACGACTTCGGTTGTTTGTAACAAGCGCAATATAACTGTTATTTGGTCCGTATCTCATTCCCTTCAAATAAAACCATTGTCCTTCCATGTAAATTTTACTTTTCCAAACAAAGACACTAAGAGCCTGTTTGGATAGTAGCCCCAGACAGCCAAACCAAAATATTGGCGTTGACCAAGTTCTTGAATGCTGTTTGGATTGGAGCCAATTATTTGGCGTGGCCACAGTGCCTTCCACTTACCAGTTCAGTTTTACGCCAAAAAGTTGGCAAGACGTGGGCGACGGAAACCAACGCCAATATTTTGGCTCGCCCAGCATTCGCAAGGCGCACATAGGGTCGAAACCAAACAGGCCCTAAATAACATTTTTTTCCTCCCGAAGCACGGTCGCACAAGAAGGGTTAATTGGGAAGGGCAGGCATCAACAAGAGTTAATTAGCCCTTTTCTTGATGACATCAATGAAGGGCTAGATAGGAAGAAAGTGACTTAAACTGCATACGAACTGAAGGACAAGAATTTGGAGTAAAAATGGAGAGTCTGAAAGACATCTATTCTAAAACAGTGAGAGTATAATGCAAATGTCACAAAAATATGATATCTATTCATTTTACCTAAACCTAACAATAATAAACATATAGTGAACCAACCTCCAAAGTAGTAGAAATGCATTTTCCATTGAAATATTCAACCACGTCCCCAACTCGAAATCCACGTCTTTCGGCAGTAGAGCCTGCTGACACCTGAGGTTGAATTGTAATAACTAATCCTTAGAAGAAAGGACAAAACAAGCAAATTCAGGAAAGCAACAGCAGACAGTATCTACCTCTTTAACAATAAGACCCTCATTAATATTATGGTGGATCACTATATCCTCAGCCTGAACAGGGTTTAGAAGGCTGATGGCAGAAAATTTCAATCCAAGGTGGGGTCGACGGATGCGCCTATACAAAAGAAAATTTAAATACAATTTAAATTAAGTAAACATGAGCGCATAAGCCTTTTAAAATTAACACTTCTGGTTAAAACCATCTGCCCAACATGTTTATGAATTGTCAATACCATACTAGATTAAATAATTTGACACAAATAGTATTTTCAGAAGCTCAAAGAGGGCATGTTGTAACCTTATATTCAAATGACATAACTCGACAGAACCAACGCCAATAATGTTATCAGATTTTTCCTATACATCTTAGGGTTGATACCCCACCTTCCTAGAAATATGATTGCGGTTCATGGAAAAGCATTGTCGAAGTTGAGATAAAACATGGGTTTCCACCTAATTTCTTTGTGTCTTTTGCTATGAATAGAATCCCCTCACAATACACATGTCATTGTGTAATCCCCGTAACTCAACATTTTAAGGTCTGGCCATCAATATCGAGAAAGATGTCATCATTTACAAGACTACAGTAGCAAACTGGTATGACTTGATTTATCATAAATATACTTGCATAATATATAAACCACACATAATGAGACATAAAGGGAGTACTGGAACACACGAAAGACACCAGAGTGTTAACCACCCATTCCTCCATAAAGATTTCACGATGAATCATTCACAATGGTTGGCGTTGTTCAGCTTTGATTTTTTTTTCCACCTGCCTCATCAAGATTCCACCCCTAGCCTCACTTTTACATAATTTTTGCTATATGTGTTATTTATCAGAACTCTATTCAAACATACTCTCTGTAAACATATAAGATGAGAACCCAAGACTCATCAAGGTTACGTCCCCAGCCTTACTTATACATGATTTTTTTCTAAATAAATATTTAGGGATTATAATATAAGAATTGTAAATATGAACATAAATTGCATTGGAAAAGAGAAGCAAAAAAGATAAACAGACCTATCCAAATATAACTTTTGGAACTAATTCTACTTGAACAAGAAATAAACAATAAAAACAAATCAGCTTGAGTAGAACAGAACAAGACATACCCGAAGTTTTGCCAAAGATGAAAGCACTTGAGTAAAATTGAAGAAGGTATAAAAGACCCTTCTGGACAACTGTCGATCATTCCCACAACCTTCCCGCCTAAGTCAATGACAGGACCTCCTATATCATGCTAGTACAACATTTGGATTGGTAATATTAGAAGTTACATTCGAATAAAGCACTACAAATACATTAGATATAACGCGAGTGGAAAATACATGTGTACCTCACGATCTCGATGTGGACCATAAATGTGCATATGGTGATACCGCTCATACACGGATGGATTTGAATATTCCACTCTACCGTGATGTATCACTAGTTTGACAGATTCATCTCTCCCAAGCTCAAAAATGTCTTGACCACATTCCACTTCATCGCTAAAAGAGGGTGATTGAATAGATGCATCCATTTTAACCCTGAAGAAAGCAAGATTATAGTGCTTCTGGTGATAGAGCAGGCAGCCCTTTGCAACATCGCCACCCCGCAAGTGGACAGTAACCTAAAACAACAGTTGTAAGAGAATGGCTACCAAAAAAGACCAGCTGCCAACCATAACAATCCTTCGGACAAGACTTGTAATGTTTCAAAAGAAAGTTTCTAGACAAAAAAATACAGTTCATGTAATTTGCAACTAGCTATGACACATGCCACCATTGTAGAGAGTTATTTGAGATAACTTAAGAAAAAACAAACCAAAGTTAGACTATAATCATAGAAGTCAAGTGTGAACAGAAACTAGAAAGTGCATTTCCCATGTCATTAATAGCTTACCTGAGCATCAGGAGCATACACCTCTTTGCATAACCAAGCATTCAGTGATGGGCGCTCTGTGCGAATCAGTTGTGCAGTTGTCACAACAGTACCAGTTCCCTTCTCACTATCGAAATCAATCCAGAAACCAGAACACCGTGCTAGCGGCTCACCATCTGCAATTTCATGCATATATTAGCAAATGAACATCAAGTTTCCACAACAATACCGAAATGGAAGAGATGGGATTTTATAATACCAATTGTGGAAGAAAGGCCAACGACAAATTGAGCAGCACAAAGCACTGCCTTCCTTGCAGGTTCGCGGATGTGAAGAAGTTTTCGATCATTAACCAGGCAATTTAGAGGTGCATGTGGAAGAAGCATGGGCATTTTCATCTGGCGAGCTACAAGAAGACCACACACACAAAGTAAACACCAATATGCAAAAAAAAAAGTGCAGCACTGTAAGGATGATGTGTTGCGGTATTGCACTACAAATCTACAATGGACTTTCCAGGATATGCCTTATGCCTCGCATATGCCCGTCGACATGTGGTCTCGGTGACACATGGAGTGGCATGTTGTGAAATTCAACCAAGTGGTAGAATTCTTCAGTGTTTTCTCTTCATCCTTTTTGTATATATTGTACAGTAGATGTAACATTAGGCAATGTCAATGAAGTCATGAGGTAGAGATAACTCTACCTTCTTCCCTTTAAAAAAAAACTTGCTGGAATGACATATCCTGAAACTCTTCTTTTTTTGTAAATTTTGATTTTTGGACTTCAAAATGATCTACTCTTCTGCTGGTTAGATTGATATATGATGAGTAAAGAAACTTCAAAATATAACGAAGATCGAGAGACTTGAATCGCAAACCTATTTTTTGGTAGTACTTCTCTTGCATATCCATAAACTTCTTGGATATCGCACTGTCGATGGGTTTGCTCATTTCAGTGCCATCGGGCATGTAAGGCTCGCGAAGAGGAGAGGTGCCTGCAGAGGAGCAGGAGCCTTGATCCTCCTCGTCCTCCTCCGCCTCCCCGCTATTTCTCTTCTTCGCCTTCCTCTCCAACCTATCCTGGCTCCTTTTCCCTTTCTCGGTGGACCTCCCCGATGATACACGCCGGCTGATCCCATCATCAAGCTTGGCCTTTTTCATTTTCCTGCACCCCTCCGATGGCAATCGCTCGCCGATCCCATCAAGCTTGTTCCTTGCCGACTGCTCGCGCCCCCTCGACCGGGTCGTGATGCCGTACGTAGCGGCGGCGGTAGAGGTCCCACCACTGTTCCGCTTCCTGCCGCGGCGGAGCGCAGGGGACAAGGATTCCCTGGATCCGGACCCCTCCCCGTCTTGTGTGACAGAAAGCGGCATCACTGGCCCGATGATTGGATCGGGGCGTGCAGAAATTTAGCAAACGTCGGCGATCGCGCCGGCGACAGAAATTAGTTGATGGGAGGGGTGAACTGGCTCGCGCGGGCTGAGCGCGACGTGGGCAGCGCGTAGTATTCGCCGCACCAGCCGGCGCGGATGACGGGCCGGCTGGGCCGGTTCGGTCCGATCGGCTCGGATTTCTTTTTTTTTTCTTTTTTCTTTTTCTGTTTTCTTATTTCTTTCATAACTTTTGCATTTTAGCTCCAAATGAGATCAAATCAATTTTTAAATTTTTCTAAAAATCAACACAACATTTTAAAATAATAAAAACTAAATTTTCATAATAAATTTAATTTTCAAATAAAATTTTATAAATTGGTCAAAAAGGGCTTTATTTGCATAATGCAAAATAGCAATATGGTTTGAAAAATAATCCTTTAAAATCAGAGAAAATATTTTATGAAATAATCTTTGGAATTCATTTTCAAATATAGTTTTGGAAATGCAAAATTTATATAAAATAAATCATTTTATAAATACTTCCTGTGCAAATATGCTTGCATAGGTTTGAATAAATGCAAGGTAGTATTTAAAAATTCTATTTTCTCAAAAGAGTTCTTTAAGGATTAAATTAAAGTTTGAAATAGTTTTCTAATAAAGCTTTTAAATAAACTCAAAAAGTTTTAAATCCCTGTGAAAATTCAATCGATATAAGCAAAATAAAACAAAAAAAAATCCCCCAAAATTTGATAAAATCTTGGGATGTTACAGACTACCACCCTTAAAAGAAATCTCGTCCCCGAGATTGGAGAGGCCAGAAAGAAGGATAGGTTTGGGTTACCTAGGTGGCTACCACCCTTAAAAAAAATCTTTGTGGGTAGTCTAGGTCCTTGGGTCCAACTAGAAACACCTTGGTTTTAACTTGGCAGTGGTCATCTTTTGAACCCATAGTTGGTTTCTTTCTTCCTTTTCAATAGGTGGGTGTCTATTCATAACCTTGGGCATACACCTTCTTCAAGGGTTGCTTGGGTATAACCTTGCTCCATTGTAGGGCTTCTATCCTACAAGATAGTTGTTGAACTACTTTGGACATTGAGGGGTCACTCTTTGGGTCAATCAGGAGACCAAGCTGAGATGTCCCTTTTGATTGTACTTGAAACAAGTGATCACACTGAGGTCTTTCTTCACTCTTCCTTGTGTGTTTGCTTTGTTGTTTCCTTCCGGACATTTGGATGAGTAATGTCCTAGTTCCTTGTAATTGAAACACTGAACCTTGTTGTTGTGCTTTGTATCATTATCTCCATCTGAGGGTTATTGTGGTTGTTCTGTCGTTGAGAATACTTTGGTTTGGGTTTTAGGACAAGTTTAGGTCTTAGCATAGATAAGAATTAGATAGAAGGGATCTAAAGAAGATTCCTACCCAAACACAGCAGATCAAGGCAATTTATCTTACAAGCAACATCTAACAAACAATCAACCATCTAACAAACTAGTTCAAACACTAACAATCTAGTATGGTCATACCCCAATTTGGTATGATCATTAGATTATTATGATATCGATGGTTCTATAAACTAGGAGTAATGGTGGTCTATTCTATAATTGTCTTCATTTGTTCCTTGTTCTCATTTCCACTTCCTCAATGCATCGTTGATGTTGTGCAGTCTTCATATCATCATTTATCCAAGTTCTTCGTAGGCCTTCCATATAGTTCTTCATGTTGAGTCAAGGAATAACATGTGGAGTATAAGTGTCACACTTCTGGCACATTGTGATCTTCTGTCCTTTCTTGATGGCTTCTAGAGTTGGATCATCTAAAGGAATCCTTTGAAAATGAAGTAGGAGAGAATACAAGGAGTTTTAAGATGCAAACAATCTTTTAAAATTTAAATAGAAGCAAGATGAGATAGAGATTTTTATCCTAGGGTCTTCCTATTTCTAATCCAAACCTAGGGTCTTGATCCTACAGGCAACACTAGTGCTCGGATACCATTCTGTAGCGCTCTGCCTTATCAAAAGATAGAACTCCTGTGTATCTGTGCCATTCCCTGGGTCAGTAGATAGCACCACAGTACAAAATATAGTAATCATTGCAATAGCATCAATATTACAACGTAAATCCAGATATAAAGGTCTTCAACCTTACGAGTACACAGCATAAAGCATAGTAGCAATGAGCCTCCATCTTCATCAAGTGCCACAGGCAGACATGTTGGAATGTAAGCTCGAGATCCTACTCATGGTTCCTTATTCGAATAAAAACCTGCACGTTTGAATATGCAGCCCCAGAGGGGTCAGTACAACAACGTACTGGCAAATGACACATATTTGGTGGCATTTGTGAAAAGACTATACTACATGACTTTTGGCTGGTGGATCTTTGGCTAATTTGCATAAAGCAAGTTTTATCCTATATCAAAATATTTTTAATTTCTTTGAAAAGGTTTTTGAGATGAGCACATGAAAATCACTCGAGTATATCCCTCGAAATGACCCCATATGATTAAGTCTACCTTGAACTACTTAGACACCCGAGTCCATCCCTCGAATGACTAACCAATTTTAATTTAATTTAGAAAAGGTGATGAGATTCTTCTGTTCAAACATAAGTGCACTCTCAAGCCACCACATACTCTAGGTCCTTCCCCTAGGCATGCAGCCCTGAGCAGCCACTAACTAAACTAGACACCACATACTCTAGGTCCTTCCCCTAGGCATGCAGCCCTGAGTAGCCACTAACTAAACCAGACACCACATACTCTAGGTCCTTCCCCTAGGCATGCAGCCCTGAGTAGCCACTAACCCAAAATACCATTCTACCCAAGTGATTTATTGAAGTTGTTACTTTTAATTAAGCAGCAGGCAACACTTTCAAAACAACAGTAGCAATCCTAGCAAAGGTTGGGGTTCAAGTGTTGGCTACACACTACTAGGATCTAGCATTGCATAAACTTCTTTGAAAAACAACCTATCATGCATACTACTGGTAAAACACTAATGCAGTAGTAAAAATAGCTAGAAGAATGTGTGTCACTTGCCTTTTTGGAGTTCATGATCTTTCACTTATCTCAACAAAGTATGTAGCTCTCCGCCCAAACTATAACACAGAAATAGCACAACATAAACACACCATACAAACCAAACATAATCAAACAAGACAAGCAATTAAAAAGTGTTGGTTCAACATTTTAGATTTATTGAGATTCTATGATAAGAGAGATATGGCAAGATATTAGGTCAAGGTGGTGTCAAGATGATCTTGGTGGTTATGAGCGATCATAAGATTTACCTTGGTAGAAAAGAAACAATGCTGAAAAGAAATAGAATTAATCTATGAAGGAAAATACTCAAATTCCCATATTTGAATTTGAATGTTTGTGAAGTGGTTCAAAAATTTGGGAAGTGATACTACTGAATAGAATACAGTAAAACAAAGCTACTGCAATTAAATCCATTCCAAAATAAATTTTGGAACTCAAGTTATGATTAGAATAGTGATTTAGATAGATTTGAATGCACAAAGTGTGTGCACGTATCAACTTTGATATTTCTTGATTCTATGATGTTCTACAAGATTAGAGAATTCTAAAGACCACAAATTTGTAATTTTTAGATGTGTAAAACAAAAGATATGAATTAATTAGTGTAATAGAAGGATTTAATTCAATTTGAAAATGATTTCAAATTAATTACTGAAACTATGAAATATTATTGCACCATTGGATTCTACATGTCTCAAGGTTTCCAATGGTATATTATTTGTTATTTTTCAAGTTACAGATCAAAAGAAAAATGAATTTCCGAAGTTTGTCTTATTTTTTGAAATTTTAAATTCGGGAATTGACCGGAATTGACTTTGACCAGTTGACTGAGTTGACTAATGACATCAGAAAAGTCAACAGAAAAAGTTCATTATTTTTAAAAAAAACTTTTTATATAAACTTGTAGAGAATTACAAGATCTATCTGTCCTACAAACTAATTTTGCAATCGGGACAACGAGGTTGACTAGATCTGGATTATACCTTACGAGATCTGAAACTTTGACCGCTTCGTGCTCCTAGCTCGCTGAACGAAACAAGGTGAGACCTGCGGCGTTGGAAAACTATTGATGAGAGGAACAACTTCCGTGTTGAAGGCGCAGCGATTCGGAATCGTCTTCAAGGTCGATTTGGCTCCGGTTGACTTGAAATTAGATCTGTTTCAAAGGCATAGATCCGTACCTCAAAACGAAAAACTCACCATAAGTAAGTTGTAGAGAATTGAAAGATGAATCTACTCACCAAAGGAATTTGGATTTCGAGCAACGAGCTAGGCTCAAGACCTAATCTTGTACATCAGATCTGAAATCTTTGGGGCCGGATAACTCGAGCTACAGTGGATGAAAAGAAATGAGGTTGGTCGGGATTAAAGCGGCTCGACGAGATCTACAACTTTCCTTTAGATGCCAAAGGCAAATAACGAAGTTTAGAGGCTCAAAGATTCGAAACAAAGTTTCGAGAGAGAGGATTTCGGGGAAAGAAAGTCAGATGTACGGAAGTAGGGGGCTATATATAGATGGGTAGGTTAGTTGGGGAGCTAGGGTTTCGAGTAAGGAACGCGTAGAAACAAACAGATCCGAAAAAGACGTTGTAGATCTTAAGATATTCGAGTTTGAGTGGAGATAGGTTCTGAAAAATTGGGAAAATAAAAGAAAATCGGGGAAACTCGGGCTCCTCGTCAACAAACTAAGCTTGGGGGAGTTTTTCTAGTCTTATGCTTTTTAGTTTATTATCTTGCATCTAGTTTTCTTTAGTAGTATGGGAGTGCTTTTATATTTATGTGCTTAGTTTATGCAAGATCTTAGAGCATTATCATGTATCCTTGGTTCGAGTGGTTTTTAATGAGAATATAAGTATGGTGTCATCCATGGTTTCCATTGTTCGGAGATTTATGGATAACATTCATCCAATTGGTCACATCATAATAGAAAGTTTCAGTCACACTTTGCCTTGGATTAAATTAACTTGAGCATGTTGGATGATATGTTGCAAACATATCTATAATTTTTGATGCTCCATGCTTGTTTTACACCAATTGCTTTATGTTTTGTTTACACTTCATGGCATTTTTATGCATTTTCTAGAACTAACCTATTAACAAGATGCCACAGTGCCAGTTCCTGTTTTCTGCTTTTTTTATTTCAGAAAAGTTATACAGGAAATATTCTCAGAATTGGATGAAACGGAAGCCGAAGTTCCTATTTATCTGACACGAAGATGGAGTCCAAAGGAGAGACAGAGACGGGCATTGAGCTGGCCACACCAGGTGGTGGCGCGGCCCAGCCCCTGGCCGCGCCTCCCTATGGTGTGGGCCCCTCGGGCATCCACCGACCTCGCCCTTCCGCCTATAATTCACTTCATCGGGAAAACCCTAAAGGCCCGAGCCTCCATCCATAAAAAGTACTGTAAGCCGCCGCTGTCGTCGACCCTAGTTCGGGAGGGTCTAGAAGCTCTTCTCGACACCCTGCCAGAGAAGGTAATCATCACCGGAGGCCTTCTTCATCGCCATACCTGCCTTCGAAGATTGTGTAGGTGCATGTCACCTCAATAAATATTTCTTTTGTTATCACTTACCTACTCGAGGACGAGCAAGACTTAAGCTTGGGGATGCTGATACGTCTCTAACGTATCTATAATTTTTTTTTGCTCCATGCTTGTTTTTACACCATTTGCTTAGTGTTTTGTTACACTTCATGGCATTTTTATGCATTTTCTGGAACTAACCTATTAACGAGATGTCGCGGTGCCAGTTCCCTGTTTTCTGTTGTTTTTGTGTTTCAGAAAAGTTACACAGGAAATATTCTCGGAATTGGATGAAACAAAAGGCGAACATCCAGAAATTTACCGAAGCTTCCAGAGAACCGAAGAGGAGACGGAGAAGGGCTACAGGGCGGCCACACCACCAGGGGGCGCGGCCTGCCCCTGGCCCGCGCCCACCTGTGGTGAGGGCCCCCTGGTCCACCTCTGACGCTGCCCCTTCGCCTATAAAGACCCCCCGACGGGAAAAACCTAAATACCCGATCACTTTTCCAGAAACACATCGCGATCCGCCGCCGTTATCGACCCGAGATCAGGAGGGTCCAGAAGCTTTTCCCGGCACCCTGCCGGAGAGGGGAATCGCCACTGGAGGTCTTCTTCATCGCCATGCTTGCCTCCGGCGCGATGAGTGAGTTGTCTACCTTGGACTATGGGTCCATAGCAGTAGCTAGATGGTTGTCTTCTCCACCATGTGCTTCATGTTTAGATCTCGTGAGCTGCCTTATATGATCGAGATCACGATTATGTAATTCTACATGTTGTGTTTGTTGGGATCCGATGAATATTGGTGTTATAATTGAGTTGATGTGCTGAATATTATCTTATGTTATCTCTATGTTGTTTATGATCTTGCAAGCTCTCCGTTGTTAGTAGCTATTGATGACCCACAAGTATAGGGGGTGTATCGTAGTACTTTCGATAAATAAGAGTGTCAAACCCAATGAGGAGCAGAAGGTGTTGACTAGTGGTTTTGATCAAGGTTTCACTGTAAATACTAGCAAACGGGTTTTCAGGGGTATTTGATAATGCAAATAAATAAAGTGCGAGTAAATAAAAGACAGTAGTAATAATTGCAGCAAGTGGCCCAATCCTTTCTTCAGCAAAGGACAAGCTGGTTGTGTAACTTATAATAACCAAACGTTCTCGAGGACACACGAGAGGTTTCTGTCAAGAGCTTTCGCTTCATACCGCTAAGTAGTCTTTATTGGTTTGATAGGTGTTATGGGGGTGAACCTGTGCTAGCGCACTACCCTTACTAGGATAAATACACACTTGTGATTATACCCCCTGCAAGCATCCGCAAATACAAGAAAGTAATTAAGATAAATCTAACCACAGCCTTAAACTCTAAGATCCTACGCTCCCTGGTGCAATGGTTTCCCAACGGAGGTTTAGGTTTCTGTCACTCCAGCAACCCCACAATTGGTAGCCAAATACACAATGCATCTCACTAGGCCCATAAATGGTGAAGTATCATGTAGTCGATGTTCACATGACACCACTAGTGAAATAGCACCACAACAATATCAAACAATTAAATATTTCTCAACAATAATTCACTACTAACATCTTGACTTCTCCCATGTCCTCAAGAACTAAACGAACTACTCACAAGACATCATATGGATCATGATCAGAGGTGAAATAATGGTAAATAACAATCTGAACATAAACCTTAATTCAACAGTTCCACTCAATAGCATCAACTACAAGAGTAATCAACACCGGGAAAGTTTCCCCTAAGAATATAACAAGATCCAACTCAAGATGTTACAGCGGGATGGCGTGGTGATGGTGGAGATGAAGGTGCTGGTGATGGAGATGATGATGATCCTGATGAAGTCCGGTGCGATGGTGATGACGATGGCGACGATCTCCCCTCTCCGGGAAGGAATTTCCCCGGCAGATTTCTGCCTGCCGGAGAGCTTTTCTCTCTCTGGTGTTTTCCGCCCCGCAGAGGCGGCGGTGTCTATCTCTGAGCCCCCCCTGGATTTAGGTTTTTGGGGACGATGAAGTACGTGAAGGGGCGAGACCAGAATTGGGCCAGGGCGCCCTCACATAGGGCCGGCGCGGCCAGGGGCCAGGCCGCGCCCCCTGTGGGTGAGGCTGCCCCCTGGCTCCTCTCTCCTTCTCCTTATGGCTTCCGGAGTCTTCTGGTAAAATATAATTTTCTGGTATTTTTCTGGAATTTTCCTGATCTTCCGAAATATGGTGTCTTGATGGTCCTTTTCCAGCAGAATCCTGACTCCGGCAGCAAATCCTCCAATGATCATCAAACATGTAAAAATAGAGGAAATAACATAAGTATCATCTCTGAATATGAAATATATCAATGAATAACAGCAAATTATGATACAAAATAGTGATGCAAAATGGACGTATCAACCCCCCAAGCTTAGACCTCGCTTGTCCCCAAGCAAAAACTAAACTCGGTAAACATGACCACAGGTTTATGGAGTGAAGTGTCGATAATCAAAATACGGACAAGAAGCATCACATTCACCAAAGGCACAAGTTATAATAGACAGCAACTCCCCTTTATAATATAGGCTTGCAATAAGTAAAGGGAATCACATATAAAGATGCATAAAATAAACTATAATTGGTGATGGCAACCCTTAGTTCTTGGTCAGAGAACAATGAACAACTATACTAGCCTTTGAATGGAGCCTTTTTAAAACAGAGCTAATATAGCAAAAACCATATGCTCAACGAAACAAACTTTTTGCATTCAAAGAAAGCTTTCAAATATATATTCCTGCAGACAAAAGCATTGTACAAAACAAAGAAGATAGTAAACATGATTAAACGGATCAACATATGGATGAGTGAAACATAACAACTCAAATGCTTGCTTGAGATAGAGGGGAATAGGTTGACTCAACATAAAAGTAAAAGACAGGCCCTTCGCAGAGGGAAGCAGGGATTAAACATGTGCTAGAGCTTTTCATTTGCAAAACAGAGGTAAAAAATTGTTTTGAGAGGTGGTTGCTTTTGTCAACGACTAGCAACGGAGTTCTTGATATCTTCCATACTAAACAAGTGAGAGCGGTTCTGAGATGTTTGATTAATTGGCACATTGGTGCTCTTTTATAGCTTGGCACTCCTCCCCACCTTTTTCCTTTCTCAAACCATGGCTAACCGATTCCATCGGGTGCCGACCAACTTTCACATACCATGGAGGAGTGCTCTTTTTCTTTTCTTTTTGAGATTATAATGGTCTGACCAGCTCCCTTGCAAAATTAGTGACGAGCAGATGAAGCTGCCTAGTCGAGGGGTACTTAATTTAGTATGGAAGATAACAAACCCATCCACTACGTCCTCATGAGATAAAAACAGTGGCACAAAATGAGAAGTATTTGAAGGTTTTTGAAAGGTAGCACATGAAAATTTACTTGGAATGGCTTAAAATACCATGCATAGGAATTTATAGTGGACTCTTTGGAAGTGACTTGGCTTTTAGGATTTGGATGCACGAGAAGTATTCCCTCTCAGTACAAGTTTTTGGCTAGCAAGGCTGGGTAGCAAGCATAGGAATTGCACGAAACAAACAAACATACATATAATAAGAACAATCATGCAAACTCACTTGAAGGTACAACGATTTTAACTTTGAGAATAACAATGCTTATAAGCCAAACATGAAGGGTAAACTGAAGTGATGTAGCTACAAATACTTCTTTATTCTTTTCTACTCAAACCTCAAGGTAATGCTGCTACTGACCAAGCTAAGTTTGCCAAAACCAACTAAATTTACTCATGCTCCCAAAGTGATACCAATACTAGTCAACAAGACTAATCATATAAGAAACATTGCAACCTAAAATAAAGTGTGCGGAAAGTAAACGATAGAACTTCTCATTAATATTTCATTACCGCAACTCACACCAAGGGATACATAGATTACCAACTAAGGAGGATACTTCCACACTGCAAACTATTCTATAAGATAATTTCTCTATTCATGATATGACTCTACTTGAAAAGTAAATGAGTAAAAGGATGATGATGTGATACCGCGGCACTCCCCCAAGCTTGGAACAAGCCAAGGGGATGCCAATACCGATGACGAATTACTCCTTTGGCGGTAGTGGAAGCAACCTTGGATTAACAAAATATTCCAGCATTCAGTGAAGTCTGAGATTCTCTTCTTGAAGCATCTCTATTTCCTTCTCCAGCACTCGATATTGAGCGCAAAACTCACCAGTGACCAGCATACCCTCTTTAATCATGGGCATAGAGTTTAGATCCAAAGCGTGTAGTGTTAGTCCCTGCATATCATGAGAAAAGATACGTCTAGCTTTAGTTGGTCCTTCAAAAGCAGGGTTTCTTGGCCTCAGCCTTCCAGTCTCCTGCTCCTTTTTCCACTCAGGGTCTTGACAATCATCCTCCCTGGGCCTTTTGCCCTTGTTGTCGTTTGAAGAGGCCATGGTGCTCCCAAAGCTTAAAATCAACTCCTGGCAGAAACAGCTCGAAACAAAACACGACGAGAAAATGATATACAGACCTCGGAGACTACGGGGGGTTATATAAGCGAAAATTATACATCGAAATGAAATCACAGGAGGAAACTGGGACGGAAACGAGTTTCGGGGTGCTCTCACACCAGGGCGGCGCGGCCAGAGGTGGACCCGCGCCCCCTGTGTGTGAGGAGCACTCGGACTCCTTTTCCTGACCGTTTTCGACTCGTGATTTTTCATATTTAGTAAAAACAGCAAAAATAATAAAAGAGGAGTTTCTCGCGAAACTTCTCTGACTGGAACTATTACCTATTCAAAAATGAACTCTGTAGGTACCTGCAATTTGTCTTGGATGAATTCTTCTGGAGAAATTGTTTCAATTACATCAACATCTTCATTATAAGAATCTCCAGTAATATAATGCTTGAGTCTTTGCCCATTCACCACTTGTGTAGAGTCATCTTTCAATGAAGCAATCTTAATAGCACCTGAGCGGTATACTTCCACAATAACATATGGTCCTTCCCATTTAGAGAGTAATTTCCCTGCAAAAAATCTGAGACGAGACCTATACAATAGAACTTTCTCACCAACATGAAACTCTCTCTTAAGAATTCTCTTATCATGCCATTGCTTGACTTTCTCTTTGAAAAGTCTGGCATTCTCATACGCTTCGTTTCTCCACTCGTCTAGAGAACTCAAATCTAACAACCTTTTCTTACCGGCTAGTTTAAAATCTCTATTAAGCTCTTTCACTGCCCAAAAAGCTTTGTGTTCTAATTCTAAGGGCAAGTGACACGCTTTTCTGTAAACCATCTTATAAGGAGACATGCCCATGGGATTCTTATAAGCAGTTCTATAAGCCCATAAAGCATCGTTTAACTTACTAGCCCAATTTTTTCTAGATCTATTGACAGTCTTCTGCAAGATAGACTTGATTTCTCTATTAGAAAGCTCTACCTGCCCACTGGTTTGGGGATGATAAGCAGAAGCAATTCTATGATTAACATCATATTTAGCAAGAGTTTTTCTAAAACTGCCATGAATAAAATGAGAACCTCCATCAGTCATAAGATATCTAGGCACACCAAACCTAGGAAAAATAACATCTTTAAGCATTTTTAACGAGGTCTCACCATCGGCACTCTTTGTAGGTATGGCTTCTACCCATTTACTAACATAATCAACAGCAACAAGTATGTGGGTATAGCCTTTTGAAGGAGGAAAAAGACCCATAAAGTCAAATCCCCCACAATCAAATGGTTCAATAATAAGAGTGTAATTCATAGGCATTTCATTGTGTCTAGAAATATTACCAACTCTTTGACATTCATCGCAAGATAAAACATACCTTCTAGCATCTTTAAAAAGGATTGGCCAATAAAAACCTGATTGTAGAACCTTCTGTGCGGTTCTATCTCTAGCATGATGCCCTCCATAAGCACTGCCATGGCATTTTCTTAATATCTCCTGTTACTCATATTCTGGTATGCATCTTCGCATAATACCATCAACTCCTTCTTTATATAAGTGTGGGTCATCCCAAAAATAATGCCTCAAATCATAAAAGAATTTTCTTCTTTGCTGAGCTGTAAAAGTTGGAGGCAAACACTTGGAAACAATAAAGTTAGCATAATCAGCATACCAAGGAAGGTCTCGCGAAGTTACGTTTACAGCAGCTAACTGTTCATTTGGAAAACTATCATTAACAGGAATAGGATCAAAAGAAATGTTTTCCAATCTAGACAAGTTGTCAGCCACAGGATTTTCAGCACCTTTCCTATCTACGATATGCAAATCAAATTCTTGTAAAAGCAACATCCATCTAATAAGCCTAGGCTTAGCATCCTTCTTAGTCATAAGATATCTAATAGCAGCGTGATCAGTATGAATAGTAACTTTAGAATCAACAATATAAGATCTAAACTTATCACATGCAAAAACAACAGCAAGAAACTCTTTTTCAGTAGTAGCATAATTCTTTTGAGCAGCATCAAGAGTCTTACTAGCATAATGAATAACATTTAACTTATTATCTACTTGCTGTCCAAGAACAGCACCAACAGCAAAATCACTAGCATCACACATAATTTCAAAAGGTAAATTCTAATCAGGTGGTTGAACAATAGGAGCAGTAGTTAAAGCCTTCTTAAGAGTTTCAAAAGCTTCCTTATAATCATCATCAAAGACAAATGGTACATCTTTTTGAAGAAGATTAGTAAGAGGCTTTAAAATCTTAGAGAAATCTTTAATAAACCTCCTATAGAAACCAGCATGACCAAGTATACTACGAATACCTTTAACATCTCTGGGACAGGGCATTTTCTCAATTGCCTCCACTTTTGCTCTGTCAACTTCAATACCTCTTTCAGAAATTTTGTGTCCAAGGACAATTCCTTTATTTACCATAAAGTGGCATTTCTCCCAGTTAAGAACAAGGTTAGTTTCTTCGCATCTCTGCAAAACTTTATCGAGGTTGTGCAAACAATTATCAAAAGAAGTTCCATAGACAGAGAAGTCATCCATGAAAACCTCCACAATCTCTTCACAAAAGCCATGAAAAATAGCAGACATGCATCTTTGAAAAGTAGCAGGAGCATTGCATAAACCAAACGGCATACGTCTATAAGCATAAGTTCCATAAGGACAAGTAAAAGTGGTTTTTTCTTGATCTTCCTTTTTAACAGCAATTTGAGAAAAACCAAAATAACCATCAAGGAAACAAAAATGAGTCTTCTTAGATAACCTTTCTAGCATCTGATCTATAAACGGTAAAGGATAATGATCTTTCTTAGTAACTTTGTTTACCTTCCTATAGTCAATGCACATCCTATAACCAACTACTACCCTTTGAGGAATAAGCTCATTGTTCTCATTAGGCACAACAGTCATACCTCCTTTCTTAGGAACACAATGAACAGGACTAACCCATCTACTATCAGCAATAGGATAAATAATACCAGCATCAAGGAGCTTTAATACCTCATTTCTTACCACATCCTTCATCTTGGGAATTAAGCGGCGTTGATGCTCCACAACTGGCTTCGCGTCTTTCTCCATATTAATGGCATGCTGACATAAAGTGGGGCAAATTCCTTTTAAATCATCAAGAGTATATCCCATAGCTCCTCGGTGTTTCCTTAATATCTCCAATAATCTTTCGTCTTCCTTTCCTGAAAGTTTAGAACTAATAATAACAGGATATATTTTCTTATCATCTATATAAGCATATTTAAGATTATCAGGCAAAGGCTTTAATTCAAAAATAGGATCTTCCTTAGGTGGCAAAGTGGTACCAAGATCCTCCACAGGTAGATTATGCTTAATCAGCGGTTGTTGATGAAGGAAAATGTCATCAATCTCTTCTCTTTCCTTACTGAAAACATCACTTTCGTGATCCTCCATGAATTGCTGCAAAGCATTATTAGGAGCAAGAGCAATAGAAGCAAGCTGTTCAACTCGAAAATTTTCATTAGGCGTGTCATTTTCATAGGAAGTCTTAGCAAACTTGGAAAAATTAAACTCATAAGACTCTCCATTAAACTTAGTAAAAAAATTCTCCTTCTTACAATCTATCACGGCGCCACAAGTGTTCAAAAAGGGTCTACCAAAAATAATAGGACAAGTTTTACTAGCCTCCTTACCAAGTACTAGAAAATCAGTAGGGTATTTAGTCTTACCGCAAAGAACTTCCACATCTCGAACAATACCAAGGGGCCAAACAGTCTCTCTGTTAGCAAGCTGAACAACCACATCAATATCTTCAAGTTCACAGGCGCCAATCTCGTGCATAATTTCTTTGTAAAGCTCTAAATGAATAGCGCTTGCACTAGCACCAATATCACATAAACCATAATAGCAATGATCTCCAATCCTGACAGAAATAACAGGAACACTTGTTTTCCTATGCCTTTTAGGATGTGAGAGAATGTTAGAAGCATCTTCACAAAAAAGTATATATTCATCCGCTACATCTTTAGTAACAAGATCCTTCAATATAGCTACAGGAGACTTAATAGTAATTTGCTCATCAGGTTCTACAGCTTTCTTAGTACTTTTATTAGACACACTTACCAAAGTAGAATACTTTTTTACCTTAGCAGGGAAAGGTGTCTTCTCAAAATAAGGTTCAGGCACAATGCTATCAACAGTACAAACTTTAGTAGTTGCAGCAGGTATATGACTAATAGAATCTTTATAAGGCGCATGATATTTGTTCCAATCTTTCTTTGGAACATCAAGATAAGAGGCAAATGCCTTAAGACAATTAGCAAGTATTTGTGAATCAAGACCATAAGCAGTGCTAACTCTATGAAAATCATCGGTTCCCATAAAAGCTTTAATGCATTCATAATCATAGATTATACCTGACTTCCTACCTTTGTCATTTTCCCATCCTTCAGCATTCTCTTGTATACGGTCAAGAAGTTTCCACTTAGCATCTTCTTTCATATGAGTAAATGATCCAAAGCAAGAAGCATCCAAATAATCCTTATCAGGAAGAGTAAGACGCGCATAAAAATTATCAATAACAATATTATTGGGGAGCTCATGAATGGGGCATTTGAGCATTAGTAACTTTAATCTCCCCCACGCTTGGGCAATACTCTCTCCATCATGAGGCCAAAAATTATATATCCGATTACGATCTTTATGGATTTCTCTTGGAGGATAAAACTTGGAATAAAAGAGAGGTACAATGTCCTCCCATGCCATAGATGGACCATCTTGGAGCAGTCGATACCACTCCTCAGCTCTGCCTTTCAATGATTAAGAGAATAGCTTCTTCTTGACCTGGCTTGGTGAAATACCTGCACACCTGAACAACTCGCATAATTCATGTATAAATAGTAAGTGGTCACCCAAATGGACAGTTCCATCTCCTGAATAGCTGTTATCCATAATACGCCCAACAATTTTCATAGGTATTTTAAAAGGATCAACTTTAGCAGGTGGTGGTGGTGGTTCATCCACATGTGCAGCAGTGGTAGAAGTGTTCCTAAATAGGAAACCAAATGGAGAATTCTCCATAGCAGAGTAAAATAAAAATAAAAGACAAAAATAAAACAATACTCACACAAGTTGACGAAGGCATCGTCGACATGGATCAAGGTACGAGAATCTAGAGTACTCAGAAAGGCAAAGCATCTCGAAAAACCTCGACTCGTCCTTCCTATCGGTCGACGAGCAAGGAAATATTATCCCAAAAACTCCGGAAGCAGCATTGGTGGCAGCTCAAGCGTACCTGCATACGACACGACCAAATCCAGGAGACCCGAGGGAACATATGCACAGAGCAGCGCTAAATGGATTGAAGATGGTAGGCAACAAATTATCAGCAAAAGAGGAGGAGGCATATCACAACAAAGGAACCCATAAACCAAGATCACCACGCCATCACAGAAGTCCTCGGCACAAAAGTGGAAGCCACCGATCTAGGACGCCATCACCTGGACGATACAATAGTCCAAAGAACAAAGGAACCCAACGATCCAGAACTCCCAACAGAACATATGACTACGAAGATGATGAAAAGGAGATGGGGGCGCCATGCTTTACCCGTAGGGTTCGCACCACGCCAGTACCCAAAGGTTTAAAACTACCCCATGATCAACAAAAGTATGACGGATCCCAGGAGCCACAGTCATGGCTTTTAGATTATCTATAAGCAGTAGAACTATTAGGAGGAACCAAGGAAACAGCAATGCAAAGTTTGCAATTACACCTCACCGGAGCAGCAAGGTCATGGCTAAGCAAATTAGAAAAGGAAATAATTGGAAGTTGGGAGGAGCTAACAAAACAATTTACAAGTAACTTCAAGTCGACATACAAGCGGCCAGCATCCATAGAAGAAGTCAAAGCCTATGTACAGCAGCGCGGGGAGACATTAAGAACATATATCCAAAGGTGGAGTATTATCAAAAATTCGGCAGTCGAAGTCTCAGACGAAAGAGCAATAGATGTATTCATAATCGGGTTACGACGAGGAGACCTAGTCGAAGAGATGGGCAGAATCAAGCCAAATACAGTGTCAGATTTAATGGATGTGGCAAATAGATTTGCAGATGGAGAAGATGCGTGCAACAATAAACGCACGCGATCACCAGAAGATGATAGAGGAACCAGATATGGAGGTCAAAGAGAAGGCCCCGTAATTACGACAATTACGGCTTCCACAGCCAAGTAGCCGCAGGATACAAAGATAACAGCTACCAAGGCAATGATCGCAAAAGTTTGGGATACCGTAACTATGGCAGAGAAGAGTACAAAAAGTTTCCACCAAGAGAATCCAGAGAGTACAACCCATCACCAGAAGATATGCTCAACGGACCATGTCATATCCACTCTGCGTTCATCGATGGGAAACGAGTATCCAGACACGCAATGAAAGATTGCACTACGTTCTTGAAACTACAAGAAGCAGCACTCAACAAGCAAGCCGAGGCAAAATGCCAGGGATACGAGGGAAACACAAGCAACACGCTGGCAACCCAACAAGGAAATAGTGGAGCTCCCAAGGGTCAGGATCAATCAAACCAGGGACGCGACGACGAGGAAGGATATGTTCCATCTAAAGGGCACATCACAGCAATGATACAACCAGTGCCCAAGTCGAACAAAGAGGAGAAAAACATAACTTGACAAGTCAACCTCGCAATAACTTCACCTCCAGCGACAACGGAATACCTACATTGGTCAGAGCAACCCATAGAATTTAGCAGAGATGATCACCCAATAACAGTACCTCGGCCAGGAAACGCGCCCTTGGTACTCAAAGCTCAAATAGGGACGTACGATGTCGACAGAATATTCATGGACGCAGGAAGTGGAATAAACCTGATTTATGCAAAAACCCTACGGGCAATGCACATTTCATTGGAGTTCCTAAAGCCAACTGACTGCTCCTTCCACAGAATAGTCCCAGGGAGTGCCAACTATCCACTTGGTCGAATAGCACTCAACGTTAGCTTCGGAAATCGACAAAACTACAGAAAGGAGAAACTCGACTTTGAAGTCATGGACTGGCCATCTCAATATCATGCGATCCTCGGGAGACCCGTGTTTTCACGATTCATGGCAGTACCTCACTACACCTATCTGGTACTAAAAATGCCAGGACCCAAAGGAATTATTACAGTCAAAGGAAGCTTCGACTTATCGGACCTATGCGACAAGGAATTTCACAAGATGGCCCAAAACTTCGGCATGATGGCAAGCTACGGGGAACCCAAAACAAAAAGCATGACTACAGGAGTCACGCAGCAACTCGAAGGAAACCCCAAGGAACCAGAAGTAAAGAAACCTCGGGTACAGCCACCAGAGCAAGAGAAATCCACAGGAGAAGAAGAGAAGACTCAAGCGACATAGGCGAATAAATAGAGTAGGAAAATAAGGCTGTAAAAGCCACGAATTATTCCAGGGCAAGGCCCTCTAGATCCAGAACACAGGTCACTGGCCGGATCTCTTGGGTTATCCCATGTATCTTACATTATACGCATAAATAAAAGACAAAAGTTCCTCGTATTTGAGTTTACGTGTCTTCAAAAGTTGCGGTAAGCGCACCAACATACACACAAAAAGTGCAATGCTCTGAGCATAAAAAATTCTGACGCAAAAAGTTAGAAAGCAACAAACTCTCGCATTATACGCACACAAACTTTACATCAATGGCTGATCAGAATCGTCTACGCCCAATGGGTCTAAATAGTGATGCTCGCGGAAAAACGCGGCATCCTCTCGAAGCAACCTATCTATAAGCCTCCTAGCCGGTTGGAGAGTAGCATTCATATGAACTCGCAGATGAGCCACTGTAATGACCGCTCCTTATCTTGTTTATTTCGTTTTTGTGCCAAGAGAAGCCTCTAATTTGAGCGAGGTAAAGATTTGGGGTTATTGCTGTCCTGAAACTGTTTTCGGTGCTGCACCGTAAAAATTCGTATAAATTCTCTGTTTACCTTTTGGACCTGCGATTTCTTGTGCATATGCCCCAGGTTATATCCAAACTTTTCTTAGTTTAACACTTTTTGATTTAAGCAACAGAAAACCTCTCAAAAATTCGTCCTTTGTCAGCTGTTCTGTTTTGACAGATTTCTGCCAATATTTGTTTTTGCCACTTTATCGCTTTCTTTTGAGTTCTTTTTTATCATGGAACTCTTGTGGAAGTTGCTACAGTAGTATATACTTTATATGTGGTGATTTTGAGTTGAAACCTGAAGCTAAAAGAGGTTGAATATATTTTATGCTTACACTAATGTTGCTAATAGAATTGTGTTTAGTTTTGTATGAAGGAAGTTTTCAAGTGTAGGGATTGGAGAATGATGAGATGAGTTGAAGAATGGACAAAAGCTCAAGCTTGGGGATGCCCATGCATCACCCCAAGAAATATCCAAGAAGTACAAGCGTCAAAGCTTGGGGATGCCCCCGAGGCACCCCTTCTTCATCGGCAAAAATCAGGTCACCTTTCAAAACACTATATTTTTATTGCTTCATGCACTATGTGTTTTTCTTGGAGCGTCAGTTGTTTTAGTTTTCTTAGTTGGTTTAGTTTGTTTGTTTGCTGCAATAAATGGTTGGACCCCAACAAATTTCCTTTGGAGGAGATGTACTTGTTTTCATTTGCAAAGAATGCTCTAGTTTTCACTCTTATCAAAAATCGAGCATTCTACTTTTTCTGCTACTGCTTTTGGTTTTCGTTTTCGCCTTGATTTGCGTTCAGATCTTGCATATCTTTTCATCAAGGTGTATTTTTGCCTCTGATCTTTATTGGTTTTCATCAAAAGAGGTGTTTATAAAAATTTCAAATGGTGTTGGAAAAGAGAAAAAGCTTTGTGCAAAATAGTGGTACAAGAAGGAGCTTGTGTAGACTACGGCTTAGGCTTTTTCATGTCATGCTTGATGTCTTTTTGATAGTATGCTTAGTGGTTTTGCTGTAGCATGACTTGTCTCAAATAACTGAGATTGCTTAATGAGCCTTTGAAAAAAATCATGCGTTGTTTTTATTGTATGGAAGCATTATTTTGGTTTTCTCCTTGATGCTTTATTTGGGTTGACTTGGAGCATGCTCACACATGTTAGACTCTTACAAAGTCGCCATTAGCCTTCATGATCATTTAGTTTTTGACTTTTGATGCCATCTTATGCTTCTTTTAATGTCGCTTTGTCGCTTTGCATGATTATGGCCATTACTGCTCTCTTAGTTGGTCGCTCCCAGTCTTTTGCTAGCCCTCGCCTTGTACTGAGTATGAGATCTACTCGTGCATCCAACTCCTAAAAGCCAAAGTTTTCCATTGTGTCCACTATAAACTCCTATGCATGGTATTTTTAAGCCATTCCAAAGTAAATTCTCATGTGCTACCTTTCAAAAAACCTTCAAAACACTTCTCATTTTGTGACACTGTTTTCAGCTCATGGGGACGTAGTGGTCGGATTTGCTATCTTCCATATTGCTTATTCCAAGAAGAAAAAAAAAGAAAAAAAAAAGAAAGAAAAAAGGCACTCCTCCAAAGAATGTGAATGTTGGTGGGCACCCGATGGAATCGGTTAGCCATGGTATGTGAAAGGAAAAGGTGGGGAGGAGTGCCAAGCTTTATAAAAAGAGCACAAAAGTGCCAATCTCTCTCTCAAAAACTTGCTTCATTTTTGTATGGAAGATAGTAAGAACCCCATTGCTAGTCGTTGACAAAAGCAACCACCTCTCAAAACCCAAGTTTTATCTCTGTTTTACAAATGAAAAGCTCTAGCACATGCTCAATCAATGCTTCCCTCTGCGAAGGGCCTTTCTTTTACTTTTATGTTGAGTCACCACCTTCTTTCTTTATGCACCATTAAGAGAGCATAGTTGTCATTCTTAGTGTGATATGCATTGTCCCAAAGTTCATTGATTGATTCATATTGTTGGTTTCACTTGTTCTTAAATTATTTGTATCTAGTCGCCCTCTTAAACTTTGAGGTGTCCTATGCATTTATGTTTTGCTCTCTTTGAAGGACAAGCTGAAAACTATTTGTATGTTTTTCCTTATGATTTGAACACACGTTTGACTTTCATTGTTTCATTATCATGATCTTTTGTTTGTGTTCATTTACATGTTTACAACATGGTTGCTAAGTTCTTATTGTCATGATTATATCTTTCATGCCCATGTTTTAAGTTCTATTGATCCCAGCTCACCAATGCTTACATATATGATCAAGATTGTGTAGGTGCATGTCACCTCAAAAATTATTCTTTTGTTATCACTTACCTACTCGAGGACGAGCAGGAGTTAAGCTTGGGGATGCTTGATACGTCTCAAACGTATCTATAATTTTTGATGCTCCATGCTTGTTTTTACACCATTTGCCTATTGTTTCGTTACACTTAGTGGCACTTTTATGCATTTTCCGGAACTAACCTATTAACGAAGTGCCACAGTGCCAGTTTCCTGTTTTCTGCTGTTTTTGTGTTTCAGAAGTGATACACAGGAAATATTCTCGGAATTGGACGAAACAAGTTCCTGAAGACTTATATCACGGGGAAGCTTCCAGACATCCGAAGAAGAGACGGAGGAGGGCCACGTGGGCCCCACACGCATAGGCAGCGCGGCCAGGCCCCTGGCCGCGCCACCCCTGTGTGAGGGGGCCTGGTCCCTCCTCTGACATCGCCCCTTCGCCTATAAAGACCCCCCGACGAGAAAAACCTAAGAACCCGATCAGATTTCCAGAACATATCGCGATCCGCCGCCGCCGTCGACCCGAAGATCGGGAGGGTCCAGAAGCTCTTCCCAGCACCCTGCCGGAGAGGGGAATCGCCACCGGAGGTCTTCTTCATCGCCATGCTTGCCTCCGGAGCGATGAGTGAGTAGTCTACCTTGGACTATGGGTCCATAGCAGTAGCTAGATGGTTGTCTTCTCCACCATGTGCTTCATGTTTAGATCTCATGAGCTGCCTTACATGATTGAGATCACCGTTATGTAATTCTATGATGTTGGTTTGTTGGGATCCGATGAATATTGGTGTTTATGATTAAGTTGTTGTACTGAATTATATCTTTTGTTATCTCTATGTTGTTTATGATCTTGCATGCTCTCCGTTGTTAGTAGCTATCTTGGCCGAGTAGTTGCTAGTGACTCCAAGAGGGGGTATTTATGCTCGATAGTGGGTTCATGCCTCTATTTCACCTGGGGGAGTGACAGAAACCTCTAAGGTGGTAGATGTGCTGTTGCTACTAGGGAGAAAACAACATTCATATGCTCAAGGGCATATGCTTTGTTTACATTACACACTTTGCTTAATGCAATTATCTGTTGTTCGCAACTTAATACTACTGGGGTGTTCGGATTGATATCCCCGGGAGTGGATTATTAGTCATAGATGCAGTTGGATGGCGGTCTATGTATTTTGTTGTAATGCCCAGAGTAAATCTCATAGTGATCTTCTTGACATATCACGTTATCTTTATTCTATCAATTGCCCAACTGTAATTTGTTTACCCAGCATGTTATTTTATCTATGGAGAGACACCACTAGTGAACTGTGGACCCCGGTCCTATTTTAATCATATTGCAATCACCTGTTTACTTTTCCCGTACTGTTTACTTTACTCGCATATTATATTGTTTTACACTCGATACGCTCATAATCTTTGTTTCAAGCAAACTGGTGAGATTGACAACCTCATCGCAAGTTGGGAACAAAGTACTTGGTTGTGTGTGTGCAGGTTCCATATCACCTTCAGTCGTCGCCGTCTCTCCTCTCCTGATCGATAAACCTTGGTATCTTAACTGAGGGAAAACTAGCCGCTACACTCATCATACCTTCCTCTTGGGGTTCCCAACGGGCTGGTCATTCACCACGCACAAGGACTTACTGCTCCCACGTCAACTAAACGCCACAGTCTTTTCTGGCGCCATCACCGAGTAGCATAGACCTAAAAACAGCAAGCAGCTAAGGAAAAGTTCCAGGAAGAGGATTACGAGGAAGCATCACAGAATGCATGGTAGTCAGAGCTTTTCGACAACCATCAACTGCCTCTCCAATGTGTTGAGCACGATCTTGGAAGAGCACAATGGCACTACAGCGCTGGGGATCAGACCAAAAAGTTTCGACTCCACCTGACGATCTCTCAAGAGCCGCGATCCGTTCAGAAATGCGATGAGCCTCGCCGACGAAGTCCAAGCAAGTACCTACAGTAATAAAAATCATGGGCTAGCAACATTGCAGCAAAAGAGGAGAATGGCAGGGAAACTTACATCGCAGCAACTCGCAAGCAAACTCGATAATACCAACTAGAAAGGAGTCGCACTCCTCCAAATGTACAATTTTAGCTGTCAGACTCGACACCTTATCCTCGAGTACGGATATCTGCTTCATAAAACCGCATGATTTGATGGCTTTACCTATAGCCATCTACGCTTGGCGTTTAGACAAAGTCAAATGGCTTTCAAGATCTGCAATCCGTGAGGAATACTCATCGCATCGGCAAACAGGACGAGGAGGCGACGAAACTCCAGAGTCGAAAGCATCGGCAGAAGATGGAGCTTGACCGCGACCAGATAATTTACCAGCACGCACAGGCTGGAAGGCAAAGGAAAAGAAGAGAGGAGCATCTCAGAAACTAAACCAAACACGACATTTCGCAAAAGAGGATATATTTACAAAAGCATAAGCCCACTGACTAAGGTTCTTGGGCTACATGCGACTAGAGAGTTTGCTACATGAGAATGAAAATAAAATTACAAGGGAGGCCAAGTCTACGCCACCTCGGCCTCATGATCCATAGCGGAAGAAGGCGTAGCAGAAGCAGCACCAGCATCAGGAGGAGGCATAGATCCACTTGTGGCCGGAGTCGAAGAAATCGACGCCGTACCGGTCGCGGAAGCCGCCGAAGGGGAAATCATCGACACGATGCCCGATGCATATTTTTTCGCCTTCTCGAAGAAGGGCTTCAGTTCAAAACGAGGACGACCGAGGGAAGAGCTAACCTTCTCCCAGTTCACCTCCTCACCATGCGCATAGGCAAATGCAATGGCCCTCTCGGCACCTCGCTTCAGGGATAGACCTTTCATAGTAAGTATGGGGTATTCATTGGTGTCGAAGGCTTGGCAAGATTCTTCAAGTCAGGAACATTGGCCTTCTTCTTGGGCCACAACCCGACAAAAATTCGCGTAAGCACGCGGCTAACCAACTCGAAGATTTCCCGGACAGAAATCCAGTTCGCTTCCAGCAGGCTAACCGCAGCCAAGAGAGGATCTTTGTCAAGTTGCAAAGTCGACACACACACTTCACTATATTCTGCGAAACCAAGGAAACAACAAAACAACAGAAAAGGAATACATCAGCAAACATAAGAGAGCAAGAAAGCCGACAAAATGAAAGAGAGTATAGTATGTATCTCCAGCAGCAGCAGACATCTGGTTTAGCCGCTCAGCCACGGCCTGTTCCCGCTGGAGGTGCTCCTTCTTAGCGGTACCTAGGTCCTTTTCTGCTTTCTTCACCTTAGCCAATGTTGACTTAGCGGACTTCTCAGCATTGACCTTGGCAGCAGTGGCGGCATCAAAAGCTATCCTGGAAGCTTCGAGTTCAGCTTCTAGCGATGCAATGCGAGCATTGGCTGCCTTTAGAGCACCTGAGTTAAACAAAGAGGAAAGAAACAATCAAGCAAAGAAGCAGAGACAGGCATGCAAAGATAAGGAAGTGTTAAAAAACGAGACTTACCTTCAGAGGCCTGATACGTCTCAAACGTATCTATAATATTTGATGCTCCATGCTTGTTTTTGCACCATTTGCCTTGTGTTTTGTTACACTTCATGGCGTTTTTATGCGATTTCCGGAACTAACCTATTGACAAGATGCCACAGTGCCAGTTTCCTGTTTTCTGGTCTTTTTGTGTTTCAGAAAAGCTACACAGGAAATATTCTCGGAATTGGACGAAACAAAAGCTAGAAGTCTTATTTTTCCCGGAAGCTTCCCGAAGACCGAAAGAGAGCCGGAGGGGGGCCAGAGGCCGCCCTCACACATAGGTGGCGCGGCCCAGGCCCTGGCCGCGCCACCCTGGTGTGAGGAGCCCCTGGCTGCCCTCTGACGACGCCCCTTCGCCTATATAAAGCCTCGGGACGGAAAACCCTAAGGGAGTCGGCGAAATTTCCAGAATAGTTCCGCAGCGCCGCCGCCGTCGAAGCCAAATTTCGGGGGATAGAAGTCTCTGTTCCGGCACCCTGCCGGGACGGGAAAGTGCCCCCGGAGCCATCTCCATCGGTCTCCATCGCCGTCTCCGCCATCTCCATCGACCTCACCGCCATCTCCATCAACCTTGCTGTCTCCTATGCTGAGGAGGGAGTAGTTCATCCCCGGGGCTGAGGGCTCTACCGGTAGCTATGTGGTTCACCTCTCTCTCCCATGATGTGATCTTTATGTGATCGTGAGCTTTGTATCATGTGGAACAAGTAGATGTTATTATTCAGATATTATGTGTACTCTAGTGGTGTTATTAAAGTAATCTATTCCTCTTGCCATGGTGTAATGGTGACAGTGCGTGCATCATGGTGGTACTTGGTCTAGGCTACGATTGTGATCTGTTATGGATTATGAGAATAATTATCGCTATGATATTATTGAAGTGATCTATTCCTCCTTTCATGGTGTAATGTTGACAGTATGTGCACCGTGTTAGTACTTGGTCTAAGTTGCAATAATATCTATCTTGAGTTGTGATTTGATTTGGATATATCTATGAGTGGTGTTTGTCAAGTACTTGATGAACTTTGAGGAGTGCTTCGTAGCCCTACGCAATGATTAGTGTTGTTCAATAGGAGAGTAATTCAGAGTACCATAGTGAAGAGAAGTTATTTATTTGTTCAATTATGTTATATTTGTTGGGAGTGTGACCACTAGTGAAAGTATGATCCCTAGGCCTTGTTTCCAAGCTTTGCACACCGTTTACTTGCTATTTTGTTACTTGTTTGCTTGCTGCCATTTTTATTCCATATTGCATTTACTACTTATAATCATCCATACCACCTGTATTTCACTATCTCTTTGCCGAACTAGTGCACCTATACATTTGACAAGTGTATTGGGTGTGTTGGGGACACAAGAGACTTTCTATATCGTAATTGTAGGGTTGTTTGAGAGGGATAGCTTTGACCTCTTCCTCCCTGAGTTCGATAAACCTTGGGTGATCCACTTAAGGGAAACTTGCTGCTGCTCTACAAACCTCTGCACTTGGAGGCCCAACAGTGCCTACAAGAACAGACGCGTGCGTAGACATCAAGCTCTTTTCTGGCGCCATTGCCGGGGAGGTAAGGTAAAAGGTACTCGCATCCTCCTGTGTGAGTGCTCGGAGTTATTTCCTTTAGATTCTGCAATTACATCTTTTTGTTTCTTGTTTTTATTTTCACTGGTTAGGCTTAATGGAAAATAAAGAGTTCTCTAGTCTTTTTCCTAAGTTTAGATATGAAGTGTTTGAAGAGAAAATTGAAAAACCTTTGGAGCTTAATTTGCATGCTAATAGTGTTGTTAGTATGAATGCTTTGAACACCGTTGTTGCTAATGCTATAGAAAAGTCTAAGCTTGGGGAAGCTGGTTTTGTTAAGTATGATATTTTTAGTTCCCCAGCTTTAGTGGAGAAAGTTTGCTCTGATGATATTTTATCTCCCATATGTGATGTTCCTTCTTATGATGATATGTTTGAAGAATATGCTTTGCGAAATAGTTGCTCTCTAGCTTGTGATGATACTAAACCTCTAGTTTATGATGGTTATGATGATGGGTATAATATTTTCAGTTCACCTACTTTTGAGAAGAAAATTAGTTATGATTACAATATGCCTCCAGTTTATGATGATTATGGTGATGAGAATAATTATTATGTTGAATCTGCTCCTACTACTATTGTTCATGTGGGGAGTATTACTTCTTTTATGCATGTGGCTCATGATAGGGATGCTTTATGTGATGGTTATGTTGTTAATTCTATTCATGATGCTACTGAAAGTTATTATGAGAGAGGGAAATATGTTTTGAAGGATCTTAATAATATTGAGTTTCCCCTCTTTATGTTGCAATTCTTGAAGTTGTACTTGTTTTGCCTTCCTATGCTTTTTGCTTTGCGCTTTTATGACTTGTCTCTTTACAAGACTATTTTTCATAGGAAGTGGTTTAGATTTAAATGTGTTCCATACTTGCTTTTTGATACTCTCTATTGCTTTAAGTTCCTATATGGTGCATTTGCCTCAAGCTCTTATATGGCGCCCACATGAGCATCTTTGCAAATTACCGCGCCTAGCTCAAAGGCGTTAAAGAAAAACACTCTTGGGAGATAAACCATTGTTTATTTTCAGTACTTTTTCTTTTATTTGAGTCTTGGAAGTTATTACTACTGTAATAACCACTCCTTATCCTTTTTATTTCGTTGTTGTGCCAAGGGAAGCCTCTAATTTGAGTGAGGTAAGATTTGGGGATGTTGCTGTCCTGAAACAGTTTTCGGTGCTGCACCGTAAAAATTCGTGAAAATTCTCTGTATATCTTTTTGACCTGTGATTTCTTGTGCATATGCCCCAGGTTATATCCAAACTTTCATTAGTTGAACACTTTTTTATTTGAGCAACAAAAAACCCCTCAAAAGTTCGACCTTTGTCAGTTGTTCTGTTTTGACAGATTTCTGCCAATATTTGTGTTTGCCGCTTTATTGCTTTCTTTTTGAGTTCTTTTGATTACGAAACTTTTGGGGAAGTTGCTACAGTAGTATATGCTTAATATGTGGTGGTTTTAGGTTGAAACCTGAAGCAAAAAGGGTTGATTCATTACTATGCTTACACTAATGTTGCTAATAGAATTGTGTTTAGTTTTGTATGAAGGAAGTTTTCAAGTGTAGGGATTGGAGAATGATGAGGTGAGATGAAGAATAGACAAAAGCTCAAGCTTGGGGATGCCCATGCAACCCCCAAGAAATATCCAAGAGGTACAAGCGTCAAAGCTTGGGGATGCCCCCGAGGCACTGATACGTCCAATTTGCATCACTATTTTGTATCATAATTTACTGTTATTCATTGATATATTTCATATTTAGATATGATACTTATGTTATTTCCTTTGTTTTCACATGTTTGATGATCATCGGAGGAGTTGCTGCCGGAGTCAGGATTCTGCTGGAAAAAAGACCATCAAGAGACCATATTTTGAAGATCAGGAAAATTCCAGAAAAATACCCAGAAATTATATTTTACCAGAAGACTCACAGAGCCAGAAGGAGGGGTCGAGAGAGGCCAGGGGGGCCCACACGCTAGGGTGGCGCGGCCAGCCCCCTGGCCGCGCCAGCCCTGTGTGAGGGAGCTCTGGCCCACCTCTGGTCTCGCCCCTTCACGTACATCATCGTCCCCGAAAACCTAAGTCAAGGGGGGGTTCAGAGTTAGACACAGCCGCCTCTGCGGGGCGGAGAACACCAGAGAGAAAAAGCTCTCCGGCAGGGAGAAATCTGCCGGGGAAATTCCTTCCCGGAGAGGGGAGATCGTCGCCATCGTCATCACCATCGCACTGGACTTCATCGGGATCATCATCATCATCATCATCTCCATCACCAGCACCTTCATCTCCACCATCACTTCGCCATCCCGCTGTAACATCTTGAGTTGGATCTTGTTATATTCATAGGGGAAACTTTCCCGGTGTTGATTACTCTTATAGTTGATGCTATTGAGTGGAACCGTTGAATTAAGGTTTATGTTCAGATTGTTATTTACCATTATTTCACCTCTGATCATGATCCATATGATGTCTTGTGAGTAGTTCGTTTAGTTCTTGAGGACATGGGAGAAGTCAAGATGCTAGTAGTGAATTATTGTTGAGAAATATTTAATGGTTTGATATTGTTGTGGTGCTATTTCACTAGTGGTGTCATGTGAACGTCGACTACATGATACTTCACCATTTATGGGCCTAGTGAGATGCATTGTGTATTTGGCTACCGATTGTGGGGTTGCTGGAGTGACAGAAACCTAAACCTTCGTTGGGAAACCATTGCACCAGGGAGCGTAGGATCATAGAGTTTAAGGCTGTGGTTAGATTTATCTTAATTACTTTCTTGTATTTGCGGATGCTTGCAAGGGGTATAATCACAAGTGTGTATTTATCCTAGTAAGGGTAGTGCGCTAGCACAGGTTCACCCCCATAACACTTACCAAACCAATAAATACTATTGGCTCTATGAAGCGAAAGCTCTTGACAGAAACCTCCCGTGTGTCCTCGAGAACGTTTGGTTATTATAAGAACACAACCGGCTTGTCCTTTGCTGAAGAAAGGATTGGGCCACTTGCTGCAATTGTTACTACTGTCTTTTATTTACTCGCACTTTATTTACTCGTATTACCAAATACCCCTGAAAACCTGTTTGCTAGTATTTACAGTGATTCCTTGATCAAAACTGCTCATCAACACCTTCTGCTCCTCGTTGGGTTCGACACTCTTATTTATCGAAAGTACTACGATACACCCCCTATACTTGTGGGTCATCAAGACTATTTTCTGGTGCCGTTGCCGTTGAGTGTAGCGCTATTGAAGAGTGGAATTGGAAAAGGTAACCGTCACTGTGAGTATCGTTTTTATTTTGTCTTTTATTTTTGCTTTACTCTGCTATGGAGAACTCTCCATTTGGTTTCCTATTTGGAAACACTTCTAATACTACTGCTGCACATGCGGAGGAACCACCACCGCTGCCGCCTGCTGAAATTGATCCTTTCAAAATACCTATGAAAATTGTTGGGCGTATTATGGATAACTGCTATTCAGGAGATGGAACTGTCCATCCGAGTGATCACTTATTATTTATACATGAATTATGCGAGTTGTTCAGATGTGCAGGTATTTCACCAAGCCAGGTCAAGAAGAAATTATTCTCTATATCATTGAAAGGCAGAGCTGAAGAGTGGTATCGACTACTCCAAGATGGTCCATCTATGGCATGGGAGGATATTGTGCCTCTCTTTTATTCCAAGTTTTATCCTCCAAGTGAAATTCATAAAGACCGTAACAAGATATATAATTTTTGGCCTCATGATGGAGAGAGTATTGCCCAAGCGTGGGGGAGATTGAAGTTACTAATGCTCAAATGCCCCATTCATGAGCTTCCCCATAATATTGTTATTGATAATTTTTATGCGCGACTTACTCTTCCTGATAAAGATTATTTGGATGCTTCTTGTTTTGGATCATTCACTCATATGAAAGAAGATGCTAAGTGGAAACTTCTTGACCGTATACAAGAGAATGCTGAAGGTTGGGAAAACGACAAAGGTAGGAAGTCAGGTATAAACTATGATTATGAATGCATTAAATCTTTTATGGGGACCGATGACTTTCATAGTGTTAGCGCTGCTTATGGTCTTGATTCACAAATTCTTGCTAATTGTCTTAAGGCTTTTGCCTCTTATATTGATGTTCCAAAGAAAGATTGGAACAAATATCATGCGCCTTATAAAGACTCTATTAGTCATATACCTGCTGCAGCTACAGAAGTTTGTACGGTTGATAGCATCGTTCCTGAACCTTATTTTGAGAAGACACCTTTCCCTGCTAAGGTAAAGAAGTACTCTACTTTGGTAAGTGTGTCTAATAAAAGTACTAAGAAAGCTGCAGAGCCTGATGAGCAAATTACTATTAAGTCTCCTATTGCTATATTGAAAGATCTTGTTACTAAAGATGTAGGAGATGAATATATTCATTTTTGTGAAGATGCTTCTAACATTCTCTCGCATCCTAAAAAGCACAGGAAAGCAAGTGTTCCTGTTATTTCTGTGAGGATTGGAGATCATTGCTATTATGGCTTATGTGATATTGGTGCTAGTGCAAGTGCTATTCCTTTGGAGCTTTATAAAGAAATTATGCACGAGATTGGCGCGTGCGAACTTGAAGATATTGATGTGGTTGTTCAGCTTGCTAACCGAGAGACTGTTTGGCCTCTTGGTATTGTTCGAGATGTGGAAGTTCTATGCGGTAAGACTAAATACCCTACTGATTTTCTAGTACTTGGTAAGGAGGCTAGTACAACCTGCCCTATTATTTTTGGTAGACCGTTTTTGAATACTTGTGGCGCCGTGATAGATTGTAAGAAGGAGAATTTTTTTACTAAGTTTAATGGAGAGTCTTATGAGTTTAATTTTTCCAAGTTTGCTAAGACTTCTTATGAGAATGAAACGCCTAATGAAAATTTTCGAGTTGAGCAGCTTGCTTCTATTGCTCTTGCTCCTAATAATGCCTTGCAGCAATTCATGGAAGATCACGAAAGTGATGTTTTTAGCAAGGAAAGAGAAGAGATTGACGACATTCTTCTTCGTCAACCACCATTACTCAAGCATAATTTGCCTGTGGAGGATCTTGGTACCACTTTGCCACCTAAGGAAGATCCTGTTTTTGAATTAAAGCCTTTGCCTGATAATCTTAAATATGCTTATATTGATGATAAGAAAATATATCCTGTTATTATTAGCTCTAAACTTTCAGGAAAGGAAGAAGAAAGATTATTGGAGATATTGAGGAAACACCGAGGAGCTATGGGATATACTCTTGATGATTTAAAAGGGATTTCTCCTACTTTATGTCAGCATGCCATTAATATGGAGAAAGACGCGAAGCCAGTCGTGGAGCATCAACGCCGCCTAATTCCCAAGATGAAGGATGTGGTAAGAAATGAGGTATTAAAACTCCTTGATGCTGGTATTATTTATCCTATTGCTGATAGTAGATGGGTTAGTCCTGTTCATTGTGTTCCTAAGAAAGGAGGTATGACTGTTATGCCTAATGAGAATAACGAGCTTATTCCTCAAAGGGTAGTTATTGGATATAGAATGTGCATTGATTATAGGAAGGTAAACAAAGTTACTAAGAAAGATCATTACCCTTTACCGTTTATAGATCAGATGTTAGAAAGGTTGTCTAAGAAGACACATTTTTGTTTCCTTGATGGTTATTCTGGTTTTTCTCAAATTGCTGTTAAGAAGGATGATCAAGAGAAAACCACTTTTACTTGTCCTTATGGAACTTATGCTTATAGACGTATGCCTTTTGGTTTATGCAATGCTCCTGCTACTTTTCAAAGATGCATGTCTGCTATTTTTCATGGCTTTTGTGAAGAAATTGTGGAGGTCTTCATGGACGATTTTTCCGTCTATGGAACTTCTTTTGATAATTGTTTGCACAACCTTGATAAAGTTTTGCAGAGATGTGAAGAAACTAACCTTGTTCTTAATTGGGAGAAATGCCACTTTATGGTAAATGAAGGAATTGTCCTTGGACATAAAATTTCTAAAAGAGGTATTGAAGTTGACAGAGCAAAAGTGGAGGCAATCGAAAAAATGCCCTGTCCCAGAGATGTTAAAGGTATTCGTAGTATTCTTGGTCATGCTGGTTTCTATAGGAGGTTTATTAAAGATTTCTCTAAGATTTCAAAGCCTCTTACTAATCTTCTTCAAAAAGATGTACCATTTGTCTTTGATGATGATTGTAAGGAAGCCTTTGAAACTCTCAAGAAGGCTTTAACTACTGCTCCTATTGTTCAACCACCTGATTGGAATTTACCTTTTGAAATTATGTGTGATGCTAGTGATTTTGCTGTTGGTGCTGTTCTTGGACAGCGCGTAGATAATAAGTTGAATGTTATTCATTATGCTAGTAAGACTCTTGATGCTGCTCAGAAGAATTATGCTACTACTGAGAAAGAGTTTCTTGCTGTTGTTTTTGCGTGTGATAAGTTTAGATCTTATATTGTTGATTCTAAAGTTACTATTCATACTGATCACGCTGCTATTAGGTATCTTATGACTAAGAAGGATGCTAAGCCCAGGCTTATTAGATGGGTGTTGCTTTTACAAGAGTTTGATTTGCATATCGTAGATAGGAAAGGTGCTGAAAATCCTGTGGCTGACAACTTGTCTAGATTGGAAAACATTTCTTTTGATCCTATTCCTGTTAATGATAGTTTTCCAAATGAACAGTTGGCTGCGATAAATGTAACTTCGCGAGACCTTCCTTGGTATGCTGATTATGCTAACTTTATTGTTTCCAAGTATTTGCCTCCAACCTTTACAGCTCAGCAAAGAAGAAAATTCTTCTATGATTTGAGGCATTACTTTTGGGATGACCCACACTTATATAAAGAAGGAGTTGATGGTATTATGAGAAGATGCGTACCGGAATATGAGCAACAAGAGATATTAAGAAAATGCTATAGCAGTGCTTATGGAGGGCATCATGCTGGAGATAGAACCGCACAGAAGGTTCTACAATCAGGTTTTTATTGTCCAACCCTCTTTAAAGATGCCAGAAGGTATGTTTTATCTTGCGATGAATGTCAAAGAGTTGGTAATATTTCTAGACTCAATGAAATGCCTATGAATTACACTCTTGTTATTGAACCATTTGATTGTTGGGGATTTGACTTTATGGGTCCTTTTCCTCCTTCAAAAGGCTATACCCATATACTTGTTGCTGTTGATTATGTTACTAAATGGGTAGAAGCCATACCTACAAAGAGTGCCGATGGTGAGACTTCGTTAAAAATGCTTAAGGATGTTATTTTTCCTAGGTTCGGAGTGCCTAGATATCTTATGACTGACAGAGGTTATCATTTTATTCACGGTAGTTTTAGAAAAACTCTTGCTAAGTATGATGTTAATCATAGAATTGCCTCTGCTTATCATCCCCAAACTAGTGGGCAGGTAGAGCTTTCAAATAGAGAGGTCAAGTCTATCTTGCAGAAGACTGTTAGTAGATCTAGGAAAAACTGGGCTAGTAAGTTAAATGACGCTTTATGGGCTTATAGAACTGCTTATAAGAACCCCATGGGTATGTCTCCTTATAAGATGGTTTACGGAAAAGCGTGTCACCTGCCTTTAGAATTAGAACACAAAGCTTTTTGGGCAGTGAGAGAGCTTAACACGGATTTTAAACTAGCCGGTAAGAAAAGGTTGTTAGATTTAAGTTCTCTAGATGAGTGGAGAAATGAAGCGTCTGAGAATGCCAGACTTTTCAAAGAGAAAGTCAAGCAATGGCATGATAAGAGAATTCTTAAGAGAGAGTTTCATGTTGGTGAGAAAGTTCTATTGTATCGGTCTCATCTCAGATTTTTTGCAGGTAAATTACTTTCTAAATGGGAAGGACCATATGTTATTGTGGAAGTGTACCGCTCAGGTGCTATTAAGATTGCTTCATTGAAAGATGATTCTACACAAGTGGTGAATGGGCAAAGACTCAAACACTATATTTCTGGAGATTCTTATAATGAAGATGTTGATGTTATTGAAACAGTTTCTCCGGAAGATTACATCCAAGACAAACTGCAGGAACCTGCAGAGTTCGTTTTCGAATAGGTAACAGTTCTAGTCAGAAAAGTTTCGCGAAAAGTTTTTCCTTTAATATTTTTGTTGTTTTTAATAAATATGAAAAATCACGAGACGAAAACGGGGAGGAAAAGAAGTCCGTGTGTATCTCACACACGGGTGGCGCGGGCCCACCCCTGGCCGCGCCACCTACGTGTGAGAGCACCTCGGAACTCGTTTCCATCCCGGTTTCCTCCTGTGACTTTGTTTCGATGTATAATTTTCGCCTATTTAACCCCCCGGAGTCCCCGAGGTCTGTATATCGTTTTCTCGTCGTGTTTTGTTTCGAGCTGTTTCTGTCGGGAGTTGATCTTAAGCTTGGGGGAGTCATGGCCTCTTCAAGCGGTGACAAGGAGAAGACACCTCCGGAGGATGATCACCAAAATCCCAAGCTGAAGGAGGGACAGATTAACACTGGACGCGTTTTTTCTCATAATTTGCAGGGACCAATACCACAAGTTCTTGACCTCAGCTCCTACCCTGCATCAGTGGAAGCCCTTCGGGTCACCAATGAGTTGTGCGATAAATATCGAGCTATTAGGATGGAGGTGGAGATACTTCGAGAGGAGAACAATAGGCTTCGCATGATGCTAGAGAATTTTCTCACCCCAATCATGATTGCGCCGCCACCGCCAAAGGAGTAATTCGTCATCGGTTTAGGCATCCCTTTGGCTTGTTCCAAGCTTGGGGGAGTGCCGCGGTATCACATCATTACCTTTTGTTCATTTACTTTTCAAGTAGAGTCTTATCATGAATAGAGAAGTTATCATATAGAATAGTTTGCAGTTGGAAGTAACCTCCTTAGTTAGTTATCTTTGTATCCCTTGGTGTGAGTTGCGGTAATGAAATATTAATGAGAAGTTTTATCGTTTACTTTTCGCACACTTTATGTTAGTTTGCAATTTCTCTTGTATGACTAGTCTTGTTGATTGGTATTGGTATCACATTGGGAGTATGAGTAGATTTAGTTGGTTTTGGCAAACCTAGCTTGGTCAGTAGCAACTTTACCTTGAGGTTTGAGTAGAAAATAATAAAGAAGTGCTTGTAGTTACATCACTTCAGTTTTCCCTTATGTTTGGCTTATAAGCATTGTTATTCTTAAAGTTAAAATCGTTGTACCTTCAAGAGAGTTTGCATGATTGTTCTTATTATATGTATGTTTGTTTGTTTCATGCAACTCTTATGCTTGCTACCCAGCCTTGCTAGCCAAAAACCTGTACTGAGAGGAAATACTTCTCGTGCATCCAATTCCCAAAAGCCAAGTCACTTCCAAAGAGTCCACTATAAATTCCTATGCATGGTATTTTAAGCCATTCCAAGTAAATTTTCATGTGCTACCTTTCAAAAACTTTCAAACACTTCTCATTTTGTGCCACTGTTTTTAGCTCATGAGGACGTAGTGGATGGGTTTGTTATCTTCCATACTAAATTGAGTACCCCTCGACTAGGCAGCTTCATCTGCTCATCATTAATTTTGCAAGGGAGCTGGTCAGACCATTATAATCTTAAAAGAAAAAGAACGAAAAAGGCACTCCTCCAATGGAATGTGAAAGTTGGTCGGCACCCGATGGAATCGGTTAGCCATGGTTTGAGAAAGGAAAAAAGGTGGGGAGGAGTGCAAAGCTATAAAAGAGCACTAAAGTGCCAATTAATCAAACATCTCGGAACCGCTCTCACTTGTTTAGTATGGAAGATATCAAGAACTCCGTTGCTAGTCGTTGACAAAAGCAACCACCTCTCAAAGCAATTTTTACCTCTGTTTTACAAATGAAAAGCTCTAGCACATGTTTAATCCCTGCTTCCCTCTGCGAAGGGCCTATCTTTTACTTTTATGTTGAGTCAACCTATTTCCCTCTGTCTCAAGCAAGCATTTGAGTTTTTATGTTTCACTCATCCATATGTTGATCCGTCTAATCATGTTTATTATCTTCCTTGTTTTGTATAATGCTTTTGTCTGAAGGAATATATCTTTGAAAGCTTTCTATGAATGCAAAAGTTTACTTTGTTGAGCATATAGTCTTTGCTATATTAGCTCTATTTTAAAAGGCTCCGTCTTAAAGAAAGAATAGCTTGTTCATCGTTCTTTGACCAAGAGCTAAGGTTTGCCATTGCCAATTATAATTTACCTTGTGCACCTTTACATGTGATTCCCTTTTACCTATTGCAAGTTTACATCTTATAAAAGGAAGTTGCTGTCTATTATAATTTGTGCCTTAGTGAATGTGATGCTTCTTGTCCGTATTTTGATTATCGACACTTCACTCCATAAACCTGTGGTCATGTTTACCGAGTTTAGTTTTCGCTTGGGGACAAGCGAGGTCTAAGCTTGGGGGGGTTGATACGTCCAATTTGCATCACTATTTTGTATCATAATTTACTGTTATTCATTGATATATTTCATATTTAGATATGATACTTATGTTATTTCCTTTGTTTTCACATGTTTGATGATCATCGGAGGAGTTGCTGCCGGAGTCAGGATTCTGCTGGAAAAAGGACCATCAAGAGACCATATTTTGAAGATCAGGAAAATTCCAGAAAAATACCCAGAAATTATATTTTACCAGAAGACTCACAGAGCCAGAAGGAGGGGTCGAGAGAGGCCAGGGGGCCCCACACGCTAGGGTGGCGCGGCCAGCCCCCTGGCCGCGCCAGCCCTGTGTGAGGGAGCTCTGGCCCACCTCTGGTCTCGCCCCTTCGCGTACATCATCGTCCCCGAAAACCTAAGTCAAGGGGGGGGGGTTCAGAGTTAGACACAGCCGCCTCTGCGGGGCGGAGAACACCAGAGAGAAAAAGCTCTCCGGCAGGGAGAAATCTGCCGGGGAAATTCCTTCCCGGAGAGGGGAGATCGTCGCCATCGTCATCACCATCGCACTGGACTTCATCGGGATCATCATCATCATCATCTCCATCACCAGCACCTTCATCTCCACCATCACTTCGCCATCCCGCTGTAACATCTTGAGTTGGATCTTGTTATATTCATAGGGGAAACTTTCCCAGTGTTGATTACTCTTGTAGTTGATGCTATTGAGTGGAACCGTTGACTTAAGGTTTATGTTCAGATTGTTATTTACCATTATTTCACCTCTGATCATGATCCATATGATGTCTTGTGAGTAGTTCGTTTAGTTCTTGAGGACATGGGAGAAGTCAAGATGCTAGTAGTGAATTATTGTTGAGAAATATTTAATGGTTTGATATTGTTGTGGTGCTATTTCACTAGTGGTGTCATGTGAACATCGACTACATGATACTTCACCATTTATGGGCCTAGTGAGATGCATTGTGTATTTGGCTACCGATTGTGGGGTTGCTGGAGTGACAGAAACCTAAACCTTCGTTGGGAAACCATTGCACCAGGGAGCGTAGGATCATAGAGTTTAAGGCTGTGGTTAGATTTATCTTAATTACTTTCTTGTATTTGCTGATGCTTGCAAGGGGTATAATCACAAGTGTGTATTTATCCTAGTAAGGGTAGTGCGCTAGCACAGGTTCACCCCATAACACTTACCAAACCAATAAATACTATTGGTTCTATGAAGCGAAAGCTCTTGACAGAAACCTCTCGTGTGTCCTCGAGAACGTTTGGTTATTATAAGAACACAACCGGCTTGTCCTTTGCTGAAGAAAGGATTGGGCCACTTGCTGCAATTGTTACTACTGTCTTTTATTTACTCGCACTTTATTTACTCGTATTACCAAATACCCCTGAAAACCTGTTTGCTAGTATTTACAGTGATTCCTTGATCAAAACTGCTCATCAACACCTTCTGCTCCTCGTTGGGTTCGACACTCTTATTTATCGAAAGTACTACGATACACCCCCTATACTTGTGGGTCATCAGGCACCCCTTCTTCATCGGCAAAAATCAGGTCACCTTTCAAGACACTATATTTTTATTGCTTCATGCACTATGTGTTTTTCTTGGAGCATCAGTTGTTTTTGTTTTCAGTTTTTTTTTGCTGCAATAAATGGTTAGATCACATCATGTTTCTTTTGGAGGGAGATGAACTCGTTTTTCATTGCCAAGAACACTCTAGTTTTCACTCTTATCGTTCAACGAGTGTTCTCTTTTTCTACTACTGCGTTTAGCCTTTATTTTTTGCCTTGATTTTTGTTCAGATCTTGTTAGATCTTTTCATCAAGGTGTATTTTTGCCTCTGGTCTTTATTGGTTTTCATCAAAAGAGGTGTTTATAAAAAAGTTCGAATGGTGTTGGAAAAGAGAAAAAACTTTATGTAAAAAAGTGGTACAAGAAGGAGCTTGTGTAGACTGCGGCTTAGGCTTTTTCATGTCATGCTTGATGTCTTTTTGATAGTATGCTTAGTGGTTTTGCTGTAGCATGACTTGTCTCAAATAACTGAGATTGCTTAATGAGCCTTTGAAAAAATCATGCGTTGTTTTTATTGTATGGAAGCATTATTTTGGTTTTCTCCTTGATGCTTTATTTGGGTTGACTTGGCGCATGCTCACACATGTTTGACTCTTACAAAGTCGCCAATAGCCTCTATGATCATTTAGTTTTTGACTATTGATGCCATCTTATGCTTCTTTTAATGTCGCTTTGTCGCTTTGCATGATTATGGCCATTATTGCTCTCTTAGTTGGTCGCTCCCAGTCTTTTACTAGCCCTCATTTTGTACTGAGTATGAGCTCTACTCGTGCATCCAACTCCCCAAAACCAAGTTTTCCATTGTGTCCACTATAAATTCCTATGCATGGTATTTGTAAGCCATTCCAAGTAAATTTTCATGTGCTACCTTTCAAAAAACCTTCAAAATACTTCTCATTTTGTGACACTGTTTTCAGCTCATGGGGACGTAGTGGTCGGATTTGCTATCTTCCATATTGCTTATTCCAAAAAGAAAAAGAAAAAGAGAAAAAAGAAAGAAAAAAGGCACTCCTCCATGGAATGTGAATGTTGGTGGGCACCCGATGGAATCGGTTAGCCATGGTTTGTGAAAGAAAAAAAGGTGGGGAGGAGTGCCAAGCTTTATAAAAGAGCACAAAAGTGCCAATCTCTCTCTCAAAAACTTGCTTCATTTTTGTATGAAAGATAGTAAGAACCCCATTGCCAGTCGTTGACAAAAGCAACCACCTCTCAAAACCCAAGTTTTATCTCTCTGTTTTACAAATGAAAAGCTCTAGCACATGTTTAATCACTGCTTCCCTCTGCGAAGGGCCTTTCTTTTACTTTTATGTCGAGTCACCACCTTCTATCTTTATGCACCACTAAGAGAGCATAGTTGTCATTCTGAGTATAATGTGCATTGTCCCAAAGTTTTCATTGATTGATTCATGATCATGGTTTCACTTGTTCTCAAATTATTTGTATCTAGTCGCCCTCTTAAACTTGAAGGTGTCCTATGCATTTATATTTTGCTCTCTATTAAGGACAAGCTGAAAACCATTTGTATGTTTTTCCTTATGATTCGAACATACGTTTGACTTTCATTGTTTCATTTTTCATGATCTTTTGTTTGTGTTCATTTTCATGTTTATAGCATGGTTGCTAAGTTTCTTCTATCAAGATTATGTCTTTCATGCCCATGTTTTAAGTTCTTTGATCTCAGCACTCAATGCTTTACCTATATGATCAAGATTGTGATGGTGCATGTCAACTCAAAAATTATTTCTTTTGTTATCACTTACCTACTCGAGGACGAGCAGGAGTTAAGCTTGGGGATGCTTGATACGTCTCAAACGTATCTATAATTTTTGATGCTCCATGCTTGTTTTTGCACCATTTGCCTTGTGTTTTGTTACACTTCATGGCGTTTTTATGCGATTTCCGGAACTAACCTATTAACAAGATGCCACAGTGCCAGTTCCCTGTTTTCTGCTGTTTTTGTGTTTCAGAAAAGCTACACAGGAAATATTCTCGGAATTGGACGAAACAAAAGCCAGAAGTCTTATTTTTCCTGGAACCTTCCCGAAGACCGAAAGAGAGCCGGAGGGGGGGCAGAGGCCGCCCTCACACATAGGTGGCGCGGCCTAGGCCCTGGCTGCGCCACCCTGGTGTGAGGAGCCCCTGGCTGCCCTCTGATGACGCCCCTTCGCCTATATAAAGCCTCAGGACGGAAAACCCTAAGGGAGTCGGCGAAATTTCCAGAACAGTTCCGCAGCGCCGCCGCCGTCGAAGCCAAATTTCGAGGGACAGAAGTCTCTGTTCCGGCACCCTGCCGGGACGGGGAAGTGCCCCCGGAGCCATCTCTATCGCCGTCTCTGCCGTCTCCATCGACCTCACTGCCATCTCCATCAACGTTGCTGTCTCCTATGATGAGGAGGGAGTAGTTCATCCCCGGGGCTGAGGGCTCTACCGGTAGCTATGTGGTTCACCTCTCTCTCCCATGATGTGATCTTTATGTGATCGTGAGCTTTGTATCATGTTGAACAAGTAGATGTTATTATTCAGATATTATTTGTACTCTAGTGGTGTTATTAAAGTAATCTATTCCTCCTGCCATGGTGTAACGGTGATAGTGCGTGCATCATGGTGGTACTTGGTCTAGGCTACGATTGTGATCTGTTATGGATTATGAGAATAATTATCGCTATGATAGTATTGAAGTGATCTATTCCTCCTTTCATGGTGTAATGTTGAAAGTATGTGCACCGCGTTAGTACTTGGTCTAAGTTGCAATAATATCTATCTTGAGTTGTGATTTGATTTGGATATATCTATGAGTGGTGTTTGTCAAGTACTTGATGAACTTTGAGGAGTGCTTCGTAGCCCTACGCAATGATTAGTGCTGTTCAATAGGAGAGTAATTCAGAGTACCATAGTGAAGAGAAGTTATTTATTTGTTCAATTATGTTATATTTGTTGGGAGTGTGACCACTAGTGAAAGTATGATCCCTAGGCCTTGTTTCCAAGCTTTGCACACCGTTTACTTGCTGTTTTGTTACTTGTTTGGTTGCTGCCATTTTTATTCCATATTGCATTTACTACTTATAATCATCCATACCACCTGTATTTCACTATCTCTTCGCCGAACTAGTGCACCTATACATTTGACAAGTGTATTGGGTGTGTTGGGGACACAAGAGACTTTCTGTATCGTAATTGCAGGGTTGTTTGAGAGGGATAGCTTTGACCTCTTCCCCCCTGAGTTCGATAAACCTTGGGTGATCCACTTAAGGGAAACTTGCTGCTGCTCTACAAACCTCTACACTTGGAGGCCCAACACTGTCTACAAGAACAGACGCGTGCGTAGACATCAAGGCCTTGGCAACTTTTAGGTACTCGACGCATTCATTGCCCATGTCGATGAATCTCTTCATCAGGCTCTGTCCAGAAAATAGGATGTGAGCATCAGCACGTAAAAGTTGAAGTAAATATAACAGTATGTTTACGCACGTCATCGAAGGAACTTATGGACTGATGGGCCTCAAGGGTAGCACCGGCGTCGGAAGCTTTCTGCAAACGCCTAGAGCTACGAACAGTGACTGCCTTCTTGGTAGGTTTCTTCGGAGCTTTTTGAGGTTTCGCTGCTGCATCAACCTCTTGTGATGGCGGCTCGTTGATGACAAGAGTATCAGTGACGGGGGCCTCAGCAGCAAATCTCTTTGGGTCCTCCTCGTCCCTGAGAAAAAGAGGAAAAGACAAAGTCATCTATCAAAGTTAGCAGTAAAATGCTAAGTATATGAAAACAAACAGATGAACACCCACGAGTCCATGTAGTCGAAGAGTTCTCCGCCGTCCTCTGGCTCGAAGGATTCCCCGGCCAAAGTCTTAGGGGCGGTGGCACTGGAAGAAGCAATTTCTTCAACACGTTTCCTTTTCTTGTCCACGACAATGTCTTCAGAAAGTGTAGGAGGAGGTGACATCGTTGAACTGGACCTTTCCAGCGAATCCTCGCCTTCGTCTCCATCGTGGCTGTCCTCAGTCTCGGGGGCTTCGGAGGCCGCAGAAACAGGAGCATGTGGAATGGCCCCTCCCTCTGGGAGAGGAGGGCGAGAAACGAGAAGTCGATGATCCTAAAAAGACAAAACAACCCGAAAGATATAAGGCAAAGAATAAAAGGAAAAAAACAAGGCAAAGTAAAGACAACAAAAATTACCGCAGGCAAGGGATGCTCGGAGTCGAAGTGGCTTGCGGATAAGTCCGCAACTTCATGATCTTTGGTGAGAGTGGTAAGAGCTCTCACACGCCTGTCGAGATCCTTCTTCTCCATAAGATTTTCAGATACTCGAGAAGGATCCTCCAAGCCAGAAAAAGTCCACAACTTGGAAACACGATGCTGCAGGGGTTGAACCCGACGTTGCAGGAAAAAAGCCATGAGTTGTGTACCCGAAAGAGCACCTCCTCTGCCACTTTTCAGCTCCTGGATTCGGGGCAGGAGTGGTTTGACCTCCTCCATCTCAGCTTCCATGGGAGGCGAATCCCATGAGGCCAATTTCTTCAATTCTTGGGAGGCGTCAAATGGGGCAAGGCCGTACTTGTCGGAGGGCGAATTCTTTCGGTCCTTGATATAAAACCACCTGGTCTTCCAACCTTGTATCGAGGCAGCCATTGAAAACTCCAAATACTGCAATTCAGAGCGAACAGAGATGCAAGCTCCGCCCAGTTCGGGTTTCTTGGACAACGCGACACTGGGGCGGAGCCGAAAGAGGGCTCTCCAAAGAAGAAAATGGGGATCAATCCCCAGAAATGACTCGCACAAAAGTTATGAAGCAAGCAATGTGCAAGATGGAGTTTGGTGTGAGCTGGTGAAGCTGCACACCATAAACAAAAAGAAGCCCACGAAGAAACTCGTGGGCAGGAAGGGAAAGACCGCGCAAAAGATAGTCAAAGAACATCACCCGAAAACCATCTCTGGGCTTGGGGATCCGCTCAGCGCTGGGGAAGATAACCTCGTCGTCGTTGGAGACGAGGCCATCCGCTCGGGCCTTGTCCATCTCCTTCTGCGTAAAGGCAGAAGGCACCCAGCTCATCGCGACATTCGTCCCCTTGGTCATCTTGTGCTTCTGCGCCTGATGCTTCACGCGCATCTATGATCTGCGCACGGGGGCTCAGCGGGAGATCAAAGGAGAGCAGAGATTGCAGCAATGGTGGCGGCGGCGGAAGCAATGAACTGGTAAACAGTAAATTTCCCCACTCTCACCTTATATAGCTTCCAGGTAACGGAACATGGGCTGAGACGTGGCGCAAAGAGCGGAAACGGCAGCCCACTAACGGGCAGAGGAAATGCGAAATTATCGCGCTGCCCATGGGTAACGGTCAAAATCTAGAGATAATTACAAACAAATTAATGATGTCACAAACGTACGGGTAACGAGAACTGAAGACTATGATAAGCAGTGGGCGCTAGTAGGATGAATATTCCAAAGATGGTTCGAGTTGGCGAACTTGAGTAAAGGAAGATCAAGGAAGCCGACGAAAAATTGAGCCTGGTAAGAGAAGAATCATTTTTTGAGTCCATACCCGAAAATATTCGGCTATAGCCTCGAGGGCTACTACCATCGGGAGCGTTGGGCGCGCACCCGACGATATTATGAAGTCATATTATGATCTCACGATATGAAAGACGGCACGTTGTCTTTGAGACTATACTCGAAAAAAGATTTTTCGGCTATAGCCTCGGGGGCAACTCCCATCGGAAGCGCTGGGCGCACACCCGATGATGTTTTATAATGAACAATGAAGGCGAATAAAATTCTGAAAGCATCATTACTACCATCGGGAGGAAGGTTTTTATCGATCAAGGTTGAATAAACCCGAATATTTTGTATGCTGGAACAGTCAAACAAGGCTGCGACATATGATTCTCGGGTTGCGTCATCGCGATAAAACTCGAATGCCGTGACTAAAATATGTCACGAAGGTAAGACCCCAGGATCCGTCCTGTGTGGCCTGGTATACGCACATGGATGCATTCTGCTGGTATGTATCCATGTCTACGACGCAAAGAAAAATCCTGGTGGACGCACTGGGTACCCTGAGAACCACTGGGATTCATTCTTTGTAAGTCCTAAATGCGGCAAAAGAGTGGGTTTGACCGGTTTCCCAAATTCTAGTCCAAGGGGATTGAATTTGAAGTAGGTGGCAAGTGTCTGTTCCGGCAGTTAACTGACCTCTTGATCCGTCAGAGTTGTCAGGCTTGTTCATCAAAGCCCCTTGCGAGATACTATAGAAAAAGATAAGTCGAAAGACCAAGTCAAAGATTTAAAGATATGAAGAAGTCGAAGAATTGATCAAGTCGAAGAATTGAAGATCTGAGATTCAACCCGAATCTGCAATTCTGGTAGAATCTCGGGGGCTACTGACAAGGGTATAGATAATAGAGCCCGTTAGTTGAGTACCCCTGAGGCCCATTAAGCTAGGCCCAATTGTAATACTAGTCGAAATACGAGTTCGTGTCGTATGTCGATATTGTAATCTGTATTGGATCCCACCCGATCCTTGAGACCTGGCCACCTATATAAAAGGGCCAGGAGGGGACGGTGTGGGACATATTGAAAGCAAGCCAGGTTTTACACCCACGTTTACTTTCATAGCCACCTTGTTTGACTGAGTTTACCTTCGAGTTCATCCGACGCCCTGTCTCCCCGATCCTAAGTCCTTCATCTAGGACATTTGTCGAGTTAACCCTCATCACTGCCACTATTTGCATTTGCCTCTTGATCTCTTTCTTTTTTAGTTCTTTTGATCAGAAGAGATTTTAGAAGAAGTTGCTACAGTAGCTAATGTTTTAATATATTTTGTACTTGAGTTAAAACTGAACCAAAAGTGAATCTACTATCTTGCATACACTAATGTTGCTAATGAGAATTGTGTGAAGTTTTGTATGAAGGAAGTTTTCAAGTGTAGGGAAAGAAGAATGATGCGATGAGATGAAGCATGGACAAAAGCTAAAGCTTGGGATGCCCATGTCACTCCAAGAAATATCCAAGAAGTACAAGCGTCAAAGCTTGGGGATGCCCAAGGCACCCCCTTCTTCATCAACAAAAATATCAGGTCATCTTTCAAGACACTATATTTTTATTGCTTCATATGCCATGTGTTGTTCTTGGAGCATCTTTATTTTTGTTTTTAGTTTTCGTTTATTTAGTTTCCTGTAATAAATGGTTGGATCCCAACATATTTCTTTTTGGAGAAGACACACTCCGTTTTCATTGCCTAGAACACTCTAGTTTTCTTTTGCTAGTACTGCGTTTAGCTATTGTTTTTCGCCTTTATTTTTGTTTAGAACTTGTTAGTTCTTTGTAGTTAGGTGTGTTTAGACCTCTGGTCTTTGTTGATTTTTATCTTTGAGAGTTGTTTCAAATAATTTGATTGGTGTTGGAAAAGAGTAAAATGTTTCATGCTTATAGTGGTGCAAAAGGAAGCTTGTTTAGACTGTGGCTTAGACTTTAGCATGTCATGTTAGATATTATTTTGATTATATGCTTAGTAGTTACTATTGTAGCATGACTTGTCTCAAATAACTGAGAGTGCTTAATGTGCCATTGAAAGAATCATGCGTTGTTTTTATCATACAGAAGCATAATACTGTGGCATTCTCCTTTGATGCTTTATTTGGGTTGACTTGGCGCATGCTTACAACTTGTTATGACTATGAACCAGTCACCTCAAGCCTCTATGATCATTTAGTTTTTGACTTGTAATATCACTTTATGCTTTGATTAATAATGTTTTGCCGCTATGCATGATTATGGCCATTATTGCTCTCTTAGTTGGTCGCTCCCAGTCTTTTGCTAGCCTTCACCTGTACTGAGTATGAGCTCTACTCGTGCATCCAACTCCAAAAAACCAAAGTTATTCCAAAGAGTCCACTATAAATTCCTATGCATGGCATTTCAAACCATTTCAAGTAAATTTTCATGTGCTACCTTTAAAATCTTCAAAATACTTCTCATTCAGTGACACTGTTTTTAGCTCATGAGGACGTAGTGGTTGGGTTTGTTATCTTCCTTACTAAATTAAGTACCCCTCGACTTGCATGCTTCATCTGCTCGTCACTAATTTTGCAAGAGAGCTGGTCAGACCATTATAACTTCAAAAAAGAGGCACTCCTCCATGGTATGAGATTGTTGGTAGGCACCCGAGGATTCGGTTAGCCATGGTTTGTGAAAGTAAAGGTGGGGAGGAGTGCCAAACTTTATAAAAGAGCATGTAAATGCCTATTTTCAATACTCGGAACCGCTCTCAACTTGTTTAGTATGGAAGATAACAAGAACCCCATTGCCATTCGTTGACAGGAACAACCACCTCCCAAAACAATTGTTATCTCTGTTTTACAAATCAAAAGCTCTAGCACATAATAAATCCCTACTTCCCTATGCGAAGGGCCTTTATTTTACTTTTTATGTTGAGTCTTCATATTCTATCTTTATGCACCAATTAAGAGAGCATAGTTGTCTATCTTTATGCACCACTTTGCTATGTTTTCTCTATGCTCAAAACATACAAATAACTTTCAATGCATTATTATTCATGATCTTTTGATTGTGTTGCTTTTCATGTTGCAACATGGTTGCTAAGTTCTATGGTTAGAGTTATATATTTTATGCCCATGTTTAGAGTACTTTGATCTCAGCTTATAATGCTTCACATTGACTTGATCAAGATTGTGTTGGCTGCATGTCACCTCAAAAATTATTTATTTTTGTTATCACTTACCTACTCAAGGACGAGTAGGAGTTAAGGTTGGGGATCCTTGATACGTTGCAAATGTATCTATAATTTTTTATGCTTCATGCTTGTTTTACACCAATTGCTTAATGTTTTGTTTACACTTTGTGGCGTTTTATGCATTTTCTGGAACTAACCTGTTAACAAGATGTCACAGTGCTAGTTCTTGTTTTTTGCTGTTTTTGTATTTCAGAAAAGTTATACAGGAAATATTCTCGGAATTGGACGAAACGAAAGCCGAAGTTCCTATTTATCTAACATGAATATAGAGTCCAAAGGAGAGACGGAGACGGGCATCGAGTCAGCCACACTAGGTGGTGGCGCGGCCCAGCCCCTGGCCGCGCCACCCTATGGTGTGGGCCCCTCGGCACCCACCGACCTCGCCCTTCCGCCTATAAATTCACTTCATCGGGAAAACCCTAAAGGCCCGAGCCTCCATCTATGAAAAGTACTGTAAGCCGCCGCCGTAGTCGACCCTAGTTCGGGAGGGTCCAGAAGCTCTTCCCGGCACCCTGCCGGAGAAGGTAATCATCACCGGAGGCCTTCTTCATCACCATGCCTGCCTCCGAAGTGATGCGTGAGTAGTTCATCTTTGGACTATGGGTCCATAGCAGTAGCTAGATGGTTGTCTTCTCCAATTTGCGCCTCCATGTTTAGATCTTGTGAGCTGCCTACATGATCAAGATCATCTTTATGTAATTCTACATGTTGTGTTTGTTTGGATCCGATGAATATTGAGTACTATGTCAAGTTTAATTTTGATTTATCATGTCCATGTTATTTGTGATTGATGTCTACGCACGCTTCTATTCATGTAGACAGTGTTGGGCCTCCAAGTGTGCAGAGGTTTGTAGAACAGCAGCAAGTTTCCCTTAAGTGGATCACGCAAGGTTTATCGAACTCAGGGAGGAAGAGGTCAAAGGTATCCCTCTCAAGCAACCCTGCAATTAAGATACAAGAAGTCTATTGTGTCGCCAACACAGCCAATACACTTGTCAGGTGTATAGGTGTAACGGCCAAGAAAATCCCCCTTTTTAGAACTATTTGTGTTTTATTCTTGTGCATCATCATGCATTGTCACCTTGCATGTTTTGACAAAATTAAAATTATTTGGTATAAAATCTATTTTTATTTTGCTTGTATGGTTTTATGAAACAAACCCTCCTATTCTTCTCGTATTTTGAATTAAGACTAAACCAAAAATATTTGCAAACCTTTGAAAATTATTTTGAGACAGTAAATCAAAATTTTGAAATCTTGTTTCAAACCTGTATTGCAACCTTTTGAAAACCTTCCTTTTTCCTTCTTATCCCCAAAAGATTCAGCAAGAAAAGCAGAAGCAAATCAGAAGGAAAAAAAATAAGAAGAAGAAAAGAAGCCCACCCGGACCCTGCAAACAACCGCGTCCTTCTTGGCCCAACTAGTTCCCAAAGCCTCCTTCTGTCGATGTCTTCTTCGTACGGCAGCAAATCAGTGCCTCCACGTAGCCATGGCCTCCGATGGGATGGCTCCCATGCACCGAGCTCTCCACCATAAAAACCCTCCCATACAACCCTAGCCTAGCTAGCTCTCCCTCGTTCTTTTTCTTCCGCCGCCAGGGCCTCGTTCTGTTCGCTTTTCTCCTCCCACCTCATCTCCGGCGTCCTGACCAAACGCAGCCGTTGCCTTTCGTTCCTGCACGCGAGCGACGCCTGCAGCTATTCATCTGCAAGCTGCCACCACATCGCCCTCTCCATCCCGGCGTCGTAGCTGACTAGAACACCACCAAGTACTGCGCCGTCTCGTCCGCCCGCGCTCCGGCTCAACATCGACTCTGCCAGCGCGCCTCTCCGCGAGTCCGTCATGCTGCTCCTCTGCTGCCATCGCCGACCGCCCCTGCTTCGTCGGCCGCTCTAATCCGGCCTCGGCCTCGCTCTCGTCTGCGCGTTCTCGACCTCCTCCGTCGTTCCCGACCTCGCCAACGTCCTTCCCGGTGAGCCGCCACAGCTCCCAGAAAATCCACGGTCTTTGTCTATGCTCTGTTCTATCGCGCGCGTCCGCGGCCTTGTGTCATTGTGTGCGTGCTCGACAGATGCATCTTCTACCACCCGCACGTGTGCCATGTCTAGCCGGCCGCCGTCACGCATCGTCTCCAAGCCTTGCAGGTTCAGTTAAGATCTCGGGCGCCTATGTATTTCAGCTTCGAATTAGTAGCTTGGTTGGTACTGCCCTTTGATTCCAATATTCAGGTTCTGAGTTAGCTAGCTTGATTTGCATCCAACCAGCTTCGTGTGTGCTTGCTTCAGTGCAAGCCTCTGCTGTGTACTCTTTGCAAGATGGAGCGTATGTCTTCTAACATCATCCAATTTTTGCTTAGCTGGTTTGTTCCCCGTCCTCTTTGCATCGGAACGCCAGTTCAAAATCCAGTAGATTGATGCAAATCCTCACCTTTTTTGTTTTGACTATGCAGAGCTTCGTCTGCTTGGCCACTTCCAGCCAGGTCTCGTTCAATCCCTTCAAGAAGGCTAGCGTTCAATCTACATCACTATCTGATCACTAGCTGAGCTGGACTGTTCCTTTGAGTCTGTGCGTGAGATCTTCGGTTCGAATCCCGTCAGAGGCAAAGCCTCACCTTTTTGTCTTGTTTTGTTTTTCTGTGCAGCTGACACGCGGGCTCCGCCCGTCAGTCTTCTTCAGCTAAGCGCAGTAACCTTCTTCCAGATAGCGCCTATTCTTCCCCTGGCCCCGGCGGTCAATGACCCAGGCTGGGCTCTGTTTCGGTGAGAAAAGGCGCAGTAAACATTCTGTTTTCTGAAAATTACTGCAAATGTGTTTACCTTGTACAATTAATATTTTTTAAACCATAACTCTAAATAGAAAGTATTTTACATGAAATTTCATCAGAAAAATATGATGAATCTGAATATACAATTCATATTGCTGTTTGCATCCCTCATCATGTAGCCACGTGGTAATTTGCATATCGCCTATTAAACAACATATGAAGTATTTGGGAAATGCTTATAATATTTTCCCGCTTCATTTAATTTGTGTAGCTCACCCATGCCTTATCTTTCTATGCTAATAAACAATTAAATTGTCGTGTAGTAAGACAACTAGAACCATATATATGTGTGTCGGGATTTCAATTCCGCTTAATTTGGATAACTTGCATTGCGTCATAATTGACATGTCATGCATGCCTTAACATGATCATGCAGATTCTTTCTCTGTAGTAGTAAGTGTTGCATCCGTTGTTTGTTGTAGCAATTTGCTTCTTCCCGGATAGGACGCTTCGTGGTGTTGTGAGAAACGACAAGTTCTATGGGTGTTCCTCGACAATCTCGACAGGCAAGCTTTCCCACCCTTTACCTACCTACAGGGGTACTCATTACCTATTTATGTTTATGCTTTCTGCTTTATGCTAACCTTGTGTTCCGATGCTTTGTTCGAGTCACGTATCCTATCCACCTGTTTCCCCAAAGCAAAACTATATTTCCGCCACCTCCCACCTATTACCTTTTGCTTGTTGTTTGAGTTGGCCTTGCGAGTCGTAGGCATACTTAGGTTGTTTCAAGTTGTTTTATATTATCGGGTTGTTGGGGAGTTTATCACATGCTCTACTTGATATATATGAGATGGATATGAATTTGAGACAAGTTGGATATAAGATGTTGGAGATAAACATGATTTATTTATGTTACAACTACACTTGATTAAGCAGAGGCATCGGAGAGTCATTTTGCCCGTTTTACGACGGCTCACTTGTGTCCCCTAGGACCCCGAGTTCGCATGAACTGTTCTAAGCTGAGCGCGCTAACCACTCGCGGAAGATTCCATGGGGTATCCCTTGACTTACTACTTTTTCTCGAGTTAGTTTACCGGGGGCCACAACACCGTATTTACATTTGGATCTAGAGTTGGTTTGAGTTACCTCTGAAGGTGCTCTAGGTTTTGAGCCCCCTCCGATGGGTGTGGTTGTGTCGCCTCCGATGGTTGACAAGTTTATTTGCCTGCGGGTCAAATTGGAAGCTGGATGACGTCTCTCCGATGAGCCTTCTTTCAGACTTTCACGCCATCGCAAACTTCTGGGTCCGTCTTCGGAGCTCGGTCGACTTTGTTGCGGGTAGCTTAGTAGGGTGGCCCCCCTAAACTCTCTCGTAGAACTAGAAATGGTCTAGTCGTGATATCCTTCCCTTGCTAGGTTGGATTGATCGAGCGTGTATGGGTACATTGGTGCACCCCTGCAGGGTAAATCTTTTCGAAAAGCTGTGTCTGCGGTTATGGACGACTTGGAGCCGTTCTACTCGATCATAGAACAACTTGCACCTAATTAATGATAATAAGTGGCGTAGTAAATAGTTCTACTACCATATTAAATTGTTATAAAATTGTCAACCGTGTGAGTGCCTTTGATATTGCTTCTTCGTGTGGGCACAACGAGGTGATTCATCGGCTGGGTTATGTTTGCTGTAGTATTCTAGTTCTTTACTTTATGCGCTCTCTTATCTTATTCTGATTAGACGGAAGTTGTAGAGTGTCTCTATAGGTTCTTTAGTGCTTGCTTGCTGCCGCTTAACCCCACCATACAACTGGCGTCCTTTTGAGTCTCTCGAGCTTGTCTGCATACCGCACGTACAAAGGCGGCTTGTTGACTACGCTTTATACGTCTTGAAGTCTTGCTAAGTACTTTGTACTTATTGCTGCTCGTCTCAGATTTTCGCCGGAGCAGGTTTGAAGATAGGTACATGGAAGCGACGATGTTAGTAAGGTTACCCTTCCGGCTTGGCCTGGGCAGGGTTATGGACGTCATCGTTTATCTTCAGGCCTCTTAGGCCCATTTGTATTCTTGTCCGTACTCGGATACTATTTTACTTTATGTATGATTTGGATTTTTGTATGTATATTTGGATCTTGACTCGTGGAGTCTTTGCGGTTGTATATATATTCTTTTGTGGGTTCCATCGTGAACTTGTGTAATGTTACTACCTTGATTCCACCCGCTTAATGTGTATGTTGCGACATGCATATTTCGCTTGGTGGGCGTTTCCAAAGCGACATCGTGTGAATTGTGGCGTGATTGCTATAATTCGCAAGATGCCGATTTTGGGGCGTCACAAGTGGTATCAGAGCCAAGGTTTTATCGATACCCGCGGGTCCGCTCTGCCTGTAGGATTGATTGCTGGTTGATTGACCAGACTGTTGGGAACCCCAAGAGGAAGGTGTGATGAATATAGCAGCAAGATTTTCCCTCAGTTATGAAACCAAGGTTTATCGTTAAGGAGAGGAGCAAACAAATGACTGAAGGTGATGCTGACTAGCTTGCGACAGCTTCGGACAATTTATAGGGCGCCTTGTCCAAGCTTTGCTTTGCTAGCTGCAACGCGGAACCTGCACACAACACAACCAAATACCTTGTTCCCAACTTACGATGGGGTTGTCAATCTCACCGGTTTGCTTGAAACAAAGGGTATGAGCGTATCGAGTGGAAAGTGATAATAGTATGCGAGTAAAGTAAACAGTGCGAGTAAAGTAAACAGGTGATAGCAATATAATGGAAATAGGACCGGGATCCACAGTTCACTAGTGGTGTCTCTCCATAAGATAAAATAATACAAGCTGGGTAAACGAATTACAGTTGGGCAATTGATAGAATAAAGATAACGTGCATATGATGAGAGGATCACTATGAGATTTACTCTGGGCATTACAACAAAATACATAGACCGCCATCCAACTGCATCTATGACTAATAATCCACTCACGGGGATATCGTCCGAACACCCCATGAGTATTAAGTTGCGAATAACAGATAATTGCATTAAGCAAAGTGTGTAATGTAAACAAAGCATATGCCCCTGAGCATATGAATGTTGTTTTCCCCCTAGTAGCAACAGCACATCTACAACCTTAGAGGTTTCTGTCATTCCCCCCAGATTAAATAGAGGCATGAACCCACTATCGAGCATAAATACCCCCTCTTGGAGTCACTAGCAACTACTCGGCCAAGATAGCTACTAACAACGGAGAGCATGCAAGATCATAAACAACATAGAGATAACAAAAGATAAATTTCAGTACTTTAACTCAAGCATAACACCAATATTCGGATCCTAACAAACCAAACATGTAGAATTACATAACGGTGATCTCAATCATGTAGGGCAGCTCATGAGATCTAAACATGAAGCACATGGTGGAGAAGACAACCATCTAGCTACTGCTATGGACCCATAGTCCAAGGTAGACTACTCACTCATCACTCCGGAGGCAAGCATGGCGATGAAGAAGACCTCCAGTGGTGATTCCCCTCTCCGGCAGGGTGTCGGGAAGAGCTTCTGGACCCTCCCGATCTTTGGGTCGATGGCGGCGGCGGATCGCGATGTGTTCTGAAAAACTGATCGGGTCCTTAGGTTTTTCTCATCGGGGGGTCTTTATAGGCGAAGGGGCATCGTCAGGAGTGGACTGATGACCCACAAGTATAGGGGGTGTATCGTAGTACTTTTGATAAATAAGAGTGTCGAACCCAACGAGGAGCCGAAGGTGTTGATGAGCGGTTTTGATCAAGGAATCACTGTAAATACTAGCAAACAGGTTTTCATGGGTATTTGGTAATATGAGTAAATAAAGTGCGAGTAAATAAAAGATAGTAGTAACAATTGCAGCAAGTGGCCCAATCCTTTCTTCAGCAAAGGACAAGCCGATTGTGTACTTATAATAACCAAACGTTCTCGAGGACACACGGGAGTTTCTGTCAAGAGCTTTCGCTTCATAAAGCCAATAGTCTTTATTGGTTTGATAGGTGTTATGGGGGTGAACCTGTGCTAGCGCACTACCCTTACTAGGATAAATACACACTTGTGATTATACCCCTTGCAAGCATCCGCAAATACAAGAAAGTAATTAAGATAAATCTAACCACAGCCTTAAACTCTAAGATCCTACGCTCCCTGGTGCAATGGTTTTCCAATGGAGGTTTAGGTTTCTGTCACTCCAGCAACCCCACAATCAGTAGCCAAATACACAATGCATCTCACTAGGCCCATAAATGGTGAAGTATCATGTAGTCGACGTTCACATGACACCACTAGTGAAATAGCACCACAACAATATCAAACCATTAAATATTTCTCAACAATAATTCACTACTAACATCTTGACTTCTCCCATGTCCTCAAGAACTAAACGAACTACTCACAAGACATCATATGGATCATGATCAGAGGTGAAATAATGGTAAATAACGATCTGAACATAAACCTTAATTCAATGGTTCCACTCAATAGCATCAACTACAAGAGTAATCAACACTGGGAAAGTTTCCTCTATGAATATAACAAGATCCAACTCAAGATGTTATAGAGGGATGGCGTGGTGATGATGGAGATGAAGGTGCTGGTGATGGGGATGATGATGATGATCCCGATGAAGTCCGGTGCGATGGTGATGACGATGGTGACGATCTCCCCTCTCCGGGAAGGAATTTCCTCGGCAGATTTCTGCCTGCCGGAGAGCTTTTCTCTCTCTGGTGTTTTCCGCCCCGCAGAGGCGGCGGTATCTAACTCTGAGCCTCCCCCTTGACTTAGGTTTTCGGGGACGATGAAGTACGCGTAGGGGCGAGACCAGAAGTGGGCCAGGGCGGCCTCACACAGGGCTGGCGCGGCCAGGGGCCAGGCCGTGCCACCCTGGCGTGTGGGCCCCTCCTGGCTCCTCTCGACTCCTCCTTCTGGCTTCCTGAGTCTTCTGGGAAAATATAATTTCCTGGTATTTTTCTAGAATTTTTCTGATCTTCAAAATATGGTCCCTTGATGGTCCTTTTTCCAGCAGAATCCTGACTCCGGCAGCAACTCCTCCAAAGATCATCAAACATGTGAAAACAAAGGAAATAACATAAGTATCAACTCTAAATATGAAATATATCAATGAATAACAGTAAATTATGATACAAAATAGTGATGCAAAATGGATGTATCAACCCTCCAAGCTTAGACCTCGCTTGTCCCCAAGCGAAAACTAAACTCGGTAAACATGACCACAGGTTTATGGAGTGAAGTGTCGATAATCAAAATACGGACAAGAAGCATCACATTCACCAAGGCACAAATTATAATAGACAGCAACTTCCCTTTATAAGATATAGACTTGCAATGGGTAAAAGGGAATCACATGTAAAGATGCACAAGGTAAAGTATAATTGGCAATGACAAACCTTAGTTCTTGGTCAAAGAATGATGAACAAGCTATTCTTTCTTTTAAACGGAGCCTTTTAAAACAGAGCTAACATAGCAAAGACCATATGCTCAACAAGGTAAACTTTTGCATTCATAGAAAGCTTTCAAAGATATATTCCTTCAGACAAAAGTGAAAGGACACAGATGTCGCCTAGAGGGGGGGTGAATAGGCGATTAAAACTTTTACGAAAGGCTTGAACAAATGCGGAAATAAACTAGCGTTTAATTTGTCAAGCTTACAAAACCTAAATAGACTAGGCTCACCTATGTGCAACAACAACTTATGCTAAGCAAGACAAGTAGCAAGGTGATAGCAAGATATATAACTTCAAGCACGATGGCTATCACAAATGTAAAGTGCATAAGTAGTGGAGCTCGGATAAGAGTTACCGAGGCACGAAGGAGACGAAGATGTATCCCGAAGTTCACTTCCAAGGAAGCTAGTCTCCGTTGGAGAGGTGTGGTGGCTTAATGCACTCCGAACGCCACAAAGGCCTCACCTTGAGATGTGGTAGCACAATGCTCACCAAATGCCACAAAGGCTCACCTCAAGATGCGGAGGCACGCTACGCACCGAACGCCACAAAGGCTCACCTTATTCTCCTCGTGCCCTCGCACAAAGCAAGATGCCACGATCCACTATGGGACACTTGAGGGCGGTCACCGAACCCGTACAAGCTTGGGGCAATCTCCACAACTTAATTGGAGGCTCCCAAGAATCGCCACAAAGGCACCACAAAGGTTGGGGAATCTCCACAACTTAATTGGAGGCCCCAAGTATATGCCACAAAGGCCACTAAGCCGTCTAGGGTTCCAAGAACCCAAGAGTAACAAGCTCACGAACTTTCACTTACCGAATCTCCGAGGAGAACTCAAACCGATGCACCAAATGCAATGGCAAGAGCACACAAAGTGCTCAAATCCTTCTCACTCAAATCCTACCAAAGCAACTAATGCTATGGAGAGATATGAGAGGAAGAACAAAGGAAATCAACAAATGAACTCCAAGATCTAGATCCCAATGGTTCCCCTCACTTAGAGGAGAAATTGATTGGTGGAAATATAGATCTAGATCTCCTCTCTCTTTTCCCTCAAGAAGATGCAAGAATCATTGGAGGGAGAGGGAGAGAGAGCAAAGCTTCAAGGTCAACAATGGAGGAATGAGAGAATAGGAAGCCAACCAGCCCAAGGAGGAAGAAGGGGGCCTTTTATAGGTCCCCCACGAAAACTAGCCGTTGCTGGGCACTAGGGCCGGAGTCTCCGGCCTAGAGGACCGGAGTCTCTGCCCTAAGTGACTCCAGGGCCGGAGTCTCCACCCCTGGGCCGGAGTCTCCGGTGCCCCGGGGTCATTCGGGGGCCTCAGGACGGACTAAGCAGGTGCCAGGCCGGAGTTGGGCCGGAGACTTTGCGTCTCGGGCCGGAGACTCCGGCCACCAAAAACTGGCAGAAACACCAACACAAAAACGACCATAACTTGAGCATCCGGACTCCATTTTTGATGATCTTGGGCTCGTTGGAATCACAACAACGAGCTCTACAAGTATATGCATAGAAACATCATAGTCCAACAAGGGAGGATAAAACCAAATGATGAGAGGTTTGACCTCTCTTCAAAGTCGAACCGGTAAAACCTCCAAACACCAAAAACACAATGAGTGTTTCATGCAAAATCCCTTTTTGATGAGTTAGAGCTTGTCATGGAATTAACCACAAGCTATAAAACCTCACATGGATAAAAGCCAAATAAGAACCAAGAAAGATGATGGCAAATATGCAAAGGTTTGAGCTCTCTTCGAACGATGCGGTTAAGTTACTCACTCGAGAGCCCCTCTTGATAGTACAGCTACCAATCCTATAACCCGGTCTCCAAACTAACACAAGAGACCGGTAAGAAAGGAACCCTATCAAGAACATACCTTTTCCTTGTGCATTCAACTTGAGCTAGATTATGACCATCTTGTCTTCCTCAAGTTGGAACACCTTTCTTGATCTTGATTGCTTGGTGAAGTCTTACGAATTGCTCCCCCATACACACTATGGGAAAGACTCTCTTTAAGCATATATTTTCCTTGCGCATTCCACTTGAGCTAGATTATGACCGTCTTGTCTTCCTCAAGTTGGAACACCTTTCTTGATCTTGATTGCTTGGTGAAGTCTTGCGAATTGCTCCCCCATAAATCAATATGGGAAAGACTCTCTTAGGAATATCTTCACATAGACATTACCACCAAATAGAATACATGCATCAAGCATATAATATCCTTGAGATGGCACATCTTGAACTTGACTTCACATCCATGAAGACGATCACCACTTAATAATATCCTAGCCCGAGATCACAAGATCCCACTCGATACAATATGTATGCTTTGAGAGTTGATCAACTTGAATCCCATATTTGCACTTTGACTTGATCAACCTTGTATCCTTCCTTCTTCCTTCATGATGATGATGTCTTGAAGGTAAACACAAATGTCCACTCAATTATATTCTTCAAGACATAGTTGCAATAAGCTCAATTCTCATATGACCATTCTTTCGATATTTCCTTGAATAACACATTGGTCATCACTTAAAGTTCTTCATTTGATCCTTCTTACAACCTTGAAGCCAACATATGGTTCAAGCATTGTCTATGGACATGTCCTACAAATATAACTCAATGCAAACATTAGTCCATAGAGATTGTCATTAATTACCAAAACCACACATGGGGGCTCCATGCTCTTTCAATCTCCCCCATTTTGGTAATTGATGACAATCTCTTTGAGAGGGTTTATATAATGAATTTAAGGAACCAAAATGGTTGCACTAACATCAAATACTACAAAAGTATGTGATGTTAGTAAAACCACCATATATAGAGCAAACTCCCCCACAATCTATGCACGTGTGAATGATCTTGATTTCATTGCATATATTGCCAACCAAGGTTGTTGGTGGAGTTTCCTCTATATACTCAACCATGCAAAGCATGAAAGGCAAATGCTTAAGAACAAAACCAAAGCATAAAACCCAATTCCCTTTAAACCCTCGAAACTTCTCCCCCATTGGCACCAATTGCCGAAATGGGCGGAAAAACTTAGAAGGCCAATATAGTGAGAGTTCCTCCATAATGTGTGCATAAACCAAAGTATAATTGAAAATATATGCACATATCCAAATATGAAAACTCGGAGGAAATCAACCTATATTGAGGATCAAAGATTGCAAATAAAATAAGATCACATGGTGGATAAACTTCAACAAATGAAGAGAGCAATCAATCGATCCAAAGAACAAATTGAATAAAGATATTATGATAAGACCAAAAGGGTGCTCTAAATAATATGAGGAAGCTCCCCAAGGTTTGTGCACAAAATATTCTATTTGAATTAAAGTATAAGGTGCACAAACATGGAATCATCACTCCCTCAATATTATTCAAAACAAAATGATACCAAGTGAAGTCAAATACTATGATGATCGCAAGATGGTGATTTAAATGAAATGAGGAAGCTCCCCAAGGTACGTGCAAAAAAAAAATGGAATGTTTGCATTTGAATACAATTTGCACAACATGGAATCCTCACTCCCTCAATAACATTTAAAACGCAACCATTTGCAAGAGATCATAGAGAAGAAATTAAGCTTAACACTTGCATCAAACCAATGGTTGAGCAACAAGCAAGGGACAACATATTAAAAGGCTCAACCAAAGGAATGTGTGATATGAATGACAAAGCATATTATAAGACTAATACAAGGATAAGCATAGAGCATCCACATAGTCTTCAATGAATGATATTGCTTAGTATTCCATCCCAACACATAAGGTTCAAATAAGATATCAAATAAGGAGATATCATCTCTCATGTGTATAAGTTTCTAAGTAGATAACATCACAAAGATAATTATCACAAAGAAACATGTACACACAAAATAGATACTAAGAATAGAACATGATATCCAAAATAAAGTCATGCAATATACCAATGAGATTTTTAGCTTTTAAAGCACGGCCAAAGGCTCAAATTTTCTTATTGTATATTGATGAACATCAACCACAAACAAGTCAAAGACATCACAAATATCAACAAGGGAAAGAAGATAGTTGGGATGCTTTGAGAAAAGCAACAAGTATCACAAAGATGAATACCAAAAGAAAGTAATAAATTTACACTTTCAACCATATTGCACATGTGAGAACTCGAGGAATTGATATGCAATAAAATTGCTAAATTGACATATATGGGATAGGAGAATCATGAGCATGATTTTATATGTTCCCGATAATATGCACTCATCTCAAATTACTCACAATTGCAATAAAGAGGTATCATTAAGACCTTTGCAAGAAGCACAACATTTGCAAATAATGATTTTACATGCCATGAAACAACCTACACAAGGTTGGATACTAGAAAAGTATGCATGATAAGATACTTGTTACCGAGATATTAAAGGTAGGATGTAGTAGATAGGAGTTCTTCAATAATCCTAGCTTGCCTCAAAATATCATTTAGTCACCACTTCATCCTTATTGTTGAGACAAGCACCAATATATCTTCATGTACCTAAAATAAAGTTCAAGTACAAGATGGTCCCCAAACTCATTGGGTCCAAAGTAGTTAGGAACTACAATATATAGGACAAACTCCACATAAATATGTGCATATAGATATGAACTTGAATTTCATGCACAACTTAGCCAATTTAGGATTTGATAGAGTTTTGCCTATATATTGGATCAACGAAAGCAAAACATGCCATAAATTATACATTTAGTAAGAATGCATGCACAACACTTTCAAGAGCCAAAGCGAGATACAATTTGAACAAAGCACCAAGAAGACCAAGAAGTCACACGAAATTGTGAAGCTACAAAAGGTTGTCCAAATTATATCAAAGAATCAAATCAACACAAGATTGACTGCAAAGTTCAACTAGTGAACTAAGCAAAAGCCAATGAGCATAAAGGATAACTAAAACAGACATGCTCAAAGACATATCTCATTTTAAGAGTGAAAAACAAATTACAAGGAATGAGATAAGCAACTCCCAAAGAGAGCAAGGTTCCAACAACAAACCAAACTCTCCACACTTTTTATGATGGCACACTAAGTACCAAAAAGAAAAGATTTGACTTCCAACAATAATCAAAACCAATTGAAATAAGCACAAGAGTGTGTTATAACAAATATAGGAGAGCTCCCCCAAGATTAGTGCATTATTTATGATTTTGCATTTGAATACAAAATGCACACAAATGGGATCATCACATCTACCTACATAGAAATAACGCAAAATAAGTTTAACAAAATCAAATGGAATCACAAGAGTCAAGAAAGACAATGGGAGTTAAAGCAAATACATTTCTTGGCGAGAGATAAGGCAATTAAAAGCAATAGCCAAAGCGAAGATGATCAATATAAAAAATACCACATGATAGATTACCAATTTTCCAAGGAGAAGAGGTATATGGAGTTATTTCCGGTGGTAGTTTACACATAAATCCAAGATCATCTTCACAACAAATGAGCATATGAAGAGGATAAGAATTAAGCACCATGCCAAACAAAGATATTCTTGATAGACTCAAATAGTTAAACAATCACGCAAAGCAATGATTAGGATAGCTTGAAGCAAATGGTTTTCCAACTTTGATGTAGTATTCCACATTTTAGGAAAACCCTATCAAGAAAGTATCTCATAAACAAGATCCAAAACAAGAACAATAAACAATTTGGCAAATTGGAACTTGTTTGAGAAAACATGCCACATAGAAGCAAGATAATTTATAATATCAACACTATGTGACACAACCTCAAATATACACATTTCATGGATTTTTAATGTGCACAAAGCACAATACTCCCCCATAATGTGATAAAACCAATTTTCAAATAAGTTGTTAAAGTCAATTTTCATAGGTCCCAGAAATTCCGAGGGGGACCGGAGTCTCCGGGGTTGAACCACCGGAGTCTCCGGAGTAGAACCACCGGAGTCCGGGGTAGAACCAATGGAATCTCCAAACCTAGAAAATTAAACTTTACCAACAAGAGGCAAATAGAATCCAACAAGATGATTAATGGACATTATAGAATTTGAATTTCTCATGAAAATGACATACCACATAGAGACTAGATAATCTTTAAATATCAACACTAAGTGGTATTCCTCATGTACACACATTTTTAGGATTGTGAAGTGCCAAAGCATATCACTCCCCCAAAATGGGATGGTCCATTAATCACTCCCAAGAGCCAAGAAGATAGATCAAGATGCAATAGGCTCAACAGTAACAACCATACATGGTGTGCAACCAACATGCACATAATTGATTACTCAAAATAAAGCAAGTAGGGAGCACAACATATACAAACACATGCAAGATACAAAATCAAACACATGCAAAGGGGCGAGTAACTTTCAATGTAGATAAGTTGAATACATGTTACCGCAAGGATGAACAATGGATAAATGATAGAAATAAGATAATCCAATTGACTTGACTTGAGACAATATAATTAATGAAGATCCCTTAATTCTTCATGATATAGCCAAGTCTCCAAAGCCCTCCATTAAACACCTATTGATCAAGTTTTGGCTTGTTGGTCCCCAACCAAGTTGGGTCCTAAGAGGTTAGACACAATAGGTTTGGCAACCCAAATGGTTCTTTTCTTGACACCACTTTGAGTACCAACAAATTTGGCAAACACATTTCCAACCTTATCCTTACAAAGTGAATAAGCATCATCGATTATGATAGGGTTGGATGAGTTACCAATAGAGCATGTAGAAGAAAGGTGACCCTTCTCATGGCATATGTAGCAAGATCTTAGCTTTCCTTTCTTCTCATTTGATTTCTCCACAATGGGAGCATTGGGTTGATTCTTCTTAGGAGGAAGCTTTTCTTCATCTTGAGGAAGGACTTGAGTTTGAGCTTGAGGCCTCTTCCCTTGTTGCTTCTCACTTAGATGCTTCTTCTTCAATGGGCAAGACCTAACATGATGCCCTTCAATTTTGCACTTGAAGCAAACAATCTTGGCCGGATTCTTGACTTGCTCTTGGCCCTTCTTCTTCTTGAAGGGTTTGGACTTCTTCTTATTGTTGGAGATAAATCCAAGTCCACGCTTGTCATTGGGGGATTTTTGTGCACTCAACATCTTGTCAAGTTTGGACTTCCCTTCATGACTTTTTACCAAGTCTTTCTTCAACAAAGTGACTTGGGCCTCGAGCTCTTTAATTTCCTCTACATGGTTAGTTACAACACAAGTACTAGAGGAAATAGAAGCTATAATGTTAGAGCAACAAGGCAAGGAGAGTAATTCATCACAAGATGTAGCAATAGTATGAGTGGATGAATTACAAGGACTAGCACATGGCAATATAGCATTTTGGGAAGTAGTGCTAGTGACCACATGAGGTTCACAAGATGTTACCTTTGTAGACATATCCTCATAAGCTAACTTTAGGCGAGCATGGGAAACTAGAAGATCCTCATTAGAGCTAGATAGCTTTTCATGACTTTCCTCCAATATCCCATACTTGCTAGTTAGCAACTCAAGTTGAGCCCTTAGCTCAACATTCTCCTTCAAGATAGATGCTTCACAAGAAGTAGAGTTAGTAGCACAAGCATCATGATTAACCGAAAGAGGAGAAGGCAACTTGGAACACTCTTTTAAATAAGAAGCTTTTAGTTGCTCATGTGACTCGGTGAGTTTGGTGAGCACACTCTCAATGTCCCTAGAGCCATCTTTGAGGTGCTCAACATCCTCAAGAAGTTTAGCATTAGCAAAAACAAGCTTATCATTTTTTAATTTTAAATCATTTGCCACCACAAGAGCTCTATCATGGTTTCCCTTTACTTTAGACAATTCTAGAGCAAAAGTCTCCTCAAGAGTTTCGTTGGTGGCTTGTTCTCGTAAAAGAGTCTTTTTAAAATCATTGGCAAGACTATGAAGATTCTCAATAGTTGCTTCTTGCTCTTCATCATGAGATTGAAGCTCATCAATAATTTTCTGGCTCTCAATAGCAGCAACCAAAATATCAACAAAGTTAGAGCAAGCAATTTTGTTCTTCTTACCAATAGCAAGAAAGACTATTTCTCCCTTCCTTTTTAAAGAGGCAACATAATCATCCTCTTCTTCATGATCACTAGATATAGTGGGTTCCAAAGAAGGAGTTACCTTTGAATCCCTAGCCATAAGACATATGTGGGAACCGAGAGATGATGATGAGGATGAATTACTTGAAGCTCCAATCAAAACTTTGTCTTGGCCAATAGAATCTCCGGTTTCCTCTACATTGTTAGCCACACAAAGACTAGAGGAAATAGAGGCATTTTTATTATGGCCACTAGACAGAGCAAGCATATCATCATGAGATTTATTTAAGCAACTTACACATGATATGCAAGGACTAACACAAGCATGTAAAGCATTTATGGTGCTAGAAGTGTTAAAGTCCAAAGATGAAGCATTGCAATGAGATCGAGATGAATGATTATCAAAAGTAAGCTCACTATCAACATTGCAATTTCCATCACCACTCACCATGTCATTACCTTGTGTCTTGCCACACATCGGTGAAGTGGAAGAAAGTTCATCACGGCCGGAAGTGGAAGGAATACACTCATCCTCAATAAACTTGGACACATCATATTTTTCTTGAAGCTTTGTCCATAACTCATGAGCGCTCCGAAAAGGCGTGAAGGAGAAGGTAACTACATCGCTCAAAGCATTAATAATCACATGAGAAGCTTGAGCATTGAGATACAAGTTTTTCTTATCCTCTAAAGATAGATTTTGAGTATCCTTTGGAGGAGAAAAACCCGCATCTACAATTCGCTCCATAGATGGGTCCATGACCCGAAAATAATTAAGCAGGTGAATTTTCCAAGTATCATAATTTGTGCCATCAAATATAAAAGTGTCATTGTGCACTAATCCCCTAGCCGACATCTTTGCTCTCAAGGCGGTGAAGCCTAAAATGAGAGACCTAGCTCTGATACCAATTGAAAGGACACAGATGTCGCCTAGAGGGTGGGGGTGAATAGGCGATTAAAACTTTTACGAAAGGCTTGAACAAATGCGGAAATAAACTAGCGTTTAATTTGTCAAGCTTACAAAACCTAAATAGACTAGGCTCACCTATGTGCAACAACAACTTATGCTAAGCAAGACAAGTAGCAAGGTGATAGCAAGATATATAACTTCAAGCACGATGGCTATCACAAATGTAAAGTGCATAAGTAGTGGAGCTCGGATAAGAGTTACCGAGGCACGAAGGAGACGAAGATGTATCCCGAAGTTCACTTCCAAGGAAGCTAGTCTCCGTTGGAGAGGTGTGGTGGCTTAATGCACTCCGAACGCCACAAAGGCCTCACCTTGAGATGTGGTAGCACAATGCTCACCAAATGCCACAAAGGCTCACCTCAAGATGCGGAGGCACGCTACGCACCGAACGCCACAAAGGCTCACCTTATTCTCCTCGTGCCCTCGCACAAAGCAAGATGCCACGATCCACTATGGGACACTTGAGGGCGGTCACCGAACCCGTACAAGCTTGGGGCAATCTCCACAACTTAATTGGAGGCTCCCAAGAATCGCCACAAAGGCACCACAAAGGTTGGGGAATCTCCACAACTTAATTGGAGGCCCCAAGTATATGCCACAAAGGCCACTAAGCCGTCTAGGGTTCCAAGAACCCAAGAGTAACAAGCTCACGAACTTTCACTTACCGAATCTCCGAGGAGAACTCAAACCGATGCACCAAATGCAATGGCAAGAGCACACAAAGTGCTCAAATCCTTCTCACTCAAATCCTACCAAAGCAACTAATGCTATGGAGAGATATGAGAGGAAGAACAAAGGAAATCAACAAATGAACTCCAAGATCTAGATCCCAATGGTTCCCCTCACTTAGAGGAGAAATTGATTGGTGGAAATATAGATCTAGATCTCCTCTCTCTTTTCCCTCAAGAAGATGCAAGAATCATTGGAGGGAGAGGGAGAGAGAGCAAAGCTTCAAGGTCAACAATGGAGGAATGAGAGAATAGGAAGCCAACCAGCCCAAGGAGGAAGAAGGGGGCCTTTTATAGGTCCCCCACGAAAACTAGCCGTTGCTGGGCACTAGGGCCGGAGTCTCCGGCCTAGAGGACCGGAGTCTCCGCCCTAAATGACTCCAGGGCCAGAGTCTCCACCCCTGGGCCGGAGTCTCCGGTGCCCCGGGGTCATTCGGGGGCCTCAGGACGGACTAAGCAGGTGCCAGGCCGGAGTTGGGCCGGAGACTTTGCGTCTCGGGCCAGAGACTCCGGCCACCAAAAACTGGCAGAAACACCAACACGAAAACGACCATAACTTGAGCATCCGGACTCCGTTTTTGATGATCTTGGGCTCGTTGGAATCACAACAACGAGCTCTACAAGTATATGCATAGAAACATCATAGTCCAACAAGGGAGGATAAAACCAAATGATGAGAGGTTTGACCTCTCTTCAAAGTCGAACCGGTAAAACCTCCAAACACCAAAAACACAATGAGTGTTTCATGCAAAATCCCTTTTTGATGAGTTAGAGCTTGTCATGGAATTAACCACAAGCTCTAAAACCTCACATGGATAAAAGCCAAATAAGAACCAAGAAAGATGATGGCAAATATGCAAAGGTTTGAGCTCTCTTCGAACGATGCGGTTAAGTTACTCACTCGAGAGCCCCTCTTGATAGTACGGCTACCAATCCTATAACCCGGTCTCCAAACTAACACAAGAGACCGGTAAGAAAGGAACCCTATCAAGAACATACCTTTTCCTTGTGCATTCAACTTGAGCTAGATTATGACCATCTTGTCTTCCTCAAGTTGGAACACCTTTCTTGATCTTGATTGCTTGGTGAAGTCTTACGAATTGCTCCCCCATACACACTATGGGAAAGACTCTCTTTAAGCATATATTTTCCTTGCGCATTCCACTTGAGCTAGATTATGACCGTCTTGTCTTCCTCAAGTTGGAACACCTTTCTTGATCTTGATTGCTTGGTGAAGTCTTGCGAATTGCTCCCCCATAAATCAATATGGGAAAGACTCTCTTAGGAATATCTTCACATAGACATTACCACCAAATAGAATACATGCATCAAGCATATAATATCCTTGAGATGGCACATCTTGAACTTGACTTCACATCCATGAAGACGATCACCACTTAATAATATCCTAGCCCGAGATCACAAGATCCCACTCGATACAATATGTATGCTTTGAGAGTTGATCAACTTGAATCCCATATTTGCACTTTGACTTGATCAACCTTGTATCCTTCCTTCTTCCTTCATGATGATGATGTCTTGAAGGTAAACACAAATGTCCACTCAATTATATTCTTCAAGACATAGTTGCAATAAGCTCAATTCTCATATGACCATTCTTTCGATATTTCCTTGAATAACACATTGGTCATCACTTAAAGTTCTTCATTTGATCCTTCTTACAACCTTGAAGCCAACATATGGTTCAAGCATTGTCTATGGACATGTCCTACAAATATAACTCAATGCAAACATTAGTCCATAGAGATTGTCATTAATTACCAAAACCACACATGGGGGCTCCATGCTCTTTCAAAAAGCATTATACAAAACAAGGAAGATAGTAAACATGATTAAACGGATCAACATATGGATGAGTGAAACATAACAACTCAAATGCTTGCTTTAGATAGAGGGAAATAGGTTGACTCAACATAAAAGTAAAAGATAGGCCCTTCGCAGAGGGAAGTAGGGATTAAACATGTGCTAGAGCTTTTCATTTGCAAAACAGAGGTAAAAAGTTATTTTTGAGAGGTGGTTGCTTTTGTCAACAACTAGCAACGGAGTTCTTGATATCTTCCATACTAAATAAGTGAGAGCGGTTCCGAGATGTTTGATTAACTGGCACATTGGTGCTCTTTTAGCTTTGCACTCCTCCCCACCTTTTTCCTTTCTCAAACCATGGCTAACCGATTCCATCGGGTGCCAACCAACTTTCACATACCATGGAGGAGTGCTTCTTTTTCTTTTCTTTTCTTTTCTTTTTGAGATTATAATGGTCTGACCAGCTCCCTTGCAAAATTAATGACGAGCAGATGAAGCTGCCTAGTCGAGGGGTACTCAATTTAGTATGGAAGATAACAAACCCATCCACTACGTCCTCATGAGCTAAAAACAGTGGCACAAAATGAGAAGTGTTTGAAGGTTTTTGAAAGGTAGCACATGAAAATTTACTTGGAATGGCTTGAAATACCATGCATAGGAATTTATAGTGGACTCTTTGGAAGTGACTTGGCTTTTGGGAATTGGATGCACGAGAAGTATTTCCTCTCAGTACAGGTTTTTGGCTAGCAAGGCTGGGTAGCAAGCATAAGAGTTGCATGTAACAAACAAACATACATATAATAAGAACAATCATGCAAACTCCCTTGAAGGTACAACGATTTTGACTTCAGGAATAACAATGCTTATAAGCCAAACATAAGGAAAACTGAAGTGATGTAACTACAAGCACTTCTTTATTATTTTCTACTCAAACCTCAAGGTAAAGTTGCTACTGACCAAGCTAGGTTTGCCAAAACCAACTAAATTTACTCATGCTCCCAAAGTGATATCAATACCAATCAACAAGACTAGTCATACAAGAGAGATTGCCAACTAACATAAAGTGCGCGGAAAGTAAATGATAAAACTTCTCATTAATATTTTATTACCGCAACTCACACCAAGGGATACATAGATAACCAACTAAGGAGGATACTTCCAAACTGTAAACTATTCTATAAGATAACTTCTCTATTCATGATATGACACTACTTGAAAAGTAAATGAGCAAAAGGTAATGATGTGATACCGCGGCACTCCCCCAAGCTTGAAAAAAGCCAAAGGGATGCCTATACCGATGACGAATTACTCCTTGGGGGGTATTGGTAGCAGCCTTGGATTAATGAAGTATTCCAGCATCTGGCAAAGCCTAAGATTTTCTTCTTGCAGCATCTCTACCTCCCTTTTCAAAGCTTGATATTGAGCACAAAACCCACAAGTGATCAGCATACCCTCTTCTATCACGGGCATGGAGTTAAGATCCAGAACATGATATGTCGGTCCCTGATACGTCTCAAACGTATCTATAATTTTTGATGCTCCATGCTTGTTTTTACACCATTTGCCTATTGTTTCGTTACACTTAGTGGCACTTTTATGCATTTTCCGGAACTAACCTATTAACGAAGTGCCACAGTGCCAGTTTCCTGTTTTCTGCTGTTTTTGTGTTTTAGAAGTGATACACAGGAAATATTCTCGGAATTGGACGAAACAAGTTCCTGAAGTCTTATTTTACCCGGAAGCTTCCAGAGATCCGAAGGAGGGACGGAGAGGGGCCACCAGGGCCCCACACATAGGGCTGGCGCGGCCAGGCCCCTGGCCGCGCCACCCATGTGTGAGGGAGCCTGGCTCCACCTCTGACGACGCCCCTTCGCCTATAAGTACCCCCCGACGAGAAAAACCTAAGGACCGGATCAGATTTCCAGAAAGAGTTCCGTAGCTCCGCCGCCGCCACCGATGAATTTCGGGGGACAGAAGTCTCTGTTCCGGCACCCTGCCGGGACGAGGAAGTGCCCCCGGAGCCATCTCCATCGGTCTCCATCGCCGTCTCCGCCGTCTCCATCAACCTCACCGCCATCTCCATCAACCTTGCTGTCTCCTATGATGAGGAGGGAGTAGTTCATCCCCGGGGCTAAGGGCTCTACCGGTAGCTATGTGGTTCACCTCTCTCTCCCATGATGTGATCTTTATGTGATCGTGAGCTTTGTATCATGTTGAACAAGTACATGTTATTATTCAGATATTTTGTGTACTCTAGTGATGTTATTAAAGTAATCTATTCCTCCTGCTATGGTGTAACGGTGACAGTGCGTGCATCATGGTGGTACTTGGTTTAGGCTATGATTGTGATCTCTTGTGGATTATGAGAATAATTATTACTATGATAGTTTGAGTGATCTATTCCTCCTTTCATGGTGTAATGGTGAGAGTGTGTGCACCGTGTTAGTACTTGGTCTAAGTTGCAATGATTTCTATCTTGAATTGTGATTTGATTTGGATATCTCTATGAGTGGTGTTTGTCAAGTACTTGATGAACTTTAAGGGGTGCTTCTGTAGCCACTACACAATGATTAGTGTTATTCAATAGGAGAGTAATTCATAGTGCCTTAGCAAAGAGAAGTTATTTGTTCAGTCATGTTATATTGTTGGGAGTGTGTCCACTAGTGAAAGTATGATCCCTAGGCCTTGTTTCCAAGCTTTGCATACCGTTTACTTGCTATTTTGTTACTTGTTTGCTCGCAGCGATTTTTACTCCATATTGCAGTTACTACTTATAATCATCTATACCACTTGTATTTCACTATCTCTTCGCCGAACTAGTGCACCTATACATCTGACAAGTGTATTGGGTGTGTTGGGGACACAAGAGACTTTCTGTATCATAATTGCAGGGTTGCTTGAGAGGGATAGCTTTGACCTCTAACCTCCCTGAGTTCGATAAACCTTGGGTGATCCACTTAAGGGAAACTTGCTGCTGTTCTACAAACCTCTGCACTTGGAGGCCCAACAAGTGTCTACAAGAATAGAAGTGCGTAGACATCAAGCTCTTTTCTGGCGCCGTTGCCGGGGAGGTAAGGTAAAAGGTACTCGCATCCTCCTGTGTGAGTGCTCGGAGTTATTTCCTTTAGATTCTGCAATTATATCTTTTTGTTTCTTGTTTTTATTTTCACTAGTTAGGCTTAATGGAAAATAAAGAGTTCTTTAGTCTTTTTCCTGATTTTAGATTTGAAGAGAAAATTGAAAATCCTTTGGAGCTTATTTCGCATAGCAATGTTATTAGTACGAATGCTTTGAATACTGTTAATGCTAATGCTATAGAAAAGTCTAAGCTTGGGGAAGCTGGTTTTGTTGAGTATGATATTTTTAGTCCCCCAGCTTTAGTGGAGAAGGTTTGTTCTGATAATATTTTATCTCCCATATGTGATGTTTCTAGCGATGCTTGTGCTCCCCATCCTTTTAAAATACCTACGAAGATTGTTGAACGTGTTAGGGATAACTGCTATTTAGGAGATGGAACTGTCCATCCTGGTGATCATTTGCTCTTTATACATGAATTATGCGAGTTGTTCCAGTGTGCAGGTATTTCAATGAACCAAGTTAAGAAGAAGCTATTCTCTTTGTCACTGAAAGGCAGAGCTGTGGAATGGTATCGGCTGCTTGAAGATGGTCCATCTATTGGCTGGGAGGAAATTGTACCTCTCTTTTATTCTAAATTCTATCCTCCAAGTGAGATTCATAAAGATCGTAATCAGATATATAATTTTTGGCCTCATGAGGGAGAAAGCATTGCCCAAGCGTGGGGAAGATTGAAGTTACTAATGCATAAATGTCCTCTTCATGATCTTCCCCGTAATATTATTATTAATAATTTTTATGCAAGGCTTTCAGGACATTACAAGGACTATCTAGATGCATGCTTTGATGGGTCTTTCACAAGCAAGGATGTCGACACCAAGTGGGGTCTGCTTGAGACAATTCAAAACAATATCGAAGGTTGGGATAGCGACAAAGGTAAAGGATCAGGTATGAATTACGAGTTTGATTGCATTAAGTCTTTCGCTGCAACTGCTAATTTTCAAGAGCTTAGTGCTAAATATGGTCTTGATCCTCAAATTATGGTTGATTGCTTTAAAGCCTTTGCTTGCCATATGAATGTTCCTAAAGGAAATGGGGACGTGTATCATGAACCTTTTAAGGATACTTGCATAGAAAGTGATATTGTTATTGATGATTGCAATAAACATGCTCAAACTTCTAAAAGTGCTATTTCTTATAAGCATGTTAATTTTTGTGGAATACATAGACCTTGTGAACAGAGTTACAACAAGGAAGATTATTGCATCACCCACGCAAATGAAGAAACCAGCATGTGGCTCAAGGATCTAGATGTGCTTGGTGAATGGGTTTGTGAGCTTTATCCTTTTCTTTGTGAATTTTGTGGTGAAAAAGGTCACTTTAATTTTCAATGCCCAATTAATCGAACGAGTACCGCAGATTTGTATTGTGATGATAAGATTACTCTCAATCAGCATGATGAGCTTACCTTGTTTTTGAATTGTGAAGAGATATCTAGAAAGCTTTCTTTGGTTGACATGAATGATGTTGATATTAATAGCACCCTTCTTGGTTGTCATCTCTATTGTGCTAAAGATTGCCTCGCAAATACTTACTTACAAGATCTTATTAAACATGATGATTTGCCAAGCTATGATAGGACTAATAGATGTTTCGATCTTATTAATAGAGAGGAGGAATCCTCCAAAGTTTCTTCTATTGTTTCTGTTAGCAAGCCAGATTATGTAGAGAAGATGCCTTTTCCTCCTAAAGAATATGTGGAGAAGATGCCCTTCAAGTCTCTCCCTCCTAAAGGAGAGAGTAAGAAGAAGAAGAAGAAGAAGAAGAAGAAGAAGAGGAGTAAAAGGTGAGAGGACACGGTATCTTCCCCTAAGCATTATGATCCTGCTATAGATTATGATAATTCTGATTGGGATGATGTTCCTATGCCTATTACCTATGTTAGTGATCATGATTGGGAAAAGCACTCTACTTTTGATATTGAAAATCTTTTTGGTACCAATTCTAAGGTTAATAATTGTTGTACCATTAGTGCTATCCATGTTCCTTCTTATGATGATATGTTTGATGAGTATGCTTTGCGACATAGTAGTTCTCTAGCTTGTGATGATGGGTATAATATTTTCAGTTCACCTACTTTTGAGGAGAAAATTAGTTATGATTGCAATATGCCTCCTGTTTTTGATGATTATGGTGATGAGAATAATTATTTTATTGATTCTGCTCCTACTACTATTGTTCATGTGGGGAGTATTAATCCTTTTATGCATGTGGCTCATGATAGGGATGCTTTATGTGATAGTTACATTGTTAATTCTATTCATGATGCTACTGAAAGTTACTATGAGAGAGGGAAACATGGTTTGATGGATCTCAACAATATTGAGTTTCCCCTCTTTATGTTGCAATTCTTGAAGTTGTACTTGTTTTGCCTTCCTATGCTTTTTGCTTTGCGCTTTCATGACTTGTCTCTTTACAAGACTATTTTTCATAGGAAGTGGTTTAGATTTAAATGTGTTCGCCATTTGCTTTTTGATGCTCTCTTTTGCTTTAAGTTCCTATATGGCGCCTTTGCCTCAAGCTCTTATATGGCGCCCACATGAGCATCTTTGCAAATTACTGCGCCTAGCTCAAAGGCGTTAAAGAAAAGCACTCTTGGGAGATAACCCAATGTTTTATTTTTCAGTACTTTTTCTTTTATTTGAGTCTTGGAAGTTATTACTACGGTAATGACCGCTCCTTATCCTTTTTATTTCGTTTTTGTGCCAAGAGAAGCCTCTAATTTGAGTGAGGTAAAGATTTGGGGATGTTGCTGTCCTGAAACAGTTTTCGGTGCTGCACCGTAAAAATTCGTGAAAATTCTCTGTATATCTTTTGGACCTGCGATTTCTTGTGCATATGCCCCAGGTTATATCCAAACTTTTGTTAGTTGAACACTTTTTGATTTGAGCAACAGAAAACCCCTCAAAATTTCGACCTTTGTCAGCTGTTCTGTTTTGACAGATTTCTGCCAATATTTGTGTTTGCCGCTTTATCGCTTTCTTTTGAGTTCTTTTGTTCACGGAACTTTTGGGGAAGTTGCTACAGTAGTATATGCTTAATATATGGTGGTTTTGAGTTGAAACCTGAAGCTAAAAGAGGATTGAATATATTTTATGCTTGCACTAATGTTGCTAATAGAATTGTGTTTAGTTTTGTATGAAGGAAGTTTTCAAGTGTAGGGATTGGAGAATGATGAGATGAGTTGAAGAATGGAAAAAAGCTCAAGCTTGGGGATGCCCATGCATCACCCCAAGAAATATCCAAGAAGTACAAGCGTCAAAGCCTGGGGATGCCCCCGAGGCACCCCTTCTTCATCGGCAAAAATCATGTCACCTTTCAAAACACTATATTTTTATTGCTTCATGCACTGTGTGTTTTTCTTGGAGCGTCAGTTGTTTTAGTTTTCTTAGTTGGTTAGGTTTGTTTGTTTGCTGCAATAAATGGTTAGATCACATCATGTTTCTTTTGGAGGAGATGAACTCGTTTTCATTTGCTAAGAACACTCAGTTTTTCACTCTTATCGTTCACCGAGTGTTCTTCATTTTCTGCTACTGCTTTTGGTTTTCGTTTTCGCCTTGATTTGTGTTCAGATCTTGTCATACCTTTGCATCAAGGTGTATTTTTGCCTCTGGACCATGTTGGTTTTCCTCAAAAGAGTTGGATTAAAAAAGTTTGAATGGTGTTGGAAAAGAGAAAAAGCTTTATGCAAAAAAGTGGTACAAGAAGGAGCTTGTGTAGACTGCGGCTTAGGCTTTTTCATGTCATGCTTGATGTCTTTTTGATAGTATGCTTAGTGGTTTTGCTGTAGCATGACTTGTCTCAAATAACTGAGATTGCTTAATGAGCCTTTGAAAAAATCATGCGTTGTTTTTATTGTATGGAAGCATTATTTTGGTTTTCTCCTTGATGCTTTATTTGGGTTGACTTGGCGCATGCTCACACATGTTAGACTCTTGCAAAGTCGTCATTAGCCTTCATGATCATTTAGTTTTTGACTTTTGATGCCATCTTATGCTTCTTTTAATGTCGCTTTGTCGCTTTGCATGATTATGGCCATTATTGCTCTCTTAGTTGGTCGCTCCCAGTCTTTTGCTAGCCCTCACCTTGTACTGAGTATGAGCTCTACTCGTGCATCCAACTCCTAAAAACCAAGTTTTCCAAAGTGTCCACCATACATACCTACTAGCAATTTGCTATTCCAAGTAAATTTGACTTGCTTTTATTTTCTCTTCAAATTAAACTCTTACCAGTGTTATGTGAAATTCGGTCAGTAAAGCTCTCACGAACCGGAAGGCACACTTTACTTTTTCATGTTCTTAAAATTTTGACATTGTGGTCTCTTATGTTGAGTTGTTATGCTTGCAAGTTGTAAGTTGGATTCTAGCCCAGCCATGCTGTCATGGGGCAAGCTTTCAACATTGCACTTCTTATTTGAGTTGATATCGTGATCTTTTGTTTATGGATGCCCGCGGTGTGAAATGAATTGGGAATCTTGTGGGGATCATGGAGTTTGTATATGTGTTAGGGAAACGCCGGGCCGCCAATCTAAGCCATGCATAATTCATGGTGGAAATTTGCAGCATACCCATGGTGAACATTCGACGACGCATCTCACAATAAAAAGCTAAACAATATAGCAAATAAAATAGATGTCGAGGTGTTCATTGTCTGCTTGTCCTGTCATTTTGGTGTGGGCTTGTTCCATGTCATCGGGCACGGAGGTACCCCATTGGCGGTTCTCAATGATATGCATATACTTACAATGACAAGAGCCTTGCTTGGGACTCTAAGTAAAGTAGCATGAGGTTTGGGTACTCGTATTCACGGGGCACGAGGTTTTCAACTTATGATTTGTCAAGCATATGCATCATAATTGTTCTCGCATTAACTTTAACCATTCAAGATGCTTATGATGGGGGCAATGAGAGCTCAAAGCCGGTAAGTACCATAATTTTTGAAGGTTATAAAACTTGCAATCACTGCTTCCCTCTGCGAAGGGCCTTTCTTTTACTTTTATGTTGAGTCACCACCTTCTTTCTTTATGCACCATTAAGAGAGCATAGTTGTCATTCTTAGTGTGATATGCATTGTCCCAAAGTTCATTGATTGATTCATGATGATTGGTTTCACTTGTTCTTAAATTATTTGTATCTAGTCGCCCTCTTAAACTTGAAGGTGTCCTATGCATTTATGTTTTGCTCTCTTTGAAGGACAAGCTGAAAACCATTTGTATGTTTTTCCTTATGATTTGAACACACGTTTGACTTTCATTGTTTCATTTTCATGATCTTTTGTTTGTGTTCATTTTCATGTTTACAACATGGTTGCTAAGTTCTTATTGTCAAGATTATATCTTTCATGCCCATGTTTTAAGTTCTATTGATCCCAGCTCACAAATGCTTACATTTATGATCAAGATTGTGTAGGTGCATGTCACCTCAAAAATTATTCTTTTGTTATCACTTACCTACTCGAGGACGAGCAGGAGTTAAGCTTGGGGATGCTTGATACGTCTCAAACGTATCTATAATTTTTGATGCTCCATGCTTGTTTTTACACCATTTGCCTATTGTTTCGTTACACTTAGTGGCACTTTTATGCATTTTCCGGAACTAACCTATTAACGAAGTGCCACAGTGCCAGTTTCCTGTTTTCTGCTGTTTTTGTGTTTCAGAAGTGATACACAGGAAATATTCTCGGAATTGGACGAAACAAGTTCCTGAAGTCTTATTTTACCCGGAAGCTTCCAGAGATCCGAAGGAGGGACGGAGAGGGGCCACCAGGGCCCCACACATAGGGCTGGCGCGGCCAGGCCCCTGGCCGCGCCACCCATGTGTGAGGGAGCCTGGCTCCACCTCTGACGACGCCCCTTCGCCTATAAGTACCCCCCGACGAGAAAAACCTAAGGACCGGATCAGATTTCCAGAAAGAGTTCCGTAGCTCCGCCGCCGCCACCGACGAATTTCGGGGGACAGAAGTCTCTGTTCCGGCACCCTGCCGGGACGGGGAAGTGCCCCCGGAGCCATCTCCATCGGTCTCCATCGCCGTCTCCGCCGTCTCCATCGACCTCACCGCCATCTCCATCAACCTTGCTGTCTCCTATGATGAGGAGGGAGTAGTTCATCCCCGGGGCTAAGGGCTCTACCGGTAGCTATGTGGTTCACCTCTCTCTCCCATGATGTGATCTTTATGTGATCGTGAGCTTTGTATCATGTTGAACAAGTACATGTTATTATTCAGATATTTTGTGTACTCTAGTGATGTTATTAAAGTAATCTATTCCTCCTGCTATGGTGTAACGGTGACAGTGCGTGCATCATGGTGGTACTTGGTTTAGGCTATGATTGTGATCTCTTGTGGATTATGAGAATAATTATTACTATGATAGTTTGAGTGATCTATTCCTCCTTTCATGGTGTAATGGTGAGAGTGTGTGCACCGTGTTAGTACTTGGTCTAAGTTGCAATGATTTCTATCTTGAATTGTGATTTGATTTGGATATCTCTATGAGTGGTGTTTGTCAAGTACTTGATGAACTTTAAGGGGTGCTTCTGTAGCCACTACACAATGATTAGTGTTATTCAATAGGAGAGTAATTCAGAGTGCCTTAGCAAAGAGAAGTTATTTGTTCAGTCATGTTATATTGTTGGGAGTGTGTCCACTAGTGAAAGTATGATCCCTAGGCCTTGTTTCCAAGCTTTGCATACCGTTTACTTGCTATTTTGTTACTTGTTTGCTCGCAGCGATTTTTACTCCATATTGCAGTTACTACTTATAATCATCTATACCACTTGTATTTCACTATCTCTTCGCCGAACTAGTGCACCTATACATCTGACAAGTGTATTGGGTGTGTTGGGGACACAAGAGACTTTCTGTATCATAATTGCAGGGTTGCTTGAGAGGGATAGCTTTGACCTCTAACCTCCCTGAGTTCAATAAACCTTGGCTGATCCACTTAAGGGAAACTTGCTGCTGTTCTACAAACCTCTGCACTTGGAGGCCCAACAAGTGTCTACAAGAATAGAAGTGCGTAGACATCAGTCCCTGCAGATCATGAGAAAAGATACGTCTAGCTTTCGTTGGTCCTTCAAAAGCAGGGTTCTTGGGCCTTGCTCTCCCTGAACCTTGCTCTTCCTTCCACTTTTGGCGCTGGTGATCATCTACCCAGGGTCCTTTGCCCTTGTTGTCACTTGAAGAGGCCATGGCACCCCCAACTTTAAGATCAACTCCTGACAGAAACAGCTCGAAACAAAACACGACGAGAAAACGATATACGGACCTCGGGGACTCCTGGGGGTTAAATAGGCAAAAATTATACATTGAAACGAAATCACATGAGGAAACCGGGACGGAAACGAGTTCCGGGGTGCTCTCACACCTAGGTGGCGTGGCCAGGGGTGGGCCCGCGCCACCTGTGTGTGAGAGGCACACGGACTCTTTTTCCTGCCCGTTTTCATCTCGTGATTTTTAATATTTAGTAAAACTAGCAAAAATATTAAAGGAAGAGCTTTTCGCGAAACTTCTCTGACTAGAACTGTTACCTATTCGAAAACGAACTCTGCATGTACCTACAATTTGTCTTGGATGAATTCTTCCAGAGAAATTGTTTCAATAACATCAACATCTTCATTATAAGAATCTCCAGAAATATAATGTTTGAGTCTTTGCCCATTCACCACTTGTGTAGAGTCATCTTTCAATGAAGCAATCTTAATAGCACCTGAGCGGTACACTTCCACAATAACATATGGTCCTTCCCATTTAGAGAGTAATTTTCCTGCAAAAAATCTGAGACAAGACCTATACAAAAGAACTTTCTCACCAACATGAAACTCTCTCTTAAGAATTCTCTTATCATGCCATTGCTTGACTTTCTCTTTAAAAAGCCTGGCATTCTCATACGCTTCGTTTCTCCACTCATCTAGAGAACTCAAATCTAATAACCTTTTCTTACCAGCTAGTTTAAAATCTCTATTAAGCTCTCTCACTGCCCAAAAAGCTTTGTGTTCTAATTCTAAGGGCAAGTGACACGCTTTTTCGTAAACCATCTTATAAGGAGACATACCCATGGGGTTCTTATAAGCAGTTCTATAAGCCCATAAAGCGTCGTTTAACTTACTAGCCCAGTTTTTCCTAGATCTATTGACAGTCTTCTGCAAGATAGACTTGATCTCCCTATTTGAAAGCTCTACCTGCCCACTAGTTTGGGGATGATAAGCAGAAGCAATTCTATGATTGACATCATATTTAGCAAGAGTTTTTCTAAAACCACCATGAATAAAATGAGAACCTCCGTCAGTCATAAGATATCTAGGCACACCAAACCTAGGAAAAATAACATCCTTAAGCATTTTTAACGAGGTCTCACCATCGGCACTCTTTGTAGGTATGGCTTCTACCCATTTAGTAACATAATCAACAGCAACAAGTATATGGGTATAGCCTTTTGAAGGAGGAAAAGGACCCATAAAGTCAAATCCCCAACAATCAAACGGTTCAATAACAAGAGTGTAACTCATAGGCATTTCATTGCGTCTAGAAATATTACCAACTCTTTGACATTCATCACAAGATAAAACATACCTTCTGGCATCTTTAAAGAGGGTTGGCCAATAAAAACCTGATTGTAGAACCTTCTGCGCGGTTCTATCTCCAGCATGATGCCCTCCATAGGCGCTGCTATGGCATTTTCTTAATATCTCTTGTTGCTCATATTCCGGTACGCATCTTCTCATAATACCGTCAACTCCTTCTTTATATAAATGTGGGTCATCCCAAAAGTAATGCCTCAAATCATAAAAGAATTTTCATCTTTGCTGAGCTGTAAAGGTCGGAGGCAAATACTTGGAAACAATAAAGTTAGCATAATCAGCATACCAAGGAAGGTCTCGCGAAGTTACATTTATTGCAGCCAACTGTTCATTTGGAAAACTATCGTTAACAGGAATAGGATCAATGGAAATGCTTTCCAATCTAGACAAGTTGTCAGCCACAGGATTTTCAGCACCTTTCCTATCTACGATATGCAAATCAAACTCTTGTAAAAGCAACACCCATCTAATAAGCCTAGGCTTAGCATCCTTCTTAGTCATAAGATATCTAATAGCTGCGTGATCAGTATGAATAGTAACTTTAGAATCAACAATGTAAGATCTAAACTTATCACATGCAAAAACAACAGCAAGAAACTCTTTCTCAGTAGTAGCATAATTCTTTTGAGCAGCATCAAGAGTCTTACTAGCATAATGAATAACATTCAACTTGTTATCAACGCGCTGTCCAAGAACAACACCAATAGCAAAATCACTAGCATCACACATAATTTCAAAAGGTAAATTCCAATCAGGTGGTTGAACAATAGGAGCAGTAGTTAAAGCCTTGTTAAGAGTTTCAAAAGCTTCCTTACAATCATCATCAAAGACAAATGGTACATCTTTTTGAAGAAGATTAGTAAGAGGCTTTGAAATCTTAGAGAAATCTTTAATTAGCCTCCTATAGAAACCAGCGTGACCAAGAATATTACGAATACCTTTAACATCTCTGGGACAGGGCATTTTCTCAATTGCCTCCACTTTCGCTCTGTCAACTTCAATACCTCTTTCAGAAATTTTATGTCCAAGGACAATTCCTTCATTTACCATAAAGTGGCATTTCTCCCAATTAAGAACAAGGTTAGTTTCTTCACACCTCTGCAAAACTTTATGAAGGTTATGCAAACAATTATCAAAAGAAGTTCCATAGACGGAGAAATCGTCCATGAAGACCTCCACAATTTCTTCACAAAAGCCATGAAAAATAGCAGACATGCATCTTTGAAAAGTAGCAGGAGCATTGCATAAACCAAACGGCATACGTCTATAAGCATAAGTTCCATAAGGACAAGTAAAAGTGGTTTTCTCTTGATCATCCTTCTTAACAGCAATTTGAGAAAAAACAGAATAACCATCAAGGAAACAAAAATGAGTCTTCTTAGACAACCTTTCTAACATCTGATCTATAAACGGTAAAGGGTAATGATCTTTCTTAGTAACTTTGTTTACCTTCCTATAATCAATGCACATTCTATAACCAACTACTACCCTTTGAGGAATAAGCTCGTTATTCTCATTAGGCACAACAGTCATACCTCCTTTCTTAGGAACACAATGAACAGGACTAACCCATCTACTATCAGCAATAGGATAAATAATACCAGCATCAAGGAGTTTTAATACCTCATTTCTTACCACATCCTTCATCTTGGGAATTAGGCGGCGTTGATGCTCCACGACTGGCTTCGCGTCTTTCTCCATATTAATGGCATGCTGACATAAAGTGGGAGAAATCCCTTTTAAATCATCAAGAGTATATCCCATAGCTCCTCGGTGTTTCCTCAATATCTCCAATAGTCTTTCTTCTTCCTTTCCTGAAAGTTTAGAGCTAATAATAATAGGATATATTTTCTTATCATCTATATAAGCATATTTAAGATTATCAGGCAAAGGTTTTAATTCAAACACAGGATCTTCCTTAGGTGGCAAAGTGGTACCAAGATCCTCCACAGGTAGATTATGCTTGATTAATGGTGGTTGACGAAGAAGAATATCGTCAATATCTTCTCTTTCCTTGCTAAAAACATCACTTTCGTGATCTTCCAAGAATTGCTGCAAGGCATTATTAGGAGCAAGAGCAATAGAAGCAAGCTGTTCAACTCAAAAAATTTCATTAGGCGTGTCATTTTCATAAGAAGTCTTAGCAAACTTGGAAAAATTAAACTCATAAGACTCTCCATTGAACTTAGTAAAAAAAATCTCCTTCTTACAATCTATCACGGCGCCACAAGTGTTCAAAAATGGTCTACCAAAAATAATAGGACAAGTTTTACTAGCCTCCTTACCAAGTACTAGAAAATCAGTAGGGTATTTAGTCTTACCGCAAAGAACTTCCACATCTCGAACAATACCAAGAGGCCAAACAGTCTCTCTGTTAGCAAGCTGAACAACCACATCAATATCTTCAAGTTCACAAGCGCCAATCTCGTGCATGATTTCTTTGTAAAGCTCTAAGGGAATAGCACTTGCACTAGCACCAATATCACATAAACCATAATAGCAATGATCTCCAATCCTGACAGAAATAACAGGAACACTTGTTTTCCTATGCTTTTTAGGATGTGAGAGAATGTTAGAAGCATCTTCACAAAAAAGAATATATCCATCCCCTACATCTTTAGTAACAAGATCCTTCAATATAGCTACAGGAGACTTAATAGTAATTTGCTCATCAGGTTCTGCAGCTTTCTTAGTACTTTTATTAGACACACTTACCAAAGTAGAATACTTTTTACCTTAGCAGGGAAAGGTGTCTTCTCAAAATAAGGCTCAGGCACAATGCTATCAACAGTACAAACTTCAGTAGCTGCAGCAGGTATATGACTAATAGAATCTTTATAAGGCGCATGATATTTGTTCCAATCCTTCTTTGGAACATCAAGATAAGAGGCAAAGGCCTTAAGACAATTAGCAAGTATTTGTGAATCAAGACCATAAGCAGTGCTAACACTATGAAAGTCATCGGTTCCCATATAAGATTTAATGCATTCATAATCATAGTTTATACCTGACTTCCTACCTTTGTTGTTTTCCCAACCTTCAGTATTCTCTTGTATACGGTCAAGAAGTTACCACTTAGCATCTTCTTTCATATGAGTAAATGATCCAAAGCAAGAAGCATCCAAATAATCCTTATCAGGAAGAGTAAACCGCGCATAAAAATTATCAATAACAATATTATTGGGGAGCTCATGAATGGGGCATTTGAGCATTAGTAACTTCAATCTCCCCCACGCTTGGGCAATACTCTCTCCATCATGAGGCCAAAAATTATATATCCGGTTATGATCTTTATGAATTTCACTTGGAGGATTAAACTTGGAATAAAAGAGAGGTACAATATCCTCCCATGCCATAGATGGACCATCTTGAAGTAGACGATACCACTCTTCAGCTCTGCCTTTCAATGATAATGAGAATAGTTTCTTCTTGACCTGGCTTGGTGAAATACCTGCACATCTGAACAACTCGCATAATTCATGTATAAATAATAAGTGATCACCCGGATGGACAGTTCCATCACCTGAATAGCAGTTATCCATAATACGCCCAACAATTTTCATAGGTATCTTAAAAGGATCAATTTCAGTAGGCGGTGGTGGTGGTGGTTCATCCACATGTGCAGCAGTAGTAGTAGATGTGTTTCCAATTAGGAAACCAAATGGAGAGTTCTCCATAGCAGAGTAAAATAAAAATAAAAATAAAAGACAAAATAAAAACGATACTCACAGCGACGGTTACCTTTACCAATTCCACTCTTCAATAGCGCTACACTCCCCGGCAACGGCGCCAGAAAATAGTCTTGATGACCCACAAGTATAGGGGGTGTATCGTAGTACTTTCGATAAATAAGAGTGTCGAACCCAACAAGGAGCAGAAGGTGTTGATGAGCAGTTTTGATCAAGGAATCACTATAAATACTAGCAAATAGGTTTTCAGGGGTATTTGGTAATATGAGTAAATAAAGTGCGAGTAAATAAAAGACAGTAGTAACAATTGCAGCAAGTGGCCCAATCCTTTCTTCAGCAAAGGACAAGCCGGTTGTGTACTTATAATAACCAAACGTTCTCGAGGACACACGGGAGTTTCTGTCAAGAGCTTTCGCTTCATAAAGCCAATAGTCTTTATTGGTTTGATAGGTGTTATGGGGGTGAACCTGTGCTAGCGCACTACCCTTACTAGGATAAATACACACTTGTGATTATACCCCTTGCAAGCATCCGCAAATACAAGAAAGTAATTAAGATAAATCTAACCACAACCTTAAACTCTAAGATCCTACGCTCCCTGGTGCAATGGTTTTCCAACGGAGGTTTAGGTTTCTGTCACTCCAGCAACCCCACAATCAGTAGCCAAATACACAATGCATCTCACTAGGTCCATAAATGGTGAAGTATCATGTAGTCGACGTTCACATGACACCACTAGTGAAATAGCACCACAACAATATCAAACCATTAAATATTTCTCAACAATAATTCACTACTAACATCTTGACTTCTCCCATGTCCTCAAGAACTAAACGAACTACTCACAAGACATCATATGGATCATGATCAGATGTGAAATAATGGTAAATAACGATCTGAACATAAACCTTAATTCAATGGTTCCACTCAATAGCATCAACTACAAGAGTAATCAACACCGGGAAAGTTTCCCCTATGAATATAACAAGATCCAACTCAAGATGTTACAGCGGGATGGCGTGGTGATGATGGAGATGAAGGTGCTGGTGATGGGGATGATTATGATGATGATCCCGATGAAGTCCGGTGCGATGGTGATGATGATGGTGACGATCTCCCCTCTCCAGGAAGGAATTTCCCCGGCAGATTTCTGCCTGCCGGAGAGCTTTTCTCTCTCTGGTGTTTTCCGCCCCGCAGAGGCGGCGGTATCTAACTCTGAGCCTCCCCCTTGACTTAGGTTTTTGGGGATGATGAAGTACGCGCAGGGGCGAGACCAGAAGTGGGCCAGGGCGGCCTCACACAGGGATGGCGCGGCTAGGGGCCAGGCAGCGCCACCCTGGCGTGTGGGCCCCTCCTGGCTCCTCTCGACTCCTCCTTCTGGCTTCCTGAGTCTTCTGGGAAAATATAATTTCCTGGTATTTTTTTGGAATTTTCCTGATCTTCAAAATATGGTCCCTTGATGGTCCTTTTTCCAGCAGAATCCTGACTCCGGCAGCAACTCCTCCAAAGATCATCAAACATGTGAAAACAAAGGAAATAACATAAGTATCAACTCTAAATATGAAATATATCAATGAATAACAGTAAATTATGATACAAAATAGTGATGCAAAATGGACGTATCATGGACCGAGGCGGTCTCACACATAGGGGGCGCGGCCCAGCCCCTGGCCGCGCCGCCCTGGTGTGAGGGCCCCTCGTGGCCCCACTCCGTTTCCTCTTCGGTTCTCTGGAAGCTTCGGTAAAATTCTGGGCGACTGGCTTTGGTTTTGTCCAATTCCGAGAATATTTCCTGTGTAACTTTTCTGAAACACAAAAACAGCAGAAAACAGGGAACTCGCACTGTGGCGACTTATTAGTAGGTTAGTTCCGGAAAATGCATAAAAGTGCCACGAAGTGTAACGAAACACTAAGAAAATGGTGTAAAAACAAGCATGGAGCATCAAAAATTATGGATACGTTGGAGACGTATCAAGGATAACCTTGCCAATGGTCGTTGTTGTGTCTAGTGTCAAAACTATTTTTGCTAAAAATGTGTTGGATAGCTCTAAGTAGGTCTGAATTTTACTCCTTACCTTTGTGCTTCTCTCCTCTTACCTTTGTGAGTTTTAATTCCTATCTCTTACCTCCATCTTTGAGTTCTAGGTTTCCTACGTGGGTGGACGATCTCTTGCCTTTATCCTAATAGGTTCGTTCTTTAGAAGTTCATCATCATCAACATGAGCAAGAATCTTTTGTTGGTGGTGTCGAGAAGAGACCTCTTGTTGGTGGTGTCGACAAGGTCAACACGGCGCAACAATATCCGATAGTTTAACCCCTTCCCCCCTACCTGAGCGTGGATCTCGGGGCGAGATCCTTTGTTGGTGGTGTCGATTGTAACAGTCCAGAAAATCCCCCTTTTTAGAACTATTTGTGTTTTATTCTTGTGCATCATCATGCATTATCACCTTGCATGTTTTGACAAAATTAAAATTATTTGGTATAAAATCTTTTTTTATTTTGCTTGTATGGTTTTATGAAACAAACCCTCCTATTCTTCTCGTATTTTTAATTAAGACTAAACCAAAAATATTTGCAAACCTTTGAAAATTATTTTGAGACAGTAAATCAAAATTTTGAAATCTTGTTTTAAACCTGTATTGCAACCTTTTGAAAACCTTCCTTTTTCCCTCTTATCCCCAAAAGATTCAGCAAGAAAAGCAGAAGCAAATCAGAAGGAAAAAAATAATAAGAAGAAAAGAAGCCCACCCGGACCCTGCAAACAACCGCGTCCTTCTTGGCCCAACTAGTTCCCGAAGCCTCCTTTTATGGCTGTCTTCTTCGTACGGCAGCAAATCGGTGCCTCCACGTAGCCATGGCCTCCGATGGGACAGCTCCCATGCACCGAGCTCTCCACCATAAAAACCCTCCCCTGCAACCCTAGCCTAGCTAGCTCCCCCTTGTTCTTTTTCTTCCGCCACCAGGGCCTCGTTCTGTTCGCTTTCGTCCTCCCACCTCGTCTCCGGCGTCTTGACCAAACGCAGCCGTTGCGTTCTGTTCCTACACGTGAGCGACGCCTGCAGCTGTTCATCTGCAAGGTGCCACCACATCGCCCTCTCCATCCCGGCGTCGTAGCTGACCAGAACACCGCCAAGTACTACGCCGTCTCGTCCGCCCGCACTCTGGCTCAACATCGACCTTGCCAGCGCGCCTCTCCGCGAGTCCGTCATGCTGCTCCTCTACTGCCATCGCCGACCGCCCCTGCTTCGTCGGCCGCTCTAATCCGGCCTCGGCCTCGCTCTTGTCCGTGCGTTCTCGACCTACTCTGTCGTTCCCGACCTCGCCAACGTCCTTCCCGGTGAGCCGCCACAGCTCCCAAAAAATCCATGGTCTTTGTCTCCGCTCTGTTCTATCGCGCGCGTCCGCGGCCTTGTGTCATTGTGTGCGTGCTCGACAGATGCCTCTTTTGCCGCCCGCACGTGTGCCATTTCTAGCCGGCCGCCGTCACGCATCGTCTCCAAGCCTTGCAGGTTCAGTTAAGATCCCGAGCGCCTATGTATTTTAGCTTCGAATCAGTAGCTTAGTTGGTATTGCCCTTTGATTCCAATATTCAGGTTCTGAGTTATAAACCGCTAATCAGCTCGCTTGATTTGCATCCAACCAGCTGCCTGTGTGCTTGCTTCGGTGCAAGCCTCTGCTCTGTACTCTTTGCAAGATGGAGCGCCTGTCTTCTAACGTCATCCAATTTTTGCTCAGCTGGTTTGTTCCCCGTCCTCTTTGCATCGGAACGCCAGTTCAAAATCCAGTAGATTGATGCAAATCCTCACCTTTTTCATTTTGACTATGCAGAGCTTCGTCTGCTTGGCCACTTCCAGCCAGGTCTCATTCAATCCCTTCAAGAAGGATAGCGTTCAATCTACATCAATATCTGATCACTAGCTCAGTTGGTCTGTTCCTTTCAGTCTGTGCGTGAGATCTTCAGTTCGAATCCCATCAGAGGCAAAGCCTCACCTTTTTGTCTTGTTTTTTTGTGTGCAGCTGACACGCGGGCTCCGCCCGTCAGTCTTCTTCAGCCAAGCGCAGTAACCTTCTTCCAAACAGCGCCTAATCTTCCCCTGGCCCCACCGGTCAGTGACCCGGGTTGGGCTCTGTTTCGGTGAGAAAAGGCGCAACAAACATTCTGTTTTCTGAAAATTACTGCAAATGTGTTTACCTTGTACAAGTAATATTTTTTAAACCATAACTCTAAATAGAAAGTATTTTATATGAAATTTATCAGAAAAATATGATGAATCTGAATATACAATTCATATTACTGTTTGCATCCCTCATCATGTAGCCACATGGTAATTTGCATATCACCTATTAAACAACATATGAAGTATTTGGGAAATGCTTATAATATTTCCCCGCTTCATTTAATTTGTGTAGCTCACCCATGCCTTGTCTTTCTATGCTAATAAACAATTAAATTATCGTGTAGTAAGACAACTAGAACCATATATATGTGTGTCAGGATTTCGATTCCGCTTAATTTGGATAAGTTGCATTGCATCATAGTTGACATGTCATGCATGCCTTAACATGATCATGCCGATTCTTTCTCTGTAGTAGTAAGTGTTGCATCCATTGTTTGTTGTAGTAATTTGCTTCTTCCCGGATAGGACGCTTCGTGGTGTTGTGAGAAATGACAAGTTCTATGGGTGTTCCTCGACAATCTCGACAGGCAAGCTTTCCCACCCCTTACCTACCTATAGGGGTACTCATTACCTATTTGTGTTTATGCTTTCTGCTTTATGCTAGCCTTGTGTTCCGATGCTTTGTTCGAGTCACGTATCCTATCCACCTGTTTCCCCAAAGCAAAACTATATTTCCGCCACCTCCCACCTATTACCTTTTGCTTGTTGTTTGAGTTGGCCTTGCGAGTCGTAGGCATGCTTAGGTTGTTTCAAGTTGTTTTATCTGATCGGGTTGTTGGGGAGTTTATCACATGCTCTACTTGATATATATGAGATGGATATGAATTTGAGACAAGTTGGATATAAGATGTTGGAGATAAACATGATTTACTTATGTTACAACTACACTTGATTAAGCAGAGGCATTGGTGAGTCATTTTGCCCGTTTTACGACGGCTCACTTGTGTCCCCTAGGACCCCGAGTTCGCATGAACTATTCTAAGCTGAGGGCGCTAACCACTCGCGGAAGATTCCATGGGGTCTCCCTTGACTTACTACTTTTTCTCAAGTTAGTTTACCGGGGGCCACAACACCGTATTTACATTTGGATCTGGAGTTGGTTTGAGTTACCTCTGAGGGTGCTCTAGGTTTTTAGCCCCCCTCCGATGGGTGTGGTTGTGTCGCCTCCGATGTTTGATAGGTTTATTTGCCCGCGGGTCGAATTGGAAGTTGGACGACGTCTCTCCGATGAGCCTTCTTTCAGACTTTCACGTCGTCGCAAACTTCTGGGTCCGTCTTCGGAGCTCGGCCGACTTTGTTGTGGGTAGCTTAGTAGGATGGCCCCCCCTAAACTCTCTCGTAGAACTAGAAACGGTCTCGTCGTGATATCCTTTCCTTGCTAGGTTGGATTGATCGAGCGTGTATGGGTACATTGGTGCACCCCTACAGGGTAAATCTTTTTGAAAAGCCATGTCCGCGGTTATGGACGACTTGGAGCTGTTCTACTCGATCATAGAACAACTTGCACCTAATTAATGATAATAAGTGGTGTAGTAAATAGTTCTACTATCATATTAAATTGTTATAAAATTGTCAACCGTGTGAGTGCCTTTGATATTGCTTCTTCGTGTAGGCACAACGAGGTGATTCATCGGCTGGGTTATGTTTGCTGTAGTATTCTAGTTCTTTACTATGCGCTCTCTTATCTTATTCTGATTAGACGAAAGTTGTAGAGTGTCTCTATAGGTTCTTTAGTGCTTGCTTGCTGCCGCTTAACCCCACCATTGATGGCGCGGTGATGATGGTGCCAGAAAACTTGTTGGCGTTTGTTGATGAAGTAAAAATGACCGGCCAGTTGGAAACCCCAAGAGAAGGTTTGATGAATATAGCAACAAGTTTTCCCTCTGTTATGAAACCAAGGTAATCAATCCAGTAGGAGGGAGACAAACGACCAAAGGTGATGCCCACCAGCTGCGTGATGCTCTAACAAGGGCGCCGTTAATGATAACTTGTTAGCGCGTCTTCAACCAGTAGCAACGTGGAACCTGCACACAACACAACCAAATACTTTGTTCCCAACTTACGATGAGGTTGTCAGTCTCACCGATTTGCTTGAAACAAAGGGTATGAGCGTATCGAGTGGAAAGTGATAATAGTATGCGAGTAAAGTAAACAGGTGATAGCAATATAAAGGAAATAGGACCGGGGTCCACAGTTCACTAGTGGTGTCTCTCCATAAGATAAAATAATACATGCTGAGTAAACAAATTACAGTTGGGCAATTGATAGAATAAAGACAACGTGCATATGTCGAGAGGATCACTATGAGATTTACTCTGGGCATTACAACAAGATACATAGACCGCCATCCAACTGCATCTATGACTAATAATCCACTTGTGGCGAATCAATCCGAGAACTCCACAAGTATTAAGTTGAGAACAATAGATAATTGCATTAAGCAAAGTGTGTAATGTAAACAAAGCATATGCCCTTGAGCATATGAATGTTGTTTTCCCCCTAGTAGCAACAGCACATCTACAACCTTAGAGGTTTCTGTCACTCCCCCATATTAAATAGAGGCATGAACCCACTATCGAGCATAAATACCCCCTCTTGGAGTCACTAGCAACTACTCGGCCAAGATAGCTACTAACAACGGAGAGCATGCAAGATCATAAACAACATAGAGATAACATAAGATAAAATTCAGTACATCAACTCAATCATAACACCAATATTCATTGGATCCCAACAAACACAACATATAGAATTACATAACGGTGATCTCGATCATGTAAGGCAGCTCACGAGATCTAAACATGAAGCACATGGTGGAGAAGACAACCATCTAGCTACTGCTATGGACCCATAGTCCAAGGTAGACTACTCACTCATCGCTCCGGAGGCAAGCATGGCGATGAAGAAGACCTCCGGTGGCGATTCCCCTCTCTGGCAGGGTGCCGGGAAGAGCTTCCGGACCCTCCCGATCTTCGGGTCGACGGCGGCGGCGGATCGCGATGTGTTCTGGAAAAGTGATCGGGTCTTTAGGTTTTTCCCATCGGGGGGTCTTTATAGGCGAAGAGGCGGCGGCTGAAGTGGCCCTGGTGGGGCTCAGCATAGGGGGGCGTGGGCCAGCCCCAGGCCACGCCCCCTGGTGGTGTGGCCCACCAGTGGCTCTCCTCCGGCTCCTCTTCCATCTTATGGAAGCTCCGTGAAATATCTGGACGACTGGCTTTGGTTTCGTCCAATTCCGAGAATATTTCCTATGTAACTTTTCTGAAACACAAAAACAGCAAAAAACAGGGAACTGGCACTGTGGCATCTCGTTAATAGGTTAGTTCCGGAATATGCATAAAAATGCCACGAAGTGTAATGAAACACTAATCAAATGGTGTAAAAACAAGCATGGAGCATCAAAAATTATGGATACGTTGGGGACGTATCAGCATCCCTAAGCTTAACTCCTGCTCGTCCTCGAGTAGGTAAGTGATAACAAAAGAAATAATTTTTGAGACATGCACCTACACAATCTTGATCATCTATGTAAGCGTTGTGCGCTGGGATCAAAAGAACTTAAAACATGGGTATGAAAGATATAATCTTGATAGAAGAAACTTAGCAACCATGTTATAACATGAAAATGAACACAAACAAAAGATCATGAAAATGAAACAATGAAAGTCAAACGTGTGTTCAAATCATAAGGAAAAACATACAAATGGTTTTCAGCTTGTCCCTCATGGAGTAGCAAAACATAAATGCATAGGACACCTTCAAGTTTAAGAGGGCGACTAGATACAAATAATTTAAGAATAAGTGAAACCAATAATATGAATCAATCAATGAAAACTTTGGGACAATGCACATTATACTTAGAATGACAACTATGCTCTCTTAACGGTGCATAAAGATAGAAGGTGGTGACTCAACATAAAAGTAAAAGAAAGGCCCTTCGCGAAGGGAAGCAGTGATTAAACATGTGCTAGAGCTTTTCATTTGTAAAACAGAGACAAAAATTGGGTTTTGAGAGGTGGTTGTTTCATGTCAACGACTAGCAATGGGGTCTTACTATCTTCCACAATAAACAAGTGAGAGCGGTTCCAAGTTCTTTGAAAAATTGGCACATTGGTGCTCTTTTATAAAGCTTTGGCACTCCTCCCCACCTTTTTTCCTTTCTCAAACCATGGCTAACCGATTCCATCGGGTGCCCACCAACATTCACATACCATGGAGAAGTGCCTTTTTTTCTTTTTAGAATTAGATTACAATGGTCTGACCAGCTCTCATGCAAAATTAATGACGAGCAGATGAAGCTGCCTAGTCGAGAGGTACTTAATTTAATATGGAAGATAGCAATTCCGACCACTACGTCCCCATGAGCTAAAAACAGTGGCACAAAATGAGAAGTAGTTGAAAGTTTTGAAAGGTAGCACATGAAAATTTACTTTGGAATGGCTTACAAATACCATGCATAGGAATTTATAGTGGACACAATGGCAAACTTAGTTTTTAGGAGTTGGATGCACGAGTAGAGCTCATACTCGGTACAAAATGAAGGCTAGCAAAAGACTGGGAGCGACCAACTAAGAGAGCAATAACGGCCATAATCATGCATAGCGACAAAGTGACATTAAAAGAAGCATAAGATAGCATCAAAAGCCAAAAACTAAATGATCATAGAGGCTTATGGTGACTTTGTATGAGTCAAACATGTGTGAGCATACGCCAAGTCAACCCAAATAAAGCATCAAAGGAGAAAACAAAAATAATGCTTCCAAATAATTAAAACAACGCATGATTTTTTCAAAGGCTCATTAAGCAATCTCAGTTATTTGAGACAAGTCATGCTACAGCAAAACCACTAAGCATACTATCAAAAAGATATCAAGCACAATATGCAAAAGCCTAGGTCGCAGTCTACACAAGCTCCTTCTTGTACCACTTTTTTGCATAAAGCTTTTTCTCTTTTCCAACACCATTCAAACTTTTTATAGCCAACTCTTTTGATGAAAACAAATAAGGACCAGAGGCAAAAATACACCGTGATGAAAACATATAACAAGATCTGAACATAAATCAAGGTGAAAATCGAAAGCTAAACGCAGTTCTAGAAAAAGAAGAACACTCGTTGAAATGATAAGAGTGAAAAACTAAGTGTTCTTGGCAAATGAAAAGCAAGGCAACTTATCTAAAAGGAATTTGTTGGGGTCCAACCATTTATTGCAGAAAACAAAACTAAACAAAACTGAAAACTAAAACAACTGACGCTCTAAGAAAAAACGCATAATGCATGAAGCAATAAAAATATAGTGTCTTGAAAGGTGACCTGATTTTTGCCGATGAAGAAGGGGTGCCTCGGGGGCATCCCCAAGCTTTAACGCTTGTACTTATTGGATATTTCTTGGGGTGACATGGGCATCCCCAAGATTGAGCTTTTGTCCATTCTTCAACTCATCTCATCATTCTCCAATCCCTACACTTGAAAACTTCCTTCATATAAAACTAAACACAAATCTATTAGCAACATTAGTGTAAGCATAACATTGAATCAACCCTTTTTGCTTCAGGTTTCAACTCAAAACCACCACATATAAAGCATATACTACTGTATCAACTTCCCCAAAAGTTCCGTGATCAAAAGAACTAAAAAAGAAAGCGATAAAGTGGCAAACACAAATATTGGCAGAAATCTGTCAAAACGGAACAACTGACAAAGGTCGAATTTTTGAGGGGTTTTCTGTTGCTCAAATCAAAAAGTGTTCACCTAATAAAAGTTTTTATATAACCTGGGTCATATGCACAAGAAATCGCAGGTCCAAAATATATACAGAGAATTTTCACGAATTTTTACGGTGCAGCACCGAAAACTATTTCAGGACAGCAACATCCCCAAATCTTACCTCACTCAAATTAGAGGCTTCTCTTGGCACAAAAACGAAATAAATAGGATAAGGGGAGGTTATTATAGTAGTAATAACTTACAAGACTCAAAGAAAAGAAAAAAACTGAATGTAAAAACATTGGGTTATCTCCCAAGAGTGCTTTTCTTTAACGCCTTTGAGCTAGGCGCAGAAAATGCGAATCAAGTAATATCGAAAGAAGCATTAGGATCCACTATAGGAGTCTTTTCAACAATGAATTGAATTGTGTCCAAATGAGTTTTTGAAGACCCTTTATGATCACTCTTTGGTACATTATTTTTGTCAAAAAAGTTTTCAGGACAAATCCAACTAAAATTCTTTTCGAAAGCATCATGAATTCCTGCAAGTTTACAAGGTATTGGCACTCTAAAATCTTCATTGGGTGTACCAACAACTTCAACAGGCGAGCCAAGCTTATTAAATTTCTTAAAAACTTCCCTAGCCTCAATAGCAACATCTCTAAATTCTATGCGCAAAGTTTCCAAGATAAAAGCTTTCTTTTCAGGATCCTCAATATCATGAAGCTTAAGAAACATGTATTGCATAAAAGGATTAAGGCTAGCAAACCTAGCTTCTAACATGTGAATCAAATAAGCAGAAGCAACTTCATAACTAGGAGCAAGCTCAGCCAAAGACTTTTCCTTAACATCTTTATGCATACTAATATGATTAAAGAACTCCTCGATGTTACTTTTTCTAATAATTGAACCACTACCTACTGAGAGGTCCTCCAAAACATACATAGGGAAAAACATAATGAACTAGAAGTAAAGAAATAACAACTATCAAGGATAGTAATTTTTTTGGGTTTTTGATAAAATGATGCAAGTAAAAATAAAGTAAAATCAAAACTTAAAACAAAGTAAAGGATATGCGTGTGAAAACTCCCCTTGTAGAAGTCTTCTTCCTCCCCGGCAACGGCGCCAGAAAACTTGCTTGCTGTTTTATGGTGCCAAGTTGATGGGGGAAAATATAGTTGATGTAGGAGTTTCCCCGGCAACGACGCCAGAAAACTTGTTGATGGCGCGGTGATGATGGTGCCAGAAAACTTGTTGGCGTTTGTTGATGAAGAAAAAATGACCGGCCAGTTGGAAACCCCAAGAGAAGGTTTGATGAATATAGCAGCAAGTTTTCCCTAAGTTATGAAACCAAGGTAATCAATCCAGTAGGAGGGAGACAAACGACCGAAGGTGATTCCCACTAGCTACGTGATGCTCTAACAAGGGCGCCGTTCACGATAACTTGTTAGCGCGTCTTTAACCAGTAGCAATGTGGAACCTGCACACAACACAACCAAATACTTTATTCCCAACTTACGATGAGGTTGTCAATCTCACCGGTTTGCTTGAAACAAAGGGTATGAGCGTATCGAGTGGAAAGTGATAATAGTATGCGAGTAAAGTAAACAGGTGATAGCAATATAAAGGAAATAGGACTGGGGTCCACAGTTCACTAGTGATGTCTCTCCATAAGATAAAATAATACATGCTGGGTAAACAAATTACAGTTGGGCAATTGATAGAATAAGGACAACATGCATATGTCGAGAGGATCACTATGAGATTTACTCTGGGCATTACAACAAGATACATAGACCGCCATCCAACTGCATCTATGACTAATAATCCACTTGTGGTGAATCAATCCGAGAACTCCACAAGTATTAAGTTGAGAACAACAGATAATTGCATTAAGCAAAGTGTGTAATGTAAACAAAGCATATGCCCTCGAGCATATGAATGTTGTTTTCCCCCTAGTAGCAACAGCACATCTACAACCTTAGAGGTTTCTGTCACTCCCCCAGATTAAATAGAGGCATGAACCCACTATCGAGCATAAATACTCCCTCTTGGAGTCACTAGCAACTACTCGGCCAAGATAGCTACTAACAACGGAGAGCATGCAAGATCACAAACAACATAGAGATAACATAAGATAAAATTCAGTACATCAACTCAATCATAACACCAATATTCATCGGATTCCAACAAACACACCATGTAGAATTACATAATGGTGATCTCGATCATGTAAGGCAGCTCACGAGATCTAAACATGAAGCACATGGTGGAGAAGACAACCATCTAGCTACTGCTATGGACCCATAGTCCAAGGTAGACTACTCACTCATCACTCCAGAGGCAAGCATGGCGATGAAGAAGACCTCCGGTGGCGATTCCCCTCTCCGGTAGGGTGCCGAGAAGAGCTTCTGGACCCTCCCGATCTTCGAGTCGACGGCGGTGGCGGATCGTGATGTGTTCTGGAAAAGTGATTGGGTCTTTAGGTTTTTCCCGTCGGGAGGTCTTTATAGACGAAGAGGCGGCGGCTGAAGTGGCCCTGGTGGAGCTCACAATAGGGGGGCGCGGGCCAGCCCCAGGCCATGCCCCCTGGTGGTGTGGCTCACCAGTGGCTCTGCTCCATCTCCTCTTTGGTCTTCTGGAAGCTCCGTGAAATATCTGGACGACTGGCTTTGGTTTCATCCAATTCCGACAATATTTCCTGTGTAACTTTTCTGAAACACAAAAACAGTAGAAAACATGGAACTAGCACTGTGGCGTCTCGTTAATAGGTTAGTTCCGGAAAATGCATAAAAATGCCACGAAGTGTAATGAAACACTAATCAAATGGTGTAAAAACAAGCATGGAGCATCAAAAATTATGGATACGTTGGAGACGTATCAACCATACAGCTGACGCCCTTTTGAGTCTCTCGAGCTTGTCTGCGTACCTCACGTACAAAGGCGGCTTGTTGAGTACGCTTTATACGTTTTGAAGTCTTGCTAAGTACTTTGTACTTATTGCTGCTCGTCTCGGATTTTAGCCAGAGCAGGTTTGAAGACAGGTACATGAAAGCGACGACGTTAGCAAGGTTACCCTTCCGGCTTGGCCTGGGCAGGGTTATGGACGCCATCGTTTATCTTCAGGCCTCTTAGGCCCATTTGTATTCTTGTCCGTACTCGGATACTATTTTGCTTTATGTATGATTTGGATCTTTGTATGTATATTTGCATCTTGACTCGTGGAGTCTTTGCGGTTGTATTATATATTCTTTTGTGGGTTCCATCGTGAACTTGTGTAATGTTACTACCTTGATTCCACCCGCTTAATGTGTATGTTGCGACATGCACATTTCGCTTGGTGGACGTTTCCAAATCGACATCGTGCGAATTGTGGCGTGATTGCTATAATTCGCAAGGTGCCGATTTTGGGGCATCACATAGGTGCACTAGTTCGGTAAAGAGATAGTGAAATACAAGTAATATGGATGATTATAAGTGGTAATTACAATCTGAAATAAAAATCGCTGCAAGCAAACATGTAGCATAACTGGTTGTAAATGGTGTTTCAATGCTTAGAAACAAGGCCTAAGAGCCACACATAATGTGCATACTGTCACCTTCACATTATGGGACAAGGTGTCTTTGGAGATTATAATAATAAAAGCACTTAAGTAGCATAACAGATGAAGAGTAACATCTACTAATTCAACTAGATACAAAGCTCATGATTGATATCTACGCACGCGTCTGTTCTTGTAGATAGTGTTGGGCCTCCAAGTGCAGAGGTTTGTAGAACAGCAGTAAGTTTCTCTTAAGTGGATCACCCAAGGTTTATCGAACTCAGGGAGGAAGAGGTCAAAGCTATCCCTCTCAAACAACCCTACAATTACGATACAGAAAGTCTCTTGTGTCCCCAACACACCCAATACACTTGTCAGATGTATAGGTGCACTAGTTCGGCGAAGAGATAGTGAAATACAAGCGGTATAGATGATTATAAGTAGTAAGTGTGGTCTAAAATAAATATCGCTGCGAGCAAACAAGTAACAAAACAGGAAGTAAACGGGGTGCAAAGCTTGGATACAAGGCCTAGGGATCATACTTTCACTAGTGGACACACTCCCAACAAATATAACATAATTGAACAAATAAATAACTTCTCTTCACTATGCTACTCTGAATTACTCTCCTATTGAATAACACTAATCATTGCGTAGTGGCTACAGAAGCACCCCTTAAAGTTCATCAAGTACTTGACAAACACCACTCATAGAGATATCCAAATCAAATCACAACTCAAGATAGATATTATTGCAACTTAGACCAAGTAGTAACACGGTGCACACACTCTCAACATTACACCATGAAAGGAGGAATATATCACTTTAATAATATCATAGTGATAATTATTCTCATAATCCATAAAAGATCACAATCGTAGCCTACACCAAGTACCACCATGATGCACGCACTGTCACCGTTACACCTTGGCAGGAGGAATAGATTACTTTAATAACACACTAGAGTACACATAATGAAGAAGAGTAACATCTACTTATTCAACATGATACAAAGCTCACGATCATATAAAGATCACATCATGGGAGAGAGAGGTGAACCACATAGCTACCGGTAGAGCCCTCAGCCCCGGGGATGAACTACTCCCTCCTCATCATAGGAGACAGCAAGGTTGATGGAGATGGCGGTGAGGTCGATGGAGACGGCGGAGACAGTGATGGAGACCGATGGAGATGGCTCCGGGGGCACTTCCCCATCCCGGCAGGGTGCCGGAACAGAGACTTCTGTCCCCCAAAATTGGGCTTCGATGGCAGCGGCGCTGCAGAACTGTTCTGGAAATTTTGCCGACTCCCCTAGGGTTTTCCGTCCCGAGGCTTTATATAGGCGAAGGGGCATCGTCAGAGGGCAGCCAGGGGCTCCTCACACCAGGGTGGCGCGGCCAGGGCTTGGGCCGCGCCACCTATGTGTGAGGGCGGCCTCTGGCCCCCCTCCGGCTCTCTTTCGGTCTTCGGGAAGCTTCCAGGAAAAATAAGACTTCTGGAACTTGTTTCGTCCAATTCCGAGAATATTTCTTGTGTAGCTTTTCTGAAACACAAAAACAGCAGAAAACAGGGAACTGGCACTGTGGCGACTTGTTAATAGGTTAGTTCTAGAAAATGCATAAAAACGCCACGAAGTGTAACGAAACACAAGGCAAATGGTATAAAAACAAGCATGGAGCATCAAAAATTATAGATACGTTTAAGACGCATCAGCATCCCCAAGCTTAACTCCTGCTCGTTCTTGAGTAGGTAAGTGATAACAAAATAAATAATTTTTGAGGTGACATACACCATCACAATCTTGATCATATATGTAAGCATTGAGTGCTGAGATCAAAGAACTTAAAACATGGACATGAAAGACATAATCTTGATAATAGAAACTTGGCAACCATGTTATAACATGAAAAAGAACACAAACAAAAGATCATGAATAATGAAACAATGAAAGTCAAACGTGTGTTCAAATAATAAGGAAAAACATACAAATGGTTTTCAGCTTGTCCTTCATGGAGAGCAAAACATAAATGCATAGGACACTTTCAAGTTTAAGAGGGCGACTAGATACAAATAATTTAAGAACAAGTGAAACCAACAATATGAATCAATCAATGAAAACTTTGGGACAATGCACATTATACTTAGAATGACAACTATGCTCTCTTAATGGTGCATAAAGGTAGAAGGTGGTGACTTAACATAAAAGTAAAAGAAAGGCCCTTCGCAGAGGGAAGCAGTGATTAAACATGTGCTAGAGCTTTTCATTTGTAAAACAGAGAGATAAAAATTGGTTTTGAGAGGTGGTTGTCTTTGTCAACGACTGGCAATGGGGTTCGTACTATCTTCCATACAAAAATGAAGCAAGTTTTTGAGAGAGAGATTGGCACTTTTGTGCTCTTTTATAAAGTTTGGCACTCCTCCCCACCTTTTTTCCTTTCACAAACCATGGCTAACCGATTCCATCGGGTGCCCACCAACATTCACATTCCATGGAGGAGTGCCTTTTTTTCTTTTATTTTTTTTCTTTTTCTTTTCTTTTTGGAATAAGCAATATGGAAGATAGCAAATCCGACCACTACGTCCCCATGAGCTAAAAACAGTGTCACAAAACGAGAAGTATTTTGAAAGTTTTGAAAGGTAGCACATGAAAATTTACTTGGAATGGCTTACAAATACCATGCATAGGAATTTATAGTGCACACAATGGCAAACTTGGTTTTTAGGAGTTGGATGCACGAGTAGAGCTCATACTCAGTACAAAATGAGGGCTAGCAAAAGACTGGGAGTGACCAACTAGGAGAGCAATAATGGCCATAATCATGCAAAGCGACAAAGCAACATTAAAAGAAGCATAAGATGGCATCAAAAGTCAAAAACTAAATGATCATAAAGGCTATTGGAGACTTTGGATGAGTCTAACATGTGTGAGCATGCGCCAAGTCAACCCAAATAAAGCATCAAGGAGAAAACCAAAATAATGCTTCCAAATAATTAAAACAACGCATAATTTTTTTCAAAGGCTCATTAAGCAATCTCAGTTATTTGAGACAAGTCATGGTACAGCAAAACCACTAAGCATACTATCAAAAAGACATCAAGCATGACATGCAAAAGCCTAGGCCGCAGTCTACACAAGCTCCTACTTGTACCACTTTTTTGCATAAAGCTTTTTCTCTTTTCCAACACCATTCAAACTTTTTATAAACACCTCTTTTGGTGAAAACTAACATGGACCAGAGGTCAAAATACACCTTGATGAAAAGATAAAACAAGATCTGAACAAAAATCAAGGCAAAAAACAAAGGCTAAACGCAGTAGCAGAAAAAGAGAACACTCATTGAACGATAAGAGTGAAAACTAGAGTGTTCATGGCAAATGAAAAGCGAGTTCATCTCCTCCAAAAGAATCATGATGTGATCTAACCATTTATTGCAGCAAACAAAACTAAACTAACTAAGAAAACTAAAACAACTAACGCTCCAAGAAAAACGCATAGTGCATGAAGCAATAAAAATATAGTGTCTTGAAAGGTGACCTGATTTTTGCCGATGAAGAAGGGGGTGCCTCGGGGGCATCCCCAAGCTTTGACGCTTGTACTTCTTGGATATTTCTTGGGGTGATGCATGGGCATCCCCAAGCTTGAGCTTTTGTCCATTCTTCAACTCATCTCATCATTCTCCAATCCCTACACTTGAAAACTTCCTTCATACAAAACTAAACACAAATCTATTAGCAACATTAGTGTAGCATAACATATAATCAACCTCCTTTTGCTTCAGGTTTCAACCCAAAACCACCACATATAAAGCAAATACTACTGTAGAAACTTCCCAAAAAGTTTCGTGATCAAAAGAACTCAAAAGAAAGCGATAAAGCGGCAAACACAAATATTGGCAGAAATCTGTCAAAACAGAACAGCTGATAAAGGTCGAATTTTTGAGGGGTTTTCTGTTGCTCAAATCAAAAAGTGTTCAACTAACGAAAGTTTGGATATAACCTGGGGCATATGCACAAGAAATCGCAGGTCCAAAAGTATACAGAGAATTTTCATGAATTTTTACGGTGCAGCACTGAAAACTGTTTCAGGACAGCAACATCCCCAAATCTTACCTCGCTCAAATTAGAGGCTTCTCTTGGCACAAAAACGAAATAAAAAGGATAAGGAGCGGTTATTACAGTAGTAATAACTTCCAAGACTCAAATAAAAGAAAAATTACTGAAAATAAAATATTGGGTTATCTCCCAAGAGTGCTTTTCTTTAACGCCTTTGAGCTAGGCGCAGTAATTTGCAAAGATGCTCATGTGGGCGTCATATAAGAGCTTGAGGCAAAGGCGCCATATAGGAACTTAAAGCAATAGAGAGCATCAAAAAGCAAGTGTGAAAGACATTTATATCTGAACCACTTCCTATGCATAGGAATCTTGTAAGAAAATAAATCAACGAGACACATAGTAGCAAGCATGGATAGATAAAACAAGTGCCACTTCAAGATTTGCAACATAAAGAGGGGAAACTTAATATTGTTGAGATCCATCAAACCATGTTTCCCTCTCTCATAATAACTTTCAGTAGCATCATGAATAGAACTAACAATATAACTATCACATAAAACATCCCTATCATGAGCCACATGCATAAAAGAATTAATACTCACCACAGGAACAATAGTAGTAGGTGCAGATTCAATAGAATAATTATTCTCATCACCATAATCATCATAAATAGGAGGCATATTGTAATCATAACTAGTTTTCTCCTCAAAAGTAGGTGAACTGAAAATATTATACTCATCATCATAGCCATCATAAACTAGAGGTTTAGTATCATCACAAGCTAAAGAACTACTATGTCGCAAAGCATATTCATCAAACATATCATCATAAGAAGGAACATCACATAGAGGAGATAAAATATCATCAGAGCAAACTTTCTCCACTAAAGCTGGGGAACTAAAAATATCATGCTTAACAAAACCAGCTTCCCCAAGCTTAGACTTCTCTATAGCATTAGCAATAACGGGATTCAAAGCATTCGTACTAATAACATTGCTATGCGAAATAAGCTCCAAAGGATTTTCAATTTTCTCTTCAAACACTTCATATCTAAACTCAGGAAAAAGACTACAAAACTCTTTGTTTTCCATTAAGCCTAACTAGTGAAAATAAAAACAAGAAACAAAAAGATGTAATTGCAGAATCTAAAGGAAATAACTTTGAGCACTCACCAGCAACTAAAAGACTTAGTAGCCAAAGAATGTGAGTACCTTTTACCTTACCTCCCCGGCAACGGCGCCAGAAAAGAGCTTGATGTCTACGCACGCGTCTGTTCTTGTAGACAGTGTTGGGCCTCCAAGTGCAGAGGTTTGTAGAACAGCAGCAAGTTTCCCTTAAGTGGATCACCCAAGGTTTATCGAACTCAGGGAGGAAGAGGTCAAAGCTATCCCTCTCAAGCAACCCTGCAATTACGATACAGAAAGTCTCTTGTATCCCAACACACCCAATACACTTGTCATATATATAGGTGCACTATTTCGGCGAAGAGATAGTGAAATACAAGCGGTATAGATGATTATAAGTAGTAAATGTGGTCTAAAATAAATATCGCTGCGAGCAAACAAGTAACAAAACAGGAAGTAAACGGTGTGCAAAGCTTGGAAACAAGGCCTAGGGATCATACTTTCACTAGTGGACACACTCCCAACAAATATAACATAATTGAACAAATAAATAACTTCTCTTCACTATGCTACTCTGAATTACTCTCCTATTGAATAACACTAATCATTGCGTAGTGGCTACAGAAGCACCCCTTAAAGTTCATCAAGTACTTGACAAACACCACTCATAGAGATATCCAAATCAAATCACAACTCAAGATAGATATTATTGCAACTTAGACCAAGTACTAACACGGTGCACACACTGTCAACATTACACCATGAAAGGAGGAATAGATCACTTCAATAATATCATAGTGATAATTATTCTCATAATCCATAAAAGATCACAATCGTAGCCTAGACCAAGTACCACCATGATGCACGCACTATCACCGTTACACCATGGCAGGAGGAATAGATTACTTTAATAACACACTAGAGTACACATAATGAAGAAGAGTAACATCTACTTATTCAACATGATACAAAGCTCATGATCACATAAAGATCACATCATGGGAGAGAGAGGTGAACCACATAGCTACCGGTAGAGCCCTCAGCCCCGGGGATGAACTACTCCCTCCTCATCATAGGAGACAGCAAGGTTGATGGAGATGGCGGTGAGGTCGATGGAGACGGCGGAGACGGCGATGGAGACCGATGGAGATGGCTCCGGGGGCACTTCCCCGTCCCGGCAGGGTGCCGGAACAGAGACTTCTGTCCCCCGAAATTTGGCTTCGGCGGCGGCGGCGCTGCGGAACTGTTCTGGAAATTTCGCCGACTCTCCTAGGGTTTTCCGTCCCGAGGCTTTATATAGGCGAAGGGGCGTCGTCAGAGGGCAGCCAGGGGCTCCTCACACCAGGGTAGCGCGGCCAGGGCCTGGGCCGCGCCACCTATGTGTGAGGGCGGCCTCTGGCCCCCCTCTGGCTCTCTTTCGGTCTTCGGGAAGCTTCCGGGGAAAATAAGACTTCTGGAACTTGTTTCGTCCAATTCCGAGAATATTTCCTGTGTAGCTTTTCTGAAACACAAAAACAGCAGAAAACAGGGAACTAGCACTGTGGCGACTTGTTAATAGGTTAGTTCCAGAAAATGCATAAAACGCCACGAAGTGTAACGAAACACAAGGAAAATGGTGTAAAAACAAGCATGGAGCATAAAAAATTATAGATACGTTTGAGACGTATCAATGATCACATAAAGATCACACCATGGGAGAGAGAGATGAACCACATAGCTACTGATAGAGCCCTCAGCCCCGCGGGAGAACTACTCCCTCCTCATCATGGGAGACAGCAACGACAATGGAGATGGCGGTGGAGTCGATAGAGATGGCTCCGGGGGCGATTCCCCGCCCCGGCAGAGTGTCAGAACAGAGACTTCTGTCCCCCGAAATTGGTCTTCGATGGCGGTGGTGCTGCGGAACTTTTCGTGGATGGATGCCGATTCCTCTAGGGTTTTCGCAATGAAGGGAATTTATAGGCGGAAGGGTGATACGTCTCCAACGTATCTATAATTTTTGATGCTCCATGCTTGTTTTACACCATTTGCTTAGTGTTTCGTTACACTTCGTGACACTTTTATGCATTTTCCGAAACTAACCTATTAACAAGTCGCCACAGTGCCAGTTCCCTGTTTTCTGCTGTTTTTGTGTTTCAGAAAAGTTACACAGGAAATATTCTCGGAATTGGACGAAACAAAAGCTGAACGTCCAGAAATTCACCAAAGCTTCCTGATGTCTACACACGCTTCTGTTCTTGTAGACGGTGTTGGGCCTCCAAGTGCAGAGGTTTGTAGAACAGCAGCAAGTTTCCCTTAAGTGAATCACCCAAGGTTTATCGAACTCAGGGAGGAAGAGGTCAAAGCTATCCCTCTCAAGCAACCCTGCAATTACGATACAGAAAGTCTCTTGTGTCCCCAACACACCCAATACACTTGTCAGATGTATAGGTGCACTAGTTCGGCGAAGAGATAGTGAAATACAAGTGGTATAGATGATTATAAGTAGTAAATGCAATCTGGAATAAGTATCGCTGCAAGCAAACATGTAACAAAACAGGAAGTAAATGGTGTGCAATGCTTGGAAATAAGGCCTAGGGATCATACTTTCACTAGTGGACACACTCCCAACAAATATAGCATAATTGAACAAATAAATAACTTCTCTTCACTATAGTACTCTGAATTACTCTCCTATTGAATAACACTAATCATTGCGTAGGGCTAAGAAGCACTCCTCAAAGTTCATCAAGTACTTGACAAACACCACTCATAGAGATATCCAAATCAAATAACAACTCAAGATAGATATTATTGCAACTTAGACCAAGTACTATCATGGTGCACACACTGTCAACATTACACCATGAAAGGAGGAATAGATCACTTCAATACTATCATAGTGATAATTATTCTCATAATCCATAAGAGATCACAATCGTAGCCTAGACCAAGTACCACCATGATGCACGCACTATCACCGTTACACCATGGCAGGAGGAATAGATTACTTTAATAACACACTAGAGTACACATAATAAAGAAGAGTAACATCTACTTATTCAACATGATACAAAGCTCATGATCACATAAAGATCACATCATGGGAGAGAGAGGTGAACCACATAGCTACCGGTAGAGCCCTCAGCTCCGGGGGAGAACTACTCACTCCTCATCATAGGAGACAGCAAGGTTGATGGAGATGGCGGTGAGGTCGATAGAGACGGCGGAGACGGCGATGGAGACCGATGGAGATGGCTCCGGGGGCACTTCCCCATCCCGGCAGGGTGCCGGAACAGAGACTTCTGTCCCCCAAAATTGGGCTTCGACGGCAGCGGCGCTGCAGAACTGTTCTGGAAATTTTGCCGACTCCCCTAGGGTTTTCCGTCTCGAGGCTTTATATAGGCGAAGGGGCATCGTCAGGAGTGGCCCCAGGCCTCCTCACACCTAGGCGGCGCAGCCAGGGCCTGGGCCGCGCCGGCCTAGTGTGAGGCTGGCATGTGGCACCTCTCCTTCGCCTCTTCGGATCTCTGGAAGCTTCCGAGCAAAATAAGACTTCAGGAACTTGTTTCGTCCAATTCCGAGAATATTTCCTGTGTATCACTTCTGAAACACAAAAACAGCAGAAAATAGGGAACTGGCACTGTGGCATCTTGTCAATAGGTTAGTTCCGGAAATCGCATAAAAACGCCACGAAGTGTAACGAAACACAAGGCAAATGGTGCAAAAACAAGCATGGATCATCAAAAATTATAGATACATTTGAGACGTATCAGCATCCCCAAGCTTAACTCCTGCTCGTCCTCGAGTAGGTAAGTGATAACAAAAGAAATAATTTTTGAGGTGACATGCACCATCACAATCTTGATCATATAGGTAAAGCATTGAGTGCTGAGATCAAAGAACTTAAAACATGGGCATGAAAGATATAATCTTGATAGAAGAAACTTAGCAACCATGTTATAAACATGAAAATGAACACAAACAAAAGATCATGAAAATGAAACAATGAAAGTCAAACGTGTGTTCATATCATAAGGAAAAACATACAAATGGTTTTCAGCTTGTCCTTAATAGATAGCAAAACATAAATGCATAGGACACCTTCAAGTTTAAGAGGGCGACTAGATACATATAATTTGAGAACAAGTGAAACCATGATCATGAATCAATCAATGAAAACTTTGGGACAATGCACATTATACTCAGAATGACAACTATGCTCTCTTGACAGTGCATAAAGATAGAAGGTGGAGACTCAACATAAAAGTAAAAGAAAGGCCCTTCCCAGAGGGAAGCAGTGATTAAACATGTGCTAGAGCTTTTCATTTGTAAAACAGAGAGATAAAACTTGAGTTTTGAGAGGTGGTTGCTTTTGTCAACGACTAGCAATGGGGTTCTTACTATCTTCCATACAAAAATGAAGCAAGTTTTTGAGAGAGAGATTGGCACTTTTGTGCTCTTTTATAAAGCTTGGCACTCCTCCCCACCTTTTTTTCTTTTCTCAAACCATGGCTAACCGATTCCATCGGGTGCCCACCAACATTCACATACCATTGAGGAGTGACTTTTTTTCTTTATTTTTTCTTTCTTTTTGGAATAAACAATATGGAAGATAGCAAATCCGACCACTACGTCCCCATGAGCTGAAAACAATGTCACAAAACGAGAAGTGTTTTGAAGGTTTTTTGAAAGGTAGCACATGAAAATTTACTTGGAATGGCTTGCAAATACCATGCATAGGAATTTATAGTGGACACAATGGCACACTTGGTTTTTGGAAGTTGGATGCACGAGTAGAGCTCATACTCAGTATAAAATGAGGGCTAGCAAAAGACCGGGAGCGACCAACTAAGAGAGCAATAACGGCCATAATCATGCAAAGCGACAAAGCAACATTAAAAGAAGCATAAGATGGCATCAAAAGTCAAAAACTAAATGATCATAGAGGCTATAGGCGACTTATTTTGTAATCAACATGTGTAAGCATGTGCCAAGTCAACCCAAATAAAGCATCAAAGGAGAAAACCAAATTAATGCTTCCATATAATAAAAACAACGCATGATTTTTTCAAAGGCTCATTAAGCAATCTCAGTTATTTGAGACAAGTCATGCTACAACAAAACCACTAAGTATACTATCAAAAATACATCAAGCACGACATGCAAAATCCTAGGCCGCAGTCTATACAAGCTCCTTCTTGTACCACTTTTTTTGCATAAAGCTTTTTCTCTTTTCCAACACCATTCAAACCCTTTTGAGGAAACTCTTTTGAGGAAAACCAACATATACCAGAGGTCCAAATACACATTGATGCAAAGATAAAACAAGATCTGAACAAAAATGAAGGCGAAAAATGCAAGCTAAACGCAGTAGCAGAAAAAGAGAACACTCATTGAATGATAAGAGTGAAAACTAGAGTGTTCTTGGCAATGAAAAACGAGTTCATCTCCTCCAAAAGAAACATGATGTGATCTAACCATTTATTGCAGCAAACTAAACTAAACTAATACTGAAAACAAAAACAACTGACGCTCTAAGAAAAATGCATAGTGCATGAAGCAATAAAAATATAGTGTCTTGAAAGGTGACCTGATTTTTGCCGATGAAGAAGGGGTGCCTCGGGGGCATCCCCAAGCTTTGACGCTTGTACTTCTTGGATATTTCTTGGGGTGATGCATGGGCATCCCCAAGCTTGAGCTTTTGTCCATTCTTCAACTCATCTCATCATTCTCCAATCCTTACACTTGAAAACTTCCTTCATACAAAACTAAACACAAATCTATTAGCAACATTAGTGTAAGCATAACATATAATCAACCCTTTTTGCTTCAGGTTTCAACCTAAAACCACCACATATTAAGTATATACTACTGTAGCAACTTCCCCAAAAGTTCTGTGATCAAAAGAACTAAAAAAGAAAGCGATAAAGCGGCAAACACAAATATTGGCAGAAATCTGTCAAAACAGAACAGTTGACAAAGGTCGAATTTTTTAGAGGTTTTCTGTTGCTCAAATCAAAAAGTGTTCAACTAATGAAAGTTTGGATATAACCTGGGGCATATGCACAAGAAATCGCAGGTCCAAAAGATATACAGAGAATTTTCACGAAGTTTTACGGTGCAGCACTAAAAACTGTTTCAGGACAGCAACATCCCCAAATCTTACCTCACTCAAATTAGAGGCTTCTCTTGGCACAACAATGAAATAAAAATGATAAGGAGCGGTCATTACAGTAGTAATGACTTCCAAGACTCAAATAAAATAAAAAGTACTGAAAAGAAAACATTGGGTTATCTCCCAAGAGTGCTTTTCTTTAACGCCTTTGAGCTAGACGCAGTAATTTGCAAAGATGCTCATGTGGGCGCCATATAAGAGCTTGAGGCAAAGGCGCCATATAGGAACTTAAAGCAATAGAGAGCATCAAAAAGCAAATGTGAAAGACATTTATATCTGAACCACTTCATATGCATAGGAGTCTTGTAAGAAAATAAATCAACGAGGCACATAGTAGCAAGCATGGATAGATAAAACAAGTGTCACTTCAAGATTTCCAACATAAAGAGGGGAAACTTAATATTGTTGAGATCCATCAAACCATGTTTCCCTCTCTTATAATAACTTTCAGTAGCATCATGAATAGAACTAACAATATAACTAACACATAAAACATCCCTATCATGAGCCAGATGCATAAAAGAATTAATACTCACCACAGGAACAATAGTAGTAGGAGCAGATTCAATAGAATAATTATTCTCATCACCATAATCATCAAAAACAGGAGGCATATTGTAATCATAACTAGTTTTATCCTCAATAGTAGGTGAACTGAAAATATTATACCCATCATCATAACCATCATAAACTAGAGGTTTAGTATCATCACAAGCTAAAGAACAGCTATTTCGTAAAGCATATTCTTCAAACATATCATCATAAGAAGGAACATCACATAAGGGAGATAAAATATCATCAGAGCAAATTTTCTCCTCTAAAGCTGGGGAACTAAAAATATCATGCTTAACAAAACTAGCTTCCCCAAGCTTAGACTTTTCTATAGCATTAGTAATAACAGTGTTCGAAACATCCATACTAACAACACTATTAGCATGCGAATTAAGCTCCAAAGGTTTTTCAATTTTCTCTTCAAACACTTCATATCTAAACTCAGGAAAAAGACTAACGAACTCTTTGTTTTCCATTAAGCCTAACTAGTGAAAATAAAAACAAGAAACAAAAAGATGTAATTGCAGAATCTAAAGGAAATAACTTCGAGCACTCACCAGCAACTAAAAGACTTAGTAGCCAAAGAATGTCAGTATTTTTTACCTTACCTCCCCGGCAATGGCGCCAGAAAAGAGCTTGATGTCTACACACGCTTTTGTTCTTGTAGACGGTGTTGGGCCTCCAAGTGCAGAGGTTTGTAGAACAGCAGCAAGTTTCCCTTAAGTGAATCACCCAAGGTTTATCGAACTCAGAGAGGAAGAGGTCAAAGCTATCCCTCTCAAGCAACCCTGCAATTACGATACAGAAAGTCTCTTATGTCCCCAACACACCCAATACACTTGTCAGATGTATAGGTGCACTAGTTCGGCGAAGAGATAGTGAAATACAAGTGGTATAGATGATTATAAGTAGTAAATGCAATCTAGAATAAGTATCGCTGCAAGCAAACATGTAACAAAACAGGAAGTAAACGGTGTGCAATGCTTGGAAACAAGGCCTAGGGATCATACTTTCACTAGTGGACACACTCCCAACAAATATAGCATAATTGAATAAATAAATAACTTCTCTTCACTATGGTACTCTGAATTACTCTCCTATTGAATAACACTAATCATTGCGTAGGGCTACAAAGCACTCCTCAAAGTTCATCAAGTACTTGACAAACACCACTCATAGAGATATCCAAATCAAATCACAACTCAAGATAGATATTATTGCAACTTAGACCAAGTACTAACACGGTGCACACACACTGTCAACATTACACCATGAAAGGAGGAATAGATCACTTCAATACTATCATAGTGATAATTATTCTCATAATTCATAAGAGATCACAATCGTAGCCTAGACCAAGTACCACCATGATGCACGCACTGTCACCGTTACACCATGGCAGGAGGAATAGATTACTTTAATAACACACTAGAGTACACATAATGAAGAAGAGTAACATCTACTTATTCAACATGATACAAAGCTCACGATCACATAAAGATCACATCATGGGAGAGAGAGGTGAACCACATAGCTACCGGTAGAGCCCTCAGCCCCGGGGGCGAACTACTCCCTCCTTATCATAGGAGACAGCAAGGTTGATGGAGATGGCGGTGGGGTCGATAGAGACGGCGGAGACGGCGATGGAGACCGATGGAGATGGCTCCGGGGGCACTTTCCCGTCCCGGCAGGGTGCCGAAACAAAGACTTCTGTCTCCCGAAATTGGGCTTCGACGGCGGCGGCGCTGTGGAACTGTTCTGGAAATTTCGCCGACTCCCCTAGGGTTTTCCGTCCCGAGGCTTTATATAGGCGAAGGGGCGTCGTCAGGAGTGGCCCCAGGCCTCCTCACACCTAGGCGGCGCGGCCAGGGCCTGGGCCGCGCTGGCCTAGTGTGAGGCTGGCCTGTGGCCCCTCTCTTTTGCCTCTTCGGATCTCTGGAAGCTTCCGGGCAAAATAAGACTTCAGGAACTTGTTTCGTCCAACTCCGAGAATATTTCCTGTGTATCACTTCTGAAACACAAAAACAGCAGAAAACAGGGAACTGGCACTATGGCATCTTGTCAATAGGTTAGTTCCGGAAATCGCATAAAAACGCCACGAAGTGTAACAAAACACAAGGCAAATGGTGCAAAAACAAGCATGGAGCATCAAAAATTATAGATACGTTTGAGACGTATCACTTCTAGAGAACCGAAGAGGAGACGGAGTGGGGCCACGAGGGCCCCACAAAACAGGGCGGCGCGGCCTGGCCCCTGGCCGCGCCCCCTATGTGTGACGGCGCCTCGACCCACTCCTGACGTTGCCCCTTCACCTATAAAGACCCCTCGACGGGAAAAACCTAAAAGCCCGATCACTTTTCCAGAACACATCGCGATTCACCGTCGCCGTCGACCCAAAGATCGGGAGGGTCCAGAAGCTCTTCCCGGCACCTTGCCGGAGAAGGGAATCGCCACCGGAGGTCTTCCTCATCGCCATGCTTGCCTCCGGTGCGATGAGTGAGTAGTCTACCTTGGACTATGGGTCCATAGCAGTAGCTAGTTGGTTGTCTTCTCTACCATGTGCTTCATGTTTAGATCTCGTGAGCTGCCTGCTGCGTGGTTAACGTGGGAGCAGATTGTCCTTGTGCGTGGTGAATAACCAGCCCGTTGGGAACCCCAAGAGGAAGGTATGATGAGTATAGCAGCTAGTTTTCCCTCAGTTTAAGAAACCAAGGTTTATCAATCAGGAGAGGAGAGACAAACGACTGAAGGTGATGCGGAACCTGCACACACACAAACAAATACTTTGTTCCCAACTTGCGATGAGGTTGTCAATCTCACCGGTTTGCTTGAAACAAAGATTATAAGCGTATCGAGTGGAAAACAATATAATATGCGAGTAAAGTAAACAGTGCGAGTAAAGTAAACAGTGATAGCAATATGATGGAAATAGGACCGGGGTCCACAGTTCACTAGTGGTGTCTCTCCATAGATAAAATAACACATGCTAGGTAAACAAATTACAGTTGGGCAATTGATAGAATAAAGATAAACGTGATATGTCAAGAAGATCACTACGAGATTTACTCTGGGCATTACAACAAAATACATAGACCGCCATCCAACTGCATCTATGACTAATAATCCACTCCCGGGGATATCAATCCGAACACCCCAAAAGTATTAAGTTGCGAACAACAGATAATTGCATTAAGCAAAGTGTGTAATGTAAACAAAGCATATGCCCTTGAGCATATGATTGTTGTTTTCTCCCTAGTAGCAACAGCACATCTGCCACCTTAGAGGTTTCTGTCACTCCCCCGGGTGAAATAGAGGCATGAACCCACTATCGAGCATAAATACCCCCTCTTGGAGTTACTAGCAACTACTCGGCCAAGATAGCTACTAACAACGGAGAGCATGCAAGATCATAAACAACATAGAGATAACAAAAGATAATATTCAGTACAGCAACTTAATCATAAACACCAATATTCATCGGATCCCAACAAACCAAACATGCAGAATTACATAACGGTGATCTCAATCATGTAGGGCAGCTCATGAGATCTAAACATGAAGCACATGGTGGAGAAGACAACCATCTAGCTACTGCTATAGACCCATAGTCCAAGGTAGACTACTCACTCATCGCTCCGGAGGCAAGCATGACGATGAAGAAGATCTCCGGTGGCGATTCCCCTCTCCAGCAGGGTGCCGGGAAGAGCTTCTGGACCCTCCCGATCTTCGGGTCGACGGTGGCGGCGGATCGCGATGTGTTCTGGAAATCTGATCGGGTACTTAGGTTTTTTCCGTCGGGGGGTCTTTATAGGCGAAGGGGCGTCGTCAGAGGAGGAGCCAGGCGCCCTCACGCGGGGACCGCGCGGCCAGGGGCCTGGCCGCGCCACCCCTGTGTGTGGGGCCCTGGTGGCCCCCCTCCGACTCTTCTTCGGATCTCTGGAAGCTTCTGGGTAAAATAAGACTTCAGGAACTTGTTTCGTCCAATTCCGAGAATATTTCCTGTGTATCACTTCTGAAACACAAAAACAGCAGAAAACAGGAAACTGGCACTGTGGCAACTTGTTAATAGGTTAGTTCCGGAAAATGCATAAAAGTGCCACTAAGTGTAACGAAACAATAGGCAAATGGTGTAAAAACAAGCATGGAGCATCAAAAATTATAGATACGTTGGAGATGTATCAAGCATCCCCAAGCTTAACTCCTGCTCGTCCTCGAGTAGGTAAGTGATAACAAAAGAATAATTTTTGAGGTGACATGCACCTACACAATCTTGATCATATATGTAAGCATTTGTGAGCTGGGATCATAAGAACTTAAAACATGGGCATGAAGATATAATCTTGACAATAAGAACTTAGCAACCATGTTGTAAACATGCAAATGAACACAAACAAAAGATCATGAAAATGAAACAATGAAAGTCAAACGTGTGTTCAAATCATAAGGAAAAACATACAAATGGTTTTCAGCTTGTCCTTCAAAGAGAGCAAAACATAAATGCATAGGACACCTTCAAGTTTAAGAGGGCGACTAGATACAAATAATTTAAGAACAAGTGAAACCAACAATATGAATCAATCAATGAACTTTGGGACAATGCATATCACACTAAGAATGACAACTATGCTCTCTTAATGGTGCATAAAGAAAGAAGGTGGTGACTCAACATAAAAGTAAAAGAAAGGCCCTTCGCAGAGGGAAGCAGTGATTGCAAGTTTTATAACCTTCAAAAATTATGGTACTTACCGGCTTTGAGCTCTCACTGCCCCCATCATAAGCATCTTGAATAGTTAAAGTTAATGCGAGAACAATTATGAAGCATATGCTTGACAAATCATAAGTTGAAAACCTCGTGCCCCGTGAATACGAGTACCCAAACCTCATGCTACTTTACTTAGAGTCCCAAGCAAGGCTCTTGTCATTGTAAGTATATGCATATCATTGAGAACCGCCAATGGGGTACCTCCGTGCCCGATGACATGGAACAAGCCCACACCAAAATGACAGGACAAGCAGACAATGAACACCTCGACATCTCTTTTATTTGCCTTTTGTTTAGCTTTTTATTGTGAGATGCGTCGTCGAATGTTTACCATGGGTATGCTGCAAATTTCCACCATGAATTATGCATGGCTTAGATTGGCGGCCCGGCGTTTCCCTAACACATATACAAACTCCATGATCCCCACAAGATTCCCAATTCATTTCACACCGCGGGCATCCATAAACAAAAGATCACGATATCAACTCAAATAAGAAGTGCAATGTTGAAAGCTTGCCCCATGACAGCATGGATGGGCTAGAATCCAACTTACAACTTGCAAGCATAACAACTCAACATAAGAGACCACAATGTCAAATTTTTAAGAACAGGAAAAAGTAAAGTGTGCCTTCCGGTTCGTGAGAGCTTTACTGACCGAATTTCGCATAACACTGGTAAGAGTTTAATTTGAAGAGAAAATAAAAGCAAGTCAAATTTACTTGGAATAGCAAATTGCTAGTAGGTATGTATGGTGGACACTTTGGAAAACTTTGGCTTTTAGGAGTTGGATGCACGAGTAGAGCTCTTACTCAGTACAAGGCGAGGGCTAGCAAAAGACTGGGAGCGACCAACTAAGAGAGCAGTAATGGCCATAATCATGCAAAGCGACAAAGCGACATTAAAAGAAGCATAAGATGGCATCAAAAGTCAAAAACTAAATGATCATGAAGGCTATTGGCGACTTTGTAAGAGTCTAACATGTGTGAGCATGCGCCAAGTCAACCCAAATAAAGCACCAAGGAGAAAACCAAAATAATGCTTCCATACAATAAAAAACAACGCATGATTTTTTCAAAGGCTCATTAAGCAATCTCAGTTATTTGAGACAAGTCATGCTATAGCAAAACCACTAAGCATACTATCAAAAAGACATCAAGCATGACATGAAAAAGCCTAAGCCGCAGTCTACACAAGCTCCTTCTTGTACCACTATTTTGCACAAAGCTTTTTCTCTTTTCCAACACCATTTGAAATTTTTATAAACACCTCTTTTGATGAAAACCAATAAAGATCAGAGGCAAAAATACACCTTGATGAAAAGATATGACAAGGTCTGAATGCATATCAAGGCGAAAACGAAAACCAAAAGCAGTAGCTGAAAAAGAAGAACGCTCGATTTTTAATAAGAGTGAAAACTAGAGCGTTCTTTGCAAATGAAAACGAGTACATCTCCTCCAAAAGAAATTTGTTGGGGTCCAACCATTTATTGCAGCAAATAAACAAACTAAACCAACTAAGAAAACTAAAACAACTGACGCTCCAAGAAAAACACATAGTGCATGAAGCAATAAAAATATAGTGTTTTGAAAGGTGACCTGATTTTTGCCGATGAAGAAGGGGTGCCTCGGGGGCATCCCCAAGCTTTGACGCTTGTACTTCTTGGATATTTCTTGGGGTAATGCATGGGCATCCCCAAGCTTGAGATTTTGTCCATTCTTCAACTCAGCTCATCATTCTCCAATCCCTACACTTGAAAACTTCCTTCATACAAAACTAAACACTATTCTATTAGCAACATTAGTGCAAGCATAACATATAATCAACCTCTTTTTGCTTCAGGTTTCAACTCAAAACCACCACATATATAGCAAATACTACTGTAGCAACTTCTCTAAAAGTTCCATGTTCAAAAGAACTCAAAAGAAAGCGATAAAGTGGCAAACACAAATATTGGCAGAAATCTGTCAAAACTGAACAGCTGACAAAGGTCGAATTTTTGAGGGATTTTCTGTTGCTCAAATAAAAACGTGTTCAACTAACAAAAGTTTAGATAAAACCTGGGGCATATGCACAAGAAATTTCAGGTCCAAAAGATATACAGAGAATTTATACGAATTTTTACAGTGCAGCATCGAAAACAGTTTCAGGACAGCAACATCCCCAAATCTTTACCTCACTCAAATTAGAGGCTTCTCTTGGCACAGAAACGAAATATACAAGATAAGGAGTGGTCATTACAATAGTAATGACTTCCAAGACTCAAATAAAAGAAAAAGTACTGAAAAGAAACATTGGGTTATCTCCCAAGAGTGCTTTTCTTTAACGCCTTTGAGCTAGGCGCAGAAAATTGCGAATCAAGTAATATCAAGTGATGAAGTGCTAGGATCAGCACGTGCCTTACGTCTTCCTTTCTTACCTTTGCTCTTGACTCTAGGAAAAACATGGTTATTGCAAGGTGGAGAGATAAATCTTATATTGCCTTTTCCCACATCGATGACGGCGCCCAGGAGCTTCAGAATGGATCTTCCAAGTGTGATTTGTCCTTTTCCTACACATTCAATAACAAGATAATCAGTAGATATCATTCTTCCTAGGACTTTTGTAAAAACTCCTTCAGCTATTCCAAGGGGAAATATAGTGGCATTGTTAGTAAGAGAAATTCCTTCTCCTCCCTCAGAAAGCTTCCAAAGGCTCAAAGATTCATAAACATCCTTTGGCATGAGACAAAATTCAGACATAATATCACAACGAGCATGAAAAGTTTCACCACTAATGGTGATTTTTATCGTAGGATACCAACTCGAAGGTTCAGTATTTGTTGGCACATAATCAAAATGCTGGCGCAAAGTATTGTAGCAAGAATTCAAACTAGCAGTGCGAGTCTCAAGAGTATCAAGTCTATTAAAAATGCACACAAGAGAGGAATCAAAATAGGTTGGCATGCTATAAATTGTAATCAACTTTTTTATAATGTTGAAGGCTTGATCTCCATCGCAATGAAGGAAATCTCCCTCTGCAGTAGCATCCAAAGCATATCTATAACGAAGAGAAAGTCCAAAGTAAAAGCTACTAAGAAGCAAACTCAAAGTCATTTTAGGTTCAGTTTTTTCATGCCAATCATAAATTCTAGACCAAGCTTCTTTAAAGCTTTCCTCATCTTTCTGCTTAAAAGTAAAAATCAAGTCCTCGGGCGACATAGTAGTAGCAACTGAACTAGACATAATAAACTAAAAGTAAAGAAATAGCAACTACCAAGGATTCTATTTTTTTTGGGTTTTTGATATAAAATGATGCAGGTAAAATAAATAAAGTAAAGCAAAACAATATCAAAGTAAAGGATGTGTGTGCGAAAAACTCCCCTCGCAGAAGTCTTCTCTTCCTTCCCGGCAACGGCGCCAGAAAAGAAGCTGCTGCGTGGTTAACGTGGGAGCAGATTGTCCTTGTGCGTGGTGAATAACCAGCCCGTTGGGAACCCCAAGAGGAAGGTATGATGAGTATAGCAGCTAGTTTTCCCTCAGTTTAAGAAACCAAGGTTTATCGACCAGGAGAGGAGAGACAAACGACTGAAGGTGATGCAGAACCTGCACACACACAAACAAATACTTTGTTCCCAACTTGCGATGAGGTTGTCAATCTCACCGGTTTGCTTGAAACAAAGATTATAAGCGTATCGAGTGGAAAACAATATAATATGCGAGTAAAGTAAACAGTGCGAGTAAAGTAAACAGTGATAGCAATATAATGGAAATAGGACCGGGGTCCACAGTTCACTAGTGGTGTCTCTCCATAGATAAAATAACACATGCTGGGTAAACAAATTACAGTTGGGCAATTGATAGAATAAAGATAAACGTGATATGTCAAGAAGATCACTATGAGATTTACTCTGGGCATTACAACAAAATACATAGACCGCCATCCAACTGCATCTATGACTAATAATCCACTCCCGGGGATATCAATCCGAACACCCCAAAAGTATTAAGTTGCGAACAACAGATAATTGCATTAAGCAAAGTGTGTAATATAAACAAAGCATATGCCCTTGAGCATATGATTGTTGTTTTCTCCCTAGTAGCAACAGCACATCTACCACCTTAGAGGTTTATGTCACTCCCCCAGGTGAAATAGAGGCATGAACCCACTATCGAGCATAAATACCCCCTCTTGGAGTCACTAGCAACTACTCGGCCAAGATAGCTACTAACAACGGAGAGCATGCAAGATCATAAACAACATAGAGATAACAAAAGATAATATTCAGTACAGCAACTTAATCATAAACACCAATATTCATCGGATCCCAACAAACCAAACATGCAGAATTACATAATGGTGATCTCAATCATGTAGGGCAGCTCATGAGATCTAAACATGAAGCACATGGTGGAGAAGACAACCATCTAGCTACTGCTATGGACCCATAGTCCAAGGTAGACTACTCACTCATCGCTCCGGAGGCAAGCATGGCGATGAAGAAGACCTCCGGTGGCGATTCCCCTCTCCGGCAGGGTGCCGGGAAGAGCTTCTGGACCCTCCCGATCTTCGGGTCGACGGTGGCGGCGGATCGCGATGTGTTCTGGAAATCTGATCGGGTACTTAAGTTTTTTCCGTCGGGGGGTCTTTATAGGCGAAGGGGCGTCGTCAGAGGAGGAGCCAGGCGCCCTCACGCGGGGCCCGCGCGGCTAGGGGCCTGGCCGCGCCACCCCTGCGTGTGGGGCCCTGGTGGCCCCCCTCCGACTCTTCTTCGGATCTCTGGAAGCTTCCAAGTAAAATAAGACTTCAGGAACTTATTTCGTCCAATTCCGAGAATATTTCCTGTGTATCACTTCTGAAACACAAAAACAGCAGAAAACAGGAAACTGGCACTGTGGCAACTTGTTAATAGGTTAGTTCCGGAAAATGCATAAAAGTGCCACTAAGTGTAACGAAACAATAGGCAAATGGTGTAAAAACAAGCATGGAGCATCAAAAATTATAGATACGTTGGAGACGTATCACTGCCTTACATGATCGAGATCACCGTTATGTAATTCTACATGTTGTGTTTGTTGGGATCCGATGAATATTGGTGTTATGATTGAGTTGATATACTAAATATTATCTTATGTTATCTCTATGTTGTTTATGATCTTGCATGCTCTCCGTTGTTAGTAGCTATCTTGGTCGAGTAGTTGCTAGCGACTCCAAGAGGGGGTATTTATGCTCGATAGTGGGTTCATGCTTCTATTTAATCTGGGGGAGTGACAAAAACCTCTAAGGTTGTAGATGTGCTGTTGCTACTAGGGGGTAAACAACATTCATATGCTCAAGGGCATATGCTTTGTTTACATTACACACTTTGCTTAATGCAATTATCTGTTGTTCGCAACTTAATACTTGTGGAGTTCTCGGATTGATTCGCCACAAGTGGATTATTAGTCATAGATGCAGTTGGATGGCGGTCTATGTATCTTGTTGTAATGCCCAGAGTAAATCTCATAGTGATCCTCTCGACATATGCACGTTGTCTTTATTCTATCAATTGCCCAACTGTAATTTGTTTACCCAGCATGTATTATTTTATCTTATGGAGATACACCACTAGTGAACTGTGGACCCTGGTCCTATTTCCTTTATATTGCTATCACCTGTTTACTTTACTCGCACTATTTACTTTACTCGCATACTATTACTATTTTCCACTAGATACGCTCATTCCTTTGTTTACAGCAAACCGGTGAGATTGGCAACCTCATTGTAAGTTGGGAGCAAAGTATTTGGTTGTGTTGTGTGCAGGTTCCACGTTGCTACTAGTTGAAGACGCGCTAACTCGTTTGATCGTAAACGGCGCCCTTGTTGGAGTGTCACTAGACTAGCAAGCATCACCTTCAGTCGTATTGGCTCCTTCCTCTCCTGATTGACATACCTTGGTTTCTTAACTGAGGGAAAACCTTGCTGCTATATTCATCATACCTTCCTCTTGGGGTTCCCAACTGGACGGTGAAAAGCTATCAACACCGTCCTCATCAAAGGGCGATGTCAAAGGGCGCCTGGGGGGCCCACACCACTTGGTGGCGCGTCCAGGGGGTGACCCGCGCCACCCTATGGTGTGGCTAGCCCCTGGCCCTCCTCCGTCTCTGCTTTGGACTTCGTCTTCATGACAGAAAAATAGGAACTTCAGGCTTTGTTTTGTCTAATTCCGAGAATATTTCTTGTGTAACTTTTCTGAAATACAAAAACAGCAGAAAATAGGAACTGGCACTATGGCATCTTGTTAATAGGTTAGTTCTGCAAAAAAATGCCATGAAGTGTAAACAAAACATAAAGCAATTGATGTAGAACAAGCATGGAGCATCAAAAATTATAGATACGTTTGCAACGTATCAAGGCCTGATACGTTGCAAACGTATCTAAATTTTTTGATGCTCCATGCTTGTTTTACACCAATTGCTTTATATTTTCTTTACACTTCGTGGCATTTTTATGCATTTTTTGGAACTAACCTATTAACAAGATGCCACAGTGCCAGTTCCTATTTTCTGCTGTTTTTCTATTCCAGATTTTTACTGAAGGAAATATTCTCAGAATTGGACGAAACAAAAGCCAAAGTTCCTATTTTTCTAACACGCTCACGAAGTCCGAAGGGGAGACGAAGTAGGGCAATGAGGCGGCCACACCTGGTGGTGGCACGGGCCCCCCTGGCCGCGCCGCCCCATGGTGTGGGCCCCTCGGACGCCCACCGACCCCGCCCTTCCGCCTATATATTCACATCCTTGGGAAAACCCTAAAGACCCGAGCCTCCATCCACGAAAAGTTTCATAGCCGCCGCCATCATTGACCCTAGTTTGGGAGGTTCTGAAGCTTTTCCCGGCACCCAGCCGAAGAGGGGAATCATCACCGGAGGCCTTCTTCATCACCATGCCTGCCTCCGGATTAATGTGTGAGTAGTTCATCTTTGGACTATGAGTCCATAGCAGTAGCTAGATGGTTGTCTTCTCCTATTTTGTGCCACCATGTTTAGATCTAGTGAGCTGCCTAACATGATCAAGATCATCTTATTGTAATGCTACATGTTGTGTTTGTTAAGATCCGATGAATATTGAGTACTATGTCAAGTTGATTACTGATCTATCATGTCTATGTTATTTGTGATCTTGCATGCTCTCCGTTGCTAGTAGATGCTCTGGCCAAGAAGATGCTTGTGACTCCAAGAGAGAGTATTTATGCTCGATAGTGGGTTCATGCATCTAGTAATCTGGGAAAGTGACAATAACTTCTAAGATTGTAGATGTGCCGTTGCTACTAGGGAGAAGACAACAATCCTTTGTCCAAGGATAATTGTATTGTTTACATTACACACTTTGCTCAATGCAATAATCCGTTGCTTGCAACTTAATACCCAAAGGTTGTTCATATGATATCTTGAAGGTGGATTGTTAGTCATAGATGCAGTTGGATTACGGTCTATGTATCATGTTGTAATGCCCAAATGAATCTCATAGTGATCTTCATGTCATGTACATGCTGTAACATCCCTCTTTTAGCAAACCCTAATTAGGAATTGTTTGTGCATCATGAGCATCATATTTATAAAATGCATCAAAGGAAATAAATTTCCCAACCCCTAATTTGGTTAATTCTTCCTACTTGAATTCCTCTCAAAATGGTTTAAAAAGTTTGCAAACAATATCTATGGAGCTTCTATATGTAAAGAAGGTCCCCTAGTTAATTTCAGAAGTTTCATGAAAGTATTGAAACTCCAAATATCTCAAACAGCAACTAAGTTTGCAAATTTTAGAAACTAGAAAAGAGTTTGAAACAAAAAATACTCTCTTCTCTGTTTTGGGCCGAATCTGGCCAAACACTCTTCCTCTCTCTTCTCTGGCGCGGCCCAACTTGGCCCAGCCTGCGTACCTGTTCGTCGTCTTCCTCCCTGAGAAGAAGCAGCACGGTGGCGCTGCAGAGGCCACCCGATGCCGCCGCCCTCGTCGAGATGCTCACCGCCGTCGTTCGTTGCCTACAAGAGCCCCTGCGCAGCCGCGGAGAACCCTAGCCGGCCACTTCTTCTTCCTCCCCTCTCTGGCTCTCCCCGCGCCCGAAACCCTAGCTCCGGCCGTCGCCTCGCGTCGCCGTTCCGGGCCGCCCCGATCTCCGGCGAGTAGCCTAGCAGCTCCGCCTCGCTGCCACCAACCTTTCCGTCGAAGGAATCAACCCCGCAAGATGTACAGTGAACGATTCGAGCTCGTCTTCTCCGCCAGGCCGAAGCTCGCCGTCGGCCATGGCGTCGCCGTCCGCCCTCCTCCAGCCTATCTGACCTCACCAAAAGGATCCTGGTGAGCTGCTGGTGCTCATGCACCTCTCCTTCGTGTTCCTCTTGCTCTGGTTCGATCCCGCGCCGTGCACCTGCGAGCGCCGCTGCGCCTTTGCTCGCCGCCGGCGTTCCCAGTGATCAAATCAGAGCGGCGCTGCCCGTTCATGACTTCCCTTCAAGTGCTGGTTCGAACGAGCCCAGCCTCGCGTCCTCCCGTGGTTTCAATCGACGGATCGAAGCTCGACTGGAGAGGATCCAGGCCCGATGACGTCAGCCTCTTCTTTATCTATTTTTCTAAAAATTTATTTTCTGTTAATTAATAAACATATGACAGGTGGGTCCCTTTTTCAGACTTTTAATCATTTCGAAATTGTTTCAGTAATTATTAAAACCCTGGCAGTGGGTCCTAGCTGTCAGATTTTTGATATTTTTCCAGAATTTCAGAATTTGAGTAAAACTTGTAAAATTCATAACTAATTCTCTGTTTATTAGAAAAATGCAAATGACCTATCAAAATGTTCAGAAAAATGATATCTACATTTTAGTATCAAAATCATGCATTGTTAACCAACTTGAACCCTGATTTAATTAGAAGAACCAATTGTACCCCTCCGGTGAAATCTAGGGTTTATCGGATCCCCGTTTCGGAGTCGTCCGAAAACCCCGCTATCTGACTAGCTAGTATTAGGGTTTATTTTGAGCATCCTAAACTTGTCATATCATCATTTTGTATGCGCATCGATGTCGTGTTTGAATGTTGTTTTCCTTTTCCGGTGTGTTTCTGCTTTTCCCCGGTAGGATCCGGAGTTGATGTGAGCAACGCATCCGATATCAACATTGACGACACCGAAGATCAATACCTGTCCATCAACATACAATTCAAGAAGAAGAATCCCGAAGATCTATTTCTATTCTCGGTTATCAATGAGCAAGGCAAGCGTCTAATCCTATGTTTTCAAAGTATTTCAATTCTTGCTAAGTATCGCATACGATTCAAATGTCTTTTATCGGTAGTTAGAGTTATCCTATCTTATGCATGCTCTTGTCGCCTAAATTCCCTGATCCACTGCTCCTAGCATAACTAGGTCTCACCTGTGTGCATTGCTTGAGCCTATATATCTTCTATGCTTAGCCATGCTTAGTTGGTAAACTCTGATCCATCCGGTTGATGAATCCGAGCTGTGAATGAACCTAGTATGAAAGGATGACGTGATATGATCAGTGGTGAGTGGTAAAGTGTTAAACATGCTAAAGGCTTGGATGAGCCGCCACAGGGGATGTGGTTATTTGACTCATTCTTGCCGACCCTAGGACCCGAGTTCTCGCCTCTTGAACCAAGACCGAGCGTACAACCACACGAGGCCCTATAATGGCACCCTCTTGACTAACTAACTTGCCTAGTCTGCTCCATGAGTCACCTTATTTGGGTGTTTAAACTTTGTTTTGAACGTGGTCGGGGTTGCTTGAGGTGCGGCCTCTGGTAAACCAACCCCTGCGCACAATTAGAGGGACCGACTTCGGGACTGGACCCGTTACGGCGGAGCTTCCCTCTTTTAGTGAACTCATGGTTTGGGCGAAAGTAATGTAAAGGTCATGGTCGACCACCCTCTACTGGCTTTCCATGGAAGAGGGCTAATGATTCTGGTGTTAAGAGTCGGTCGGCACGTGTGGGTAAAGTTGTGCACCCCTGCAGGGTTAAATCTTTTCGAAAAGCCGTGTCCACGGTTATGGACGACTTGGGAACGGATTCTGTGATCATAGAGAACTTTAACCTAATCGTAAAACTTGTCCAATAATGTGTGCTTAGGATGCTTCCTCTAGGTTGAAAGAGGGGGTGATCCTGGTGGTTAAAGGTTAGTTGATTCGGTGGATATGAAAGATCAAGATATTTGGTGGATTCAAAAGATGTTACAATTGCTCGGTGGATCTAAATAGTAGTTGTTGCTCGGTGGAGATAAGAATGATGGTTCGGTGGATGTTTCAATGATGATCAAAGATATCGCTCTCTTATCCCCTTTCAAATGTTCTAAATAGACGAGCTTCTCTTCTTCCTGGTTTATACAAACAAAACTTGCTTTATGCAAAGAAACTCCAAAGAAGGCCTTTCTAGCCTACATGTAGCTACTAGGTTAGTAAGTCTTGCTGAGTACCTTTTGTACTCAACCTTGCCTCGTTGATATTTTTGCAACAGTGTAAGTTTACCATCGAAGGTTCTGGACGACATCGACATCGACGAGTAGCTTGGGGTTCCCAGGCGGCTGCCTGGAATCTATGGATTGGGACGTCGCCATTATGCTTCAGGCCTCTTAGGCCATTTGGTCTTGCTATGTCTAATAGCATAACTTCGCTTTCGTTGATTGATGATTGACAGGTCAGTGACCTCTGCTTGTAGTTTGCTTCTTGCTCTTTTAAGAGCTTGCTATATTACTTTTGAGTCGTAGAGTCACTGTTGTGTTACCGATTCCCTCACTGTAAGGCTCTCGAGCTCTCGGTTAGGCTTATGTCAGATGAAGGCCTGGATTTGTCTAGCCTTGATCCCGGGGGTCCCCACAGGTTTTGGTATCAGAGCAGGACCGTCTGTAGGAAAACCTTGCTATTGGTCGATGTTGAGTCTAGTGTTTGAGAAAAGTATTTGAAAGCTAAAAAGTATCTAAGAAAACTCTAAGTGGGCTACTTTTTACTCCTTATCTGGTATCGCTCTACTTCTGAGTCACCTTACCTCAAGTTGATTTGAAAAGTTTTGCTATCTTCTCTCGTCTTTCAAAATCTAGGTGCCTTTTTGGCAGGTCGCTTTTACCATTTGACCTAGGGTTGAGTTCTCTAGAGTCTGTTGTGTGTTCTTTGCTCTGTCTTTCTCTTGTTTTAGTTGAGAGATTTCTTTCCATCATGATCTCTTTGTTTTGAGGATTCCACATCGTTCTATGCTTCAAGGATTTCTTCCACCTTGTATGCATCCTTCCCATTTGTTTGGGTAATTCAGAACCCATACCTTGTTCTGGAAGCTACCTCGTGATTACTACATTGTGGCATCCTCTGAGTTCCTCAGTTAGTAGTTACTCCTTTCTTCGTGTTTTAACCCTGGACTTGAACCGAAGGTCCCCGATTGTGCTAGATTCCAGTACATGAAGCTGGCCTTTAATCCAAGATCCATTCCGTTGAACCCTTGCGTTAATGCTCCTCCATTAACTCAAAATGTTTAATTCCAAGCTTGTGGTTATCATCGTGATTGTTCCCTACCACTAGCTATGGCAGATGTTCTCTCATGGAACCAAATGGATAACGACAAGAGTCTCTTAGTGAGTCTCATATCTATGTCCGTGACTCTGCCACACCCCCCCTTTCAGCATTAGTTTACACAAGATGTTAACTTGTGCATCCACATCTAAGGATTCCTTCTAAGAGTGTTCCTCCTCTTTAGTTTCTATCCAACCTTTGTCTGCTAGTTAGCAGCCAAGTTGTAACTATGCATTGTATTATTTTGATGCATTTTACTCTTGTGGTTCGTCAAGATATTTCTCTTTGAAATGTCTGGAGAAACAAACTCCCGTACCTCGTCCATTTCTAGGACCAGGTCAAAGTGTTGTACTCCGTAGGATGTGAGGTATGCAAACCTTATGTTCTATTCTACCTTAGAGTATCACACTCTTTTACACAAAATGGTCGTGCTGAGTCTCATGGCCTTATTGATGAAGTGATGCTCTTACACATCTTTACTCACCCTTTCTCTGAGCTGTTCGTGCTTGGAATGTTGCGTATGCATATTGATGGGGCCATCCAAGATTCTTAGCAATTCGTATTGCTTCCAATCCAAAGTACATTTTGTGTCATTCCTAGCTTGATAGGTTAACTGATCACCAAGTGAAATTTGCTTGTGTTGCTACGTCCGTTACTCGGGCAATAATTCTTCAGTCAAAGAGTTAGGTTTGTGCCAAAGCTCTTAAGACCACATCGTCTTGCCTTGAAGATCAAATTCCCTCTCGAACTAAGTGACATATCGGTGGTTCGTGATATTCTAGATGTCTTTCCAGAAGTATCACCATGTTGCCACATGACCGTGTTGTCAAGTTCATGAGTAAGCTGGTTCGCTGAAATCGGTTCTTTCTCCAAGAATCTATGTTGGATATCCTGGACTAGTTGGTTGAGCTTAAACAACAACTTGGAGAGTTGAAAGACAAAAGCTCTATCTAACTTTGTTCCTTCCCTAAAGGGATGTCTAGCTTGTTTGTATTGAAGCGAGATGATATCTACTCTTTGGGTATGTTATTCTCCCACCTTTGATTTGAGTTTGGGCTATCGTCAAATCAAAGTCAGCTCCAAAGACAATCTTGATGATGTTTCTACTCGTGGTGTTTCACTATAGTACATCTTCACGCCTTTGGTCTGACCAATACTTCTGCCTCGTTCTTGACATATGAGTCATCTTCTTGGAGTATCTTGACAAGCATTGTTATTGAGCCCATCGATGACATTCTATTCTTCTCCATGTTTGGATAAATTCATATTGAAAATGGCACTATAGTATTGGAAACTTTTGAGAAACAACTTCGTGTCACCACGAAGCATGTGTTCTGGTTGTTGGAAGAGTCTTCCTCTGGTTCACGTGCACTTTCTAAAAGATGTTGCCGTGGATGATCCTTGATACTTCTCTAGTCAGCGTTGTTCCCTTCCCTTTGTCTACACCCGAAGTTTTGATCATCTCACACATTGTGTGAATTCGTCAGCCACATGAGGACCCAAACATTTAAATCATGTTTGTAAGCGGTCTCTTCATGCTAAAGACTTGGATCCCAAGAAAGAAGTTATCCTCCTGTGTTTCTCTGAATCTCCTTGTCTATTCATCTTGGTGGTGTAAAGTGAATCATAATCTTTGGCAAAGATTTTGATAGACATGGATGAATAAAGAGGTTCCTCCGTATCTGCAACTATGTCGAAGAGTTACTATGATTCTAAAATCAAAAGTTCTCTAGTTGCATGATTCAAGTGTGCTTCTACGAGTCACCCATCTTTAAAGAGAGCCTCGTCATTGTATCAAAGGCAATGCAACCCTTTTCTACCTCGTCCCTTCGTATTGTTGTCAAGCGTGGAACCATGGCCTACCAAAATTGAAACTTCTTCAGTTTCCTCTATCACCCTTGATGTGTTTCATGCTGTCATCTCAAGAGTTGTTTACAAACCTCCCTTCTATGAGTTGACCATGAGATACTCGATCTTCCTGAAGATCCATCTTTCTAGAGTTATTCCCTCTTTTCCTTAGTGCAGTTGAGCAATAATCACGAAGGAAGGAAATGAAGCATCATGATGACGTGGAATAACATCTTCAAAAAAGATCATCGTCGGATCAACAAGATCGTTGAAGACTAGTGTACCCTTGTTCCCTTCTCTCTTGTACTACCTACGAATCTCGGGACGAGATTCTTGTAAGGGGGATAGATCTGTAACATCCCTCTTTTAGCAAACCCTAATTAGGAATTGTTTGTGCATCATGAGCATCATATTTATAAAATGCATCAAAGGAAATAAATTTCCCAACCCCTAATTTGGTTAATTCTTCCTACTTGAATTCCTCTCAAAATGGTTTAAAAAGTTTGCAAACAATATCTATGGAGCTTCTATATGTAAAGAAGGTCCCCTAGTTAATTTCAGAAGTTTCATGAAAGTATTGAAACTCCAAATATCTCAAACAGCAACTAAGTTTGCAAATTTTAGAAACTAGAAAAGAGTTTGAAACAAAAAATACTTTCTTCTCTGTTTTGGGCCGAATCTGGCCAAACACTCTTCCTCTCTCTTCTCTGGCGCGGCCCAACTTGGCCCAGCCTGCGTACCTGTTCGTCGTCTTCCTCCCTGAGAAGAAGCAGCACGGTGGCGCTGCAGAGGCCAACCGATGCCGCCGCCCTCGTCGAGATGCTCGCCGCCGTCGTTCGTCGCCTACAAGAGCCCCTGCGCCGCCGCGGAGAACCCTAGCCGGCCACTTCATCTTCCTCCCCTCTCTGGCTCTCCCCGCGCCCGAAACCCTAGCTCCGGCCATCGCCTCACGTCGCCATTCCGGGCCGCCCCGATCTCCGGCGAGTAGCCTAGCAGCTCCGCCTCGCTGCCAGCAACCTTTCCGTCGAAGGAATCGACCCCGCAAGATGCACAGTGAACAATTCGAGCCCGTCTTCTCCGCCAGGCCGAAGCTCGCCGTCGGCCATGGCATCGCCGTCCGCCCTCCTCCAGCCTATCTGACCTCAGCAAAAGGATCCTGGTGAGCTGCTGGTGCTCATGCACCTCTCCTTCGTGTTCCTCTTGCTCTGGTTCGATCCCGCGCCGTGCACCTGCGAGCGCCGCTGCGCCTTTGCTCGCCGCCGGCGTTCCCAGTGATCAAATCAGAGCGGCGCTGCCCGTTCATGACTTCCCTTCAAGCGCTGGTTCGAACGAGCCCAGCCTCGTGTTCTCTCGTGGTTTCAATCGACGGATCGAAGCTCGACTGGAGAGGATCCAGGCCCGATGACGTCAGCCTCTTCTTTATCTATTTTTCTGAAAATTTATTTTCTGTTAATTAATAAACATATGACAGGTGGGTCCCTTTGTCAGACTTTTAATCATTTCGAAATTGTTTCAGTAATTATTAAAACCCTGGCAGTGGGTCCTAGCTGTCAGATTTTTGATATTTTTCCAGAATTTCAGAATTTGAGTAAAACTTGTAAAATTCATAACTAATTCTCTGTTTATTAGAAAAATGCAAATGACCTATCAAAATGTTCAGAAAAATGAGATCTACATTTTAGTATCAAAATCATGCATTGTTAACCAACTTGAACCCTGATTTAATTAGAAGAACCAATTGTACCCCTCCGGTGAAATCTAGGGTTTATCGGATCCCCGTTTTGGAGTCGTCGAAAACCCCCCGCTATCTGACTAGCTAGTATTAGGGTTTATTTTGAGCATCCTAAACTTGTCATATCATCATTTTGTATGCGCATCGATGCCGTGTTTGAATGTTGTTTTCCTTTTCCGGTGTGTTTCTGCTTCTCCCCGGTAGGATCCGGAGTTGATGTGAGCAACGCGTCCGATATCAACATTGACGACACCGAAGATCAATACCTGTCCATCAACATACAATTCAAGAAGAAGAATCCCGAAGATCTATTTCTATTCTCGGTTATCAACGAGCAAGGCAAGCGTCTAATCCTATGTTTTCAAAGTATTTCAATTCTTGCTAAGTATCGCATACGATTCAAATGTCTTTTATCGGTAGTTAGAGTTATCCTATCTTATGCATGCTCTTGTCGCCTAAATTCCCTGATCCACTTCTCCTAGCATAACTAGGTCTCGCCTATGTGCATTGCTTGAGCCTTTATATCTTCTATGCTTAGCCATGCTTAGTTGGTAAACTCTGATCCATCTGGTTGATGAATCCGAGCTGTGAATGAACCTAGTATGAAAGGATGACGTGATATGATCAGTGGTGAGTGGTAAAGTGTTAAACATGCTAAAGGCTTGGATGAGCCGCCACAGGGGATGTGGTTATTTGACTCATTCTTGCCGACCCTAGGACCCGAGTTCCTGCCTCTTGAACCAAGACCGAGCATACAACCACACGAGGCCCTATAATGGCACCCACTTGACTAACTAACTTGCCTAGTCTACTCCATGAGTCACCTTATTTGGGTGTTTAAACTTTGTTTTGAACGTGGCCGGGGTTGCTTGAGGTGCGGCCTCTGGTAAACCAACCCCTGCGCACAATTAGAGGGACCGACTTCGGGACTGGACACGTTACGGCGGAGCTTCCCTCTTTTAGTGAACTCATGGTTTGGGCGAAAGTAAGGTAAAGGTCATGGTCGACCACCCTCTACTGGCTTTCCATGGAAGAGGGCTAATGATTCTGGTGTTAAGAGTCGGTCGGCACGTGTGGGTAAAGTTGTGCACCCCTGCAGGGTTAAATCTTTTCGAAAAGCCGTGTCCACGGTTATGGACGACTTGGGAACGGATTCTGTGATCATAGAGAACTTTAACCTAATCATAAAACTTGTCCAATAATGTGTGCTTAGGATGCTTCCTCTAGGTTGAAAGAGGGGGTGATCCTGGTGGTTAAAGGTTAGTTGATTCGGTGGATATGAAAGATCAAGATATTTGGTGGATTCAAAAGATGTTACAATTGCTCGGTGGATCTAAATAGTAGTTGTTGCTCGGTGGAGATTGATACGTCTCAAACGTATCTATAATTTTTGATGCTCCATGCTTGTTTTTACACCATTTGCCTATTGTTTCGTTACACTTAGTGGCACTTTTATGCATTTTCCGGAACTAACCTATTAACAAGCTGCCACAGTGCCAGTTCCCTGTTTTCTGCTGTTTTTGTGTTTCAGAGTGATACACATGAAATATTCTCGGAATTGGATGAAACCACACCCTGAAGTCTTATTTTACCCGGAAGCTTCCAGAGATCCGAAGAGGAGTAGGAGGGGGGCCACCAGGGCCCCACACGCATGGGTGGCGCGGCCAGCCCCCTGGCCGCGCCGGGCCCGCGTGAGGGCACCTGGCCCCTCCTATGACGACGCCCCTTCGCCTATAAAGACCCCCCGACGGAAAAAACCTAAGTACCCGATCAGATTTCCAGAACACATCGCGATCCGCCGCCACCGTCGACCCGAAGATCGGGAGGGTCCAGAAGCTCTTCCCGGCACCCTGCCGGAGAGGGGAATCGCCACCGGAGGTCTCCTTCATCGCCATGCTTGCCTCCGGAGCGATGAGTGAGTAGTCTACCTTGGACTATGGGTCCATAGCAGTAGCTAGATGGTTGTCTTCTCCACCATGTGCTTCATGTTTAGATCTCATGAGCTGCCCTACATGATTGAGATCACCGTTATGTAATTCTACATGTTTGGTTTGTTGGGATCCGATGAATATTGGTGTTTATGATTAAGTTGCTGTACTGAATATTATCTTTTGTTATCTCTATGTTGTTTATGATCTTGCATGCTCTCCGTTGTTAGTGGCTATCTTGGCCGAGTAGTTGCTAGTGACTCTAAGATGGGGTATTTATGCTCGATAGTGGGTTCATGCCTCTATTTCACCTGGGGGAGTGACAGAAACCTCTAAGGTGGTAGATGTGTTGTTGCTACTAGGGAGAAAACAACATTCATATGCTCAAGGGCATATGCTTTGTTTACATTACACACTTTGCTTAATGCAATTATCTGTTGTTCGCAACTTAATACTTTTGGGGTGTTCGGATTGATATCCCCGGGGGTGGATTATTAGTCATAGATGCAGTTGGATGGCGGTCTATGTATTTTGTTGTAATGCCCAGAGTAAATCTCATAGTGATCTTCTTGACATATCACGTTATCTTTATTATATCAATTGCCCAACTGTAATTTGTTTACCCAGCATGTGTTATTTTATCTATGGAGAGACACCACTAGTGAACTGTGGACCCCGGTCCTATTTACATCATATTGCTATCACCTGTTTACTTTACTCGCACTATTTACTTTACTCGCATACTATATTGTTTTCCACTCGATACACTCATAACCTTTGTTTCAAGCAAACCGGTGAGATTGACAACCTCATCGCAAGTTGGGAACAAAGTACTTGGTTGTGTTGTGTGCAGGTTCCGCGTTGCTGCTGGCCGAAGACGAGTCAACAAGTATCGTTAACGGCGCCCTTGTTGGAGTGTTACTAAGCCAGTCTGCATCACCTTCAGTCGTCATTGTCTCTCCTCTCCTGACCGATATTAAACCTTGGTTTCTTAACTGAGGGAAAACCAGCTGCTATACTCATCACACCTTCCTCTTGGGGTTCCCAACGGGCTGGTCATTCACCACGCACAAGGATTGCTGCTGGGGGACGAAGAAGAATAATCTCCTTCATCAACTAGCCATGAGCTGTTTTTCTGGCGCCGTTGCCGGGGAGGAAGAGAAGACTTCTGCGAGGGGAGTTTTTCACACACACATCCTTTACTTTGTTATTGTTTTGCTTTACTTTAATTATTTTACCTGCATCATTTTATATCAAAAACCCAAAAAAATTAGAATCCTTGGTAGTTGTTATCTCTTTACTTTTAGTTTATTATGTCTAGTTCAGTTGCTACTACTATGTCGCCCGAGGACATGATTTTTACTTTTAAGCAGAAAGATGAGGAAAGCTTTAAAGAAGCTTGGTCTATAATTTATGATTGGCATGGAAAAACTGAACCTAAAATGACTTTGAGTTTGCTTCTTAGTAGCTTTTACTTTCGACTTTCTCTTCGTTATAGATATGCTTTGGATGCTACTGCAGAAGGAGACTTCCTTCATTGTGATGGAGATCAAGCCTTCAATATTATTAAAAAGTTGATTACAATTTATAGCATGCCAACCTATTTTGATTCCTCTCTTGTGTGCATTTTTAATAGACTTAATACTCTTGAGACTCAGACTGCTAGTTTGAATTCTTGCTACAATACTTTGCGCCAACATTTTGATTATGTGCCAACAAATACTGAACCTTCGAGTTGGTATCCTACGATTAAAATCACCATTAGTGGTGAAACTTTTCATGCTCGTTGTGATATTATGTCTGAATTTTGTCTCATGCCAAAGGATGTTTATGAATCTTTGAGCCTTTGGAAGCTTTCTGAGGGAGGAGAAGAAATTTCTCTTACTAACAATGCCACTATATTTCCCCTTGGAATAGCTGAAGGAGTTTTTACAAAAGTCCTAGGAAAAATGATATCTACTGATTATCTTGTTATTGAATGCGTAGGAAAAGGACAAATCACACTTGGAAGATCCATTCTGAAGCTCCTGGGCGCCGTCATCGATGTGGGAAAAGGCAATATAACATTTACCTCTCCACCTTGCAATAACCATGTCTTTCCTAGAGTCAAGAGCAAAGGTAAGAAAGGGAGACGTAAGGCACGTGCTGATCCTAATGCTTCATCACTTGATATTACTTGATTCGCAATTTTCTGCGCCTAGCTCAAAGGCGTTAAGCACTTTTGGGAGATAACCCAATGTTTTCTTTTCAGTATTTTTTCTTTTATTTGAGTCTTGGAAGTCATTACTACTGTAATGACCGCTCCTTATCTTGTTTATTTCGTTTTTGTGCCAAGAGAAGCCTCTAATTTGAGTGAGGTAAAGATTTGGGGATGTTGCTGTCCTGAAACTGTTTTCGGTGCTGCACCGTAAAAATTCGTGAAAATTCTCTGTTTATCTTTTGGACCTGCGATTTCTTGTGCATATGCCCCAGGTTATATCCAAACTTTTCTTAGTTGAACACTTTTTGATTTGAGCAACAGAAAATACCTCAAAAATTCGACCTTTGTCAGCTGTTCAGTTTTGACAGATTTCTGCCAATATTTGTGTTTGCCACTTTATCGCTTTCTTTTGAGTTCTTTTGATCATGGAACTTTTTGGGGAAGTTGCTACAGTAGTATTTGCTATATATGTGGTGGTTTTGAGTTGAACTCTGAAGTAAATAGAGGATTGATTATATGTTATGCTTGCACTAATGTTGCTAATAGAATTGTGTTTAGTTTTGTATGAAGGAAGTTTTCAAGTGTAGGGATTGGAGAATGATGAGATGAGTTGAAGAATGGACAAAAGCTCAAGCTTGGGGATGCCCATGCATCACCCCAAGAAATATCCAAGAAGTACAAGCGTCAAAGCTTGGGGATGCCCCCAAGGCACCCCTTCTTCATCGGCAAAAATCAGGTCACCTTTCAAAACACTATATTTTTATTGCTTCATGCACTATGTATTTTTCTTGGAGCGTCAGTTGTTTTAGTTTTCTTAGTTGGTTTAGTTTGTTTGTTTGCTGCAATAAATGGTTGGACCCCAACAAATTTCCTTTGGAGGAGATGTACTCGTTTTCATTTGCAAAGAACACTCCGTTTTTCATTCTTACAATTTCACCGGGTGTTCTTCTTTTTCTGCTACTGCTTTTGGTTTTTGTTTTCGCCTTGATTTGCATTCAGACCTTGTCATATCTTTTCATCAAGGTGTATTTTTGCCTCTGATCTTTATTGGTTTTCATCAAAAGAGGTGTTTATAAAAATTTCAAATGGTGTTGGAAAAGAGAAAAAGCTTTGTGCAAAATAGTGGTACAAGAAGGAGCTTGTGTAGACTGCGGCTTAGGCTTTTTCATGTCATGCTTGATGTCTTTTTGATAGTATGCTTAGTGGTTTTGCTGTAGCATGACTTGTCTCAAATAACTGAGATTGCTTAATGAGCCTTTGAAAAAATCATGCGTTGTTTTTATTGTATGGAAGCATTATTTTGGTCTTCTCCTTGATGCTTTATTTGGGTTGACTTGGCGCATGCTCACACATGTTAGACTCTTACAAAGTCGCCAATAGCCTTCATGATCATTTAGTTTTTGACTTTTGATGCCATCTTATGCTTCTTTTAATGTCGCTTTGTCGCTTTGCATGATTATGGCCATTATTGCTCTCTTAGTTGGTCGCTCCCGGTCTTTTGCTAGCCCTCACCTTGTACTGAGTATGAGCTCTACTCGTGCATCCAACTCCTAAAAGCCAAAGTTTTCCATTGTGTCCACTATAAACTCCTATGCATGGTATTTGTAAGCCATTCCAAAGTAAATTTTCATGTGCTACCTTTCAAAAACCTTCAAAACACTTCTCGTTTTGTGACACTGTTTTCAGCTCATGGGGACGTAGTGGTCGGATTTGCTATCTTTCATATTGCTTATTCCAAAAAGAAAAAAGGGAAAAAAAGGCACTCCTCCATGGAAAGTGAATGTTGGTGGGCACCCGATGGAATCGGTTAGCCATGGTTTGTGAAAGGAAAAAAGGTGGGGAGGAGTGCCAAGCTTTATAAAAGAGCACAAAAGTGCCAATCTCTCTCTCAAAAACTTGCTTTATTTTTGTATGGAAGATAGTAAGAACCCCATTGCTAGTCGTTGACAAAGACAACCACCTCTCAAAACCAATTTTTATCTCTCTGTTTTACAAATGAAAAGCTCTAGCACATGTTTAATCACTGCTTCCCTCTGCGAAGGGCCTTTCTTTTACTTTTATGTTGAGTCACCACCTTCTTTCTTTATGCACCATTAAGAGAGCATAGTTGTCATTCTTAGTATAATATGCATTGTCCCAAAGTTCATTGATTGATTCATATTGTTGGTTTCACTTGTTCTTAAATTATTTGTATCTAGTCGCCCTCTTAAACTTGAAGGTGTCCTATGCATTTATGTTTTGCTCTCTTTGAAGGACAAGCTGAAAACCATTTGTATGTTTTTCCTTATGATTTGAACACACGTTTGACTTTCATTGTTTCATTTTCATGATCTTTTGTTTGTGTTCATTTACATGTTTACAACATGGTTGCTAAGTTCTTATTGTCATGATTATATCTTCATGCCCATGTTTTAAGTTCTTATGATCCCAGCTCACAAATTCTTACATATATGATCAAGATTGTGTAGGTGCATGTCACCTCAAAAATTATTCTTTTGTTATTACTTACCTACTCGAGGACGAGCAGGAGATAAGCTTGGGGATGCTTGATACGTCTCAAACGTATCTTTAATTTTTGATGCTCCATGCTTGTTTTTACACCATTTGCCTATTGTTTCGTTACACTTAGTGGCACTTTTATGCATTTTCCAGAACTAACCTATTAACAAGCTGCCACAGTGCCAGTTCCCTGTTTTCTGCTGTTTTTGTGTTTCAGAGTGATACACAGGAAATATTCTCGGAATTGGACGAAACCACATCCTGAAGTCTTATTTTACCCGGAAGCTTCCAGAGATCCGAAGAGGAGTAGGAGAGGGGCCACCAGGGCCCCACACGCATGGGTGGCGCGGCCAGCCCCCTGGCCGCGCCAGGCCCGCGTGAGGGCACCTGGCCCCTCCTCTGACGACGCCCCTTCGCCTATAAAGACCCCCCGACGGAAAAACCTAAGTACCCGATCAGATTTCCAGAACACATCGCGATCCACCGCTACCGTCGACCCGAAGATCGGGAGGGTCCAGAAGCTCTTCCCGACACCCTGCCGGAGAGGGGAATCGCCATCGGAGGTCTCCTTCATCGCCATGCTTGCCTCCGGAGCGATGAGTGAGTAGTCTACCTTGGACTATGGGTCCATAGCAGTAGCTAGATGGTTGTCTTCTCCACCATGTGCTTCATGTTTAGATCTCATGAGCTGCCCTACATGATTGAGATCACCGTTATGTAATTCTACATGTTTGGTTTGTTGGGATCCGATGAATATTGGTGTTTATGATTAAGTTGCTGTACTGAATATTATATTTTGTTATCTCTATGTTGTTTATGATCTTGCATGCTCTCCGTTGTTAGTGGCTATCTTGGCCGAGTAGTTGCTAGTGACTCTAAGATGGGGTATTTATGCTCGATAGTGGGTTCATGCCTCTATTTCACCTGGGGGAGTGACAGAAACCTCTAAGGTGGTAGATGTGCTGTTGCTACTAGGGAGAAAACAACATTCATATGCTCAAGGGCATATGCTTTGTTTACATTACACACTTTGCTTAATGCAATTATCTGTTGTTCGCAACTTAATACTTTTGGGGTGTTCGGATTGATATCCCCGGGGGTGGATTATTAGTCATAGATGCAGTTGGATGGCGGTCTATGTATTTTGTTGTAATGCCCAGAGTAAATCTCATAGTGATCTTCTTGACATATCACGTTATCTTTATTATATTAATTGCCCAACTGTAATTTATTTACCCAGCATGTGTTATTTTATCTATGGAGAGACACCACTAGTGAACTGTGGACCCCGGTCCTATTTATATCATATTGCTATCACCTGTTTACTTTACTCGCACTGTTTACTTTACTCGCATACTATATTGTTTTCCACTCGATACACTCATAACCTTTGTTTCAAGCAAACCGGTGAGATTGACAACCTCATCGCAAGTTGGGAACAAAGTACTTGGTTGTGTTGTGTGCAGGTTCCGCGTTGCTGCTGGCCGAAGACGAGTCAACAAGTATCGTTAACGGCGCCCTTGTTGGAGTGTTACTAAGCCAGTCTGCATCACCTTCAGTCATCATTGTCTCTCCTCTCCTGACCGATATTAAACCTTGGTTTCTTAACTAAGGGAAAACCAGCTACTAGACTCATCACACCTTCCTCTTGGGGTTCCCAACGGGCTGGTCATTCACCACGCACAAGGATTGCTGCTGGGGGACGAAGAAGAATAATCTCCTTCATCAACTAGCCATCAGAGATAAGAATGATGGTTCGGTGGATGTTTCAATGATGATCAAAGACATCACTCTCTTATCCCCTTTCAAATGTTTTAAATAGACGAGCTTCTCTTCTTCCTGGTTTATACAAACAAAACTTGCTTTATGCAAAGAAACTCCAAAGAAGGCCTTTCTAGCCTACATGTAGCTACTAGGTTAGTAAGTCTTGCTGAGTACCTTTTGTACTCAACCTTGCCTCGTTGATATTTTTGCAGCAGTGTAAGTTTACCATCGAAGGTTCTGGACGACATCGACATCGACGAGTAGCTTGGGGTTCCCAGGCGGCAGCCTGGAATCTATGGATTGGAACGTCGCCATTATGCTTCAGGCCTCTTAGGCCATTTGGTCTTGCTATGTCTAATAGCATAACTTCGCTTTCGTTGATTGATGATTGACAGGTCAGTGACCTCTGCTTGTAGTTTGCTTCTTGCTCTTTTAAGAGCTTGCTATATTACTTTTGAGTCGTAGAGTCACTGTTGTGTTACCGATTCCCTCACTGTAAGGCTCTCGAGCTCTCGGTTAGGCTTATGTCAAATGAAGGCCTGGATTTGTCTAGCCTTGATCCCGAGGGTCCCCACACATGCATTGTTATGCATTCTCTATTTGTCAATTGCCCAGCTGTAATTTGTTCACCCAACATGTTATTTAAACTGTTATGGAGAGACACTTGTAGTGAACTATGGACCCCGGTCCATTCTTTTACACTGATAATACCATCTACTGAAAACACTGTTTTCTTTCTGCAAGTACTATTTTGTTTCATTCACTGCAAACAAACATCTCTTTCCACACTATGCGTCTAATCCTTTGTTTTTAGCAAAACTAGTAAGATTGACAACCTCACTGTAAGTTGGGGCAAAGTAGTTTGGTTGTGTTGTGTGCAGGTTCCACGCTGTTGCTGACACCGGTAGTGCGCCCTGCTAATGTCAGCTAGCAACAACCTTCAGAAGTGATTTCTTTCTCCTACTGGTCGATTAAACTCATACTGAGGGAAAACTTGCTGTTGTGCTTATTATACCTTCCGCTTGGGGTTTTCCAACGGGTCCTGTGAGACATCAGTCGCTGACCTGGACGCTACATCGAGGAGCAAGACGTTCTGGAGGCGGCGCGCGCGGCCACGCATCTGTGGGAGGAGCTACGCGAGGAGGTCCCCGTCGCTGATGATCCGCCGAACAGCGCCAACGAGGTGGACGGCAAGGACATCGAGTTTGACGATGACGACCTCGCCAACCTACTGGATGACGGTGAGGCCAAGGAGTCTACTGCCAAAGCAGAGAGCGTTGATGGCATCGTTCGAGACCAAACACCACGACGACTCTGCCCGACACTTCATGGTCGCCGAGAGGAGGGCGGTGGCGACATGGTTGGCGAGGGCGCAGACAGTTTCCCGCCTGTCAGCTCACCGTCACAACATGTCAGCGGCGAGGGAGGCGATGGCGGCGGCAGAACAACGCCAGGAAGAGGAGGACCGGGAGGGGCGGTGGCAGCGATGGTGATGACACGACAGCGCTGCGAGCGCTAGTACCCCTTTCCCCCTACGAGCCATGGCAGGAGTGCTAGGAAGACATGAGGACGTTCACCGGCTTCCTCGAGGATGCCGAACACCGCTGCCGCCATGTGGTAGAGGATCGCCAACGCTGTTGCCAGCAGGCCAACATCCGTCGCTCCGATGCCGAAGCTGGCCCTTCCGGCGCCCGTAGATGTGCCAAGTAGATGTAGAATGTTAAGCGGGCTATACTTCGCTTAAATACCAGCTTGAGATACTTCTGCTGATGATGATCGTTGGCTATACTCCAAGCTCAATTATTTAAACTATATCCTAGTTTAAATAAAAATCTAGTATTTTGAAAAAAATGCAATTATTTGGGGGGGGGGGGGTATTGGGAGCGCCGGTGTGGCACGCCGCTCCCTTCCCGCTCCCAATAGAAATGGAGCAGCTGTCGGTGCTCCTAATAGAGCCGCACCGAATTCCCTTGTCAAAGGAGTATTGATGAGTTGTGTATCAACACTATGCTAGAACCTGATGGCACGCCTCTATTCTTTAAAGTGTCACTTGTTAGGACTTCAAGTGCAGAGTGATGCGTAAGAGAGGTGTTCCCTACAAAGGTAACTCGGAGTTTATATCAAACTCTCGGAGAAGACTGAGGTGGTTTCTTTTCTTCACTCTTCTAGCAACCTACAATAGTAAAACAATAACTTTGCGTCCTCAACTATCTTTGGTGGTTGTCAAGCATCAACAGTTCGCAAGTTTACAAACTATAATAAACCATAAAAAGATAATCTTTTCTCCCTAGTGAGATTTCGTTACTTTCCAAACTCATTATTCCCTTCGACCCATATTACCTTTCACAAATCAATCTGAGGGAGTACAAGATTTATAAACCGGTTCACGATTTAAAGTTTCTCTTACTGTTACAAAAATTATACATACAGACATTTTATACTCACGCAAAAAATAAAGACCTAACTTTTTAAGGGACCTAGAGATGGTCACGGTGAAAAACCGCAAAGGGCACGCGCTCCTCCCATCCTTTTTTTCTCTCTCTTGCCCCTTCGTCTTCGTCGTCCCCCCTCCCCTCCCCGCTTTCTCCCCTAAACCCTAGCACGCGACCCCCAAATCCCCGTATTCCCCGCAGCGATCGTCGGCGCCACCCGATCCATCCGCCCGCCGCCGCCGACGCCGCTGTACATGACCATGGTGACTCCTCTCGCCCCCGAGGTAATCCCCCCCAGCGAACCCTGCCATCCGCGCCACTCCCTAGCCCGGACGCTTCGGTTCGGATTGCTTTTCCGAGTGTTTCGCTGTTAGGGATTGTTTGAGCGGATTCGATTTCGAGTTATTTCGCGGGCGGCGATTTGTTCTGCTGTATTATTTAGCTCCTTGCGCTGAACCGTTCGGCCTGCCTGTCATCTGCAGCCGCCGCCGCAGGACCAGGATGAGGAGATGCTGGTGCCACAACAGGAGGTCTTCGAGGGGCCGCAGCCCATGAATGGTGAGGGTTCTCGTGGGCGCTCCCCCTTTTTGGTGTATTTCGACTGGAAGTTTAATTTTAATCTGCTTCCGCATATAGTATGCTAAATTGTGTTGTCTTTTGTACGCGCTAACGTTCCTTTCATCCCCCGTTGTCTGTTTGACTCTAGTTTTCACGATATACGGTTGTACAATCTTAGCTTGCTGTGAGATGACAATTTTACTTTGGGTTGTGTTTGTATTAGTAGCGGCGATTTCACCACAGATTGGCATTATGGTAGATCTTCGTCATACTTGGTCCATGTACTGTTATAGGTTACATATTTGTTTCAAAGTTAAGATTACCTGCGTCTGTTACACCCTACCATTGGAGTAGATATAACCTGCTCGTTGCATCAAAGTACTTTTGAGACAACACGGAAATATTGCATCATAAAATTGGAAGGGAAACTGATTGAGCATCTAATTGTTGCCTTGACATGTGAAATTGTGTGTTACCCATTTGAGTGTACTGGATGCTGCTGCAACATTTCATGCTAGTTAGTATTTATAGGACGAGAGGATATTTTCAGAGATGTTGATTGCTTGGTTATGTTCAATGATTATAAGGGTGAAGTCAATCTCTTCTATTGGACTACTAAACAAGGCAAGGGTTCAAATACACAAATAGTACGATGTTAGACTGCATATCACAATAGGATTAGCTACTGCACTAGAAGCTAAGGCAGTTGGATAGCATACTTGTTATGCAGTCTTGAATGCCTTCTTTTTGTGAAGGGACCTGTGCGTTCTGTAACCTTAAGCATCTTACTTTTGTCCCTCTTGAGGGTTTATAGCACACTGAATTTTATGAGCCCATTATACCATGGGAGCATCCTGTTTTTTCATAGGTGCTGTCAGGTGTCATTGTTGCATTGACTTTGATTTGGTGTGTACATTGTCCTCAATCTTAACATGGACAGTGCTTCATGGGGGATATGGAGCTCCCTATAAAGCTAATGACTGCAATTTATGCATTTATTATATATGGATTTCATAGCCTTTGTAGAGCTGGTGTTGATGTGAAGGAAAAAAACACTAACGAGCAGATGGTGGAAAGAAGAAACCCTGAACTAGAAGTAACATTCCAAAACATGTTGGGTTGTGCAATCCTTTTTGGCTGTTCATGTTGTTTTCGAGTGGGTAACTAGGTGGTAGATGTCTACTGTTGGTCACAGAGGTGATGGTGTTTCTGTTCTAAGTACACATTGATAAGTTATCTATGCTAAACATTAGTTGGAAGTTTGGGCACTTCCAAGAGGGCAATTTTGACATCATAGGTGCATGCGATGCTGTGCTTAATCGTTGTTACACAAATGTCCAGAACAAAAAGTTATGCTAGTTCTTAATTTTTGCTTCTCTTGTTTACTATTTATCTGGTCTTGCAGAATCCGTGTCAACCGTTGACCAAGAAAGCTTGCCTGATACCTCAACATCTAGATTTACATGGAAGATTGAAAGTATTTCCAAACATAAAGGTGTAAAGCTCCACTCCGATGTTTTTGTGGTCGGGGGTTACAGCTGGTCAGTAAATACAGCCTCTTATTGCTATTTTACATCCATTAGTTATTTAGTTCTAGAATTTAGTTCTTTCCCTGTTTAATTCTTTGCAGGAGAGTGCTGGTTTTCCCTACGGGAAACAATGTAAATCAACTTTCGATGTACCTTGATGTGGCTGATGCCAAGTCACTACCTAATGGCTGGAGTAGGAATGCCCAATTTAGCCTCGCTGTGATCAATCAATTAGACAGCAAGCACTCATTGAGAAAAGGTATCTCAAAACCTCATCGTGTATCTACTTGTCTTGAAGTATTAACCTTAGTTTGATTCCACTAGCTTGAACAGTCGCTACCTACTTGTCTTGAACAGTATGTCCTTGTGCTATGGCATATGTTATTTGTTGTAACTTGATGCTTTTGAAGTAAAAGCATGCCATATTGCCTGCACAGTCGACATTTTCATGCAGTCTATATATGTTTGCTGCTGTGTACTATGGTTAGGTTGAGACTCCTGCCTCTGGGGGCAAACTAGAGGAACTATTCTTCTAATTCTTGCCTGAATTCCTGATAGAGGTCTCTCTTTATGTGTGTGAGAGCTCTGATCTAAGTAACAAATTGTATATCTCATCTCTAATTTGCTTAAAACACAATCTAAATGATGTATTCCTAATTCAAAAGACAATCTTCCTAACTGAGATCATGGGGTTGCTTTCCCTAACTTAGTGCCTATTAGGCCATGTACTATACATACATAACACATGTATAATTCTTAGGGGCTGTTTGGTTTTTGCCCCAATCTCACCCTACCAAAATATTTGTCATGTCAAACCTCCTCACACTTGTTTGGTTTGTTGCCCATTATTTGGCTACCAATGGAACCACCTGTTGTTGCCTCACAGATTCTAGCCAAAATTTTGGCCAACCCGCGGCGGCAAAATCCTGCGCCAAAAAATTGGTTTACCAATTTTGGCGGGGCTACTATAGGCGTCATTCAAACGTGCCCTTAATTCTGCTGCAAAGCGTTTCACATTTGTTCTTCAATTTCTCCCAACATTGAAAAGAAGAATGCCCTGCTATATAAAGTTTGGACTGATGCATCTTGTCGACACTTTTTCTCTCGGTTAAAGAAACACTTTCTTCTGCTCAATTTGCGTTATATTTGAAGTGCACTTTCAAGATTTAATCATAGTATCTACACATTATGCTAGTCATTATCTGATGCTTTTCCTTTCTCCCTGCAGAAGCAACACATAATTTTCATTCTCGAGAAAGTGATTGGGGTTTTACTTCCTTCATGCCTTTAATGGATCTATATGATCATAGTAAAGGATATATAGTGAATGATCAATGCATCATTGAAGCTGAGGTTGCTGTCCGTAGAATGACGGATTACTGGAACTATGACTCCAAAAAGGAGACTGGTTATGTAGGTCTCAAGAATCAAGGAGCTACTTGTTACATGAATTCTCTGCTCCAGACACTTTATCATATTCACTACTTTCGGAAGGTAAGCTGTATATCTGGTTTTCTTTTACCTCCAAAGGGGGGCTGTATTTCTGGTGGTCTTTGTATATAACCCATCTGTGATTCTGATACAAAGAAAGATACTGTAGGCTGTATACCATATGCCTACTGCCGATACACCTCCAGGCAGCATTCCTTTAGCTCTGCAAAGTCTTTTCTACAAACTTCAGCACGGCGACAGTAGTATTTCAACAAAAGAGCTTACCAAATCTTTTGGATGGAATAGCTATGATTCGTTCATGCAGCATGATGTCCAGGAGTTGAACCGGGTTCTTTGTGAAAAGCTGGAAGATAAAATGAAGGTTTGGCATTCGCATGTTGATTTTTTTAACAATAACACCAAACAATTGATGTTTAACTAATCCTTTGTCCAGGGAACTATTGTGGATGGAACAATACAAAAATTGTTTGAAGGTCACCATATGAATTATATTGAGTGCATTAATGAGGACTATAAATCTACTAGAAAAGAATCATTCTATGGTAGGTAATAACCAACAAGGTGACATATGGATCTTATTTCTCCCGTGTTCTCTATGTTGCCATAACTTCAGACCATATTCGTATTTTTTTTCAGATCTAGCACTTGATGTGAAGGGCTGCTCGGATGTTTATGCATCTTTTGATAAATATGTAGCTGTAGAGATGCTTGAAGGTGACAATAAGTATCAATCTGAAAAACATGGTCTGCAGGTTAGTTTGACTCGGTATTTGATACCGAGAGCTATCAAAAACTTAATATTAAGTCTTTTTTGTACAGACTGAATTCCTATTTCTGCATTTTAATAGATTTTTTGAATTAGATATAGAATCTTCCCTTAATTGTACTAGGAAATTCTTGAGATTCCTAGTGCCCAACATATGTGGGCATGTGGCAATGCCGTTCTCAGATTGTCTCAAGCTGAACAATAAGTGAGCAGTTCATGCTCACCTGTCCGGGCTGTTGACAGAAATAGAATCTTCCCTTAATTGTGCTAGGAAGTTCTTGAGAGTCATATTGCCTAACAGCTGTGGCAAAGCTGATCTCAGATCGTCTAACAATAAGTAAATAGTTCATGCTCACCTGTCCAGGTCCTCCTTGATGCTGTTGGACATGGTTGAATCTAGATTTTGATGGTGGCCTGTCATGTTTTCTTTGATTTTTTTGCTGATGATGGGTCATCAATGCTGACCGTACGAGATAGTATACAGTTATACACATTTTTAAGTTCAATATAATTGAATTAGTGTTGGCTTATTCAGTATTATATCAGGAGAATGTGCTTTTGATGAAATGCACTTTATCGGAAATTATTTCAACATAAATACTTCATGTTTATTTGATTTGTTTTTATTTAATGGATTTTGTACACTTTTTTCAGGATGCCAAGAAAGGGATGCTTTTTACTGATTTTCCTCCAGTTTTGCAGCTTCAACTAAAGCGGTTTGAATATGATTTTACGCGGGATACAATGGTTAAGGTCTGGAACACTTTTTATGCTTTCCTCATCATCTTTTTGTAGGTTACTTTATTATTCATTTTGGTGGTTAGTAGTTAGTACAAAGAAAAACGTTACAGTAAGTCTCTACATATGCTCTGGACTGCTTTCTTATAATGCAATCCCATAGGTAAGGATATGGAGAAACTGGAATTGCAAAGTTGTCTGATCAATGATTGTACGGATTAGTGCATCATTCACATTTAATATGTTCACTTCCATTTGACTTTGAGCATCACTTCCATTTGACTTTGAGTGCATGACTGAAACTCCGTGAAGTGTCTGTGGATTTGTTGTTCTTTACTCGCCATTACCAGCTCTACACTATTTATTTTTTCAGAAACCAGAGATTCCATTTTATATAAAAAAAGAATTGCAAAGTTGTGTTTTGTACCATAGGATACTTATGAGCCAGTCTTTGAGCATGCCAGTGTCATATCTGAAATTTAACTTCATATAGTTGAATGCCCGTGCGTTGCTACGGAATAAAATTTCACGCATTATGACTACCTCAAGAAGTTTGCATATATCTTGATGAGAGGTTATATATCCTGAATACAGGACATGTATATATGAACGTTTCTCTTTCTTCATGCGAGCCACCTCGACACATGAACTTGCCCACATGCGAGATATCTTAGGGGCTGTTTGGTTCAGTGGCTATCCACTGGATGGCAGTGGATATCCACTTTTTTGGTGGCTATCCATTGTTTGGTTTAGAGGGTGGAGGGGATGGGGATAACCACTTTTGTCTCAAAATGATGGTTGAGCATATCCCACCAAATCTGCTGGATGAGCTCAACCACTTCTGGCTAACGTCGATAGCCTCACCCGAACCGTTTTTTCTTGAGTCGTTCGTTCACCAACTATTATCCATTCCCCTTCTCTCCTCGTTTCCTCTCTCCGACCACTGTGGCGGCGGCCCGTGGAGGGCTGGGCAGGGGCGGAGAGGCCCGAGCTGCGCGGCGGCGATAGGGATGTGCGAGCTTGCGGCCGGCGGCTGGGAGGTGTGATCTTGCCGCCCGAGGCGGTAGGAAGGGGCGAGCTGCGCGGCCTGAGACGACAAGGAGGGGTGAGCAGCGTGGCAGGCACCGGGTCGGCTCGAGCTCGCGGTCGGCGCCGGGAAGGGAGGCAGGAGGTGGGACGGCCTCCGAGACGTGGGCGGATGCACGACTTGGGATGGCGCCGGCTGGAGGCGAGCGGATCAAGCACATGCCGACCGGGCGTTGCTGGGGAAGCAGGCAGGCAGAGGAAGAAGATAGAGGAAAGGGGAATGGCTAACCACTTTTTTGTCATACCTAGCCAAACAGAAAAATTGGCTATCCCTAACCAGCTGGTTGGGGATATCCTTATCCCCTAAATGCCATCCCCTGAACCAAACAGCCCCTTAGTCCAGAATTCTGAAAACGTGTTTGTTTTTGGCACAGGGAGCACCTAAGTTCGAAAAGACACTTCTGGCCCATATTCCATGAACGTGTCGAAGCTGACTTTGTAGGATGAGCTAGACTTTATTTTTTTTGCATCTTATTTGGTCGCTCGCTTATCCCTTATCTTTGGTTGGCTCGTTGGTAGCACATGACTAAGGCAGACACCATTCTTCTTCTCCATGAACCATCTCTATTTTTTTTGCGAACTTACAGGAGATTTGTGCGTTATTATATTAAGCTTAAAGGGGAGTTTAGTACAAGCCAAGACACCACCACCACTGCTAAAAAGCAGGGCTATCCACCCTAAGCTACTCGAGATCTCTCCAAGACCCACCTAGTCTAATGGTTGACCAAAGGTTCCACTCTCCGACCACAGCACCGATCACGAGCGCCGAGGGGGTAGACTTTGCGTCGAAAACATGCGCATTCCGCTCAAGCCAAATCGTGCGTAGCACAAGCATGATGAGAGAGTTGAACACTCTAGCACCTTGGCGCGTCATGGCGGCAGCAGACGCGGGCCACCAGGCTGGGAGCGTGGCCTACGGAGAGGGGAGCGGCACCCGAATGTCGAGGCGAAGAAACACCCCTGCCCAGACCGAGTAGGCGTAGGGACACCGAAGGGAAAGGTGGTCTAGAGTCTCGTCGGCACTCGAGCAAAGGGGGCAGATGACATGCGAGGGCAACCCACATCGCGCAAGGCGGTCGGCAGTCCAGCAACGATTCCGAAGGGCAAGCCACGCATGAAACTTGACCTTGAACGGAGCAAAGGAGTTCCACACCTGAGCAGCCCCGGGCAGCACGATACGGCCATGGAAGAAGGCACGATATGTCGTTCGCGTGGAGAACTGACCGTTGGCGCACCACTTCCAGACGAACCTGTCATCACCACCGCGGGTTTGCACCGATTGCACCGCGCTCCATAGCGCCACGTACTGGACGGTGGAATCCACCGTGAGCTCGCCCGAGATGTCCCGAACCCACGCCATGCCCGCAACACCGGTTTGCACGGTGCGGGACTTGGCAATGCTTGGCCGCACCAGGGAGAGAACCGCCGGAGCCACCGCGTCCACTGTGAGGCCGTCAAGCCAAGGGTCCTCCCAAAACAACGTCCTCGCACCATCCCCGATAGTGATGGTTGTGGAGGCATTGAAGATAGTCGTGGCCGAAGGCATCACATTGAAGTGTAGCCCTGCCCAAGGCTTCGACGGGTTGGTCTTCTGCAACCAAATCCACCTCGCCCGTAGTGCCGCGTTTAGCCACTTAAGGTTATGAAAACCCAGGCCTCCTAGGTGTTTCGGTTGGCATAGCGCGTCCCAGGCCACCAGGCAGCTGTCGCCCCTCGTGTCGGCCTTTCCGGCCCAAAGGAATCCCCTCCGAAGCTTGTCTACCGCCTTCAGAAACCATGGCTCCATTTCAAGTGCCATGAGCTGGTAAATGATAGAGGCCGTCAGCACGACCTAAACGAACACGACACGGCCGTCCTTGGATAGCAACTTGGCCTTCCAAAGGGCCAGCTTCTGGGCGAGCTTGTCAAGGACCGCCTGCAACATGCCTTTGCTCAATTTTTTTATCGACAAGGGCAGCCCGAGGTAGGTGAATGGCAGGTTCAACACCTGGCAGGATAGGGCGGGAGAGACCTCCGCAATCAGATCCTCAGAGCACCGGATGGGCGCGGCCGAGCTTTTCGAGTAGTTGACCACAAGGCCGGAGGCGTCTCCGAAACAAGTCAAGATGGCCTTGACTGCATCCACCTTGCCCACCTCCGGCTTGGCGAACACAACAACGTCATCCGCGTAGAGGGACACGCGGTGGTTTATGCCGAGGCTCCGGGCGTCGGCAATGACTGCGGCGCGCTCTGCCGTCTTGAACATGGCGGAGAGAACGTCCATGACAATGACGAAAAGCAAGGGGGAGAGGGGGTCCCCTTGCCGCAGGCCCCGGCCATGGCGAAAGGCCGCACCCACTTCTCCATTGATGAGTACTGCCGTGGAAGCCGACCGTAGGAGCATAACAAATCCACCGGATCCACCTGGGCCTGAAACCCCGCCGCCGCAACACGCTGAGGAGAAACGGCCATGCAACGCTGTCGAAGGCTCTAGGCCGTTGCGTACAGGACAATTTCATGTTGGTCCATCAATCGGCCAAGTTGTTGCATCGCCGGAAGTTCCATTTTCTTCCAAATCCGTTGTGATCAAAATCCCTAGCTGCGCATCGTTGAGCAGTGGGCAGTGGCCGTGCTTCCCTGGTCATGAGCTACGGTTCTCAGTGAGGCTCATTGCTTGCTGTCCGCCCTCTCGCGACCATGTTTCCTAAGCAAGGTACTATCCCTTAGTTCAACTGGCTTGCCATACCCTACTGGCTGCTGCGTGCAGGTGGTTCTGACAAGGTTGACCTCCAGCTCCTTGTCATCCGGTTCTTGACGAAGGGTGACAGCTCCTTGTCATCCGGTTCTTGATGAAGAGTGACAAAGTTTAGAGCATCAGGTGAAGACTTGTGCAATCTGTTTTATCAACCTCAGCATTGTCGGCATCTTTCTGCGACCTTGTATCGAGTTGGGTCCAATTAGATGGTAGCCAAATAACATCACAATTAAAATTTAAAGATTAGGGGCCTGGGGCAGTCCTATTGTGTTCATTGGTGCTTGTGCCATCTATAAAGAATGTAGAATTGTGTTTCAGTGATACCTGTGCCCCTCCTCGCTTAAAGCGTTATTTCTGTTCGTGTAAGTTCAGAGTAGCTTGTGTATGTTCATAGACTCAGAGGTGCAAGCTGCTAGACAGAGCACAGTGCTGTCGTTAGTGATCTTAGATGGATTAGGAACATATTTCTTAGTGCAAGAAATTGTAATGATGACAAATATATGTAGTTTCACTAACTGTATCATTTCTGGATTGTAATTGGTGTTTTCTTCTTAATTAATAAATTGGGGCAAAGTTTTACCCCCATTTTTAAAAAAGTTGTGCAATTTACAGATCAAGGTGGAACACAAAATTCAAACAGAAGAGTAAATGACTGACTAAGTCTTTAATAGTAAAGCAAGTTAAGAGATTCATGCTTACTGAGTTGCAATGTATAATCTGGAATCACACCGCGAAGATTCTTGCTAAACAAAATGCATCCGCTGCATTTTGACATCTGTGAAACTGTTTGTAACATTGTATTGAACTGGACTGAATTTGAACAAAAGAGAGCAAAACTTTTTTCTTAGCAGAAACATAACAGAGAATATTTGCAGAAATAGAAAAAAATTCCACAGAGAAATAATAACCATTTTGACCGACAAATAAGAACCATTTTCACAGCGAATTTCAACCCAGCTGCCATCTCCAAGGTTCCATCTACGGAGTGTGCAGAAAGCTCTCTCCCGGCTCCCTAGGAACTCTGGCCCGCTGTGTCTGTCATTGTCGTGTTTTAACAGCCTGTAAGCACAATAAGAAAACATCTATTAAGGCAGGTCCTATCAGCAGTTCAGGATGGGGCTTGGGTAATGTGAAAAAAAGATTTCATCAGAGTAAACAACTAATGTGAAAGAAAACTTCCAATTTGATGATGTGATGGATCCCATGCTAGAGCCATGCCATCACATTTGGAACGTGTGGAGACACATTGGGCTTCAGTCAAGCAAGGCCTTCGCCCTGCTCAGCCTAGCATATGCACAACAACACCACACACTCCTAAATAACATGGCAGGCCTCAGAAAGAAGTCATGCCAGAAAATAGCTGCCAGGTTTCGTTGACATTTTATTTCCAAAAGAGTCTCCACTATCATCTGAACTGGCAATAACTCTCCAAGAACATACAAATAAACATTTAGACAGAATAGATCGGTAGCAGTGCTTGTCAAATGCATAGAGAACACTATACCCTCTATTGCAACTGATTTGCATAGGAAGATACTAAATAAATTGCTTGGAGGACATATATATGTAATATAAGCAGAAAAGGACAGTTTACATATATAAAAGGAACTAAAAGTGGAATACTGAACCTAGAAGGCATGCCATTCTGAACAGAAGATAAGAATAAGCATATACATGCGCAAGCCAAATAGGATAGCTCTAACCTGCAGATTATGGCAGTATCATTATCACTACAAACTTTTAATATCAACAAAAAGATAAAGAGTGCATGGATATAGATTGTGTAGCAGATATTCCTCTCTGTATTGTGGTGCTCCATGGCTATGTTTATGATTCTGTTTGAACTTTTGAAATATGTGAGACATTATGTGTAAATCGATGCCTCTATATAGTAAGCTAAATATCTTTAGCATAAGCATAAGAGAATCAAAATATCTTTTACGTTATATCCTATAATCGCACAAAATAATCAAGATAACATATATGGGGCGTTTCCAAGATCAGCTAGCACCAAGAACGCCACAAGAGAATCAAGTGTTACGTCCAAGACATTACACCTCAAAGAACATAATATCCTCTAGAATTGGTAATGTGCCATGAAACCTATACACTAAAGGTCGATCAAATATGAAACAAATTGATTTGGGAAATCTTGGAGCTTAGACAGCCAAGGGTTTGCCTTCAAATACTACCAGTACTGTGGATGGTTACACAAGGCGTGCACATGGTTATTTGTATTTCTTTAGAGGATGTTTTCATCATGCATGGGAACATAAAAAAGAGTTACAGTAATCACAGCTTTTGATAAAACAAATTCATTGTAAGAGATTAGGGCTAGATAAATAAAACAGTGTGCATCTCACATTAACAAAAAGGAGCCTAATATTTAGCTTACTTGTGAGATATAGGTCAATTGCAGAACTGCAAATTATGAACTGCTAGATTGAACACTTATACTGGATCACTGAAGCACAGAGATAGTCTCGCCTTCCGTCTGCTTTGACATTCAGATTAACTCGTCAACATGGCAAATAAAATATCTATAATAGATCATTAACCTGCAAAAGTGAAATGAGAGCTTGAGGAGGATTTCAGTGAAAATTAAAGCACACCAGATGCATCCATAGTATCCCCGCATATATATATAGGAATATAATTTCTGTGAACTAACCTCATCCTAGATGCTCAGGAGCATATGGATGCCCAATTGCTGATCCTCTTGTCTGGTATGCTCCCCAGTGTCGATCCTCTTTCTCTTATAGCTCTACAACAGAATTTTACTAAGAAGAAAGAGTAAGATAATTAGACAGTCCTAAGAACACCCTATTGGTAAAAGTGTGACAATGAACATAATCATGACCAAACGGCTACATCATGTAGGGCAAAGCATGACCAAAAAGAAGCGATGATTTGAACCAAAAACTAAAGGAGCCCGATTCAAAAGCACCTAGAACTAATCTGAAAGACAAATGATGCGGTGAACCACTACTTATCAGCGGCAGTACATAGCAGACCTATAGGCTTCCCAATACCTCTGTTTTCTTGTAAACATTTTGGCCACCTGAGGGCACGCAGTTCATTAGCTACCCAGGTAGGAGTAAGAATATCTGAGGGTGTTCTTTTGAATCACTTAATCCTTTATAAGACGCACACAATTTTACAAGTATTCCATGTGATACACGCACACATTGTAAGATGGAAGAATTCATATGTGCTGCAATACCGAGGGTGTTCTGTAGCACACATTCAGTTAGAGCCTTCAAACTATGGTAAAGATTGCAGGAAGAGCCAGATGTTTCACAGCACATATCATGATAGGCATTTGTAAACTTGAGTGTGCAAAGAAGTAGATCATGCACTACATATGGTTTCTTATTTGTACAAAATTCAGATAACGCTACATATGGTTTCTTATTTGTACAAAATTCAGATAACGCTAACATAGCATTCTCAGTGTCAGTTCCTATGCCAGAAGCCTTCTTAAGTTCCCTTAAAGATTCCAAATATGTAAGTAGTCCTGCAGATTGCAAATTAAATATCAGCAACAAATTTAAAAGGATACTTCTATAATTATTATCACCCCGAATTATCAAACTTGTAGTGATATTCATGACTACCTGACCATCTTTGTCACTTATAGCAATGCCATAGTAGTTCCACGAGATCACTGAATCTTTTAACCATGGAATTATGAGCCCTGTATATACCATATAGTAGCAACATAATCCTGCAGAATATCATGAATATAATATTGAAATTAAGTGGATTCGTGCGAGGCCGAGGCAGTGTCCGCCGAGGAACCACGCGCCGCGACCGCCGGCAATAGCGCGGCGCTACTGGTCCCTACCCTGGGGAGACATGTTGCGCGGGCGCTTGCAGTCACAGGCCATGTGGTACAGCTCCTTGCACATCTGCACATGAGGCCGCGCGTCGGCTTGGTGAAGTCCATGCGCAAGTGCTCAGCGCCGACCGGTGTCGTGGCGCTCGCAACCATGGGCTGGCGAGGGCGGCAGTGGCCTTCCTGCAACCAGCCGTCTATGTCAGGCTGCCTACACGCACGAGGCGCAGAAGGATGGGACGTGGGCCTAGGCCTGGCGCGGCGGTGGGGCGGATGCCGATGGCGATGGTGGCGTAGGAGCTGGAGGCGAGGGAAGGGAAGCGGCAACCAAGGCGTAGTATGGCCTGGGGCACTATGGGGCGGCTACCGGGACGGAGGAGGTAGCACCGGAGTCCGGAGCGTGGCCTCGACTCCATCCCACGGCTCTCATCCACATAGATCTCACGCGACTCAGACCACAACCAAACGCTGCAGTGGCGCGGCCAGTCGCCATGGCGGGGGCTGGGAGAAGAAGGGTGGACGCCGGTGTCGGGAAACGGCCGGCGAGGGGAGGGGGTGGGCGCCGAAGTGGCCGTCGGCGAGGCGCTCAGGAGAGGAGAGTTATTATCGGTGGCCTGTAGATTTGCCCATGGTGGCCTGTAGAGTCTTCAGGGAACTGGTTAGGAGGAGATTGCGCATGGGGCAGTTTCTCCTCTACACACGTTCTCTCTGGTTTTTCTGCACGACGATGGTTTCTCGGTGATTTTTTCTTTTTGCGGGTGCGTGGAATGGAGGAGGCTCGACGTACTGCCAGGCATCCATCACCTGTAGACAATTAATATAGTTTAGATATACAAAAATATGGGGTTCACTGTTTAGTATTAGCGATCAATAGTCTTTCAATGGCTTGAAAGTTCCTTGATTAGTATTTAAAAACTAGGGTTGCTGAAGTTTGGGTGAACTGTATGTTCGACGCAAGTACTTTCTCATACATATGATATTAGTTTTGTTACAGCAGTTACATTAACTTATTCCAACAATTCAGATAAACGACCGTTATGAGTTCCCACTCCAGTTGGACCTTGACAGAGATAACAGGAAATATCTCTCTCCAGAAGCTGATAAGAGTGTGCGCAACCTCTATACTCTTCACAGGTAATAGTTTAATAAGTTCTTTTTTGTGCATTATATTCTGTTATGCCATTTGTAGTGTTTCATACCCCCCCGTTCAACATTAATTTTCGCAGTTTTTTTTTCCAAAATGAGCAAACCTACACTCTGAAACGCGCTTAGATAGACCAAATTTGACCAAAGCTGTGACAATTAATGTGGAACGGAGGGAGTAGGTGCTTAAATGCCTTACCAGTTAATTTTACAAACTGCAAATGTTAATTATGCCCAGTTTATTTTCTATAGTGATTACATTGTTCACATACCGTCCATGTGTTATTACTCGTCATTCATCCCTTTTTGTTGTAATAGTGAATGAACTAACATGGTGCAAATCCATTTTCATTTTATTTTGGAATATTAACACACATTTACAGTGTCCTCCAATTTATGGGCGGTTGGAAGCATTGTAATTTTAGCCTGTCCTGGTATTTTTCTTGTTGATTTGAACCTGTTGACTTCTCTTGAATGCAGTGTACTAGTTCACAGCGGTGGAGTTAATGGCGGGCACTACTACGCCTTTATTCGCCCAACTCTTTCTAATCAATGGTATGGTTCAGTTCTAAATAGTAGATGGTGTCCTTTGTGAGGACTTGCAGGAGTTTGTTATTTGACACTATGTTATTTTTTTAGTCCTCATCTGATAAGATGATTTGAGTGAAAATGATATGATCTACATTAATACCTAGTCTGTCCGTTTCTCTTGTTACTTTTGATGACAATACTCTGAATATTATATTGCAGCTTAGGATTTGACATGCTTCTGTTTGAACAGGGGTTTATTGTGGTCCGTGGAACTTAAATCACCATATACATGTGGCCTAAGTGTTATTCAGTTTTATCATTAATTGTGACAGTGTATTTGAAAAGGAGGCATTTGATCGTGGAACTTGAAGTACCATGATAAATGTGGACCGAGTGATACTTTGTTAGTATTTTGTACCAAAAGGTTGATGTAACAATCTGAAGCTTGGTGCCCAGTGCACTTAACTCTGTCAACTATAACTAGGACATCCTACGGGCCCAACTTTTAGAACTGGTGCACATCATCCTCTATCACGGTTTCACACGGCATTGGCTGTGGTTTTGCAACGGTGACAATTCCTCTTGACACACAACTGTGACCTGGAACACTCCCTTAATCCCTGTCTCCTTAATGTTTCCCTATCTAGGGCCCATTTCCTGGCTGTAGTGATAATTAATTTGGCACACTTTGATAGTTATATATGAGACAAGAGATTTTAAAGTCACTCCCATCTTGTAAGTTCCAGCCAAGAAATTATCGTAGTTAACTACGAAGAAGCCCAATAGATCAAATATATTGATATTTACCTTAATCATGAAACCCCTCAGTTCTGACTGCTCCCAAGGTTGTTGATGTTTGCCCGCCATCACCCTGTGTTGTACTGTTGTTGCCAATGGTAGATTGTTTGGTTAGCCTTGACCCACACTGGCCACAGGATTTGTGCCAAAATGGCTCCACAGGGATGATTACTCTGAGAAAGGGTTAAAAGCATTGTTCTCCCTCCTGCTCATCAATCCAAATCTTTCCGCACATTATCCTAAAAAGAACTCAGTGTTTGCCATGATTTTGAAGGCGACCCTGTAATATGAACTACTTTTGGCTAATTTGATTTACGTCTAAGGTGTTGCCAAACCCCATGGCTTAAAGCCCTTGAGGCTTTGTTTGGTTGTAGAGTTTTTGTGGGGATTAGTGTGGATAATCCCCCAGGGGATTGGGTGAACCTCTACCTTCACCCAATCCCCACTAATCCCCAATCCCCACTAATCCCTAATCCCGATCCACTAGGTACGGGTAGAGTATTGGGTATTAGCAAAAATACAGTAAGATTTGGGCTAAAGTGGGGATTAAATTAGCCCAATACATTAGAACCAAACATGATTTTGGAATAAGTAGGGATTTGGGGGTTTGGTGGGGATAATCCATACAAACCCTGGAAATACTCTAGTACCAAACAAGGCCTGAAAGGTGAAAAGGAGCTAGGTTGGCTCTGAAAAAAACAAGATGTTAGCTTTTGCATGTTTACTCCATCATTTGGGCGGCAAACAATATTTGATATGTGTGCTACTAAAACTAATTTTATCTGTTGCATGATACTCTGTTAAGCATAATCGCTCTGTTGTATCATCTTTTGATTGCATTGTTAATTAATACCTAAATAGTTGGATATTAGATCTCATTTACATATATTAGTAATAGACTAATAGTCCCTATCTCATCACCTAATTTTTTTTTGATAAGAAAGGATCATGTTTAGCTGATAATTTTGGATATTCAGAGCTTCATATAATGGGAAAATTTGGAGTAGTTACCTTATTTGAAAGATGTGCTTTTGGTTGATTGCCTTGGTGTCATAGCCCCCTCCCGCTCTCCCTCTCTTTATATGTATATATATCTTTCAGCACTACATTGGAATTTTACAGTGGGATTGTGCCCAGTTTATTGACTTGCAAAGTTGTAATTTAGGTACAAGTTTGACGATGAACGAGTGACAAAAGAAGATGTGAATCGGGCGTTAGAGGAGCAGTATGGTGGTGAGGAAGAGGTAATATCCATTTGGAAACATTAAAAATTCTCAGGTTGACCTTTGCTATATATTTTTTCTCAACAATGTCTATTTCTTGGTTACAGCTCCCCCATACTAATCCCGGACTGAATACAAACCCACTTAGATTTACCAAATATTCAAATGCTTACATGCTTGTGTACATACGTGAAAGTGACAAAGAGAAAATTATTTGTGATTTGGATGAGACAGACATATCTGAACACCTTAAGGTAAATTGCTTTCTGTTTTTTGTTTTCACATTTTGATCATAGAGTTTATGTCAATATCATATAAAATTCTCCCAGACTAGGCTAAGAAAAGAAAACGAAGATAAGGAGAACAAGAAAAAGGAGAAAGCTGAGGCTCACATGTTCACCACATTAAAGGTTTGCCTTTATCCCGTTATTTGACTAGGATTGTCCTTCTGGTTGCTCTTCTCAGTTGGTTCTTCATTTGAACAATCACCCAGGTCGCCAGAGATACTGATTTGGCAGAGCAAATCGGAAGACACATGATTTTTGATCTCGTGGATTATGAAAAGATTCATAGTTTCCGTGTATCTAAAGACATGCCATTCAACCAGGTCAAGGTAATTATTCTCACTGAATAGCCTTGTTGCTGGATATAAACAAGGATGATAGATGAATATATTTTGTGAACAAAGACACGTGCTTCTTTTCACATAGAATTGTATTGATATACTCATGACTTCCAACTGAGGAATTGCTGTGATTTACTTTCTGTTTTTTCCGATGGCCCTTTCTGGTTTGTTGAGTGGATAACTAAAAGTATCCATCTTATTTTACAAAAAACCTTTCTTCTTTGAAGAGTTTTCCACTGCCCCTGGAATATATGGAAGCAAAGGAATGCACACATATTTGCTAATCTAACACCTGTTAGAGATTGGTCCTTTTCTTTTAGAAGAGACCATTTCCTTCTTTCTTACTGAATGAAGGATGATCTGAAATCCTCTCTTATAGCTTGGCTAGACGCTATGTAACTTTCTTTGGGCTAGGCCCTTCTGTACATTCCCCTTCCTTTTCACCTTGTGCATATTTTTTCTGTTCAATAAAATTTACTGTCGGGGCCAGTTTTCAGGTAAAAAAAGTATCCATGTATCCATCTTGATTTGGCTCATTCGATAAAGTTCGAATTCATTATGTAATCATGAGGTGGATTTGCTAACATGAAAGTTTTTTGTTCATAGATTGGTAGCATATTACTCTATTTTTTCCGATTGTATTTGATAGATTGGCCATGTGGGAAAGTAATCGCAGGCTAGATTTGTGAACATAATCATGGTCAGAAAAGACACCTCTTAGGTGTGACGCAGCTGCCAAATTGGGCCAATTGGGCTGATGGCCCTTTCTTTTCTTCCCTTTTCTTATTATATGCGCCCTTTCTTTTCTAACAGAACTGAAGTGCTATTTTGAACCTTGAATATCAGCACTTCACTAATTCCACAACTTCTCTTTGTAGTGAAGTACCTTTATCCTTATTGAATTGTCTGCAAACGTAGGAGTAGGAGATTTTTGAATATGATATGAGTGCATATACAGCAGAGAAGAGGATTGGAAACACTGGAATTATATAGACTTGTGTTTGATTCACAGGAATTGGAAAAATGCAAGAGTCCTGATAAACACAGTTAATGTAGAGTCATACCGTTGGCAAATGTAAAAGTATGATGTTGTAAAGTCACTTAAGATCCTTAACTCGTACTTTGTGATTAGGAGTTTGAGAATGAAGTCCAAGTATTGTAACATTCTTGCGTTCTCGCTTGAAACTGAGATCAAAGGCGAAAATCCTCTGTTTTTCGTTTCTCCTATTCCTTCGAATAAAATGGATGAATATAGTGTCATCAAAGGAAAGTTTTCTATTCCTATATTCTTCCTCCAATTTTCCCTATATGAATCAAAGGAGTGCTATCAATTTAATGTAAAGTTTTTATTGGACCGTGTGAAAGTATCTTAGCTTGAAAAGAACTGCATGGTGCAAATATTGTAGGGGCAGTGGTACCAGAAATTTTTGTTGTCCTTGTGGCAAGGAGGTTATGCAAATTGTGTTCTGTCAGCAAGCAGTCATATTAGGGGCTGGCAGTGTCTACTGTGACTGCACATTCATTCTGCTCCTCACTTGTCTGTGCTTGTTGTACTTGCAGGACCTCCAACACTAGTACTTATCATCATGCTCACCCTTGTTCTTATTGCTGTTAGTCAATCTTGTTTCTGATATCCAGCACAGTTCCCAATTTTCCCCTGGTTCACCCTCCCTGACTTCTAATCCGAACATACCTGTCAAGCTTCTTGCAGTCAATGAGTTCTTGACCATCTCATTGTCCTATCTCCGGTCTCTCTCTACTCTGTTGCCTGCCTGCTCTGCTGGGACCTTTGCTTGTCTCACCTTTCTAATTTGTGTTGTGAGGAGAATAAGTAAAGTTCATGGATGTAGCATTGCTGAGTGCAGCATGTACTTCTACATGCATAGAATACTTCTTGAACTTCTGCTTGCTCTGCTGGGACCATTGCTTGTCAAATCTTTCTAATTTGTGTTGTGAGTAGAATAAGTAAAGTTCATGGATGTAGCATTGCTCAGTGTAGCATGTACTTCTACATGCATAGAATACTTCTTGAACTTCAATGTTTTGCTTGTGTATTACATAATATACTTGTAGTTCCATACTAATACCATATTATCAGCACAATTTGTGCAGTACATACAAGTTTAGCTACACTGCAGTTGCACTACTGTAAGTGAATGTTGGGTGGTGTTTATATTAGGCCTCTCTCAATTCAAAGTGTCTTGGCATGTTATCATAGGCAAAATGCTGATGTGGCACTGTAATAAATTAGGAAAGAGAGCAACATTGTATCTTAGCTACTAACATACAAACCCTTGCACGCTATCATAGGAAAAAAACTTTGCTCCACCAGTCACATACAAGTATGAGCCCAAAATCATTAAATACAATCCCAGTTAGATATACAACCTTTAAGAGACAATGCATTTCAGTGGTTGTCTCTTAGAATAAACACACCTACCTAGGACAGCGTGCTAAGAGCCATGCATTGTGAAGGGCCTTAGGCATCAGCAGTGGGCATCAGTGCTCATAACTTTTAACATATAATGTCTTGAAGAGTGTATAATGGGCTAGATGAAGTTTTATTTCCCCTGGATGCATCACTGGAGTCAAACCTGCACTATTGATTTAGACAAAATTATTTACCGGACTTTGGTTGCAACAATCACATTTTCGTGATGCACTTTCTGATTGTTGCCTAATTGTATTTATCACTTCTAACTATAATGCCAAAAACATGGTGTTTTGATTTAATGATTTTTCACTTGACAGGAGGAGTTGTCAAAAGAATTTCATATCCCCGCACACTCCCAGAGATTTTGGTTGTGGGCTAAGAGGCAGAACCATACCTACAGGCCCAGTCGGCCATTGACTCAACAGGAGGAAGCGAATAATGTAAGTGAATATTTACAATTTAACAGATATGCATACCTGGGTACTACTGTACAACATGCAGAAGTACCAACACCCAATTGTTGCCAAGTAATTGCCCCTGTTAGCTTTCTACTATTATCTCACTCCCACTCGAAACTATTACCTAAGGCAAAGTCGAAATGACTGAGGGGCTGTTTGGTTGGGCATTTCTGACTTTTAGATTTTGGCTTATAATTCACAAAAGCATTTGCTTCTGGCTTTTGACTGGATATATATTGTTGAATAATGATATAAGCCAAAAGCCAAAATCAAAAGCTCCTATTTAGGTGCTTTTGTGGCTTGTAAGCCAAAAGCCAGAAATAAGCCTAACTAAACACCCTCTGAGTAAGCCCAAATTGAATCTTCAAGTTTAGCTGTAAGAGCTACCGCAAACAATGAACCGCCACCACATTAATTGTGTCACCTCCTAGTTTTGTATGTTGTGTTTTTCCATCTATTCATATCAAGCCATGTTTCCCACCTTGCTCACCTTTCCAATTCACTCTACTTTTGCGACTGTCTAGCTTTCCCTAGCCCGCCTAATTGGTGATGTGGCGTTACCGTACTAGTTTTTTCTGCCTGACTGGCGCCTTCATGGACACTGCCTTTTATTTATTTTATGTATCACTATCAGTTTTCTTGATTCAAAATTGATTAGTTCATTTTTTTTAGGTTGGACAGCTTAAAGATATAACCAATCGGTTACAAGATTCTGAACTGAGGTTTTACTTGGAAATTGTACAGGTTGGTATTCTGAACTGCTTTTTATTTGCTCAGTCTATTCTTTATATGATAAATATGCCCAATTGCAATGCACCACCATGTCTAGCTAACGTGTATTGCTCTTGTTTACTGGTGTACCATCTAACATTCGCTTGTGACACATACAGGGAAACCATTTGACTCTTCCATTGAAGACAAAGGATGATATTTTACTTTTTTTCAAGCTCTATGACCCTGACAAAGAAGAACTAAGGTTGTTTCTTTCTCCGGCTTGGAATATTATTGTTCTTTGTGTCATTGTATAACAACATTGAGCCTGACTGGATATTATCCCTGTGATTATAAACAGATATGTTGGAAGTCTTTTCCTGAAAGCATCAAGTAAGCCATCTGATATAGTGCAAAAGTTGAATGAGATAGCAGGATTTCAGCCTGATGAAGATATTGAGCTGTATGAGGTTCGTCTTGAGGTCATTCGAACTGTAGTCGACTTTTTCCCTTGTAAAAAAAGTGTTGGTAGCATGATAACATATTCTTATACCTTTGTAGGAAATAAAATTTCAGCCAACTGTTATGTGTGAACCAGTTGACGTTGATGTTCCCTTCAGTGCGAGCCAGGTTTGTTCTTAATGTTACGTTTAATATTATTAATCATTACTCGTCTATTACTTATGTCATGTTTGGTGCTGCTTTCAGATTTCAGATGGTGACATACTATGCTACCAAAAACGTTGCTCTCTGGATGGAATGGACCAACACCGGCATCCCAATGTGTCATCGTTCTTTGAATATATCCATAATAGACAGGTAAATTTGTCTGAGCGAGTGTTCTTGGATCTTTTTCCTTTGCAATACCTTGCCTTGGGATAGTTAACCTTTTGTGTCCATTTGAGCCAACATTTTTTTATGGTCGGTTAGGTAGCTGGCATGGTCTATTTGTAGAGAAATGGTTGTTAACGTCATGTTTTTGGTTGCTGGTAAAACTTTTTGAAGACGCAATCCTTGTTGCTTCTTGGAGCTAGTGCTACAATTTTAGCCTTATGCTATGTCTTTCATCTTGATGTTACTGGTGTGAGAGAAATGTTACTGAACGTGCCTGTGCAAAGTGGGGTTTTCTTGGGTTGGATTTTGTGGATGTACAGTTTTTGAATGTATGTTGTGGTTTGACCGCTAATTTGACTTACATTACCTGCTTTTTAAACAAAAATTGTGCATCATGATTCAATCGGATGCTGCTTCTGAGAAGTAAAATCAAATTTTGCGCTCTAAATTATGTATGGTAGATTTATCATTTGATTGAAGTAGAGAACTCCGGTTACTTAAGCCTACAAAATGAGCTCAAAGTTTGCAATAGGGAGTTGTCAATGTACAGTGCTTAAGTCATAATAGGAGAATGTGTATGTGCCATACTTTTGTGAAAGCCATATATTCCTTTTCCTACCAATACAGGGTATGATTCTGAGGTTTATCCTGAACTGACAGTGGCTTTTTGTGGTAATACATTTTCTGATGTTCTGATATATGCCATCAGTTCACCAGCACAGACTTTACATCAGTTTTTGCTTATTCATTCTACTTTATGCTATTTTAATTTTCTGTTACTTCGTTTTCTTGTTGATACTTGATATCTGTTTCACTTGTCATAATATCATATATTTCTGTATTGGAGGGAATATTTGTTTGCTAGTCTGGTGTTTGATGTTCCTTCATTCTAGTGAATTTTGTCTATATTTATTTTTTATATACTTTCGGCAGTTTTGCTTTTTTAATCTTGCATTCATATTGTTGTCTAATGATCACCTATACTTGAATGTTACCTTTTCTGAATAAGTGATTCCTGCTGTCTATAGGTTGTGCATTTCAGACTGCTTGATAAGCCAAGCGAACACGACTTCTCTCTTGAGCTGTATGTGCTGGGAATCTTTGTTCCTTCCTTCAACTCATTGATTGTTTTCTTACATAAAAGAGTACTGATAACGACTTCTACTTTCCTATCTGTAAAGGTCAAAACGTTCCACATATGATGATGTTGTTGAGAAAGTTGCTCAACATCTTGGTCTGGATGATCCTTCAAAACTCCGCCTTACACAACACAACCCGTATTCACATCAACCGAAACCTCAGTACATCAAGTACAGAGGTCTTGATCATCTCTTGGACATGTTACATCACATGAATCAGGTTAGGCACCTTTTTATGTTTTCCTTTTTGCTAGCTTCAGTTACATGGGATTACTTGAGCTTCCTTTGATCTCACAGATGTCTGACATATTATATTATGAGATACTGGACATTCCTTTGCCAGAACTGCAAGGTCTGAAAACATTGAGAATTGCTTTTCACCATGCTACAAGCAGTGAGGTAGTTTGCATGAAATTTTGTGCTTGCACCTTGCAAATGCTTTTACGTTTCTGGACCTGCAATAACCCTTTGTTTACCAGGTGCAGTTTCATGTTGTACGATTGCCTAAAGACAACACTTTTTTAGATCTTACTGAAGACGTAAAATCAAAGGTAAATTTCTTTTAGCTTTTTGTGTGGTGCCAATCTGATTCTGACTCTTCTGTTCTTCCCTTTGTCAGGTTGAGCTGTCTAGAAGTGATGCTGAACTCCGGTTATTTCAGGTCTACAATAACAAGATATGGAAGGTGTACTTAAGAGCTCTATTGCAACGACAACAACATCATCAAAGACTTAATAGCTCTATCGCGCTATCAAAATTATCTCTCCTCCAGACTAGACTTCTATTGTGTATTGTTTCTGAATGCTTGTTTTGGAAACAGGAGAGTTGTATTATCATAAATCTACCCGTACCGTGATTAGTTTTATAATCATGAAAGTTGACTCATACCATGCTTTACGTTTAATTAGTACATTGCCATGGCTGAAAGATCATACACCATTGAATACGAATGCACCAGGACTGCTGACTGTGATAGTCACTATGTAGATAGGAACTAGGAAGGCAGTGCACCAATCCATGCCTGGGTGGTACTTGATTACTAAATGTTGAGGCTACAACTTCCAGTTTTTGTAGCAAATTGTGTGCAATATAAACAAGTAGAACTTGCAACCACGTATATCCATGCATAAAATATGCGGTTTTGGTTTTTTAGAAGGAAGAACAAATGATATTGGCATGATTTCATGTTAATTCTTTAAAGTTCCATCTCTCTTTTATGAATCCAGTCTCTTTAAGATGATGTACATACTTCTCAATAATTCGGATGACCTTTGTATTCATTATCAGTCATTTGCCTTATTTTTCAGGTATACCAGCCTGCTGAGAAAATAGATTCAATTAATGATTTGCATGGACCTCTTCATGTTGAGGAGGTATGTTCCATGACCTTATATTCTATTCACCACTGTTCCAAACTTCCAGTAGTCTTTATCAGCCTACTGAAAGCTTTGAAGGCTTAACCTCAGGCTATTTACTTTAATTTTACACTGTGAGTACCTCGTTTAAGGAATTGTTCTGTCATAGTACGTTAATTCTGTATTGTTTTGCCTGGTTTGAGGACTGGAGTAGCTTGGTCCATCGCCATCTCATGCCTCTTAAGCACTTCCTATTTCTTTTCTATTGTCAGATTCCTGAAGAAGAGAAAAATGCTGGTCCACGTGACCGTTTGGTTCACGTTATTCACTTCTTCAAAGATAACCAGGTACCATTGTTTTAATGCTTCTTTGCAGTCCTAAAGCTTCACAGCTGTATTTATGGTTTATGGATTCCATATATGGTTTTGAATCCAACAGATGCGATTCCTAAAAGTACTGGCAATTTGTAGTTGACATGATTGAGAAGATGTGCATTGTGTCACTGCTGATTTTTGGCAAACCTATTCTAGAAAAAGTTATTGAGGAGCAACATGATAGTGGTTTGATGTGTGCCTCTTGAAATGCTAGCTTCGGGTTTATGTGTAAAATCTATCAAAAGTGTCTTCTTTTATAAGCCTAAGAAACTGGTGTGCTGTATTGTTATGTGAGAGTCCAGAATTTTGTATGAAAATTTGGTATACCTTTAAACCATTGATGCTGGCGATTTCCAAAACCATTTCGTGCAAACAGAGAAATGTTTGCTGAGTTTGGATGATTTGAATTAACGGCTGGACTAAATTTGTGGTTGATTAAGAAGATTTTGCAAAAGCGAAATAAGTTGGAAACAAAATAGAAGGAAATAGAGACAGGTTTAACATCTATGGTGCTTATTGTGATATTTCCAGCCTTTTCTATTGTTCCGTATATTGGTCTTTTTGCACACCTTTTGAGAAGCAATAATACTTCGTAGGTAGGTTGTTGTCATTGAAACAGTTACTGCCATCTTTGCAGCACATGCAATACTATGGAGATCCGTTTTTCTTCCTTATTCATGATGGTGAGGCATTGTCTGACATTAAAGTGCGCATTCAGAAGAAATTTCAGGTTCCTGATGAGCAGTTCCTCAAGGTGCGGTCTCAACCTTTTTAATTCGTTTATGGTTAATTTCTGCACCCTTTTTTTTTCTGTTCACTACTGTTGTGAAGACACCTTAGGCATAGCTAATGTACTGTATGCTTTTTATTGCTGGCATGCTATCATTCGGCATATTACTTTATTATGTTAATTAAATCGTCTGAAATCAATGTGGAAAGTGCTAGAGTCAACTTATGTTGAATAATATTTGCATTGTAGTTCCCCCCCTAACTAATTATGTAGAAATATGCATATCTTGGTTTCAATTGGAGGAATATTGTTTCCAGTTTTACACTTCTGTTGGTGTTTCATCTTTTTATGTTTCCTTGCATCTTGTTGGATGTTATGTGATGTTATGTTGGTTTGTTTCAGTGGAAATTTGCTCATGTTGCATACAATCGCCCGGAATACCTCCAAGACACAGACATTGTATTGGGCCGATTTCAGGTAGATTATATGTTCGTTTGGGTGTTGGATAGCAGAAATATACGGCTTATCTCATTTGTTCTCGCTTGTGTTTCCTCAAATAGAAATATATTTATGGAGCATGGGAGCATTCCCTAGGACTGGAGCACTCAGATATGTTCACAAAAAGAGCATACATGGCCAGTCAGGTATTAACAATAAAGACCGCCAACACATAACGGGTATGTTAACATAGTGTATTCTCAAGTAGATCTTAACAATTGCAGAACCGCCATTCTTTTGAAAAGCCGGTGAAGATCTACAACTAAAGATGGTGATATATTCACCACTTCAACGTGACGTATCCTCAGAATCTGACAGTTCCTTGGATGGCCAAGAACACCGTCTTAATTTATCCACACCCTGCCGATGAATTGGCGGTTCAGTCCATGATCATGGTTTGCTTTTGACCTGTAGTTATACAGATGTAGAACCGGCTATGAGGGGGTGCTGTGCTGAGTCATTATTTTTGTGGGAGATGTATGCGGATGGGGTGTGTTGTGGCCTGTCGAAAGAAATTTTCCATTTGGTTGGCTGTAAAGGGTTCTATATGGCGCAAATTTTCATAGTTCAGTTTGTTGGAATATTTTGTAACCTGTATTTTTTGCATAGTTATTTTTTGCTTCTCAAGTGGTTTTATGGTGGTAATCTCGTCTGTTGACATAATCTGGGTGATGCCTCGCCTGGACCACCATTCCCACTTAAGGTTTTCTTAACAGCAAATATATCCACATCTATAAAAATCTCGGTTACAGTGTTACATCACATGCTTGGATCCAGTGATGGAGTCAACACAATGACACTAGCCATAGGAATTTTTAGATTGCAGGTATAGGATAAAATAAGGAGTTGTATGTCCCTAGGTCCCAAGGATGCCAGTGATTGTACATGCTCCTCGAGCAATGCCGAATCCTCAATTTGAGGTACTGGTAGCTTGTATAAATACCTAAATTAGAGTGATAAGAAACAAAGTTTCTGATGTGATCAATGAGAAACAGAAGTTACATTGCATTATTTGTATGCTTTGTCCAGAGCATGCTGGTGCAAAATCGATAAAAAGTAATCGCAGAAGAACAATGCAAGGAAGAAAATGTGAGGATTTCAAGATTTTCTAACCTTGAATATTCTCTTTGCTTGTACTTCACGGTGCTCAAAAGCTAAGTTCATTTCGGGAAGAAGACCCCCTAACCCTATTAAAGGAAAAAATAATGAAATATGCCCGTTTTGTGCCCCGTAGGCTCCAACCAAAAGTCCACAGAACGTCCATCCTACAGCCGAGAGCACGCACAGGGGGCGATTGCCTTTGAGGTCACACAGTTGCATGACACTATCTGATAGGTGCATTTTTTTGCTTGCAATTACTTTGCGGTGTTATAATTTACACCATTAGCTGAGAGGGTTCAAAATGATCCAAATACAAATAATTTAAAAACAAATATAAATAACTTTGAAAAAATCAAAAAAATTGCAAAAAAACAAATTTTGGTGGGCTAGAGTTGTCCCCGCTCCACCAAGCCGCGCCGCCGCAGCTCCGGCCGTTGAATATCTCTGGCGGTGGCACCGCCTTTTCCTTCAACCGAGTCACTCCACTGCAAGCCTCCCTAGCGTAGCGCACTCCGGTCGTCGACCATCTCCAGCGATGGCGGCCTCGCAGGGCAACCAAGTCACCGAGGTGGCGATGGGGCGGAAATTCACCGCGGCGGCGGGGCGGCCAAGTCACCGAGGCGGCGGCGGGGCGGCCAAGTCAACGCAGCGGCGGCGGGGCGGCCAAGTAACCGTGGCGGCGGTGTGGCGGCGAAGTCCCGCGTCGGCCTCACACCGATGGGATCTGGTGGTGGAGACGAAGAAGCTGACATGTGCGGCCCAGCAGTGAGCCGGCCTGCCTGTCAGTGGGGCCCCGTTGTCAGCGGGAAAATAAAAATAAAACAAAGAAGTTGGCTGTGGTGGGCTGCATCGGAAAGAAAAAAAAGCTGGAGGTTGGGCTGAAAAAGGCCCAAAACTGTTTTTTTAAGCTGTGTCTCCAATTATTATAGAACATTTTTAAGTAGTTTAGTGTTTCAAACTTAAGTGAACAAATATAAAAGTAATCATGAAATATTTAGGTTCTACGTTTTGTGATTCACGTGAATATCATATGCCTTATTTTTATTATGAGATTTCGCAACGAGTTTGACCTAGATTTGAAATGGGAGCAAAGAAAATTCAAAAATGAAAAAAGGAAAACCAGCGCATAGAGTCATGATATGTAATGTAGTACCTAAGAAAAATACCAAATATGGCATATCAATGTTTCAGAGAAAAACTCTTCACAAAAATGGCACCAAGGAGGACTTCACTTGGCTTTCTTCCCAATTAAGCTTGGTTTGTGTAAGTTATATAGCAAAATTTTGAATCTTGACCCCATTTTTGGCAGTGATGTGCATCTTTCCATTGCCTAGAATTTTGTAACTAGGGATTTTTGAGTTTCCACATAAAAATAGATTTTCCATTTTATTAGTGGCCAAAAGGGGCAAAACATGTGGTTTTTTGTGAAGTGGCTACCAAGAGCATTGTATAGAATGCCACCACTCCAATTTTCATGGGTGGGGCACCTTCTAGGATGGCCAGATCCGAGGTTTCATGAATTTTCTCGCCCTGTAGCCATATACTAAATTATTTTTGAGCTAAATCCATTTGAATTCAAATTTGAACCGGGGGTATATAAACTAGACTTCAAAAAATTTAGGTAAAGATACCTGGAGGTTCCCTGAAGGTGTAGAACCCCATAACAAGTCGCAAACTTGGGGGGCCCTACCCACCTGGCATACATGGCGGGCACTGCGAGTTTGACCTAGATTTGAAATGGGAGCAAAGGAAATTAAAAAAAAACAAAAAAATGAAAGCCAGCGCATAAAGTCATGATATGTGATGTACTACCTAGGAAAAATACCAAACATGGCATACCAACGTTTCATAGGAAAACTCTTCACAAAAATGACACCAAGGAGGACTTCAATTGGCTTTCTTCCCAAATGAGCTTGGTTTGTGCAAGTTCTGTAGCAAAATTTTAAATCTTGACCCCATTTTTGGCAGTGATGTTCATCTTTCCATTGCCTACAACTTTTGTAACTAGGGATTTTTGATTTTCCACATAAAAAATAAATTTTCCATTTTATTAGTGGCCAAAAGGGGCAAAACATATGGTTTTTGGTGAAGTGGCTACCAAGAGCATTGTACAGAATGCCACCACTCCAATTTTCATGGGTGGGGCACCTTGTAGGATGGCCAGATCTGAGGTTTCATGAATTTTCTCGCCCTGTAGCCATATACTAAATTATTTTTGAGCTACATCCATTTAAATTCAAAATTAAACTAGGGCTATATAAACTACACTTCAAAATATTTGGGCAAAAGTACCTGGAGGTTCCTTGAAGGTGTGGAACCCCAGAACAAGTCACAAACTTGAGGGCCCCACCCACCTGGCACACACGGCGGGCACCGCGAGTTTGACCTAGATTTGAAATGGGAGCAAAGGAAATTAAAAAACATCAAAAAATGGAAAGCTAGCGCATGGAGTCATGATATGTGATGTACTACCTAGGAAAAATACCAAACATGGCATACCAATGTTTCATAGAAAAACTCTTCACAAATAATGGCACAAAGGAGGACTTCACTTGGCTTTCTTTCCAATTGAGCTTGGTTTGTGCAAGTTCTATAGCAAAATATTCAATCTTGACCCCATTTTTGGCAGTAATGTGCATCTTTACATTGCCTACAACTTTTGTAACTAGGGATTTTTGATTTGCCACATAAAAAATGGATTTTCCATTTTATTAGTGGCCAAAAGGGGCAAAAGATGTGGTTTTTCATGAAGGGGCTACCATGGGAACTATGGAAAACTCCACCACTCAATTTTCACAGGTGGGGGATCTTGTAGGAAGGCCAGATCCAGAATTTGAGTAAGTATCTCGCACCAGAGCCATATACTGAATTATTTTTGAGCTAAATCCATTTAAATTCAAATTATGGGTACAAAAACTACACTTCAAAAAAATCGGGGAAAAATACATAGAGGTGTCCTGAAGGTGTGGAACCCTAGAACTCATCGCAAACTTGGGTCCCCCACCAACCTATCACAGACGGCGGGCACCGCAAATTTGACCTAGATTTGAAATGGGAGCAAAGGAAATTCAAAAAATTCAAAAAAAATGGAAAACCAGCGCATGGAGGCATGATATGTGATGTAGTAAAAATACCAAATTTGGCATATCAAGATTTTATGTAAAGGTTCCTTCAGAAAATATAACATTTCCAGCTCTCCTTATGAATGACTATGAAATGTGCATAGAGAAACTTAAACAAGTCAACCTAGCACTAGCGTATGGACATGCCAACATAGCAAAAAATAATTTAGAGATACCAATAAAAAGTTATGATTTTAGATAGTTTAAACACTTCAGTTTAGATTTGTTTGTGAAAATGTCTGCCAGAAACTTTTGTTACTCAGGAGCAGCCTAGCTGCGCCCGCTGGCCTGCGGGGCCAACTTCTGACCCTGCACTGACTTGGGTATCTGCTTTTATCGTGGCAGTTGGCCTGCGGCTGACTTGCGGGGCCCCCGTAAAAAGGAGAAAATTCGTGCTGTGTGGGATTTGATCCCTGCACCTCAGGTCACAGAGCACGGAACTGGGGCTGGTAGGACTTGTTGCTTTGTAAGCTACACATACCTTATTGAACTATCATAGCTGGTCATCTTCTTCCTCCGTTCGGTCTGGGAGATGTACGGCCATGGGTTCGTGCTTGTGTGCCCACGCGCCCGAGTTGCGGTTGTCCGAGGATGTGGTGGCGGGAGCAGCTGGTTGGCCTGCGGCATGAGATAGAGCCGCCTAACCTGCCGGCCGATTCGAATGGATCTGGTGCGGGAGCAGAGGAGACGACCGGCGTTCGACCTATACTATCATCTACGTGGTGTGGGAGGATGACATGAGGCACATCAGTGAAGCACTGTTGACTCGCCGCCGCCGTCGGCCACCATGACCGATGAATCTGCCGCCGCCGTCGGCCACCGTGACCGACGAATCTGCCGCTACCGTTGGTATCTCGGGAAGAGAAGAATGCCTGGAAAGAGGATGCGGCACGGTCCGCTGCTGTCGGAGATGGTCGTGGCGCCGCCGCCGGTGTCGGCACCGACAGAGATGTGCGACTGCCTTTTCTGGCTCGGTCAATTTCGGCTCGGCTGCATGTTGACTAGCTTGGCAAAAACCTATCCCACATGGACCCACAAAATTTGTATTTGTTATATTTTGTTAAAAAGCCCTCTAAATAATTGGCTATCCAACTTTATGAAATCCTTCTATTACATGCAACAAAGGCATCTCTGACCGCAAACACATTACCCCACGCACAGGAACAACTTGGAGGCTTTGGCCCAAACAGGAAAAAGCCGCTATTTGCTGAAACAGCAGAATAGAGGCTTCGATACATTTTTCCCGAAGCGTCTGTCCTACAAATGGGAGATCCTGGAGAAAATACTAATAGGTCCGTCCCTCTTCACTTTCGATGAACTTAGGATCATTTTAAAGATAAGAACAAATCTACAGTTCGACCTCTTCACACCGTAACTTGATCGCTAGCAGCCCACAGACTAGCTCCTTGTGCAACGGTGTGCTCAGGGCATCTCCAGTGGGCCGACCCATTTCGGTGTCCGAAGCGGTCCGAAAGGGTCCGTTTCGGTTGGGCCGCGGACAGCAAATCCCACGCGGACAGCGCCGGTCCGTTTAGGTAGGTGGGTGCGCCCAGCGGGGCAACCCATTTTTTTGGCCCACGTCCGAACTGTGGCTAGTTTTTCTCTCATTTTGCTTATAGTTTAGAAATAAAAAATAGATTACAACAAAATCTTAAATTAGTGCAAGATGCATTACAAATAGTTTGCAAATAAAAACTTCAAATGTTTTACAACATAATTAACTAAAATCTAAATAAGTTAAAATGGGGTTGTTTCTAGGGTTGGTGACGGGGTTGTTCCCCGCATGAATCCAAATATGGTTCACAAAATCTTTATGGAGGGCGAGGTGGGTTGCCCGATCTATAATCTCATGATGTGTATGAAGAAATTCTTGAAAAGAAGACGGTACAAGGTTGGAGCAACCAACTCACCCTGAAAATCCCACCCCTGATCATAGACGCTATCATCACGCTCCTCTTTAACAATCATGTTATGCATGATCACACAAGCAGTCATGACCTCCCACATCTGCTGAACACTCCATGCCTTAGCTGGGTGGCGAACAATGGCCCAACGAGACTGAAGAATACCAAATGCTCACTCCACATCTTTCCGGCAAGCCTCTTGCTCTTTGGCAAACCGATCATATTTTTCCGCAGTTGGATTACGATGTGTCTTCACAAAAATAGGCCACTCAGGATAGATACCATGAGCTAAGTAATACCCCTTGGTGTATGTATGGCCCATAACCTCAAAACTCACTGATGGGGCTTGCCTTCTGCAAGCCTCCCAAACACAGGGGATCGTTGGAGGACGTTGATATCATTATGAGACCCTACCATGCCAAAAAAAGAATGCCAAATCCATAGATCTTGGCTACCAATGGCCTCAAGTATGACCGTGCAACCCTCATCATGCCCTGAATACTGCCCTTGCCATGCAAATGGGCAGTTCTTCCACTCCCAATGCATACAATCTATGCTTCTGATGGCGCGGTGATGATGGTGCCAGAAAACTTGTTGGCTTGTAGTAAATGACCGGCCAGTTGGAAAACCCTAAGAGAAGGTTTTGATGAATATAGCAGCAAGTTTTCCCTCAGTTAAGAAACCAAGGTATATCGATCAGGAGAAGAGTAGACAATACGACTGAAGGTGATGCTTGATAGCCTAGTGACACTCCAACAAGGGCGCCATTTCACGATAAAACGAGTTAGCGCGTCTTCAGCTAGTAGAAACGTGGAACCTGCACACACACAACCAAGTACTTTGTTCCCAACTTGCGATGAGGTTGTCAATCTCACCGGTTTGCTTAAAACAAAGGGTATGAGCGTATCGAGTGGAAAATGATAATGGTATGCGAGTAAAGTAAATAGTGCAAGTAAAGTAAATAGGTGATAGCAATATGATGGAAATAGGACCGGGGTCACAGTTCACTAGTGGTGTCTCTCCATAAGATAAATAACACATGCTGGGTAAACAAATTACAGTTGGGCAATTGATAGAATAAAGATAAACGTGATATGTCAAGAAGATCACTATGCGATTTACTCTGGGCAGTACAACAAAATACATAGACCGCCATCTAACTGCATCTATGACTAATAATCCACTCACGGGGATATTATCCGAATACCCCATGAGTATTAAGTCGCGAACAACAGATAATTGCATTAAGCAAAGTGTGTAATGTAAACAAAGCATATGCCCTCGAGCATATGAATGTTGTTTTCTCCCTAGTAGCAACAACACATCTACAACCTTAGAGGTTTCTGTCACTCCCCCAGATTAAATAGAGGCATGAACCCACTATCGAGCATAAATACCCCCTCTTGGAGTCACTAGCAACTACTCGGCCAAGATAGCTACTAACAACGGAGAGCATGCAAGATCATAAACAACATAGAGATAACATAAGATATATTTCAGTATAGCAACTCAATCATAACACCAATATTCATCGGATCCCAACAAACCAAACATGTAGAATTATATAACGGTGATCTCAATCATGTAGGGCAGCTCATGAGATCTAAACATGAAGCACATGGTGGAGGAGACAACCATCTAGCTACTGCTATGGACCCATAGTCCAAGGTAGACTACTCACTCATCGCTCCGGAGGCAAGCATGGCGATGAAGAAGACCTCCGGTGGCGATTCCCCTCTCCGGCAGGGTGCCGGGAAGAGCTTCTGGACCCTCCTGATCTTTGGGTCGACGGCGGCGGCGGATTGCGATGTGTTCTGGAAAATTGATCGGGTACTTAGGTTTTTTCCGTCGGGGGGTCTTTATAGGTGAAGGGGCATCGTCAGAGGTGGACCGAGGTGCCCTCACACATAGGGGGCGCGGCCAGGGGCTAGCCCACGCCGCCCTGGTGTGTGGGGCCCTTGTGGACCCCCTCCGACTCCTCTTCAGATCCCTGGAAGCTTCCGAGAAAAATAAGACTTCAGGAACTTGTTTCGTCCAATTCCGAGAATATTTCCTGTGTAGCTTTTCTGAAACACAAAAACAGCAGAAAACAGGGAACTGGCACTGTGGCGACTTGTTAATAGGTTAGTTCTAGAAAATGCATAAAAGTGCCACGAAGTGTAACGAAACAGTAGGCAAATGGTGTAAAAACAAGCATGGGGCATCAAAAATTATAGATACGTTGGAGACGTATCAAGCATCCCCAAGCTTAACTCCTGCTCGTCCTTGAGTAGGTAAGTGATAACAAAAGAATATTTTTTGAGGTGACATGCACCTACACAATCTTGATCATATATGTAAGCATTTGTGAGCTGGGATCATAAGAACTTAAAACATGGGCATGAAAGATATAATCTTGACAATAAAAACTTAGCAACCATGTTATAACATGAAAATGAACACAAACAAAAGATCATGAAAATGAAACAATGAAAGTCAAACGTGTGTTCAAATCATAAGGAAAAACATACAAATGGTTTTCAGCTTGTCCTTCATGGAGAGCAAAACATAAATGCATAGGACACCTTCAAGTTTAAGAGGGCGACTAGATACAAATAATTTAAGAACAAGTGAAACCAACAATATGAATCAATCAATGAAAACTTTAGGACAATGCACATTATACTAAGAATGACAACTATGCTCTCTTAATGGTGCATAAAGATAGAAGGTGGTGACTCAACATAAAAGTAAAAGAAAGGCCCTTCGCAGAGGGAAGCAGTGATTGCAAGTTTTATAGACCTTTAAAAATTATGTTACTTACCGGCTTTGAGCTCTCATTGCCCCCATCATAAGCATCTTGAATGGTTAAAGTTAATGCGAGAACAATTATGATGCATATGCTTGACAAATCATAAGTCGAAAACCTCATGCCCCGTGAATACGAGGAACCAAACCTCATGCTACTTTACTTAGAGTCCCAAGCAAGGCTCTTGTCATTGTAAGTATATATGTATCATCGAGAACCGCCAACGGGGTACCTCCGTGCCCGATGACATGGAACAAGCCCACATCAAAATGACAGGACAAGCAGACAATGAACACCTCGACATCTCTTTTATTTGCCATTTGTTTAGCTTTTTATTTTGAGATGCGTCGTCGAATGTCCACTATGGGTATGCTGCAAATTTCCACCATGAATTATGCATGGCTTAGATTGGCAGCCCAGGCGTTTCCCTAACACATATACAAACTCCATGATCCCCGCAAGATTCCCAATTCATTTCACACCGCGGGCATCCATAAACTAAAGATCACGATATCAACTCAAATAAGAAGTGCAATGTTGAAAGCTTGCCCCGTGACAGCATGGTTGGGCTAGTCTCCAACTTACAACTTGCAAGCATAACAACTCAACATAAGAGACCACAATGTCAAATTTTTAAGAACAAGAAAAAGTAAAGTGTGCCTTCTGGTTCGTGAGAGCTTTACTAACCAATTTTCGCATAACACTGGTAAGAGTTTAATTTCAAGAGAAAATAAAAGCAAGTCAAATTTACTTGGAATAGCAAATTGCTAGTAGGTATGTATGGTGGACACTTTGGAAAACTTTGGTTTTTAGGGGTTGGATGCACGAGTAGAGCTCATACTCAGTACAAGGCGAGGGCTAGCAAAAGACTGGGAGCGACCAACTAAGAGAGCAATAATGGCCATAATCATGCAAAGCGACAAAGCGACATTAAAAGAAGCATAAGATGGTATCAAAAGTCAAAAACTAAATGATCATAGAGGCTATTGGCGACTTTGTAAGAGTCCAACATGTGTGAGCATGCGCCAAGTCAACCCAAATAAAGCATCAAGGAGAAAACCAAAATAATGCTTCCAAACAATAAAAATAACGCATGATTTTTTCAAAGGCTCATTAAGCAATCTCAGTTATTTGAGACAAGTCATGTGACAGCAAAACCACTAAGCATACTATCAAAAAGACATCAAGCATGACATGAAAAAGCCTAAGCCGCAATCTACACAAGCTCCTTCTTGTACCACTTTTTTGCATAAAGCTTTTTCTCTTTTCCAACACCATTTGAATTTTTTTTAAGACACCTCTGAAAGGACACAGATGTCGCCTAGAGGGGGGGGGTGAATAGGCGATTAAAACTTTTACGAAAGGCTTGTACAAATGCGGAAATAAACTAGCGTTTAATTTGTCAAGCTTACAAAACCTAAATAGACTAGGCTCACCTATGTGCACCAACAACTTATGCTAAGCAAGACAAGTAGCAAGGTGATAGCAAGATATATAACTTCAAGCACGATGGCTATCACAAATGTAAAGTGCATAAGTAGTGGAGCTCGGATAAGAGTTACCGAGGCACGAAGGAGACAAAGATGTATCCCGAAGTTCACTTCCAAGGAAGCTAGTCTCCGTTGGAGAGGTGTGGCGGCTTAATGCACTCCGAACGCCACAAAGGCCTCACCTTGAGATGTGGTAGCACAATGCTCACCAAATGCCACAAAGGCTCACCTCAAGATGCGGAGGCACGCTACGCACCGAACGCCACAAAGGCTCACCTTATTCTCCTCGTGCCCTCGCACAAAGCAAGATGCCACGATCCACTATGGGACACTTGAGGGCGGTCACCGAACCCGTACAAGCTTGGGGCAATCTCCACAACTTAATTGGAGGCTCCCAAGAATCACCACAAAGGCACCACAAAGGTTGGGGAATCTCCACAACTTAATTGGAGGCCCCAAGTATATGCCACAAAGGCCACTAAGCCGTCTAGGGTTCCAAGAACCCAAGAGTAACAAGCTCACGAACTTTCACTTACCGAATCTCCGAGGAGAACTCAAACCGATGCACCAAATGCAATGGCAAGAGCACACAAAGTGCTCAAATCCTTCTCACTCAAATCCTACCAAAGCAACTAATGCTATGGAGAGATATGAGAGGAAGAACAAAGGAAATCAACAAATGAACTCCAAGATCTAGATCCCAATGGTTCCCCTCACTTAGAGGAGAAATTGATTGGTGGAAATATAGATCTAGATCTCCTCTCTCTTTTCCCTCAAGAAGATGCAAGAATCATTGGAGGGAGAGGGAGAGAGAGCAAAGCTTCAAGGTCAACAATGGAGGAATGAGAGAATAGGAAGCTACACAGCCCAAGGAAGAAGAAGGGGGCCTTATATAGGTCCCCCACGAAAACTAGCCGTTGCTGGGCACTAGGGCCGGAGTCTCCGGCCTAGAGGACCGGAGTCTCCGCCCTAAGTGACTCCAGGGCCGGAGTCTCCACCCCTGGGCCGGAGTCTCCGGTGCCCCGGGGTCATTCGGGGGCCTCAGGACGGACTAAGCAGGTGCCAGGCCGGAGTTGGGCCAGAGACTTTGCGTCTCGGGCCGGAGACTCCGGCCACCAAAAACTGGCAGAAACACCAACACGAAAACGACCATAACTTGAGCATCCGGACTCCGTTTTTGATGATCTTGGGCTCGTTGGAATCACAACAACGAGCTCTACAAGTATATGCATAGAAACATCATAGTCCAACAAGGGAGGATAAAACCAAATGATGAGAGGTTTGACCTCTCTTCAAAGTCGAACCGGTAAAACCTCCAAACACCAAAAACACAATGAGTGTTTCATGCAAAATCCCTTTTTGATGAGTTAGAGCTTGTCATGGAATTAACCACAAGCTCTAAAACCTCACATGGATAAAAGCCAAATAAGAACCAAGAAAGATGATGGCAAATATGCAAAGGTTTGAGCTCTCTTCGAACGATGCGGTTAAGTTACTCACTCGAGAGCCCCTCTTGATAGTACGGCTACCAATCCTATAACCCGGTCTCCAAACTAACACAAGAGACCGGTAAGAAGGAAACCCTATCAAGAACATACCTTTTCCTTGTGCATTCAACTTGAGCTAGATTATGACCATCTTGTCTTCCTCAAGTTGGAACACCTTTCTTGATCTTGATTGCTTGGTGAAGTCTTGCGAATTGCTCCCCCATAAATCAATATGGGAAAGACTCTCTTAGGAATATCTTCACATAGACATTACCACCAAATAGAATACATGCATCAAGCATATAATCTCCTTGAGATGGCATATCTTGAACTTGACTTATCATCCATGAAGATGATCACCACTTAATAATATCCTAGCCTTGTATCCTTCCTTCTTCCTTCATGATGATGATGTCTTGAAGGTAAACACAAATGTCCACTCAATTATATTCTTCAAGACATAGTTGCAATAAGCTCAATTCTCATATGACCATTCTTCCGATATTTCCTTGAATAACACATTGGTCATCACTTAAAGTTCTTCATCACTTTGACTTGATCAACCTTGTATCCTTCCTTCTTCCTTCATGATGATGATGTCTTGAAGGTAAACACAAATGTCCACTCAATTATATTCTTCAAGACATAGTTGCAATAAGCTCAATTCTCATATGACCATTCTTTCGATATTTCCTTGAATAACACAATGGTCATCACTTAAAGTTCTTCATTTGATCCTTCTTACAACCTTGAAGCCAACATATGGTTCAAGCATTGTCTATGGACATGTCCTACAAATATAACTCAATGCAAACATTAGTCCATAGAGATTGTCATTAATTACCAAAACCACACATGGGGGCTCCATGCTCTTTCAATCTCCCCCATTTTGGTAATTGATGACAATCTCTTTGAGAGGGTTTATATAATGAATTTAAAGAACCAAAATGGTTGCACTAACATCAAATACTACAAAAGTATGTGATGTTAGTAAAACCACCATATATAGAGCAAACTCCCCCACAATCTATGCACGTGTAAATGATCTTGATTTCATTGGATATATTGCCAACCAAGGTTGTTGGTGGAGTTTCCTCTATATACTCAACCATGCAAAGCATGAAAGGCAAATGCTTAAGAACAAAACCAAAGCATAAAACCCAATTCCCTTTAAACCCTCGAAACTTCTCCCCCATTGGCACCAATTGCCGAAATGGGCAGAAAAACTTAGAAGGCCAATATAGTGAGAGTTCCTCCATAATGTGTGCATAAACCAAAAGTATAATTGAAAAAATATGCACATATCCAAATATGAAAACTCGGAGGAAATCAACCTATATTGAGGATCAAAGATTGCAAATAAAATAAGATCACATGGTGGATAAACTTCAACAAATGAAGAGAGCAATCAATCGATCCAAAGAACAAATCGAATAAAGATATTATGATAAGACCAAAAGGGTGCTCTAAATAATATGAGGAAGCTCCCCAAGGTTTGTGCACAAAATATTCTATTTGAATTAAAGTATGAGGTGCATAAACATGGAATCATCACTCCCTCAATATTATTCAAAACAAAATGATACCAAGTGAAGTCAATTACTATGATAACCGCAAAATGGTGCTTTAAATGAAATGAGGAAGCTCCCCAAGGTACGTGCACAAAAATGGAATGTTTGCATTTGAATACAATTTGCACAACATGGAATCCTCACTCCCTCAATAACATTTAAAACGCAACCATTTGCAAGAGATCATAGAGAAGAAATTAAGCTTAACACTTGCATCAAACAAATGGTTGAGCAACAAGCAAGGGACAACATATTAAAAGGCTCAACCAAAGGAATGTGTGATATGAATGACAAAGCATATTATAAGACTAATACAAGGATAAGCATAGAGCATCCACATAGTCTTTAATGAAAGAAATTGCTTAGCATTCCATCCCAACATATAAGGTTCAAATAAGATATCAAATAAGGAGATATCATCTCTCATGTGTATAAGTTTCTAAGTAGACAACATCACCAAGATAATTATCACAAAGAAACATGTACACACAAAATAGATACTAATAATAGAACATGATATCCAAAATGAAGTCATGCAATATACCAATGAGATTTTTTGCTTTTAAAGCACGACCAAAGGCTCAAATTTTCTTATTGTATATTGATGAACTTCAACCACAAACAAGTCAAAGACATCACAAATATCAACAAGGGAAAGAAGATAGTTGGGATGCTTTGAGAAAAGCAACAAGTATCACAAAGATGGATATAACCTGGGGCATATGCACAAGAAATTTCAGGTCCAAAAGATATACAGAGAATTTTTACGAATTTTTACGGTGCAGCACCAAAAATAGTTTCAGGACAACAACATCCTCAAATCTTTACCTCACTCGAATTAGAGGCTTCTCTTGGCACATGTCGTCGTGGTGAAACAACATATGCCATAGGATGGCTTAAATGGGGGCCGACGAGATGCTGGAGGATTCGGGAGAGGGGAACGAGCTAAAGAGCCCGACAGAAAGGAACACAGATCTACCCAGGTTCGGGGCTCTCGTAAGGAGATAACACCCCTACTCCTGCTCTAGTTGCTTTATATTTGGATCGATGGAGTATACAACAATGGTGCTTCCTAGCTCTCTGCTAGAGAAGGAAGAATAACAGCTAAGTGTAGGAACCCAAGGTGACCAACAAACCTCCAACCCTTTTCTAGGACTCCCTGTGCCACCTTATATAGTGGTGGCCAGGGTTACAACGGTCATAGAAGACCAGGAGACACCAACTACACTCCAAACAGGACTTGCTGTCGAGGGCAGACGCCCATGACTTTCTCCCTGATTGCTCTCGATGGGACTCCCCTTGCTGTACCTTGTACTTGCAGGACTGTGACCTTACCACTGTGAGGTAAGCTTGTACTTGTGCACAGTGAGGGTAGGTAACCTCCACTGTGCACCCTGCCATCACCCTGCTACCATGCTTGGATGTTTTCTTCCTTGATTGTAGCGATGTGACACCTTGGTTGACTTAAGTATCCCGGATATGACCGTTGGCCATATCCTGGACATATATGCCGGACCTACGACATATGAAGGTCGGGTAATCCGGCCTCCCCTGCTCCTGCACAACACACAGAATAGATAGGCCGGCATATCTAAGTATATGCCGGCACTCCTCAGTTAGTATTCCGGTTAATCCGGCATATCCAGACATCAGCCGGGATATACATATATGCCGGCCTGGCCGATGCTCCTATATTCCGGCCAGGCCCTTCCCTTGGTCAACCGGTACAAAAGTCAACCATGAACCTTGTATCTTTCTAGCCTCTTGACCCTACCGGGGGTCATCCCCCCGACACTAGTCCCCGAAGCTGCCGAGGTTCCCCAGTCATAACTGTGGAGCCTCGACAGGTTCAACATATCTTCTTTTCATTATACTCCGGTTCTCCGGATTGTATGCCGGGACATCCGCACATATCCCGGCCACTGTTTCTTCTCCCAATGTTATTCCGGACGGTCCCGAGGGTATTCCGGACGGAACATATACATCGGGCAGTTATTCCGACATATAGACGAGTCTTCCTCGAGAAGCCACGCCTGACAGTTTGCATCGAAACTTGGAACCGTCCTGTCACCTCGAACGGTCACACACGACGTGACGGTTCACAGTGCAGTTACTCCTCGCCATCATTGCGTCATGGCACGGTTACAGGAACCGCCGCCCCACTCTGTGCCGCCACGTGGCGGCTCGCCACAGAAACGGTCGGGGGAGTGGAGCACTATCCTCCCCACGACCCTTACCTGGCAGGCATATAAATAGGGCGGCAGGGGTAAACTTCTCTTTTTACCCCCCCGCCATCGTCTTCCTCCTCTGCTCCTCTGCCTCCTGCGCTCCACCGCCGGAACGAAGAACAGAGAACAGCATCGCCGCCGCCGTCGACCTGCTCCCCGCCGACGCCGACGCTTCTACGACGCCCGACATCTCTGTCGACGACGCCGCCGCCGCCGCATCTCTCCTTCGCGACACTGCTGGGAGATTGGACCTCCTCCCGCACGCTCGTTGCCGCCGTTCCGCCGCCGTCGACCAAGCTCCGGTGAGTTTCTCTTTCCCTCTGTTCTTCCTCTTTCACGCTTTTCTGTGGCTTTGCACCGGTAGCCACACTTGCATAGATCTACCGCAGTTTCTCTGCTTGTTTTCCCGTTGATTCGACTAGCATTGCTAGCAACGCTCGCAGGTGTTCTTCCTTAGAAGTTTTACCCTTGTTTGTTTCTATTTTTAACCGCCTCGGTAGATCTTGTATCTCTGCTAACATTGGTGAGGGCGGTATGCCGGAGAGACTAACCTCCCTCTTTTCTCCGGCCTTGATAGGATTAACATCACGGGACTCCGGCTCTCACGCCTTGTCCCGGCCATCAAGATGGCATCATCAAGCATGACGGGTACCTCGGCCTCGGAGGAAGATAACTCGGCCCGGGTCCAAGGACGCTCCGGCTGGGAGGGGTCGGAGGTTACCCCGGCCGACATATCCTGGGTCACCTCCACCAGGAGAGTGCCGGAGGGAGTTGCATGCCGGCTACCGGCAGGAGAGACTGCGCCGGCACCCGAACCCGGCGAACGCGTCGTCTTCATCGCTCACTTCGAGCGGGGTTTCGGCTTGCCGGTGTCGGACTTCTTCCGGGACATCCTCGACACCTACGATCTACAACCTCATCATATCCCGGCCAATGCCGTGATGATCCTCTCCGCCTTCGCTGCTTTTTGCGAAGGCTATGCCGGCATAGAGCCCTTATCCCAAGGCTGGGCGAAGTACTTCCAACTGCGGAAGCTAGTCATCCAAGAGCCGCCCCGGAGCAAGGATGAGCCGCAGGAGACAGCCCAGGAGAAGAAGGACCGCCCCATGACCCTATGCGGCGCGACGACCATCATGTCCCGGAAGGGCTCGGACTTCCCCAAGGTGGAGTTCTTTGAGTCTTGCAAGAAGTGGCAGAAAAGCTTCTTCTACGTCAAGAACACCACTGACGAGGATCTGCTCAACCTGCCGCCATTTGTGGACGAGCCACCTTTGGCCATGAAGAACTGGACTTACAACCCGAAGAACTCGGTGATGCCGGTTGAAAGGGCATTTCCCTAATAAATGTATTTTGGTGTTTGTTAACAACATTTGGTGAATTAACCATTCTATTTAAGTTATGCAGATTTTCTAGGTTAATTCAGGATCTCACGGAGGTTCACCCAAAGAGGGAAGAAAAGATCGAAGCCCGTAGTCCTGTAGTGGAGTTAGGGCTTAGTGGTCTTATAGGGTGCTTCGCGAAGGTGGAATTGGTGGAGAGGGGATCCTCGAAGTACTGCTATTGCTACTTCTAGGGCGGAGACTCCGGCCCTGGTGGCCGGAGACTCCGGCCTAGGAGTATCGCCCTAGCAATCCTCCCAGTTGGTCTAAGCAGAGACCTGCCCGGAGTTGGGCCGGAGACTTTTGTCTCTGGCCGGAGACTCCGGGTGGGGCGGAGACTCCGGTCCCAGTGGCCAGAGACTCCGGTCTCTCTGGCTGGGTTAGGGTTTGCTAAGGAGCTGGTCTATGCAGTGACCAGGCCGGAGTTGGGCCGGAGACTTCTGTCTCTGGCCGGAGACTCCGGCCCTGGAGTCACTTAGGGCGGAGACTCCGGCCCTCCTGGCCGGAGACTCCGGCCCTAGTCGACCAGCAACGGCTACATTTCGAGGAGGAGTATATAAAGCCTTCTTCTTCCTCAAGAGAAGGCTGCGGCTTCCACTCTCTCTCCACCATTGTTCCAAAGCTTCAAAGCTCAAGATCTCTCTCCCTAGCCAATAGAACTCAAAGCCCTTTTGGGATTTGAGGGAGAAGACCTAGATCTACACTTCCACCAAGGCGATTTGATTTCCCCCCTCTCTTTGTTGAGGGGCTTGTTACTTGTGTGATTCATCGGATTTATAGCCGGAAGAAGCCGTCCCCCAAGCTTGACTTTGTGTGTAAGAGCTTGGTGGGCCTATTGGGAGCCTCCAATTGAGTTGTGGAGCTTGCCCCAATACTTTGTGTAAAGGTGTCGTGCCGCCTTCAAGGGCATCGCTTAGTGGAGCGTGAACTCGCCTTTGTGGCTTGTTCACCGGAGAATAGGGTGAGCCTTTGTGGCGTTGGTGGCCTTTGTGGCCCCACACCTCTCCAACGTAGACGTACTTCCCGTAACAAGGAAGGAACTACGGGAATACATCCTCGTGTCTTCGTGTCTTCATTGCGGTGACCTCTATCCTTTACTTGTGCCTTTACTTATATTGTTATTGCTAGCTTGCTTGTCACTCTAGGTAAATTCACTTAGTATCACATCTAGAGAATTTACCTTCTTGTCTAGCCCTAACTTGAAAAGAATTAAAATTATTGGGTAGCTCCTATTCACCCCCCCCCTCTAGTCGCTCATACGATCCTTTCAATTGGTATCAGAGCGTGGTCTCTTATTCGGGCTTAACCGCCTAAGAGTTTGAGCGACCATGGATGGGGATAAGAGTAAAGAACCTCCTCCCGAAGATACTCCTCCATCTATCTCTTCCTCTTCAATCTCACGTGAGGAGCATTTGGCGTCCTTGGACACAATGCAAACCACTATGAGATTGGAAATGAAGGCTATGTTTGAGGAATATTTTGGAAGAAAACCTTCCGGGCCCACCGACCCAAACACCACTCCTAGTGTGGAACTCTCCTTGGCTAAGGTGAAGCCACCTAACAATGGCTCCACCTCTGCCGAGAATAAAGGTGACCTTCCTAAGGAAAATGTTGGTCCGGCAATGGGTGCTAACATTCCACCCCCTAACACTTACTCACCTTTGCCGGTTCATTATCCTATGCCACACATTAATAATATGGGATCTCCTCCCAAGCTTGATTCTCGCAATTTTATTAAATGGCAAGGACTAATGAAATCTCATATTTCTAGCTCTTCTACTCATTTGTGGAGGGTCATACAAAATGGTTTTGCTCCTCATGATCCTCTCAACTTGACCGGAAGGGAAGAAGTTGATGAGCAACTCAATGCCACCGCCAAGCATCTCCTTCAACAAGCCGTACCGGATACTCATGCGGTACACATCAACAACTTGAACACCGCCAAGGAAGTATGGGACTATCTCACTATGCTCTTCATTGGGAATGAAAGTATTCGGTCCTCCAAGTTTGATGAGCTCAAAAGTGAAGAAAGGGATTTCATTATGCGTGATAATGAGACTCCCGATGAGATGTACCAAAGGATCTTGGCTCTTGCAACGGCCTTGACCGGGTTTGGGTGCAAAGACAATGGTGATGACTATATCAAGCGTATGTTCATCACCTCCATCAACCCAAGAGAACCCATGCGATCCGAGATAATCCGTTCAAGACCGGATTTTGGGAGTATGACCTCAAATGAAGTTCTTTGCGAGTTCACCGCCTTGTCTATCTTGAAGAAGAACGCGGAAGAAACAAGAGCCCGTGTTCTTGCCGGACAAGGAATTCACAATCTTGCACTCAAGGCCAAGGTGGTGTCCAAGCAAGGAGAAGGAGAAGAAGAAATATATGAAGAAGAGTGTTGGTCTCCGGAAGATCTCAAGTTTGCACTCCATGAACACTTGGCTCTCAATGCAAATGCCTTTTGGGATGCCAACAAGCACAAGACGAAGGGATCCAAGTTCAAATCCTTTCCAAGAAAAGGTGGTGACTCTAAAGTGAGGCATTGCTACAATTGTGGAGGAATCAAGCACTTCATCGCCGAATGTCCTTATGAGAACAAGGAGGACAATGAGGGCCAGCTCGTCCCCAAGCGCCGGTCATCAAAGTTCTACCCATCCAAGAAACATGGGAACAAGGACAACAAGAAGAAAGGAGAAAGGGTATTGGTGGTTCATGAGGAGTATGACTCCGAGTCCGAGGATGATGACTCCGTTGATGAAGAGAATGGAGAAGTGGCCGCAATTGCCATTGTCTCCACACCACCTACATCCCTCTTCAACTCACTAAATGAGAACGCCATCATCACCACTCACAAGTGTCTTATGGCTAAGGCCTCGGAGGTAACCTCATCACCTACTCCTTCATCATCACATTCCAATACTACCTCTTTGGATGATGTGAGTAGTCTTAAGATTAAGAAAGAACTAGTTTCTTGTGATGATTTTCTTGCTAACATGAAGGGGCCAACCAAGATATATGTTGAGGCACTAATGTGTGAACTTGGTGATGCCCATGACACCATCAAGGAGAAGGAGGAGTTGGAAAGATTAGCCGCCGATGATATTGGCTCTCTATCAATTGAGCTCGAAGAAGAGCAAAACTTGAGAGTATCTTTAGAGGAGAAATTGTTGGGACTAGAAGAGTCTCATAATCTAATCTTGTCAAAACTCACTAAAGAACGTGACCATGCTCTCGCTATGGTCAAGTTGCTTAAAAAGGAGAAAGTTGAATTTGACGTTGGTCATAATAATCTTCGTGAGAAGTTTGAGAAGCTTGAAGAAGCTCACAAGGCTTTGGAGGGCAAATTCTCTCATCTCACCAAGATTCGTGAACAACTTCAAATTCAACTAACTATTGAACAATCTAAAGTCCCCCCAATGCAAGTTATTGAAGTTCCTTGTTCTTCTAACTCTATTTGTGATCATAGTGATATCATTGAGGAGAACAATAGGTTGAAGGCCGATCTTGCTAAGGGCCTTGCCACTTGCATTCAAGGAGAGAAGAATCTCAATGATCTCTTGAACAATCAAAGATTGTACAAGGGAAAGGAGGGCCTCGGTTTTGTTGCCGAGTCCTCAAAGAAAGGGGATCTCTGTTTGGTGGCCGAGTCCTCAAAGAAGAAGAAGAACAAGAAGAACAAGAAGAAGACAAAGCCTGCTGCTGCTCCTACTCCTCATGTCCCCTTTGACATTTGTTACACCGAGGAGGAGTGGGAGGAGTTGAATGGAAAGAAGAAAATCGAGGAGACCGGAGTCTCCGGGTCAAGGTCTCCGGAGTCTCCGGTTAGTTCGTCTACCCCGGAGTCTCCGCCCCCAAAGACCGGAGTCTCCGGCCTTTCTCACAATAATTTTGCAGGAAAATATAACCCTCATTATGTTCTTCTTAGGGACTATTATGGTGATGTCTATGCTAAATATGTTGGTCCCTATAATGGTTTCATTGAATATGCTATTTGGGTACCTAAGATTCTTGTGACTAACAAACGAGGACCCATTCAAAGATGGGGACCTAAAACCAAGAATTAATCTCTTGTAGGACATTGCTTCCGGAGGAGTAAAATGGATTATTGATAGTGGTGCCACAAGCCACATGACCGGAAGCAAAAATATTGTGGAAGATCTAAAGCCCAATACTTCAAATGTCACGGTCTCATATGGTGATAATTCATCCTCTCAGGTACTTGGTTTCGGTAAGGTGGTGATCACTCCGGACGTGTCCTTAGTGAATGTCATGCTTGTCGAAACCATTGGTTATAATCTACTTTCCGTTCATCAACTTGCTACTATGGGCTATGCCACATATTTTGATGTTGATATTGTGGTTGTCATGTGGAGTAAGTCTCTCAAGGTTGCCTTTGTTGGGTATGTCGAAAATGGCTTGTATGTGGTGGACTTTTCGGAGAAACCCACTACGGCCGCGATATGCCTAATTGCTAAGGCCGACGTGGGATGGCTTTGGCATCGCCGGTTAGCCCACGTCAATATGAGAGCTTTGCAAAATCTCTACACCAATGGCCACATACTCGGACTAAAGGATGTTTCTTTTGCCAAAGATCGTGTTTGTAGGGCATGTATTGAAGGAAAGATGCATGAAACAAGTCATCCGAGCAAGACTATTATCTCTTCCAAGAGGTGCTTGGAGCTCCTTCACATGGATCTCTTTGGACCTCCCACTTATGCAAGTCTTGGTGGCAAGAAATATTGCTTGGTAATTGTCGATGACTATTCAAGATACACTTGGGTTTATTTCTTTGAATTCAAGAGTGAGACCCAACAAACCGTCAAAGACTTTGCCACCGAAGTTGAGCGTCAATTCAATTCCACCATATTGACTATAAGAAGTGACAATGGCACCGAGTTCAAGAACTACTCCCTAAATGAGTTTCTTAGTGATGCGGGTATCAAACATCAATATTCCGCTGCATACACCCCGCAACAAAATGGAGTTGCCGAGAGGAAGAACCGTACTCTCATGGATGCGGCAAGAACTATGTTGGCGGAGTTCAAGTCTCCATACAACTTTTGGGCCGAAGCTATTAATACCGCATGCCATGCCACCAACCGGCTTTATCTCCGCAAGAACTTGAACAAGACTCCATATGAAATTCTTACCGGGCAAAAGCCTAACATCATGTACTTCCGGGTATTTGGTTGTAAGTGTTTCTACCTCAAGAAAGGTGTTCGTTTGTCAAAATTTGATTCTAAAGCATTAGAGGGTATCTTTGTTGGTTACTCCACGGACTCACATTCCTATAGGATCTATAGCAAGTCCACCGGGCATGTTATAGAAACTTGTAATGTGAGGTTCGATGAGGATAATGGTTCCTTTGTAGGACAAAGTTGTGTTCGTGATGTAGGTGACGAAATTCCTCCCCAAGCCATAAGAAGAATGGGTGTCGGATTCTTCCGGCCCATTGAGGGACACCTTTTGGCCGAAGGAGAAGGACAATGCTCTACACATGTGGAGCCTTCACCTGCTGAACACACACAGGACATTGACCAAAGACAAGCTGCACACCCTCAACCTCAAGATCATCCCACCGAGCAATCTTGCCCGGAGTCTCCGGCCCCTGTGGTCCGGACTCTCCGGCCTATACCGGAGTCTCCGGGTATGGATACCGGAGTCTCCGGAGGTGATCAAGCCTTTGATGAAGATCCTTCGGAATTCCGTGGCTATGGTCCACTTGATGATCAAGGCAATCCACTTACTGGTCAAGGCGAGGACCAGAACAGTGATCATGAAGATGATCAAGTAGTCTCTCAAGAATCTCCTCTTGAGGCTCGCACTCGCCGTGAGAAGAAGCTTGAGTCCATTCTACGACGAAGAAGCATATCCTTGGAAAATGTGGTTGGAAGTGTTCGTAAAGGTGTCTCCACTAGGAGGCAACTTTCTAACTTTTGCTCTCATCATGCTTTTGTCTCTTGTATAGAACCCAAGAAAGTTTATGAGGCGCTTGAGGATCCGGATTGGCTTGATGCCATGCATGATGAACTCAACAACTTCGAGCGCAACAATGTGTGGACTCTAGTAGAAAGGCCTAAAGATTGCCGTAATGTCATTGGGACCAAGTGGATCTTCAAGAACAAGCAAGATGCAAATGGCATAGTCATTCGTAATAAGGCAAGATTGGTGGCTCAAGGTTTCTCCCAAGTCGAGGGTATTGACTTTGGTGAAACTTTCGCTCCCGTTGCCCGTCTTGAATCCATTCGCATCTTACTTGCATATGCATCACATCATAACTTTAAACTTCAACAAATGGATGTTAAAAGTGCATTTCTCAACGGTCCCTTAAATGAATTGGTTTTTGTGAAGCAACCCCCGGGCTTCGAAAACCCTAAGTTTCCTAACCACGTTTACAAACTTGATAAGGCACTCTATGGCCTCAAACAAGCCCCACGTGCGTGGTATGAGCACCTTAAAGAGTTGTTGGTTGATCGTGGTTTTGAAATTGGGGTGATCGATCCCACTCTTTTTACTAAGAAGGTCAATGGGGAGCTTTTCATTTGCCAAATATATGTTGATGATATTATATTTGGTTCTACTAACAAAGCTTTCAATAATGAGTTTGCCAAGCTCATGACCGACAAGTTTGAGATGTCTATGATGGGGGAGTTGGAGTTCTTCCTTGGATTTGAAGTTAAACAATTGAAGGGAGGGACTTTTGTGAACCAAGCCAAATATACCCAAGACATGCTCAAGAGGTTCGAGATGATTGGAGTCAAAGGTGCAAAGACTCCCATGCCAACAAAGGTTAATCTTGATCTCGATCCTAATGGTAAAGAAGTGGATCAAAAACTCTATAGATCTATGATTGGTTCCTTGCTTTACCTTTGTGCATCTAGACCGGACATTATGTTAAGTGTGGGAGTTTGTGCACGTTTTCAAGCCGCACCAAAGGAAAGCCACTTAGTGGCGGTCAAGAGAATCTTTCGATATTTGGTAAATACCCCTAACTTTGGTCTTTGGTATCCAAAAGGAGCAAGTTTTGATCTTATAGGTTACTCGGATTCGGATTGGGCGGGAGACAAAGTGGAACGGAAATCAACCTCCGGGGCTTGCCAATTTCTTGGAAGGTCTTTGGTGTGTTGGTCATCTAAGAAACAAAATTGTGTGTCTCTCTCTACCACCGAAGCCGAATATGTAGCCGCGGCTAGTTGTTGTGCACAACTCTTATGGATGAGGCAAACTTTGAAGGATTACGGTGTCATTTTTGACAAAGTGCCTCTTTTGTGTGATAATGAAAGTGCAATCAAGATCGCTCACAACCCGGTGCAACACAATAAGACGAAGCATATTGAGATTCGTCATCATTTCATTCGGGATCATGTCAACCGAGGAGAAATTGATCTATCTTATGTTGGCACTCATGAGCAACTTGCCGATATATTCACAAAGCCTCTTGATGAAGCAAGATTCCGGGAATTGAGGCATGAACTAAATATCATTGATTCAAGCAATGTGGCTTGAGCTAGGTGCATTTACTCCCATACTCTAATGTGTGTGTTGTTCTAGATGTGGGCATGAATATAGGGGGAGTGCGGTCCTAATTGATTGGGCTATCCCTCCCCCCATAATGCCGATAGTAAGCGTATTGTTCTATCGTGTCAGTGGTGACACTTTTGAGCTTAATTGATGAGTCTAGGTTTTGGGCCCAAGATATATCTTCGCGGTGCCATACCTTTGTACTCATACATGGTGGCCCTTTGGTCACCAACCTCCCTAGTGGAGGAGTTTCCCATTTGACTTTATTGCCTTAATTTTATGGGAAGATGCTCATGTTTGGTCTTATTTGATTTTGTTTGCATGTTTGCAAGCATGAGCATGTTGTACCACACAGTGACAATGTGTCCATCCCAAGCCCATCTCATCCTAAAACAAACCTATCTCTAAATGACATGTCCTTCACACCATAAATATTGATCTGGTCGAGGGGGGCCGGAGACTCCGGGGCTTACAGCCCGGAGACTCCGGTGGGCCGGAGACTCCGGGGTAAGTACCGGAGACTCCGGCCCGGGCAGTTTCAAAAATCACTTAGGGCACGGGGTGGGGAAGAACGGTTCATTCTTCCCCACTCGCCCCCGTGCCCTACACTCGCCCCCTGCCGCCCCCTCTTCGAAGATCGCTGCCCGGAGCTCTCCCAAGCCCCGGGATCCGCCGTGCCACCGGCCAATCTGTCCCTTGAGGGTGTGGGAACCTCCCCACCGACCGATTTGCGCCAATGGACTCCGGTAAATGTGCTCTTCATCTTCTCCATCTAGTTCCATCTAGATCTATGAGATGTGCATGTTTCCCATAGTTTGAATTGGTGTACTACATTCTAGTGGCTATCAATCATCTTCTTAGCAACTTTATTGTGGTTATTGCACTCGATTTGGTCTAAGTGGTCTCCTAGGCTCGGGCTCCTGCATCCGGCCGGAGACTCCGGCCCCTGTGGCCGGAGACTCCGGCCTGGACGCAAAGTCTCCGGTTTTGGCCGGAGACTCCGGCCCGAGTCCCCGGAGACTCCGGCTAGATCAGACCAATGTGCACTCTTTCACAGCATAGTTGCTTATATTTGGATTCTAGGACATGTCACCTCAACCTTGCTATCTTCCTCACTCTTTCACAGGTGCAGGTGGTTCTCGGAAGCCGGCAGCCCATAGCAAGGACAAGTTGGTTGTGAATCCCGCCACAGGGGAGCTTTCTCAGAGATCGGTCATTGCTCAACAAGCTAGAGATGCTAAGAGGCTCAAGACAAGGATAGCCGAAGAGGAACGAGCTGAGGCAGCTAAGAAGGTCAAATTTGATAGTCTTGTGACTCTGGAAGGGCTATCAGCATCTGAGTTTGTTGAAATGAGGAAGAGGGATATGTACACTCTCGCGCGGAACTCCCGTGACCGTTGCTTTTTCCGCAAAGAGCAAGAGCTGATCATGAAGGAATTTTATGCTTCCCTCAAGAAGTATCCGGTTTGCCCTCAGACGGTGATGGATTTCTCTCACTTTGCCAAGTACAGTGCATACTTCGGAGAGGCTGTGTGGATCACTCGCAAGCTTGGGCTCCATCCACTCATGAAGATACAAGAGTCCTACAACATCACATTGGTCCAACAGTTCTTTGCTACCTTAGTGTTTGGAGAGGGTGAGGAGATCCCCATGACTTGGATGACCGGAGAAGAGGTTTGTCATTCCAATTTCATGGACTTTGCTGCTCTCCTTGGGTATGAGTTCCGTGGTGCTACTACTCCTAGTGGCATGAGGATGCATGTTGATGGGGAGTACTATGAGAAGAAGAAGCTTGCTCCTCTCTACACCGGGGATGACAAGAAGATTGTCATTGGGGGCACTCTTGGGCTGTCCAAACGGTCCAACATCTTGCTCCGCATATTCCGGGCCTCCATTGCCCCTCAAGCCGGCAACTTTGATGCTATTCGCAAGGCCTTGGTGAATCTCTTGGCCTACTCTCATGAAGTCTATTGCCAAGGAGAGACCGCACTTATTGAGCCGCTTGATGTGATGGATTTCATTCACAAGGAAATCAACGATTGCATTCTCAGCAAGAAGACTCCTCTCTATGCCCCGTTCATCATGAGGCTCATTCGTGCTCAAGGACTCAACCTTCCTCTTCTCGATGCAAACCTTGTGGATCACAAGGTTGTGAAGCTTCAACGCAAAGAACCCACCGGTCACTCCAAGGAACCTTTTGCTCCAATGAGAGGTGAAGATGATGTTGCCTTTGCCGAGGGTGTGTCCACTAGAAGGGGCCCAAGGATGAAGCATGCTAGCAATGCCGGCTCTAGCTCCACCAATGAGTTTTCTCAAGAATACAAGAAGCTCAATTGGTTCCAAAGAAATGTGCTTTGCATGAATGTGGACATCCGTCACAAGCAATATGAGAGCTACATCTCTCAGAAGCACATCAATGACAATCAAGCTGTTCTTCACAAGGCCTTTCGGAAATCTCAACCGGGCTATGTGGAATCACCTCCTTCTTCCTCTTCATCCGGTACTCACAGCTATGGCAAGTGGAGCAAGGGTCTGACTGACTGGCAGGCATTTGAGGAGGTCACCTCTGGCACCTCCAATGTGCGTCATGGCAAGAAGCCCATGGCTTCTGATGATATTGAAGAAGGAGATGAGGACTTCAATGCCGGTTCCGAGGACGAGCCCGAGGATGAAGACGACGAGTGATCTCATGGGCGTGTAGCATCGCTCTTTTCCCTTTTTGGTGTCTCGATGCCAAAGGGGGAGAAGTAGCTCTACTAGGATGTCTTCGTTGGGATTTGCATGGGGTGGTTATTTGGATTTGCACTTCGTTTGCTTTGCTTTGGTCGAGACACAACTTCGTGGACTTTCATGTTGTGTCTCATCTATCTTAGTGTTGAACTGTTTAAATGTGTGTGGTATGTTATGTGTGTGAGACTTAAGTTCTTATGTTGCTTAGTAAGACTATTAAAATGTGAGCTATATTGTTAGTCTTACTTATATGCTTATTGGTTAGTCTCATATATTATTTCTTGCAATTGGTATAATTGTGAAATATATAGGGGGAGTGATGATTCTTACTTATGTGGCTCATGTTCAAATGCAAATGGTGTTGTGCACACAAGTAGGGGGAGCTTTTCCTATATATTTCATTTTATTGTGTTTATATCTTGCAAATCCTTATGTTGTCATCAAACACCAAAAAGGGGGAGATTGAAAGGGCATTTCCCTAATAAATGTATTTTGGTGTTTGTTAACAACATTTGGTGAATTAACCATTCTATTTAAGTTATGCAGATTTTCTAGGTTAATTCAGGATCTCACGGAGGTTCACCCAAAGAGGGAAGAAAAGATCGAAGCCCGTAGTCCTGTAGTGGAGTTAGGGCTTAGTGGTCTTATAGGGTGCTTCGCGAAGGTGGAATTGGTGGAGAGGGGATCCTCGAAGTACTGCTATTGCTACTTCTAGGGCGGAGACTCCGGCCCTGGTGGCCGGAGACTCCGGCCTAGGAGTATCGCCCTAGCAATCCTCCCAGTTGGTCTAAGCAGAGACCTGCCCGGAGTTGGGCCGGAGACTTTTGTCTCTGGCCGGAGACTCCGGGTGGGGCGGAGACTCCGGTCCCAGTGGCCGGAGACTCCGGTCTCTCTGGCTGGGTTAGGGTTTGCTAAGGAGCTGGTCTATGCAGTGACCAGGCCGGAGTTGGGCCGGAGACTTCTGTCTCTGGCCGGAGACTCCGGCCCTGGAGTCACTTAGGGCGGAGACTCCGGCCCTCCTGGCCGGAGACTCCTGCCCTAGTCGACCAGCAACGGCTACATTTCGAGGAGGAGTATATAAAGCCTTCTTCTTCCTCAAGAGAAGGCTGCGGCTTCCACTCTCTCTCCACCATTGTTCCAAAGCTTCAAAGCTCAAGATCTCTCTCCCTAGCCAATAGAACTCAAAGCCCTTTTGGGATTTGAGGGAGAAGACCTAGATCTACACTTCCACCAAGGCGATTTGATTTCCCCCCTCTCTTTGTTGAGGGGCTTGTTACTTGTGTGATTCATCGGATTTATAGCCGGAAGAAGCCGTCCCCCAAGCTTGACTTTGTGTGTAAGAGCTTGGTGGGCCTATTGGGAGCCTCCAATTGAGTTGTGGAGCTTGCCCCAATACTTTGTGTAAAGGTGTCGTGCCGCCTTCAAGGGCATCGCTTAGTGGAGCGTGAACTCGCCTTTGTGGCTTGTTCACCGGAGAATAGGGTGAGCCTTTGTGGCGTTGGTGGCCTTTGTGGCCCCACACCTCTCCAACGTAGACGTACTTCCCGTAACAAGGAAGGAACTACGGGAATACATCCTCGTGTCTTCGTGTCTTCATTGCGGTGACCTCTATCCTTTACTTGTGCCTTTACTTATATTGTTATTGCTAGCTTGCTTGTCACTCTAGGTAAATTCACTTAGTATCACATCTAGAGAATTTACCTTCTTGTCTAGCCCTAACTTGAAAAGAATTAAAATTATTGGGTAGCTCCTATTCACCCCCCCCTCTAGTCGCTCATACGATCCTTTCACCGGTGAACGCGCTTCACCGGGTTAAGGGCGAGCTCCGGGATGCCGGCCTTACCCCTCAAGATCTGGTGGCATGCTATATCAGCCGGCGCGTGTCCCCTCTACAGCGCCGGTCGCACAAGATCTGCCAGATGAGCGGGCCCATGGACCCCACCCGGCATTCCACACATGAGCTGACTCCGGCCGACATTCTGCGGCGGATCAAGGACGTCTGCAAGTCCTCTCAGGCCACCTTTGCCTGGGGGCTGGAACCATACAGCCGGGATAGGCCTGCCCCGACGGTAAATACTCTGGCCGAGACATGCTCTTTTGCCCGGCACATAGATAGTTAAGCCGACACATATCTATTTATCGACACATATCCTGCTTGGCCCGAGATATTTCGATTTACCGCCATATTCCCTTGTTTGATCACTTGACTTTGCTTTTACACAGAAATTCAGCTTCCAGGCCATGGAGAACTCCCGGATCAAGATCGCGGCAGACCGCACTGCTGCGGATGTTGAAGATCCGGATCACTGGGACAAGTTACCCCGGAACACCCGTGCCGCAGCTGCTGCGGGTAAGGCCTCTTCATCCCGGCATTATACTCAAGACCGGAGTGAGATTGATTCTGATGAGGAGATCCTGCTGTACTATGACCCGATGCCACTTGCATATGCCTTTCCAGAAACACCTATTGCTTACGAGTTTCCAATGCCGTCCTCAGCTATCCCGGACGATATGGTCGTCGATGCCGCCCCTCTGAACTAGGGACCTCCTTCCACCGGCGGACGTGCCGGCCGGAAGCGAGGGGTGAAGCCCCAGCCCGACACACCTCAGAAGCCGAAGAGGCAGAAGGTCGGCGTGCCTATCCAGAAGAAACCAAGGCCTGTTGCCGCGGGGTAAGTTTCTTTTCTTTGTATCTCCTCCGACATATCTCTTGCTCTGATTATTAACTTGGTGTTATCTCCTTTTCAGAGCTCCTCTTGCGCCGGAACAAGCTTCTGGCTCGAGTGGCGGCCCGAAGGTTACCAAGCCTGCGGCCCCTGCTACCTCCGACACACCCTCTGCCAGTCATACGACCTCCCCGGCGCCGGCATCTTCGCCTGCGCCCGACAAGACCACCTCCCCGGCGAAGGACGATCCTCCGCCGGAACAAGACAACTCTGCCCCCGAAGTCCACATGGACTCGGGGGCTCAACAGGAACCATCGGCCTCTGATGTCCACATGGACACAGAAGCCCACCAAGAAGCCCCATACTCCGGCGCGCCCACCAGCGATGCCGGCACAACTAAAGACGCCGGCGCAAGCGACACGAGCGCCGGCATAGATCTTAAAGGAAAGGGCCCTGCTGTGCCGGAAGTCCGGACTATTCCGGAACCTGCCCCAGCTGGCCAAGCTTCACCGGCCGCGCCGGAACAGCCTGCACCCGAGACTCCATCCTCTGAGAAGACTCCTGCGCCGACCAAGGCTACTGCCTCGGCCAAAGCCACTGCCCCGGCCAAGACCACCGCCCAGGCCAAGCCCGGCACTCTCAAGTTCCAGCCTAGCAAGTCCGGCACGCCTTCCGCCGCCACTGCTCCTCCTAAAGCAGCGTCCCGGACCAGCTCTGCTCTGGCCCTGCATCTTGGCAGGGCAGCAGCCCGGCCTGGCTACCGGCGCAACTTCTTCGACACGCCAGAACTTGAGGGCATCGTCCCCCTGGTGACAAAGAGTGACCAAAGCCTCGGCTCTCTCACGGAGCATTGCACCAAGTGGAACGATGCTGGCAGCATGGACACCGCGGACTCCAGCAGCAAGAAGATGGCCGAAGCCGCGGCTACTGGCAGCCCAGCAGATATCCTGGCCGCGAAGCCCCTACCGATCGCCTGCGAGCTCCTCAGCCTCCAGCAGAGACTTCACCGATTGGCCGATGCCACCAACGTAAGTCCTTTCTACTTATACACATATCCCCAGTCCCCGAAAATGTCGGCTGTCCAGGATACGGACATCCGGGATTTTCTCATAGTCTTTTAGCTAGCTTCTTTTGAATTAACTGCCGACATATGAGCTTGATCCGAGCTTCAAATCCTAGTCACCGAGAGCCGGGATAGGTGCGCAGCACCTGTGCCGGGTCTCTAACAATTTCACATCTCAATTATCTTTCAAATCCTCTTGACCGAGATACAAGCTCGTTTCGAGCTTCAAATCCTAGTCACCGAGGGCCGGGATAGGTGAGCATTCACCTGTGCCGGGTCTTCAGTAGAATGATCACTTGATAGAATCCTCAACTTAATTACCATGCCAAATTTCTCTGCTGACATTTTAAATCCCGGCACTTTTTGCAGCGCATGAACAACAACCGGGCCGACATGTTTCATGACTTGGTATGCGAGCATCGGAAGTTATCCGACGAGCATAGCAAGCTTCAGCTGGAGCTGTCCAAGAGAGGTAAATTTTGCCGACATACCGCTATGTGCCGGATATCTTTCCTCTTTTTACTTTGCAATACTATTCCTGCCGACACATAACCTTGTGCCGACGTTCTTCAGCTGGCACTGAAGAACAAGTCGCCGAGCTTCTCAAGAGGGTGAAGGAGCTGACAGGTATGCCGAATTCTGCTAATTTTCAACTAGCATCTTGCACTTCAAATCCTTTAATCTTTGTCAGTGCTATCTATTTTCAAATCCTTTTAACTTCAAACTGTTGCAGACGAGAAGGCTGGACTGGAGGCACGCCACCAGGACTGTATGTCGTCCGTGGATGTGGCCAAGCAACTGGATGACCGGGATACCGCTCACAAGGCTGAAGTTGAGCAGCTGAAGGGCCGGATCACCGAGCTTCTGGACGAGAAGGAACAGAGGGAGGGCCAACTGAAGAAGACCCAGGACCTGCTCGTTGCTTCCGAGACTGATGCCTCCACTGCCCATGCCGAATTGTCCAGCCTGAAGGAGCAGGCGACCAAATGGGAGGTCACAGTTGCCCAGCTTAATGCCGACCTTGCCAGTAAGCTTCAAATCCTCTTTTCCTTATCCTGCCCGACATATCATGCTCTCTTCCGGCATATTTTCCTTTTGCTAATCCTTATTTCTATTTCCCAGACATGTTCCCCGCTTCCGTCGAAGACGTTGAGAGGGCTCTGCAGTTGGATCGAGAAAACCGGGGTGTTCCGGTTGACTCGGCCAACTGGGACATGTCGGAGCAGCTGCTGGCTCTGCAATCCCGGAAGAACGCCATGACGCTCTACACCGAAGAACTCTTTTATGGCGCCCAGGAGGCATTCTCTGCCCTCTGGCCGGGTCAAAGGACGCCCACTGATCCTGTCGACCTCGGCAACGACTTGCAGCTCGCCAAGGTTCGCCTCCGGGAATGGCGAGATTCCGGCACGAGGGTAGGAGCTGATGAAGCTCTCAGCTACTTCCTCTCCTGGTATGAGAAAGCAGACCTGGAGACTTTGCGCACCGTGCGCGAAGGATCCATCTGGACCATGGATCCGGAACATATCTGCCGGCGCCGGGAGTTGGCCCACAGCTATGTGGACTATGCCGACACCGACGCCTTCGTCCGGGACATCCGTGAGCCGGAGAAGACAGCGGAAGACGCCGCCAAGGAAGCTGCGGATGCTGAGGGCTCGGACTCCAGCCAAGACGAAGGGGAAACCGAAGAGGCCGACACTGATGCTCCGGAACAGGCGTCTGTCCCGGGCGGAGGTGACGGCTCCATTCTGTCTGCTGGATCCGGCACTCCTGAGGCCGACATCTCCACCGCTACAGCTCCTCCAGCCGGCGGCTCTGCTTCTGCCGCTGCTCCTTAACTTTGCAGCACAAAAACTTTAAGTTTTATCAGATCCCCGGTATGCCGGGTGCAGATGTAATATACACGTTTAATTTCCTTTGGTTTGCTACCTGAACAAGTTTTATCTCGGTTTGCTTGTTATTAATGCCGGATCATCTTTTGGCTAAGTCACCGAGTTTGTTTTCCTGTTTCCTCAACTCCACAACCTTGGCTTCTTGTCTACCTTAATTGGCTTTCGACGTATGAGTCTCAAGGTTGCTTCATTGAACATACAGTACTTTAACTTTGAAACTTAGACTTCAAATCATCCGACACTTCAAATTTTAACTTTAGCTTTAACCAAAATGTCGGTTCGCTTGCTTTACACTTCCTTAGCCGTTTTCCATGTGTAGACAATCTCCGGCATCTACTCTTGCTAGCCATGAAGCCGGGTTTCGGACAGCAGCTAAGTCGAAGAGTGGCCTTTGGTGCCGACACATTACTAGGCCGACATAGGAAACATTCGAATCAAGCCAGCCGGCATATACAACAAAAACTGAAAATAAACAACGATATATCTCGGAGGCAGTGCCCGATCTCTTCGGGATGCCGACATATCATTTAGTAGACTTGTGCCGGCACAAAGCGCCGGCACTCAAAGCAAAATAAGGAAATACATACATTGTGCTGCTCAGGAGTAAAAGGGGCGGAGTAGAGCTATGTCCCATGGTCTCTTGGTTTCTTCTCCGGACCTGTCCGCCTTATCCTTCTTGGGGTCCTGCGCATCTATAAGATAGTAGGCATCATTGTGCAGAGCTCTGCTCACAATGAATGGCCCCTCCCACGGAGGAGTTAACTTATGCCGGCCTTCTGTTCCTTGCTTTAGCCGGAGTACTAGATCTCCCTCTTGAAATCTCCTTGGATTTACCTTCTGCGCATGATAGCGTCTGAGGTTCTGCTGATATACTGCTGTTCTTGACAAAGTTATTTCTCTTGCTTCCTCTAGCAGATCCACATCATTTTCCCTGGCTTCTTTAGCCTCTTCCTCAGTATATAGCACTACTCTTGGTGCATCATGTATTACATCTGTTGGAAGCACAGCTTCTGCTCCATACACCAGGAAACATGGCGTGTAGCCTGTTGACCTATTCGGAGTTGTTCTTAAACTCCACAGCACTGCTGGCAGCTCATCTAGCCAAAATCCCGGAGTTTTCTCCAGGGGCTCTATCAGCCGGGGTTTTATGCCGGATAACACTAGACCATTTGACCTCTCTACTTGGCCATTGGTACAAGGGTGAGCGACCGACGCAATGTCCAGCCGGATTCCCACCTCTTCACAAAACCTAGCAAATGGCCCTTGGGCAAAGTTTGACCCATTGTCAGTGATGATGCCATGGGGAACACCATATCTCAAGATTATATCTTTCAAGAATTTCACTGCTGTGTGACCATCACACTTGCTTATGGGCTTCACTTCAATCCATTTGGTGAACTTGTCCACCATGACCAGGATATGGGTCATCTTTCCTCTGGCCGGCTTAAAAGCCCCGACCATATCCAGGCCCCAAACAGCAAAGGGCCAGGTTATTGGGATAGTTTTCAAGGCAGATGCCGGCTGATGAATCTGGTGGGCATATCTCTGGCATCCATTGCATTTCCGGACCAAGTTTTCTGCTTCTTGCAGTGCCGTCGGCCAGTAAAACCCATGCCAGAATACCTTTGCCACCAACGCTCTGGACGAAGCGTGGTGGCCACACTCCCCCTGATGAATTTCCCGGAGCATCTCCAGTCCTTCTGCATATTCGACACATCTCTGCAATACTCCGGTGACACTTCTCTTGTATATTTCTTTGTTTATGATGGTATACCCTTTGGATCTCCTTGCAATCCGGCGTGCCTCGGTTTCATCCGCCAGCACTTGACCATCCATCAAGAAATTCATAATAGGACGTGCCCACGAGGGCACTCCCCTTACAGTGAACACTGCCTGATCTATCTCCATCATTTCGACCGACACATAATCGATCTCCATGGGCTGCGAAGTCCCCGGGACTGTGGGATCAGTCCCCGGGTATGCCGCAACAGTCCCCGGGTATGCCGGCACTACCTCTTGGTAAATTTTACCCTTGCCCTTAGCTCTGCTCCGGAATACCGCACTCACCGCGTATGTCGGACCAGTCCCCGGGACTGAGGTAACAGTCCCCGGGTTATCTGATCTGGCTCCGGCATCTACCTCCATTGGAACCGCATCCTCCGGTCCTGGCGGGACATAAATGGAAGATGACTCCGGTGAGGGCTTGATTGACGGCTTCCTCAGATGCTCCAAAGAAATGCCGGGCGGGATTGAGTCTCTGGAAGACCCCAGCTTGGACAATGTATCGGCTGCATCGTTCTGAGCCCGGAGAACATGCCGGAACTCACAACCTTCAAAGTAACCACTTAACTGCTGCACCAGGAAACGGTAGGATGCCATGTTAGCATCATGCGCGTCCCATATGCCGGAACATTGCTGAATCACCAAGTCAGAATCACCGAAACACATAATCCGGCGAATTCCTATGTCCTTAGACACCTTCAGGCCATGAACGAGTGCCTCATATTCCGCCACATTATTTGATGCTGCAAAATGAATCTGCAGGACATATCTCAATTGGTCATTCTTTGGCGAACTGAGAACTATGCCGGCACCCAAGCCATGGATTGTCTTGGACCCATCGAAATGCATCCTCCAATAATTCGCATCTGGCAATGGTGGCTCATATTGTATCTCGGCCCAGTCAATAAAGAAGTCAGCCAACACCTGGGACTTGATTGTATCCCTCTTATCATATTGAGGTGTATATGGCGACAACTCTATTGCCCACTTGGCAATTCTGCCACTGGCATCTTTGTTACTTATGATCTCCGAGATAGGGGCCTCGGCCACTACCCGGATTGGATGCTCTTGGAAGTAATGCTTGAGCTTCTTGGCCGCCATATAGACTCCATAAGTCATCTTTTGATAATGGGGGTAGTTTTGCTTTGAGGTGGAGAGGACTTCACTCAGATAGTATACCGGCCGCTGCACGGTTTTGCCTCCCTCCTCTCGCTCTACTACCACCACAGCGCTGACAACCCTGTTGGTTGCCGCTATATAGAGCAACATTGGCTCCCGGGGCATTGGAGATGCTAGCACCGGCGCTGTTGACAACATCTGTTTTAATTCCTTGAAAGCAGCATCTGCTTGTACTGTCCAGACAAATGTGTCGGACTTCTTCATTAATTGATATAACGGCAAAGCTTTCTCGCCCAGCCGGCTTATGAAACGGCTCAGGGATGCGAGGCACCCTGCGAACTTCTGTACTTCCTTCAAATCTGTCGGTGGCTTCATTCTTTCTATAGCACGAATCTTGCCGGGATTTACCTCAATACCCCGGCTGGAAACAAGGAAGCCGAGCAACTTGCCCGCCGGCACACCGAAGGTACACTTTGCCAGATTTAACTTCATCCGGAACCTCCTCAGATTTGCGAAGGTTTCCCGGAGATCGCCTATGAGAGTTTCACTCTCCTTGGTCTTTATGACAACATCGTCCACATATACCTGCACATTTTTATCTATTTGATCATGCAAACACTTCTGCATACATCTCTGGTAAGTTGCGCCGGCATTTCTTAAACCGAACGGCATGGTGAGATAGCAATAAGCCCCGTACGGGGTAATAAAGGATGTCTTTATTTGATCCGGCTCATACAAAGGGATCTGGTGGAAACCAGAATAGGCCTCTACAAATGATAACAGTTCACATCCGGCTGTGGAATCAATCACTTGATCGATTCGAGGGAGCGGGAATGGATCTTTAGGACATGCCTTATTCAAGTTGGTGTAATCAACACACATCCGCCATACTTTCACTATGGCGGGCTCATCTTTCTTCTTTTCCACCAAAACCGGATTAGACACCTAGTCCGGATGAAGCACTTCTTTGATAAAGCCGGAGGCTAAGAGCCTGGCCACTTCCTCCCATATGGCTTTCCTTCTATCGCCGGCATTCCGCCGGAGCGGCTGCTTTACCGGCTTAGCATCCGGTCGCACATGCAATGCGTGCTCAGCCAGCTCCCTCGGCACACCTTGCAAGTCTGAAGTAGACCATGCGAAGATATCCCGATTCTCACGGAGGAAGCTGATGAGCTCGCTTTCCTATTTGGGATCCAAACTTGTCCCAACCAGGGCGTGACGCTCCGGGAAAGCTTCATCCAGATGCACCTTTTTTACCTCCTTGCCTGCTTGAAAAGTAGCACTGCCACCGGGATTTGCCATGCCCGGCATAGATTTGCCGGCCACGACCGTTTCCGCAATCTCCACTGCTCGCTTGAGCCTCTTCTTTTCCTCTGCAATGATCAGAGTCTCGGCCAGATTAGATCCGGCGGTTGCACATGCCATCGAGCGCTTGTAATCACCAATGATGGTGATCACTCCCTTGGGCCCCGGCATTTTCATCTTCAGATACGCAACATGCGTGGAGGCCATGAATTTTGCCAGTGCCGGCCTACCCAGCAAAGCATGGTAGGGGCTTTCCAAATCAACCACCTCGAACATGAGATTTTCCACCCTGCAGTTATCCCGGTTGCCAAACATGACATCCATCCGGATCTTGCCCATCGGCGCACACGAAAGTCCCGGCACAATGCCATGGAATGTGGTCTTGCTTGGCTCCAGCATATTCTCCTTGATGCCCAGCTTCTGCATCGTATCTTGGTACATGATGTTGATGCTGCTACCATTGTCAATGAGGACCTTGCTGAACCTCACGTTATTAGCCGGCCCGACAAATGTCGGATCCATCACCAGAGCATACCCGCCGGGGTTTGGCATGATCCTGGGATGATCTGCCCTGTCCCAGCCAATGGCCTGGTCAGACCAGTACATTAGCTTTGGTACTGCCGACATAACGGCATTTACCTCCAGACACCGCCGGTACAAGCTCTGCTTGTCTGTTTTTTCGGTCTCAAAGACCATGTAGCTCTGATCATGTTCCTTGTACTCATTCCGGCCAGCTGCTGGGCCTCCGGCATAGTACTCCGGGTTATGGTTCTGGTCTACCTGATTTACGCCGGCACCTCCGGCATTGCCCTGATTCCCGGGATTAGCCGGCCTGGGCGGGACTGCAATGGTATTGGCACCTGTCAACGGTGAGGGGGCTGCCGGGACAGGTGGTCTAGCCGGTCCCCAAGGACCTGCACGACCTGCCAATATGTCATCCAGCCACGAACAGTTTCTGGTCAAATGATTCGCCGGCTTACCCGGCTGGAATGTGTGAAACACACAAGGTTTGTCCATGGCCAAACCTACTGTATACTTCGGCCACTGCTTCTTCTGGCCGGCGGCTCCGCCGGCGTTCTTGTTGATCCAGACATTCTTTTTCTGGAAGGGCTGCGGTGGCTGCTGCGGTTGTTGCTGCTGAGGCTGTTGATAGCCCTCATATCTCGGACGCTGGCTACTGCCGGCGCCCTCTTGCTCTTCCTCCACCGCTGCTACTTGTGCTGCCCCATACCGGTGATCCGGCCTTTCATCTCTTCTCTTGTTCCGGTTATCAGAGCGATAGTATTGCCCTGGTCTCCCGGCGCTGTTGGTGTTCCCCTGGGTCTGCCCCTGTCCTTGTGAATCGAGACTGGGCTGCATGGGATCTCCCAGAGCATAACTATCGGCGATCTTGATTGTCTCGGCCAACGTGGCCGGCATTTCCCTCTGTAGCTTTTGCCACAACATGGTGCCGTGCCGGCACCCATGTGCAAACCACATGATGGCCTGCTGCTCGACAACTCCTTCGCAGGAATTGCGCAAGGTGCACCACCTGGTCAGGTAGTCACGATCAGTCTCATTCACTCCTTGCCGGCAGTTAGCCAGCTGCTGAGGACGATTCGGCCTCTTGTATGTGCTGGTGAAGTTTGACACAAACTGCTCCTCGAAATCAACCCAGCCATTGATACTTCCGGCCGGCAAATTGTTCAGCCATATCCTGGCAGGACCTTCTAGCATTTGCGGTACATATCGTACCGCCCATCTGAGGTTTCCTCCAGCAATGTTCACTGCGGTGGAGTAATCCTCCAACCAATCTTCCGGCTTGGTACTGCCGTTATATGTCCTCGTGCCACGCGCGAGCTGGAAGAAGTAAGGTACCGGCTCACCCATGATCCGAGGTCCAAAGCACATAGGACCCGGAGCTCCTTGCCTCTCCACCAACTCCGTTTGGTGAATCCTGTCCAGCTTGAAGCGTGCATCACTTGCTGCTAAGGACCGAGGTCCTAGCCGGGATGCAATTGGGCCCGCGATCACTTTCTCCTGCTGCTGCTCCGGCTGATACTGCTCTGTATGCCGGCCTTGCTGATGCTGCTGCTGATATCCCGCCCTGACAAGGGCGGAATTGCCATCATCTTCACGATGTCCCGGTTGACCTGCACCCTGCTGCTGTTGCCGGGCTGCATTGTTACTCCGGCCACCACCGGCCGACGCTGCCCCATGCCCGGCCGGCACATTCTGGCCAGCCTTCTTGCTGCCGACATACTTGTCAGCCTGTCCGGCACTCTTCTGCACTATTGCCTGCTTTCCGGCGATTGCCGGATCATACACTTGGATCTGCTTGTCCCGGCGGCCAGAGGTCACACTTCCGGCACGCCGGGCACTTGGATGCGGGGACGAAGCCTCGCCCTTCGACCTTGCGCCGGCACCTCCTACCGACGCAATGTACTGGGATGCCCCGGCACCTGGGTTTGCCTTCTTAAAGGCCTCCTGCTGCTTAGTAGCTTCAGACAAAAGATGGTTAAGCCGGGCTTGCTGCTCATGCAGTGCTTCGCCGGACAAATTAGCTAAGTCCTTAGCTACCTCGGCTGCTGCTCTAAGGTTCTTTACTGGGGAGCTATAAATTACCTTAGGCACAGTACTAGTTGCAGTATGACTCTTAGCCCTAGCATCTTTGCCTAGCTCAGTGTTAAGATCTCTGCCTCTAGTTCTAACCTCATCTATCCGGCTAGGCCGGGTTACCATAGGAGTAAAACCATGGGCTGCCTCATACTCACGGAGTTGCCGGTTAAACCGTTCGCGCTCCTGGTTCATGGCCAGGGCCTCGTCGACGAGGGCCTGACGAGATCCTTCCAGGACCTCCCTTGTCTGCTCCGGATCATCGCCAGATCGCACCGGCTCAAGAAGTCGCTCGATAACGGGAAGAAGCACCTGACCTCTTGCCGGCACAGCGGAAGTGCCGGCCAGGTTCTCGACACGCTCCAACGGAGGACGTGCCGACCTCTTGGCCTTCGGCGGCTCCGGGGGAGTATCTCCTGCTGCTGCTGCTGCGGCTTTGCCGGCACCGTCTGCCGGCGGCGCTGATGTGCCGGCCATCATCACCTCGGCCGACTCTACTGAGCGAGCGCTACGCCCAGCGTGAGCCAACCGGTGTGACGGAGGATCCGACGCCACCAACACCTTTTCCCTGCAAACTCTCTCAGTCCCCACGTACACCTCGTGGGAACCGAAAGACATGATCCGGCCATCCCTGGGGAACGGCCGGCCGCCGAGACATCCAGCGTTGTCACTGACGAAGCTGAGCGAGCCTAGCCTCTGGACGAGGCCAGAGACCACGCGCACTCCTGAAGCTGCTATCACAGACCCCGTCCGAATAAACACTCCGCCCAGCATATCGATCGGCCCCACGGTGGGCGCCAAATGTCGTCGTGGTGAAACAACATATGCCATAGGATGGCTTAAATGGGGGCCGACTAGATGCTGGAGGATTCGGGAGAGGGGAACGAGCTAAAGAGCCCGACAGAAAGGAACACAGATCTACCCAGGTTCGGGGCTCTCGTAAGGAGATAACACCCCTACTCCTGCTCTAGTTGCTTTATATTTGGATCGATGGAGTATACAACAATGGTGCTTCCTAGCTCTCTGCTGGAGAAGGAAGAATAACAGCTAAGTGTAGGAACCCAAGGTGACCAACAAACCTCCAACCCTTTTCTAGGACTCCCTGTGCCACCTTATATAGTGGTGGCCAGGGTTACAACGGTCATAGAAGACCAGGAGACACCAACTACACTCCAAACAGGACTTGCTGTCGAGGGCAGACGCCCATGACTTTCTCCCTGATTGCTCTCGATGGGACTCCCCTTGTTGTACCTTGTACTTGCAGGACTGTGACCTTACCACTGTGAGGTAAGCTTGTACTTGTGCACAGTGAGGGTAGGTAACCTCCACTGTGCACCCTGCCATCACCCTGCTACCATGCTTGGATGTTTTCTTCCTTGATTGTAGCGATGTGACACCTTGGTTGACTTAAGTATCCCGGATATGACCGTTGGCCATATCCTGGACATATATGCCGGACCTACGACATATGAAGGTCGGGTAATCCGGCCTCCCCTGCTCCTGCACAACACACAGAATAGATAGGCCGGCATATCTAAGTATATGCCGGCACTCCTCAGTTAGTATTCCGGTTAATCCGGCATATCCAGACATCAGCCGGGATATACATATATGCCGGCCTGGCCGATGCTCCTATATTCCGGCCAGGCCCTTCCCTTGGTCAACCGGTACAAAAGTCAACCATGAACCTTGTATCTTTCTAGCCTCTTGACCCTACCGGGGGTCATCCCCCCGACAGCACAACAACGAAATAAAAAATGATAAGGAGAGGTTATTACAGTAGTAATGACTTCCAAGACTCAAATAAAAGAAAAAGTACTGAAAAGAAAACATTGGGTTATCTCCCAAGAGTGCTTTTCTTTAACGCCTTTGAGCTAGGCGCAGAAAATTGCGAATCAAGTAACATCAAGAGATGAAGCATCAAGCTCATAATTTGCTCTAAGAATAGAGTCAAAAAGTAATTTCTTTCTTTTCCTAGGGAAGTGTTCCATACCTTTCTTGAGTGGGAATTGATATTTGATGGTGCCTTCTCTCATATCTATGATGGCACCTACAGTTCGAAGAAAGGGTCTTCCCAAAATAATAGGACATGAAGCATGTCATTCAACATCCATAACGAGAAAATCAACGGGAACAAGGTTATTGTTAACCATAATAAGAACATCATTAATCCTTCCCAAAGGTTTCTTCTTAGCAACATCAACAATAGGAACATCATAATAATATTTTTCAAGCGGTGGTAAATCAAGCATATCACAAATTTTTCTAGGCATGATAGAAATACTAGCACCTAGATCACATAAAGCATGGCAATCAAAACCATTAACATGAATATCAATGATGGGTTCCCAACCATCTTCTAACTTCTTGGGAACAGAAGCTTTTTGCTGCAATTTTTCATCCCTAATTTTCATGAGAGCATTGGTAATATGCTTTGTAAAAGCAATATTTAAAGAACTAGCATTGGGAGTCAAAGCAAGCTTTTGCAAGAACAAAATTACTTCAGATATATTGCAGCCATCAACATCAAAATCATTAAAAGAAGTAGAGCTATCATCTCCTACACTCCGAAAAATTTCAGCACTCTTTTGAGAAAAAGTTTTGGCAGTTTTAGGCTTTTTAACACAAGGAGTGGGAGTTTTCTCTACACCAATCAAAGTAAGGGGATTGATAGCATTAGGAATAACATCATTAGAGGTAGTAATAGTACAAACTTTCATATTCCTAGCAATCTCATCCTCTATTTCCCATCTAGCATGCAATTCTGCTAACAATCTAATATTTTCATCAATTCCAACTTGAATAGCATTAGCAGTAGCAAAAACATTGTTCTCTTTAACATCATTAGGCAACACTTTTAATTTCAGAAGTTCAACATCATGAGCAAGGCTATCAACTTTAGAAGCAAGTATATCAATTTTTCCTAACTTTTCCTCAACAGACTTGTTAAAAGCAGATTGTTTTACCATGAAGTCTTTGAGCATGACTTCAAGTTCAGAGGGCGCGGCCCTAGTGTTGTTGGAGGAATTACCATAAGAGTTACCATAACCATTACCATTGGTAGAAGGATACGGCCTATAATTGTTACTAGCAAAATCGTTCCTATAAGCATTATTATTAAAATTATTGTTTCTAATGAAGTTCACATCAACATGCTCTTCTTGAGCAACCAAAGAGGCTAAAGGAACATTATTAGGATCAACATGAGTCCTATCATTAGCAAGCATAGCCATAATGGTATCAATCTTATCACTCAAGCAAGAGGTTTCCTCAACAGAATTTACCTTCTTACCTTGTGGAGCTCTCTCGGTGTGCCATTCGGAATAATTTACCATCATGTTGTCAAGTAGCTTTGTTGCGGCGTGTAATATCCCAGGATTAGAGGTCATAAAATAGAGACAACAGATGTGTGCATTGCTTTTCATGCATAGAAAATCCGGGTAATTTTCGCGCATTTAAATAAAACATATCAAAGTGATTGGAGTTTCACTTGAGTTGATGGAATTGAAGTAGCTCATCAATTAGAGTGCGATAAACTTCAATATGATCTTTGTTAAAATCCTTGTTTTGGGTAGTGATAGTCACAACAACTAAAAGAGATAAGTGAGGTAAAACTAAAATGCTTGACACACCATTTTAGAACCAAATATTTACTCACACCTAGATCATCATGGTATTCTTTAAACCCTACTTCTTTCATGCTAAAGAAGCCAACACAAGTCCATTTTTTTAAATCAGGATCTATTCTATATTATTATGTCCTAATCTATTGTGGTCAAATATGAGTAGTGGAAAGGAGAACTCAAAGCCAATTTGATTATATGATTTACCTTAACTCTAGGTGAGATAACTTAAGAACACTAGAGCCATTCCTATAAAGGCCAACTAGGAGACTGTAGATATTGCTCAAATTCTAATTAGGACCAGTCATTTGATATAGGGGAGATCACACCATAAACCCTAATTGGTCTATACTAGGACCATACTTAGAAAGTGACCAATACCAAGACTTATGAAGTTATGAAGTGGAGTAGATCTTATATGAATTACACAAAGGGGAGATTATATCCTTAATCTCAGAAGGTTGATACAACCTAGAGTAAATCCTTGAGAGAGGGAGTTGATGAAGGAAATAGTATGATCATGTCAAGTATATGATTATGCTTTTTGATGAAGATAGTTAGGTTATCTATGTAACCTAATATGATAAGCAGATATCATCCTAAGACCAAGTGTGGAGTAGGAGTCCAACTTAAACACATCTCAATTAGGAGATACCTATTTTGTTAAATTATAGAAGATACCTTGATCTGTGTACAAGTTTCCCTTGATAGAATTATCTGGTGATAGGTTGAGCAGGTACTAAGCCTTAAGTTTCATTGATACCATTTTAGGATTATGCACTACTTCTTAAATGAGGGTAATACCATTGCATCAGATTCCATAACCTTTTATCCATTCATTTGGAAAACCCATTCCCAAGCATCTGTTTCCATTTATGCATCACTTTGTGATCATAAGCCATGTCTATCATCACGTCTTAACCTTAAATTCATGAATTGTGTTCCAATTACAATTCTTATAGGTTAGAATAACAAAGTCTTTTACCTACTCATCAATTCACATAACAATAGGTGTTTTGCTCTTAATACCAAACCAACCCTTTTTATGGGGATTATGAAGCATTCATGAATTATCTAAAATATTAAACCACTAGTAACCTTGGGGTAGTCCATGGGACATACCCAAGTCATTAAAAGCCAAAAAGTAAGATGAACATGGAACCATGCATGTTCATTAGGTCACTAAATCCAGTATGTAGTTTAATCAAATAAAAATGCTGAAATACCTATTTTACTCCCATACAATAATCTAACATTAGTTTTATAAACAATTTTGGGATAACCAAATTCCTAGTAGGGTATTTCAAACAAGCAGTATGACATTCAAATTCATCTTTATTAAAAATATCTACTCAAACCTTGATGGAATACAAAGTGTTCTAGGTATAAATTCATACAAGAAACATATTGTTACTGTATGGTACTGTTGAACACCTAAATATCATTTAGGAGAAAACCTAACTTCAATACCTATAAAACAAATTAGCAAGTTTGAGTTAGAAATGAAAACAGAAACAGAAAATAGAAAAGAATACTTAGCAGAAAAAAATAAGAGAAAGCTTACCTGTCTGCTCGGCCCATCTCACCAGCCCACTAGGAGCCCGAACCAAATACCGCTTCGGATTTAATCAACGGAGGAGACCGTCGTCTTCCTCCTCGCGTCAAACAGCTCGGTGGAGCTCTGGGAGACGCACGATTCACCGCCGGCGTTTCGACGCACTGGATCAAGGCCGCCGACCCTCCGCGGCTATAAGAACTCCTCCACTGCCGACTTGAAGCCCTAGGTCTTTCTCCCCCACAGTTCTCTGCAAGTGTTCCGAAACCCTAGCTCTGGTGAAGTTCCTCGCCGTCGCTAGAGGTCATCCGAAGTCTCAACGTCATGCCATGGAGCTCCGCCTCGATGCATAGGACCTCCTAGAGGAAGGAATCGAGGAGTGGAGGTCTGAATCAGCGGTAATCGGTCGATCCCTTCCGCAGTACCTCGCCGGAATCGGCGAAACCAAGCTCACTTCCGTTGATAATCGTCGTCGTCGACCCTCCAGGAAGAACCCTGGTGAGCTAGCGCATCTCCGGACATCTTTATTTGTGCTCAGCGTCATCCGTAGCTCACCGTCGCCGTAGACCGTCTCCTGCCGCCATGTTACCTCACCGCCGGTGAAGCTCCGTGACCAAAAATCAGTGGCGCCGGTACCGTTCGAACTGCCTAGCTCTACTGAGTCTAGTTCAACTAGCCGTGCTTCCTAATTTGCATCAAATCCTCGGATTCGTGATCTCCTGGGAGGGGAGTTGATAGTGTGACGTCATCAGTTGGACCAGTCAACATTTTGACTTGGTCAGTCCAGCGTGGCATCTGACTTGGCCACTGTCCCCAGCTGTCACTAGCAGTGGTTAGGGTGGTAGTCGGTGTAAAAAGGGGTTTCCTTGATTAGAAATTCCAGAAAATGTTTAGTACATAGAAAATTCATAACTAATTCATTAAAAATCAGAAAAAATGTAAATAATATACCAAAATGATCACAAAAACATAACCTATCTATTTAAATTATAATCTTGCATACTTGTCTGAAATAATTTTAAAATAAATTTGAAAACTTGATTAAGTAGTAATTGAACTCTGAATTTAAATCCAACTAAAATAATTTAAACAAAAATTTCAAATACCAAATAAAAATGTGACAACTTATATAATGTAATTCCAATTAATGTTTTGTTATTATTAAATACTAATCCTAAAACTTTATTACTAGGACTTTAATTTCCAAAATGATTTTACCTAAAAACAAATTTAAAATTGTAAATTTGGGAAAAACCATAAAATTGAATAAGAAGTATCTCCTAACTTTAATATTGCTATTTCAACAGTTGATTCATAAAGAGAAAATCTAAAAACCATTTCACAATCTTTAATCACTTAACATTTAGATTCCAACCCTGAAAACCTAGGAACATAAATAACCAGGCTTTCTAACTATTTCTGAATAAGAATTGAAACTCAAAATGAAATTATAATACTAAAACCTATTAAGATACATGTTCTTCAAAAGTTATTCTTTTGAAGTACTTATAACTTAAGCACCTACCATTTCTTTTAGTACTACAACCAATCACTACCTCAGTGTGCTAGTCTTGCCATACCACTTAATCCAACCATTAGTGGTTAGTTTGATATTCTGTTCCAACATGGTATACTATAGTCAACTAACTATTTGCAACATCTTTGTTGCAACTTAAAAACTATTACCTTCCTGGCATCACCTAATTACCATTCCTCTAAGTAATATAAATATGTCCATTAAGGCTTGTGTTCTTCGAAAGTAATTCTTTTTAAGAACAAACCAAATAAGCATCACACCCATTCTTGTATAGACACAAGTAAAGACCTTTGCATGTTAAGAGTATTAACAACTCTAGAATCAACCTTAAACTATTTACCTGAGCACTACTGGCTCATGACTAACTATTTGAGTGCTGATGTTTGTTATAAAAATGTTACCAACTATAGAAAGAACCATATATAGTTATAGCAATGAAAGTTGCTTTGTATAATCATGCCCAACTAATACCACATAAGTAACAAATGAATCTAAAATAGATAATTTGTTATGTTCCATCTATTAACTACTTGGTGAGTATTAGATAAGTATTATCAATCCTAGAACACTAACTCCTATTGGAAGTACTTCTAGTCATTAAGAAACATGTTCTTTAAAAGTTATTCTTTTAGGTTATATAACAAATCAACATTACAATGCCTCTTGTAAGCTTTAAAAGTAAGCAATTACTCTTGAGTGTGCCCATGTTAACCAAATATGTGCTACCACACTGTTATACTTCACCATCCTAGTTGAATAACATTTCCATGCTTCACTAAAACCCTCTTAACAGTGAATGAAACCTAGCTTGTTACCTTGGTATGCTCAACTATTATCTACTCTCTGGTTATGAAGGAATCATGCTAAACCCTAGAACACTAAACCTTAGGTGTAGTGCTTCTAATCAATAAGAAACATGTTCTTCAAATGTTATTCTTTTAAGAAACATTGAAAGTAAGTAACAAACCATTCCATTAAGCTTGAACATATATAACTCTCTTTGTGTCTTAAGATTGTTGTCAACCCTAATACTAACTGGGTATTCTTATCAAATAAGAAATACTTTACATTTGCTTGTCAATACCCAACTACCTGTTTGCTAATAATATGATACCACTTAAAAGTGTTACTTTCAAGTCTTCACCTATTGCTATAACCATCCTCTGCAATAACTCTTGTTTTAAGCTTTATTCTAATACTTTGAAAGTTGTCAGTCAATTAAAAATCCTTAACAACTTTGTTGTGGAGTGAATCTAAAAGTGCAACTCATCATAAACAGATCATCACAACCTTATATACTAAACCATCGGGGTTAGGTTACGCTTAGAACGATGCATAGCATATATGATGCATATCATGCTGCAGTTCTTTTAACATCATCTTTACCAGATGATGGAGCTATTTTAGAATCTGGGTTTCCTACATATCGAAGACCTTGACTTGCATAATCTTGCAGTCAAAAAGGCAAGTTTATCTTGCTCATATCTCTTGATTGCACTGGTTTTGAAACTTCTTGCAAAGTGATGACTTCAAACTCTAACATTTCAAAAAGGATGGAAAACCTATTTTCATAAGTAATATGACTAGTGGTTATCGACCAGTGGTGATAACCTAGGAGGGCTGGCAGGTGGAACCACGGTAAGATTGTGGTGGTGGAGGTTCCACTTGCACGAGAAAGTAAACCTAGGACTAACTACCAATGCCACAGTTATTCTTGTGCCGTAAAAACCGTGTCGTCCAAGAGACTTGGAATGGGACGGGAAAGTCAGCTGTATCTTCTCTCGTTCGCATGTCAACGGGCAGCCAGTTGCCGGTCGCAGTAGGTCTTGTGAGACTACTTGCATATGGGTGGGACACCTAAGTTCTCACGGCACTGGTGTCTATGATGGTCCGCTAGAGGCGCCTAGGTACTTCATCGTTGGGGGTGAATATCAGGGGCATAACCTGCTCGCGTGAATTGGGTGGGCATGCGTTGTGCGGAGAGGGCAGTGATTGGCTTGGATCAATGACTGGGCCCCACACCAAGGAAGTGTGGACGAGCATGCAACTCGGTTGTGCAACAAGGCTTTGATCTCTTTTGGAAGGACACACCTCTGCAGAGTGTAAAAGGATGTGACATGTTACCCCTTGTTCCGGGAAGGAGCTGCGAACGCGGCAGGAAAGGTGCTCTCAAGGCACTAATACCCTGTGTTGGCTGTTGGGCATAGTTTTCATAAGTAAAAGCAATCTTTCAAGAAACTTTGATAAAACCTTGCATTGGCCTACGACTCTTTTGGGTCCATGGTTTTAGTTAGTGCATATCACACAACTTCTTTCTAAAGAAACTTGCTGGGTAATGCTCGTTACTCACCCCAATCTCTTAAACCCTTGCTAGACTATGAAGAATTAGATTGAAGGCAACCCAAGGAGACAACCTCAAGACATTGAAGATGAAGATGAAGCATTCTACCAACGTCATGATTATCAGCGGAGTCTACAATTGTAAGAAGCTTGGTGGAAAACTAGAATAGGGTTAGAAAGGAACCAGTTTCCTAATCCTAGATCCTTAGTAGTTAGAGTAACTCTACATTTGAGTAGTAAGCTACATGCATTAGTTGTAGTTTAGTTTAGTCTGCATTGATTCTTCTCGTTTGTAATCGCCAGGACTAAACCTCTACCTGTTGAGGAGGTTCTGAAGATCTTCTGTATGCTGAAAATTGTAATCCTATAGACATACCGTGGACCTGCGATGTTTCTGTTGTACCACTCTGATGGATGTAATACTAGTGATACGGTGTTTCATTAGTGTTATGTCAACGACTTGCATACTACACATGCAGTGGTATGCTGGGTCACCACACGGCGCCCAAGGTAAGGGACATAAAAGTGCCTCCAGCAGCTGAATCAAGTAGATTCCTCGAAGAAAAATTCAGTCCTGCATAAAAAGTTTGGACAATCATCCAAGTAGTCAGTCCATGAGTGGGGCAATTCTTTACCATAGATTTCATTCTTTCCCAAGCTTGAGCAACATGTTCATTATCAAACTGACTAAACTTCATAATATCGCTACGCAAAGCTATAATTTTAGCAGGAGGATAATATCTACCAATGAAAGCATCCTTACACTTAGCCCATGAATCAATACTATTCTTAGTCAAAGATAGCAACCAATCTTTAGCTTTTCCTCTCAAAGAAAAAGGAAACAACTTGAGCTTAATAATATCACTTTCTACATCCTTATATTTTTGCATCTCACATAGCTCAATAAAATTGTTGAGTTGAGCTGCAACATCTTCAGTACTGGCACCAGAAAATTGCTCTTTCATAACAAGGTTCAATAAAGCAGGCTTAATCTCATAAAAGTTTGCAGCAGGAGCAGGTGGCGCAATAGGAGTGCAGATAAAATCACTATTGTTCGTGCTAGTAAAGTCACACAACTTGGTGTTTTTAGGATTAGCCACTTCAGCAAAACTAAGAGTAGACAAGTAAAAACAACTATCAAGGATTCTAATTTTTTTGGGTTTTTGATATAAAATGATGCAAGTAAAAATAAAGTAAAGTAAAGCAAAACAATAAAACAAAGTAAAGGATGTGCGTGCGAAAAACTCCCCTTGCAGAGGTCTTCCACTTCTTCCCCAGCAACGGCGCCAGAAAACTTGTTGATGGCGCGGTGATGATGGTGCCAGAAAACTTGTTGGCTTGTAGTAAATGACCGGCCAGTTGGAAAACCCCAAGAGAAGGTTTTGATGAATATAGCAGCAAGTTTTCCCTCAGTTAAGAAACCAAGGTATATCGATTAGGAGAAGAGCAGACAATACTGTTAGGGCATGTTCTAGCCCTCCCTAGTTTTGTGTGTTAGTTGACAACACCAGGACATTTTACCAGTGTTTTTGTGCAGAAAGTTGGCCGGACATTTTGGCCGGATTTTTACCAAATCTAGGCCGGATAATCCGGCCACTCCTGAAAACGGCTAAGGACCAGAAGCAGCAAGATGCGCGTCACCCAGATTTAGGGCCGGATATTTCGGCCGGATTATTCCAAATCTGGGCCGGATAATCCGCCCCCCGGTGAAACCGACTAAGGACCAGAAGAAGAGCAGATGTGCGTCACCCAGATTTAGGGGCGGATATTTGGGCCAGATTATTCCAGATCTGGGACGGATAATCCCCCTCCCCCCCGTGAAAACGACTAAGGACCAGAAGAAGAGCAGATGCGTGTCACCCAGATTTAGGGGCGGATATTTGGGCCGGATTATTCCAGATCTGGCCCGGATAATCCGCCCCCCCGGTGAAATCGACTAAGGACCAGAGGGAGAGCAGGTGCGCGTCACCCAGATTCAGTGTGAGATTCTTCATAAGCTCAGTGGGGACCAAGCTGCTCTATCTCCTCCTCCTCCTCCCATTGCCTACAACAAGTGGCATTCTGAGGCCTATGGTTGGGGCGCGATGGAGAGGTCTCTCTATGTTGGTCGCACCACTCGTGTTGATGATGAAGATGAAGAGGAAGAGGATGCGGAAGAGGATGAGGAAGGAGAGTTTGAAGAAGATGATGAAGATGAGGAGGACTATGAGGAGGACGAGGACGACGACGACTTTGAGTGACTTCTTGGGGCGTGTAGTATGCTCTTGTCCCTTTTTGGTGTCTTGATGCCAAAGGGGGAGAAGTTGTTCTAGTAGGGTTTCTCGTTGGGATTTGCTTTGGTTTGGGAGCTGTTTCCGGTTTTCTCGTTTGTGAACTTATCGGTATCTTGTGCTTGGTGAATTTTCTTTAGGGTTGAATTATTGTGGAAGTTGTTTAAGTTTTATTGCCTATTGTGTCTATGCTCATATTGTTATTGTGAAACTTGTTTAAGTTATATTGCTTATCTCTAGAGGGAGCTTCAATTGAACTTATGCATATCTTTAGGGGGAGCTACCTTGCTTATTTGATCTTACTATTGCAAATCCTAGTGTTGTCATCTAACACCAAAAAGGGGGAGATTGTTAGGGCATTTTCTAGCCCTCCCTAGTTTTGTGTGTTAGTTGACAACACCAGGACATTTTACCAGTGTTTTTGTGCAGAAAGTTGGCCGGATATTTCGGCCAGATTTTTACCAAATCTGGGCCGGATAATCCGGCCACTCCTGAAAATGGCTAAGGACCAGAAGCAGCAAGATGCGCATCACCCAGATTTAGGGGCGGATATTTCGACCGGATTATTCCAAATCTGGGCCGGATAATCCGCCCCCCCGGTGAAAACGACTAAGGACCAGAAGAAGAGCAGATGCGCGTCACCCAGATTTAGGGGCGGATATTTGGGCCAGATTATTCCAGATCTGGGCCAGATAATCCGCCCCCCCCCCCCCCGTGAAAACGACTAAGGACCAGAAGAAGACCAGATGCGCGTCACCTAGATTTAGGGGCGGATATTTGGGCCAGATTATTCCAGATCTGGGCCGGATAATCCACCTCCCGGTGAAATCGACTAAGGACCAGAGGGAGAGCAGGTGCGCGTCACCCAGATTTCTGGCCGGATATTTCGGCCGGATTATTCCAGAAGTGGGCCGGAATATCCGGCCGCCGGATTTTCCGGTGCAAGTTTGGGCCGGATAATCTGGCCCCTGGCGGCTGCAACGGATACATTTCGGGAAGGGGTATTTATACCACTCCCCCTCTTCTTCCCCAGCTTGCTCATCCTCATCAAGAACGAGACACTATTTGGAGCCAACCTCACTGCAAGATCTCCACCTTCAACCACCTAAGATCAAGATCAAGAGTAACCTTTGTCGGCATGGGGGTTTTGGCTCCTTTAACTCTGGAATCCATGTTGAATTTCTTGAGCATGTCTTGGATATACTTGGCTTGATTGATGAAGGTCCCTCCTCGCAATTTCCGAATCTCAAAGCCAAGAAAGAATTTCAACTCTCCCATCATGGACATCTCGAATTTGTCTGTCATTAGCTTTGCAAACTCATCATTGAAGAGTTTGTTAGAAGAGCCAAAAATGATATCATCTACATAAATTTGGCATATGAAAAGCTCCCTGTTGACTTTCTTGGTAAAAAGAGTTGGGTCAATGAGCCCTATTTCAAACCAATGGTCTACCAACAACTCTTTAAGGTGCTCGTACCATGCGCGTGGGGCTTGTTTAAGGCCATAAATCGCCTTATTGAGTTTGTAGACATGGGTCGGGAAATGAGGATCTTCAAAGCCCGGGGGTTGCTTCACATAGACCAATTCATGTAGAGGACCGTTGAGAAAAGCACTCTTCACATCCATTTGATATAACTTAAAATTGAAGTGAGAAGCATAAGCAAGGAGGATACAGATTGACTCGAGACGAGCCACGGGAGCGTAGGTCTCTCCATAGTCAATTCCTTCAACTTGAGAGTATCCTTGAGCAACCAAGCGTGCCTTGTTCCTCACAACGATCCCATTGGCATCTTGTTTGTTCTTGAACACCCACTTGGTTCCAATGACATTGCGGCACTCCTTGGGCTTCTCCACCAAAGACCAAACCTCATTGCGCTTGAAGTTGTTGAGTTCTTCGTGCATGGCTTCCAGCTAATCCGGGTCTTCAAGTGCCTCAAACACCTTTTGAGGTTCCACACAAGAGACGAAGGCATGATGGATGCTAAAGTTGGCTAATTGTCTCCTTGTGGAAACCCCTTTTCTCACAATTCCAATCACACTATCCAAGGTATGACTCCCCTTGCGAAGAGCCTTTTCCACTTTCCTTGCACGACGAGCTTGAGCTTCTTCAAAAGACTCTTGAGAAGCCACTTGGTCATCACCACTATTTTGGTCCTCGCCTTGACCTTCAACTTGAGCTTGATCAACATCATGAGCATGCTCAACATCTTGAGCTTGGCCTTGATCTACCATTGGTGAGGAATCACCACCGTCCACTTGGTCTTGATCTTGGCCTTGCTCGCTTGAATGAGGGTCTAGAGCTTGCCTTTGGTTAGCATCAATCGGTCCTTGTGGAGCTTGTGAAGGTGAAGGCTCCACTTGAGTAGAGCATAGTCCTTCTTCTTCCGCCAAAAGGTGTCCCTCAATGGGTATGAGATGGCCCACACCCATTCTTCTTATGGCTTGAGGAGGTATTTCGTCACCTACATCACAAACACTACTTTGCTCCACACGGGAGCCATCATTCTCGTCGAATCTCACGTTAGAAACTTCAACAACACGAGCGGACTCTTTGTCAAAGATTCTAAAAGCATGAGATTCGGCGGCATAACCAACAAAGATACCCTCAAGAGCTTTAGAGTCAAACTTGGACAAAAGAACACCCTTTCTAAGATAGAAGCACTTACAACCGAATACTCAAAAGTATTTGATGTTAGGCTTGTTACCGGTGAGGATCTCATACGGAGTCTTGTTCAAGCCCTTGCGAAGATATAGCCGGTTAGAAGCATGACAAGCGGTATTGATTGCTTCGGCCCAAAAGTTATATGGAGACTTAAACTCCGCTAACATTGTCCTTGCCATGTCCATCAAGGTCCGGTTCTTCCGCTCGGCTACACCATTTTGTTGCGGAGTGTAGGGAGTCGAGTATTGATGATGAATTCCCTCATCGCTCAAGAATTCATTCACGGTGTAGTTCTTGAACTCCGTCCCATTGTCACTCCGAATCACCAAGATATCTTGGCCATATTGATGTTCCACTTCCTTGATGAAGTCCTTGACGGTTTGTTGGGTCTCGTATTTGTGCTTGAAGAAGTAGACCCAAGTATATCTTGAGTAGTCATCAATGATCACCAAGCAATACTTCTTCCCTCCTAGACTCGCGTGAGAAGGAGGGCCAAAGAGATCCAAGTGAAGGAGATCTAAGACCCTCTTAGAAGAAATGACCGTCTTGCTAGGATGAGGAAGTTTATGCATCTTTCCTTCAATGCAAGCTCTACATACACGATCTTTAGCAAATGTTAAATCGGTTAGTCCTAGGATGTGGTTACCTTTGTAGAGACTTTGCAAAGTTCTCATATTGATGTGGCCTAGTCGGCGATGCCAAAGCCATCCCACGTCAACTTTAGCCATTACGCAAGTCGCGGCTTTAGTGACCTTCTCCGAGAAGTCAATCACATATAAGCCGTTTTCGACATGTCACAAAGGCTACTTTAAGAGACTTGCTCCACAAAAGAACCACAATCCCAACATCAAAGAAAGTTGCAAAGCCCATATCGGCAAATGGAGCTACGGAAAGTAAATTATAAGAAAGAGACTCAACAAGCATGACATTTTCCACGGAAACATCTTGAGATATGACAACTTTACCAAGACCCAATACCTCTGACCTTGAGGAATCTCCATAGGTGACGTAGCCCGCACTAGATGAACCGGTGCGAAGCTCCTTCACCAACTCTTTACTTCCAGACATATGATTGGTAGCACCACTATCAATTATCCATTGTCCCGCACCGGAAGCAAAGCCCTACAAGAGATCAAGTCTTGTTTTTAGGTCCCCATTTTTCAATGGGTCCCCTTTTGTTAGTAACAAGGGTCTTAGGAACCCAAATTGACCAAGCAATGCATTCATTAGGTGAGCCAACAAATTTAGCATAAACATGTCCATCATAAGCACGACGAAGAACATAAGAAGGGTTATATTTTCCCGCAAAATCGTTGTGATTGGGCATTGCCCTCTTGGCATTCCCAACCACCTCCGTCACGAGCTCCCCCTCCTCCTCATAAACATTGCCATCCTCATCAAACCATATGTCATTTGGGATGTGCTTCTTAGGAGGAGGAGTGGGCACAAGAAATTGCGTCTTCTTGTTGTTCTTTTTCTTGTTCCTCTTCTTCTTAGACTTGGAAGTGAAACCAAGCCCGGTCTTGTCACCATGTTGTTTTTGAGCACTCAAAAGCTCATCAAGCCTTGTGTCGCCTTTAGGGGAATCTTTCTCAAAAAGAGGGTTAGTGTAACAAGTACTTGCAACAAAGGTGCTAGAAGGGAACTTGGTTGCTTCTTTAGCAATAATAAGATTAAGTTTCTCATTTTGCAACCTAAGTTCATTGGCAACCGATTGAGCAATGTCACGATCACTTTTAAGCCTAGCAATATCCTAATTATAAGACTCTTCAAGACCTAACTTGGATGCCTCAAGTGCCATCCTTAGATCTTGCTCAACCTCAAGGGATTGAGAGAGTGTGGCAATTTCATCGGCATACTCACGAGCATGCCCTTCTAGCTCAAAAATGTGTTCCTCATTTTTATCATTAAGTTGGAGAGACTCATTATATTGATCAAGGAGAATCTCAAAGTGAGCTTTGGTCTCCCTATGCAAGGTTGACATGAAGGTGTCCAATTCATTAGGCTCATCCTTATCACTACTAGTATCAACACAATCCATCAAGGATAAGCTTCTAGGTATGATGCGTGTGAAAGAGGGTGATACCTTTGTAGCGTGAGCCATTAGACATGTTCCCTTGGAGTTGGAGCGCTTGGACTCGTTTGCGGAAGCGAAGAGGGATGGTGAAGAGATAGGCTTGGCGATGGCGATGGCGGCCCTTCCTACTTCTTCATCATCACTTGCATCATCACCGGATGGGTATTCTTCTTGAGTCGTCAAGGCATGTATTGGAACGGCTTTCTTCTTGTCAAAGTTTCTTGGTGGGTAAGACTTGGCCATCATCTCCTTGCGGATGAGTCTTCCATTGTGATCTTCCACTCTTTCATAGGGACAATCCGCGATGAAATGGTGTTGATTGCCACAATTGTAGCACGTCCTCACTCTACTTGTGGCCTTAGGCTTGGAGGGACTTGATGACTTCCACTTCTTCATGAATGCCCGTTGAGAAAGAGCCATGTGTTCGGCATGAGCATACTTCATGTCTTCGGGACTTCCACCCATTGACTCTTCCTCTTCCATCAAGCTTGCTTCTTCATAAAGAGAGACTTTGGCCTTCAAAGCAAGGTTGGGGGCACGCACACCACGTGCACGAGCTAGAGCATCATCCGCATTCTTCTCAGAGATCTTCCTTGCCACAATTTCTTGCAAGATGTCATGAGCGGTCATCTTCCTAAAGTTGGCATCTCCCTTGATTGAGTTCATCGTATCTTTCATGAAAGGCAAGAGGGCTTGAAAGAACTTCCTCTTCATCCATCTCTCATTGAGTAGAGCCGAGGTCAACTAGCTTCACTTGGAGAGCCGAGAGACGTCGATGAAGTTCTTCGGGAGATTCACCATCAAGCATGGCAAAGTTGTCGGCTTCATTGGATGCCTCATCAAACTTGGACTCTTGAATACTTTGATTGCCGATGAAGAGGTTGGTGAGAGCATCCCAAGCTTCCTTGGCAGAGGTGATGTTGCGGACGAACGCCTTGTCCTTCTCGGTGAGAGACATGTGAATGAGATACAAGGCGGAGGCATTGAGTTGCTTGTCGATTTGCTCCCAAGGTAGTAAGTTGGACAAGTCCTTGGAAGTTGGATGGTAACCCTGCTCAATGATCCTCCAAAGCTCAATAGACACAAAGTTTATGTGAGAGCGCATATTATCTTGCCAATTGGCAAAGCTAGAAGCATCAAGTGGTGGCGGTGGGCCGCATGAGGCAAGGTGTGGCATTTGAAGGTGCCTTCCGGAGACATAGCTCGTAGGATGTGGAATATCCGTGCTATGTCCCCGAGAGGTGTCATCTTTCTTGGGGGGATCCTCGTTGTTCTCATTCCCATCCTTGTCCGGATCTTCCTCGTTTAAGGATGGCTTATCCTTATCCGAGGTGTCAACCGGAGTTGGTGGAGTGGTACTAGATGTTCCACTAGTGAGAGCATCAAGTTAAGATTTTTGGCTTTCCATGGCTGCCATCATAGCATCCATGCGAGTCATTATGTTATTAAGATCCCCCTTAGTGGCGGGTTCCTCGTCGCCCATAATCTCTTAGGCGGTTAAGCCCAATCAAAGAGCACTAGGCTCTGATACCAATTGAAAGGATCTTATAGGCGAATAGAGGGGGGGGGGGTGAATAGGCACTACACAATTTTTTTTATCTTTTTCAAGTTTTAGGCCTGACACAAAGTAAATTCTCTAGATGTGCAACTAGGTGAATTTCCTAAGTGACAAGCAAGCAAGTGAACAAGTAAGCAAGTAAGCAAGTAAGCAAGTTCGGGTAAGAAATAACCGAGGAGCGGAGACCGGAGACACAAGGATGTATTCCCGTAGTTCCTTCCTTTTGAGGGGAAGTACGTCTACGTTGGAGAGGTGTGGTGACACGGAGTCGACCAACGCCACGGAGGCTCACCTTGTTCTCCGGTGAGCAAGCCACGGAGGCTAGCTCGTTCCACTAAGCGGTGGTATTGGGGGAACTCACCGAATCCCTTACACGGAGATTGGGGCACACATCCACAACTGAATTGGAGGCTCCCAAGAAAGCCACGGAGGCTAGAATCCACAAAGACAAGAGAAATCTCAAATCAAACCACCTAGTGTTTCCAAGGAACCACTAGGAACAAATCCCTCAAGCAAAAGGAGGGGAAAAAGAAATTCCTTCAGTGGAGATGTAGATCGGGACCTCCTCCTTCGATCCTCCAAAGATCTAAGACTTTAGGTGGTTGAAGGTGGAGATCTTGAAGTGAGGTTGGCTCCAAATAGTGTCTCGTTCTTGATGAGGACGAGCAAGCTGGGGAAGAAGAGGGGGAGGGGTATAAATACCCCTTCCCGAAATGTATCCGTTGCAGCCGCCAGGGGCCGGATTATCCGGCCCAAACTTGCACCGGAAAATCCGGCGGCCGGATATTCCGGCCCACTTCTGGAATAATCCGGCCGAAATATCTGGGTGACGCGCACCTGCTCTCCCTCTGGTCCTTAGTCGATTTCACCGGGGGGGGGGGATTATCCGGCCCAGATCTGGAATAATCCGGCCCAAATATCCGCCCCTAAATCTAGGTGACGCGCATCTGCTCTTCTTCTGGTCCTTAGTCGTTTTCACCGGGGGGGGGATTATCCGGCCCAGATTTGGAATAATCTGGCCGAAATATCCGCCCCTAAATCTGGGTGACGCGCATCTTGCTGCTTCTGGTCCTTAGCCGTTTTCAGGAGTGGCTGGATTATCCGGCCCAGATTTGGTAAAAATCCGGCCGAAATATCCGGCCAACTTTCTGCACAAAAACATTGGTAAAATGTCCTGGTGTTGTCAACTAACACACAAAACTAGGGAGGGCTAGAAAATGCCCTAACAAATACGACTGAAGGTGATGCTTGATAGCCTAGTGACACTCCAACAAGGGCGCCGTTTCACGATAAAACGAGTTAGCGCGTCTTCAGCTAGTAGCAACATGGAACCTGCACACACACACAACCAAGTACTTTGTTCCCAACTTGTGATGAGGTTGTCAATCTCACCGGTTTGCTTGAAACAAAGGGTATGAGCGTATCGAGTAGAAAATAATAATGGTATGTGAGTAAAGTAAACAATGCAAGTAAAGTAAACAGGTGATAGCAATATGCTGGAAATAGGACCGGGGTCCATAGTTCACTAGTGGTGTCTCTCCATAAGATAAATAACACATGTTGGGTAAACAAATTACAGTTGGGCAATTGATAGAATAAGGATAAACGTGATATGTCAAGAAGATCACTATGCGATTTACTCTGGGCAGTACAACAAAATACATAGACCGCCATCTAACTGCATCTATGACTAATAATCCACTCACGGGGATATCATCCGAACACCCCATGAGTATTAAGTTGCGAACAACAGATAATTGCATTAAGCAAAGTGTGTAATGTAAACAAAGCATATGCCCTCGAGCATATGAACGTTGTTTTCTCCCTAGTAGCAACAGCACATCTACAACCTTAGAGGTTTCTGTCACTCCCCCAGATTAAATAGAGGCATGAACCCACTATCGAGCATAAATACCCCCACTTGGAGTCACTAGCAACTACTCAGCCAAGATAGCTACTAACAACGGAGAGCATGCAAGATCATAAAGAACATAGAGATAACATAAGATATATTTCAGTATAGCAACTCAATCATAACACCAATATTCATCGGATCCCAACAAACCAAACATGTAGAATTACATAACGGTGATCTCAATCATGTAGGGCAGCTCATGAGATCTAAACATGAAGCACATGGTGGAGGAGACAACCATCTAGCTACTGCTATGGACCCATAGTCCAAGGTAGACTACTCACTCATCGCTCCAGAGGCAAGCATGGCGATGAAGAAGACCTCCGGTGGCGATTCTCCTCTCCGGCAGGGTGCCGGGAAGAGCTTCTGGACCCTCCCGATCTTCGGGTCGACGGCGGCGGCGGATCGCGATGTGTTCTGGAAAATTGATCGAGTACTTAGGTTTTTTCCGTCGGGGGGTCTTTATAGGCGAAGGGGCATCGTCAGAGGTGGACCGAGGTGCCCTCACACATAGGGGGCGCGGCCAGGGACTAGGCCGCGCTGCCCTGGTGTGTGGGGCCCTCGTGGCCCTCCTCCGACTCCTCTTCGGATCTCTAGAAGCTTCTGGGAAAAATAAGACTTCAGGAACTTGTTTCGTCCAATTCCGAGAATATTTCCTGTGTAGCTTTTCTGGAACACAAAAACAACAGAAAACAGGGAACTGGCACTGTGGCGACTTGTTAATAGGTTAGTTCTGGAAAATGCATAAAAGTGCCACAAAGTGTAACGAAACAGTAGGCAAATGGCGTAAAAACAAGCATGTAGCATCAAAAATTATAAATATGTTGGAGACGTATCAGCTTCCAAGCATACCAGGAAATCCTCTCTTATCTTTCATGGACAAGAGGCGTTGAGTGTCTTCGAGATTTGGCTCTCGCAAGTACACTTCGCCGAAGACCATAATGATAGCTCGACAAAAAATGTACATGGCCTCAATGTATATAGACTCGCTCATGCGCATGTACTCATCAACAAGATCGATGGCCACTCCATATGCAAGCATCCGTATAGCAGCCGCACATTTCTGATATGAAGAGAAGCCAAGTTTACCTGTAGCATCCGGCTTGCATCTGAAATATGTGTCGTGAAGACGAACACCTTCAATGATTCGCCCAAATAACTTCCTTGACATCCGAAAACGGCGTCGAAAATAGTTTCAGTACAACGCCATTTCCGGGTGGAAGTAGTCGGCGTAGAGCTGCACGTGGCCGTTCTCCCGGTTGCGGTCCAGATTGGTGGCTCGCCCCTTCACGGAGCCCCTCCATCGAGGCATGTAGGCCTCGTTTGCCTCATTGAGGACAGTGGCCACGACCACCATCAAGTCGGCATCATCGTCAGAGTCGGTGTCAGACTCGTCGAAGAAGTGCGCATAGAAGAACTCATTGTTGAGGTTGGCAATGGCCGCAATATCGTCGTCATCCGAGCTGATGTCCCGCGGTGCGCTCATGTTGGCAAATGGCCGAATAGGTTGCGCGCGACCTGGGAGGACAGCTGACGAGGTGTTAACTTGACAAATGTCCTAAATGAAGGACTTAGGATCGGGGAGATAGGGCGTCGGATGAAATCGAAGGTAAAGTTAGTCGAAATAGGTGTATGTCGAAAGTAAACGTGGGTGTTCAACCTGGCTTGCTTTCAATCTGCCCTACACCGTCCCCTCCTGGCCCCCATATATAGGTGGCCAGGTCTCGAGGATCGGGTAGGGTCTGATACAGATTACAATATCGACATACGGTAAGAACTCATATTCAACTATCATTACAGTTGGGGCTAGCTATTCGGGCCTCAGGGGTACTCAACATACGGGCTCTATTAACTATACCCTTGTCACTAGCCCCTGAGATTCTACCAGAATTGCAGATTCGGGTTGAATCTCTAATCTTTATATCTTCCACTTGATCAATTCTTTGACTTCTTCTCATCTTCAAATCTTCGACTTGGTCTTTCAACTTATTTTTATGATAATATTTTGCAAGGGGTTTTGATGAACAAGCCTGACATCTCTGACGGATCAAGAGGTCAGTTAACTGCCGGAACAGATACTTGTCACCTACTTCAAATTCAATCCCCTTGGACTTGAATTCAGGATACCGGTCAAACCCACTCTTTTGCCGCATTTAGGACTTAAAAAGAATGAATCCCAGTGATTCTCAGGGTACCCAGCGCGTCCACCAGGATTTTCTTCGCGTCGTAGACACGGATACATACCAGCAGAGCGCATCCATGTGCGTATACCAGGCCACACAGGACGGATCCCGGGGTCTTACCTTCGTGACAAGTCACGGCATTCGAGTTGCGTTGCGATAACATAACTCGAGAATCTTATGTCGCAGTCAAATTTCGACTGAAAATATTCGGGTTTCAACAACCATAAAACTCGCTCCCGATGGGAGTAACACTTCTGCACAATGCTTTACCAAGAAATATCGTCGGGTGCGCGCTTAGCGCTCCCGATGGGAGTAGCCCCCGAGGCTATAGTCGAAAAAAGTCTTTTTTGAGTATAGGCTCAAAATATAGTGTGGTCCATCATACTTCAACTCGAGATACTTTCAATATCTTTGATAATAGTAGCCCCCAAGGCTATAATCGAAAATCCTTCACATATAATCTTGTCTATAAATTTTGTACCTGTCGGTGCCATCCTTCTTCTTTCTTATATCATCTTCTTTATGACGTCAATGAACACGTCACTCTGTATGAGTGCGAACCGTTTTATGGGCAGCACTGTAATTTTCATGATTTTTGACCGTTAGTGGGCTGCCGTTTCCTCTCTTTGCGCCACGTCTCAGCCCACGATCCTTCTCCCAGAAGGTATATAAGGGGCATAGTGGGGGATTTTACTATTTACCAGCTCGTTCCCTCCGCCGCCTCCATTGCCAATCTCTGCTCCTCTCTCCGTTCGTGCATAGCCCCCAAGCGCGGTGCGATAGATGCGTGTGAAGCACCTAGCCACCAAGAACATCATGGCCAAGAACTCCTCTGCCACCAACTTTGTACGCTCTGCCATCACGCCGAAAGAGGTGGAGAAGGCTAGGGCGGATGGCCTCATCTCCGCCCATGATTCCATCAAGTTTCCCAGTACTGAGCGGATCCCGCAGCCCCCAAGCGGCTATCGGGTAATGTTTCTTGCTTTCCTCCTCCGCGGTCTTTCTCTTCCTGCCCATGAGTTTCTCCGTGGGCTCCTCTTTGTCTATGGTGTGTAGCTCCACCAGCTCACACCAAACTCCCTTCTTCATATTGCTTGTTTCGTGACTCTCTGCGAGTCATTCTTGGGCATTGAGCCCCACTTTCTTCTCTGGAGGTCAATCTTTCGGCTTCGCCCCAATGTTTCCCTGGCTAGAAAGCCTGAATTGGGCGGAGCCGTTGTCTCTGTGCGCCCTGAAGCGCAGTACCTCGAGTTTTCCTTTGCCGCATCTGTCCAGGGGTGGAGAACCAAATGGTTCTATATCAAAGATCGCAAAGCCTCCCCTGAAGACCAATATGGGTTAGCCCCTTTCGAAGCCTCCAAGGAAGTGAAGAAATTGGCATCGTGGGATGCGCTTCCCTCAGATGCGGAGATAGCACAAGTTCTTCCTCTTTTGTCTCGCATTCAAGCTTTGAAAGGAGGCCAAGGAGGAGCTTTGTCGGGTATCCAACTCATGGCGTTTTTCGTACAACATCGAGTTCAACCCCTGCAGCACCGCCTTACCAAGCTCTGGAATTACTCTGGCTTGGAAGATCCTACTCGCGTCTCTGAAGATTTGATAGAGAAAAAAGATGTCGACAAGCGAGTTAGGAGCCTTACCAAGCTCACCAAGGATCATGCGGTTGCTGACTTGACCGCTGACTACTTCGACTCCGTGCACCCTTTGCCCGAGGTATGCATCTTTGTGTTCGCTTGTTGTCGAATTTTGTTTTCTTCGACTTACATTATTCTTTGCCTTTGTACTCTGCTGACTTATTTTATATGCAGGGTCACCAATTCCTTGTTTCGCACCCTCCTCTTCCAGAGGCAGGGCCCCTTCCAGCTGATCAGGCCTCATCTGTATCTGAAGCCCCCGAGGCTGACGATAATCAGGACGGAGATGATGCCAAAGAATCGGAAGAGGAAACGAGCTTGTCGACATCGTCTCCCTCCGTGCTTGCTGAAGATGCTGGTGTCGACAAGAAAAGGAAGCGAGTCGAAGAATTTGCTTCTTCGAGTTCTGCAGCGGCTGATAAGGCCTCTGTTCCTGCAGGAGATGAGGAGTACTTCGACCTCCTGGCATCGTAAGTGTTTTTTTATTCGAGTTCTTCAATTACACCTCTTTTGCCTTGTTTCTGTCGTGTGACACATAACTTTTTTTGCTTTGTGTAGAGATGACGAAGAGCCGCCAAAAGCTGCTACAGCTATTCCTTCAATTCCCCCTGCAGTTGATGATGAGCCCCCTGCCCAAGTAATTGCGCCTAGGGTTACCAGGGCCTCTGTAAAGAAGGTTCCTGCGCCCCGAAACCTCAAGCGCTTGACGAAGGCCAAAGAACCCGATGCCTCTCTGGAAGCCCATGAATCCTCGGCTTCCCCCCATGATGTAAGCAATTTTTCCTGTTTTGTTTCCCTTGCATACACTTGTGCTTCTTACACGCTCTTTCTCTCAGGCATTATTGGAGAGATTCGTCGCCTTGGGCACCGAATGTGCTGAGTACCTAAAGGTTGCGAAAGCTTCCGAAGGTATGTTTTATATCCAGTCGTGGTTTTTCTTCCACGCTTATCTTTTGCTGTTTATTTGACTTCCTTTCTTCTTCCACTGTAGCTGCTCTAGCAACAGCCAATGCCCAAATTGCATCATTGGAGGCTGAACTTAGTGCCTCGCAGAAGGCATATGATGTTGCGGCCGCTGCCAGAGCAAGCGCTGAGAAGTCACAGAAAGCAGCGCTTGGTAAGGCGAAAAAGGCTGAAAAAGCTTTGGCCGATGCCAACAGGGAGCATGCCCAGCGAGAGCAGGCCGTACTGGAGCGCCTTCACACAATGTTTACCTCTGCTGAAAGTAAGTGTTTCGTCTTGCCTTCTATTTCGACTTCGTGCTATATTATTGATCTTCGCTAATTCTTTCCTTTACTTTTTCCTTTGTCGCGCAGGATTTACCAAGGTGTCTTCTTCATCTTTGCCATCGGGCGATGATCCTTTGCTGACCGCGGTTAACCTACTCGAGGCAAACTGGATATCTATCCAGGAGACTTTTGAGTTGGTTAGCCGCGTTTTGTCGCGGTTATTCGTCGGGTTGTGGCCGAAGAAGAAGGCAGAAGTCCCGAAGGATAACTTGGAGAATCTTGCCAAGTCCTTCGATACAATTGAGGACCCGATCCTCCAGCTGAAGGGGCTCTCTCTAAAGCGTGGCGCTGAGGGTGCTATTGCACTTTCTTTTGCTCATGGCGCGGACTTCGACTGGGAGAAAGTGAGCTCTCCCCATGGCTGCACCCGCGATGAGATGAAGGTTTTCATCGAGAAGGCGATGAAGTTGGCGCCTCCACTGGCGGCAATTATTTCTCCTTCTACAGCCTCCGCGGCCTCTACTACACCGGCTCCAACGATGGAAGAGCCTGCACCTCCGTTGACTTCTGGCGACGGATTTGCCATGCCCTCTTCTGCCACGGAGCAAAATGCTGAGGTGGCGTAAACTTCGGCTCCTCTGTAACTTTCAATTTCTTCTTTTGAATGTAACAACCTTTAGTCGCGTGCAACCCGAGAACTTTAGCCAAAGGGTTTTGCACTTATATAAATATATTTTCTTCACATGGAATCTTGTGTTGCCTCGCTGAAATGTTTCTTCTTCATTTTCTTTTGACTTCCAGTCGATGCATACCAACGATCCCTTGACTGGCGGGCCTGCTCCTTCCGCTGCCCGCACGTTTGACTCGACGATTTCGTCGCCTCCTAGTCGATGTAGTCAATGCGCAGAGTACTCTTTAAGGATTTCTGATCTTGAAGCTCGCTTAACTTTAGCCAAACACCAAGCACAGATGGCTGTGAGCAAAGCTAGTAAAGCTTGTGGTTATCTGAAGCAAATATCTTCTCTTGATGAAAAGGTTTCCAATTTGATGGCGAAGATTGTACATAATGAAGAATGCGAATCTTTTATTCTTGGCATTGTCGAGTTTGCCTGCGAAATGTTGCGATGTAAGGTTTTCTTCGGCTTCTCTTTTCCCTGTTTCTTCACTGCTGTTTTTGTGACGTCCTTTGCCATTACAGGCACTTGTCTGGATTTCACTGCTGAAGATCGTCGGGTTACCGAGCGAAGTGCAGCTTTGGAGAGAATGTCAGAAGGCTGTGAGACTTTATGGTCTGATCCTCGGCGTCAGAGTGCCATTGTACTGCTTCAGGACCGTGCCCAACATATTGGCGAGTCAGTCGATGGTTGCCGACAAGCTCTGATAACTATGCATTCTGTCATGCTTCCTCGCAATCCTCTGCCTCCAACTTTCCCGCTTCTTCTTGATACTTTTAGGTCCAGCCACTGTATTCATAGATTGATAGAGTTGAACTTGGTGGCGGGTGCCAATTTTGCTCTTGGGTGGATGCGCAAGTGGCACCCAAGGCTTAATTACAGCACTATGTCCCTGAGTTTGGCTCCTGGTGGAGCTAGTCTTCGAGTTCATATGGAAAATACTTTACAGCCTGCTCGGAGGCTTGTAGCTAGGCTGCTTGAAGCAGACGCTGGGTTTTTCCGCGAGTATCACTATTTAGATCCTTTAGGCGTAGATGATTCTGATAACCCGCTGTTGTGACCCTTATGTATATACTGAACGCGAGAGTTCCTGATTTTGCGACTTTATGTCTGAAATTTGTTCTCAAAGCGTTATTGTATGATTCGTGCGTTTGCCGCATTTTCTCTTTGAAAGACTCGTAAACTCGAACATGAGGAACATTTCGTCTTTATTATACTTGTAATGTAAGATACATGGGGTGACCCAAGAGATCCGGCCCGTGACCTGTGTTCTGGATCTAGAGGGCATTGCCCCTGGTATAACTCGTGGCTTTTATAGCCTTATTCTTCTACTCTACTCTGTTGCTCTTGATGTTTTATGTCGTCGTGTCCTTCTCCTCTTTTCCTGCTTCTTTGTCTTCTCCTGATGCTTCTACTCGTGGTTTCTTCATCTCTGGCTCCACAACGCGTCCTTCGAGTAGCTTGACGCCCTCTGCAATCGTACTTTTCGCTTTCTCTGCATGGTTGGCTATCATGCCAAAGTTTTGCGCCATCTTGTGGAACTCCCTGTCGCATAGATCTGAGACTTCAAAACTTCCTTTTACTGTGATTACTCCCTTTGGTCCTGGCATTTTAAGTACCAGATATGTGTAGTGAGGTACTGCCATGAATCGCGAAAACGCGGGTCGCCCGAGGATCGCGTGATACTGGGATGGCCAGTCCATGACTTCGAAGTCTAACTTTTCTCTTCTGTAGTTTTGTCGGTTGCCGAAGCAAACGGTGAGTGCTATTCTACCTAATGGATAGTTAGCGCTTCCTGGTACTATCCCATGGAAGGAACAGTCTGTTGGCTTCAAGAACTCTAGTGATATATGCATTGCTCTGAGTGTTTTTGCATATATCAGATTGATTCCGCTTCCTGCGTCCATAAATATTCTGTCGACATCGTACGTGCCAATTTGAGCTTTAAGTACCAAAGGCGTGTTTCCTGGCCGAGGTACTGTTATAGGGTGGTCTTCTCTGTTGAACTCGATTGGTTGTTCTGACCAATGCAGATACTCCGTTGCGGCTGGCGGTGAGATGACTGCTAAGTTGACTTGTCGAGTGATACTCTTTTCTTCTTTGTTCGACTTGGGCACAGGTTGTATCATTGCTGTGATGTGTCCTTTGGATGGAACGTACCCTTCATCGTCGTCGTGCCCCTGATTCTGCTGGTCTTGTCCTTGAGGAGCTCCGTTGTTTCCTTGTTGTTTTGTCGAAGGATTGCTGTTTCCTTCAAATCCTTGTCGCCTTGCTTCAGTTTGCTTGTTTAGTCCTGCCTCTTGTAGTTTTAAGAATGTTGTGCAATCTTTCATTGCGTGCCTTGATACTCGCTTCCCATCGACGAACGCTGAGTGTATATGACAAGGCCCGTTGAGCATATCTTCTGGCGAAGGGTTGTATTCTCTGGATTCTCTTGCGGGGAATTTTTTATAGTCCTCTTTTCCATAGCTTCGATATCCTGAACTTCTTCGATCGCTTCCTTGGTAGCTGTTGTCTTTGTATCCTGCGGCGACTTGGCTATGGGGGCCATAGTTGTCGTAATTTCTGGACCGTCTCCTTTGACTTCCATATCTATTTCTTCTATCGTCCTCTGGGGATCGCGTCCGCTTGTTGTTGCATGCGTCTTCTCCATCTGCAAATCTATTTGCTACATCCATGAGGTCTGACACTGTTTTCGGCTTGATTCTGCCCATCTCTTCGACTAGGTCTCTTCGCCTTAATCCAATGATAAACGCATCTATTGCTCTTTCGTCTGAAACTTCGACTGCTGAATTTTTGATAAGACTCCATCTTTGGATGTATGCCTGCAGTGTTTCGTCGCATTGTTGTACACACGCTTTGACTTCTTCTATTGATGCTGGCCGCTTATATGTCGACCTAAAGTTGCTTGTAAATTGCTTTGTGAGGTCTTCCCAGCTTCCAATAGTTTCTTTCTCCAGTTTGCTCAACCATGACCTTGCTGCGCCGGTGAGGTGTAGCTGCAAACTTTGCATTGCTGTTTCTTTGGTTCCTCCTAGTATTTGCACTGCTTGTAGATAATCTGATAGCCATGATTGTGGTTCCTGTGACCTGTCGTACTTTTGCTGATCATGAGGTAACTTGAATCCCTTGGGAACTGGAGTGGTGCGAACCCTTCGGGTAAAGCACGATGCCCCCATCTCTTTTTCGTCGTCTTCATAATCGCGTTTTTCTTTTGGGGATTGCGATCTTCGGGTTCCACCGTGCTGTTTTGGTGATGGCGATCGAGATCGTTGCTTGCTGATTCTACGCCGAGGACTGTTGTGACGGCGAGGTGACCTTGCTTTGTGCACTTCCTTGTGGTGATATGCTTCTTCTCCTTTTGCTGATAGCTTGTGGCCCACCATGTTGAGTCCGTTCAATGCTGCTCTATGCATATGGTCCCTAGGATCTCCTGGACTTGGTTGAGTTGTAAGCAGATACGCTTGCGCTGCTACTAGTGCTGCTTCAGGGGTTTTTGGTAAGATGTTCCCCTGCTCGTCGATCGATAGGAAGGACGAGTCGAGGTTTTTGGAAATGCTTTGCCTGTCGGAGTACTCGAGGTTGTCGTACCTTGAACCGTGTCAATGATTTTTCCTTGCATTACTATATGATGCGTCGCTTCGCGCTTTACGAGCGACGTCGCTAGCTGCAATGGCTGATTCCTTCCTTTGTTGGATCTCTATTTTCTCCTTTGCTAGTTGCTTCGCCTGCTGCCTTAGGGCATAATGATACCCTAAAAGCATGTCTTTGCTAGAGTTTGATGGTATTGGCGTGCCGTGCTCTACGGCTTCTCTTATTATCCTCCATTCGTCGACTGATAGTCGAATTTTTTCCCTAGCTGTGAGGGATTCTGCTGTTTGCCCTTCTGCTAGATGATTTGCTCCTCTGTCGATATTTGCTGGGTTTAGCACTGGGTTGTTATTTTTGTCGAATTCTTCTGAGTTGTCTTCCACAATGGCGAGCACCTGGCATTGTTTGCCGATGTTACTATTGAAGCTTGAGAAGATCGAGTCGCCATCTTCAGAAAGCTCTAACCCTGTCTTCCATGTGTCTGTTGATTTGTCTGAGATATCGTCGAGACAGATCATGAGATCGTCGAGTTGGACTCCTGCGTCGAAATTTTCCTTTGCTTCGTTGTATTCTGCGATCTTTCCTTTTTGCATTTCTCCTAGGCCGACCGGCGAGTTTACCTCGCTGGAAGAGCCTTCAGAATATTCCATCATTGCTACTGTTTCGGGCTCACTTGCCGACGGATCTTGTCAACTCGATGGCCCGATGGCCCGATGAGGATGCTTAAACTTCCGATTGTCAACTCCATCTCTTGATTTTCGTCGACTTCTGCACTGCTGTTGGCTAAAAGCGAAAAAGCCGTCGAATTCATGATTCCAACGCCCAAGTCCCCACGGTCGGCGCCAATTGATGAGGTGTTAACTCGACAAATGTCCTAAATGAAGGACTTAGGATCGGGGAGATAGGGCGTCGGATGAACTCGAAGGTAAAGTTAGTCAAAATAGGTGTATGTCGAAAGTAAACGTGGGTGTTCAACCTGGCTTGCTTTCAATCTGCCCTACACCGTCCCCTCCTGGCCCCCATATGTAGGTGGGCAGGTCTCGAGGATCGGGTAGGGTCCGATACAGATTACAATATCGACATACGGTAAGAACTCATATTCGACTATCATTACAGTTGGGCCTAGCTATTCTGGCCTCAGGGGTTCTCAACATACGGGCTCTATTAACTATACCCTTGTCAACAGCTCTCTCAACCCACCCTGCTGTGGCCGTCAACGGGTGGCCAGCGGCGGCCTAGGGCGGCACGGGGTGCGGTGGAAGGAGGGGCTTTTTTTGGCGGTCGGGGAAGGCGAGCGGACGCCGGCGATGGAAAAGAAGGAGGAGCGCGCGCAGCAGGGAAACACGGGGGGGGGGGGGGGGGGAAGGGGAAATGGTTTGGAGCCTCTGTCGGCTGGGCCTGGGGCGGATAAGGAGGGGGACGCAAGAGGACGCGCGGGCTGTCCGGGCCGACGCATTTCGGGCCCAAATTTAAGACCGAAATGGGTATGCGCGGACGCCTTCGAACAGCTTTATCTGTTTGGATCGCTCCGCTGAGCCGTGTGTTCTGTCCGCGCGGACGGGTTCAGACGCGGAGTGATCGTTTGTGTCGGCCCGCTGGAGATGCCCTTAGGGCACCGAAGTGCAGGTGTCCATACCTCCCAATCCCATGCCAGAGCCACACGGCATCGCCCTTCTGCACAAGGAGGCTCACCGGTGCTGCAGTTTGCAGGCGCACCGTGTACAGTCTGTTCCCAGTGTGGTTCACGCACGCATGGATCTTGTGTCTCCTGTCGAGGATGCACATGCATGACGCCGTCCTCAATCGTGATCTTGCATGCTGCCTACAAGATTCTGTTAACTTGGCCATGGTTTGCTCATAATTTTCAGTGAGACTTGCTTCCTTAACATGATCTTGAGAGTGAATAGGTTGCATCTGGATAGCCTCTATTTCAACGTGTATTGTATCTAGTTGCAAGTCTTTTTCTTCCTATACTGCTTCTTCAAAGATGTTGCAAGATTTGATGTTCTAACATGGAGAGGCTTTTTAGAATAACCAGCCTAAGCTTGTTGAGCCGTCTCGTGAAAATAATCCTCAAGTAGCCACCAATTCGAACTTAAAATTCTTCTTAAACTTCATAGGTAGAGGGTTGACTGATTCTAAGAATAGGCGAATGTTCACTTAAGATAATTGGAATATTTTACATTGTAATATTCAGATAAGTAGTACACCACTCAACATTAGCAAGGTAACGATCAATATGCCCATAAGTAGGAATGAAAGCAGGGTCGCTGAGAGGGCGGTGGCAACGGAGGAAGGTACGAGACTCCTTTCCGGGGTGGCCCGTTTCCACCCGACGTGGCTCGCCACCTTCATCCTCTGGATGCGCTTTGGCGGCAGGCTGTGCCTGGTTACCGCCAAGCAGGATCAAAGCACTAGCGGGCTGCTCGCCTGCAATGGCACGCTGGTTGGGTCGCGTGGGGAGAAAGCTGCCCCGAGGCGACGAGCTCTGCGTCGCTCTCCACCCGGCGAGGGAGAGCAGCGCTCGCCTTCTTCTTCCCACAGGACACGGTTCTCGTGGGGGACCTTGTCTCCACCATGATCACCACTGGAGAGATTGCGGGTGATGAATCCGAGAGCGACTGCGCCCCTTACCTAGTGCGCCAAATTTCAAGTGCGGAGAGCACGAACACCAGAAGTCTTGAGACCCCCTTTTAGTTGTTCGACATGGGAATGCTCGCAAGTACGCCGGAGGTTCACCTAGGTTCAGGCCGCCCGGAGGCTAACAACCCCACTTTCTGTTCGTCTGCTTCGATTGCTCCTTCGAGTACATGTGTTGGTGTGGTTACATAGGTTCCTCTTTGTCAGCTTAGTCCGACGGGGGAGAACTGGCTAACCTATTGATGCTCTCCCTCGGGTAAGGCCTCGGTCGTCCTTTATATCACAGCGGCCAAATGAGTCGCTCTGCTTTTCTAGGATCAGAGCATCCGATCCTGTTCCTGATCTTGGTCATTCACAAGGCGCCCTTTGGATTCCCCGAGCTTGTACTTATTTGCACACTCTGTCATTCTGTGTCGGCTTTGGGACGGCTCCTTTCCGTAAGTAGTAAGGGGCGCCTCTTCTTTCTCCTGCTCGGGTGACCTCCCTATTGCATAGAGGGAAATCTTTGGACCGGACGGCGGGGGCCAGCTCCGACGATGGGCGGATCCAACGTGTAAGCCATGGGGGTCAGCTGACCCCTCTCAAATTTTTGTCCCTTTGTAAGTTGCATTGCTAAATAGTGATTTGCCCCCACTTAATAATAAATTTTACCCCATTTAGCACATCTTTGCCCCCCCCCCCCCCCCCCCCACACTAATTTTTTCTTCTGCGTCCGCCCATGGCTCCGACCTAGGCAGCCCAGGCTAGGAGCCTAGCTTCCTCGACACTTTTCGTATAGTGCAATCAATATCGTACCGCAGCTGACGTAGCTATCCCCAGGGCCAAGGATCAGCGTCATCGCTGACAACCCACTCCAAGAAGTGCTTTCCCTGTTCCCGCATCACCATCGTGGAAACCCCAACATGGCTGCTCCGCTTTGAGGCTTGGTACAAGGTGCTAGTGGCCCACGGTTAGTGGATACTCCGACAATATATGCTTCCGACACTAGAGAGTGCGTCGTTTTGGTCTGTTTTTACATATTAGTCTGTTGTTTCTATGTTTACTTGCACTTCTAAATAAAAATATGAAGAGAAATGTGGCAGTAGTTCCATCGGCTCCGTTTTAATTCCAAGGGAAAAACACGAAAACCATTGTTTCGGTGCTGCATTCCATGGCGTCCCTTCTCCGGCCCATCTCGCAGTGCTCCTCTCCGTCGTTCCGCCTCTCCTCGTCCCCGGTCACCACATCTCCGCCCAGCTTCCCTTCCAGTTCCAGGCGGCATAAGGCGCCTCCCGCCCCGCTCGCATCCCCCGCTCCTCCTTCCCGGCCCCGCGTCGTCGCCGCGGCAGCCTACGGAGGAGGCGGCCCCGTCGACACGCAGACAATCATCATCGCCGCCTCCGTCGTCGGCGCGGTCTCCCTGTCCCTCGTCCTCGGCCTCAAGGTCTTCTCGCCTCCTCCTCCTCTTCTTCTAGTTTCTTACCGATAAGCGACGAGTGGCTGTTGCGGGCTCTGAATTCGTTTCTTTCTCCTTCGCAGGGTGACCCTGTTCCGTGCGACAGGTGTGCTGGAAATGGTACTACTTCTTCTCGTTGATCTCGTCTCTTATTTTGAGAACATTTTAGAAAGTAGTCCACCGATGCATTGCCTCGCAATCGAGTTAGGACCAACTACTGATGTATGGGTAAATACTAGTAGTAACAAACTAAGTTTGCAGCAACTGATGTTTGGGTGATTTGTGAATGTACAAATAATGAAGAAACAAAGGTTGAACGTAGCTTAAGATTTTACCAAGTTGTTCATTCGGCATGGTGCTATAGTACGAAGCTACGCCGTTGGAAGAAACACGGCCATTTGGGTGGACATACACATACTGCCTTTCCTTCAAGTGGAACGGAATAATAGTGCCTATTCAATTGTTTGCAAAGCCATTGAAGAAATCATAATCGAGTTACTCGATATTGCACAACGCTCGTGCAGTATGAAAGTAGTTTCCATTGCCTTATTGGTAGGAAGCATACAGCGGATGGATTTGTGCCGTTCTAGCGTTCCTGAATGTGATACTATTGTAGTTACAGTCTTATAACATTTTGCACATGCTAAACATAGTTTTTTAATCTACATAGGGGGCACAAAGTGTGTCTTCTGCAGTGATGGCAAAATGAAAGCAGACAATGGAGTAGTCGAATGCCGGGTATGCAGAGGAGCAGGTTGCCTTCTTCCCTTATTTCATAATTATATCCTCATATGGCAAAGCTCTTACAGGATTACCAAATGCTGATTCATTCTCAAAGACAAAATGCTTATACTTTATATTTTCCTTTATTTTGATTGTCTCTCCCTTATAATTGCACCTGTCTTCTTTTCTGAAATTCCACCATATGTTTTATACGCAGGGCTGATACTCTGCAAGAAGTGCGCAGGTTCTGGTTACTCCAAGCGCTTGTAGCCCCAACTACCAGACATTGTGCTTTTTGTCACCAGCACAAGTTGCACATTTAGGTGTGAAACGGGCTCTCTACGTATAAAAAATAGATAACTGTTTTCTATTGCCGAATGTTCTCATATAGGGATAAAATGTGAGATGGGAATATGCAAAATTGTACGTTGTTCCTGCCCATGTAGGTTTATACACTCCATGTACCTAGTCTGTCCATGGTTTTTATACCAGCACCGACAATTAAGTCGACGCTGGTTAACATGTTACAATCAGATTTATCAGTTGCACTGTTCAGATTCAGATATTTCCCTGTTGTTACACTTCGGCAGTACAACTCCGTGCGTAGACTGCATTTCCTTGTTTGTGAAACAGGAAGTAGAAAATACACAGTAGAGATCGTTCTTGACTTCTTGGTAATAAGACTGCAAACTGTTTTAGCTGACAGGACTGAAAACAGCAATACAAAATGCACCTAAAACCAAGCCAACCACTACATAGGTTAACTACTTCAGATAAAAAAGTCTCCCAAACTGCTTCTCCATCTACCCGTTATTACAACCATGACACTACAAATGTTCAAACGAGGGCCCTAGATATCCAGCCAAACAGAAGACTTCAACTCCGAGACGGTAAGTGATATGATTGCATCTTCTTTACACATCTGTGATCTGGCTCCCGAATTCTGAGTACTCATTCTCCTTGGCCTTCTTCGCTGTACCTTCCTCAACATGCCTCTCCACAGGTCGCCTGGGAAGTGCTCTCGACTCCACATCATGAGTGGAAGGAAACCCAAAGGATTGGAAGAAATCGTTCGTCATCCGCTCAGCTTCCTCCAGAAAGCTACCGAGGTTACCAGTGAAGTCTTTCTCAATAGCTTCTATGTCACTGCGAAGTCCTGGAAATGCAAAGGGCTCTCTTGTTGGGAAGCCAAGAGAACGTGAGGCCCCTGTCATTTCATCTGTGACATCTTCTTCAGTGTTCTCAGTTTTCGATTCCACCAGTTCAGAGGGCCTAACGGAGGAACATTGTTTGTTAATTCAGACCAGCAATATAGGAATTAAGCTTGTAATAAGCAATACGTCCATAAACAACGAAAAGAAAAAATTATCAAAGCATAAACCTGTCCAACCTATTGGACATAATGCAGTACTCAGTTGAAAACGGGTAGGTACTAAGTAGCTCACTTTGAAAAAGGGGAATATCAGAAACTGGGATTAATTCACCAAATCAATTTGATAGGCATGCGCAAGGAAGTTAACAAAATAGAAAATATGCCAAGTTGATAGCTGTAATATACTCATTCATGCTTTTGCGCAAGGAAGTTAACAAAATAGAAAATATGCCAAGTTGAGTATTACAGATGACCCTTTGTAAAATATAGCACAGCGACATTCATGCTTTTGCAACCATCTATGTATGAACATGCTAGTGGATCAAGTGTATCAAAGTGTCAACTACATATAGTCATTAGGAAATTTTGTTGTCGCTCTGGAAGGCATCAAATCTGTCGATAATCTGGTACAGCACAGAGTCCTAACAGCAGGAATGTCTGAAGCCATGTCTGTCCCTACATACAGACCTAAAACTAGGCATCAATAGAATTAAAAACTGGATGGCATCAATAGACCTAAAATTCTCGTGGCATCATCAATAGATTGTTCGCCAGTTTCACCAACGACGCTTGCCTAACACAAATCCATAGCAAAGAGGGGCCGCGAGCCCGCGATACCTCAACCTGGGAACTCAATCACCGGGAAATCAACTCCATACACGGCAGGACAGCACTACTCCTAGGCTCCTAGCATAACAGCATGTAGAAATGCGATCCTTGCAGGAGAAATCCGGACGGGTAGAGGGGTGGAAAGCGGGGATAAGCCGGGAATTTTACCTGCCGACGCAGTCGCGGAGGAGCTGCTCGGTCTTCTCGCACTTGCGGACGAAGCGGCCGGGCTCCACCTCCTCCGTGTGGCAGCGGGACTGCACCACACGGCGCGTGCCGACGTGCGGCCCCTCGCCGCCGCCTCGGCCGGCCAGGTCAGGGACGCCGCCGAGCCCGCGGCCACCGTCGCCCTCGCCCTCGCCGTCGTCGTGCCAGCGCCAACCCATGGGTGCGAGACGGTGGTGGTGGGGAATCTGAGTTGGGGACAGGGATTGGCGAGTCTGGATCGGGCCGATTCTATTTCTGATCGCGCGTTCGGGCTTTGCCTTGGAGAGCAATTCGTTCTGGGCTGGGCGGCTGGCTGCTTCCGGAAGGATGTAGAAGGCGTGGGCAATCTCCACACGGATGCCTCCGTGTCAAGGTCTCACAAAAGGTAACTTTTTTTCTTGATCACAAAAAGTACAGGAAAAACAAAGGAATTTGACAGAATTGCAGGTGTAAAACAAAGCATTACAAAAATGAACAATCATTTGGATGAAACAAGGGAAAAACGTAGGAAAAGTCACTCGATTCTACGCAAATGAGTGTAAAGTGGGGGTTGAAATTCCTATGGGATTGGGGTTTATGATTGCAATCTCTAGAAATTTTGGAGGTGTCATTCCTTTGATCCAAATGGCTTCCTTAGAAAAAAATTCTTATGGATTGAAATTCTACATTTTTTAAATACAAATCCTTTAATTCAAAGAATCCCTCAGCCTTAGTGAGAGAGGGAACACCCAGCGTGTGCATTTGAAGAAAATTTGTGGATACTTGAAAAGGTCAAATTCATGGTGAAACTTTTTATGAAGCTTGTTTAATTGGCAGACTAAAGCGAATAGTTCTCACTTGACTGGATCATCCAATCTCGGTAAAAACTTCATATGTTATGTAGCGATTTCAACTCATGTGCATTTCACCCGCTAGCACAAGTAACAAAGCAATTCAATAATTATTGAAATATATTTGATATTTTCTTAAACATATTGTTTCTATTTAGAAAAATATATTTCTTTTTTTGAGAATATATTTCGATATGCCGCATACACCTAATGCACTGGAGAAATTGTGAGTTTCTTTAGGATTTAGAAAAATATATTTTGATATGCCGCATACACCTAATGCATCGGAGAAATTGTGAGTTTCTTTAGGATTTAACGTGACAAGCCATCCGATCCCTATACTTTTAAATTCCGTGTTTTCTAATCCTTGGCACCCCTTTGTTCGCACAAGTCCAATTCAACCTAATTATGAAATAATACGATTAATTATTCGGAAGACTGCAAACCGTGTTCGTTGGCTCCACATGTCATCGACAGCCAAAATCTCTTCTTCAAGTTCAATCGGACACAAACAAATCCCTGATTCCCCATTCCTCGCAATCGCTAACCCCTAAACCCTTTCCCTCCGCCGCAGGATGCTCCGCCGCGCCGCCCCCTCCGCCGCCAGCGCGCTCCTCCGCCGCGCCCTGTCCACCTCGCGCTCGCGCTCCCCCGCGGCGGCCACAGCAGTCGCTTCCTCCTCGGCCGTGAACTCCATCATCCTCCGCTCCCTCAAGGAGCACTACCTCGAGGTCTCCAAAATGACGCCCCCGCCCAAGATCAGCCCGCCCAGGCCCTACACCATCGTCAAGGGCGCCCTGGACCAGTCCACGGGCCCCGTGCTCCGCCGCGCCTACGGCGAGGCCGGCGAGGAGGAGATCTCCATCTCCGTCGCCAGGCTCGCCAACATCATGCCCCCCGGCGCCGACTCTGACTCCGACTCCGACGGCGGAGCCGGGGCGAGCGAGTCGATTAGCCAGCTCTTCCTCCACGTCGACATCTCCAGGCCCGAGAGCAGCAAATCGATGCAGTTCCTATGTGGGCTGTACCCCGACGCCGTGGGGATCCATTCCGTCTGCCTTCGGTCGAAGACTGCGCCGTCTGGGGCGGCGGCAGTGGCGATTGCGGCGAAGGGAGGTGGCGAGTACCAGGGTCGCATATTCCAGTGAGTTGTTTCTTGCGAATTCCTTCCGAGTTTGATTGTGTTTGTGATTTTGTTAATGTAGAGGAGCTTGTATCACTGCCCTGTTCTTCGAGAAATCTGGTTTGCTGCGCAGTAAAATTATGATTAGTAGGCGGTCAGCTTGAGTACCTTTAGTGTGCAACATTGAAACGTGGAATCCCCAGGAAGTACGAATTGTGATTTTAGTCATTTAAAGCTGGTGTTATAGGTATAAATTGACTGTTTACATGTTCTGCATCTCTATTATGATTCTGGCAAACAGAATGGTTAAGCGGATTTTCTAGTTGCTAGCTATGAGTCTGAAGGCCTAAGCTCAATGATGGTAGTTTTGATGATAAACAATGGGTCCCAAATCATGCTAGCAATTCAGGTGTCCACGAGCAGGCTGTCAGGCAATTTTGAGGGCACTGTGAGATCTAAAACATCCTGCAACTGGTAGTTAGGAGATATTCCGACTGCATATTGCATGTTGGTTTGTCTATATGTTCTTTACCATAATTTTGCACTTCTGCAAGCAGAGTTTTGTAGTAGTAGTTGTTGTCAATGGGGTGTTGGAACTCAGATATTTGTGTAAAAGGAAAAGTTCAGGTACACCGATGCGCTCAGAACTTGATACACATTGCCAAGTCCATGTTTCAGTATTTTGTTTGAGAAAAGGGATCTCTCCCCGATTTTGTTAAAGAAACCGTCCATTACAAAGTACCAATATTTTGGTAGATAAAAGGCATATAGCCCAACTTTTATATAAAAGCCACTATCAATAGAATGAAAACATATTGGGAATCACCAGTTTTAGCTAGAAACGCAGAAACAACAGTAAACCGGCCACTGAGCTGGCCTAGAGGCAAATAACAATACTCCCTACTACTCCTGGCGCATAGATCAAAATGGCCCAACCCCTGGAACAAGAAAAGACACTAGCTGAGATGAAGGAGAGCATGAGCACATATAACAGAAACAGCTTTTTATCAAACACGATTGGCTTGCATTTGCATCTCCGAATCACCCAGTTAAATATCGGTTGCTTTCTTGAATCCCATAGTACTCTCCACTGCTGCAAGAAGAAAAGTATCCATGAGACAGCATCAGCGGCGGTGCTTCATGATATTGTGCTCAAACATTAGCTTGTTGCATATGGTCTGTAGAGACCACTACACAGCAGCCACTTCACACCACAAAAGATGAAATCTATCAGAATGGCCGTAACGAGACTAAGAGAGGAACCCAGAACTGAAGATGGTGAATCCCATATACTCCCAAATCACAGCCCACAGGAATACAGCCACAGGACAATGAAAAAGCAACTGATCTAAAGTTTCATCAAGGTTGCATAATGGACAATGGCCAAGTGCCCCTGCCGGATCTGTTCTCTAGTTGGTAGCCTGTCATGAACCACTTGCCAAAAGAAAACTTGAATTTTATAGGGAATTTTAGGTTTCTACATCTTCTGTAGTAGCGGATCAATCCCCACAAAGTGCCAACATGAGCTAACAAGAAAAACGCCTCTCTTTTCAGAAAATAGACCTACAGTTCTGTGTTACGCAGATCAACCAGGCTACAAAGCCATGGAATAACACTTTTGGGCAGGCGCAAAAGGCAACACATCGCCAGACGCAGCAGAAACAAGGAAACTGAATGGCGCCTGCATCATGCATCACAGGTTGTCGCCACCAGGATCAAGGCATCAGAGCAATCTTGTAGTCATTGGCGCCCAGTTGCCCACCCTTTTGCATGGTCAAATATCATTACAGAGTCTTTTGTCCGTTTTCCTTTTGCGTATTGACCAGACTTCAATCCAGTAGCAAAGCTTGGTGTACAGTGGTCGTAGGGTCGCTAGCAAATTGCAAAAGCAGGCATTATTCCTGAGACCTGGCCTTCCACAAAGCCCGCACAATTGCAGCAGACCCAGCTGCAAACCATCTTCCTCTGATTCAAAAGAAACCTCTCAAACCAACCAGCACATATGTGACAAACCAGTAGGCATATCAACAAAACCCATGGTACATTGAGCTTGTTAGATACTTCGATCAAAATCTATGGCCTGATAGTAGTGACTGGCTGACTGCACACTAGGGTTGCTGTCAATAACAATGTTACATGACAGTATACTTGGTTTAGTTACTGCTATCAGATATTAATGGAAACAATTATGTACATGAATGTATGTGCCTATTTAGATCTGTTATGCAGTGCGCCACAATACTGAAAAACTTCAAATTGTTTTATTAAAAGATCCTGTACTGTGTTCTCCAGTGATATAATCAAATCTGGAAAAGCCCTTCTTGGAATATACTCGATATGTGCTGTATGCTGTTGTTGTTTGCAACTTTGTGTAGCTGTTTGGATTGTGGTTGCTTGCTATTCCTGGTATGTAGAAGTCGTCTGATGTTTGATTGTTTACTCCCTGTCAATAGACTAGTTCAGTTTTATATCGATGCAATACTGGTCGGCACATTACAAACATGACAATACTAACTTGGGAACTGATGTCCTGAACGTTGACTTGCTACGTTTTACTTGTAATATATGGAAATTTGCTTTTGATTGACAGAGAGTTGGATGAGAAGGTGCGGGATGCATTCCATCTTTACATTGAGGCCCGTGGCATAAATGAGAAGCTCTTCCCTTTTCTACAAGCCTGGCTTTATGTGAAGGATCACCGCAACCTGGTACGCTGGTTCAAGAGTGTGGGAACTGTCATCAGTGAGCCAAAGACCGAGCCAAAAACCGAGTAAGCTGCATTGCTATATTTCCTTGTGAATTGCATCTTGCTACATCTGATCACGGTCATCTTTCTTATTGGTAGGCAACATTTAAGGTCACACAAACAAATATTTTATCACTGTTAAACCTTTTCCAGTGTTAAAGCACATCATATGTTACATTACGATCATGGGGTTGTTAGGTAATTATGCCTGTATGTTCGCAAGGAAAAGTACTATGAGTAGTGTCCCGCTGCTAGAGTGTTTGATGCTTTAAACTAAACTCGCTGCTACCGATAATATAACGTGGAGATATTTATTTTTAGATAATGATATTGTGCAGATCTGACTCCAGTTTTATACATTTCAGATGATAAGAACATTTTGCTTAAGATCACACCCAGGAAGGCAGTGTTTAAGAGGACCCAGAGGATCGAGAGTAGTTTCAGTATAAAGTGGCTGCAGTACAAGATAGTACAATCAGCTATATATATGGTCTTGTCACTAGTTTTGACTGTCCCCTTCGTGGGATTGGAGGATGGTAATGTCACTGGATGGCTTAATGGGATGGGTTGTAGTTGCATGATTTTGTCACTAGTCATTGCGACTTTACAGTTTACAGCCCTATCTTGATATGGTGGGTGTCAGATTTTCAATTATTTTACGACCGCGCGCCAGTTCACTTGTGCATTGCAATAGTGTGTCTCCCTGAAAAAAAAAAGAACGCTTCTCTTTCAGAGAAGCATTTTTGCTGCTTGCTCTGGCGTTTTGTGCTAGAGAGCTTGAGATATTGTTTTTGCGGGAGAGGGCCTTGAGAATTGATGCCGCGAGGTCCAATTCCAAAAACAAGGCTATCGTATCCAAATATGTAGAAGGATTATTAGGTTTTCAAACTTGGCCAAACTATGAGACGTTTGAAAATTCAAGGCAATTGTGTAGGCTTTGTAAACTGACTGAACAGAGAGCAACCTAATAAATTAGTACGGTTACAAGGTTTGCTCCTCGCTCACTCTCGACCCCTGTGACCCAAGCGTGACACCATCAGATTGCGTCGCCTGGAGAATCAGGCCGAACCAGTCGCCAAATCGGGCAAGTTGCTGCCGCCTGCCCGTGCCATGCGCGCGTGCTTGTTTTAAGTAGACGCCAAGGCAACGCGCCACCGCAAGCTTGATGGCTGGGAAACGAGATAGACCACAAACACGCAGAGATTGCACAGGTCGGGCTGCTGTCCCGGTCGTCATGATACAGAGGCCAGAGCCTCAGTGGCACGCTCAGCGGGGGACGTCACTGGCTTGACCCGCACAGCCTGGCAATCCAGATCATCACCTATCTACAGCTGAAAGTCGAGACACGTGGAGCGGTTGTTCACACTAAACTTAATACGTGTCTCGCTGCTCCCCCGGGGCCCGGCACGAGCGGCGACCATCGTGACTTGCGAGCGACCGACCGTGGAAGGGGTACGCCGGCGGGGCCATATGGATCGGCCGCCATGCTGCGTGTCGTCTCAGCGGCGGCGACGTGGCGGCACGGCACGCTCGGGCCGAGAAAGCTGTGCGTGCGTCACCCCGAATCCAACCTGCCAAATCGGGGTAGACTCCATGTCCGGCCGTATCGCGAAAGTCCGGCTCCGCCGTGATATTTCCCTTGCCCGGTAGGACGCGACCTCACGTGATGTGATGTGAGAGCATCTCCAACAGGTGCACTATATTTCGGCACATTATATCTCGTCCCGCCTATGCTGTAAACGTTTGCCGCACGTTGGTCCAGATTTTCCTTCACCGGAGGCGCTAAATTAGAGCGTGTTCGCGAGCGCAAAAAATGCTCCTCCGCCGGGTGCTCCAAAATACAGCGCGCCGGCGGAAAACAACATTCTACACTCCTATGCATTCAACAAGATCAAATACTCACATAAAAATCATGAAACAAATGATCTACCATAGTTAAATGGACACAAAGTGCAACACACATATCACATAGTTTAAGAACAACTCACAACACGACGTAGTTCAACAACGGCACACAACATATGGTTCAAATAGACACAAAGTGCAATACACAATTTGCATATCAAATGCAAAATAGAATCTCACACTTTCGCATTTTCCAAGTCATCGCCTTCTTTTGCTTCTTCTTCATCGACATCTTGGGTTGAAGGAGGAATGGTAGGATCCAAAGATGCCACGAATCCTCCCGGTGGTGCTCCCATGGCTCCATACACACCACTCACCGATGCTCCCATAGTCCCTCCGGAGACTCCTCCATAGCTGGCCATGCCTCCATTGCCTCCCATGGCGGGCATACCTCCTATGGCGGCCATGCCGGGCATGCCTCCCATACCGGCCATGCCTCCTCCAAACATGCCTGCCATGGGTGTGTTCATGTTGGCTAGCAACAATCTCTTCTTGGCCAACACTTCGTCGCGAGCAAGGTTGATGTACTCCTTTTGCCTCTCATCCATGTGGGAAGTATCCATCAAGAAAAGCTTCCTCTCCTCCTCCACTAGGCGTAGGTGCTTCTCATTGGCCTGCTTCTTCTCCTCCAAAGCCAACTTCCTCTCTTCGTTGGAGGCTAGCCTCTCCTCCAAAGCGGCTCTCCGAGCCTCCATGGCATCCATAGCCTCTTTCTCCAAGTTTCTTGCAATCGGTGTTGATGCTCGACCAACGAGACCGAAGAGAACGCATGGTTCGCTCGCTCCCACTTGTGTTGTTGGCGTCGAAGTACTCCTTCATCCTCATCCAATAGGTTTCTCCTTTTTGATCGGTACCGGTTGTTGGATCCATTTCAATTGTCAACCATGTCTTGCAAAGCAACTTGTCCTCCGCTATGGTGTAGTTCGCCGACCAACCGGTAGGGCGCGATTCAATCAACTCTTCTCCTTCCTCATCGATATCCTCCTCATATTCCTCATATGCATCAATGATGATATCTCCATGCATAAACGAAGATCCAACATTCATTGTCTCCATGAAAGTCTCATCATCGACTCTACATTTGCAATAAAATCCGTGTGACGAAGGAATGACAGATGGGCCCCCGACATTCGCCTACCTGGTTTTCGGTCCAGGTGGGGTGTCTCAGAAGAGGCTTTCGAGGCCCGTCAAGGCAGTGTTTTGATGCGGCCCGGGAGTATTACTTGGTGTACAAGCGAAGTTTCGAAGAGTCCAAGCTAGGTTAGGTCTCGGTTGATCCGATCTGTACTTGGCTTGAGAAACACTCCTGAGACCTAGCCTTATCTTATAAAAGGCTGGGAGGGAGGTTTCGAAACCCTAGAATCACTTCCACCCACCTCACGCCGGAGCGCTCGACAGCTTAGAGCTCTCTGCTTTTGGCCAGATCCAATCTGCGCCGCCATTGTAACACCATCATCGTCGCCACCACCTCAATACAAAAGTCAGACAAGCAGGACGTAGGCCTTTTACCTTTCGAGGGGGCTGAACCTGGGTAAATCCTCGTGTCCTTCTGCTTTCGTCTGATCGCCGTCGAGTTCGCCAGGTTCCCAATACGCTTCCTAGATCGAAAGCCCTTCGACATGGGCATTGCCGGGGATAAACCTCGTCAATTGGCGCCGACCGTGGGGACGACGGGATCTGGATCTACGGATTCACCGGCTCCATCACCAACCGCAACCAAGATCGGCATCGACACCGCCGTCGGCATCGCTGCGCCGACCAACGTCGGCACCCCCGTCAAGATCGACGCTACCATCGGCATCGCTGCGCCGACCAACGACGACACCACTTCCAAGATCGGCATCGACACCCTCGCCGGCATCGCTGTGCCGGCCATCGTCCACACCAGCCCGATGGAATTCGAGACTGGCGCCGTCGAATCGACTGTCGTCGATGGCATCTCGCCAAGCACTATCAACCTCACCTCGACGATGAGCGCCATCGACCCCGTCCCGAGCGCGGCAAGGGCAGCGCCCGAAGGCTACGACATGGCCTTCGGATTGTTCAATTTCCATGTGGACAGCAATGGAGCAATGGAACTACTCTCCATCGGCGAATCGGCTCCGCTCGTGGCCGAAACGACGACACCACCATCCGTCGGGGGCAAACCCTTGGCAAGCGCGTCACTAGCGCCGTCGAAGGAGGAGCTGAGACTGAAGATTTCGACCCCATCAGTAGGGTCGAACGATTTCGAAGATCCGCCTCCATCCCCGACCACCGCATACTGCGTCGACTGCGACGCGTACCACTACATAGGCGCCGGAGATTTCTCACTCCATGAGATCGCCGGCTGTGAAGATCCGCGGGGAGGTACAACAGCTATCTACCCAACGATATCCGAGTGCGATCGGGCTCTCAACGCCCTCACGCTTCGTACGGCACCCTATGATCCTGACTACGTCGAAGGATTATACTCGGACTACACGTGCTCTGGCGACGACGACGACGTCTACCCCGAAGCTAAGGGGAAAATCGGCAATTCGGTGAGCTCTGCCTCACTATGCGAATCTAGCGCATCCAGCGACGGCTATATGGCTGATCATGACTCTGACTTCATGGTCGAAATCGGGCCCTACGTCGAAAACGACGATGTCTATCCTCCAGCGCTGGGCGAGATCAGCGATGACTCGACCCCGTGGCCCGGGGGCCACTGCATGATGGCATCGCACAACGACGGAAACGACAACGACGGTCGAAACCGATCAGACAGCGGTCGCCAAGTGGTCACACATGACCAGATCCGGTTCGCAAGAAGGGTCTATGCGGGCGAAGTAAACTTCGGACCCAACCCAAGTCCGAGCGATCTGGCTGCACTCCGATTCATCGTTCAGGAGCAAAAAGATCAGATCAGCGCTGATAGGCGAGTGTTGGAACGACGCAGAGAGGAGGCCGATGCATCCAGCAGGAGGAGGGCAGAAAGATCATCGCACTACTCTTCGAGCGTTCAGCACAGATCAAGATCGCGCACTCAGCAGGGGGCCGATATGCATAATGTCACTCGAGACCTGGAGGCAGAATTCAACGAAGCTGAGTTAATGCCCAAGACCAAGGAAGCAGCAATCATGGCTGCAGCGGCATACATTGCTGCGAACGCGTCTAACGGTGACGAACATATGCGACACCTGCGAAATCTAGCACTCGAAGGAGTAAGGGTGCTGCAAGGCACGCCTGGCTCAGCACATGATGCGACAACAGCAAGAGCCGCTCCACCACCGGAACAGGCTAGGCACCCAGCACCAGCGCCAGCCGTAGCGCCTCGGACGCATGTGGTCGAACCTCTCAACGGAGAGCTTCGGCATGGCCTGGCCCAGCATAGAGTCGACCAAGGGCGAGCGCGACGCGAGGCGGAAGCGTTCGGCGGTCCCAGCGACGGACTCTGCGGGGCAGAATGCTTTAGCCTTTTAATCCGCTCGGCACCATTGCCGAAAGGAATCAAGCTCAGCGACGGCGTAGTCAAGTTCAACGGGCAGCAGGATCCCAGAATTTGGCTAGATGATTTCATGACCGCTGTCAAGATCAGCGGCGGATCCAGAGACAACGCTCTCCAGTTGTTATCACTGCACCTAAAAGATAACGCAAGGGCATGGTTGAATAATCTGGCCCAAGACAGCATTCGCTCCTGGGAAGAGTTTCGGCAAGCGTTTATCGCAAATTTCCGAGGCACCTCACGACGCCCTACGTCGTTCGAAGAGCTTCGCTTATGCGTACAGAAGACCGGCGAAAACCTGAGGTCATACATCTCACGATGGATCAGCCTTCGGAACACGACAGAGAATATCTCGCCCGAAAGGGCCATTGATGCATTTCGGGACGGCTTATTTCGGCGTGACTTCAAGGAGGAACTGGGGCGCTGCAAGCCCAGAACCATCGACCACCTCATGAGTTTGGCGAACGAATGGGCCGATGGCGAGGACTCCATCTCGGCTCCCAGAAGCCGCCGTCGATCAGCAGAACACGATGGCGATGCGAAGGATCAGTTCCATCCCGGATCTCGGAAGAAAGGTCGCCGAAGCCGCTACGACAACACGGAGAACGTAGACATGATAGCAGCTGGCTACGTCCACGAAGACCGCGACGACAATCGCGACTTACCACGACGAGGAAATACTTACTACGGCAGCAGCAGCCGTGACTCGAAACCCAGCAAGGAGTGGCGTCGCCGGCAGCCACAGCTGTCGGCAGAAGAGATGCTCGACAGCGGATGCCCAAGGCACACGTACCTCGACAAGGACGGAGTACGAAAACCTGCACACCTCCTCATCGAGTGCAGGGAATTCCTTCGCCTCAACCGAGCACTTCAGGAGAGGATGAATGTCGAGCAACCAGTGGCAGGGGCGATAGCCTACAACGCTCCACCGCCACCACCAAATCCACCAGCAAATGTCGTACAGCAAAGCCATCAGGCCGCTACGATCCAGCAAGCCGAGCAGCGACAGCCGGCCAACGAGGAAGAAGAGTTCCCGCCTCCAAGAGGTTTAGTGCCCATGATTCAGAGGGGGCGCCCGACGAACAAAGTTCGGCGGAAACGCGCGAGAGAAGTATTCCACGCCGAGCACGCGCCACCAGCTACTCCCGAATATCTGAATTGGTCCGAACACCCGATTGGTTTCGACCGGTCAGATCATCCACCGAAGATACCACGCCCAGGACACCATGCTCTGGTTCTTGAGGCGCAGATAGGGGGCTTCACCTCGAAAAAGGTGTTCATGGACGGAGGCAGCAGCTTGAACCTAATCTATGCAGACACGCTGCGAAAGATCAAGATTCCACTAAACAATCTCCTGCCAACAGAGACCTCCTTCCATGGAATCGTCCCGGGAAAGCCAACGTATCCATTGGGGGCGATGCACCTCGACGTCATCTTCGGCACTAAAGCAAACTTCAGAAAGGAGAAGATCGAATTCGAGGTGGTCGACTGGCCCTCGCAGTACCATGCCATCCTCGGGCGACCAGCGTTCGCCCGATTCATGGCCGTACCCCACTACGCCTACCTCAAGTTACGGATGCCCGCAAACAGAGGACCACTGACGATCAGCGGCAGCTTTGCGCGGTCAGAAAACTGCGACAAGGACTTCAACGACATGTCCCAGACTTTCGGAGTGCACGAGGAATTGCACCACATTCGAGAAGCCACTGTCATGGACATCGACCCACCGGCGCAGCAGAACGCCCCAGAGCTGTCTTTCGATGCCACCAAAGACACCCGGGAACACCAGATCCACCCGACGGATCCAACCAAGACGGCGCGGGTGTCGAACTCCCTTTCCCCCGCATAGGAAAGCGCGCTCGTCGAGTTCCTCCGTGAGCACTGGAGGATGTTCGCCTGGTGTCCAGCAGATATGCCAGGCATCCCCAGGGAACTCGCCGAGCACGAGCTTAAAATATTCCCCAACGTGAAACCGGTCAAGCAGTCTATGCGACGGTACAATCCAGAGAAGGCCAAGTCGATGGGCGAAGAAATCAATCGCCTCCTTGAAGCTAAGTTCATCAGAGAAATCAAGGAAGCCACATGGCTCTCGCCACCGGTCATGGTGGAAAAGAAGGACACCAAGATCTACAGGATGTGCATCGACTTCACAGCTCTAAACAAACACTGCCCGAAGGACTGCTTCCCTTTGCCCCGAATCGACCAGATTGTCGATTCCACGGCAGGATGCGAGCGCCTCTCGTTCCTCGACGCCTACTCTGGATATAACCAGATACGGCTAAAGGTAGAAGACGAAGACAAGACGGCGTTCATCACCCCGCACGGGGTATACTGCTACATGACGATGCCTTTCGGGCTCAAGAACGCTGGAGCTACGTATCAGCGGTGTATGCAAGCATGCTTGAAGGAACAAATCGGACGCAACGTCGAGGTCTACGTCGACGACATTGTCATCAAGACATCGAAAGCAGATACTCTGCTCGACGACCTTCGAGAAACCTTCGCCAACCTCGACAGATATAGCATCAAGCTTAATCCGAAGAAATGCTCTTTCGGAGTACCCACCGGCCAACTGCTGGGCTATCTGATCTCCGAGAGAGGAATTGAAGGCAACCCAGAGAAGATAAAGGCCATCATCAGCATGCACCCTCCAAAGACGCTCCGACACGTCCAGCAGTTGACAGGCCGACTCGCAGCGCTTAGCCGCTTCATCAGCAAGCTTGGCGAAAAAGCACTGCCCTTGTATCGACTGCTCAGAAAAACAGACAACTTCACATGGACCGAAGAAGCGCAAGCCGCCTTCGACGACCTCAAGCGACGACTATCGACCTCCCCAGTTCTCGTTACACCTCGAGAAAAAGAGCCAATGTTGCTGTACATTGCGGCTACAAATCAAGTTGTCAGCTCGGTGCTTGTGGTTGAATGCGCAGAGGAAGGCAAAGAGCACGGTGTTCAGAGGCCCGTGTACTACTTAAGCGAAGTCCTGTCGCCAACCAAGCAAAGATACCCCCATTATCAGAAGTTGGCATACGCCATCTACATGACGGGGAAGAAACTGCCGCACTATTTCGAGTGCCACTCCATCATAGTAGTGGCTTCGAACCCAGTCTCCAGCATCCTCAACAACCCAAACGCTACAGGGCGTGTGTCGCTATGGGGAGTCACGCTAGGACCCTGGGAGATTACGTACCAGCGCCAGTCCGCAATCAAGTCACAGGTCCTACCGGATTTCATAGCCGAATGGACAGAAGCTCAGATGCCCGAACTACCAGACCTGTCGAACAGCTGGACCATCTTCGTCGACGGGTCCAAGCGGGTTTCGGTGGCAGGAGCAGGAGTTATCCTGGTATCACCACAAGGAGACAGGATGCGCTATGTCCTCCGCATGCGTTTCCCGAATCCCTCCAACAACGAGGCAGAATACGAAGCCGTCCTTCATGGTATGCGCATGGCGAAGGCCTGCGGGGCAACCCGCATCAAGATTCATGGAGACTCGAACCTCATCGCTCAGCAAGTCATGAAGGAGTGCGACGCAACTTGCGCGAACATGATCGCATATCGCGCCATGTACGACAAGCTCGAAGGCGAATTCGAGGGCTGTGAAGTAACACACATCGGCAGGGAAAGCAACGAGGAAGCAGATAACCTGGCCAATGTCGGCTCAAGATGCCTCCCAATACCGCCAGGTGTTTTCTTCGAGGAGATATTCGAACGCTCCGTCAAGATCAAACCCACACCTGACCCGGCGTTAACAACACGTCCGGGGGCTCGGACAACCGACACCGCCCCAGCGGCAGGAGCAGCAGACCTCCCAAAGGATGCAGCCGCGGTCATGCTCGTCGAGGCAATATGGACAAAGCCGTACTTGGCGTACCTGACGAGGGGCGAACTCCCAGAAGACCCCATCCACCGCCGACAAGTCATGCGGCGCTCTAAGGCCTTCACGATAATCAATGGGGAACTCTACAAGCGAAGCACTTCGGGGGTGCTCCAGCGGTGCATAGCGCAGGAAGATGGAATCGCCCTCCTCCGAGAAATCCATGAAGGAACCTGCGGTCATCACGCTTGCAGCCGAACCCTCGTAGCGAAGGCCTTTCGGTCCGGATTCTACTGGCTATCCGCCCTCTACGACGCCAGGAACATCGTCCAGCACTGCGAAGCGTGTCAGATGTTCGCCACCAAGCCGCACGCGCCGGCATCGGAACTGCACACCATCCCTGTGGCATGGCCCTTTGCACAATGGGGGCTCGACCAAGTGGGGCCTCTCCCCAAATCATCTCGAGGAGGGCATACGTACTTGCTCATCGCTGTGGACAAGTTCTCCAAGTGGATAGAAGCTACCCCAGTCACCAACCAAGAGGCGACCACGGCAGTCAAGTTTTTCGAGTCCATCGTCTATCGGTACGGCGTCCCGAACAGCATCATCACCGACAACGGCACCAACTTCACTTCGGGCGAATTCCAGGGCTTCGCTAAAGACCTCGGCATCAAACTCAAGTACGCTTCGGTATCACACCCCAAGTCCAACGGCCAGGTCGAAAAGGCCAATGGACTTGTCTGCGGAGGCCTGAAGAAGCGACTGCTTCGGCCCCTCAAGCGCGCAACAGGCGCCTGGGTCGAGGAATTGCCTTCGGTGCTATGGAGCCTGCGAACAACGCCCAACTCCTCGACAGGCTACACGCCCTTCTTCTTGCTCTTCGGGGCAGAAGCCGTGCTGCCCACGGACGTGCGCTACAGCGCGCCCCGCGTCGCCGCCTACGTCGAGGAAGACGCGGACAAGGCGTTAGCAGACGCCCAAGACCTGCTGGACGAAGCTCGAGACGTCGCCCTCGTTCGATCGGCGGTCTACCAGCAGAGCCTCCGCAACTACCACAGCAGACGGGTACGCGGACGCTCTTTCGAACCAGGAGACCTTGTGCTCCGACTCAAGCAAACAAGCACGTCGAAGCTGGAGCCACCATGGGAAGGCCCGTACCTCATCCACGAGGTCATCCCAGGAGGAGCATATCGCCTACGCAACCCAAAGACGGGGAAAGACGTCGACAACCCGTGGAACGCCGCGCAGCTGCGCCGCTTCTACCCTTAGCTAACAAAGCTGTCTCCCTTACCCCCTCTACTATGTAATCAGGCGTCGGCAGCAGTCCGCGCCCAACATCGTGCCTTCGGCACCAAGCAATAAAATTCAAGTTCCTCACTTCATGAGTCAACATATTCACATATTCGACCCATGCTCGGGGGCTTTGACCCACGCTCGGGGGCATCGACCCACGCTTGGGGGCTCAGCCTTTCGACCCACGCTCGGGGGCTCAGCCTTTCGACCCACGCTCGGGGGCTTCGACCCACGCTTGGGGGCTCAGCCTTTCGACCCACGCTCGGGGGCTTCGACCCACGCTTGGGGGCTCAGCCTTTCGACCCGCGCTCGGGGGCTTCGACCCACGCTCGGGGGCTCAGCCTTTCGACCCACGCTCGGGGGTTTCGACCCACGCTCGGGGGCTTCGACCCACGCTTGGGGGCTCAGCCTTTCGACCCACGCTCGGGGGCTTCGACCCACGCTTGGGGGCTCAGCCTTTCGACCCGCGCTCGGGGGCTTCGACCCACGCTCGGGGGCTCAGCCTTTCGACCCACGCTCGGGGGCTTCGACCCACGCTCGGGGGCTCAGCTTTCGACCCACGCTCGGGGGCTTCGACCCACGCTTGGGGGCTCAGCCTTTCGACCCACGCTCGGGGGCTTCGACCCACGCTCGGGGGCTCAGCCTTTCGACCCACGCTCGGGGGCTTCGACCCACGCTCGGGGGCTCAGCTTTCGACCCACGCTCGGGGGCTCAGCCATTCGACCCACGCTCGGGGGCTCGGCCTTTCGACCCACGCTCGGGGGCTCAGCCTTTCGACCCACACTCAAGGACTTCGCCTACGCTCTGGGGCCGCGCTCGATCAGCTCACGTTTGGGGGACGCGTTCTCTCGACCTACGCTGGAGAACTTTTGCCTTCCTAATCGATGCTCGAAGTCTCTGCCTTTTCAACACAGTCGAATATAAACACAGGTATACAATATATGTACAGAGTGAAGATACAGACACAACAACAAAGCTAGTTCATGGTGCCGCAGCATCTCGACTCGCCCTCTGACGATCGCTTTCGACGATAATTTGTCGAGCGATACAATCGCCGGTACTTCTACAAGCAGCATAATGCCGTTCCATGTCGTAGCGACCGCTGGGCGACGGCGGAGGCGTATTCAGAAGCTCTAGGTCGACCTCAGGGTAGTGCGCATGCACGAAAGCAAGTGCGACCACAGCCCCGCTGCGCAGATGTGCCCGGACAAAGGAATGTATAGCACGGCCGTTCTCGAATCGATCGAGCAGCGCCGGCAAACCTTCGGGCTGATCATTTAGAGGAAACATCGCCTGGTGCACCAGCGCAAGGGCACTTCGGCTCGTCTCAGCCAACGCACCAGCTTGAGCAATCCTATCCTGAAGGAGTGTCAGCTTCATTGCCTTCGATCGATCAGCCCAGAAGTTACCAGCAACGGAGTTGGCATGATTCTGGGCAGCAATAATATGCGCGTTTACGCGCCGGGCCTCAGCTGCACTGTCAAGACACGCATCTGCGAACAAGAGAACAAAGACTCAGTCCTGCAGATCCAAGCCAACGTGCAGCGAAAGAAGTTCGAAGACTTACACTTCAGTGATTTGCCAAGATTTTCGATCTCATCTAGAAGGAATTTCTCGCAGTCCGCAGCATACGACGCCTTCGAAAGAGCAACATCGACCTTGGCAGTAACAACCTTTAGTTGGCGTTGCGCGTTCTGGAGCTGATCGCGCAACGATCGAATTAGTGACAACTCGCTCGTGGAGGGCGCTCTTCGCTCAATGGCACCAGCAGTACTGCCAGTTGTTTCGTACGAAACAGGCCAAGCACCAGAGGTCAGGGAAGGATCCTGCACGAGAAACCAGTCATCACACACAAGCATTGGCAACCAGATGACAAGACGATTAACATGATAGCAGAACAAGTTCTACAACAGAAAGGAGTTCTAATCGGGGTCACAGCCCTCGATGCGGGACAACCAAATCTAATTACAGATGCGTACTAAGCATCACCGACTCTACACTGAACTACCGGCCCTGCTAGACGGTGCGCCGGATGCTTCACGCTTCCGCGCCTTCGCCGCTGCACGCTTCCCGTTCCTTTCGGCCAGGAAGCTCGTCATTCGGGCGGCCAGATCACGAGCACGGGCAACGTAACCCTTGGCGGATTTGTCGCGCCCGTCCTTGTCTTTCGGGTACGTGCCCGTGATCTTGTCAGCATCGAACTCCACGTCGTGCATCATCATCATGGAGAAGACAGACGTGGAGCCGATAGTTACCTGACGACGAACCGCGGCAAATAACGGGTCTTCGCCGTCCGCCTTCACCGCCAGAGCTTCGAGAATCCCCGCCATTGTATCACTTGTCGAGTCGGGTACAGACGTATCCCGAACACGAACAAGCGTTGACCGCACTCGTCTTAGGAGGTTGACAACCTCTCGACTCAGGCGTTCGGCGAGGCCGACACTGGATTCGATTCCAGAGGGCTCCTTCATAGCTCCGGCATCTAATTCGGCAGCAGCTACACAAGCAAGCAGACAGCTAAGTCACAACGCGACTTTTCGCCCCGAAAGTTATTCCGGAAAAAGCTTTGAGAACTTACCACGCAAGGCATCAAGTGAAGATTGTAGGCGCTGGGTCAGCTCTCCTTCGCGGGCTTCGGCGTCCAGGCGGCTTTTATCCGCGCGCTCCTTAGCTTCGGACGATTCGCCCTTCAGTCGGGCGATTTCGTCGTTCAGCTCGGCGACCTTATCCTTCAAACCCGAATTCTCAGTGGTAAGATTGTCCAGCTGAGTTTTCAGGGAAGTCTTATCAGTAGCAGCTTTGACTCACCCTCGGGGGCTACTAATGGTCAAATACGCGAAGTGCAAGTCGAAAGTCTTTGGACTTACATGGTTGCTAGGACCGGAAGGCCCGCCGGACGAGGAGACAAGCACGAATTCTTGTTCCGTCGCCTTCTTCTTGGAAGAGGTCGAAGGCTTCGTCGGAGCAACTTCGGGGGCGACAATATCAGCGACCTTCTCCTGTGAGTCTGCCGTTTGCTCAAGGGCGTCGTCATGAGGTCGAACCTGGTATCGATCTTGATCCCCCGGACTAGTCGACGTTTCCTCGGTGGAAGATCTGAAGCAATCATCAGCGTTAGAATCGGACAACCAAATCAAAACAAAACCACAAGTTACACGAAAGAAGAACTTACGATGCGTCAATCCCGAACTTCGGAAGGACCTTTTTCTCTGTTCGAGGAGGGGACGGCGGTTCAAAGGCGAGGCAGGGATGGCGCTGTTGTCGTCATCCCCTGAAGAAAAGTGAGTGTCGTCAAGGTCTTCCGAATCCTCGACAACGTCCGCGACTCGTTGTCTCTTCGGAGCCCTCGGTGGCGATGGAGCAGCGGAGGCCGACCCTTCAAGCACCTCGGCGAAGTCACGCCCTGGATATTCGCCCACCTCTGGCTGGGGCGGATAGCATCGGGCTATGTTTATCACCTACATAATGAGAAAGACTGCATTCGACACTGGACGATCCGGCTAAGAAACGAAGAAAGCATTCGAATAAAAGCATAATCATACCTCGGTGCGGGGGAAGGCTTTGCTGAAGGCCACTGCACCGAAGACCTTCGGCACAGGATCCTTCTTCTTGATGTTGGTGACGGCGCGTACGCATTCGTCGATTTCGGCTTCGTGCAGCTCATCCTGAGAGATGCGAGTCGAATCCCGGCGATCGCTGTAATCCCACATGCAGTGGGCTCGAGCAGCGAGCGGCTAGATTCGGCGCTCGATGAAGGTTCGGATGAGTTGGACTCCCGAAAGTTCCTTCTTCGGAGTAGCTCGAAGCTGTTGGATCTTCTCCATCAGCGGCTCTGTAATCTTCAACTCCTCGTCCGAAAGGTCGTGCCTCCAGGAGACGCGAGGTCGAAGAACGCCGGTGGGATGAAATTCCTCAAGTCCGAAGTTTTCGCCGTCAGAGGATTTGTCCTTGGCGTAATACCACTTCGTCCTCCACCCGGGGTTGTTTTCGGGTGTTTGGAGGTTGAAATACTCGACGTCTGGGCGCACTTGGACGCCGAAACCGCCGGTCTGATAGGGCAGAGGGTGCCGAATCACGAAGATTCGGCGCCACAGTGCCCAGTGGGGTTCGATCCCCAGGAAGCACTCACAAAGCGTGATAAAACACGCAATGTGAAGAACAGAGTTGGGATTCAGGTCATGGAGCTGAATCCCGTAAGCAAAGAGAAGGCCACGGAGAAAAGGATGCGGGGGGAAAGACAGACCCCGCAGCAAAAAGGCGATGAAGATTACCCGGAAACCGAGGGGTGGCCGGGGAACGATCTCCGGGCCGGCGGCGAGCGATTCTGCCGGCGCATTCTCCAGCAGGCCCATCTTCTCGGCCTGGGACAGCTCCTTGTTGCCAACCTTGGATTGGACCCAGCGGCCAACGCCGGAGCCTTCAGCATCGGCCGTCCTGGCCTTCTTGGCGGCGGCAGTGGCGCCGGCGGCTGTGGAGCTCCTCTTGCCCATGGTCAGGGCGCAGCAAAGATCGCGGAAATGGAGATGGAAAGGAAGAGCTACAAGGATGCTGCGCGAGGAAGAAGACGATAGCGGCGGAGTGAGATAGACTGTTACCCTGCCACCGTTATTTATTCTAGCTCTAGAGATCTACGTCAGATCTCAACCGTCCATGGCGAAGTGGAAACGGCCGGGTTGATCCGACCGTCCACGTGTCAGCACGCGAGCACCGCGGCGTCCACTACGCACGGTAGTCAAGGAAACCGCGCCGGTTATTTCTCACCCACGCGCGGGACGTGCGGTCAAACTCTGTCAACGGCCGCGATGCACGGCTTGAGGGCCCACCACACGTCTTGTCCTGGCAGGCTCAGGCCCGTCCTGCAGAAGATGAGGTGACGACTCGACGCAGTGTGTCGTCAGCGCTGACGCGTTCCCTAGGGTAAAATGCTGTCTTTTCGAATCAAGGGGTAAAAACTGGCAAAGGCTCTTTCGAGTCCCAAAGGTATGTATCCTTTGCACTCAGATGATCTCTCGATCGGGTTTTTTTCGAGGTCTTCTGTGCTTTTCTCTTTTGTGCCATTCGAATGAGCATTGAGTTTCTCGACGACTCTGTCTTTCGTTCTTTTGGGGGAATTTTCCGGTCCCTCGAATTATCTCTTTCGGGCCAGCAGCGCCTTCGACATATTCGAGTCAGGGCTCCGGTCCCTCGAATTATCTCTTTCGGGCCAGCAGCGCCTTCGACATATTCGAGTCAGGGCTCCGGTCCCTCGAATTATTTCTTTCGGGCCAGCAGCGCCTTCAGCATATTCGAGTCAGGGCTCCGGTCCCTCGAATTATCTCTTTTGGGCCAGCAGCGCCTTCGACATATTCGAGGCTGGACTTCGGCCCCTCGAGCTACTTCTATCAGGCCAGTAGTGCTCTCGAAATATTCGAGGCAGGGCTTCGATCTTTCGAGCTGTTTCTTTCTACCCAATAACACTTTTAGAGATCCGGGTTCGAGTTTCGGACCTTTGAATCATCTTGTTCTAATCTGTCTTTCGGGCTATCAACGCTCCTCAATCAACATGCCCGAATTTTGGTCGCCATATACCTGTTCGGATGCCGTATGTCAAATACGAAGGTAAGACCACGATTTGCAACATCGGATGGCCCGGTATTCGTATCAGACGCGCTCTGCCGGAAATTTTCCATACCTACGGTATGAAGCTTGCACCGATGGACGCATCGGGTGCCTCACAAATGAACTGGGCTTCGACTTGGTAAGTCCAACGCGGCTCAGGTCGAGGTAGCGCCAGCCCACGCGGGTTCGAGTCGGGGGACTCGAATCTGAGTAAGCTAACCGAATGTCTTTGCAGCAATGCAATTAACTGAGACCCGGCGTGAGTCTCAGGCCGGTTATGCGCATCCCTCTGCAAACCCAACTTAACGCTTTCGAGGCTCTACATGAGAGTAGCTCGAAAATCACGTAACGAAACAAGCATACTATTCGAATAACTTCTGTACATTTGCAGCTTTGCAGGCCAAGTGCTCATGTCGGGTGCGGCTGGGAAGACTTTCGGGAGGAGTCCCTGCCATAGTCTTTGGCTATCCCAGGCACTCGGGGGCTACTGACGAAGGAATGACAGATGGGCCCCCGACATTCGCCTACCTGGTTTTCGGTCCAGGTGGGGTGTCTCAGAAGAGGCTTTCGAGGCCCGTCAAGGCAGTGTTTCGATGCGGCCCGGGAGTATTACTTGGTGTACAAGCGAAGTTTCGAAGAGTCCAAGCTAGGTTAGGTCTCGGTTGATCCGATCTGTACTTGGCTTGAGAAACACTCCTGAGACCTAGCCTTATCTTATAAAAGGCTGGGAGGGAGGTTTCGAAACCCTAGAATCACTTCCACCCACCTCACGCCGGAGCGCTCGACAGCTTAGAGCTCTCTGCTTTTGGCCAGATCCAATCTGCGCCGCCATTGTAACACCATCATCGTCGCCACCACCTCAATACAAAAGTCAGACAAGCAGGACGTAGGCCTTTTACCTTTCGAGGGGGCTGAACCTGGGTAAATCCTCGTGTCCTTCTGCTTTCGTCTGATCGCCGTCGAGTTCGTCAGGTTCCCAATACGCTTCCTAGATCGAAAGCCCTTCGACATGGGCATTGCCGGGGATAAACCTCGTCACCGTGATTGTCCGGCTATGTATGCAACAAAACTAAAATTTGGATAAAAAGAAGTGCTTTTATCTCTCCGGCACTTCATCGAACACCATATGTGCACCGGATGGGTCGGCGGACGGAGGCGCCGGCGGCGGATTGTTCATTGGTGGAGGCGGCGGCGGAGCCTGCGCGCGGCGGGTCACACTTGCCTTCACCTTTTTCGGCGCCGGGCCACCGGCGCCCGCGGCTGTGGGCGGGCGTTTGGATGTCTGCAACTTCCTCCTCGGCGGTGCACGCGCCTTGCCGGGGACCTGCGCGGCGGGCACCTGCGCGGTGGCGGCGCTTGTGTGCAGCGTCGGACACGGTGGCACAAAGCCGGCGTCGCTAGGGTTTACCGCGTTGGGTGGCGGCGCAACGGAGGATGCGACGGCGACGGCGGCAGAAGGGGGAATGGAGTAGGGAGGGGTCGGTGGGGTGCCGGAGGACGCGTCCATCGCCAGAATTGCGCCGGCGGCCGCGCGGAGGCGAGGATTCGGCGGTAGGGCAGCAAGGCGCGGGGTGAAGTTTCAGCACGGGTCTTTTTCGCGGCTGACTCGACCGATGCCGCGCGCTGGAGCCGAAGCCCAAATTTTAGTGCCTAGGATAGGGCAAACCGGCCCGCGCCCAAAAAAAATTGCAGCGCCGCGCCGTATGCAGCGCCTGCTGGAGGAAGGTTTTCGCGATCCGACGCTGCATATTGGCGGTTTATATCACGCGCGGCCTATATAGCGCGTCTGTTGGAGATGCTCTGATGATGATTCAGCGACGGGCGGCGCGCGGGAAAAAGATCTTGGCGATCAACGAGCGGTGGTTTGGTGAGGTCCGAATTTTCATCGGACCGATGCAAATTTTTGTCTGTCTCGACAGAATTTGGGTCGCTGTCCGTTCTGTCGGATAAGAAAGCCCAACGACAAGACCTATCCGGTCTAATAGATTTTTTTTGAATTTTTGCTAAATCAAATGGAATGAAAATTGGCGCGACTTGTCGATGAAACTTGCATTAATTTAAAAGAAATTTGCAAAAAAATATAAAAAAAACCCCAAACTATGGTGTCGTTTCCTTGGCCGCCGCCAGCTACTCCTCATTGCCTAGGGTGACGCGTACACCGATAGCGGAGGTGGACGGGCACCTTCTCGATGTTGAGGTGCCACCAGGCGGGGAGGGACACATCGGGGTGCTCAATGCCGTGCTCATCCTGCCAGAGCTGCTCGCACTCCTCGGGCGGCATGTAGCGCCGGTTACGGCGATGCTCTTCTGCGGGATCAAGGACCAGGTGTGGCTGACACAAGAAGTTCTCCATCCTCGACAACGGAGGAAGGTTTTGGAGGAATGTGCGGTGACAGCTGCTGCTAGCCGACAAGCTTGAGCTCGCTTCGCCGTCATGCTTGGTCTTCTTAACCACGCCAACATCTTCATCTCGCGGGCTATGGAGGCTGCAGCGGTGTAATGTGTTGGCAACAGAGGTGTGCGTCGTCCACGCCCTCAAGAACGGCTTAAAAAAGGCCTGGCCGACCACCATTCGTGCAGGGCCTAGTGCCTTCGCCACCATTCGCGCTGGCGTCGTCACGTTAGTCAGCGGTCAGCGTCTGAGCATCTGCGCCGACATTGATGGGCTTGCGTGCTGCAACCTCCGGCCAATGCATGCGCCAGGCCACGTCGCGTCCCATCTGGCTCGCTACCATGCGGGCCCGCGAAGTACAAGGGAGGACACGCGCGTCATCTGCCCGTGTCCGCGTAGACGCATCCATGACCCTAATTTGGTGGACTGATACGTCGCACCAGACGCGTCAGTCCGAATGCGTCGTGCCGCTAGAGAGGTTGCAACCGACACGCTGGTCCGGCTGGACCAATTCGGATGTGCGCGGGTGGTATGCGCCGACCACACGCTGGAGATGCCCTAAGTTGACTTTCATGGCGAAGAGAGATGCCACTGGTAAGATAGGGTTATCTTCCATTCAGAAATGCACTGGTGCAATTGGAATGCTTGCATATGAGTTGTCGGTGGTCTTGTGATTGAATACATTTGCATGAGTGAGTGCAGATGTCGTGAAGCAATGTACAGGTTTTGCAGAGCGGTGGTGGAATAGTTTGGTGGCCATTACTAGAGAGGCCAAATGTCGAGGACACAACTCGGCTCATAGAGGTTGGCGCTTCTAAGGGGTTTTCTAGATGCTTGGGAGCATGGATTGCATGCACTGGTAATGGAACAACTGTCTGTTTGGTTGGCAAGGGCAGTACAAAGGCCATGCAGAAGGTTGCACGGTCATTCTTGAAGCAGTGGCATCTCAAGATCCATGGAGTTGTCACTTGTTCTTTGGCATTGCAGGATCTTATAATGATATCAATATGTTGAAACGATCTCCGATTTTCTCAAGGCTTGTGGAAGGTTAAACACGGATGTGCAACTATGAGATCAACGTCACCTAGCACACAAAGTGGTACTACTTTGGAGATTGTATTTATCCTTCATGGTCCACATTCGTGTAGACAATATCCATCCAAGGAAACACAAGCTGCGTGTGAGAGAGCAAGAAGGTTGTAGGAAGGATGTGAAGAGAGCATTTGGTTTCCTTCAAGATCGGTGGGTTATTGTTTATCACTCTGTAAGAGGATAGATTTTGAACACAATGTAAAATATGATGAATGCTTGTGTGATCATACACATCGTGATTGTGGAGGATGGGTGCGAGGGGGTCAATAAACTCCAGGGATGCAAGTTTCAAGGGTCTTTGATTATGCGGGAGCATGTACCTACAAATCGACATCAAGCTACTCCATTAAAAATAGATTTGTTTGAGAACTTGTGGAACCACAGAGAAAACCAATAGACCAATGTAATTAAATTTTATTGTAAACTGAATTATAAGTGTGTGAATTATGCCCACCAAACTTACACTATTAATTTTTTTATTGTTATGTAATTTTTTATTTGGATGTAGATGAGAAATGAGCAACAAAATAAGGAAAATGGCCAAATTTTGGCTGTGGACAGATTCTTGGGTCCAATGTTGGGTGCAGGTTCGCACGCTACCCGGACAGCGGATGGGGCGCCCCCAAATTAGATAAAGAATGGCAGTTTTGATATTTCCTCCGACCCATATTACTCTTCACTAATAAAAATATATCTAAACACATTTTAGTAGTAGATACATCCATATTAGTGAAGAGTATTATGGATCGGAGGGAGTACAAGATTTGAGAGGCCCCTTTGACATTTTCTCCAATGTTTGCTCCTCGCTCACCCAACTGTGACCCAAGCATGGCACCATCGGATTGCGTCGCCTGGAGAATCAGGCCGAACCACTCGCCGAATCAGGCAAGTTGCTGCCGCCTGCCTGCCATGCGCGCGTGCTTGTTTTCAGTACACGCCAAGGCAACACAAAACTTTTGATTTTTTTTAGAAGATCACAAACACAAAACTTTGATGTCTTATTCCAAACGAGACTGGCCACAAACACGCACAGATGGTACATGCATGCCCATCATGTATCGGATGGCTGTCCCAGTCGCCTTCTCCCGTGGCACGCTCACTGCCCCTTGGCCAGCACAGGCTGGCAATCGAGATCATCATGCATGGATCTACAGATGAAAGTCGAGACACGTGGAGCGGTTGTTCGCTAAATTAGCATGGCGCCAATCAGCCGCTAGCATCGCGACCGCGGAAGGGGAACGCGCGCGGCGGGCCCCTATGGATGCTGCGTGTCATCTCTCGGCGACGTACGTGGCGGCATGGCACGCTAGCTCCGGCTGAGAAAGTGAGGAAGCGTGCGTGCGTCATCCCGAATCTAACTTTCCAAATCGAGGTAGACTCCGCGGCCGGACGTATCCCGAAGGTCGGGCTCCGCCGCGATATTTCCCCTGCACGGTAGGACGCGACGTGACGTGATGTGATGATGATCGACAATGATTCAGCGACGGCCGGCCGGCCGGCGGGGAAAAGATCTTGACGATCAGGCGATCAGCGAGCGGCGGTTTGGTTGGTGAGGTCTACACGTAAAGCTGGCCGCCTAAGTTTCACTTCATTAGTAAAATCATTGCGCTATCTAGGACTTTACCGCGCTGTGAGTAGCATGAGATTTGTGGACTGTGGTTAACGTGCTAGCTAGCAGTGCATGCTTGCCGTGGAGGCGTGGACACAAAGATGGCTGCTACGCTGTAAAAGCTGATTAAGGTCATGAGCTATGGAAGTAGGTGTATGCATATGCCCCATGACAGCCACGCAGGTTTTGAGTGATGAGGCTACCACTTTAAAATTCACGCTCCAATGCTAGATGCTGCCCCACTGGACCTATTTATGTCAGCAATCTTGTTTGGTTTTCTCTACTTTTCTATGAAGCAGCGGACTCCCCTGCAAGATCCCGCTTCCTTCTGCATGCGGCATTTTTTTAGAAATTGGACCACCCGAACCGACGTGGAGAGCTGGGGAAGTTGTCCACGCTGTAGCATTGGACATGCCCTAAGGTCATCTTTAGTGGGCCAACGTATCTGGTTTGCGGTCGTCCGAACTGGTCCGAGCAGATTCGGCGTATCGGTTGCGTCTTCCCCAGCAAGATAACACAATTGGACCGATGCGTCCGATCCGATCCATCCCTGATCTAAATTTGAGTCAAGTTTGCGTCGCCCGAATGCAGGCGGACGACATATGTGTCCTCCCGACTATGCTGTGAGCCCGCATGGCAGCCACCCAAACGTGATGAGACCTTGCTGGTTGGCGCCTGCACTAGCCACAGAGCGGTAACACGCAATAGCAACAATGTCGGCGCAGAAGCTCAGGCGCTGGCCGCTAAATGAAGCGACGCTACCTAAGCTTCTGCGCCGACATTGATAGCGAAGGCGCTAGGCCCTGCGTGGGCGGTGGCTGCTGGTGCCAAGTTGATGAAGTAAATAACCGGCCCGTTGGGAACCCCAAGAGAAAGATGTGATGAATATAGCAGCAAGATTTTCCCTCGGTTAAGAAATCAAGGTTTATCGTTCAGGAGAAGAGCAGACAATACGACTGAAGGTGATGCGGACTGGCTTAGTAACACTCCAACAAGGGCGCCGTTTAACGATACTTGTTGACTCGTCTTCGGCCAGTAGCAACGTGGAACCTGCACACAACACAACCAAATACTTTGTTCCCAACTTGCGATGAGGTTGTCAATCTCACCGGTTTGCTTGAAACAAAGGGTATGAGCGTATCGAGTGGAAAGCAGTAGAAGAATGCGAGTAAAGTAAACAGTGCGAATAAAGTAAACAGGTGATAGCAATATGATGGAAATAGGACCGGGGTCCACAGTTCACTAGTGGTGTCTCTCCATAGATAAATAACACATGCTGGGTAAACAAATTACAGTTGGACAATTGATAGAATAAAGATAAACGTGATATGTCAAGAAGATCACTATGCGATTTACTCTGGGCATTACAACAAAATACATAGACCGCTATCCAACTGCATCTATGACTAATAATCCACTCACGAGGATATCATCCAAACACCCCATGAGTATTAAGTTACGAAAAACAGATAATTGCTTTAAGCAAAGTGTGTAATGTAAACAAAGCATATGCCCTCGAGCATATGAATGTTGTTTTCTCCCTAGTAGCAACAACACATCTACAACCTTAGGGGTTTCTGTCACTCCCCCAGATTAAATAGAGGCATGAACCCACTATCGAGCATAAATACCCCCTCTTGGAGTCACTAGCAACTACTCGGCCAAGATAGCTACTAACAACAGAGAGCATGCAAGATCATAAACAACATAGAGATAACAAAAGATATATTTCAGTATAGCAACTCAATCATAACACCAATATTCATCAGATCCCAACAAACCAAACATGTAAAATTACATAACGGTGATCTCAATCATGTAGGACAGCTCATGAGATCTAAACATGAAGCACATGGTGGAGGAGACAACCATCTAGCTACTGTTATGGACCCATAGTCCAAGGTAGACTACTCACTCATCGCTCCGGAGGCAAGCATGGCGATGAAGAAGACCTCCGGTGGCGATTCCCCTCTCCGGCAGGATGCCGGGAAGAGCTTCTGGACCCTCTCGATCTTCGGGTCGACGGCGGCGGCGGATCGCGATGTGTTCTGGAAAATTGATCGGGTACTTATGTTTTTTCCATCGGGGGGTCTTTCTAGGCGAAGGGGCATCGTCAGAGGTGGCCCGAGGGGCTCTCACACATAGGGGGCGCGGCCAGGCCCCTGGCCACGCTGCCCTGGTGTGTGGGGCCCTCGTGGCCCCCCTCCAACTTCTCTTCGGATCTCTGGAAGCTTCTAGGAAAAATAAGACTTTAGGAACTTGTTTCGTCCAATTCCGAGAATATTTCCTGTGTATCACATCTGAAACACAAAAACAGCAGAAAATAGGGAACTGGCACTGTGGCGGTTTGTTAATAGGTTAGTTCCGGAAAATGCATAAAAGTGCCACGAAGTGTAATGAAACAGTAGGCAAATGGTGTAAAAACAAGCATGGAGCATCAAAAATTATAGATACGTTGGAGACGTATCAAGCATCCCCAAGCTTAACTCCTGCTCGTCCTCGAGTAGGTAAGTGATAACAAAAGAATAATTTTTGAGGTGAAATGCACCTACACAATCTTGATCATATATGTAAGCATTTGTGAGCTGGGATCATAAGAACTTAAAACATGGGCATGAAGATATAATCTTGACAATAAGAAACTTAGCAACCATGTTATAACATGCAAAGAAACACAAACAAAAGATCATGAAAATGAAACAATGAAAGTCAAACGTGTGTTCAAATCATAAGGAAAAACATACAAATGGTTTTCAGCTTGTCCTTCATGGAGAGCAAAACATAAATGCATAGGACCCTTCAAGTTTAAGAGGGCGACTAGATACAAGTAATTTAAGAACAAGTGAAACCAACAATATGAATCAATCAATGAAAACTTTGGGACAATGCACATTATACTAAGAATGACAACTTTGCTCTCTTATCGTGCATAAAGATAGAAGGTGGTGACTCAACATAAAAGTAGAAGAAAGGCCCTTCGCGGAGGGAAGCAGTGATTGCAAGTTTTATAACCTTCAAAAATTATGTTACTTACCGGCTTTGAGCTCTCATTGCCCCCATCATAAGCATCTTGAATGGTTAAAGTTAATGCAAGAACAATTATGATGCATATGCTTGACAAATCATAAGTTGAAAACCTCGTGTCCCATGAATACGAGTGCCCAAACCTCATGCTACTTTATTTAGAGTCCCAAGCAAGGCTCTTGTCATTGTAAGTATATATGTATTATCGAGAACCGCCAACGGGGTACCTCCGTGCCCGATGACATGGAACAAGCCCACATCAAAATGACAGGATAAGCAGACAATGAACACCTCGACATCTCTTTTATTTGCCATTTGTTTAGATTTTTATTGTGAGATGCGTTGTCGAATGTCCACCATGGGTATGCTGCAAATTTCCACCATGAATTATACATGGCTTAGATTGGCAGCCCAGGCGTTTCCCTAACACATATACAAACTCCATGATCCCCACAAGATTCCCAATTCATTTCATACCGCGGGCATCCATAAACAAAAGATCACGATATCAACTCAAATAAGAAGTGCAATGTTGAAAGCTTGCCCCATGACGGCATGGTTGGGCTAGAATACAACTTACAACTTGCAAGCATAACAACTCAACATAAAAGACCACAATGTCAAATTTTTAAGAACAGGAAAAAGTAAAGTGTGCCTTCCGGTTCGTGAGAGCTTTACTGACTAATTTTCGCATAATACTGGTAAGAGTTTAATTTGAAGAGAAAATAAAAGCAAGTCAAATTTACTTGGAATAGCAAATTGCTAGTAGGTATGTATGGTGGACACTTTGGCAAACTTTGGCTTTTAGGAGTTGGATGCACGAGTAGAGCTCATACTCAGTACAAGGCGAGGGCTACCAAAAGACTGGGAGCGACCAACTAAGAGAGCAATAATGGCCATAATCATGCAAAGCGACAAAGCGACATTAAAAGAAGCATAAGATGGCATCACAAGTCAAAAACTAAATGATCATAGAGGCTATTGGCGACTTTGTAAGAGTCTAACATGTGTGAGCATGCGCCAAGTCAACCCAAATAAAGCATCAAGGAGAAAACCAAAATAATGCTTCCAAACAATAAAAAACAACGCATGATTTTTTCAAAGGCTCATTAAGCAATCTCAGTTATTTGAGACAAGTCATGCTACAGCAAAACCACTAAGCATACTATCAAAAAGAGACATCAAGCATGATATGAAAAAGCCTAAGCCGCAGTCTACACAAGCTCCTTCTTGTATTTGCATAAAGCTTTTTCTCTTTTCCAACACCATTTGAAATTTTTTAAGACACCTCTTTTGATGAAAACCAATAAAGATCAGAGGCAAAAATACACCTTGATGAAAAGATATGACAAGGTCTGAACGCAAATCAAGGCAAAAACAAAAACCAAAAGCAGTAGCAGAAAAAGAAGAACACTCGGTGAAATTGTAAGAATGAAAAACAGAGTGTTCTTGGCAAATGAAAACGAGTTCATCTCCTCCAAAAGAAATTTGTTGGGGTCCAACCATTTATTGCAGCAAACAAAACTAAACTAACTAAGAAAACTAAAACAACTGACGCTCCAAGAAAAACACATAGTGCATGAAGCAATAAAAATATAGTGTTTTGAAAGGTGACCTGATTTTTGCCGATGAAGAAGGGGTGCCTCGGGGGCATCCCCAAGCTTTGACGCTTGTACTTCTTGGATATTTCTTGGGGTGATGCATGGGCATCCCCAAGCTTGAGCTTTTGTGCATTCTTCAACTCATCTCATCATTCTCCAATCCCTACACTTGAAAACTTCCTTCATACAAAACTAAACACAATTCTATTAGCAACATTAGTGCAGGCATAACATATAATCAACCTCTTTTTGCTTTAGGTTTCAACCCAAAACCATCACATATATAGCATATACTACTGTAGCAACTTCCCCAAAAGTTCCGTGATCAAAAGAACTTGAAAAGAAAGCGATAAAGCGGCAAACACAAATATTGGCAGAAATCTGTCAAAACAGAACAGCTGAAAAGGTCGAATTTTTTAGGGATTTTCTGTTGCTCAAATAAAAAAGTGTTCAACAAACGAAAATTTGGATATAACCTGGGGCATATTCACAAGAAATCGCAGGTCCAAAAGATATACAGAGAATTTATACGAATTTTTATGGTGCAGCACCAAAAACAGTTTCAGGACAGCAACATCCTCAAATCTTTACCTCACTAAAATTAGAGGCTTCTCTTGGTGATGACCCACAAGTATAGGGGATCGCAACAGTCTTCGAGGGAAGTATTACCCAAATTTATTGATTCGACACAAGGGGAGCCAAAGAATATATGTAAGCCTTAACAGATGAGTTGTCAATTCAGCTGCACCTGGAAACAGTCTTGCTCGCAATGGTTTATCAGTAGCAACAGTTTTATAGCGATGACCGTAGTGAAACAGTAACAACAGTAGTAAAATAGCAGCGGTAATAGTAACAGTAGTAAACAGTAGGAACAAATAGTGTAGGCATAGGAAGGATTACGGGTGTTGCATGGATAAGATAATTCATGAAATCAATGAGACATGGGCATTGCAGATAAATAAGATAAAGCATCCTAGTACAAACAATCATAGGCATGTGTTCCGTATATAGTCGTACGTGCTCGCAAGGAGAAACTTGCACGACATCTTTTGTCCTACCAGCCTGTTGCAGCAGGGCCTCAAGGGAAACTACTGGTAATTAAGGTACTCCTTTTAATAGAGTACCGGAGCAAAGCATTAGCACTCGGTGAACACATGTGATCCTCACATCATAGCCATCCCCTCCGGTTATCCTAATTTCTGTCACTTTGGGGCCTCGGGTTCCGGACAACAATATGTGTATACAACTTGTAGGTAAGACCATAAACAACAAGTATCATCATAGAAATAATAACATATTCAGATTTGAAATCATGGCACTCGGGCCCAAAGTGACAAGCATTAAGCACAACAAGTTGCAACAATGTCATAGGCACTAAATAAAGATACTAGGCACTATGCCCTAACAATCTCATATCAAATTACATGAACAATCTCATCCAATCCCTACCATCCCCTCACCTACAGCGGGGGAATTACTCACACATGGATGGGGGAGTCATGGATGGTCGATGGAGGAGCGTTGGTGGTGATGGTGATGAAGATCTCCTCCGAATCCCCGTCCCGGCAGGGTGCTAGAACGGAGTTTCTGGTTCCGAATCGCGGTTTCTGATGGCGGCGGCGCAACGGAAGTCTATCTGGGAAAAACGTCGTCTCCCCGATATTATGTCGTCAGAGGGTATATGTAGGCGAGAGGGGAGGCCAAGAGAACTGCTGGGGCCCCCTCACGCCAGGGTGGCGCGGCCAGGGCTGGGCCGCGCCACCAGTGTGTGAGGCCCCCTCGAGCCCCCTCTCCGTCCCGTCTTCTGGCTCCGTGGGTCTTCTGGTGAAATAGGATTTTTCATGATTTTTCCCGAATTTTTACTGGAAGTTGGATTTCTGCACAAAAACGAGACACCAGAGCAATTCTGCTGAAAACAGCGTCAGTCCGTGTTAGTTGTATTCAAAACACACAAATTAGAGGAGAAACAATAGCAAAAGTGTTCGGGAAAGTAGATACGTTTGGACGTATCAACTCCCCCCAAGCTTAGCTATTTGCTTGTCCTCAAGCAATTCAGTTAACAACTGAGAGCGATAAAAGAAACTGTCACGAACACATTTGCTCATATGATGTATATATACTAACTATGTGATCAAATGCTCAGGCAATTCATAATAAGAAATATGCAACTAATGTCACCTCATAGTCAAGCAAGCTATGAAAGAGTGCCAATGCACTAATAACAAGTAACATGTACATAAGAAGCTAACAAGATTGTAATATGCATAAATGATATGAGAGAGTGATATCCCGCTTTCCTTTATTTGTAGAGCAAAACATAAATGCTGAGGCACCTCTGAAGTTCAAGAGAAGACTAGAAGTAGAAATATCAAAGATACAAGCATCAAAGTTATACCACAATTAACCGTGTTCTGGGACAAGCACATTACACTAAGAATAACAGCTATGCTCTCAAGAAGTGCTTAAAGTTAGAAGATGGTGACTCAACATAAAAGTAAACGAATGGCCCTTCGCAGAGGGAAGCAGGGATTTAACATGTGCTAGAGCTTTTCATTTGTAAAGCAGAGATAAAAATTTATTTTGAGAGGTGGTTGTTCTATATCAACGACTAGCAATGGGGACTTGCTATCTTCCATAATAAACAAGTGAGAGCGGTTCCGAGTTCTTTGAAATTTGGCACATTGGTGCTCTTTTATAAAGCTCTGGCACTCCTCCCCACCTTTTTTCTTTCTCAAACCATGGCTAACCGATTCCATCGGGTGCCCACCAACTTTCACATTCCTTGGAGGAGTGCCTTTTTTTTCTTTCTTTTAGGATTAGATTATAATGGTCTGACCAGCTCTCATGCAAATTAATGACGAGCAGATGAAGCTGCCTAGTCGAGGGGTACTTAATTTAATATGGAAGATAGCAATTCCGACCACTACGTCCCCATGAGCTAAAAACAGTGGCACAAAATGAGAAGTAGTTGAAAGTTTTGAAAGGTAGCACATGAAAATTTACTTGGAATGGCTTACAAATACCATGCATAGAAATTTATAGTGGACTCTTTGGAAGGCTTGGTTTTTGGTAATTGGATGCACGAGTAGAGCTCATACTCAGTACAAGTGAAGGCTAGCAAAAGACTGGGAAGCGACAATCGAGAGAGCAATAACTATCATAATCATGCTTGCGACAAAACAAAATTAATATAGGCATAAAAATGATACAAAAACTCTGAGGCAATTTAGATCATCGAGGCTTAATTGACTTTTTGTTCAGTCATATGCATGCTTGAGCATGTGCCAAGTCGATTCAAATGAAACTTTCAGAGGTGGATACCACAATAACATACCATATTATGAATAAGACAAAGCATGCAAGCGTCTACATGACATGCTACAAGCTAATAGTAAATTGAAACTAATCATATGAAAGCAAGAACTACAAAGCATCCATTTGATAACATATACCTTACATGAACCGACTAAGCATGTCCACATAGATGAGTATATGTACAAAAATGAAAACAAATAGGGTTCATACCAGCCTCTTACCACATCTCGGATTGTCATATGTCGTCATTATTGCTCTTCACTTGTGTGGCTTGAATAATATAAAGTGAATACCAAGCTCCAATGGAGTAACGGGAGACTGAACTCTGCAACCAACTTTACAAAACCGAAGAAGAACAACAAATATTTTTGGGGTTTTCGATTTTTGGAACAAAAGCAGAAGGAAATAGCAAACAAAGCAAAATATTTTTGGATTTTTCAAATAGCAAACCGAAAATAGCAAGTAAAGCAAACCAAAGGTAGAAAACTAAAGAACCAAACAAAGAGAAACAACAGAAATATTTTTGGTCTTTTTGTGTTTTGGAAAAGTGGAAATAAGAACGAGAACAATAAAGAAGGAGAAACATGGATATACAAAGATCCGACAAAATATGATATGTAGATGAGTGAATCGTCGGTGTACCTCCCCCCAAGCTTAGGATTTTGGCCTAAGTGGAGATCAATCCCAACTCGGCCAACTCGGCCATGAAGTGGCGCCTCCATAGTGTGACGAAGAAGCACCATCGTCCTGATATGAGCTCGAGGATGCCCCGGAGTGGTACGTGGTGAAGTGATAGGCCGGCTCCTCCTCTTCCTCCTGGACCACTGCACCGTGCTGGACATTGAAACCAAGCAACCTAAGCTGATCGTCCAACTCCACCTTCGTGCGCGACCATGGCCTCATGTGAATGCTGAACAAGTTAGGCTGAGGCAAGGGAATTTCCCTTTCCTCTCCATCAATAAATAACATCCTGTAAACTAATTTCCCTGCACAAGAGTTAGCAGTAACAAAATGATGGAGTTTCATAGGAGCAAGATCAAGCCTTTGTGGAGCCAACAATACATCACTAGGAGCAATAGAAAGTCCTAGCTCAGCAACAATGCGCGCGGCAATAATACCTCCATAAATAGGTCCCCTAGCGGCTAGGCGACGAGCAATAATAGCACCAAGGTTATACTTCTTACTAACATCAAGAGCGGTAGCTAGAAAAGCTAAATGATAGTTGGAGATATTGCTAGTGTTTTCTCTACCAAGTACACTAGTTGTAAGATAGTAAGTGAAATAACTAATAGCTGGGAGCTGAATGTTTCTTATCTTGCCACGCTGTGCGGTGCGGTCATCATCATTGGTCACTCCTCGGTAAAGCTCCACCAAATCAGTGGGGTGATTTTGTATCCTCCTGGCTGTTCCAAACATGAGAATACCTAAAATAGAACAAAACCTCCCCAAAGACATGGTGATAGACTTATCATAAATCTTAAATGCAATGGAAGGATTGAAATGAGCGTTGATAAATTTAAAACATTCAACGAAAGTCTTTGTAAGCAAAGCATATTGGTCTCTTTCATCTGTCATGTAACCAGTCAACCCAACCCTGTTAATAAGGAGCAAGAAATCATCAAGAATCCCTGCATCACTCAAAAAGTTAAAACAAGGGAAGGTGGATGGATGTGCATCTCCATCGTCCCCTTCAAGGTTTGGTGACATGAGATCCTCATTATAAGACATCCTACATTGAGCAGTGGATCTTGAGGGCCTTGATGACCTTGATGCATCACTTTCAAACACTTCTCCATATGTGAAGTTGTCCATCTCCCTTCTCTGAAATTTTTCAACAAACTCATAAAAAATGATTTAAAGACAAGCAAGTGTAGGAGACTACTATAGTGGGTTACTAGAGAGCTAACATGCATCCAAATAACAATTCTAAGCAATAGAACAAGCATGCATACTCATTTATCCTGCCACCTACAATACCAAAATACTCAAGAAATACTCCACCAAAAGAATTTCTACTTGGACAAGTGGAGGAGTCACATACCGGAGAATAAATGCTCCAAATTTCAGCAGAAATGCTGGGCTGAGCAAGGAGATCGAAAAATCGAGGTGAAGAACAGCAAGAACTCGGGTTTGAGCAAATGGGCGGTGTTTTTTGGGAGAGAGAAAGAGCAGGGGAAGAAGAGATGAGTGAGGGGCCAGGTGGGGCCCCCTCACACCTGGGTGGCGCGGCCAGGGCTAGGCCGCGCCACCAATGTGTGAGGTGGTGTGGCAGCCCCTCCTGGTGCCTCCCAGGTGTCTCTCTGCCCCATTTTTGACATAAAAATTTATAAAGAATTTTCTGGAATTTTTCGGGAAACTTTATTTTCGAGGATTTTTCAGAAATTGGCATATCGATAAAACTCAGAAAAACGTGGATAAAATGATTTCAGGCAAATCAAAACTAAACATGCAGCAGCTCTGAGATACTCTTAATCATGCAACTAAACTGAAGGAATAACATTTTGATGAAAGTAAATACAAGTGAGGTGGAGTGGATGCGGTGAAAACGAAGTTTCGTTCATATAAAATCACTTTGTTAACAAGGTTGATCAAGTCTTGTTCCCAAACTAACTTCATATGAGGCAAAACTTTGCACTTCACTTAATGCTTATGTTACCTCAACTTTGATAGGTATAGTCCCAATCATAACAATTTTATATTCTTCTTTGGACTTTCGCTCTGAACAAATAATTTGACCAACTTTGATGGTCTCAACATGCTTGATTGAATTTAGAGCACTCTTCCTATCAATTTTCTTGGGAAAATAAACCGTATACTCTTTGTCATTAACATTAAAAGTGACTTTTCCTTGATTACAATTAATAACAGCACCTGCAGTGTTTAGAAAAGGTCTCCCAAGAATAATAGACATATTATCATCTTTAGGCATTTCCAACACAACAAAATCAGTTAATATTAAACAACTGTTAGCAACTTGAACAGGAACATTTTCACATATACCAATAGGAATAGTAGTAGACTTATCAGCCATCTGCAAAGATATATCAGTCCATACCAATTTTTCTAGATCAAGTCTCTTATAAAGAGAAAAAGGCATGACACTAACTCCAGCTCCCAAATCACATAAAGCAGTTCTAACATAGTTATTTTTAATGGAGCAAGGAATAGTAGGTATACCTGGATCTCCAAGCTTCTCTGGAACTTTACCATCAAAAGAATAATTAGCAAGTAAGGTAGAAATTTCCTCATTAGGAATTTTCCTTTTGTTAGTGACAATATCTTTCATATACTTTGCATAAGGGGGCATTCTAATAGCATCAGTCAAAGGAATTTGCAAAAATAAAGGTCTCATCCATTCACAAAACCTGTTGTAGTGTTCTTCTTCCTTGGACTTGTGTTTCTTACCAGGAAAAGGCATTGGTTTCTGTACCCAAGGTTCTCTCTCTTTACCATGCTTGTTGGCAATGAAGTCTTCTTTGGTGTACTTTGCATTTTTATCACTCTTTTCCGGTTCCTTTTCAACTTCTTCTTTATCGGAAGCATCCCCTGGTTCAGTTTCAGCATCAGAAATAGAAACACGGTTAGGATCTTTACCTGCATCGGATGATTCTGCAGTTGTTTTATGCTTCTTCTTCTTCTTGGAAGGAATATCTTCATTTGAAGTGCGTTGAGAATCTTGCTCGACCCTCTTAGGATGTCCTTCAGGATATAATGGATCTTGAGTAGCAGCGCCACTTCTTGTGCATATTTCACATGCTTGCTTCTCTCTTGCGGCATTAACTAGCAAGTCTTTTTGCACCTTGGTGAGCTGATCAATTTGTGTTTGAACCATTTGAAAATGTTTAACAAGTATCTTCATATCATTGGTGGTTCTCTCCACAATATCCTGCAACTTGTTAATAGCTCTATGCTACCGGTTGATGGCGCCAGAAAATAAGCTGATGGCGTGTGGTTGATGTGGGAGCAGACGGTCCTTGTGCGTGGTGGATAACCAGCCTGTTGGGAACCCCAAGAGGAAGGTATGATGAGTATAGCAGCTAGTTTTCCCTCAGTTAAGAAACCAAGGTTTAATATCGGTCAGGAAAGGAGAGACAATGACGACTGAAGGTGATGCGGAACCTGCACACACACAAACAAATACTTTGTCCCCAACTTGCGATGAGGTTGTCAATCTCACCGGTTTGCTTGAAACAAAGGTTATGAGTGTATCGAGTGGAAAACAATATAGTATGCGAGTAAAGTAAACAGATGATAGCAATATGATGGAAATAGGACCGGGGTCCACAGTTCACTAGTGGTGTCTCTCCATAGATAAAATAACACATGCTGGGTAAACAAATTACAGTTGGGCAATTGATAGAATAAAGATAACGTGATATGTCAAGAAGATCACTATGAGATTTACTCTGGGCATTACAACAAAATACATAGACCGCCATCCAACTGCATCTATGAATAATAATCCACTCCCTGGGATATCAATCCGAACACCCTAGAAGTATTAAGTTGCGAACAACAGATAATTGCATTAAGCAAAGTGTGTAATGTAAACAAAGCATATGCCCTTGAGCATATGAATGTTGTTTTCTCCCTAGTAGCAACAGCACATCTACCACCTTAGAGGTTTCTATCACTCCCCCAGGTGAAATAGAGGCATGAACCCACTATCGAGCATAAATACCCCCTCTTGGAGTCACTAGCAACTACTCGGCCAAGATAGCTACTAACAACGGAGAGCATGCAAGATCATAAACAACATAGAGATAACAAAAGATATAATTCAGTATAGCAACTTAATCATAAACACCAATATTCATCGGATCCCAACAAACCAAACATGTAGAATTACATAACGGTGATCTCAATCATGTAAGGCAGCTCATGAGATCTAAACATGAAGCACATGGTGGAGAAGACAACCATCTAGCTACTGCTATGGACCCATAGTCCAAGGTAGACTACTCACTCATCGCTCCGGAGGCAAGCATGGCGATGAAGAAGACCTCCGGTGGCGATTCCCCTCTCCGGCAGGGTGCCGGGAAGAGCTTCTGGACCCTCCCGATCTTCGGGTCGACGGCGGCGGCGGATCACGATGTGTTCTGGAAATCTGATCGGTTACTTAGGTTTTTTCCGTCGGGGGGTCTTTATAGGCGAAGGGGCAATGTCAGAGGGGGAGCCAGGCTCCCTCACGCGGGCCCCGCGCGGCCAGGGGGCTGGCCGCGCCGCCCCTGCGTGTGGGGCCCTGGTGGCCCCCCTCCTACTCCTCTTCGGATCTCTGGAAGCTTCCGGGTAAAATAAGACTTCAGGATGTGGTTTCGTCCAATTCCGAGAATATTTCCTGTGTATCACTCTGAAACACAAAAACAGCAGAAAACAGGGAACTGGCACTGTGGCACTTCGTTAATAGGTTAGTTCCGGAAAATGCATAAAAGTGCCACTAAGTGTAACGAAACAATAGGCAAATGGTGTAAAAACAAGCATGGAGCATCAAAAATTATAGATACGTTTGAGACGTATCAAGCATCCCCAAGCTTAACTCCTGCTCGTCCTCGAGTAGGTAAGTGATAACAAAAGAATAATTTTTGAGGTGACATGCACCTACACAATCTTGATCATATATGTAAGCATTGGTGAGCTGGGATCATAAGAACTTAAAACATGGGCATGAAGATATAATCATGACAATAAGAACTTAGCAACCATGTTGTAAACATGTAAATGAACACAAACAAAAGATCATGAAAATGAAACAATGAAAGTCAAACGTGTGTTCAAATCATAAGGAAAAACATACAAATGGTTTTCAGCTTGTCCTTTAAAGAGAGCAAAACATAAATGCATAGGACACCTTCAAGTTTAAGAGGGCGACTGGATACAAATAATTTGAGAACAAGTGAAACCAACAATATGAATCAATCAATGAACTTTGGGACAATGCATATTACACTAAGAATGACAACTATGCTCTCTTAATGGTGCATAAAGATAGAAGGTGGTGACTCGACATAAAAGTAAAAGAAAGGCCCTTCGCAGAGGGAAGCAGTGATTGCAAGTTTTATAACCTTCAAAAATTATGGTACTTACCGGCTTTGAGCTCTCATTGCCCCCATCATAAGCATCTTGAATGGTTAAAGTTAATGCGAGAACAATTATGATGCATATGCTTGACAAATCATAAGTTGAAAACCTCGTGCCCCGTGAATACGAGTACCCAAACCTCATGCTACTTTACTTAGAGTCCCAAGCAAGGCTCTTGTCACTGTAAGTATATGCATATCATTGAGAACCGCCAATGGGGTACCTCCGTGCCCGATGACATGGAACAAGCCCACACCAAAATGACAGGACAAGCAGACAATGAACACCTCGACATCTCTTTTATTTGCCTTTTGTTTAGCTTTTTATTGTGAGATGCGTCGTCGAATGTTCACCATGGGTATGCTGCAAATTTCCACCATGAATTATGCATGGCTTAGATTGGCGGCCCGGCGTTTCCCTAACACATATACAAACTCCATGATCCCCACAAGATTCCCAATTCATTTCACACCGCGGGCATCCATAAACAAAAGATCACGATATCAACTCAAATAAGAAGTGCAATGTTGAAAGCTTGCCCCATGACAGCATGGATGGGCTAGAATCCAACTTACAACTTGCAAGCATAACAACTCAACATAAGAGACCACAATGTCAAATTTTTAAGAACAGGAAAAAGTAAAGTGTGCCTTCCGGTTCGTGAGAGCTTTACTGACCGAATTTCGCATAACATTGGTAAGAGTTTAATTTGAAGAGAAAATAAAAGCAAGTCAAATTTACTTGGAATAGCAAATTGCTAGTAGGTATGTATGGTGGACACTTTGGAAAACTTTGGCTTTTAGGAGTTGGATGCACGAGTAGAGCTCATACTTAGTACAAGGCGAGGGCTAGCAAAAGACTGGGAGCGACCAACTAAGAGAGCAATAATGGCCATAATCATGCAAAGCGACAAAGCGACATTAAAAAAAGCGTAAGATGGCATCAAAAGTCAAAAACTAAATGATCATGAAGGCTATTGGCGACTTTGTAAGAGTCTAACATGTGTGAGCATGCGCCAAGTCAACCCAAATAAAGCATCAAGGAGAAAACCAAAATAATGCTTCCATACAATAAAAACAACGCATGATTTTTTCAAAGGCTCATTAAGCAATCTCAGTTATTTGAGACAAGTCATGCTACAGCAAAACCACTAAGCATACTATCAAAAAGACATCAAGCATGACATGAAAAAGCCTAAGCCGCAGTCTACACAAGCTCCTTCCTGTACCACTATTTTGCACAAAGCTTTTTCTCTTTTCCAACACCATTTGAAATTTTTATAAAACACCTCTTTTGATGAAAACCAATAAAGATCAGAGGCAAAAATACACCTTGATGAAAAGATATGACAAGGTCTGAACGCAAATCAAGGCGAAAACGAAAACCAAAAGCAGTAGCAGAAAAAGAAGAACACACGATAAACGATAAGAGTGAAAAACTGAGTGTTCTTGGCAAATGAAAACGAGTACATCTCCTCCAAAAGAAATTTGTTGGGGTCCAACCATTTATTGCAGCAAACAAACAAACTAAACCAACTAATAAAACTAAAACAACTGACGCTCCAAGAAAAACACATAGTGCATGAAGCAATAAAAATATAGTGTTTTGAAAGGTGACCTGATTTTTACCGATGAAGAAGGGGTGCCTCGGGGGCATCCCCAAGCTTTGACGCTTGTACTTCTTGGATATTTCTTGGGGTGATGCATGGGCATCCCCAAGCTTGAGCTTTTGTCCATTCTTCAACTCATCTCATCATTCTCCAATCCCTACACTTGAAAACTTTCTTCATACAAAACTAAACACAATTCTATTAGCAACATTAGTGCAAGCATAACATATAATCAGTCCTCTATTTGCTTCAGGTTTCAACTCAAAACTACCACATATATAGTAGATACTACTGTAGCAACCTCCCCAAAAGTTCCGTGATCAAAAGAACTCAAAAGAAAGCGATAAAGTGGCAAACACAAATATTGACAGAAATCTATCAAAACTGAACAGCTGACAAAGGTAGAATTTTTGAGGGATTTTCTGTTGCTCAAATCAAAAAGTGTTCAACTAAGAAAAGTTTGGATATAACCTGGGGCATATGCACAAGAAATCGCAGGTCCAAAAGATAAACAGAGAATTTTTACGAAATTTTACGGTGCAGCACTGAAAACAGTTTCAGGACAGCAGCATCCCCAAATCTTTACCTCACTCAAATTAGAGGCTTCTCTTGGCACAAAAATGAAATAAACAAGATAAGGAGCGGTCATTACAGTAGTAATGACTTCCAAGACTCAAATAAAAGAAAAAGTACTGAAAAGAAAACATTGGGTTATCTCCCAAGAGTGCTTTTCTTTAACGCCTTTGAGCTAGGCGCAGAAAATTGCGAATCAAGTAATATCAAGCGATGAAGCATTAAGATCAACTGCAGAGATCTTTTCAACAATGAAGGAAAATATGTTCAACTGAGTTTTTGAAAATCCTTTACGATCACGCTTTGGCACACTACTTTCATCGAAAGGATTTTCAGGGCAAATCCAACTGGAATTCTTTTCCCAAGCATCATGAATTCCTATAAGTTCATAAGGTATTGGTACTTTAAAATCATCAGGCGTACCAACAACCGCTACAGGTGAGCCAAGCTTATTAAACTTCTTAAAAACTTTCCTAGCCTCACTTGCAACATCTTTAAATTCTATGCGCAGAGTTTCCAAGATAAAAGCTTTCTTTTCGGGATCCTCAATTTCACGAAGCTTAAGGAACATGTATTGCATAAAAGGATTAAGACTAGCAAACCTAGCTTCTAACATGTGAACTAAATGAGCAGAAGCAACTTCATAGCTAGGAGCTAACTCAACCAAAGACTTTTCCTCAACTTCCTTATGCATACTAATGTGATTAAAGAACTCCTCAATGTTACTTTTGCCAATAATCGAACCACTACCTACTGAGAGGTCCTCCAGAACGTACTTAGGGATCAACATGATAAACTAAAGTAAAGAAATAACAACTACCAAGGATTCTAATTTTTTTGGGGTTTTGATATAAGGCAATGCAGGTAAAATAAAATAAAGTAAAGCAAAACAATAACAAAGTAAAGAATGTGTGTGCGAAAAACTCCCCTCGCAGAAGTCTTCTCTTCCTCCCCGGCAACGGCGCCAGAAAAGAAGCTGCTACCGGTTGATGGCGCCAGAAAATAAGCTGATGGCGTGTGGTTGACGTGGGAGCAGACGGTCCTTGTGCGTGGTGGATAACCAGCCCGTTGGGAACCCCAAGAGGAAGGTATGATGAGTATAGCAGCTAATTTTCCCTCAGTTAAGAAACCAAGGTTTAATATCGGTCAGGAGAGGAGAGACAATGACAACTGAAGGTGATGCGGAACCTGCACACACACAAACAAATACTTTGTCCCCAACTTGCGATGAGGTTGTCAATCTCACCGGTTTGCTTGAAACAAAAGTTATGAGTGTATCGAGTGGAAAACAATATAGTATGCGAGTAAAGTAAACAGTGCGAGTAAAGTAAACAGATGATAGCAATATGATGGAAATAGGACCGGGGTCCACAGTTCACTAGTGGTGTCTCTCCATAGATAAAATAACACATGCTGGGTAAACAAATTACAGTTGGGCAATTGATAGAATAAAGATAACGTGATATGTCAAGAAGATCACTATGATATTTACTCTGGGCATTACAACAAAATACATAGACCGCCATCCAACTGCATCTATGACTAATAATCCACTCCCTGGGATATCAATCCGAACACCCTAGAAGTATTAAGTTGCGAACAACAGATAATTGCATTAAGCAAAGTGTGTGATGTAAACAAAGCATATGCCCTTGAGCATATGAATGTTGTTTTCTCCCTAGTAGAAACAACACATCTACCACCTTAGAGGTTTCTGTCACTCCCCCAGGTGAAATAGAGGCATGAACCCACTATCGAGCATAAATACCCCCTCTTGGAGTCACTAGCAACTACTCGGCCAAGATAGCTACTAACAACGGAGAGCATGCAAGATCATAAACAACATAGAGATAACAAAAGATATAATTCAGTACAGCAACTTAATCATAAACACCAATATTCATCGGATCCCAACAAACCAAACATGTAGAATTACATAACGGTGATCTCAATCATGTAAGGCAGCTCATGAGATCTAAACATGAAGCACATGGTGGAGAAGACAACCATCTAGCTACTGCTATGGACCCATAGTCCAAGGTAGACTACTCACTCATCGCTCCGGAGGCAAGCATGGCGATGAAGAAGACCTCCGGTGGCGATTCCCCTCTCCGGCAGGGTGCAGGGAAGAGCTTCTGGACCCTCCCGATCTTCGGGTCGACGGCGGCGGCGGATCGCGATGTGTTCTGGAAATCTGATCGGGTACTTAGGTTTTTTCCGTTGGGGGGTCTTTATAGGCGAAGGGGCGATGTCAGAGGGGGAGCCAGGCTCCCTCACGTGGGCCCCGCGTGGCCAGGGGGCTGGCCGCGCCGCCCCTGCGTGTGGGGCCCTGGTGGCCCCCCTCCTACTCCTCTTCGGATCTCTGGAAGCTTCCGGGTAAAATAAGACTTCAGGATGTGGTTTCGTCCAATTCCGAGAATATTTCCTGTGTATCACTCTGAAACACAAAAACAGCAGAAAATAGGGAACTGGCACTATGGCACTTCGTTAATAGGTTAGTTCCGGAAAATGCATAAAAGTGCCACTAAGTGTAACGAAACAATAGGCAAATGGTGTAAAAACAAGCATGGAACATCAAAAATTATAGATACGTTTGAGACGTATCACTCTAGAATTTTCCAACAAATGATTATGCACCATTCTATTAAAATTTTCTTGCTTAACAATAAAATTATCAAATTCATCTAAGCATTGATCAGGAGGTTTAGTATAAGGAATATCTCTTTCATCAAAGCGTTGGAGAGAGTGTACCTCAATAGTGGATGAGTGAGGGATTGGCTTACATAATTCTTCTATAGGAGGTAAATTCTTCACATCTTCGGCCATAATACCTTTCTCCTTAAGAGATTTCTTAGCTTCCTGATACGTCTCAAACGTATCTATAATTTTTGATGCTCCATGCTTGTTTTTACACCATTTGCATATTGTTTCGTTACACTTAGTGGTACTTTTATACATTTTCCGGAACTAACCTATTAACGAAGTGCCACAGTGCCAGTTTCCTGTTTTCTGCTGTTTTTGTGTTTCAGAAGTGATACACAGGAAATATTCTCGGAATTGGACGAAACAAGTTCCTGAAGTCATATTTTACGGGGAAGCTCCCAAACATCCGAAGACCTGACGGAGGGGGGCCACGTGGCCCCCACACACAGGGGCGGCGCGGCCACCCCCTGGCCGCGCCGGGCCCACGTGAGGGGTCGTGGTCCCTCCTCTGACATCGCCCCTTCGCCTATATATACCCCCTGACGAGAAAAACCTAAGGCCCCGATCAGTTTTCCAGAATACATCGCGATCCGCCGCCGCCGTCGACCCAAAGATCGGGAGGGTCCAGAAGCTCTTCCCGGCACCCTGCCGGAGAGGGGAATCGCCACCGGAGGTCTTCTTCATCGCCATGCTTGCCTCCGGAGCGATGAGTGAGTAGTCTACCTTGGACTATGGGTCCATAGCAGTAGCTAGCTGGTTGTCTTCTCCACCATGTGCTTCATGTTTAGATCTCATGAGCTGCCTTACATGATTGAGATCACCGTTATGTAATACTATGATGTTGGTTTGTTGGGATCCGATGAATATTGGTGTTTATGATTAAGTTGCTGTACTAAATTATATCTTTTGTTATCTCTATGTTGTTTATGATCTTGCATGCTCTCCGTTGTTAGTAGCTATCTTGGCCGAGTAGTTGCTAGTGACTCCAAGAGGGGGTATTTATGCTCGATAGTGGGTTCATGTCTCTATTTCACCTGGGGGAGTGACAGAAACCTCTAAGGTGGTAGATGTGCTGTTGCTACTAGGGAGAAAACAACATTCATATGCTCAAGGGCATATGCTTTGTTTACATTACACACTTTGCTTAATGCAATTATCTGTTGTTCGCAACTTAATACTTCTAGGGTGTTCGGATGATATCCCCGGGGGTGGATTATTAGTCATAGATGCAGTTGGATGGCGGTCTATGTATTTTGTTGTAATGCCCAGAGTAAATCTCATAGTGATCTTCTTGACATATCACGTTATCTTTATTCTATCAATTGCCCAACTGTAATTTGTTTACCCAGCATGTTATTTTATCTATGGAGAGACACCACTAGTGAACTGTGGACCCCGGTCCTATTTTAATCATATTGCAATCACCTGTTTACTTTTCCCGCACTGTTTACTTTACTCGCATACTCTACTGTTTTCCACTCGATACGCTCATAACCTTTGTTTCAAGCAAACCGGTGAGATTGACAACCTCATCGTAAGTTGGGAGCAAAGTATTTGTTTGTGTGTGTGCAGGTTCCACGTTGCAGCTAGGAAGCAAAGCTTGGACGAAGCGCCAGTTGTCCGCTGCTGTCGCAAACTAGCAAGCATCACCTTCAGTCATCATTGTCTCTCCTCTCTTGATCGATATTAAACCTTGGTTTCTAACTGAGGGAAAACTAGCTGCTATGCTCATCACACCTTCCTCTTGGGGTTCCCAACGGGCTGGTCATTCACCACGCATCAAGCTAATTTTCTGGCGCCGTTGCCGGGGAGGAAGAGAAGACTTCTGCGAGGGGAGTTCTTCGCGCACACATTCTTTACTTTGTTATTTGTTTTGCTTTACTTTATTTTATTTTACCTGCACTGCTTTTTATCAAAAACCCAAAAAAATTAGAATCCTTGGTAGCTGTTTTTACTTGTTTACTTTCGTTTTGTTACAATGAGTAATCCTGAAGTAGAAGTTCGTAGTTTTAAGCAACAAGGGGGAGAAAGTTTAAAAGATGCTTGGTACCGTATTAATAATGCTCATCATAGGTGTACCAAAAAGCACTCCACCACGATCCTCCTTAGAAATTTTTATGTTGGTATATCTAGCTGGAATAGGTATGTTCTTGATACTCTTACAGGAGGTAATTTTCTGGGTACTCCCGCGGGAGAAGCATGCACTATAATTGAAAGTTTAGTGGGAGTACTACCTATTCATGTTGCTAAAACTGAGACCACCTTGGAAGAGGTGGTAGAAAAGCTCAGCTCCTTAGAAAAAAGTTTGCCAAGTATCCTAGAAAATGCTAGCCGCGTTAGTGAATTAATAGAAAATATTGGTAAGAGAATTACCATTTTAGAGGCTAGCACTACTCATGACAATCAAAACTTAAGGATTGGTAAACTAGAGGAGTCTATGGAAACCCTTAGTTTAATCTTCTCTTCTCTTAAATTTAAGAAGGAGAAAGTGTTTGTTGGAAAAGAGCAAAAATTTATGTATGTTCCCAAGGTTTCTGCGCTTAAATCTCAACATGTTCTTAAGATTGGTAAGACTCTTAGTTCCACTAAGGGTGACTTGCAGGTTGAATCATCTTCGGGAACCTTCAAAGAGCCTACTAAGGTAACTAGCACTTCATCTATTGATATTACTTGATTCGCAATTTTCTGCGCCTAGCTCAAAGACGTTAAAGAAAAGCACTCTTGGGAGATAACCCATTGTTTACTTTTCAGTACTTTTTCTTTTATTTGAGTCTTGGAAGTCATTACTACTGTAATGACCGCTCCTTATCTTGTTTATTTCGTTTTTGTGCCAAGAGAAGCCTCTAATTTGAGCGAGGTAAAGATTTCGGGTTATTGCTGTCCTGAAACTGTTTTCGGTGCTGCACCGTAAAAATTCGTGAAATTTCTCTGTTTATCTTATGGACCTGCGATTTCTTGTGCATATGCCCCAGGTTATATTCAAACTTTTCTTAGTTGAACACTTTTTGATTTGAGCAACGGAAAATCCCTAAAAAATTCGTCCTTTGTCAGCTGTCCAGTTTTGACAGATTTCTGCCAATATTTATTTTTGCCACTTTATCGCTTTCTTTTGAGTTCTTTTTGATCATGGAACTCTTGTGGAAGTTGCTACAGTAGTATATACTTTATATGTGGTGGTTTTGGGTTGAAACCTGAAGCTAAAAGAGGTTGAATATATTTTATGCTTACACTAATGTTGCTAATAGAATTGTGTTTAGTTTTGTATGAAGGAAGTTTTCAAGTGTAGGGATTGGAGAATGATGAGATGAGTTGAAGAATGGACAAAAGCTCAAGCTTGGGGATGCACATGCATCACCCCAAGAAATATCCAAGAAGTACAAGCGTCAAAGCTTGGGGATGCCCCCGAGGCACCCCTTCTTCATCGGCAAAAATCAGGTCACCTTTCAAAACACTATATTTTTATTGCTTCATGCACTATGTGTTTTTCTTGGAGCGTCAGTTGTTTTAGTTTTCTTAGTTGGTTTAGTTTGTTTGTTTTCTGCAATAAATGGTTGGACCCCAACAAATTTCCTTTGGAGGAGATGTACTCGTTTTCATTTGCAAAGAATGCTCTAGTTTTCACTCTTATTAAAAATCGAGCATTCTACTGTTTCCGCTACTGCTTTTGGTTTTCATTTTCGCCTTGATTCGCGTTCAGATCTTGTCATATCTTTTTATCAAGGTGTATTTTTGCCTCTGATCTTCATTAGTTTTCATCAAAAGAGGTGTTTACAAAAATTTCAAATGGTGTTGGAAAAGAGAAAAAGCTTTGTGCAAAATAGTGGTACAAGAAGGAGCTTGTGTAGACTGCGGCTTAGGCTTTTTCATGTCATGCTTGATGTCTTTTTGATAGTATGCTTAGTGGTTTTGCTGTAGCATGACTTGTCTCAAATAACTGAGATTGCTTAATGAGCCTTTGAAAAATCATGCGTTGTTTTTATTGTATGGAAGCATTATTTTGGTTTTCTCCTTGATGCTTTATTTGGGTTGACTTGGCGCATGCTCACACATGTTAGACTCTTACAAAGTCGCCAATAGCCTTCATGATCATTTAGTTTTTGACTTTTGATGCCATCGTATGCTTCTTTTAATGTCGCTTTGTCGCTTTGCATGATTATGGCCATTATTGCTCTCTTAGTTGGTCGCTCCCAGTCTTTTGCTAGCCCTCGCCTTGTACTGAGTATGAGCTCTACTCGTGCATCCAACTCCTAAAAACCAAAGTTTTTCAAAGTGTCCACCATACATACCTACTAGCAATTTGCTATTCCAAGTAAATTTGACTTGCTTTTATATTCTCTTCAAATTAAACTCTTACCAGTGTTATGCGAAATTCGGTCAGTAAAGCTCTCACGAACCGGAAGGCACACTTTACTTTTTCCTGTTCTTAAAAATTTGACATTGTGGTCTTTTATGCTGAGTTGTTATGCTTGCAAGTTGTAAGTTGGATTCTAGCCCAGCCATGCTGTCATGGGGCAAGCTTTCAACATTGCACTTCTTTTTGAGTTGATATCGTGATCTTTTGTTTATGGATGCCCGCTGTGTGAAATGAATTGGGAATCTTGTGAGGATCATGGAGTTTTTATATGTGTTAGGGAAACGCCGGGCCGCCAATCTAAGCCATGTATAATTCATGGTAGAAATTTGCAGCATACCCATGGTGAACATTCGACGACGCATCTCACAATAAAAAGCTAAACAATATAGCAAATAAAAGAGATGTCGAGGTGTTCATTGTCTGCTTGTCCTGTCATTTTGGTGTGGGCTTGTTCCATGTCATCGGGCACGGAGGTACCCCATTGGCGGTTCTCAATGATATGCATATACTTACAATGACAAGAGCCTTGCTTGGGACTCTAAGTAAATTAGCATGGTTTGGGTACTCGTATTCACGGGACACGAGGTTTTCAACTTATGATTTGTCAAGCATATGCATCATAACTGTTCTCGCATTAACTTTAACCATTCAAGATGCTTATGATGGGGGCAATGAGAGCTCAAAGCCGGTAAGTACCATAATTTTTGAAGGTTATAAAACTTGCAATCATTGCTTCCCTCTGCGAAGGGCCTTTCTTTTACTTTTATGTTGAGTCACCACCTTCTATCTTTATGCACCATTAAGAGAGCATAGTTGTCATTCTTAGTGTGATATGCATTGTCCCAAGGTTCATTGATTGACTCATATTGTTGGTTTCACTTGTTCTTAAATTATTTGTATCTAGTCGCCCTCTTAAACTTTGAGGTGTCCTATGCATTTATGTTTTGCTCTCTTTGAAGGACAAGCTGAAAACCATTTGTATGTTTTTCCTTATGATTTGAACACACGTTTGACTTTCATTGTTTCATTATCATGATCTTTTGTTTGTGTTCATTTGCATGTTTACAACATGGTTGCTAAGTTCTTATTGTCATGATTATATCTTTCATGCCCATGTTTTAAGTTCTATTGATCCCAGCTCACCAATGCTTACATATATGATCAAGATTGTGTAGGTGCATGTCACCTCAAAAATTATTCTTTTGTTATCACTTACCTACTCGAGGACGAGCAGGAGTTAAGCTTGGGGATGCTTGATACGTCTCAAACGTATCTATAATTTTTGATGCTCCATGCTTGTTTTTACACCATTTGCATATTGTTTCGTTACACTTAGTGGTACTTTTATACATTTTCCGGAACTAACCTATTAACGAAGTGCCACAGTGCCAGTTTCCTGTTTTCTGCTGTTTTTGTGTTTCAGAAGTGATACACAGGAAATATTCTCGGAATTGGACGAAACAAGTTCCTGAAGTCATATTTTACGGGGAAGCTCCCAAACATCCGAAGACCTGACGGAGGGGGGCCACGTGGCCCCCACACACAGGGGCGGCGCGGCCACCCCCCTGGCCGCGCCGGGCCCACGTGAGGGGCCGTGGTCCCTCCTCTGACATCGCCCCTTCGCCTATATATACCCCCTGACGAGAAAAACCTAAGGCCCCGATCAGTTTTCCAGAATACATCGCGATCCGCCGCCGCCGTCGACCCGAAGATCGGGAGGGTCCAGAAGCTCTTCCCGGCACCCTGCCGGAGAGGGGAATCGCCACCGGAGGTCTTCTTCATCGCCATGCTTGCCTCCGGAGCAATGAGTGAGTAGTCTACCTTGGACTATGGGTCCATAGCAGTAGCTAGCTGGTTGTCTTCTCCACCATGTGCTTCATGTTTAGATCTCATGAGCTGCCTTACATGATTGAGATCACCGTTATGTAATACTATGATGTTGGTTTGTTGGGATCCGATGAATATTGTTGTTTATGATTAAGTTGCTGTACTGAATTATATCTTTTGTTATCTCTATGTTGTTTATGATCTTGCATGCTCTCCGTTGTTAGTAGCTATCTTGGCCGAGTAGTTGCTAGTGACTCCAAGAGGGGGTATTTATGCTCGATAGTGGGTTCATGTCTCTATTTCACCTGGGGGAGTGACAGAAACCTCTAAGGTGGTAGATGTGCTGTTGCTACTAGGGAGAAAACAACATTCATATGCTCAAGGGCATATGCTTTGTTTACATTACACACTTTGCTTAATGCAATTATCTGTTGTTCGCAACTTAATACTTCTAGGGTGTTCGGATGATATCCCCGGGGGTGGATTATTAGTCATAGATGCTGTTGGATGGCGGTCTATGTATTTTGTTGTAATGCCCAGAGTAAATCTCATAGTGATCTTCTTGACATATCACGTTATCTTTATTCTATCAATTGCCCAACTGTAATTTGTTTACCCAGCATGTTATTTTATCTATGGAGAGACACCACTAGTGAACTGTGGACCCCGGTCCTATTTTAATCATATTGCAATCACCTGTTTACTTTTCCCGCACTGTTTACTTTACTCGCATACTCTACTGTTTTCCACTCGATACGCTCATAACCTTTGTTTCAAGCAAACCGGTGAGATTGACAACCTCATCGTAAGTTGGGAGCAAAGTATTTGTTTGTGTGTGTGCAGGTTCCACGTTGCAGCTAGCAAGCAAAGCTTGGACGAAGTGCCAGTTGTCCGCTGCTGTCGCAAACTAGCAAGCATCACCTTCAGTCGTCATTGTCTCTCCTCTCTTGATCGATATTAAACCTTGGTTTCTAACTGAGGGAAAACTAGCTGCTATACTCATCACACCTTCCTCTTGGGGTTCCCAACGGGCTGGTCATTCACCACGCATCACTTCCTTCATAACTTCATCATTTAATTCAATCATCCCTCTCTTCTTTGGCGTAGGCTCTGTAGATGGCGCAGGGGTCGGTGCTGGTGTTGGCTCAACTAAAGTCCAATCATCATGATTCCGGCTTATTTTAGCCATTAATTCTTCAGCATCAGCCGGAGTTCTTTCCCTGAAAACACAACCAGCACAACTATCCAAATATGACTTAGATTCATCCGTTAGTCCATTATAAAATATATCAAGGAGTTCATTTTTAGGCAATGGTTCTTTAGGCAAAGCTCTAATTAAAGAACAAAACCTTGTCCAAGATTCAGGCAATATCTCTCCTTTTCCCTGTTCAAAATCAAAGATTTTCTGCACAACAGCATGTTGAGCACTAGCAGGAAAATATTTCTGAAAGAAAGCATTAACCAAAGCAATAGGACTAGTAAGAGATCCAGGAGACAAGCTATTAAACCAAGTTTTAGCTGCATCTTTCAACGAGAAGGGAAAAATCTTAGCAACAAAGTAAGTGTGGAGCTTAATATCATCAGAAAACAAATTACTCAAAGTAGAAAGCTCATTCATGTGCCCCATAGCACTCTCATCTTTAGTACCACAAAAAGGAGTTTTCTCAACAATAGATATGTAAGATAAATCCAAAGAGAAATCATAATCCTTGTCTCTAATATTTATGGGAGAAGCAGCAAACTTAGGATCAGGAGACAAATTATATCTAACAGAATGTCTTGCAAGAAGTTCTCTAACATTACCAGCATTACGAGCAGCACGTGCTTCAGCAATAAAATCATCATTAAGCTCAATATAAGCATCATCATCATAATCATCACTAGGACATTCCCTAGACTCAGGTGAACTAACAGGTGTAACAGTGGTGTTTCCCAACTTAGCTCTAGCAATAGTAGCATCTAAAAAGGAACCTAGTGAACCACTCTCATCAAGCACAGTAGAAGTATCATCTAAATTATCAGTGGCATTTTCAATCTCTGCAGAAGTAGTAGCGGTAGTGTGTGGGTGTGGTGGTGTAAGCAACTTACTCATAACAGATGGCGAATCAAGAGCAACAGAGGTGTTGAGAGTCGTACCTCTTCTTGTAGTGGATGGCAATATAGGAACTTTTCCATCACGAGGTTTACCCATGATGAAAAGGATTGCAGCGAACAATATGAATACCAAGTGAACTTACAAATAAAGCTATGCTCCCCGGCAACGGCGCTAGAAAATAGTCTTGATGACCCACAAGTATAGGGGATTGCAACAGTCTTCGAGGGAAGTATTACCCAAATTTATTGATTCGACACAAGGGGAGCCAAAGAATATATGTAAGCATTAACAGATGAGTTGTCAATTCAGCTGCACCTGGAAACAGTCTTGCTCGCAATGGTTTATCATTAGCAACAGTTTTATAGCGATGACAGTAGTGAAACAGTAACAGCAGTAGTAAAATAGCAGCGGTAATAGTAACAGTGGTAAACAGTAGGAACAAATAGTGTAGGCATAGGGATGGATTACGGGCGTTGCATGGATAAGATAATTCATGAAATCAATGAGACATGGGCATTGCAGATAAATAAGATAAAGCATCCTAGTACAAACAATCATAGGCATGTGTTCCGTATATAGTCGTACGTGCTCGCAAGGAGAAACTTGCACGACATCTTTTGTCCTACCAGCCTGTTGCAGCAGGGCCTCAAGGGAAACTACTGGTAATTAAGGTACTCCTTTTAATAGAGTACCGGAGCAAAGCATTAGCACTCGGTGAACACATGTGATCCTCACATCATAGCCATCCCCTCCGGTTATCCCAATTTCTGTCATTTTGGGGCCTCGGGTTCCGGACAACAATATATGTATACAACTTGTAGGTAAGACCATAAACAACAAGTATCATCATAGAAATAATAACATGTTCAGATCTGAAATCATGGCACTCGGGCCCAAAGTGACAAGCATTAAGCACAACAAGTTGCAACAATGTCATAGGCACTAAATAAAGATACTAGGCACTATGCCCTAACAATCTCATATCAAATTACATGAACAATCTCATCCAATCCCTACCATCCCCTCACCTACAGCGGGGGAATTACTCACACAGGGATGGGGGAGTCATGGATGGTCGATGGAGGAGCGTTGGTGGTGATGGTGATGAAGATCTCCTCCGAATCCCCGTCCCGGCAGGGTGCCAGAACGGAGTTTCTGGTTCTGAATCGCGGTTTCTGATGGCGGCGACGCAGCGGAAGTCTATCTGGGAAAAACGCCGTCTCCCTGATATTATGTCGTCAGAGGGTATATGTAGGCGAGAGGGGAGGCCGAGAGGACTGCTGGGGGCCCCTCACGCCAGGGTGGCGTGGCCAGGGCTGGGCCGCGCCACCAGTGTGTGAGGCCCCCTCGAGCCCCCTCTCCATCCCGTCTTCTGGCTCCGTGGGTCTTCTGGTGAAATAGGATTTTTCATGATTTTTCCCGAATTTTTACTGGAAGTTGGATTTCTGCACAAAAACGAGACACCAGAGCAATTCTGCTAAAAACGGCGTCAGTCCGTGTTAGTTGTATTCAAAGCACATAAATTAGAGGAGAAACAATATCAAAAGTGTTCGGGAAAGTAGATACGTTTTGGACGTATCACTTGGCACAACAATAAAATAAAAATGATAAGGAGCGGTCATTACAGTAGTAATAACTTCCAAGACTCAAATAAAAGAAAAAGTACTGAAAAGAAAACATTGGGTTATCTCCCAAGAGTGCTTTTCTTTAACGCCTTTGCGCTAGGCTCAGTAATTTGAGAAGATGCTCATATAAGAAATATGAATTGAAGCAAAAGAGAGCATCGAGGAGCAAATATAAAACACATTTAAGTCTAACCCACTTCCTATGCATAGGAATCTTATAAGAAAATAAATTAAAGAAGCACATAGTAACAAGTATGGGTAGATAAAACAAGAGCAACTTCGGAATTTTCAATATAAAAAGAGGTGTTTTTGTAACATGAGAATTCCAACAACCATATTTTCCTCTCTCATACTAATTTTCAGTAGCATCATGAACAAACTCAACAATATAAATATCACACTCACCCTCTTTTGTTAAGCATGGAGGGCGATCAAATAAGGTATTAGTTAAAGAGTTACTCTTATTGGGAGGTAGACATGGGTAGCTCCATTCTTCCTCCTCTTGGTCATCACTCTCCTCTTCTTTTTCATCCAATGAGCTTCCAGTTTCAGCAATTTCTTCTTCCATAGGCTCCTTCAAGGCATTAGTCTCTTCCGTTGGAGAGCATCTATTGAGATATTTAAGAATATAGCCATTTTCTTCCTTGTAATTATCAAAGCAAAACGTAAGTATATCATAAACCTCATATTTATAAGGTGCATCATCAGTATTTTCAAGCAAATAAGCAAGTTCGATTGCACCCTTCCAAGCAATAAATTCTTCAATTTGTTCCACATCATAAAAGTCATAATTTCCATTAATATAAGAAGATATGGTAACATCATCATTATACTCACATTGAAAAGGGAGGTGTTTATACCTCCTACAACAACAAGATCTATCAAAGCAATATGTAATATTATAAGTAGAGCACACATTTTTAGCAATGATATATAATCTATTGATTTGTTCCCATAAGTGTTTCCCTTTTTGTGACAAGCGGTGTTCCTCATAATAATTTTGCTGCTCTTCCGTGAATCCACCTTGCCAAAAAGATTTAGTTTCAAAGAAACCAACCATTGATAGAAAGCATGATAAAGCAAGACAAATAAAAACAACTATCAAGGATACTAATTTTTTTGGGTTTTTGATATAAAACGATGCAGGTAAAATAAATAAAGTAAAGCAAAACAATAACAAAGTAAAGGATGCGCGTGCGAAAAACTCCCCTTGCAGAGGTCTTCCACTCTTCCCCGGCAACGGCGCCAGAAAATTACTTGCTGGTGCTAAGTTGATGAAGTAAATAACCGGCCCGTTGGGAACCCCAAGAGGAAGGTGTGATGAATATAGCAGCAAGATTTTCCCTCAGTTAAGAAACCAAGATTTATCGTTCAGGAGAAGAGCAGACAATACGACTGAAGGTGATGCGGACTGGCTTAGTAACACTCCAACAAGGGCGCCGTTTAACGATACTTGTTGACTCGTCTTCGGCCAGTAGCAACGCGGAACCGGCACACAACACAACCAAATACTTTTTTCCCAACTTGCGATGAGGTTGTCAATCTCACCGGTTTGCTTGAAACAAAGGGTATGAGCGTATCGAGTGGAAAGCAGTAGAAGAATGCGAGTAAAGTAAACAGTGCGAGTAAAGTAAATAGGTGATAGCAATATGATGGAAATAGGACCGGGGTCCACAGTTCACTAGTGGTGTCTCTCCATAGATAAATAACACATGCTGGGCAAACAAATTATAGTTGGGCAATTGATAGAATAAAGATAAAGGTGATATGTCAAGAAGATCACTATGCGATTTACTCTGGGCATTGCAACAAAATACATAGACCGCCATCCAACTGCATCTATGACTAATAATCCACTCACGGGGATATCATCCAAACACCCCATGAGTATTAAGTTGCGAACAACAGATAATTGCTTTAAGCAAAGTGTGTAATGTAAACAAAGCATATGCCCTCGAGCATATGAATGTTGTTTTCTCCCTAGTAGCAACAACACATCTACAACCTTAGGGGTTTCTGTCACTCCCCCAGATTAAATAGAGGCATGAACCCACTATCGAGCATAAATACCCCCTCTTGGAGTCACTAGCAACTACTCGGCCAAGATAGCTACTAACAACGGAGAGCATGCAAGATCATAAACAATATAGAGATAACAAAAGATATATTTCAGTATAGCAACTCAATCATAACACCAATATTCATCAGATCCCAACAAACCAAACATGTAGAATTACATAACGGTGATCTCAATCATATAGGGCAGCTCACGAGATCTAAACATGAAGCACATGGTGGAGGAGACAACCATCTAGCTACTGTTATGGACCCATAGTCCAAGGTAGACTACTCACTCATCGCTCCGGAGGCAAGCATGGCGATGAAGAAGACCTTTGGTGGCGATTCCCCTCTCCGGCAGGGTGCCGAGAAGAGCTTCTAGACCCTCCCGATCTTCGGGTCGACGGCGGCGGCGGATCGCGATGTGTTCTGGAAAATTGATCGGGTACTTAGGTTTTTTCCGTCGGGGGGTCTTTATAGGCGAAGGGGCATCGTCAGAGGTGGCCCGAGGGGCTCTCACACATAGGGGGCGCAGCCAGGCCCCTGGCCGCGCCGCCCTGGTGTGTGGGGCCCTCGTGGCCCCCCTCCAACTTCTCTTCGGATCTCTGGAAGCTTCCGGGAAAAATAAGACTTTAGGAACTTGTTTCGTCCAATTCCGAGAATATTTTCTATGTATCACTTCTGAAACACAAAAACAGCAGAAAACAGGGAACTGGCACTGTGGCGGCTTGTTAATAGGTTAGTTCCGGAAAATGCGTAAAAGTGCCACGAAGTGTAATGAAACAGTAGGCAAATGGTGTAAAAACAAGCATGGAGCATCAAAAATTATAGATACGTTGGAGACGTATCAGTGGCCGCCCAGGGCTTTATAAGCTGGCGCACCCTGGTGTCGCTCCCGCACTCACCACCGCCAGATCCGCCAGAGCCCGCGCCATGAAGATGCCACCCTGGCTGAAGAAGACAAAGAACGACGCCGAGGCGTCGTCCAGCCGCTCAGCGCGTCGGGGTCGCATGCCTCCCTCCCCGCCACCGTCGGCGGCTCGCCCACCTCCGGTGCTTCTGCGCCAACTGCCTCCGGCGCCCCGGCCTGAGGATTACGTGGCGTGGCCATCGCGCGTCATCGCTCGCACCCCGCGGCAGCGTAACCGCCGTTACGTGCCGCTCGAGGAGTGCAAGGTGGTCTGGGCAGCCAATGAGAGCGTCGACCACCCCGATGTTGGCCTCCCTCACGGCTGGCACCTCAACCGGGCCAGGTTGCCGGTCCTGCCACCGGTGGCAGGGCCGAAGCTGGAAGCGGAGATACGCCGCCGCATCGGGAACCTCCCCAAGGCGATGCGGTGCGACCGCATGTACCACCAGCGGTCCTGGTACAACTTCCTCGCGTGGGAGCACACGGCCCGCCGCCGCTCCACCTTCCACGACGAATACCACCCACGGGAGGCGTTCCCCATCGAGGACTCCCCCTCCCGACGAGGAAGACGAGGAAAAGGACGACGGCCATGATGACTACGACGTCGTCAAGGAGGAGGCCGACCAGGCCATGACGGTCTCCGTCCCGCCGGGCGTTGGGGATCTGCCCCCGGAGTACTAGACAGTTGTAGCAGATGGCTACGACGAGGACGCCCTCCGCCAGCAGGTCTTGGAGGCGTCCAAGGCCGGCGAGAACGAGCGCTTCCCCGATCTCCAGGAGGCCCTCACCCTCACTGAAATGGTGGCGCAGCATCTGTCCTCGCTGCCACCTCCACCACAACTTCCGCCGCATGCGCCGCTCCTAGCGGCGTACAAGGTAGGGGCAGGAAGTGGTTCCTCCGCCCAGCGTTCTGCGCCGCTAGCGTCGCCATGACCACCCGCACGGAGTGGTCATCAACCCACCACCGCAGCCCTAGCTAGAGGTCATTGTCGACCTCGTCTCCGACAACGAGGAGTAGGTGGCGGCGGCACAACCGCTGTCCATAGGGGATGTCGGCGTAGTATTAGGGTTTTCTATTAAATTTCTATTATAAATTTTATTTAAATCAATACAAGTTTAGTTAAACTCGCGCCAGTTTTCAATCGCTTCAAAATTTATAAAAAAATATATATATCAGACATGATGCGTCGATCCGCTAAGACTGCTGACCAGACCACGACACATTTTTTATTTGTACCCGATGCAAACAGATCAAAACAGATCGTTTGCGTCAACGACTGCTGAAGATGCCCTAAGCATGACCGGCAAAACGTACACAGGTGAACGGACTGCATCGGACAGACGTCGTGCTCGAGCTCGACCCATGCGCAGGCCAGGGATCGGATCGACCGGCCGTCTCCGCGCCAAGACTATTCTCCGGTTCGGTCTATATATCTAAACTATATTAAATAGCTAGAGGTGATGGTTGGCAGTATGCCGCTGGTTACTCCCCACCGCAAGAATAAAAAATCACACGTCTTGCTAAAACAACTGTCTCCCCGCACGCACGCCCGCAGGAACCGTCCGCCCCTACTCCTCTCCCAAGACCCCTCTCTCCCTGACCTCGTGTGCGCGATTTTTTTTTAAATATTGCACTTTTTATCAGCATTTCCGAAACTAGTATTGATTTGCAGGAATTTTCAGAAGTAGGACAGCGTCGTAGCCGCCGGACACGACAGAGACTAGTCGCATCCGGCGGATGCGATTAGTGGCTAGCCACCTGCCACTGCTCCAGTCGAATCTGGCGGATGCGATTAGTACGCATCCTGCTATACGCACCCGACCACCGTATTATCTGTTTTGTCAATGCGCACCCGAGAACTCATTATTTGTATTAGTTTGTATTGTTTGTAGTCACGGCAAATATTTCGGATGTTTTATCTGTTAGGGGCGGGAAAGAAGTAAGCTGGAGAAATCGAGCGGGAAAAAACGAGGGGGGAAAATTTTGCTAAAAATAACGAGCGGGAAACAAGTAGCCGGAAATAATAGACAGGAAATAACGAGCGGGAAAGAATAGGCGGGAACAAATAGTCCGAAATAAATTGTGACAAATATATATGTCTCATACATCATAGGTGCATACAAATTATTATGATACAAAGATCATCGACGGCGCGGAGCACGTGGTGGTCCTCGTGGCGGAGGCGTGGTCCATCCATACCTGTTAGGGGCCGCTCGATAGTACTGAGTGCTCTCGACCTCCTGGTTGTCGGTCTGTGACTGCTGTGTGGGATCAGGTGGAGGAGTAGTAAGCAAGGCCAGATAACCACCCATAGGGTCCGAGTTAATATCGATGTCACCAGTCATCCAAGTCGATCCCTGCATAGGCGACGTCCCCCCCTGTGCTGTAGCGTGCAATGCAACAAAAAATATTAGGAAATTACGGCTATATATAACTTAAGAAATACAACAACTGTGAACTACACGTACCTTCTGACATGGCCATCTGTGGAGTATAACCAAAAATCTGCGACGCTATGCCTCCATACTGCGGCTGGCTCATGTAGTCATACTCCGGCTGCTGCACATAGCCTGAACCTCCAGCCTGGTAAGGATCAGGCTGCTGCTGATGCTGCCAAGCTGAACCTCCAGCCTGATCAGGAGCAGGCTGCTGGTGAGTGAACGGATCGTATGGGCACCTAGAGGGGGGGGGGTGAATAGGTGCTACTCAAATTTTAGTTCTTTTTCAATTTAGGCTTGACACAAAGGTAAATTCTCTAGATATGCAACTAAGGTGAATTTACCTATATGTCAACTAGCAAGCTACACAAGATACAATATATAAAGGCAATAAAGGATAGAGGTAACCGAGAGTGGAGCACGCGGAGACACGGATGTAATTCCCGTAGTTCCTTCCTTTTTAGGGGAAGTACGTCTACGTTGGAGGGGTGTGGTTGCCACAAAGGCCTAACCAACGCCACAAAGGCTCACCCTATTCTCCGGTGCAAGCTTCCGCCACAAAGGCCTAGCTCACTTTCCACTAAGGGATTCCTCAAGGCGGAATCGGCCTTTACAATCTTGGGGCACGCATCCACAACCGAATTGGAGGCTCCCAAGCACAACACAATGCTGTGAAACAACAAGTAGCAATATATCAAATACACAAACAAGGTCTTGGGACACAAGGGAACCCAAGACACAAAGGCCCTCAAGCAAATGAGAGGGGAAATCAAATTGCTTCGGTGAGGATGTAGAGGATGGTCTTCTCCTTCGATTCTCCAAAGATCAAGAGCTTTGGTGGGGTGAGGGAGGAGATCTACTTGCTTTGATGAGCTCAACAATGGTGGTGTTCTTGAATCTTGGCTGGCTACCCGTTGGAGAAGAAGAGGGGGGTATATATACCCCCCCAAAATATCTGACCGTTGGCAGCCAGAAAGTCCGGCTATAGCCGGAGTTAAGTCCGGCTAAAGCCGGCCACACCGGCTAAAGCCGGCCTCAGACCGGCTATAGCCGGCCTAAAAAATCCGGCCTAGCCGGAAATAGCCGGACAAAAAGCCGGTTGAGTCCAGAGGCGCAGGACCCCTCTCGAAAACGTGCAGTCCGGCTATAGCCGGTCTGGGGACCGGCTAAAGCCGGCCTGACTGGCCCAACTTTATCTAAAACTTCTCCAGGAGCTTATTTCCACCATTTCCTCAATAATTTCCTTTGGATAATGATACTTATCAAATATAACATATAAAACCCAATATCTTGTGCAAGAATATTATAAAATCCTGCAAAGCATAATCACACATTAATAGATAATGTATTGTTAACAAACGCCAAAATCAATTAGGCGGGAAATGCTCTTTCAATCTCCCCCTTTTTGGTGTTTGATGACAATACACAATTTTGCATGTTTCAAACGATATAAAATATAGACGGAGCTCCCCCTTGCTATGTGCCTTATTTTAAATTTGTATTTGAATACAAAGGCACATCAACAATAAGAACTCCCCCTAGATTTTATAATGTGATCCATATATGCACAAGATATATATCATAAATTCAACAAACATATCATATGACAAGATATAGCATATAGGATTAATAACGATAAACATAAGGTCTACTATACAAGATAATAGCACATAGTTCAACACATAGTAGATAACGAAGTTCAACCATGGGACACAAGCAAGCAAGATATAAAAGCTTGTGACCCAACCGAATCCAAATGGAAAGCCAAATCCAAATGGAAACACATGCAAATGGGACTTTCTCCCCCTTTGGCATCAAGACGCCAAAAAGGGAGATCACAACAAGAGATCACTCATCCACATCGTCAAAGTCCTCATCATCCTCATCATCTTCTTGAACATCGTCTTCTTCCTCTTCATCATCATCAACATCTTCTTCTTCCTCATCCTCATCAATGGCTTCCTTGCCCTTGGAGGTGACTTCGGCTAACTCCTTCCAATCAAAGGTTGAGCCCTCATTCCACTTGCCAAATGAAAAAGTGTCCTCGGATTGATCTTGCTCTTGGGACTCTTCTTCATGGCTAGCTCCCTTGCCCTTCTCCACAGCCCTCAAACGAGTATCCAACTCTCTTTGCTTCTTGGAGATGTGCTTGCGGTCCACATAGTCCTTGTACTGAGTGTGACGCACATCATTGTTCATGCAAAAGAGAGCCCTTTGCCACCACTTGAGCTTCTTCATCTCTTGAGCCATTCCACCACTTGGTGGGTCCGCATTCTTCCTCCTAGAGCCGGTAGCATAGATGTTGCCACCCAACACATCACTTGAAGAGGGATAAGCACTTGAGGTGCTAGACACCAAGTGAGCGGTCTTCTTGTAGAGCTTGTTGGGCTTATGCACTTCCAACTCTTGATCAAGCAAATCTTCTTCAATCTCAAAGTCTCCTTCAATGCCTCTGTCAATGATAAGCCTCATGATGAACGGAGCATAAGGAGGGATCTTCCGATCAAGCATAGCAATCTTCATCTCCATAAAGATGAAGTACATCACATCGAGCTCCATCCCTTCACTACCTCTTCCGGCCTCGAAGACAAGCCGGGCATGGTGAAGCAAATGCACAAGACCACCTCTGATAGAATCATTGTTGCCCCCACTTGGAGCAATGTTGGCACGGAACATCCGGAGCAAAATATCATAGAGGGGAAGGAGATTTGCAGTCTCTCCTGCTTTGCCCCCTGGACCATACAAGCACTGAATCTTCCCTTTGTTGTACTCCGTGGTATCAAGATGCAAACGGGCACCCCTAGGTCGATGAATGCCATCGAACCTATAGCCCAAAAGCTTCCCAAACCGAGACATGGTCGAGTACTTCCTCACTTCACCTGTCATCCAAGTGAAACCGACCTCATCCTGAGTATCAAACTCTAATGTGGCAAAGAACTGCTGAACCAGATGAGGGTTGTAGTCTTGCTTGAAGACCATCAGCTTGTGCAACCCTAGCTTCTCGGTGACCCAAAGAGCATCTTCAAAGTACTCATCTCTGGACAACGATGCAATATTGGTGACCTTCATGGGGCACACCTTTGTGCTCATGGACGCATATATCTGCTCAAAAATCCGCTGATGCTCTGACCGGTAGAATGAAGCACTGTCAATGTCCCTAGGCATTGAGTAGAATTTCTGCTCACGGAACTCCCGGTACTCTTGCTTGGACAGCTTCTTGAGGTCACTGACATTGGCAAACAGAGATTTCTTCTTGCGTTCTTCCAATCTCTTCCTCTTCAGAGCAGCTGCCACACGAGCATCTTGATGCTCTTGACGGCGGGCAAGCGAGGGATCAACATACCGTGACCTCTTGGGTCGAGAGCCACCTGCAAACAGCACATATGAAGAGAGCATATAGGATAAGCATGCATGCCAGAGGATCAAAGAACAATAGCATAAAAGGAAAAAAAAACAGGACTGTAATTGGTGATCTACACCGGCTATTTCCGGCCTTAGGCCGGCTTTAGCCGGTCAGGCCGGCTATAGCCGGTCTGACACCGGCAAAAGCCGGACCAGATGAACAAGCTGCGAAATCACAGGAGTAGGCCACCAAAACAAGTCTAGTACTTTCAATTTATGCAATGTAGGAAGGAAATCATGACCAAACAATCTCAGATGAACAACAAGGCCCCATTGAATCATCTAACCCTAACCCTAGAGAAACCTAGGGAGAGAGAGAGAAGAGAGAGAGAGAGGGGGAAGGTACCCTGGTCCATGAGAGAGAGGCGCCGGAGAGGAGGTCCGGCCGAAGAAGAAGGGCTCCGGTGGCCGGAGGAGGTAAGAGACGGCGGCGGCGGCGGCAGGTCCAAGGAGGGGAGCACGAGCAGGAGATAGGTGTGGGGGGTGGAATGAGAGAAAACCCTCAGCCCCCATACCCTAATGAGTGGGCCTCGAAATCCCCAGGCCGGCTATAGCCGGGGTGACCGGCTAAAGCCGGACACCGGCTATTTCCGGTACCAGACCGGCTAAAGCCGGTCTAGATGACCCAAAACAGATGTTTTTGATTTCTGAAAGATCTGGGCATGCATAAGAGGATGATATGGCTTTAGATAAGTGGGCTTAGGACAGAAAACACGCATGGAGTGGTTCTCGGCACTTGGCATTGCAAAACACAAGAAAACTTTGAAAAACCAATGCTAGTGCCTTCCCATTTCACGGAAAGAGATAATGACAAGAAAACTCAATGAAAGCTCAAATAAGATTTGCAAGGAATTAACTCTTCGAAAAGAAGAGGTCGGTGGCCGAGGCCACCATGTATGAGTGTCATGGCATTGGACCGCGAAGATATATCTTGGGTCCATAACCAATACTCGTCATTGAAGCTCATATATCACAAAAATGATAGAAAGAGAACAATTTTATCACTATTGGCATTATGGGGGGGGGGATAGCCCAATTAATTAGGACCGCACTCCCCCTATCTCCATGCCCACACCTAGATCAAACAAGCATTGAAGAATAGGTGTATTTGCAAGATGCTCAAGCCACACTCCTTGAATCAATGATATTTAGCTCATTCCTCAAATATCCAAATCTTGCTTCATCAAGGGGCTTCGTGAAAATGTCGGCAAGTTGATCCTTTGTGCTTACATATGCAAGCTCAATATCACCACGGGCAACATGATCCCTAATAAAATGATTCCGGATCTCAATATGCTTGGTTCTTGAATGTTGCACCGGATTATAGGCTATCTTGATAGCACTCTCATTGTCACATAAAAGAGGCACTTTGTCACAATTGACACCATATTCCTTTAAAGTTTGCCTCATCCATAATAATTGAGTGCATCCACTTGCGGCGGCAATATATTCGGCTTCGGCGGTGGAGAGAGATATACAATTTTGCTTCTTAGAAGACCAACACACCAAAGACCTACCAAGAAATTGGCAAGCTCCGGAGGTTGATTTCCTATCATCCTTGTCACCGGCCCAATCCGAATCCGTGAAGCCACAAAGAGAGAAATCCGAGCCTTTGGGATACCAAAGCCCATAAGTTGGGGTATGAACCAAATATCGAAAGATTCTCTTAACCGCCATAAGGTGGCTTTCTTTAGGAGCGGCTTGATACCTTGCACACACACCTACACTCAACACAATATCGGGTCTAGATGCGCAAAGGTAAAGCAAAGAACCGATCATAGAACGGTATACCTTTTGATCCACATCTTTACCATTGGGATCAAGCTCAAGATGACATTTTGTGGCCATTGGTGTGGCGGCCCCATTTAGTTCCTTCATCTTGAACCTCTTGAGCATGTCTTGGACATATTTAGCTTGATAAATAAAACTCCCTTCTTTCAATTGCTTGATTTCAAAACCAAGAAAGAACTTCATTTCGCCCATCATAGACATCTCGAACCTATCGGTCATAAGCTTTGAAAATTCATCATTAAAAGCTTTGTTAGTAGAGCCAAAGATAATATCATCAACATATAGTTGGCATACGAAAAGCTCCCCATTGACCCTCTTAGTAAAAAGAGTAGGATCGATTTGCCCAACTTCAAACCCACGGTCTACCAACAACTCCCTAAGGTGCTCATACCACGCACGTGGGGCTTGTTTAAGGCCATAGAGTGCCTTATGGAGTTTGTAGACATGGTTAGGAAAGTTGAGATCCTCAAACCCCGGGGGTTGCTTAACATACACTTCCTCTTTCAATGGACCATTAAGAAATGCACTCTTAACATCCATTTGTTGCAACTTAAAATTATGATGAGTGGCATATGCAAGAAGGATACAGATGGACTCAAGACGAGCCACGGGAGCATAGGTCTCTCCAAAGTCAATGCCTTCAACTTGAGAGAAACCTTGAGCAACCAATCTTGCCTTGTTCCTCACAACAATTCCATGCTCATCTTGCTTGTTCTTGAATATCCACTTTGTGCCAATCACATTGCGGCACTCCTTTGGCTTCTCTACTAACACCCATACATTATTGCGCTTGAAGTTGTTGAGTTCTTCATGCATAGCATCCAACCAATCTGGATCTTCAAGTGCTTCAAATACTTTCTTGGGTTCAACCATGGAGATATAAGCATGATGAGAACTAAATTGTGCCAATTGACGCCGGGTTGACACTTTGCTTCTTAAATCTCCAATAACCCTCTCAAGGGTATGACCTTTAAGTTCCAAATCTCTTTCAACTCTTTTCTTGCGACGGGCTTCGATCTCCTCATTAGACCTTGGAGGAGACTCTTGATCATCTTGATCATTTTGGTCCCCGTCTTGACCATCAAATTGACCTTGATCATTATTATCTTCATGAGTAGGTTGATCTTGGTCTTGTGAAGAATTGGGGGCGGTTGAGATAACCGGAGAGGATGGTGGTGCCCCTTCTTCTTCATGAAGGTCCTTGTCTTGTTCTTCGGTTGGTGCACAAGTTGCTTCCTTGGGAGGAGCTTGTTGAGCTTGTGAAGATGAAGGCTCCACTTGAGTAGAGCATAGTCCTTCCCGGTCGGCCACAAGGTGTCCCTCAATGGGGCGGAAAAATCCCACGCCCATTCTTCCTATGGCTTCTCGAGGTATTTCATCATCTACATCACAAGAAACAACATCTCGCCCCCCTTGGGAGCTATCATTCTCTTCGAATACCACACTACAAGATTCTTCAACACGTCCGGTGGACTTGTTGAAGACTCTATAAGTGTGGGATTCGGCACCATAACCAACAAAAATACCTTCTATTGCTTTTGGATCAAATTTACCTAAACGAACTCCTTTTCTTTTAAAGAAACACTTACACCCGAAAACCCGGTAGTAGGAGATGTTGGGCTTGCTTCCGGTGAGAATTTTATATGGAGTCTTGTTTAGGCCTTTGCGGAGGAAGAGCCGGTTTGATGAATGACAAGCCGTAGAGATAGCTTCGGCCCAAAAGTTGTATGGAGACTTAAACTCCGCCAACATGGACCTAGCCATATCCATAAGAGTCCGGTTCTTCCTTTCGGCTACACCATTTTGTTGAGGGGTATATGCAGCGGAATATTGATGACGAATCCCCTCATCACTAAGAAATCCATTTAAGGTGTAGTTCTTGAACTCCGAGCCATTGTCACTTCTTATTGCCAAAATAGTTTGCCCATGTTGACGTTCAACTTCCTTGGCAAAGTCGATGACGGTTTGTTGAGTCTCACTCTTATGCTTGAAGAAGTAAACCCAAGTATATCTTGAATAGTCATCAACAATCACCAAACAATATTTCTTCCCACCAAGACTTGCATGAGAGGGAGGACCAAAAAGATCCACATGAAGGAGCTCCAAGATCCTCTTGGAAGAAATGATAGTCTTGCTTGGGTGGGGAGAATCATGCATTTTTCCTAGAACGCAAGCCCTGCAAACACGATCTTTGGCAAAAGAAACATTCTCTTTTAGTCCGAGTATGTGGCCACCCTTGTGAAGGCTTTGCAAAGTTCTCATATTGACATGGGATAAACGACGATGCCAAAGCCAACCCACATCGGCCTTTCCGAATAAACACATTGCACTTGTAGTGGTTTTCCCCGAAAAGTCCACCACATACAAGTTATTTTCAATGTGTCCAACGAAAGCGACCTTTAGAGACTTGCTCCACAAGAGTACCACAATGTCATTATCAATGAAGACGGCAAAGCCCATCTTACCAAGTGCACGAACTGAAAGTAAATTATAACCAAGGGTCTCAACAAGCATGACGTCCACAAGGGAAATATCCGGTGCAACCACCACCTTGCCAAGACCCAATACCTCGGATTGTGACATATCTCCATAAGTGACGGTTATATGATTGTCATTTGGTCTCATCTCCGTCATAATCTTCTTGCTTCCGGTCATATGACTTGTGCATCCACTATCAAGCACCCATTTTGACCCACCGGAAGCATAGTCCTACAAGAGATCATTGCTTGGTTTTAGGTCCCCATTTTTCAATGGGTCCTCTTTTGTTAGCAACAAGGGTCTTTGGAACCCAAATAGACCAAGCAACATAACCATCATTTGGACCAACATATTTTGCATAAACATCACCATAATAATCACGAAATAGAACATAGTGAGGGTTAGCAATTCCCGCATGATCATCATGAGTGGCTTTGCCACTCACAATAGGATCCTTCTTTGCTTGTGCGGGCTTGGCCTTCTTCTTCTTGTTGTTCTTCTTCTTCTTCTTTGAGACATAGCCAATCCCCGTTTTATCACCAAATGCCTTTTGCTTACTCAAAAGGTCATTCAAGTTTTTCTCACCAATGGGAATGGAGGACTTGGCAAGCTCATCTTTCAACCTAGCATTTTCTTCAATGACATTTGCATGATCACAAGTAGAAGTAGAAGAACTAGGCACATTATTCTTAGTCAATTGAATTTGAAGTTGTTCATGTGACTTGGTAAGGATAGAGTGTTCACTTTTCAAGGCCTTGTGAGCCTTGTCAAGATCTTCCAAATCCTTAACAAGTATATCATGACCAACACCAAATTCAACTTTTTCCTTTTTAAGCATTTTTACTTTAGCACGAGCATGGTCACGCTCTTTGGCGAGTTTGGAAATAACTTCATTATTAGATTCCTCAATGGAATCGAGCTTCTCTTCAAGAGTTGCTCGTTCCTCTTGCTCTTCTTCAAGAGACTCGGTTAGTGAGGCAATATCTTGAGCATATTCTCTTTCAAGCCTCATTTGTTCATCTAGTTTTTCAAGAGTTTTACCATATTGGCTCAATAGACATTCAAAGTGAATCTTATGAGCACCATCTACACTAGACACATAATCATCAAAAGCAATAATTTCTTCCTTTACTCTAAGACTAGCAAGATCATTCACGGGAGCATCATTTGTCTTAGAGGAAGAGAAAGATGTGGGTGATACCTCGGAAGATTTGGCCATAAGGCACTTGACGTTCTTGAGAAGAGAGTCCTCATTGGGGGATTCAAAGAGTGATGTGGAGGAAGTGGAGGTGGTTGCCATTGCGGCCATCTCACTAGTTGTGGTTTCTTCTTCATCACTCTCACTTGCGGAGTACTCTTCTTGAGTCAAGAACACAAACTTCGGTTGTTTCTTCTTTGGTCCACCCTTCTTCACAAATGGCTTCTTGGATGGTGACTTGGTCTTGCTTTTGAAGATGAGCTTTCCACCATGGTCTTCTCTCTTCTCATAAGGACACTCGGCAACAAAATGAAATCTATCATTGCAATTGTAGCATGTCCTCACCCTTTGACCATTGTTGTCATTCCTTTGATAGCCACTTGACTTGCTTCTTCTTTGATTGTCTTCTTTGGCCTTATGTGGATCAACCCAAAAGGTTTTTCCATAGAAGGCCATGTGCTCATTGTACTCATGCCTTATGTCCTCGGGACACATTTCAAGCCTTGCTTCAATACTTGCTTGAGAAGGAATTTCTTTCTCAACCACACTAGCCTTTAATGCAAGATTGGAGCTTCTTTGCATTCCTATGGCACGAGCACGAGCATCCTCCGCATTTTGTGCGGCAACCTTGTAGGCTTGAATCTCTTGCATCACTTGATTTGAGGTCATCTCATTGAAGTTGTGCTTGCCTTGGACACTCTTCACATCCGCGGGCTCATATGGAGTAAGAGCAAGAATATACTTCATCTTGATCCACTCATCATCAATATGGTGAGCACCGAGGTTCTTGAAGGTGGTAGCGATAGCCTTGAGTCTTCTATACATTTCTTGATGGTCCTCACCATCCAACATGAAGAATCCTTCCGCTTGATTTGAGAAGGCCACATATCTTGTCTTCTTCATGCTCTCATTACCGACAAAGACGTCGGAGAGTCCTTGCCAAGCTTCTTTGGCGGTGGAGAAATGTTGGATGTGAGGCAAGTCCTTGGACCCAACGGCGACTTGAATCATGTGGAGAGCGGTAGCATTGAGTTGGCTATCGACCGTCTCTCTTCTTGTCATGTTGTGTGGATCCACGGCCTTGAAACCTTCCTCAACAATCCTCCAAAGCTCGATGCAAGAACTGCGCATATGAGAGATCATTTGATATTGCCATTGACCAAAGTTTAATGCATCAAGCTTAGGCGGATCACCTCTATGGTTAATATGAGGATGAGGAACCGGCGGGTCGGGTGAATACCAATGCGGGTATTCACCTTTCCCGTCGGCCTTGGTGGAAGACTTAGCATCGCCATTTTTGTCGGCACCCTCCTCATCAATCCCCACATTCTCCACTTGTGGAGTAGCGGGTTTTTCCGGAGGTGGAGGAGCATTAGCATTTTTAGCTTGCATGAGTTGCGCTATCATTTCACGCAACTCACCTACTTGAGATGTCATGGAAGCCATGGATGATTCCAAAGATTTGAACTCACCCATGGAAACTTGACCCGAGCCCTCACTAGGTGAAGTTTCCATACTCTTAGGCGGTTAAGCCCGAAATAAGAGCCGAGGCTCTGATACCAATTGAACGGATCGTATGGGCACCTAGAGGGGGGGGGTGAATAGGTGCTACTCAAATTTTAGTTCTTTTTCAATTTAGGCTTGACACAAAGGTAAATTCTCTAGATATGCAACTAAGGTGAATTTACCTATATGTCAACTAGCAAGCTACACAAGATACAATATATAAAGGCAATAAAGGATAGAGGTAACCGAGAGTGGAGCACGCGGAGACACGGATGTAATTCCCGTAGTTCCTTCCTTTTTAGGGGAAGTACGTCTACGTTGGAGGGGTGTGGTTGCCACAAAGGCCTAACCAACGCCACAAAGGCTCACCCTATTCTCCGGTGCAAGCTTCCGCCACAAAGGCCTAGCTCACTTTCCACTAAGGGATTCCTCAAGGCGGAATCGGCCTTTACAATCTTGGGGCACGCATCCACAACCGAATTGGAGGCTCCCAAGCACAACACAATGCTGTGAAACAACAAGTAGCAATATATCAAATACACAAACAAGGTCTTGGGACACAAGGGAACCCAAGACACAAAGGCCCTCAAGCAAATGAGAGGGGAAATCAAATTGCTTCGGTGAGGATGTAGAGGATGGTCTTCTCCTTCGATTCTCCAAAGATCAAGAGCTTTGGTGGGGTGAGGGAGGAGATCTACTTGCTTTGGTGAGCTCAACAATGGTGGTGTTCTTGAATCTTGGCTGGCTACCCGTTGGAGAAGAAGAGGGGGGTATATATACCCCCCCAAAATATCTGACCATTGGCAGCCAGAAAGTCCGGCTATAGCCGGAGTTAAGTCCGGCTAAAGCCGGCCACACCGGCTAAAGCCGGCCTCAGACCGGCTATAGCCGGCCTGAAAAATCCGGCCTAGCCGGAAATAGCCGGACAAAAAGCCGGTTGAGTCCAGAGGCGCATGACCCCTCTCGAAAACGTGCAGTCCGGCTATAGCCGGTCTGGGGACCGGCTAAAGCCGGCCTGACTGGCCCAACTTTATCTAAAACTTCTCCAGGAGCTTATTTCCACCATTTCCTCAATAATTTCCTTTGGATAATGATACTTATCAAATATAACATATAAAACCCAATATCTTGTGCAAGAATATTATAAAATCCTGTAAAGCATAATCACACATTAATAGATAATGTATTGTTAACAAACGCCAAAATCAATTAGGCGGGAAATGCTCTTTCAGTGAGGCCCAGCTGAACCACCAGGCTGGTAAGGATCAGGCTGCTGCTGATGCTGCCAAGCTGAATCTCCAGCCTGATCAGGAGCAGGCTGCTGGTAAGGCCCAGCTGAACCTCCAGCCTGGTAAGGATCAGGCTACTGCTGATGCTGCCAAGCTAAACCTCCAGCCTGATCAGGAGGAGGTGGCCTCTGTCTCGACGTGGAGCGCCGCGAAGCTGAACGTCTAGGCTCAACAGTAGAAGGTGGCCTCATACTCCCATGTGGATCAAGACGTGGACGTGGAGCATGCCTGAGAGGGGCTGGAGGCGTAGGCACTTCTGGATACCGCGGTGGACGCGGCGTCCAAGTATGAGGGTCCATTTGTCCACTTCTCTGACGAACATCATCCGTAGTCCGACAAATGAGAGTGGAGTAAATAGAACGTAGCTTCTTCTCCAGCTTGCCCAGAAAGGTGACAACAGGTTGGCGTGGAATTAGAGACGACATAGACTGAGAGCGTGTGAAGTTGTAAATATCATTAACGGCTCCGTGAACCTCATCGGCCTACAAAAATTGAACAAAAAATAATATGTACGATTAGCTACAAAATAGAGAGTTTACCATATCAACATTTAATTGTAATGACTTACAGCTTGTATTCTTGAGCCTGCCGACGATCCTGCATCATACATATCACATAGTGCTGGTTCGAAATATCCCTTGGGGTCTCTTGCCTTAGTGAGACATGTGCGGGTGCATCTGTTGTACCTCCTACAATACTCCTCAAAGAGTTGAGGATCGAATGGAACATCTGAGGACCAAACATTATTCCGCGCATATTCCCACTCTCTAATATATTTCCCAACAAATGTGAGCCACTTCTCCACGGTCCTATTTGTGCCCTTCTTTTTTAACCTGTTATTGCAAATTATAACATTAGCACCATAATAGCAGCAGTCTGCACATATGTATCTTATAAAAAATAGATGGAGTCTGCAGGTATGTATCTAAAAAAAATAGCAGCAGTCAACAATACTTACTCGTGGATTTCTGCTAGTACGGGCTCATCCGCTGGAGGTGGAACTATATCCTGAAGAAGATGAAATTGTCTCATAACCCTCTGTTGAGACATCTCCTCCACAAATATATCAAACACAATCTTGGACTTTGTAAGCCAGTATTCATGATCTCTTGTGCACAAATAAGAAAGCCCACCAGGATATCTAGCTGCGATACTTGCAGGAGAATATGGGTCCCAGATTACCGCATCGCCGGGGTAAAAATCAAATGCCTCGGTAATCGACTGGTAGCAGCCCCTAACCTGGTCAAAGGCAAACCGTCTCTGTATGTAAAAATTAAGAGTTAGTTTGTGAAACACGTATTTTAGCAATGCAAAATGAAAACAATATCATTACGCATGTACCTTTCGACGTGTCCAAAGTGTAGCAATAGTTGGCATATCGATGTCATCAGGATCCACCATCTCGTCAGCAGGAAATGGGTCACTCACTTTAATGTCTGGCCGTCCAATTGCAAATCTCTCCCACGACCATAGCTGAAGAAAAAGTGGGCATCCAAGGAGGATAGAACCTGGCTTAATATTGTGGCAACTAATACACATAGCTCTGTACATGCATGCTAGCAAGGCAGAACCCCAACTCCTCGGTGTAATATCATCTGGAGTCACTGCATTAGCAATCTCAAGTGCAATAGGGATGAAACCCGCAGAAATAGTGTCTCCGTGACTATCTATGAACTTAATCTTCCCAAACAACCACATCAGGTATGCCTCCAAGGACCGAGTAATCTGTTCTTCAGTAGTCTGTTGAAACTTCCATATCTGCAAAGATAAGAATGAGAAAACATATGAAATTATAGTGCAACCGAATTTCAAAATAGATTGCATGAAATAACAATGCAGTAATATACCTGAAACTCTCTCAACCAAGCATATTTAGGCCCATGCAAGGAATCTATATCCGGATATGCCACGTCTCCACGGACTCCGTTAAAACGAGCAATCTGATCCGCCGCCCAATTTCTAGGTGCTTTCAATGGCCCTATGGGATGACCAGCCAACGGAAGTCCCAACAAGTATGAGACGTCCTGCAAAGTAGGAGCCATCTCACCCCAACGGAAGTGGAACGTGTGGGTTTCCGGTCTCCACCGATCCACTAAGCCACTGAGCAAAGCCCTGTCCAAGGTTATCTTCCTCTCGGTCTCTATCACCTCATGACGAGGATGCTCCTCCAAGTCCTCGCGGGTTGACTCTACTAGTCGTGCGAAAGGTAGAAGTCCAGCCCACTTCAACCTACAAACAAATTTAAACATATTAGTAATAGATAATCAAAAGGCAAGAATTAATAGTAATATCAATACAAATGACTTTCTACCTGTCTACCCAAGCAGGGTGTATCATCCAGTACTCATTCGGAGTGCGACACTGTAGAGGCTCGATACGATGAGTATTATCGTGGAATCCATAATATTTCAGCAATCTGCCCCGATGATCATATTCAACGCGGTCATTAAGCAAAGATGGATAATCCATACCTGAACATATGAACAAGAAATATTAGTACAATATAAACAAAGTAACAAATAAAAACATAGTTCCTCACATATTACAAATATTAATGTAGTTCCTCACATATTACAAATAAAAACATAGTTCCACACATATTACAAATATTAATGTAGTTCCTCACATATTACAAATAATAACATAGTTCCACACATATTACAAATACGGCGGAGTTCCTCACATATTACAAATAAATATATAGTTCCTCACATATTACAAATAAAAACGTAGTTCCTCACATAATTCTAATAAAAATGTAGTTCCTCACATATTATCTACGTTCTTCCTCTTCCGCGACCTCTTCTTCCACGGTTCGAACGTCCTCGAGTAGCTCGGTTAGGGTAGAAAGTGGGACATTTATCATCCTTATGTCCCCATGTATTGCATAGGAAGCATTGTCGAGTTGGTCCTCCGGCTTCAGATTCATCCATGTCATTTCGGATGCGCCTACACTGTCTTCTACCCCTGTTCGTGCGCATTAGACTAGGATCTGGGATATACTTCCTTTCCCCTGGATCTACCGTGTTGAAATTACCGATAGCACGATATCCATGCATCTCGCCAGTCCAAGTGTAAACCACATCCATGCTCCCGTAGTAGGGGGACACGAAGGACATTGGGTCCATTTGAAGCATCCCGCACGCAGCCAAAACATGTGAGCAAGGTAAGTGAAGTAACTTTGGTTTGTTGCATGTGCACTCACAAGTTGGAAAATCCTCAGTTCCAATTTTCACTTCATGAGTCCTCATGATGTTGCCAGTACCAAACTTGTCCGTTTGTAAACGGGCCTCAAACCTCAGTTCCTCATTTCCGGTGGCAACGACCATGTGTCCTCTACACTTTTCTATCTTCTTCTCCATGTATTTTGCTATCTTCTCACAGTATGGTGTGTTTGGATTTCTCAAATTATGCATTTCAGCCTCCTCCTGTCTCTCTTTGAAATATTTCAGTGTGCAATAGAAAATTCCCTCCACAATTGCTGTTAGTGGGAGTGCCCTATTTCCTCTAAGCACAAAGTTGTATGACTCAGCTAGGTTAGTGGTCATACAGCCGAACCTAGCTCCATGAGCATCGTGAAGCAATGACCACCTCTCCACAGGCTCATGCTCTATCCATTGTGCAAAGTTCTTTATGCGAGACCCAGGACGCCTCCTAAGAGGGGGGGGGGGGATCAAATCCTGGCAGATCGCAAAGTCCAATTGGTTCATCCTCTGGGGGTAATATTGTTTCTTGTTGAGTTGCTACTAGAGCTGCATGAGCTGCTACTGCGGCAGCGCGGGCTGCTTTTCTATGTTTAACATGCTCTCCAGTTAGTTCATGCAGCTTCTTTGTGAGAAATGCATACTTCCATTGCTGGTTTTGCTTGCATAACTTTTTGAATAGGTTCATAAGATTCTTACTCCTGAACTGTGAGAAAAAATTGGCACCTAGATGTCTCATGCACCACCGGCTCTGCAAGTCAAGCCATGGTGTTTCATCATCGGGACCGGCCTCTTTCAGCGTCTTCACCGCCCTCAGTATACCAGCATGCCTATCATGAATGATGCAAACATTCGGCGTCTCCTTCACAATTGCTATTTTTAACTGTCTGAAGAACCACAACCAGCTCTCCGTGTTTTCGCTCTCCACAAAAGCAAATGCCAGTGGGACGATTTGGTTGTTTCCATCCTGTCCAATGGCCGTCAAAATCTGACCCTTGTACTTGCCTGTCAAAAATGTTCCATCCACACATAACACCGGTCGACAGTATCTAAATGCTTCGATGCATATGTTAAACGAGAAAAACACTCGTTCCAAAACCTTCACAGTGGAGTCCTCCGCAAACCATGAGTCTTGGATGTCAACATAGGTGCCCGGATTTCTTTCCTGCAATGTGTGCAACATACGGACAACCGAGTCGTACGAGTCAAAGAATGACCCAAATCACGTCTCCAACGCCTTCTGCTTAGCCCTCCAGGCCTTACCGTAAGATATGTTGTACTTGTATCTCTGCTTCACTGTCTTCTGGATAGCCTTTACCTCCATAGCTTTGCCCTCGACTATCTGTGTATGAAATAGTCGAGCTACGAGAGTGGAACTCAGGTTCTTATGATCCACCAACTGGTTCCTAATAATACATGTGTGCTGCACGTGGTCGCTCACCACCCAGAAGGTGTCATTCTTGCGGAGGTAGCCATGCACCCTAGCGGAACATCTCTCGTTGGTACATTCCACTGTCAAATATTTCTTGTTTGATGCGACTGTTTTAAATACCCTCTGCGTGGACATTGCCCAACTAGTTATTGCATCCTGAAGACGTTGCTTGTCGGGATATAATGAACCGACTGAGATGCTGTTCGGGTGATACTCCCATGCCGAATCGTGCCCCTCGTTCACTCTCATTAAATTTGAGAAGTCCTGATTCCATTCTTTCGGAATCGGGGCCTCATCTTCTTCATCTTCTTCTTCTTCTTCATCTGAGTCAGATGAATTAATATCATCAGCATCTCCATCAACATCTTCAGCTTCCATCTGCTGCTGCAAAACCTCATCTTCATCGTCTGAAAATATCTCGCCACCTGCATCATCTGCCGCTGCACCTAATGCATGACTGCTCTGCCCTGTTTCATACCCAATGTCGTCGCCATATGACATGGCCACATCAGGCTCATCAGCTGGTTGCATGCTCTGCCAAGAACCTAAACCAATTGTCTGGTTGCTGTGGCTTGACTCGGCCTCCCCTCCGACAGAAATCGGCTTCGCAACCACAAGGGCGATCGGGGATGTTTGCCGCCGCTCACACCCTTTCAACCAGCCCACCCACTGAGAGGTACGCTCTATCTCTTTCAACTGACAATATATATTGCTAGTTGAGTTGCTCCACAATGCTTGTAAGCTGACAGTGTACAGCTTACAATCCCATCCTAAGAACACCATTAACATCCTCTTGAATTCCCCAATACGCATACTCTGAGGATCAGTGAACTCCACCTCATGATACTCAAAGTCACTAAGATCAGCTCCAGCATCACTGCTACGGACTGCACCGTACCCATAATGAATAACAAATCTAACTAATCCAGACATTACTCCTGCTACATAAAAAATCCTACTTCCGTCAACTACACCGCTATAATATATATACACAAAATTACACTACCACCATTTGAGAATAAGATTTTTACCCTCGTAGCGTGTGAACCACCACCTCAAAACTTGCTCACGTCACACCACTTCCAACGCACCGGAATCAACAAGAACACTATAACCTGAAGAATACATAAACAACATCAAGAACGCTACATAATATAACAAGAACACTAGAACACCTACAATTTTTTTTTACACAAACTACATCTATATGCCACTATACGCACCATAAATATTTCTCCATAATTAAGCCCATATCTCTACACCGCTAAACTATATCAACAACAAATACACAACCACCGTATGATATTAACATTTTACCCTTGAAGCTTGAAAATCACCACATTGTAACAGCCTCACGTCACACCTCTTCTGCAGCTACGAAATCAACCTGTAGAACACAAGAACAACAAGAACAATATCAAGAACTGATGAACAGCTACAGGAAAACTAACACCAACTACACCAAAATGCGACGAAATGAACCAACGATATTTCTCCTAAAGCTTACCCATTTGTAGATCGGGCTATCCTCTACTTCTTGCAACAAATTTCACTGATTTTGATCAAGAAATGCTATCAGAATCGAAGAAACAAGATAGCAGAATGAGAGGTTTGAGCTGAAGCTGAGAAGAGAAAAGAGAGAAGAGCAAAGAGAAAGAGAAGCAAAGGCGAGTGGAGGAGTGCGCTGCCGAGCGGGGGTGCGCGCACCGTTTTCTGCTCGCAGCTGTCGCGGTCGACGTGGCCCCCACGCTTCTAGTCGAAACCGCCGGCTTCGACAGGTGCTGGCCCGCCTCGAAAGGCGCAATCGCATCCGGCGGGTGCGAGTGGTGAGGCTGGCGTGCGTCCGCTGCCTCGAAAGGCGTGTTATCGTGTCCGCCGGATGGGATGTGTCGGAATCGAATCTGTCGGATAAAACGGTGCCCTACTTTCGTAAATGCTAAACTAATCATACTACTTCTGAAATAGCTGAAAAAAAGTGCAATAAAAAAAAATTCGCCTCGTGTGCGCTCCCAACCTTGCCTAGCTCCGCCGCCGGTCTGGCCACCCCTGCCTCCCCGACGGCGGCCGAAGCTCCCGCTCGGTCATTCCCATCAGATTCCCTCCTGTGGCGCCTCCTATTGAGCCTCAAGTCAGGCACCGAGAAAACCTAGGTTGTCGACAGCCAGCCGGCGTCGAGAACGACGACTGCGGCCCAGGACACGTGCATCACCTCATGGGCTCCCGCATTCCCGTCCTGGCCTTGCCGCTCCTTTTCTGTGCTCCCGCTGCGGAGGATCCTAGCTACGGCCTCGCCCACAGCCGCGGTCTGGCCGGTGGCCGCGCGAGATCTGGGCCGTCCCCTGTCACCGGTGGCCTCCAAGGTCGCTGAACCTGAACCATAACTGGCATGGAGATCTTCTACTCGCAGATCAACGCGGGCAACGGGGTCACACCTCCTCGGTCAGTACCTCCTCCTCCTACTGTACGCCGTTTTCATTGCTACCCTGCTCCATGGCCGTTGAGGCACTGCTCACGCCATTAACTTTTTTTCTTTGATGTTGCGACATGGTGTATGCTATGAGCCTACGACCATGGTTGAGGGTGGAGGTGCGCAGCCCTCGGCATGGACGGCTTCCCGACGTCAGTAGCGTTCTCTGGTTTAGGAATCTGGCGCTTGCATTCTAGGCTCTAGCATTTAGAGGATCTGCTCTCGAATTTGTTTTTACAGTCTTTTTGGTCCAGCTTATGCAAAGGAAATTGTTTGCTAATTACTGGGCGGTTTCATGGCAGTCCTATGAATCGAGGATCTAGACAAGAGCTTGCACCTGGAGCTGCGCTATAATCTGGGAGCTCACCGAAGCTTCCCTCGGCAGGACGCTGTCCAGGGCTGGGATCTTATGGCTACACAGGGACGATGTCGAAAGGAACACTGCCCCATGGTTTTCTAATCTTGATCGTTTGCATTGGTTTTCTGATCTGGTACGTCTACATGTCTAGGATACATTGTCATCTTCTCTATTTGTAGATAAAACTCATGTCTCAATTTGTATCTCATTTTTTACTTGGAGTCTCATAAGATACTTTCAATTGTATGGAATAAAGAACTGGATGAACTTAAGCTGGTGCAATGGTAATTTTAGATACATCTCCAGGATACATCATCAGGTTGTTTATCTATAGATATAGCACAATTCTGGTGAGTATTCTTTTATTTCAAGAGTCTCCTAAGACAATTCTAATGATATGATTTTTTTTTGATGAACTTAAACTGTTTGTACGGGTAAGTTTAGATACTTGATAGAGCTGATGGTATGTTTAGATATGGGAACTTTGCTTTGATTTTTCTTTTGTGGTAACAGTGCTTTCATCACGGCGTTTTCTTTTAAAATCTGTATAATTTTAAAAAAATTGTGGAACAGAGGTGCGAAAAAAGACACTCAGACGCCTGTAGCAAGGGGCAGAACAAGATCTTTAGGAAACTCGAGCAAGCAACAAAGTAAGGAGAATGACTATGCGGATGATTTTGCTTCTTCATGTGATGGCTATAATGCGCAGTTTCTTAAATGTTAGTTCTTCTGGGTTAGTGGATAGCAAATCAGGTAGTTGGGTTAAGCATGGAGAAGAGAAAATCCTATGGGTCACACAGTTTACAGGAATCCTAGACCAAGCACTCCTTTACCATGACCAGTTCCGGTATATCTCTAATCCTGCATTCAAAACTCTGAGAACCAGGAATAAATTTTGGTCTCATCTACGAACTTATATGGAAGCCTTTCTATATATGTTGTGTCCATGGAACTATGCCCCACATGACCGGCTACTGATAGTATCATTGAAGAAGCATTTGTAGAATTCAAAAAATCAGTAGTGCAAGCGTGAACATTCTTGCACTTGATTAGAAAAGTTTGGTCAGTTTCTTGTCCGAGACCATAAACGGATTTCTTGGTGCTAAAAAATTCAACATATTATACTGCTTAAACAAAGATAATTTGGCCATGATATTTCAGTACACATATGTCAATGAAATTTCACAATAAAGTCTTTTAGAAGGGGAAAGGTTTTGCCTGTGTGTGAAGTAATCACATTGTACAGACATCTATCCAGACCAACATGAAAACAAAGGACTAGAAGACCAAGTTTACAACATACCTGAATGATTCTATGAGCAAGAATCCTTACTTTACTTTACACATGAATCTAACATATATTCTATCCCAAGAAATTCTGTTCCTTTTTAGCATCACTTTTGATTTTGATGATGTTTGAAATATGATGGCAAAAGGTGTCCTTTTTGGGCCTTCTAATTTTTGCCTGAATATCTTCTTTTGTTGTGCTCAAAAGATATAGTTCTCTATTTGCAGTATGTTGTAGGGACAAAGATTTTGATTGATATTTCGTGATCATGATATGCAAAGCTGTGTGTACTACCAAACCGAATTTGAGAGCACTGGCTTATTTAGTTGGAGTTTCTCTCTTTGCCTAGAGCTTGTGGTTTATGGCTGATGTCAATACTGTCACCTTGCCCCTTATCCAACTCCTATTACGCCATTCACAACACCCACTCCCAATGTCGGTACAGTCTCCAACCGAGTACTGCAAAAATAGAGACAGCTATGACAATTGTTCCCCTTTTTTCTTGGGAAATTATTTGATGTTTCTTGACCACCAGAAAAAGGAAGATGTAAACGGCAATGTGTCCAGGCTTCGTCATGATTTTTGGACTAGAAGTATAGGAAGTGAAGTTTCATTTGACACAAAAAAGCAGCCTTCCAGTTTATATGGCATCCTTTGATTAGAAATATGCGAAGTGAAGTTTTCTAGAGCAGTTCCTTCTACTGTTTTTCTATTCTCTGATGTTCCGAAACAACAGAGTAAGCTGAAGATACATTTAAGCCATAGAATTTTCTGTGCAGTACATTTCTGATATAAACTTTCGGTTATTTGTAGGTGAGATTCAGCCACATAATTAAGTTTCCATGCTTGAGGGCTCAAAACCAACTTGTGTGCTCCGGGTGCCAGAATCTGCTCATGTATTTGGCCGGCGCACTGTCAGAAAGATGCGCAGTGGGCAGGCACTGTGCTTCTTCTCTATTTAATCTTTCATCTTGCAATTCAGTTCAGAAGTTTTTCAAGGGAGGAGGATTTTCTTCTTTTCTAAGTACAGTGTACAAACATATAGCTGTCACGATATTGTAAGATAGGTCAAAGGGGGATAAATAGTACTCCCTTAAACCATTCCAAAAAACTTTACATTAGCTGGAAAATATCCTTAAGTGCATTTAAGCAGTGTTTTGGAATATTTTGCGGTTATCTCTTTCTACGTGTAAATTTTCATGTGTACGATGATTACAGTAATGTAACAAAAAATATGAGTAACCGGTGGCAACACAGTCATTTTTTTTTGAATAACCCAGGGATGCACTAATTTTTTTGGCAAGTTTCAGTTTAGTTGTCTGACTCAAGTGATGGTGATGATGAGAATTGTAGACAGTATCAATTATTTTTATTTTGTATGAGATTCTTGTGTTTTTGTTTACTTGATGAATACATGTTCTATTTTATTTCGTGTAATTTTGTCTGATTCCTAAGGTAGAGTGGTTGGCACGTTGGGTAACATGTGATCTGATGACCATCTATATGAGCATATGGAGGATGCCCTATCGGTTTCTGGATTGCATAGTAACAATCGTTCAGATTTCTAGATGGGTGTTTAAAAGATGCACATATGCACATTCACTGATTCACCTTTGGTGCAAAGTTTGGCTTTTGGAGTGTACAAAACATCGTTGTCAGTCCTATCAATGATCTTTCAAATGACTACAATACGGATAAAAGTACATCCCACGATACATAATCATCAGCCATATTTATTTTTGAATTACACTATTCTTTGTACTAAGAGATATGTAATTATTATTATGGTTCATAACTTAGCATGTCTAGCTTAATGTTGTATGCAAATAGTACATATTGACACGTGGATAAGTACAAATTGTTTTTTTTACGGGTAAAAAAATTAGTTAAACTTGGGAGCGTTTAGTGATCGCACTATACGGGACTGTAGTAGACCTACCACAATATTATCAAGCACAATCGATGTTTATAATAAAGTTTGTTACCCGTAGCAGAGCACGGGCATTCAACTATGCTACGTAGAGTGAACCCAGGAACGTCAACTTGCATGATCGGCGTCTGTTGTTTTAGGTCCACTCATCCTCAAGAATCAAGATATGGTGAGTTCATCGCTGCAGCAGCAGGAAAACTGAGACATCTGCGCAGTGCTTTTCAAGCTGAAGCGGAAGCATGTATTGCTGCTATTGAAGGAGCCGAAGCACTGGGGCTGTCGAGAGTGGTCTTTGAGTCGGACTGCCAAGTGCTGGTGGGTGCTCTTTCTTCAAACAGTCATGATCTTTCTGAGATCGGAGTGTTGATCCGAGAAGCAAGAAGCAAATGCATAGTTTCTTTTGATTCGTCTAGTTTCATTTTCTGTAGGCGTGCTTGTAATAAAGTGGCTCATTCTTTAGCCCAATATGGGTCGAAGATGGAGGAAGAATGTGTTGGGTGGGCGGATACAGCTCCAGACTTTGTATCTGCTGAGGTTGCCAGCGATTGTGCTGGACATTCGGGTTAATGCAATTTTTTCTTTCAAAAAAAAAAAGATATGTACAGTAGCGTACGCCGTTGCCCAAACACTGTACGTACGTGTACGTATACACGTTGCCGCGACCGCGATCCGAGGAAACAGTCCGCGTTATTCTCACGAGGTCCGCGCCATAGGCGTGCGCGCTGTGCTGCCCCTGTCAAACCGCTAGTCGTCGGCATCGCGCCCACGACGGCATGGGAGTGGTGGTAATTCGGAGTTTTGGTTGTGGCTGCGCCGCCGCGCCACAAATGAACAAGGTTTTTTCCACGGGGATACCCTGCCGGAACCAGGTCGAGCTCCACTGCCTCCGTTTAAAACAAGGCATATAAATTTGGTTACAAGTTAAAGTTTGCTACTCCCTCCGTTTAGAAATATAAGATGTTTTAGCTTTGTGAAGTGATTGTATCTAGATATCTTTTAGTGTATAGATTCAAACAAACCTATACACTAAAACATGTCTAAATACACTCACTTCACAAAGCTAAAACATCTTATATTTTTAAACAGAGGGAGTACTCCCTCCGACCCATAATACTATTTGCTAATATAAATGTATCTAGACACATTTTAGTGGTAGATATATCTGTATTAGCGAAGAGTAATGTGGGTCGGAAGGGAGTAAGTTTTTCCAATCATGTAGAAGAAAATATTAATATCCATAATGCTGGCCTACTCCCTCCGATCCATATTACTTGCTGATTTAGTATGAAGTTATTATATTAAATCAGCGGTAAGTAATATAGGTCGGAGGAAGTTACAAAATATGAAAATACTTTTTATGTTGATCTATTGTTATTGATTTGAAATTTTACAAGTCCATATTTTTGTCTATAAAATTGGGCAAACTTATAAAGCCTTTGTTCTGACTAAATTGTACGCCTTGTTTCTTTTTTTTTTGTAATGAGAGGGTTAGCAATAGTCTTCCCCCTCTGTCCACAAACAAGTGTACTTCTAGCTTTAAAATTTGTCCATAAAAGAGTATACTTCTCTCTTTTCAATGTACTTCTAAGTAGTAAAAATTACTCCCTTCATACCGGATTACAGGATAATTATGCATTTTGAGAAAACTTTGACCTTTAATCTTAGTCAAGAAAATATAAGAAATATTATATAAAAAATATACCATTGGATTCATATTCAAAAGAACTTTCCAATGGTGTAATTTTTATGTCAAATATCGCATATTTAAGTACTAGAATTAATGATTAAAATTTGTCTTTAAATATATAATTGCCCAATAATCCGGTATGGAGGGAGTATTTCGTTCTTACCACACGGGAATCAAGACCAATAACATTTTATCATTTTCTACATGGATTTAGACTAGTTTATGTTACCACATACATATGATACTACTTATGGGAAGTATTATATGCTAGTATCATATGCGCATATGATACTAGTTTATGATACCACATCCACAGTGCATATTATCATCAAATAGTATCATATTTAATATTTTGTAGAATCTCAATGCAAATATGTGGACATGATGCATTGTCCAGTAAATTTCCTAGTTCTTTGTGTCATGATACATTATCAAATTATGGTACCACTCTCACCTCTTTCCTCATTAATTATAGTGCCACATAAGAATTTTTGCTTAGTTGGCATGCATGATACTACTTATGAAGTTATGATACTCACATTGTGGCTTGTCTTAGCTCATTGGAGGTGAAAAAATTAAAGAAGAGAGAGATGGTGGTTGTCGCATTTCTAATGTAAAACCTTATTTTTTTTTAAAAAAAAATCCCTAAACGTACACTCTTTTATGAATGGAGAGAGTAAATCAATGCTTCAGTAACAGGCCATGCAAATAGCCGAAATCATCCAAATCAGCTACTCCCCCGTTCTAAAATATAAAATGTTTTAGTTTTTTTTGTGACATACATATATTTATACATCTTTTAATATGTAGGTTAAAATTAAAATGAGTGAACCTACACACTTAAAAGCATCTAGATACGTGTCTGTAAGAAAAAGCTAACACGGGGAGTATATCGGTGCAAAAGCGGAGCTAAATGGCGATGTAGTGCGATGTTGAACATCGATTGCAATTAGAGGCAGGCTACGCTATAGCCAAATCGGGCAAGTTGCTGCCGCCTGCCCGTGCCATGCGCGCGTGCTTGTTTTCAGGACACGCCAAGGCAACTGTAAAACGGTAAAACTTGATGGCTGGAAACGAGATAGACCAGAAACACGCACAGATTGTACAGGTCGGGCTGCTGTCCGGCCCGGTCGCTTTCTCCCGTGATGACACGGAGGCCACAGCCACAGTGCGGCAGCGGCACGCTCAGCGCGGGACGTGGCTGGCTTGATCAGCACAGCCTGGCAAGTCGAGATCGTCCTGTACGAATAAGGTCGAGACACGTGGAGCGGTTGTTCACTAACTAACACGGCGTGCCAATCCGTCGCAGGGGCCGGGCCGCGCTGCTCCCCTGGCCCCGGCACGGGCGGCGACCGGCGAGCGACCGCGGAACCGATCCCGGACCGCGGAGGAGAACGGGCCCTCCGAAGATCCCCCGCCATGCTGCGTGTCGTGGCGGTACGGCGTGCCTCTGGCCAAGAAAGCGTGCGTGCGGAAGTATTACTAGCGCCCGCGTCACCCCGAATCCAACCTGCCAAATCGGGGTAGACTCCGCGGCCGGACGTATCCCGGAAGTCGGGCTCCGCCGCAATATTTACCCTGCACCGTTCAACGCGACGCGACGCGCTGTGACGTGATGTGATCTTATGATGATTCAGCCAGCGACAGACAGCAAAAGGAAATCTTGGCATCATTTTACGTACGGCGCGATCGATCAGAGCGGTTTGGTGAGGCATCCACGTAAAGCTAGCTCGGGCCGCCTAGCTAATTAGGTTTCACTTCAAGGCAGGGTAACTCCATCGTGGCTGTTGGCGAAATCACCGCGCTATCTCGGACTTTGCCACGTCGTGATTTTACTCCCCCGGCCCCGTTTCGTATTACTCTGCACATAAGGTTTAAGCAAAACTAAGCTAGCTCTTTAAAGTTTAACTATGTATCTAGAACTAGAATAAAATATGAACATATATTATATATATACAACATAAAAGCATACTCTATTATACTTCTAACTTTATAAATTTTGTATTTTACACTAGTGGAAAAAAGCCTATTGGTGGCGCACCATTTGGGCATATGCGTGGCGCATATGGGATGCGCCACCAATGCCACGCCACTAATAACAGTTTATTGGTGGCGCATGTCAATATGCGCCACGCATATGTTGAATATTGGTGGCGCATATAGCATATGCGCCATTAGTGTCTTATGCGTGGCGCATATTGCTATATGCGCCACTAATACATAATGCGCCACTAAACATCTATAATATGCGCCACTGATATTTTGTACAGGTCCAAAAAAAACTGATATTTTCTGGTATTTATACACAGCAATGCATAAGAATATATATAAGTATACAATATAACTGCAGAATACACAGCATGCAGTACAAAACAAATATATCATCATCACAAACAATTAAATCCATAATAGTGACAAGTTCCCGAATATTAGAAGTGTTAGAGCATATATAGCCCAAGTCCATGCATTACACACATTACACATTACACACACTACACATCTCACCAAAAGACCGAGTAGACTACACCCGCAATGGTGAGCAAGACCGGGAGCACGATCATCAAGGTCTTCATCCGGTTGTTGTTTCTCCGCTCTCCTAGGAGGTGGATCCTCCACCTAGCTTCCGCTAGCTCTCTCGTCGGATACCCCTTGTAGGAGTTGCCGCTGAACTTGTTCACTTGCTTCTGGCAATCCTCCCACTCATCGTAGACTCCTGGTACCCATCCTTTGTACACCACGTAGCATCTCGGCATCTCTGTAGACAAAGCCATATATATAGTATTCAAGCTATAAGAAAAGAGTTACATATGTCGACAAAGCCATATATCATATGCAACCGAAAGAATGAAAGAATTCACATGCATGTCGACAAAGGAAAGTACTCGAGCTAAGAAAAGAGTTATATATAAGTATCCCGCATACAAAAGTAAATAAGTCCAACAACGATGCTTTCGACTAAGGCAAGTTATAAGTTTACACCTCACACACATACACACACCGGAATGAGTTGCAGACGGTAAAGTTTATGACTCAAGCACAGACGATTGACATACATGCGAAAACGACTAGGAAGAATCATGAAGACTTTGGTTGACATGGCTCCGGGAACGGTTTGTAGCAATCTTTCGTTGTCCATGTCCTAGTGTCACGCTGTTTTCGGAGCCGGTCTTCGATCTCACGCTTAGCCAACGGTCTGGCGTAGGACAAGGTTCCGCCCCTTGTGATGACATCTTCTTGCAAGATAGTCGCAATCTGATTCTGGATGCGGAAGAAGTCGTCCCTAAGTTCAGCGTCCTCGATCCTTGCATGCTCTTCGGCCCATCCTCGGACACTAGCTGGCGTCGTAAGCCTGTGTTCATTCTGGATGATCGCCCGCATGTGATGGAGGGCGTAGAAGGCCTCCTTGACACTATTAGGCGGCTGCTTGACGCAGGGGAACTTGATTACGTGCTTGAACATGTGTCTGCCGTCCTTGACATTTTCCGCCCCCTTCCTGAAGTCGCCTCCCTTCCTGGCGTATCCCTCGAGAGCATCATCTAGAACACCCTTGATGTAGGCGTAGTTTTTTGTCTTTGCCTCACTCCCCGAGTCTAAGTAGACGGCTACCGAGTACCTCAGGGTAACGAGGATCAATGTGCAGTATATGTCTCTGCGCAAAACAGTTGAAATGAAAGAATGTTGGAAAAGGAGCTAAGAAATGACAAGTTATTACGGCGGCCGAGTGAGTGTGCACTTACTCGGGAAAGTAAGGAAGAAGAATATCTTTTGTACTCTTGTTGTCCAGCAGGAACTTTTGGAGGTACTCCTTTGCTCTGGAACGGTTCGCTGGATTCATCAACATGCCTTCACGCATGTAGTAGGGGTCCACTATCGCGACGCCAGGGTTCTCCTCTCTGTTGACCTTCATCGCCCGCTGGAGCGCGTATAGGCGGACCAAGTTATAGTCCAGCCATTTGGCATTGAAAAGCTTGAAGACGTCCTCGTACGATATGAAGAAGATATCCGCGGGGTGATCATCGACGAAGCCCACGTCCACTGGAACCTTCACCGGGAAAACGGGGTACGATGGATTTGTTTCCTTAAGAAGGCCCTCCTCCAGAAATAGAATACCGTGCATAAGGCTCACCATCGCTCCACTCGCGTGGGTGACCTGCTCCTCAGTCATAATCGGTTTTCCAGCTTCATGAATTATGCCCTGCAAGGTGCCCTTAGCGGGTTGTGACATCGGGTCGTCGTGAACCCTGGGCCTCTTTGGACCGATCGGCTGCTGGCTCGCAGACGGCTTATCCTTCTTGGTCCTCTTCCGGTGGTGCTTCTTCTGGATGGGACCACCGGTTTCCAACTGCTCACCACAGTCGGTTGCCAACTGATCACCGCCAGTCACCACCTTATGGAGTGTGTTGGGGCTAAAAATATTTCCCGTATTGACTTTAGGATCAGCGGCGCCAGCATCCGGAGGCGTCTCCTCTAGGGCACCATGGAAGTCCAAACGCGTGCATGCTTTGGTGCGAGCATTTTGATCTTCACGGACACGGTAGGGTTCTTCCATGTTTGGCATGAACAAAGAGTCGGAGGCGCCGGTGTTGAGCCAGTCATCTGGGTTGTCATCATCATCATCGTTGATGTCCTCAACCAGTACTGGGTATGATGCAGCGACGGCCTTGCCATGTGGTGCTTGTGGTGGCTGCGGTAAAGCGGCGGCCAACAACTTCTGGTGACGGGAGGTGTTGGCGGAGACAACTTGTTGTGGCCGCCGAGGCGGTGGCGCCATACGTGGCGCCGCCGGCTCAGTAACTGGTGCCGAACATGGCGGCGGCTCAGTAACTTTTTCCATGCGTGGCGGCGGCTGAGTAACTTGTTGTTCCTTCACAAGCCGAATCTGGGTCTTCGGCCATGTCAAGACCCGGCCGAAGCAACCCGCAAGGGTCTTATGTTCATCGATGCCTTGAGGTTGGGTTGGGGGGTCAATGTCTTCGCATCCCGGCAACACCTGAGCCAGCCAGACCTTGAACACCGCTGAGACCATCTCCTTGTGATGCATGACTGTGCTATTTGGCTGAATGATTGTGCCCTTGGCAACATCCTTCAGCTCGCCGTCCACGAAATGCAAAAGTGTGCAAGGTGTGTCCTGTGGGAAAACAAGTTTGCATGCATATCGTGAGATGTCGCTGGCTAGCTATAGTCATCAAAGGCAAAGGAAATGAAATGTGCTGGCCGGAGTCATTACCTTGGAGATGGCGTACAGCGAACCCAGGCCGGAATGTCAACTTGATCGGCGTCTGTTCTTTTAGGGCCACTCATCCTCAGGTGATGTAATTCTAGCGTAGTCCACTACCCAAACACCGTACGTGTACGTATACGTTGTTGCTATCCGAGAAAACATTCCGCGTTACTCTCGCGAGGTCCGCGCTATAAGCGTGCGGGCGTGCATGTCGTACATACGTTCGTCCATGTACGATGTTCGCACTCTCTCGTTGGCTAGCTGCACCCTCGCGAGCCACAATATCGGCTCGTTTTTACGTGTGCCGTACGTGACCATGGACCAGCTGATGACAAAGCTGGCCAGACATGCCCATCCCCCAAAACGACGACATGGTACTCATCTCAACTTGAAATGTTGTTATGCCGTTGATTAGAGCATCTCCAGCCGTCTCCCCTCGCCCCCGGACGCCCTTTTTTACATCCGGACGGCGATATTCGGCCCAGTCACGTCCCCGGTTCCTCGTTTTCGCCTGGATTTGGGCTTTCATTCATCCGGCGAGCCCAGGCCATCCCCGGCTTTCCGAGACGCGCTCCGGGACTCCGGACGAAACAAAAACGCGCGAAACGGCGAGCGGGCCCGCGGTGTCGGCGAGAGAAAGGGTAGTTCCCCGCCATTAATTCCGTTTCCCTCCAAAATGCGCCGCATATACCCATTTTCCCTGTCGAAATCCCCCACAGTTGCAGCTCCTCCTCTTCTCTTCCACCACCATGCCGCCGAAGAGGATCACCGACGACGGCGCGCCGAAGATGAGGAAGCCTCGGGCGCCCAAACTTCGACGACGTCCACTCCGGCGGACGAAACTGCGCCGCCCGAGGAGGCGCAGGAAGGCACCGCCGACGAGCCTGTTCTAGTCTAGTCTAGTTTATGTTTCGATCGCCGAATTGTGGCTGATCCGATCGCTGAACTTCGTGCGATGCTTTTGTGTAGCGGGCGGGAAGACGCTATTTTGAAACTATATCCGCGAACGCCGGGGTGCGACTGGAACAAATCTCCCACCCACGCCCGTTTTACATCAAATCCGGGCGAAAATATCGCCGGATTTCGGCCCGGGGGCCTCAAACGGTTGGAGATGCTCTTACTTGCAAACATCATTAGCGTTCATATATACATGCATTCATATAAAAAATTTGTGCCAATAAGCTCATTTTAGTCACACTAAGGGCATGCATGCACTGCTTACGGGTCTCTGTCTTATATAAAAATAAATTGCAGAAAAATAACCAGCATTTTAAGCCTTGGTGCTTATATGTATCGAAAAACCAATTCCACGTAAGGCTTATGGTCTCTGTCTTATCTAGGAGCGTCCAACCATGCTTTGAGAAATGTGCACCGGCTTCTGAACATTTGCAGAAAACCGCTCAAATCACACTCATTTATAATCTGTCAGTCCATGCTATTTTGCACAACACACCTTATATTATTTACTACTTTAACACATTTCTGTACCTACTAATGGAACTTGTCCACACAATGCTCTAGGAACGAAAGTTTTTTATATTAAAAATGGAGAAGAGGACGCAATATTTTGGGAGGTGAGACAAAAACGAAAGGGAGATTTAGATCAGCAATTTAGATTAGGATGAAGGAAAAATCATGGACAGTGATCACCAAGTTTCCATCAACCATCATATAAATTTCATCCGGTTTGTCGAAATAATAGTATAATGTATGCGGGAAACACTTTTTTTTTTGGCAAATTAGGCTTCTAATAACCAGTGCAATATATATGTCGTGTGTAGTTGTATAGTATATCTGACCCCCAACCACAAGCATTATAATTCTAGCCCTCATGCCATTGATAATTTGATAACGACACGACTTGCATCAAAGGAGTGCCCAGCTAATACACAAAAGGCTAAAACCCCTGTCGGGTTGCCCATCCAAGACATAGCATAACCCACACTTCTACAAGACCATGCCATTCGAGGCCGCATATATCTTTTGAAACTGCTTCGTAGCACATAGAAGAAAATCTAGTGTCTAGCCAGGGTCTTCAATAGGAATATGCATATGGGCAAAATGATTTTAACTGAAATAGCGATGCTTAATCATACCCTAATTTCCAAGTCAAGATTCGCTTAGCCCCACCAAGAACGACAATGTTCACCCATGGGAATTTTTGACGTTATGTCAAGGGCGGAGCTATCATTTAAGCATTGTTGTCATATGGCACCAATGGATTTTGCCAATCTCCTTTAAAAAACTAACAAAGTAGACTCTTAAATTTGCAATTAGACCACTACACTTAGAGGAAGACCCTAATAATATTTTATCTGGACTTCGCCCCTACGTTATGTGACTCTTGCGTAGTCGTATTCAAAGGTGAAATGCCCTTTGCAAATCTAATGCAGTCATATTCTAAGGTAAAATACCCTATTTACCGCTGGTTACACATATTTTTTTAGTTTGATCACTTGAATTGAGATGTACCTTTCCTATTTCTCAGTTTTGATGGAGAAGGGTTGACAATATAGTTCAACGTTTTTCCTCGTGTCTAGGCTTCACCAAGCCTTAGACATGCGTTGATAAAACTATATAAACATTTTTTTTGTTAAATAAAATACTCCCGTGTTGGCCTAATTTTGAATTCAATACCTTTTGAGTTGATATTATATTGAATTTGATGCACCAAAGAGTATACCTAAATTTCCAAACCTATGGAGAAGAACAGATAATATAGTTCAAACTCGGCACTAACAACATCAGATCAATATTTCTAGATATGTCAAATACAAATATATAACAAGTTTTCACTAATAACTTTCTGATCCAGAAACAATATTTCTGACGAGATTGGGACCCTCAACTATGATACACGTAAGCTGGTCTAATCCTCTTTGTTCTCACATTCTCGCGACCCGTACTGGAGTATGGACCAAGTTCATGCACCTTAGAAAGGACGAAAGCGTTGCGACATCAGCACTCTCCGAGTTCTGAATCAGCACCGACCGTTCTCTTCTCACAGACCCTCGCCAACGCGTCGTAGCGCGGTCTCTTCTATATATCGTGGACCTCGGGCCTCGAGCTCCCGAACCTTATACCAAAGAAAGCAAGCGAGCAACGCGAACGAGAGCGCGCGCACGTCCTTGATCCTTCGAGCACAAGCAGCACCACGACGGCGACGTCCCAGGAAGCAATGGCGATCGTGGGCGAGGAGTACTGCGACCTCAAGGAGCGCCTGCTCACGGTGCGCAAGACCTCCCACTTCTCCCCCGGCGACGGCTTCGCGGCCTACGACCACCGCACCGGCGGCCTCGCCTTCCGCGCCGACACCTACGGCCGCGGCCACGGCGGTGGCGCGGCCTCCCCTGGCGAGCTCGCGCTGCTCGGCCCAGCCGGCGAGCCCCTCCTCACGGTGCGCCGGCGCCGCCCGTCCCTACACCAGCGCTGGGAGGGCTTCCTGGGCGCCCGCGCCGACGGCCAAAAGCCCCTCTTCTCCGCCCGCAAGTCCTGCATCCTCGGCGGTGCCGGCCGCGGCGCCGTCATCGAGCTCTCGGCCTCCGCTGCGGCCGCGGCCGAGCTCCGCGTCGACGGGTCCTTCGCGCGGCGCTGCTGCCGCGTGGTGGCCAAGGGCGAGGACGGGGTGGAGACGGTGGTGGCGGAGGTCGGGCGGAAGGTGGACGTGGGGGCGCGGGTGGTGATGGGCAGGGACGTGTTCGTGCTGCGGGTCGGACCCGGCTTCGACGCCGCCTTCGCCATGGGGATCGTCCTCGTGCTCGACCAGATCTCCGGCGACGAGGCCGACGACGGCGACTCCGGAGAGTATACCCTCCCCGCCAAGATTTGGTGACCGGAGCCGCTCGTTTCTTGGCTTAGCTGTACTGTAGAGTTGGTGAACTAGCTTTGTTCCCCATTTTTCTTCCCTGTTCGTATCTCTGCTCGGCAATGTACAATAGATCCTCGATTTCTTGCTGAGGTTCTTTTTTCTTGTATCTAGCAATCACCACTTTAGCAGAAAAAAATCTGCTAAGATTGTATGGAATTCGGCAGCTCATTCTGCTCATCGAATTCTGCGTTCTCTGTTCCGATTCATGCTGCTGCTTTTCTTCAAGTAATTTTCACCTTGTTTGTTTTCTTTGTGAAGCTTCGGTAATCTACCACAGCTGCTTTACTCAAACAAGGAAGAAAACCCTTCTCTTCAAGTCAACAATGTGGAATCACTGTGTGGTGCTAGTTAATGTGTGGTGCTAGTTAAGTAGGTAGTGAAGTGAAGCTACCGTATGCAGAGTGCAAGTTGCCGGTTTTTAAAATGGAGCATCATCCAAATAATCGAGATACTCTCTCTGTGGCGAAGATCGCAAAAACGGCTGGAAGTCCAACTGGCTCCCACAAGAATAAAGAGAGAGCATGACAGGGCTATGTAACAATGTGAGCGGCACAGTGCGCGTAGAGCCGTCATGTCTCCTTGGTTTCTTGGCGCACGTTGTGATGCTGAAATACTAACGATAAGCACACAAATACATAATCCAGAATTAAATCCGCGAGCTAGCTAGGGTTCGTTGTAGCGAGGAGATAAGGAGCGGGAGCAGAGAGAATCTTGGCGTAGAGAATGGATTTGAGCAGCTCACAATGACGCGTGCGTGCGTGCGATATATGTGGAACGCGATTGCCGATTGCTTGTCTGTGGGCTTGCGGATACGCGTGCGTGCGTGTTTCTTTTCAGCGCCTTTCTACGTCAGCCTCTCGGAACAGCTCTACCGTTGGCATCCTTCTTTATGTTTCTCCCATTTTTTATAGTCAGCTATACTAGCTCTGTATAGTAGTATAAGCCTATATATTAGGCTCTGCAAAGACGTTGGTTTTAAGAAGAAGATGCGCCTTCCTAATCCTATCACGTTGCATGGACATATATGCTTTCTTCCACGTACGGGGAGATACGGCGATCGCCCTTTTGCGCTAAACAACACATGATAATGGCGAGCAAAGAACTATTTGTTCGCCTTTTGAGCTATAGCAGGTCGCTGAATAAAAAGCCACACGGACACCTACCACTCTCTAGGCTATAGCTAGTTCTCTCACCCCCTCTAGGCTATAGCTAGTCTCCACCAGCTCAACCGATCCTCACGCGCCGCGGGTACGTCAAGTTGTTTTCATGTCCTTCCGTCGGTTCGATCGGGTCGATCGGTCGGTCGTCGATTCGGTTGGTAATGTGCACAGCCACAGCCAACAATGAGAGGTGAGAGGAGAAGAGATGATCGGACGTTTGAAACCGACCATCCACTGGCGAGGGACAGGGTCGGCACCGCCGCCACGCGCACTTGCCAGTGTTCGGCGGTATCGGCCCGGCTGGCCGGCCGGCCGGCACACGTCGCCGGCAATGGGGGAGCTCATCGGAGGTGCGCGCGGGGGCTACGGCTCCGCAAAGTTTCTGCCAGGAATGGAGTGGACGGTCTCGCGCGGCCGATCGATGCTTAGCTAGGAACATTTCGTCCTCAAGAATATCATATCATGCATGCCATGCGACCGCATGCCACATGCTTAATTTTGTTTTCTAATTCTATTTGAGAAAGGACTACTAGAATTTACGACTTTCCGTGGTCCTGGCACCTTTCATGCACCTTTCTTGAAACCAGAGAAAAGCTCAGCGAACACCTGGGAATTACAAAAGGAGATCAGATACTCTCAGTCTGATCGATCGAATACGTACGAATTTCAGATATACATACGGCCAGCCATGTGTTACTCCTGTTTGGCATGGTGGGTGGTATGGGAACACTGTAGCTATTGGGGAACACTGTAGCTATGGGGGACACTGTAGCTTTCAGACGCGGATCACAGCCACTTTTGTGCCAAGATTCCAGGAGCAGAAGGTTCCGTTCGCAACATCTCGGTCAAGTGGGAGTGTGGGGAGGTATCCCAAGATTGCTGCCCGTGTTCTACATGCCCCGCGTCCGTAACGCGTCTTCTTCCAATGGCTTCCAATCGTGGCTGTAACTCGCGACCGACCATTTACCGGCTGTCTTTAACTCTGGGCATCCACAAATAGCCGCACCTCAGAAGCGTTCTGCTTTCTTCTTGGAGAGGGGAGCACAACTAGCACAACGCATGGATGTTTCGTTACCTTCAAGTAGTCCCCTTGGCCCTTTCTCAGATACGAATGTAAATCGTCTCCGGGAGATTTCAGAAAATATTTCATGGTGTTACCATGCTCTCTAAATAATCAATCGGTTTCGCTATTTCTCAGACAAGGCGCTATGTCTATACGAGTAATTACATTACGTTTCCCCTCTCTCTTCTCCCATGTCATTAAGCCAAATTGTTTAGTCAAGTCGGTTTGTTCTTACCCTCCGTTAAACTTAGCTCTGAAGCCTCGTCTTTCCCATGCTGCTCAATCCGAGCTTCATAACCTGCAGACTGTGTTAGCTACTTTTGTGCTTGATGAAAATGTTCCGGACGTGAGAATTTCGCAGATAGATAGCAGGCCTCAAACCACTAAATCAGCATATCTTGCTGCTTTTGATCGTTTGCAGGGTGTTCCCTTTGCAACTCCGACTTGGAAAAATTACTCGACAAACCGTTGCCACATGTTTCTCTGGCTGGCTGATCGTGGGCGGTTATTCACTAACGTTCAACGCTTCAGGCGAGGACTTTCAGCCTCCGATACTTGCCCGTTTTGTTCTTCTCCAGAAACTACGGAGCATCTCTTTCTTCACTGCTTGGCAATTCATCCTTTCTAGAGAGCTTTGCCCGCTTTTCATGGCAATGTGTCTCAGTGTGAGAGAGTTCGCGACCTTTGGGATGGATATCACCTATGCAAGGTCAGATCATCGATTCTTATTTGCGCACTTTGGAATATTTGGAAGCGGCGCAACACTATGGTGTTCAGGAATGTGATTGAGCCAACCGATCTCGTCTCTGCTGTGGGCGCATAGATGTTCCAAGCCTGAACACGTCGATCTCATTCATGGTTGGGCCGTTAGGTTCGCTGCTGCGTTTGATGGCGCCCAGAAAAGAGGCTGATGGTGCCAAGTTGACGCGTAGCAGACGGTCCTTGTGCGTGGTGAATAACCAGCCCGTTGGGAACCCCAAGAGGAAGGTATGATGAGTATAGCAGCTAGTTTTCCCTCCGTTAAGAAACCAAGGTATGTCGATCTTAGAGAGGAGAGACAAACGACTGAAGGTGATGCTTGCTAGCTTGCGACAGCTTCGGACAATTTATATATGGCGCCTCGTCCAAGCTTTGCTTGCTAGCTGCAACGCGGAACCTGCACACAACACAACCAAATACTTCGTTCCCAACTTGCGATGAGGTTGTCAATCTCACCGGTTTGCTTGAAACAAAGGTTATGAGCGTATCGAGTGGAAAACAATAGAGTATGCGAGTAAAGTAAACAGTGCGAGTAAAGTAAACAGGTGATAGCAATATGATGGAAATAGGACCGGGGTCCACAGTTCACTAGTGGTGTCTCTCCATAAGATAAATAACATATGCTGGGTAAACAAATTACAGTTGGACAATTGATAGAATAAAGATAAACGTGATATGTCAAGAAGATCACTATGAGATTTACTCTGGGCATTACAACAAAATACATAGACCACCATCCAACTGCATCTATGACTAATAATCCACTTGTGGTGAATCAATCCGAGAACTCCACAAGTATTAAGTTACGAACAACAGATAATTGCATTAAGCAAAGTATGTAATGTAAACAAAGCATATGCCCTTGAGCATATGAATGTTGTTTTCTCCCTAGTAGCAATAGCACATCTACAACCTTAGAGGTTTCTGTCACTCCCCCAGGTTAAATAGAGGCATGAACCCACTATCGAGCATAAATACCCCCTCTTGGAGTCACTAGCAACTACTCGGCCAAGATAGTTACTAACAACGGAGAGCATGCAAGATCATAAACAACATAGAGATAACGAAAGATAATATTCAGTACATCAACTTAATCATAAACACCAATATTCATCGGATCCCAACAAACCAAACATGTAGAATTACATAACGGTGATCTCAATCATGTAGGGCAGCTCATGAGATCTAAACATGAAACACATGATGGAGAAGACAACCATCTAGCTACTGCTATGGACCCATAGTCCAAGGTAGACTACTCACTCATCGCTTCGGAGGCAAGCATGGCGATGAAGAAGACCTCCGGTGGCGATTCCCCTCTCCGGCTGGGTACCGGGAAGAGCTTCTGGACCCTCCCGATCTTCGGGTCGATGGCGGCAGCGGATCGCGGTGTGTTCTGGAAAAGTGATCGGGTACTTAGGTTTTTTCCGTCGGGGGGTCTTTATAGGCGAAGGGGCGATGTCAGAGGAGGAGCCAAGCGCCCTCACGCCAGGGTGGCGCGGCCCAGGCCCTGGCCGCGCCAGCCCTGTGTGTGGGGCCCTGGTGGCCCCCCTCCTACTCTCCTTCGGGGGGTCTTTTTGGCGGTGTGCATCTCTTGATTAGCTCTTGACATTATGTTGTTGCAGCGGTTTAATGTAATTAATATCTTCTTAGTATTAATATATAGTATACTCTCTTTATAAAATAACACATAGGTTTGTATATTTGTAAAGACCATGTCGACGTAGAAACTATATATTGTTAATGCTAGATTACGTAGACACAAAGCCGTTTAGTTATTTTTTTGAAACATTAAGAATATCAGGTGTGTACAACCAATTTTATTTGCAATCGAACAAAGTCCATGAAGGTGTGATACGAGCTGTAATAGGGGGGCTGATTTTTTAAAGATGAACATCTATGGTTGGCCTTAGAATAAATTGTAAGTTGTGGCTTCGAGCCTTGATATGAGTTGTAACCCACCAAACCTAAGCCGAAATTGAATGTTTTTCAGGATCCGGACATTTTGACCCGAGCCGTTCTCCTTGTATCAGTTTGTTGATTGCATTGGTATGTTCACTAAGCATGCAAATACTAGTCTGATATGGAGATATCCATTATTCACAAAGCTTCGGACACTGTTTTATCATTTATTGGAGCACAAAGGCCGGCAACTCATATATGTTATGGCTATCGCTGTGTATTTCAACCATATTTGGTAGGCCCTTATGTACCAATACACTTAGCAAAATTAATCATATAATAATATTAAATTAAGATGTTTTTACCGTCAACATGTATGTCTATAACAACAAATGTAGTTTCCGTATTTTGCAACAAAAGGTAAGTTAAGTTTTGCATTGCTCGTAAAATACATTTTTTGCTAAACGAGTTCGTCCTTATATATGAAAACAATGATATAATCACACGCCTTAAAGGTTACATTTCCACTTAGACAAACTTAAGTTTATATGCGTTTCCATGCATTTTAATTAAAAATATCTTTGTTTTAGATTTTTTGAGTGCCCTATTGTGTGTATCTGGTGCAAGTAAATATAAATTATGGATTATACGAGGTGTATGAAAAAAGAGTTTATCCTCGGATATTTGGTACTCCCTCTGATCGAAAATAAGTGTCAGTGATCACTGATACTTATTTCTAATCGGAGGAAGCCTTAGAGGGTGTTTCGAACCTCTCCGCTCCTCGGCCGAGCTCCTGGAGCGGAAGGAGCTGCTGCTCATTTTCCCGGAGCTGTCTAATCTGAGCTCCACATGCTCCCGGGAGTGGAGCGGCGAGGAGGGACTCTGAACAGGCTCTTAGTCGTGACGGAAGGCTCTACAAGAAAAAGGCAATGACTGCAATAAGGAAGCTGTGGCATGGCTACGGTTTCAAATCAGCCGCGCTTCCTCGTTGTATCCAATAGATCGTCCATCACTTGCCTCATTGTTGGGATTGGTAAACTTGCGGGCAATGCTCCCGGTGAAATAAACTTCCTTTCATCAACACATACGTGTGAAAACAGAGAACCTGTTGGAGAATTCTCCGAAGAGAGGAAGAGACTAATCCTGCGATCGAAACCGTCCGTAGGCATTTGTTAACATAGGACTATAGGAGCTTGTGAAAACAGAGAAGAACCAATTATCCCTAAAGAGCAGAGTAAATCAAGCATGTATACCAAGGCCATCATTAAAAAAATCAACAGTACCCAAAGGAGCATATGAGGTACTGGAGTGGTACTATATTGCCTTACACCATGAATTAATTGCCAGACCATTTTGCAGCCAAATGATACGCGCTACATCTACGAAATAGGAAATCCATCACGCCATTTTTCTTTTGCGGGAAATCTCCATCACACGAAATTTGCATGCACCTTGCGGTGAAACCACAGCCAGATCAACCGGATCACACCAACAATTCTTCCAAAGGTACTGGTAGTAAGATCGATAATGACCTAGCATCCCGCCGCCGGCGCGAGGTATTCCTTGGCCCCGTCCTCCACCTGCGCCCGCCGTCCGCCGCAGAGGCCGCCCCTGAATAGCAGGAACCCGACCGCGTGGCCGGCCACGGCCGCGAGGAGTACGCCGACGTTGAACGACATGAGCGCGAGCATGAGCACGTAGGCCAGGCCGACGCGCGCCGCGTGCACCGCCGCCCCTCTCGCCGCGCGCCAGCCGTCGCGCGAGGGGAGGTAGGCGGAGCCGAGGAGCTCGACGAGGACGGCCAGCGCGAAGACGGCGGCGAGCGCGAGCGCGTACATGCCGCCGCCGCGCGCGCCGGGCCACCCGTCGAAGAGGATCTCCGACTGCGTGCCCCAGTAGAAGGTCATGTGCATGTAGTGCCTCCGCATGCCGCCGTGCGCCGCCGCCGCCGGGCCCATGCCCATGCCGTGCCCTCCCATGTCCATCGCTAGCCGCCGGCGATCCGTCTGTGAGAGGTTTTGGGGTTGCATCTGGGCGTGCGCGGGGTGGGCGTATTTATGTGGATGGCGCGTCCTGTGCGCTGTGCAGTACGCTTGTACGACGCCGGGAGGCGAAGTACATCGGGTAGCGGTACACGGCGGGCGCGGAATCACGGGGGCAAACTGATTAGCAACAAACCCGCTGCCGGCGCTCTTGCCAATGTTGATATGGGGCTAGTCGCAGCTTACTCTGACCACGTGGACCCAGGCTCATTGAGAGACGATCCGAAGCTCATTGAGAGTCCAGTCGCGATCCTAAATTTCAGAGCTCCATGGATGGATGGACGAACGGGTTGCAACTTGCAAGAGCTAGCTAGCTCATCTTTTCCGGGCGAAGGTGATCTTTGCTTATAGGAAAACTGGACGATAGCGGAGCCAATTTTCTTCAGGTGCTTTGAGAGCCAACCCAAGAAAGTAAAAAGAAATGCGGTGCAAGCTTAAGGAAAGGCAGAACCCCATCTCAACGCACCTATGCTCCGAGGTGCTACCGTGCTAGGCAGCGTCCAATCCTAATCCTTGATGGTGTCGAGCAAAAATGCATAATATATAGTTTCGAAAAGGAGGTAAAATATCTGCCTCATGGATTTATTAAGGAGAAAAATATTGTTTAGTTAGATGACGGGAAACTGAATGAAAACCATCGTAAGAGAATATATGTAGTGTTTGTGCATAAGAGAATATATGTATTATTGGACTGTGAAGTTATCTCCTTTAACCTGTTGTTAAATAAAATTTTCCATCTTATAACTCAAAATTCGCCTCCTGTAGCAAATCTGGTTTTTCTAGAGTTCTTCTGTTCTTTTTGTGTGAGGTTGACTCATTCTATTTTTCTTACTCCTGCGGTACTCCCTTCGGCCAAAAATAAGTACTTCCTTCGATCCATATTACTCTTCACTAATACAGATGTATCTATCATTAAAATATATATAAATATATTTATATTAATGAAGAGTATTTTGGGTCAGAGAGAGTATTAGTGTCTTAGTATAAACTTTTTACTACTCCCTCCGACCCATAATACTCTTCGCTAATATGAATGTATCTAGATATATTTTAGTAGTAGATACATCTATACTAGTGAAGAGTATTATGGGTCGGAGGGAGTATGTTAGTATAAAATTTTCACACTTATTTTCGATTGGATGAAGTAGAAGAGTGCAGTAAGCTTTCGCCATCGGGCTGCTTTTTGAGGGGTAAGCCGCCCAGAGTACCGGCCCAGGCCCATCGTCTCTTATCGCCCTCGCCGACGATGGCGCATAGCCTCACCGGCGGCGCCACCCCCTTCTGCTGCAGCACCTACCGGCCTTGTTATGCCGTCGGTCGAACTACAGCCACGTTTGCTCCCCCAAGAATCCTTCGCCGAGTGCTGGCCTCGGCCTCCCCTCCACAGCCCCGGCCGGCCATCGAGGGCCGCGGAGTCGAGTTCTCGGTGACGACACCGCGGGGCCTGGTGCAGCCGGTGCTCAAGGACTGCTCGATCTGCGTCCCGCAGGGGCAGCTCTGGATGCTCCTCGGCCCCAACGGCTGCGGCAAGTCCACCCTTCTCAAGGTCTATCTTCTCTGAACTAAGAGTTTGGTGCTTGCTTTCACGGCGCATTCGTATCCGCACACTCATAAGTCATAACTTTGCTAATCAGGTCATTGACCAATTTTTTCTCAGAATTGCTTACGCGAATGACCAATTCCATTTCCAAGGCTTATGGTTGAGTAGTTGTTCTGTTTTTAAAGATATTTTTCTTCTATTGTGTGTAGAATCTATCCATGGTGTGAATTCGATATCACACGCACAGTCTAGTTGTGTTCGATTCCGTTCACATGTAGATAATTTTTTGGAGGATTAGACAGAGTATGTGTACATCATCAGGATTTAGAAGGCTGAATCAGAGACTTTGTATCTTTGACTCAGCAATGAGAGATCTTCTATGAGGCCTATGAATGGGTGCTGTGATTTTGGTCGTGCGATGCAGCCACGAGATCTTTCTTGAAAAACATGTCAGCTGCCACAGGAACCAATAGAAGTGCAGTTTGATATTTGATAGGAATTACATCATGTACCATACAATACGAGGATCTTTACATTTAAATGAGCAATCATGCATCAGGTATTAAATGTTTTGCATCAAGACATTTGACTATTGGAGCAGTGAGCACCATATCGGCATGGTAATCTCATAATTCCCAGGATGTTTGGTCAACCTGAATCAGAAGGAAAATAGAAGAAGGAACTAGGAAGTAATCAAGAGAAGCCGCATAATCTATATTCTGTATTGATAGTTTAATACAATATGTTACCTTGCGGAAGTTCAGTACTATATCAAGTTCAAAAACATTGCTGAAGAAATGGTTAAATATATTAGGAAATCACTAAAGAATTGATCCAGTATCTCCGACAAACAAATGAATGCATCCCAGTGTACCAATTCATCATAATATATCCACACATATTGGGATCTCCAAATTAGTCATCACCACTGAACCTAATTACACCATATACTGTACAGTCTGATGTGCACTAAAAAGATATACATAAAAGCATGGAACCAGTTACCAAACAAACAAACAAGAAGGTGAAATTCAAAATTTTTGCCCATTTTCCACTTTGTAGCTGTGTGTTCATAAAGCAGACCGATACAAAACTTGGTTCCGAATCTATTTACTTGCATGTTATTCTTTCTCTTTGCCTAATCAGATGACAGAACTTTGATAGAGTTTCTCCCTATTAGTACCTTCACAGGATGCTAACTTTTTGTTTTTCTAGGTTTTGGCAGGTTTTCAAAATCCCTCTGGTGGTACAGTGCATATTAATAGGCCATTCAGCTATGTATTCCAAAATCCTGATCACCAGGTTATCACTTCTTCTTTGATGAGTTGTCCTGCAATTATGCCAGACCGCATTATCAAGTCATATAAAAAATAGTGTTAAAATATCGGTTTTGTTTACTATATAAATGAATGAAGATCTTCTTTCTCATGTAACGTCTAATAATAATATTAGAAACCAAGCCACTTCCAATGCCCCTTCCTTGCATACCTAATGTAGCTATTATCAGCACGTCGGCTGTAGTTTGTGTAGCTATAGGTGATACAAATTTGTCGATTGCGTAAGACGAAGCATTAGGTGAGTTGTCCGATATACGGACGTGGTACTAAATCAGCTTGAAAAGGAAATAAACAGAATGCATCTCCTGCATGATTTCCAAAATACACATCCAGCTTTATGTATTGAACTTAATATTCAGATCTTAGTTCACTGCTACGAATGAGCTACAAACATTATTAGACAAGCGCTGATATATCTTATTATACTTTGATGTAAATACTGACCATAACAGTTTTAGTGTAACCAAGCAAGATAAATGTGCCACAAGATTCTCTTATACTTTTTTTAGGTCATCAGGGAGGCAACTCGAGCTTCTCTTACGACTCCAGCATTGATTTCCTTAATAACCGATTCGTTCACTGATGACACATCTCGTGTCTATGAGTAAATTTCGAAATAAGAGTTACAAATAAGTGTTTTATTTCCTCAGCAAATTTTATGTTTGTGCTGGTTGCTTAATGCATGCACTGGAGTCGAATGAATTGTCTAAGATATCTCTCAACTGTAATGTGCACCATGAAACAGTGGTTTTGATTTTTCATAGGATGTTTGTTGCGTGGGAGATTTGTTAGCAATGCAATTGTCTCAATTCATGTGAAATTCTGTTGAATGTTTGATTATGTCCCTCGGATGCAGGTTGTGATGCCCACAGTGGAATCCGATGTTGCATTTGGTCTTGGTAAGCTCAATCTTTCATTGGATGAGGTTAGATCAAGAGTATCACAATCTTTGGATGCAGTTGGAATGTTGAGCTACTCTCAAGTAGGCCGCTGACATGCACATTTTGGATTATAATCTATTGTCTGCACAAGGTTCACAAACATCCTTCATCCAAAACAGAGGCCAATCCAAACTCTGAGTGGTGGGCAGAAACAGAGAGTCGCCATTGCCGGTGCTTTGGCTGAAGCATCTAAAGTACTACTACTGGATGAGCTGACCACATTCTTGGACGAATATGATCAGGTATTAAGATTATTGATGCCTAGTTTGTATAACTGTACTCAGGTTTATTATCACGAGGTACCTAACTGTTATGCCTAGGAGAGCAATGCTCAGTAAGCATTTCATTTCAGGGAGTTCTAGTTTGGCAATTGCGCCAAAAACACCAACAGTATGTAATCCATCAAAACTGATATAGTTTTGGTTCTCGGTGTTGTAGACACATCATGATTTTGGATTACTTTATATATCCCAACTATACAATTTTGCGATGCTTCTATTGTATATGTTGGGTGGCTGACATGCCTTAGAAGCCACATGGCTGTTCTTTATGGAAAGTCCTCTATTGATTGTTCAGATATTGTACCTTAATAAACTATGATCTTTTCCTGTTTCTGATATGGAGTTACTACCCATATTTATTGAGTATGGTAGTTATCAGCCATCACTAGCTATCTCCATTTTATGAAATTACAGATGGGTGTTATCAAGGCGGTGAGGAACTCTGTAACTGCTGGTGGGGAGGTTGCGGCATTGTGGGTCACTCATCGGCTAGAAGAACTAAAATACGCAGATGGTGCTATTTACATGGAAGATGGCCGGACAATTGTTCAAGGCGATGTCTCTAGCATATCCAGATTTATAAAGAGGAAACAAGCACGCTACTTTGGTCATTTTGATCTCTGATCCGAAGCTATGGGTAGAATTATCTCCTGTTGTATCATCAATACATCAGAGTACTAGAGAACAGTTTCTTCTCTAGACCTGTTTATAGGCAACTAGTGGTTGTGTGTGATTCTCAGCTGTACCGTTGCTGAAACCGTGGGTTGACTAACTCGAGATTCAGTTCATACAATGACCTTGTTCATGTTCTTTAATGTTGGATGTACGCTCATGTAACATTATGCCTGTTTTGCCCTAATAAAATAATATGATGACATGTTTTCTTATGTAGTCTTTTGCTTCGAGGTTGCTGTTTTGGCGAGTATAGTTTTTCTTCAACAATGCTGTTCAACAAGTGATTTGCTGTATGGAGTAATTTATGCATTGCAAACGAAAACATGTGTAGGCTGTTATTACATGAAAATGAAATAACTAAGGCTAACTGCATACAGTTTGAATCAATCAATGACTGCAAGCCGTCCCGATTATGTCAGGATTCTGCATTGCTTAGAGCCAGGAATACCAAATAGTGCCGTACGGATCCGGCATGGGCTGCATCTGGGAATACATCAGGCCAGTAACGCCACAATGCTGATCAATGTGATCATCTACATGTCTCTTTCTGAAGGAACACCTCTCTTTTATGGCTCTTTTGCAAGGACTCAAATATGGTGGTCACATTTACACAGCTAGTGCACTGAGAGTAGAGGAATTAGGTACATTTGTATATTTATCTTTGATCTTTGTTAATTCTAGTCTCTAACTAGGAGACGCGCTTGTGCACAACGTGCTTTCTCTTTGTAATTGAAGACCCAAAACTATTACTCCCTCCGTCCCAAAAAAAAGTGAAGTGGAGGTGTTTATGCAAAATAATCCTTAGATGATTCCCGACATAACTCTGAGTCCACGTTTTGGTCGGACACTGTCCCGACCTTATCCTATGCCACTCGCTCCTCTCGCTCTCCTCTCGCCGGCCGGCGCTTGCTCTGCTCCGGTTGGTCGCCGTCGCGCTCTGCTCCGGCTAGCCGTCAGGCTCCGATCTTCCCGCTCCCCCACGCAGCACTACCGCTGGCTTTCTCCCCCCTCCGCCCCCCGCACCATCCTCCCTGTTTCCCTTCCGCCGTGGCCGAGCCCTCGAGCTCATTTTTTTTCCATACGTCCCCACGTATGGAGCCGGGTTCCACTATCACAAGGATAACAGAACAAAGGTTTTTTACAAATTCAAAAGCAGAGAAATAAAAGTACGCGGGGCTAAACCCTAGGCCACAAACAGCAGCAAAGAACTGCTACTAAGGCAACCTAACCAGAGTTTTAACGCGGCCAACTACTCGCGAGACAAGCAAGAGTTTTCACGAGAATATTACAGCACTGACAACAAAATGCAAGGAGCCCAAAATAACAACATAGTTTTTAGGCCTGAAGTTCAACTTTCCCTCTCCCACGATTTCCACTGGGGTGGATTTTCCAGCTTCATCTCCACTTGATCTCAGACAGAAACTTCTTCATCTTCATCAACTCCCTCCTGGATCCTTGCTCTGGATGCACATACCTGTCTGGTCATCTCATGTGCCGCCGTCGCTCCCCTCTGAAGACGCGAGGCTCCTTCCAGTAGCAACTTCTTATCTTTTTCGCCCTGGAGACCTGCCCAATACCGAAGGAAAGCACACATATAACAGATCAAACCCACAGGAGAGGAAATAAGCTTGCCCTCAAAGCAAGCATTATTTCTAGTTTTCCAAACAGCCCAACACAAAGCTGCAATCCCCACAATATGAAGATTGGGGCCAACAGGGAGAATTTGGGCAATCCACCAAAAATACTGAGTAAAACAAGAGGGTCTAGTAAAAACTCCTAAAACTGTGCTAATGATGCTCCACATGTAAGCAGCCATGGGGCAAGTAAAAAACAAATGAGTGATGGTTTCATCATTAGGACAAAACTGACAAGTGAAACTACCAATCCACTTTCTTTTTTTCATGTTATCTTTTGTGGCTATTGCATTGTGCCAGATTAACCAGAGCCAAATTTTGATTTTAAGAGGAATTTTTGCTTTCCAAAGTTTTTTAAAACTTCTATCAACCCCAACTACTGAGAGTTTGTTATAGAGAGATTTGACAGAGAAAATCCCAGATTTAGTAAGCTTCCACCTAGGTTTGTCCTGTTCACGATTAAGGGCAATCATAGCCAGCTTGTCTCTCATACGGCACCACTGGGACTAAATCTCAGGATTCATCCAGCGCCTATATCTGAATTGCCAGCCTAGGAGTGCAGCCTCAGCCACAGTCAGCTGTTGGTCCAAACAAATATCAAACAACTGAGGGAATTTCTCACAGAATGGAGATGATCCACACCAAGCATCATTCCAGAAATCAGTAGAATTGCCATCACCAACCACCATCACCCTCTGCCTAAGATACAAATGTTTCACTTTCAACAAATCCTTCCAAACAGGAGAGTCATCATTTCTCAATCTTATATGATGCAAGCTTTTATTTATACCATACTTGGCTTTAACCAGTCTCTGCCAAAGGCCATCTTCTGTCTCCAATTTCCACCACCATTTGCAAAGCAAGCAATGATTAAACAGCTGCAGATTCTTGATTCTCAGACCACCTTTTTGTCTAGGCTTACAAACCAGATCCCATTTAACTAAGTGATACTTCCTTTTTTCACTGTTTCCCCCCCAAAAGAACTTCCTGATTATTTTGGTCATTTTCTCCAGATTAGTAAGGGGTAGCAAGTACATTGACATATGGTAGATAAGTGTGCTACTCAAAGAGGATTGGATGAGAGAAAATCTCCCACCAATCGAAGAGGAGTGGCCCACCCAACCATCCAGCTTCTTTACCAGTTTGTCAGAGAGGTAGTCCACATCAGACACCCTAAGGCGAGTCCCACAAACAGGCACCCCCAAATACTTTATGGACCAATCCCCCAGTTGGCAACCGAAAATATTAGAGTAAATCATTTTCTTCTCATCATCATGTAAAACCATCATGATTTCACTTTTAAGGAAATTGATTTTCAGTCCTGACATGGCTTCAAACATGTATAGAATTAACTTCATGTGTATAATCTGTTCCATGTCATCTTGAAACAACAAAATTGTATCATCAGCATATTGAAGAATCACCACCCCATTTTCAATTAAGTGAGGAACCAACCCAGTCACCAACTTGGCTTTTTGAGCCTGAGCAATCATTTTAGCCAAACCCTCAGCAGCAATATTAAACAGGAAAGGAGAGAAAGGATCACCCTGTCTCACCCCTCTATGGCTGCCAAAATCTTTTCCCCTTGTGTTATTAATTTTCACACATAAAGTACCATCCCTGATTATACCATTTATCCTTGCACACCACTCTTCACAGAAACCTTTCTGTGAGATACACTTCATCAGGTAATCCCAATCAACTTTGTCATAAGCCTTTTCAAAATCCAACTTCAAAACTATACCCTGCTGTTTTTTCCTTTTGGCTTCATGCAGAATTTCATGCAAAGACATCACACCATCCATTATGTTCCTTCCCTTGATGAAAGCAGTTTGACAGGGGGAGATCAACTTATTCATGAAGGGTTCTACTCTGAGGGTAGCAACCTTAGTTAACCACTTATACAACACCTGAAGAAGGCAGATGGGTCTATATTTTTGAATCACATCTGCATCAGGAGTTTTCTGTAACAAGATAATCATGCCAAAATTTAATCTGTAAAGGTCTAACACTCCCAACTTCCAATCATAGAAAATATTCATGACATCATTTTTGATAATAGGCCAACAGGCCTGATAGAACTCAACAGGAATTCCATCAGGACCTGGGGCTTTATTTTTCACCATGCTGTTTATAGCAGCTTGAATTTCCTCCTCTCAAAAAGGTTCATTTAATTTCATGTTGTCCTCATCAGACAATTGCTCCTGTACAGACCAAACACTATCTGCAAGCTGCATCAAATTCCCTTCCCTAGGTCCAAAAAGCATTTTATAGTACTCTGTAGCATGAGTCAACAGGTCAGCAGTCCCCTGAATATGAATATCATCCTTCTTCAGGGAGTACATTGTATTTTTCCTTCTCCTCCCATTAGCCACACGATGAAAATAAGCAGTGTTGTTATCACCTTCCAGTAACCACTTCTCACTTGACCTACTGAACCAGTACAATTCTTCTTCCTCATAGATTTGCATGAGTTTAAACTGAATTTCTCCTTTTCTAGCAAACAAAGGGCCAGGCAAGATATTATCTTCCTCTAAAGTTTCCAGATTTTCCAGCTCACTCAGCAACTCTTTTTTGAGTTTCAGAGACTCCCTCTGACATTTGCCCCCAACCTTTCAAACTATTCTTCACATTCCTCAACTTTTCCTGGAACACACTAATGCTATCACTCCCTCTCACAGGAGTTTTCCAAGCTTTATCCACTCTCAACTGGAAATCAGGCTGCAATAACCAAGACTTCTCAAACCTGAATTCTCTACTTCTGACTTCAACACTTTCCTTAGTGTCCATAATAATGGGATTATGATCTGATATTACTCTGGGAATTTTCCTTGCACTTGATAAGGGAAAAAGATTTTCCCAATCATGATTTATCAGAATCCTATCCAACTTCTCCAAAGTAGGATATTCCTGATTATTTGACCAGGTAAACATGCCACCACTTAGAGGGAGCTCTCTAAGAGCAAACTTATTGATAATTGAGTTAAACTCATCAGAAAATCTAGTCACACCACCACCTTTATTTTTCTCATTTGCAAACCTCAAGATATTAAAATCTCCACCAATCAAAGAAGGAATGTCGAAATTCTCACATATATCAGAAAAGTCTGAAGAAATAAATCTTTATCCTCATCCTGAGCTGCCCCATACACAATGATTAACCAGTACTCCTTCTGGAGTTTTAGATCACTAACTCTTGCTTTAACAAAAAATCTGCCCACAGAGAAGGATATGACATTAAATCTAGAGGATTTAATGCCACATAAGATTCCACCAGAACGTCCCACAGAGGGAGACCAAAGCCAATTATATGAATTGTCCAGATCAAACTTCCTCCAAACAGAACTGTCAACTTTCCTCTTCATTGCTTCTTGAAGCCCAATAAAATCAAATTGGTGTTCATAAATGAGATCACGAAGACAAAAAGAAAAACCCTTTTTCCCCACACCCCTACAGTTCATAATGAGACCTATCATTTAGAATATTTTGCTTTGTGGCTTCTCAGCCTAGGGCCAGTAATAATATCACACAGAGGGTGATTATTACTGCCTTTTCGGAGGGATTTTGTACCACAGAGGAGTACCCCTTGATTTGATTTTTTACCACCAGACAACTTCTTCAAATTTTTCTTAGTTTTCCTAGAAACTACAGGAGTGAACTCATCAAAATTATCATCAGCACCATACAGACCATTGTCCTCCTCACCAGATTTCTCATTTTCTATTTCTACAACTTTAGACACAACATTCTTAACAAGTTTTTTATTAGCTAGATTATCCCTAGCAGATTCCAAGTCTTTGAGCAAATGAATAGTAGTTAAAGGGATAGAAGCAACATCAATCCTAATTTTTAAAGCCTTATCTAAAATCACATCATCTTGGAGAACAGAAAAGGAATTAACATTAACTGGATCATTACCTTCAAGATTCTTCTCCTTGGTAGACTGCACAGCTTTCTCCAGGATGTTAACTTGAGCTCTCCCTTCAGCTTGAATTCTAGAACTCACACGAGTAGACTGTGGTTTGCTCTGGAGTAGGAATAGCAGGCACAGAGGACCTGATTCTTACAGTAGCAGTATTAACTGGGCTTGATGGAAGTTCAGTAATCTGCACTGTAGATGATCTGAGCACATTAGCTTCACCATTCTCAGAGGAAATGGCAGCTTCCTGTGAAGAAAGATTATCAGAGTCCATCGATTGGTCTAAAGGAGACTCAACCACAGGATCTAATTGGGCCCCTGGAATCCTCTCCAACTGTTCCCTCCACATATAACGTTTATCACTTCTTGATTTTAATAAATCTCTCAGGAATTCTTCATAAGTGAGCTCATTCTGTAGTGGTTCCCCAACATTTTCCACCACTCTATCAGTAATCCTTGGCCTTGACAAGTACTCCAGGTATGCTGGATAATGATCCATAGCAGGAGAAATTTTGGAAGTACTAGAGTCACCAACAACTTGCTTTGGTGCCCCATAGCCCAATATTCTAGCCTTTTCTCCCATTGAAGATTCATCATCATCATCACTGTCCACAGAGGGGACAGCATCAGCAGCTTTCCTTTTTCCTCTTAAATCAGATTCCTGAGTAGATTGCACCACCTGAACTTGCCTGTTAATTATGGAAGCCTGGTAGGAATTCCTAGCATCTCTCATAAATCCACCAGGAGCTGACTGATTACCCATATTCCTACTATTTCCAGAAGTATCTAATCTGGTCCTCTTAGGAGTATGCCCAGCATTAGGAGGTCTATCAGTAACAGGTCTACTCTGGTCAGTATGCTCAACAGGGACTGGAATTGCTTCAGCCTGAGGTCTGCCTCTTGGAATTTCCCTAGTGAACTCAAGATCATAGAAACTAGCACCAATATTCACATTTGAAACAACTGGAGGAACAAGAGCCACATTCATGTTACCAATTTGAATTCTGACATAATCAACATTATTCAGGCTATGTCTGTCAACAGCCAAAGTCCTTCCAACAGTGCTCCCAGCATAGACAACAACTGGGCAATTTCTGTTATCTATAGTGATTCCATTCACCTGAAACCAGGCAATGTCCAGATCACCAGTGGCTCCATAACCAGGAAACCAGGGAACAACCTTGACCACCACATTCTGCACAGTTCTGAGATTTGTCCTTCCAAAATGCACCCAAGCATCAATATCCCTAGCACTGGGAAAACGCATCAAGAATTTTTTGGCTGACATGGGCTTTGCATACCACCTCCAGTTGCAACTGACCCCAGCCCATTAAGTGAATTCATGCTCCAACTGAGTTGCCGAGACATCTCCTTCAAGTACTTCCACCACACCCTGGTAAATTTTCTTAGCAGGAGCAGCATTTCTTATATCAGGAATACCAAAGAAACCATTACCCGGAACAGCTACGCCCACAAAGGGAACTGCAACTTCCCAAGGTTGAGGTTCATAGAAGACAAATTTCTCAGTATGCACATCACCACAAATTCTACAAATATCTCCAGCCTCTAACACTTGATTTCTATTCTCTCTAAAGTGAACATTGCGCTCAGGGATGACAGCATTCACAGCCTCCCTACGCTCATCTTGATTCTGATTTTGATGGCGCACCTCAGTATGCCCATCATCATTTCTCAGATTCAGATTAGAAGCAGCTACAGAATTGTTAACAGGACCATCTCTTTGGTCGAACTCTCTATGCGAGTTATTGGCAGAGTTATCGGAATCCACCTCTCTCATTTCCGATCTATGAGCCCATCGATCTCTATTGTTCGGATTTGGATCAGCACGAAGGGCTAATCCAACCGGACGCTCTTGAGGAGCAATGGCACCCAAGCGGTTAGGATTGAAACGTACCTCCCGAGATTCTCTGCTGCAAGATCTGTTGCCGCGAGGATTGTAGCTCCCCCTGCGCTGATTCGCCTGGCGCCCGAAGTCGCGGCCACGCTGATCCCTCGGATCTGCCTCCTGGTCGTAGAGATCACGATGCTGATGAAGATCTTGAGCGCGATCTCGATTTCCCTCCTGGAAATCTTGACCCGCGCCTTGCTGGTACTGCTGATTTGATCTCGCCGCACCACCGTCAAACGCTCCCGCCGCAAAAACCACCAGGTGGCCTTCTCGGAGCGTAGTTAGGACGAGCAGGGTACTGAGGAAGACATCGGCGCTGAGCGAGCAACCGATGCGAAACTCCGGCTATCCCCGGACACCGTCCCCCGCCAAGAGGAAGGCTGAGCAGGGCGAAGAATCGACGGTCTGATCTCTCTATCAACGAAGACAACCCTAGGAGCTCCCGCCGCTCTCCCTCGGTCCCAGATGTGTTGGAAGCGCGAGATCTGAGGACGAGGCTGAGACTGCGAGGAGATAACCCTAGCGGTTTCGGCTCCACCCGAGCTCGGATCCGGACACGTCAATGGCGCACACGTGGCCGCCATTGGAGGAGGGATGTCGGCAGGTCGATCAGCAGGTCGATCCAATCCATCCCGACCCAGCCCGGAATTGGAGCAGGCCGAAACCAGATCCAGCGGAAAGAGCGCCCTAGGCCCCAGCGCCCTATGCGGTCTCAAAGGAGACCGGCCTAAGCGAGAAGGAGCGATCGGCGAAGCCCAAATATCACCAACCTCCGCGTGGTAGAACGGAAAATCAATGGATGTTCCCGCCTCGATCGATTTCACCGGATCCACCTGACGAACATCCACCGCGATACCTTCTCGATCAAGCAATACCAAGCGTCTCTCAACGTGTCGAAGAATCAAACCTCCCTCGAGCCGGGTATCCGATCCAGGGATCGAGTACGTAGCGGTCCATCGTGACAAAATCCGAGAACCCGGCCATGGAGGTCACCCTAACCCTAGCGAGACGTCACGAGAGCTCTTCGACGCGGCCATCCCAGCCAAAACTATAACTGAGTGCCCTCGAGCTCATGGTCAAGGTTCGATTTTCCCCCAGATTTAGCTCCCCCTCTATGTCCCGGTGGTGGCGCAGCCGGCCGGCATGGCTCTGGTGAGCGGGTACTTGACCTGGTGCGACTGTTCCTGGAGGCGGATGGCATGCTCACGCCGTCGGCCATCATGGCCGACGCCATCTCCAGCCCCGAGTACGACGACCTCCAGGTGCCATTGCTAGGGCCGCGAAGTACTATTGGCAGGGGTCCTGCGCCGTCGCCACCGACGTGTTGCTCTGCGCCGCGCAGCTCGCCGACCAGGTCGCCGCCCGACTCTCTGGCTCCGCCTGCCTGGTACCCAGGTACGTACGGCGCCGCCCTCCTCTCTCCGGCTCATGCTTTTAGCTGATTTGTTGAATCTGTCAGTTTGTGCTACCTAGTAGTGGTATATGCTGCTCTGCGCGTGGAACTACTGCTATTGATATCTTAATTCTGAAACCATCTCTGTTCCTTACACCAAATGTTCCCAGTGCACTAGTTATTGTCAGCCTTTTACTTCCTCTTATCTTATGCGTAGTGTTTCTAGATCACATGCTGCGTGTTTATCAACAGTGCAAAGGGATGTTGTCTGCGTGTTGACAGGCCATTGATATCTCAATTCTGAAACCAACTCTAGCACTGTCCAAAATAAGTCCGTTTTCTGGTGCATTCTGCATTGTTGTTAGACTTGAATCTAGGAATGTCCTAAGTAACTTTTCCATTTTATAGTTCAGTGATTTTTGACTGCTTCTGAGATCCAACCTTTCTTGTAATAATTCAGAGCCAACATGATGAGATGCAGGCAAAGTTTTTTGAGGAACGAACTACCCTTGAAGATAAGTACCAAGAAGCTGTATGAACCATTGTATACAAAGGTACACTTACTCTTCATGCTTTATTATGTTTCAGGGGAATATGTAAAAATAGTTAACCTCTGCCCATTTTCTCAAAATAGCAGCTAACTAACTGAACATTATTCAGAGACTAACAAACTGAAGCTTGTAAACAGAAGCTATCTGATGGTGTTGTGTGTATGCAGGGTCGAATAATTGTTGTTTCTATCCTCAAATTGAGAGAAGTCCATATTACCCCCCTAAACTTGTCTCAAAGTTCACATTTCAACCTTTAATTCTTTTTTTAACACTATTTCAACCTTTAATTCTTAATTGGTTCAACATTCACACATGTACTTTGAAAACCGTTCAGAATACACCCATCCACCCTTTCAATAGATTTGTAACCGATTTTTATTGCCATATCAACCGGTTTTTTCAGTATGAGAACACAACTGTACGTATCTCCTCGAATCATGCACGAGAAAGAAATTAGTCACCATGTCCCTTGCGTAAAACAAAGACTCCACAAACCTAGCCTGTCACATTCGTCTGTTCATACGTTGTCTCTGCCGAGGCAGCCGGCAGCCCGCTGCCCCTGCCCAAGACGCCCGCCAGCCCCTGCCCAGGTCGCCGGCCCTGCCTAGGCTGCTAGGACTGTTCCTCCGCCGATCGACACCAACAGGCAACAGCCTGTACGTAAATTGGTGAGTGCGCACTAATCAACAGCTGACCTCCCTGAACATATATATATGCACGTAATGGTGATCTGGGGCTCTGGGCAGAACCACCGCGGCGCCCTGGGCACAGTGTCGGCCTGGCTGGGGCATGGCGCCGTCAGCAGACGACGGCCGTCTCGAGCACGGCAGCGGCGGAGGATGGCCTGGCAGGGCATGGCAGCGGCGATAGACGACGACCATCTAGAGCACGGCAGCGGCGGATGACGGCATGGCAGGGCACGACATCGGCGACAGACGGCGGCGGCCTAGCAGGGTCAGCCGCGAGCAGGCTACGAGCAGGCTACGAGCACGGTACCAGCTACACATACAATGAGCTATACAAATACACGTACATGTACGATGACCTGGCAATCAAAATCGGTTAAACTCTGTGGAAATTAGTGGAAGGGTGTATTCTAAACGGTTTTTAAAATATAGGTGTGAAAGTTGAACCAAGTGAGAATTGAAGGTTGAAATGTGAACTTAGAGACAAGTTCGGGGGGGTAATATGGACTTCTCTCCCTCAAATTCAGGCTCTATTTATTAGCATTCTGTCTGTAGGGTGATAAAACTAATTACTCATGATAAACTAATAATGGATGCAAACTGAAAATGCCATGAATTTTTTTATTAGCATTCTGTTTGTAGGGTGACTTCAGATACACTGTTCAGTTCAGGAGTAGTATGCTTGTACTGATGCATGAGCTAGTACTATGCAAAAAAGATTAAAATTCTTCTACAGACCACAATCCTTCTATAGCTGTGTCTTGTTTCTCAAGTAAGTTAAGATGTTAGGGCTGTTAATTGATGACTTCACCAGCATCCATTTATCACATAGAGGCAGAAGCTACAATGCTGGCATCACTCATTTATGTCAATTATTTAAACTGAGTGTGGTTTGTTCTGCAGCCAATGAGCATGGTCTTGCCAGCAGTGGTTGGTTTCAAGTTATCAGGGAAGCTGAGGAATGGAGTTACTCCCACAGACTTGGTTCTAACAGTAACTCAAATGCTTAGGAAACATTGGATCTCTTGTTTCTTTGAGCCGCATTATACAACTCGGTGGTATCATATCCTCATTGCAGGTGCTTTTTTGTAATGGAATGACTGAGTGTCCTCATTACTCATTAGTTTGCTATTGAAACACATATAGGATATAGTACTAGCTTGTCATATCCTTGATGCCGCATGCATAATCCATGTCTATTGCAATTGCGTCATCCTTAATAAAATGTTGATGAGACTTTGTTTTTTTGCATTGTTCATCACCCTGATCTTGTTTTGATATGTATAGCATGCTACTGCTTACCTAACTGTCAGCGTGTTTTGTGTAATAACATCATTGTTTTATGGTTCAAGGAAGTTGGACCTTTGCTGGTGCCACAAATGGCTCATCTAGATATCTTGAGTTCGTGACATCTAAGGGTGACCCGTCTTGGAATTATTGAGTACACTTACAAAGATAAGTGGGGTATACTATGTTCACGTAAGTAAGCTCCTTCCTAATTCAGCTCCTAATCTGAATTCATTGTGTGGCAGCAATCTTGGGTGCGCTGTTCAGTTGAACTGAAACTGAACTTGTTTCTTTGCAGTTATGAGAAGGCGACCTCACCATGATCGACCTAGGCTCGAGGAGGCCGGAGGGAATGGGAGCAGGGGCATGGGGACAGCAGCGTCAGGATGTCAGCGCTGGAGACGGGGCCGGAGAAGCTGCTCCCATGGTGTGCGAGGGCGGCTACCTGTGCGGTTGAGGAGCAGCCATGGCTTGTGAGGGCGTCTGCGGCCGGCCCGGCGGAGGAGGTGGCCATCTCGGCTGGCGCGGCGGCGGCATAGCGAGGGACGGGACGAGGAATGGCTGGAGGCCCGTGAGAGCGAGGAGCTCCGCCTCGGCCTCCCGCTCCATGGCGCTCGCAGCGGCTGAGCACGGGATCGCGCTCCATGGCGCCTGACCTCTAGCGCGCGCGGCGGCTCACATCTAGCCCCATGGCTTCGGACTGGCGCTTCTGCCGCCGGAATGGCGCCTCCGTCTCCGTCCCCTGCTCGTGCCCCGGCCCCAACTCCGGCGGACGGCGGGGCAGCGTCGGGAAGATCTCAAATTGATTTTCCAATTTCTGGCCTTATTAGACAGGGTTTTAATTGTGTAAGGACTTTATTGAAAAATTCCATTTGTATTGACAGCGCATCACTTAATTCGGGACGGAGGGAGTAAGTTTTCGGGAAAAATATGCGCGTCAGCGCGTGGAGTCATAACTTCGGTTTGTAAGGAAAACTGGAAAAGCAAGTATGCCTGCCCACCGCTTGTGATATTAGCTCGAAGAGGGCAGTTGTTATGGTGGTGCTAGAGGGAGGGCGCAAGAGGGCCGGCCGGGGACCTTGCCCACGGCCGGTGGCAAGAGGGAAGGGATTTCCTTCTTAATTCTTGCTTGATTAGATTGATACATCTCCTCTCCTTATATAGAGAGGTTTACTTGACTCCCAAACAAGGCTTACTTGACCCCTAAGCAAGTGACCCTTATCTCTAATTAACCCTAAGACTAATGGGCTATACTGCCAGCCCAGGCCCATGACGTACTCTAACACTACACCCCACCTAGACATGCAGCTCGTCCTCGAGCTGTAACCTAACCAACTTATAACAATGACTCGACGCGACACAAACCTCACACCTAAAAATAAGCCTTTTACATCTCGGCTTGGTTTATTACTCTCAATCTGAAATGGGCTGGGACGCTCTATTTTGGACCCCTTAACAAAAAGTGGACACCATCCGCACGACGTACGTGCACGTGTACAGCCACCTGGATCCCATGGACACCATCTGGACAAACGGAGTGCATGTGTACGGCCACCTGGAAGAGGTCGCAAGAGCGACCAGCGGAGGCGCCCTCGCGGTGGCCGGCGGCGGAATGCAGTGGTGTTACGCGGTGCACTCCTGTCGAGGAGGGGTGCGCCCTCCCAACCGCCGATCTCGCAGACTTTGAGGTCGCTGCACATGGGGAAAACAGGATGCCCGCCGCTCGTGGGGGAAACCGCATGCCCAAGAGCCCCGACGCAGCGGACGAGATCGAGGTCCTTGGCGCAGCGAAGGGCAACTTGGAGGAGCGGCAGCTGCAGACCACGCATCTCCCGCACACGCCGGCGCGCTAGGAGGCCGCGCGCAGCAGCCTGCAGCCTCACCGCCGCCGACACGTGGCGGGTAGCGATCCAAGACGGAAGCGGTGACGGCGAGGGTGGGAACCGGACTTGTTGGATCAGAACTCCCGCCGGCGCGGTCGTAGCTGGCCCGGGGCTGAGTGGCAGCGGCGGCTGCTGTAGCAGGGCCATGGCCGCGACGGGGCCCGCGAGGGGCTGGGACGGCCACGGCAACCAGGGTGGGGTGGTGGCGGCGGAGACCGCCAGATGCGGCGGCTGCCACGGCAGGAGCAGCGGCCCGGTGGTGGTGGCTGGTGGCGCGGCCGGCTGGGACGGCCACGATAACCAGGGCGGGGTAGTGGCGGCGACCGCGGCGGAGACCGCCAGATGCGGCGGCTGCCACGGCAGGGGCAGCGGCCCGGTGGTGGCGGCCGGTGGCGCGGCCGGCGGCGGCCCGTAGGGCCTGGCCAAGTAGAGGTGGATCTCCTGGACCGCGGTGGCGAGATCGCGGAGGGCTGCGGTCATCTCCACCGGGGAGAGAACGGCGGGGGCGTCGGAGTGCGGCGGCGGCGGGTGGGTGGGAAGAACTCGGTAGAGGGCTGGACATGATCGAACCCGGGAAAGCTGATACCAAGTGTTATGGTGGTGCTAGAGGGAGGGCGCAAGAGGGCCGGCCGGGGACCTTGCCCACGGCCGATGGCAAGAGGGAAGGGATTTCCTTCTTAATTCTTGCTTGATTAGATTGATACATCTCCTCTCCTTATATAGAGGTTTACTTGACTCCCAAGCAAGGCTTACTTGACCCCTAAGCAAGTGACCCTTATCTCTAATTAACCCTAAGACTAATGGGCTATACTGCCAGCCCAGTCCTATGACGTACTCTAACAGCAATGCCGCCCACAGAGTACTAGATGGACCTTGCGCGCTTTGCTGCGCCGTTCTTTACTTTTGTCGTTCAATTTGTGCGTGTTACATCTATGCCTTTGCCTTCATGTGTTATAGCAGAAAGATGATGAAGGCATAACCTTACTAATCGGTCTAAATTTATGCAAATAAAAACACTCCTATTGGCAAAGTATTACACCCATCAGGAACATAAAATGGACTAAATGGTGAATGTGTATACACAACTAAACTCTGATACAAAATGTACCGGAAGATACCATATATAACACACAAAAATTAAAAGCTAGCAGCGTATCAAACTACCAACTCCTGGAAGCACGTGAACATAAAGTCCCTGACAAAAGATATTCACTAAACACCAGCTGAAGATATATCCTTTTCTCATACTTCTGCTGTGTGACTGAACAGAGCATTAAACGGGACCCAAGCACTTCAAGCGGCATGTTGTATAGCGAAGGAGAATATCAGATACATGTACATGCAAAGTCCACATAATAATTCTAGCAGAAAGGACAAATAATATCTACCATATTTTTTTGCAGCTATTTATATTTACTGATGATCATGTATACACGACACATCTGCGACTTGTCTATAATCACATCTTCTTGGTTTTTTGTACATACATATTTTTATGGTATAGGAGTAGAGAAACAAACGTAAATTAAGTACAAAATAGCCAGGTTGAGCTTTTAATCACAGTCACAAGAGTTCAGCCTTGTCGCTGGCTGGCTCTGCACCGGCAAAACACCTCTGGTTGAACGCTTGCTCGCCCCAGTACCTCAGAAATCATTTTGCCAATAGTTGCACCATTTATCAAATAACTAAAATTTTCAAACACGCATCATATTGCCTAAAGCAAAGCAGCAAAACTCCTAAGCTAAATTGCTCGGGTAAATTACCTGAAACCCAGCAAACAACACCCACGCTTACCAATTGGAACGCGGACTTCAGATTTTATCCAAGCCCTCCAAATGGCCTGTTGTATAGAGAAAGGGAGTATCAGATAAATCAGTGTTATACTTAACCTTTTATCCACAACTTGATAAATCTGAAGGCCTACGAATGAAGTCTCAAATAATGAACATGTTTTTTTAGCTATACGGCTTGAAGGCTTTGATTTACTTATGCAGTAAGAGATTGGAACGCTACATTTTCAATATATCATTGTTATGTCAAAAGACCCTAAAACATAAGTTAATAATTATAAAAGAAATGAGATCATAGAAAAAAATATTTACCTCTAAGGAATCAAAAGTTTGTCATGCTTCCTTCAAATGAAACCAACTCAAGCCTTATATTTTGGGAAACAAGTGTATGGCAAAAGATAAAAATCATGTGAAGACTAAAATGCATGAACATTTGTCCCACTACTAAGGATACATCAAATTTCATGGAGTAAAGACACCATTTTTTCTATTCAAAATATCTGGTTTTTTTTTTTACGTTTTAGAAGCTCCAGAGTGTACTTTCTCTTTCAATATGTTTACTCATTCGACTCTTTCATTTAAACAAATTAGATTCTTGTCCAAAAATCATCTGAAGATTATATCCATTTATCGCGGGCTGTACTTTCAAGCAAAGAAGCTAGTAGACTGCTAAATAAAGAAGAGATAGTGTATTAGAACATCACGGTACCCAAATTTTCATATTTCTACGAATTACAAACAAACTGGCTCTCATGCCTGTTCACCAATATGTGTAGCAACTATCCTGCAGGTGGAATAACAGAACATGATCTTTGTTGTATTTTGATTCTAGTCCAACAGTTCTTAGCACGATGTAAAGGTGGGATGCTGTGTGTAATTAATAAAAGCAAAAAAAAGGTATCAACTTCCCCTCAAGAACGGGTCCATAGCCCGAGATTAACATTTTTTTTTCGAGAACGCGTAGGAGATCTGCGTGCCTTTATATTAAGCTCGAAAAGGAGGAAGGAAGTTTGTTACAAGCCCGGAGGCTCCACCCACGGCTAGACCATCTACGTTACATCTCTCACAGAGATGTAACATTTTAATGGCATTAGGAGAAGAACGACAATATGATACACACCATTAAACTTCAAAGGCGAAGTGCTCTATAGTTATGAGCTACTCTGTAGTGTCTTAAGATAATGACTTCGAATAATAGAGCGAATCTATACAACGTATATATCTAAAATCACTAAAGTTGCCATACACAATTAGAATATCGTGAGGTGAAATACGCCTTTATCAGCGTTCCAAAATGCATGATTAAGTGAGATGTTTTTGATGTTTCTAGACTAATCAGACATATTAAAAAATAATAGTAAGTTGTTGCGGCAACAGGTTGCATACACGGTAGCTCTGGTACTACGGTTTGTTCCTCTGCTCAAATTCATTGGATCCAAGTTAATTTGATGTTGAGAAGGGAGGCAACAGACTTACAGACCTGCTGTATTATGCCTCCTCGATACATCAGTTCTGCAACTATACAGTCAGGGCGGGCCCTGCAGAAGACGCATTGCTGCTGGCTGAAGCAGACGGAGGGAGGGCTTGACGGCGGTGCTTGGAGGACGCTGTGGCCGGCGTCATGCTGCAGAAAGCAGAGGAGGCGGAGATACAGGAGCACCACGGGTGAGGTCGGGGATGATCTTCTTGTCGAGGAAGCGGGGCGAGAGAGAAGGGAGGCCAGAGCGAGCATGCTCATGCGCGACTGGGGAGGCGCCGGGGTCGCAGGTGGTCTGGTGGCAGGCGACACAGCTGCCGGCGCGGAGCAGGGGAAGGAGGCGGGACGTAGGCGTCCGTCTTGGAGCGGTCCGATTAGGAGGGTGGCGAGTTGGGTTGTCCCGAATCCGATCCAATCGACCGCATGGTGGCGGCGACAGCGCAGAAATCGAGATCGAGGAATCAAGGCGTGGGGGAGAGGACTGGTCTCAACTCCCGCTCTGTAGCCTGGATCAGAGGAAAAGACTCAACGGGAGTAAGATTGTGAGGAGGGAAGTTGAGGCGGCGGCGGAGGCTAATCTATTACCTGGTAGGCTGGTAGTTGAATGCCCAGCTCGCAGGGGACACCGCTCCCAAGTGCAAGGATGTCGATGGTCTCACCTCCTCTCGCCTGACCCCAGCCGTCTTGTCTAGCGGAGGAGACGTGAACCGCCTCCACGTTTTGCGACTTCATGTTAAAGAGAGACGATATATCGGCACTATGTACTCAATAACTACCGACCTAGATAGAACAACAAAGCAAAAAAAAACGACCGTCGACAGCGACCGACAAAACACCTACGAACACGATAGCGACGCGCAGATCACTCACTAGCCCTTAATTCTAAGGAGCTTGGAGCTCCTTAGGGATAAGAAGAGGTACAGGGGGTCGGGGAAGAGAGTTTTTATTCAGCACATAGCAGAATATAGCTACAAACAGAAGAGCTGGTCTGTCCGGAGCCAAGAACCGGCCCGACCAAACGCACTGGTCTTCTCTCGAACACTGTAGGATGTCATTAGCAGATGACGAGCGAGAGTTCAAGACCTTTTCGTTCCGAGCTTTCCAAATGTTCCAGAGAAGACCGGCGGTAGCAGCATGCCAGATTGCCAGATGTGAGTCGGGGTGTCGACGCCAAGGCGATGCCAGAGGGTCGCAGGCTCGCAGCAATGCTTGAAGCGAACGACAAGTGCCGACCTGTTTTCTCAGCAGTCAGCTCCACAGTTCTCGCACGCAGCGGAGGTGGCTCAGCTTATGAAGAAGAGGTTGCCGCCACTACAGGAATGAGCAAAGACGCCGACGGCCGACCCCTACGCCGACGGCCAAATGTCGGTGCCGTCGGCGTAGGCCGCCTCCAGGATAGCCCGCGAAGGAGACCGTCGGCGTAGCGTTGCCCTCGGCGTAGGAGCCTGTACGCCGATGGTCACCCTCGGCGTCTACAGGCCGTCGGCGTATAAGGCTGCCACGTGTCCCCGTTGGCTAGGGCAAACCGGGGATGTAACGGCGTCATCTCTATGCCGACGGCCACCCTCGGCGTCTAATGGGCCGTCGGCGTATGGATGATCTACGCCGAGGGCAGCCGTCGGCGTCCGGGAGGCCGTCGGCGTATAGCCATTTTCTGAATTACTTTCTTCCATATTGTTCGTGCTTATTTGTTTATTAGTAATTATAATTTAAACATGGTTATATTGTTTACTAATTGGAAAAATTTGTATCCTCCGAATAGCAGTCTCTACGCGTCTGCATGAAATAACGCGCGTTGCAAATCTTATCTCTCACAGCGAGAGGTCGACAAATTGTGTAAGTGTTACCGCATGCATGTGAGTGAATTTTTTGTCTCACATATTTTGGAGAAGTTGTTAAAGATTACATGCTTTTCCGACACCGAAGTGCGGTAGTGTTGAAACCATTTTATCGTGGAGCTAGGGTTTCCCGGTCTAGGGTTAGGCCGGATAAAGACCACCGGAGTATCATAAACCCTAGGAAACTTGCATGCATGGGCCCAACCTTTGCTTTCCATGTATATATATTCTAAACAAATCAAAATAAAGCAGAAGATCCATCGGCGAGGCCTCGTACGGAGAAAGCTATAGGGGTAGATCTCCGGACCCCCTCGGTCTAGGGTTTCGCAGGATAAAGACCACCGGAGCATCGTCCACCGTAGGAAACATGCATGCATGTGTCCCTAACATATGTGTATAGGTGTGACCCAAGGTTGGTACATGCAATACATATAGGTCCCGGGCATGGCCTTCTCCAGAAACATGGGCTGTTAACACTTGGTGAAATCTAGGATCTTTACGTGGAAACTCCTGCTACAGGTCTATCGGAACCTATTTCATGGTAAAGTGGGCCCAACATTTGCTTTCCATGTATATATGTCCTAAACAAACCAAAATAAAGCAGAAGATCCATCGGCGAGGCCTCGTACGGAGAAAGCTATAGGGGTAGATCTCCGGACCCCCTTGGTCTAGGGTTTCGCAGGATAAAGACCACCGGAGCATCGGAACCCGGCGAAAACTTGCATGCATGTGTCCCTAACATATGTGTATAGGTGTGACCCAATGTCAGTACATGCAATACATATAGGTCCCGGGCATGGCCTTCTTTAGAGACATGGGCTGTTAACACTTGGTGAAATCCAGGATCTGTACGTGGAAACTCCCGCTACGGGTCAACCGAAGCCCATTTCATGGTAAAGTGGGCCCAACCTTTGCTTTCCATGTAAATATGTCCTAAACAAACCAAAATAAAGCAGAAGATCCATCGGCGAGGCCTCGTACGGAGAAAGCTATAGGGGTAGATCTCTGAACCCCCTCGGTCTAGGGTTTCGCAGGATAAAGACCACCGGAGCATCGTCCATCGTAGGAAACATGCATGCATGTGTCCCTAACATATGTGTATAGGTGTGACCCAAGGTTGGTACATGCAATATATGTAGGCCCCGGGCATGGCCTTCTTCACATACATGGGCTGTTAACACATGGTGAAATCCAGGATCTGTACGTGGAAACTCCCGCTACGGGTCTACCGGAGCCTATTTCATGGTAAAGTGGGCCCAACCTTTGCTTTCCATGTATATATGTTCTAAACAAACCAAAATAACACAGAAGATCCATCGGCGAGGCCTCGTACGGAGAAAGCTATAGGGGTAGATCTCCGGACCCCCTCGGTCTAGGGTTTCGCAGGATAAAGACCACCGGAGCATCGTCCACCGTAGGAAACATGCATGCATGTGTCCCTAACATATGTGTATAGGTGTGACCCAAGGTTGGTACATGCAATACATATAGGTCCCGGGCATGGCCTTCTCCAGAGACATGGGCTGTTAACACTTGGTGAAATCTAGGATCTGTACGTGGAAACTCCCGTTACGGGTCTATCAGAGCATATTTCAGGGTAAAGTGGGCCCAACCTTTGCTTTCCATGTATATATGTCCTAAATAAACCAAAATAAAGCAGAAGATCCATCGGCGAGGCCTCGTACGGAGAAAGCTATAGGGGTAGATCTCCGAACCCCCTCGGTCTAGGGTTTCGTAGGATAAAGACCACCGGAGCATCGGAACCCGGCAAAAACTTGCATGCATGTGTCCCTAACATATGTGTATAGGTGTGACCCAAGGTCGGTACATGCAATACATATAGGTCCCGGGCATGGCCTTCTTCAGAGACATGGGCTGTTAACACTTGGTGAAATCCAGGATCTGTACGTGGAAACTCCTGCTACGGGTCTACCGGAGCCTATTTCATGGTAAAGTGGGCCCAACCTTTGCTTTCCATGTATACATGTCCTAAACAAACCAAAATAAAGCAGAAGATCCATCGGCGAGGCCTCGTACAGAGAAAGCTATACGGGTAGATCTCCGAACCCCCTCGGTCTAGGGTTTCGCAGGATAAAGACCACTGGAGCATCGTCCACCGTAGGAAACATGCGTGCATGTGTCCCTAACATATGTGTATAGGTGTGACCCAAGGTTGGTACATGCAATATATGTAGGCCCCGGGCATGGCCTTCTTCACATACATGGGCTGTTAACACTTGGTGAAATCCAGGATCTGTACGTGGAAACTCCCGCTACGGGTCTACCGGAGCCTATTTCATGGTAAAGTGGGCCCAACCTTTGCTTTCCATGTATATATGTCCTAAACAAACCAAAATAAAGCAGAAGATCCATCGGCGAGGCCTCGTACGGAGAAAACTATAGGGGTAGATCTACGAACCCCCTCGGTCTAGGGTTTCGTAGGATAAAGACCACCGAAGGATCGAAACCCGGCGAAAACTTGCATGCATGTGTCCCTAACATATGTGTATAGGTGTGACCTGATACGTCTCCAACGTATCCATAATTTTTGATGCTCCATGCTTGTTTTTACACCATTTGCCTAATGTTTCGTTACACTTCGTGGCACTTTTATGCATTTTCTGGAACTAACCTATTAACAAGTCGCCACAGTGCCAGTTCCTTGTTTTCTGCTGTTTTTGTGTTTCAGAAAAGTTACACAAGAAATATTCTCGGAATTGGACGAAACCAAAGCCAGCCGTCCAGATATTTCACGAAGCTTCCAGAGAACCGAAGAGGAGACGGAATGGGGCCACGAGGGGCCCTCACACCAGGGCGGCGCGGCCTGGCCCCTGGCCGCGCCCCCTATGTGTGAGGCCGCCTCGGTCCACTCCTGACGATGCCCCTTCGCCTATAAAGACCCCCCGACGGGAAAAACCTAAGTACCCGATCAATTTTCCAGAAACACATCGCGATCCGCCGCCGTCGTTGACCCGAGATCGGGAGGGTCCAGAAGCTCTTCCCGGCACCCTGCCGAAGAGGGGAATCGCCACCGGAGGTCTTCTTCATCGCCATGCTTGCCTCCAGAGCGATGAGTGAGTAGTCTACCTTGGACTATGGGTCCATAGCAGTAGCTAGATGGTTGTCCTCTCCACCATGTGCTTCATGTTTAGATCTCATGAGCTGCCCTACATGATTGAGATCACTGTTATGTAATTCTACATGTTTGGTTTGTTGGGATCCGATGAATATTGGTGTTATGATTGAGTTGCTATACTGAAATATATCTTATGTTATCTCTATGTTGTTTATGATCTTGCATGCTCTCCGTTGTTAGTAGCTATCTTGGCCGAGTAGTTGCTAGTGACTCCAAGAGGGGGTATTTATGCTCGATAGTGGGTTCATGCCTCTATTTAATCTGGAGGAGTGACAGAAACCTCTAAGGTTGTAGATGTGCTGTTGCTACTAGGGAGAAAACAACATTCATATGCTCGAGGGCATATGCTTTGTTTACATTACACACTTTGCTTAATGTAATTATCTGTTGTTCGCAACTTAATGCTCATGGGGTGTTCGGATGATATCCCCGGGAGTGGATTATTAGTCATAGATGCAGTTGGATGGCGGTCTATGTATTTTGTTGTAATGCCCAGAGTAAATCGCATAGTGATCTTCTTGACATATCACGTTTATCTTTATTCTATCAATTGCCCAACTGTAATTTGTTTACCCAGCATGTGTTATTTATCTTATGGAGAGACACCATTAGTGAACTGTGGACCCCGGTCCTATTTCCATCATATTGCTATCACCTGTTTACTTTACTCGCACTGTTTACTTTACTCGCATACTTTCACTGTTTTCCACTCGATACGCTCATACCCTTTGTTTCAAGCAAACCGGTGAGATTGACAACCTCATTGCAAGTTGGGAACAAAGTACTTGGTTGTGTGTGTGCAGGTTCCACGTTGCCGCTCGCAAAGAAAAGCTTGGACGAGCCGCCTTATAAATTGTCCGGAGCTGTCGCAAAGCTTGCAAGCATCACCTTCAGTTGTTCTGTCTGCTCTTCTCCTGATCGACATACCTTGGTTTCTTACTGAGGGAAAAGACTTGCTGCTGTGCTCATCATACTTTCCGCTTGGAGTTCCCCAACTGCCTGGCCATAATAATCATCAACTACACGCCAAACATCAAGCCCTTTTCTGGCGCTGTTGCCGGGGAAGAAGTGGAAGAGCTCTGCAAGGGGAGTTTTTCGCACGCACATCCTTTACTTTGTTTATTGTTTTGCTTTACTTTATTTTTACTTGCATCTTTTTATCAAAAATACAAAAAAAAATAGTTCCTACTATAGTTGTTATTTTTGTTGGTCTGTTATTGTCTTGCTTTATCATGCTTTCTATCAATGGTTGGTTTCTTTGAAACTAAATCTTTTTGGCAAGGTGGGTTCATGGAAGAGCAGCAAAATTATTATGAGGAACACCGCTTGTCACAAAAAGGGAAACACTTATGGGAACAAATCAATAGATTGTATATCATTGCTAGAAACGTGTGCTCTACTTATAATGTTACTTATTGCTTTGATAGATCTTGTTGCTGTAGGAGGTATAAACACCTCCCTTTTCAATGTGAGTATAATGATGATGTTACCATATCTTCTTATATTAATGGAAATTATGACTTTTATGATGTGGAACAAATTAAAGAATTTATTGCTTGGAAGGGTGCATTCGAACTTGCTTATTTGCTTGAAAATACTGATGATGCACCTTATAAATATGAGGTTTATGATATACTTACATTTTGCTTTGATAATTACAAGGAAGAAAATGGCTATATTCTTAAATATCTTAAAAGATGCTCTCCAACGGAAGAGACTAATGCCTTGAAGGAGCCTATGGAAGAAGAAATTGCTGAAACTGGAAGCTCATTAGATGATCAAGAGGAGGAAGAATGCCCATGTCTACCTCCCAATAAGTGTAACTCTTTAACTAATACCTTATTTGATAGCCCTCCATGCTTAACAAAGGAGGATGAGTGTGATATTTATATTGTTGAGTTTGTTCATGATGCTACGGAAAATTATTATGAGAGAGGAAAATATGGTTGTTGGAATTCTCATGTTACTAAAACACCTCTCTTTATATTAAAAGTTCCAAAGTTGCTCTTGTCTTATCTACCCATGCTTGTTACTATGTGCTTCTTTGATTTATTTTCTTACAAGATTCCTATGCATAGGAAGTGGGTTAGACTTAAATGTGTTTCATATTTGCTCCTTGATGCTCTCTTTTGCTTTAATTCATATTTCTTATGTGAGCATCTTCTCGAATTACTGAGCCTAGCTCAAAGGCGTTAAAGAAAAGCACTCTTGGGAGATAACCCAATGTTTTTACTTTCAGTTCTTTTTCTTTTATTTGAGTCTTGGAAGTTATTACTACTGTAATAACCTCTCCTTATCCTTTTTATTTCGTTTTTGTGCCAAGAGAAGCCTCTCATTTGAGTGAGGTAAGATTTGGGGATGTTGCTGTCCTGAAACAGTTTTTGGTGCTGCACCATAAAAATTCGTGAAAATTCTCTGTATATCTTTTGGACCTGCGATTTCTTGTGCATATGCCCAGGTTACATCCAAACTTTCATTAGTTGAACACTTTTTGATTTGAGCAACAGAAAACCCCTTAACAATTTGACCTTTATCAGCTGTTCTGTTTTGACAGATTTCTGCCAATATTTGTGTTTGCCGCTTTATCGCTTTCTTTTGAGTTCTTTTGATCACGGAACTTTTGGGGAAGTTGCTAAAGTAGTATATACTTTATATGTGGTGGTTTTGGATTGAAACCTAAAGCAAAAGAGGTTGATTATATGTTATGCTTACACTAATGTTGCTAATAGATTTGTGTTTAGTTTTGTATGAAGGAAGTTTTCAAGTGTAGGGATTGGAGAATGATGAGATGAGTTGAAGAATGGACAAAAGCTCAAGCTTGGGGATGCCCATGCATCACCCCAATAAATATCCAAGAAGTACAAGCATCAAAGCTTGGGGATGCCCCCGAGGCACCCCTTCTTCATCGGCAAAAATCAGGTCACCTTTCAAGACACTATATTTTTATTGCTTCATGCATTATGTGTTTTTCTTGGAGCGTCAGTTGTTTTAGTTTTCTTTATTAGTTTTGTTTTGTTTGCTGCAATAAATGGTTGGACCCCAACAAATTTCTTTTGGAGAAGTTGCCTTGCTTTTCATTTGCCAAGAACGCTCTAGTTTTCATTCTTATCAAAAACCGAGTGTTCTTCTTTTTCTGCTACTGCTTTTGGTTTTCGTTTTCGCCTTGATTTACGTTCAGATCTTCTTATATTTATTTATTTATTTATCAAGGTGTATTTTTGCCTCTGGACCATGTTGGTTTTCCTCAAAAGAGTTGGATTAAAAAAGTTCAAATGGTGTTGGAAAAGAGAAAAAGCTTTATGCAAAAAAGTGGTACAAGAAGGAGCTTGTGTAGACTGCGGCTTAGGCTTTTTCATGTCATGCTTGATGTCTTTTTGATAGTATGCTTAGTGGTTTTGCTGTAGCATGAATTGTCTCAAATAACTGAGATTGCTTAATGAGCCTTTGAAAAAATCATGCGTTGTTTTTATCGTTTGGAAGCATTATTTTGGTTTTCTCCTTGATGCTTTATTTGGGTTGACTTGGCGCATGCTCACACATGTTAGACTCTTACAAAGTCGCCAATAGCCTCTATGATCATTTAGTTTTTGACTTTTGATGCCATCTTATGCTTCTTTTAATGTCGCTTTATCGCTTTGCATGATTATGGCCATTATTGCTCTCTTAGTTGGTCGCTCCCAGTCTTTTGCTAGCACTCGCCTTGTACTGAGTATGAGCTCTACTCGTGCATCCAACTCCTAAAAACCAAGTTTGCCAAAGTGTCCACCATACATACCTATTAGCAATTTACTATTCCAAGTAAATTTGACTTGCTTTTATTTACTCTTCAAATTGAACTCTTACCAGTGTTATGCGAAAATTGGTCAGTAAAGCTCTCACGAACCGGAAGACACACTTTACTTTTCTCATTCTTAAAAATTTGACATTGTGGTCTCTTATGTTGAGTTGTTATGCTTGCAAGTTGTAAGTTGGGAACTAGCCCAGCCATGCCGTCATGGGGCAAGCTTTCAACATTGCACTTCTTATTTGAGTTGATATCGTGATCTTTTGTTTATGGATGCCCGCGGTGTGAAATGAATTGGGAATCTTGCGGGGATCATGGAGTTTGTATATGTGTTAGGGAAACGCCTGGGCCGCCAATCTAAGCCATGCATAATTCATGGTGGAAATTTGTAGCATACCCATAGTGCATATTCAACGACGCATCTCAAAATAAAAAGCTAAACAAATGGTAAATAAAAGAGATGTCGAGGTGTTCATTGTCTGCTTGTCCTGTCATTTTGATGTGGGCTTGTTCCATATCATCGGGCACGGAGGTACCCCGTTGGCGGTTCTCGATAATACGTATATACTTATAATGACAAGAGCCTTGCTTGGGACTCTAAGTAAAATAACATGAGGTTTGGGTACTCGTATTCACGGGATACGAGGTTTTCAACTTATGATTTGTCAAGCATATGCATCATAATTGTTCTCACATTAACTTTAACCATTCAAGATGCTTATGATGGGGGCAATGAGAGCTCAAAGCCGGTAAGTACCATAATTTTTGAAGGTTATAAAACTTGCAATCACTGCTTCCCTCCGCGAAGGGCCTTTCTTTTACTTTTATGTTGAGTCACCACCTTCTATCTTTATGCACCATTAAGAGAGCATAGTTGTCATTCTTAGTATAATGTGCATTGTCCCAAAGTTTTCATTGATTGATTCATATTGTTGGTTTCACTTGTTCTCAAATTATTTGTATCTAGTCGCCCTCTTAAACTTGAAGGTGTCCTATGCATTGATGTTTTGCTCTCCATGAAGGACAAGCTGAAAACCATTTGTATGTTTGTAACGACCCGGAAAAATCCCTAATATTAGAATTTTCTTGTTATTTTCTTTTTCTCGTCATCGGGACGTCATGCATCATCATGCATATCTTACCTTGCATGTTTTTATTAAAACCTAGAATTATTTGGAATAAAATCTATTTTATTTTGAATTGTGTGGTTTTATAATAACCTTCCCCTTCTATCCTTTATTTTGGTAACCTCCAAAAGTATGTTAATAAAAATGTTCGAATTGTTTATTTAAAATCATATGTAAAATAAATCCTAACGTTTCAAATCTGACTTGTTTCAAACCTTGTTTTAATTCTATTCTAACCTTGCTTCCAATTCAAATTTCGAAAAGAATCTTGGCAAAGGTTGCAGCCAGTCTTCTGGCCTATCTCAACTCTAACTCCACGTCCCCTGTGTGTCTTTTTCTGAGAGCAAGCACGAGAGGAGCGTGAGCTCCCTGTCAACATCACCTGCTCACTATCTCCTCCTTTTCCCTGGAGCATCCACGCCGAGCGCGTGACCCCTCCGTGCGAGCCCTTTTCCCCTTGGATTCTTTTCTTCCCCTCCACGAAGAGCAGCAAGAGCGACCACCGAACGCCGCCCCGCAGCCTTCCCGACCATGCCGTCGCCATGATCGACCTCAAGCCGAACTGAAGACACCAGGAGGGCGGACTCTTCCTCCTCTACCTCCTGGCACAAGGAATCACGCTGAGAGAAGCTGTATGCGACGCAATCTTCACTGACGTCCTCTTCGGCCGCCGTGCTCCGGTGAGTATTCCGGCCGTCCTCGAGTTTCCCCATTCTCCTCGACCCCTCCATCATTTTCTGGGTGAGCTCGCAAACCTCCCAGTGTCCTCCTTCCTCTCTTTTGTGCTTCGCTTTGTCCTCCCACCGTTGACCATCGTGTTCCACCACAGGAGCTCGTCGCATGCATGGTTCCCTTCGTCCCCAAGCCAAGCCCATGTGCCCAGGAGCTGCGCCTTACTTCCAGGAGTGTTCCCGCTGAAGCAATCGACCGGAACAGCTCAGCAAGCCTCGATTTTGTCCTCGACATCCATCAGGGTCCGCGCATCCGTCAGTTTCTTCAGGTTGAACTCAATCATCATGCCAATTTAACTGCTGGCTGCCTTATCTATTCAAACGTGTTTGATGGCCACAGTGGTCTGAGCCCTTTCCCCCGATCCTGCAGCCCTGAGTTCGAATCCCCTATGCCGCATGATTAAATCCACCCCTTTTTCTTATCTCTTTTGCTCAGATCCGACGTCAAATGGGCCCCAGCCCATCAAAGAATTCTCTGTCTGTCGGCGGCGCGCGACAGCTTCTATCCGCCGCTTTCCAGCTCAGGTCCAGCGCAGTTTCAACCAGCCCAGTTTCTGTTTTTTTTGTTCTGCAAGTATTTAAATCTTGCATAAATCATATCTTCTAAACCGTAACTCGGAATACAAAGTATTTTATATGTTTTTGGATCAAAAAAATGTGTAGAATATGAATTTGACATTCAAATACCCATTTTGCATCTTGCATCATGTCATGGCGTGATAGTTTGTATCTCATCTAATAAACAACATATGGAGCACTTGGGAAATTACCAAATATGGTTCCCCGCTTCATTTAATTTTTGTGTAGCTCACCCATGCCTTGTCTTTGCCATGATAATCAACATTTAAAATGTCGTGTAGTAAAACAACTTGAACCATATATGCGTGTGCCAGGATTCTGATTCCACTTAATTTGGATAAGTTGCATTGCATCATAATTGCCATGTCATACATACATACTTCACATGAGCATGCCGATTCTTTTACCATAGTAGTAAGTGTTGCATCCGCTGTTTGTTGTAGTAATTTGCTTCTTCCCGGATAGGACGTTTCGTGGTGATGTGAGCAACGACAAGTTCTTCAAGTGTTCTTCGACCATCTTTTCAGGCGAGCCCTTTTCTCTCTACCCATTTACACTTTTGCTCTCGCTAGCTCTGTATTCTAGCCTTGTATCGCAATGCTTTGTTCGAGTCACGTGTCCTATCCACCTATTTATCCAAAGCAAAGCCATAGAACCTTCCATACATCCTATTAACAGTGTGCTTGTTGTTCGAGTTGGCCGTGCGAGTCGTAGGCATCTTTAGGTTGTTGGAGTTGTTTTATCTTATTGGGTTGGGAAAGTTATCACATGCTCCACTTTTGGATATATGTTGTTGCAAATAATCATGGCTTACTTTATTGTTAATACTTAAAATTGAATTAAGCAGAGGCATCGGTGAGTCATTTTGCCAGTTTTCCGACGGCTCACTTGTGTCCCCTAGGACCCCGAGATCGCATGAACTGTTCCGAGACTGAGCGCTCTAACCAAGCGTAGGTACGTTTACGGGCTTCCTCTCGATCACTGTCGGAATCTACACACTTGTCCAGTGGCCACAACTAGTTTGAGGTTTTCCATTTGGTTCTTGCGTGCATGCAGCTCTTGTATCTTATGGTCCAATTTACTTTGGGGGAAGCCGTGGGTTCCTTGTAACCCCTTGTTTGCCTCTGCATGCACGCATAGGTTTGCGGCGTGAGCGTTTACCACATGCTGAAGCGGGTCGTCTCCCGTGGGTGGAGTCGGGCCTCTGAAGTCGTGCACGCAACAACTAGGTCCGTCTCAGAGATTCGGCCGGACTCTCGAGTGGGTTAAACTTAGTTAGGTGGCTTCCTGGACTTATTTGTAGTGAAGGAAAGTGCGAGTCGTGACTATCCTGATGGCGCACCCATTTTTATTAAGGGTGCGAGATTTGCCGGAAGGATTGATCGAACGTTTGGGTACATTTGGGCACCCCTGCAGGGTTAAATCTTTTCGAAAAGCCGTGTCCGCGGTTATGGACGACTTGGAGCTGTACTACTCGATCATAGAACAACTTGCACCTGCTATTTCAATACTAATAAACTTGTGTAGCAAGCTAGCACAACTAAAACAATAAACCTGCAATAAAACTTGTTAACTGTGTGAGTGCCTTTGATACTTGCTCCTTCGTTTGGTCACGAGGAGGTGATTCATCGGTTGAGTTATGTTTGGTGCTAGTTTCTAGTTGGTTACTTTTATGCGCTCTCTTATTTGATTGTATTTAGACGAAAGTTGTAGTGTGTCTCTGTAGTTTAGTGCTTTTGTTGCTGCTAAGTCCACCATATAGCCTGTAGGTGAGCACAGCTGAATTCCAGTCTCGCGAGTACATGCCTCGGTACTCACCCTCGTTTTTCTTCTTTTTCCTTTCTCTTTCTCCCTCCTTTTTCGGCAACCGATGGCCCGATCTTCACAGGTATGGGAGCGACGACGTTAGCAAGGTTACCCTTCCGGCTTGGCTTGGGCAGGGTTTGGACGCCATCGTTATCTTCAGGCCTCTTAGGCCCATTTGTATTCTTATCCGTACTCGGATGCTATTTGCTTTATGTATGATTTGGATCTTTGTATGTATTTGGATTCTTGACTCTCGGAGTCTTCATGGTTATATTATATATTCTTTTTGTGGGTTCCATCATGAACTTGTGTAACTGTTGCTACTCGATTCCACCCGCATCACGTGCACGCTCCAATGTGCACGAGGTGCTTGGTGGTGCGTTTCCAAAGCAACATCATGTAGATTGTGGCTTGATCGCTATAATCTGCAAGGTGCCATTTTTGGGGCGTTACAAGTGGTATCAAAGCCCAGGTTTTGTCGATACCCATGGGTCTAGTCTGCCTGTAGGATAACCTTGCCAACGGACATTGTTGAGTCTAGTGTCAAAACTATTTTGCTAAAAATGCGTTAGATAGTTCTAATTAGGTCTGCAATTTTACTCCTTGCCTATGTGCTTCTCTCCTCTTACCTTTGCGAGTTCTGTGTTCTCTCTCTTATCTACTTCTTTGAGTTCTAGGTTCCTACGTGGGTGGACGATTTCTTGCCTTTATCCTAACAGGTCCGTTCTTCGGGAGTTCATCTTCGTCAACGCGAGCAAGCATCACTTGTTGGTGGTGTCGAGAAGGAAACTCTTGTTAGTGGTGTCGCGGAGTTCGACATGGTGCTTGAAGATCCGATAGTCTAACAAACTCTTCTCCTACCTTAGCGTGGATCTCGGGGCGAGATCCCTTATTAGTGGTGTCGATTGTAACGACCCAGAAAAATCCCTAATATTAGAATTTTCTTGTTATTTTCTTTTTCTCGTCATCGGGACGTCATGCATCATCATGCATATCTTACCTTGCATGTTTTTATTAAAACCCAGAATTATTTGGAATAAAATCTATTTTATTTTGAATTGTGTGGTTTTATAATAACCTTCCCCTTCTATCCTTTATTTTGGTAACCTCCAAAAGTATGTTAATAAAAATGTTTGAATTGTTTATTTAAAATCATATGTAAAATAAATCCTAACGTTTCAAATCTGACTTGTTTCAAACCTTGTTTTAATTCTATTCTAACCTTGCTTCCAATTCAAATTTCGAAAAGAATCTTGGCAAAGGTTGCAGCCAGTCTTCTGGCCTATCTCAACTCTAACTCCACGTCCCCTGTGTGTCTTTTTCTGAGAGCAAGCACGAGAGGAGCGTGAGCTCCCTGTCAACATCACCTGCTCACTATCTCCTCCTTTTCCCTGGAGCATCCACGCCGAGCGCGTGACCCCTCCGTGCGAGCCCTTTTCCCCTTGGATTCTTTTCTTCCCCTCCACGAAGAGCAGCAAGAGCGACCACCGAACGCCGCCCCGCAGCCTTCCCGACCATGCAGTCGCCATGATCGACCTCAAGCCGAACTGAAGACACCAGGAGGGCGGCCTCTTCCTCCTCTACCTCCTGGCACAAGGAATCACGCTGAGAGAAGCTGTACGCGACGCAATCTTCACTGACGTCCTCTTCGGCCGCCGTGCTCCGGCGAGGATTCCGGCCGTCCTCAAGTTTCCCCGTTCTCCTCGACCCCTCCATCATTTTCTGGGTGAGCTCGCAAACCTCCCAGTGTCCTCCTTCCTCTCTTTTGTGCTTCGCTTTGTCCTCCCGCCGTTGACCATCGTGTTCCACCACAGGAGCTCGTCGCATGCATGGTTCCCTTCGTCTCCAAGCCAAGCCCATGTGCCCAGGAACTGCGCCTTACTTCCAGGAGTGTTCCCGCTGAAGCAATCGACCGGAAGAGCTCAGCAAGCCTCGATTTTGTCCTCGACATCCATCAGGGTCCGCGCATCCGTCAGTTTCTTCAGGTCGAACTCTATCATCATGCCAATTTAACTACTGGCTGCCTTATCTATTCAAACGTGTTTGATGGCCACAGTGGTCTGAGCCCTTTCCCCCGATCCTGCAGCCCTGAGTTCGAATCCCCTATGCCGCATGATTAAATCCACCCCTTTTTCTTATCTCTTTTGCTCAGATCCGACGTCAAATGGGCCTCAGCCCATCAAAGAATTCTCTGTCTGTCGCTGGCGCGCGACAGCTTCTATCCGCCGCTTTCCAGCTCAGGTCCAGCGCAGTTTCAACCAGCCCAGTTTATGTTTTTTTTGTTCTGCAAGTATTTAAATCTTGCATAAATCATATCTTCTAAACCGTAACTCGGAATACAAAGTATTTTATATGTTTTTGGATCAGAAAAATGTGTAGAATATGAATTTGACATTCAAATACCCATTTGCATCTTGCATCATGTCATGGCGTGATAGTTTGTATCTCATCTAATAAACAACATATGGAGCACTTGGGAAATTACCAAATATGGTTCCCCGCTTCATTTAATTTTTGTGTAGCTCACCCATGCCTTGTCTTTGCCATGATAATCAACATTTAAAATGTCGTGAAGTAAAACAACTTGAACCATATATGCGTGTGCCGGGATTCCGATTCCACTTAATTTGGATAAGTTGCATTGCATCATAATTGCCATGTCATACATATATACTTCACATGAGCATGCCGATTCTTTTACCATAGTAATAAGTGTTGCATCCGCTGTTTGTTGTAGTAATTTGCTTCTTCCCGGATAGGACGTTTCGTGGTGATGTGAGCAACGACAAGTTCTTCAAGTGTTCTTCGACCATCTTTTCAGGCGAGCCTTTTTCTCTCTACCCATTTACACTTTTGCTCTCGCTAGCTTTATATTCTAGCCTAGTATCACGATGCTTTGTTCGAGTCACGTGTCCTATCCACCTGTTTATCCAAAGCAAAGCCATAGAACCTTCCATACATCCTATTAACAGTGTGCTTGTTGTTCGAGTTGGCCGTGCGAGTCGTAGGCATCTTTAGGTTGTTGGAGTTGTTTTATCTTATCGGGTTGGAAAAGTTATCACATGCTCCACTTTTGGATATATGTTGTTGCAAATAATCATGGCTTACTTTATTGTTAATACTTAAAATTGAATTAAGCAGAGGCATCGGTGAGTCATTTTGCCAGTTTTCCGACGGCTCACTTGTGTCCCCTAGGACCCCGAGATCGCATGAACTGTTCCGAGACTGAGCGCTCTAACCAAGCGTGGGTACGTTTACGGGCCTCCCCTCGATCATTGTCGGAATCTACACACTTGTCCAGTGGCCACAACTAGTTTGAGGTTTTCCATTTGGTTCTTGCGTGCATGCAGCTCTTGTATCTTATGGTCCGATTTACTTTGGGGGAAGCCGTGGGTGCCTTGTAACCCCTTGTTTGCCTCTGCTTGCACGCATAGGTTTGCGACGTGAGCGTTTACCGCATGCTGAAGCGGGTCATCTCCCGTGGGTGGAGTCGGGCCTCTGAAGCCGTGCACGCAACAACTAGGTCCGTCTCAGAGATTCGGTCGGACTCTCGAGTGGGTTAAACTTAGTTAGGTGGCTTCCTGGACTTATTTGTAGTGAAGGAAAGTGCGAGTCGTGACTATCCTGATGGCGCACCCGTTTTTATTAAGGGTGCGAGATTTGCCGGAAGGATTGATCGAATGTTTGGGTACATTTGGGCACCCTTGCAGGGTTAAATCTTTTCGAAAAGCCATGTCCGCGGTTATGGACGACTTGGAGCTGTACTACTCGATCATAGAACAACTTGCACCGGCTATTTCAATACTAATAAACTTGTGTAGTAAGCTAGCACAACTAAAACAATAAACCTGCAATAAAACTTGTTAACTGTGTGAGTGCCTTTGATACTTGCTCCTTCGTTTGGTCACGAGGAGGTGATTCATCGGTTGAGTTATGTTTGGTGCTAGTTTCTAGTTGGTTACTTTTATGCGCTCTCTTATCTGATTCTATTTAGACGAAAGTTGTAGTGTGTCTCTGTAGTTTAGTGCTTTTGTTGCCGCTAAGTCCACCATATAGCCTATATGTGAGCACAGCTGAATTCCAGTCTCGCGAGTACATGCCTTGGTACTCACCCTCGTTTTTCTTCTTTTTCCTTTCTCTTTCTCCCTCCTTTTTCGGCAACCGATGGCCCGATCTTCACAGGTATGGGAGCGACGGCGTTAGCAAGGTTACCCTTCCGGCTTGGCTTGGGCAGGGTTTGGACGCCATCGTTATCTTCAGGCCTCTTAGGCCCATTTGTATTCCTATCCGTACTCGGATGCTATTTGCTTTATGTATGATTTGGATCTTTGTATGTATTTGGATTCTTGACTCTCGGAGTCTTCGTGGTTATATTATATATTCTTTTTGTGGGTTCCATCATGAACTTGTGTAACTGTTGCTACTCGATTCCACCCGCATCACGTGCACGCTCCAACGTGCACGAGGTGCTTGGTGGTGCGTTTCCAAAGCGACATCATGTAGATTGTGGCTTGATCGCTTTAATCTGCAAGGTGCCGGTTTTGGGGCGTTACATGGAAAGCAACCTCATCGCAAGTTTTGGGGCGTTACATGGAAAGCAACCTCATCGCAAGTTGGGATCCAACGTGCACGAGGTGCTTGTTTACTTTACTCGCACTATTTACTTTACTCGCATACTTTCACTGTTTTCCACTCGATACGCTCATACCCTTTGTTTCAAGCAAACCGATGAGATTGACAACCTCATCGCAAGTTGGGAACAAAGTACTTGGTTGTGTGTGTGCAGGTTCCACGTTGCCGCTCGCAAAGCAAAGCTTGGACGAGGCGCCTCATAAATTGTCCGGAGCTATCGCGAAGCTTGCAAGCATCACCTTCAGTTGTACTGTCTGCTCTTCTCCTGATCGACATACCTTGGTTTCTTACTGAGGGAAAAGACTTGCTTCTGTGCTCATCATACTTTCCGCTTGGAGTTCCCCAACTGCCTGGCCATAATAATCATCAACTACATGCCAGACATCATGACCCAAGGTCGGTACATGCAATACATATAGGTCCCGGGCTATAGGGGTAGATCTCCGAAATCGAGGATCTGTACGTGGAAACTCCCGCTACGGGTCTACCGGAGCCTATTTCATGATAAAGTGGGCCCAACCTTTGCTTTCCATATATATATGTCCTAAACAAACCAAAATAAAGCAGAAGATCCATCGGCGAGGCCTCGTACGGAGAAAGCTATAGGGGTAGATCTCCGAACCCCCTCGGTCTAGGGTTTCACCGGATAAAGACCACCAGAGCATCGTCCACCCCAGAAAACTTGCATGCATGTGTCCCTAACATATGTGTATAGGTGTGACCCAAGATTGGTACATGCAATACATATAGGTCCCGGACATGGCCTTCTTCAGAGACATGGGCTGTTAACACTTGGTGAAATTTAGGATCTGTACGTAGAAACTCCCGCTACGGGTCTATCGGAGCCTATTTCATGGTAAAGTGGTCCCAACCTTTGCTTTCCATGTATATATGTTCTAAACAAACTAAAATAAAGCAAAAGATCCATCGGCGAGGCCTCGTACGAAGAAAGCTATAGGGGTAGATCTCCGAACCCCCTCGTCTAGGGTTTTGCCAGATAAAGACCACCGGAGCATCGTCCACCCTAGAAAACTAGCATGCATGTGTCCCTAACATATGTGTATAGGTGTGAACCAAGGTTGGTACATGCAATACATATTGGTCCCGGGCATGGCCTTCTCCAGAGACATGGGCTGTTAACACTTGGTGAAATCCAGGATCTGTACGTGGAAACTCCCGCTATGGGTCTACCGGAGCCTATTTCATGGTAAAGTGGGCCCAACCTTTGATTTCCATGTATATATGTTCTAAACAAACCAAAATAAAGCAGAAGATCCATCGGCGAGGCCTCGTACGGAGAAAGCTATAGGGGTAGATCTCCGGACCCCCTCGGTCTAGGGTTTCGCCGGATAAAGACCACCGGAGCATCGTCCACCGTAGGAAACATGCATGCATGCGTCCCTAACATATGTGTATAGGTGTGACCCAAGGTTGGTACATGCAATACATATAGGTCCCGGCCATGGCCTTCTTCAGAGACATGGGTTGTTAACACTTGGTGAAATCTAGGATCTGTACGTGGAAACTCCCGCTACGGGTCTACCAGAGCCTATTTCATGGTAAAGTGGGCCCAACCTTTGCTTTCCATGCATATATGTTCTAAACAAACCAAAATAAAGCAGAAGATCCATTGGCGAGGCCTCATACGGAGAAACCTATAGGGGTAGATCTCCGAACCCCCTCGGTCTAGGGTTTCGCAGGATAAAGACCACCGAAGCATCGAAACCCGGCGAAAACTTGCATGCATGTGTCCCTAACATATGTGTATAGGTGTGACCCAAGGTTGGTACATGCAATACATATAGGTCCCGGGCATGGCCTTCTTCAGAGACATGGGCTGTTAACACTTGGTGAAATCTAGGATCTGTACGTGGAAACTCCCGCTATGGGTCTATCGGAGCCTATTTCATGGTAAAGTGGGCCCAACCTTTACTTTCCATGTATATATGTTCTAAACAAACAAAAATAAAGCAAAAGATCCATCGGCAAGGCCTCGTACGGAGAGAGCTATAGGGGTAGATCTCCGAACCCCCTCGTCTAGGGTTTCGCCGGATAAAGACCACCGGAGCATCGTCCACCCTAGAAAACTTGCATGCATGTGTCCCTAACATATGTGTATAGGTATGACCCAAGGTTGGTACATGCAATACATATAGGTCCCGGGCATGGCCTTCTCCAGAGACATGGGCTGTTAACACTTGGTGAAATCCAGGATCTGTACGTGGAAACTCCCGCTACGGGTCTACCGGAGCCTATTTCATGGTAAAGTGGGCCCAACCTTTGCTTTCCATGTATATATGTTCTAAACAAACCAAAATAAAGCAGAAGATTCATCGGCAAGGCCTCGTACGGAGAAAGCTATAGGGGTAGATCTCTGAACCCCCTCGATCTAGGGTTTCGCAGGATAAAGACCACCGGAGCATCGTCCACCGTAGGAAACATGCATGCATGTGTCCCTAACATATGTGTATAGGTGTGACCCAAGGTTGGTACATGCAATACATATAGGTCCCGGGCATGGCCTTCTTCAGAGACATGGGCTGTTAACACTTGGTGAAATCCAGGATCTGTACGTGGAAACTCCCGCTACGGGTCTACCGGAGCCTATTTCATGGTAAAATGGGCCCTACCTTTGCTTTCCATGTATATATGTCCTAAACAAACCAAAATAAAGCAGAAGATCCATCGGCGAGGCCTCGTACGGAGAAAGCCAAAGTTGTGCATGAAGTAAAAGAGGTGCCAAAGTTCGATGTTGCAGCTGTTGATGCCGAGCTACGTGTTCTCGTGCCTACGGAGCCGGGAAATGGCCATCAATTTGAGGGATATGGTGTAACGCACAACTGGACTCACGTGGCAGCCTTAACGAAGCTCGAGTATTACAAGGACCTCGAACTTCCCCATAACATCGATGTGATGCACACCGAAAAGAATGTCGGGGAGTCCCTCTTTCACACAGTCCTGAACATTCTTGGGAAGTCAAAGGATAATGTCAAGGATAGAGTCGATGTTGAGAAGCTCTATGATAGGAAGAGATTATACATGCAGCCTCCTACTGGCCGTCGAAAGAATTGGTTCAAGCCGCATGCCAACTTCTGCCTTGATTCCACCCAAAAGAAGGAGGCATTCAAGTGGCTCAAATACGTCGTGATGTTCCCTGATGGTTATTGTTCGAATATAAGTAAGGGAGTCAATCTTTCGACTGGAAAAGTCACCAGGCTCAAGAGTCATGACTATCATATATGGATTGAGAGGCTGATGCCGGTGATGGTTCGAGGGTATCTCCCCGAGAAAGTCTGGCGAGTGCTTGCAGAGTTGAGCCATTTCTTCCGCACGCTCTGTGCTAAGCAGATATGTCCTCTGGTTATTGAGAAGCTGCAGGTTCAAGTGCCGGAGTTGCTATGCAATTTGGAGATGATCTTTTCGTCAGGTTTTTTTACTCCAATGGCACATCTCATTGTTCACCTTGCGAACGAGGCACTCTTGGGTGGCCCGGTGCAGTTTCGTTGGCAGTTTTGTATTGAGAGAGAGTTTAAGTATATTCGAAGGATAACTGGAAACAAAGCCAAGATTGAAGCATGCATAGGCGAGGCAACATGCCTTCGGGAGATGGCAGACGCCGCAACAATGTATTATCCTGATGAAGTTCCCACTCTGCATAACCCGGTCTCTCGTTACAATGTCGACGTACCCAAGAATGACCCCAAGCTTGAACTATTCCAATATCCCGGTGGCAAGGCCGGTAGAGGACAAAAATATAAATTGGAGAAGGAAGAGAAGGATTGCATTATGCTCTATGTGCTTATGAACATGAAGGAAGTGCTCGAGTTCATTAGGTAAAATGATGTACAAATTACTTTGCATCTACTAACCTGGTCTCGGTCTAATGCTTATTTTCTCCTTTTAGCGAATTCACAGACGAACAGTGGTCGGGAACGACAGATCCCTCTCCCGCGGAGTTGGACACTCTACTGAAAGAGGGTGCTCCCAGAAATAAAATAAACTTTGCGTCCTGGTTCATGAAAAAAGTAATTTCTAACATGTCTCTCTTACATTACAAAACATGACTTGTCCCTCTTATTCTACGTAATTAATGCACACAATAAATTCGAACTGTACTTGTAGGGAGCTGATGGCAATGTTGAGATGACAGATGAGTTGAGATGTGTTTCCCAAGGTTGTAACCGTGATGTCATGAAGTATGAGAAGTATGATGTGAATGGATTTCGCTTCCATACAGAGGCACACCAGAAGGGTCGGGCGAATCCAAAAACTGTAAATACTGGGGTCTTCACCGGAGGAGCCGATGGCCTTGATTACTACGGAAGGTTAGAGAATGTATACGAGCTGACATTCAATCGTACGAACATACAACTCAATCTCGTTGTGTTCAAGTGTCATTGGTTCGACCCAAGGGGTGGACAGAGAAGTACCAAGTCTATTGGGTTAGTTGAAGTTAGGCCTTCAACCACCTATAGTGGAGCCGATGTCTTTGTTGTGGCTCACCAAGCTAAGCAAATTTATTATTTGCCCTACCCATGCCAGAAAGCGGAGCTCAAGGGTTAGGAAGTCGTGTTCCAGGTATCGCCACATGGTAACCTACCAATTCCCTCCGAGGACGATTACAACAACATTGACCCTGTAACATACGAGGGAATTTTCTATCAAGAGCAAGAGGACTTTGGTCACTTTGAGTTAGAACCGGTAGTGCTTGAGGACCTCGGAGACGATGCAGAAACTCGTGGTGAGTCAGTGGTGGATCTAAAGGACATAAATATGCTCGAGAAGTTACATGCGGAGAATGACCCCATCGATGAACTCCACCCGTCGACGACCTTCAAACTTACTACTCAAAAGATAGTGATAGTGATAGTGAGAAAGAGAATGAAATTGAAATTGAGAATGAGAGTGATGATGACTGGTGAGGGTCTTTTATATCTTTATGCTTAGTATTTATTTGTCAACATACTTCTTAATTGCATTATGCCTTTATGCTTAATATTTATTTGTCAACATACTCCCTCCGTCTCGGTGTATAGGTCTTGCACGTACCCCTAGATCATCATTTTGACAAATATAATATAATTTTTAAAACACAAAAATTATACCATTAGAAAATACATAATCTAAAGTTTCCAATGATATATATTTTGTAGTATATGTCTCATATTATGTTGACCAAAATGATGACCTAGGGATACGCGTAGGACCTATACACTGGGACGGAGGGAGTACTTCTTAATTGCATTATGCCTTTATACTTAGTATTTATTTGTCAACATTTTATTATGTCTTTGTGCTTAATTGTTTTCTCTTTCTTAATGCAGGTGATTGAACAATATGAGCAGCGGCAAGGCAAACTCGGCGACCTTGCTTAAGGAGATGCACCAGCGCAAGAAGAATGTTAGACAGAGTGGGAGAGAGCCGACTCCCAATCCACGTTTCCCCGATCTTGCCGGTGCGGAAGGAGGACGAGGACAAGGACGAGGGCGAGGACGAGGACGAGGTGGCGGAGGAGGAGTGGACTTTGACCCACCACCCTCCGCTTCTGGCGACGTTTCTCGTGAGTTGTTCCTGGAGGGGCCATCTAGAGGGGACGACTCAGACTCTAGACACGAGTCGGAGTCTAGACACGAGGTGGAGGTTACCGAGGAGGAGGAGGACGAGCGGGACGCGAGGCCAAAGAAGTTGAGGACTCATGGGGAATCGTGCATCCCTGATGAGAGAAAGGATCCTAAGACCCAGGAGGCGAAGACCCTCATCATTCCTGATGGCGTTAGGTAAGTGTACTAATTTGGCAATTTTGAACATGTAATTTCATTTTGGTCATAAACAATTTGGCATGTGTACTAATGTTTGATTTATGTGCAGCAATTGGACATTTGCACCGGGGAGCAAGGGCCGCCTACCTAACAGCATGGTTGGAGCTCTGATTAGGAAGTTCTGGCCGGGGAAATACACTCCCATTGACATGGTCCCCGGTGGCTCGCCGAAGCTAGCCACTACTTGGGCAGACTACGAGGCTGCTCCGGGCGTAGGCTTCTGGACAGCTGTTGAGGCTGTGATCACCAAGTTTTGGGTAAGACATATTTCTCGAGTTTCATTCATAGTGATGAACCAATGTGCTAACTCAGGACTCTCACAATTATTTTATGCATGATTGAAGTGCTTTTATCGCGTGGATGAGGAGGATGCGCAGAGGGCGGACCGGACTTTGCTTGGAGCTTGTGAGAAGTTGACACCGCAGGTGTGGTACAACCATAAGGTAACGGCCGCTAGTCAGTTCTGGGCTGAAAGGGGAAAGAGGGTCAAGAAGGAGGACATTGTTGGTAGGAATCCTAATCCCGACTTCGAGATGTCGCTGGATGACTTCATGTCGGTGAGTGAAATGTTAATGAGATCCTATATTGCTGTTAAGTTGCCATTGCATTATCTTGAGTTGAGTATTGCATTTTCAGGTTGTCCCTGAATGGGCCGAGTCGCATCGAGTGGCATGGGCGGAGCTGGTTAGTACGAGGTGGCTCAGGGCAGACGAGGAGTTTGCAGCCGTGTCGATGCGGAACTCGGATAACCGAGGCGACGGTGGAACACACTGCGCGGGAAACCGCAGCTTTGATCGCTTCAAGGGGAAGATGGTATGTACATACATGGAATGCATAACATTTATTTTCCTGTCATGTTCCTACTTTATACGCTTAACATTTCTGTTCGCGATGCAGGTGGCCGAGGCACCGTCCGGGGAGGAGATTCACGACGTCATGGTATATGACATGATGCGGAGGAAGAAGCCCGTTGCCTCGGCGCCTCCGGACGCCGCCCCCTAGTACTACGGCAACGCCGGGGAGCACATAGAGGACTACTGCCAGATGGTGCAGTCTCGTCACCCGGAGGTGGATGACCCTAGACGTGCGGAGACCGATGAGGAGTCGTTGGTCCTGTCGGGGCACGGGTTGCAGCATGGTCGTGTGAAGGTGCTTAATACAAAGGTCAAGCATTCCCTCACCACGAGCTTCACGCGTCTCAAGGCGGTCCTCACCCCTGACAGCGCCCCTATCCCGCCTCGTGACCAGCCTCGTCGACCCAAATATGATGTAAGTTTTCCTTATTTTCATCATCTTTGCGACTTTCGTTCCGGCATGGCTAAGTGCTGATGATATTCATTGTTTATGAAATGGTAGCCTGCTTTCGAGGCGGCCATTGATGCGGCTCATGAGCAATATCAGGAGGCCTTTCGGCTGCACCAGGAGGCGACTACGGCCTACATGGCGTATCTACATGTAAGTCTGAACCTTTATTTTTGAAAAAGATGACAAGTCCCACTTCCCCTAGTTTGAAAAAGATGACAAGTCCCACATCTAAACTATCTTACAGGCGTCGATGATGGCTATGCGATCTGGAGCGAGTTTCGATGTAGGGGAGCAGCCTCCCATACCGGGGCCAGCGCCATTGATGCCATCGAGGGAGAGTTTCGCTAGGACCTACTACGCATCGATGGCGGTAAGTTCTTTTGCCAAACCAATGGTTGCCGCTTTCCTTCGCCTCGCAAGTTGCTAACATCTAGGGAACATGTAGGGAACGGCATCTTCCTTTGCCGAGCGGGGTGGGTGTCAGATGACACCGGTCCATCCCGGTGGTCCTTCTCCTGGCCGTTCTCGCGGTGCCTCTCGCGGTACTTCTCCTGGAACTTCCCCTGGCGGTTCTTCTACAGCTTCTACTGGGCATTTCGGAAATTATCCGTCGCCTATTTTTACCAGGGGAGATCTCGGGACCCCGACCCCATCTCCAGAGTTCTAGGGCTTTTCGCCTCGAGATACTATGTGTCGCTACTTGCATGTCGATACTTGTGTGTTGCTACTTGTGTGTTTCAGTTGTGTGTCGCTACTTGATCATCTATGTATGCCATCTATGAATTTATATATATTTGTGTATGGCACTTACAATGGATATCTGTGTATGGCATCTACGAATATATATATATATATATATATATATATATATATATATATCTGTGCATTTGCAGCTGTCAAAACAGCAAATCTGCAATATCAAAAAAAAAATCTGGGCCACCATACGCCGAGGGCAATGCCGTCGGCGTAGAAGTGACCATAGTGTCTCGGAAACCTGTATACGCCGAGGGCCAGGCCGTCAGCACAGGGCTGCCTCTACGCCGAGGGCAATGCCGTCGGCGTATGCCCTAGCTCGGACTGCCTCGCTGCATTCCACGTGTCCCTATACGCCAAAGATAAGGCCGTCGGCGTATCTCCTGGGTGCCGTTGGACTTGACGCCTGCCGTGAACTCCTACGCCGAGGGCCAGTACGCCGAGGGTCTCTCCGGCCGTCGGCATAAGGCCAGTACGCCGAGGGCTGCCTCTACACCGAGGGTCGACACGTCTCCGCCGAGGGAGGTCTACGCCGAGGCGATACGCCGACAGCTGCCCTCGGCATATCATACGCCGACGGCATAGTGCTATACGCCGAGGGCTGGAGGCCGTCGGCAACTCGCTGCATTCCTGTAGTGCGCGAGTACACAGCCGGTCTAAAGATAGTCTCCACGGTGGATGATTTTGCGGGAAGATATCTGCGCCTACTGCTCTCTACAACACCATACCAATGGCAAGCTCTAAAGGTAGTCAGCAGCTGGAAAAGGGAACCATGTCGCCTTGTGACAAACAATAATTTGGTTCTTATCGTATGATCTTCTAGAAGATGGTGAAAACGGCAACCTGACCAAGGTGGATAAGCAACTACTCCCTCCATCCCAGTATTAAGGGCACATTTTAAAAGTCATACAATCCCAAAATACCCTCATCTCCTAGATATATTAGCATTAAATATATTAATTACTCCCATAAATTCCTCTCTCCTCCCTAGTTCCACTTTACATGCTCCAATGCATGGGCATGAATAAAAACATATCTCATGCAAACAACCAATGCATGGGCAAGGACCCTAATAAATAAAAAAATAGAGAGCAAAATTAGGGCTAATAAAAGATAACCTTGGGCCAAGAGATTTGTAAAGTGTGCCCTTATAACTGGGATGGAGGGAATATACTAACTGAGCCTTTGACCCGAACTCCCGGTGCATCCCATTCCGATTAAGGTTTTACACGGTTGCACCAGATATCGACTCAAGTGTCTACACATGAGAAAGAACTTGGTTTTCCTTACACGGGAGAAGGGATCAACTATTTATAATCGAGGAATAGGCTCGGTAAGAAACTGAGCTATACTCAAACTCGACCAACCATCAGCCAAATCAATAGTGCACAAGCTTCATTCACAATAAGTAGAGAATTTACTTCATGGCCAAACAGTAGGATTTTGTTGGGCCACCAAACTATAGTCTAAAAAATCATTGTTAGTAAAACTTTATAATATACGCAGAAACAGAGAGTAGCCATTGCCGGTGCTTTGACTGAAGCATCCAAAGTACTACTGCTGGATGAGCTGACCACATTCTTGGACGAATATGATCAGGTAATAAGATTATCGATGCCTAGTTTGTATAATTGTACTCAGGTTTATTATCACAAGGTACGTACTGTTATGCCTAGGAGAGCAAGTCTCAGTAAGCATTTCATTTCAGGGAGTTCTAGTTTGGCAATTGCGCCAAAAACACCAACAATCTGTAATCCATCAAAACTGATATAATTTTTGTTCTCGTTGTTGTAGACACATCATGATTTTGGATTACTTTATATACCCCAAAATTATACATTTTTCCGATGCTTCTATTGTATTTGTTGGGTGGCTGACATGTCTTAGAAGCCACATGGCTGTTCTGTATGGAAAATCCTCTATTGGTTGTTCAGATATTGTACCTTAATGAACTATGATCTTTCCTTGTTTCTGATATGGAGTTACTACCCATATTTATTGACTATGGTAGTTATAATCCATCACTAGCTATCTCCATTTTATGAAATTACAGATGGGTGTTATCAAGGCGGTGAGGAACTCTGTAACTGCTGGTGGGGAGGTTGCGGCATTGTGGGTCACTCATCGGCTAGAAGAACTCAAATACACAGATGGTGCTATCTACATGGAAGATGGCCGGACAATTGTTCAAGGCGATGTCTCTAGCATATCCAGATTTATAAAGAGGAAACAAGCACGCTATTTTGGTCATTTTGAGCTCTGATCCGAAGCTATGGGTAGAATTATCTGCTGGTGTATACATCAGTACATCAGAATACTAGAGAACAGTTTCATCTCTAGACCTGTTTTTAGGCAACTAGTGGTTTTGTGTGATTCTCACCTGTACCATTGCTGAAACCTTGGTTTGACGCAGTTACACTAACTCGAGGTCCAGTTCATACAATGACCTTGCTCATGTTCTTCGATGTTGGATGTACGCTCATGTAAGATTAGGCCCGTGCTTCGGTACACCCCCCCTCCCCTAAACTTAAAAGGTTAATCTAGTCCTTTGATATTAATTAATCCTTAATCCCGTTTTAATAAGACTGGGCCGCCAAGATCCAAATCCAACCCGTATTACCGGCGTATTCTATACGGCGATAGATCCAACTGTGTCCCGCCCAGCAGGCACTTCACGATTGCAGCGATCATAATTAACCTCCCGAGCCCTCTCTGTTTGTCGTCTCCGGCGGCCAGGAAACGCCAGCGGTGGCGATGCAATGTGGTGTGCCGCAGCTTAGTTATTCGAGCGCGGGTCTGCAACAACGCCGTCTAGCTTGATTTGCAAATTGCCTGCTTGCTTCTTGGCGAGACACCTACAAACGTGGAATTCTCGCCAACACAAGTACAGTTTCACCTGCATAAAGCTAGCTAGATGCAGTTGATCCATCGAATTTCATTGTCGCATGAGTAAGCAGTAATGAGCTAACTGATGTAAAGTAAACTGCTAATTCAATGACACTCCACGGAATCTATCTATATGATGTCATTACAATGCCAATTTGATATCCCCTAGCGGTACTTCCTTGCGGCCAGGCAGAGTCGACGGTGGATTTAAGAACGACGACAGCATCCTGGGCTTCCATGCGCCGAGACAAAACCTAGGGGCGCCGTGATAGTTGGTCGGTACAGCCGGCGCAAACCAGAGCTGAGGACGCCGGGGAGGGAAATCGTCGACTAACGTCGCGGCTCTTTCCGGTCAGCACCGCCCAGGCCGTGGCATCACTCGCCTCCGACGACCACCTCCGTCGCTTGTACCGTCAGTGCGTGTGAGCGGAAGGAAACCACTAATTTTATACATATACGTATCCGTATAAATGTAATTGGGCCATACATGCTTGGTACGATTTAATTATGATTAATTATGGGTTAATAGTTTTTAAATGTCCATCATACCCTTAATTATGAAAGGGTATGGAGCAATCTCAGCCGTTATTGTGTTTGAGTTTGGTTAGGGGGGGGTGTACCGAAGCAGAAGGCGTAAGATTATAGCCTGTTTTCCCCTGAAAAGGGATTAAGACGTGTTTTCTTGAGTAGTCTTTTGCTTCGAGCTAGCTATTTTAGCAAGTATTTTTTCTTCAAACATGAAAATGAAATAACTAATCGACAACATTCTAAGGCTAACTGCATACACTTTGAATCAATCAATGGATGCAAGCCGTCCCGATTATGTCAGGATTCTGCATTGCTTATTAGAGCCAGGAATACCAAATCGTGCCGTACGGATCCGGCATGGGCTGCATCTGGGAATACACTAGGCCAGCAACGCGACAATGGCTGATCAATGTAATCATCTACATGTCTCTTATAACCCTAAAAAAAAATCCAAATGTCTCTTTTTTATGAAGGAACACCCCTTTTATGGCTCTTCTTGCAAGGACTCATATATGGTGGTCAAATTTACACAGCTAGTGCACTGAGAGTAGAGGAATTAGGTACATTTGTATATTTATCTTTGATCTTTGTTAATTCTAGTCTCTAACTAGGAGACGCGCTTGTGCACAACGTGCTTTCTCTTTATAATTGAAGACCCAAACTATATATTGCATTTTGTGGAAACATATGCGCGTCAGCGGCATGGAGTCATAACTTCGGTTCTTTTTCTCGAAATGGGGTATCCCGGCCTCTGCATCAAACTGATGCATATGGCCATTTATAACTACGGTTTGTAAGGAAAAGCAAGTATCCCTGCCCACCGCTTGTGATATTAGCTTGAAGAGGGCAGTGCCGCCCGGTTTTACAGAGTATAAGAAGAGGTACAGGGGGTCGGGGAAGAGAGTTTTTATTCAGCACATTGCAGAATATAGCTACAAACAGAAGAGCTGGTCTGTCCGGAGCCAAGAACCGGCCCGACCAAACGCACTGGTCTTCTCTCGAACACTGCAGGATGTCATTAGCAGATGACGAGCGAGAGTTCAAGACCTTTTCGTTCCGAGCTTTCCAAATGTTCCAGAGAAGACCGGCGGTAGCAGCATGCCAGATTGCCAGATGTGAGTCGGGGTGTCGACGCCAAGGCGATACCAGATGGTCGCAGGCTCGCAGCAATGCTTGAAGCGAACGACAAGTGCCGACCTGTTTCCTCAGCTCCACAGTTTTCGCACGCAGCGGAGGTGGCTCAGCTTATGAAGAAGAGGTTGCCGCGAGTACACACTACACAGCCGGTCTAAAGATAGTCTCCACGGTGGATGATTTTGCGGGAAGATATCTGCGCCTACTGCTCTCTACAACACCATACCAATGGCAAGCTCTAAAGGTAGTCAGCAGCTGGAAAAAGGCAGAATGTCGCCTTGTGACAAAAGATAAGTTGGTTCTTATCGTATCATCTTCTAGAACATGGTGAAAACGGCAACCCGACCAAGGTGGATAAGCAACTATCCTGACTGGGCCTTTGACCCGAACTCCCGGTGCATCCCATTCCGAGTAATAGGTTTTACACGGTTGCACCAGATATCGACTCAAGTGTCTACACATGAGAAAGAACTTGGTTTTCCTTACACGGGAGAAGGGAGCAACTATTTATAATCGAGGAATAGGCTCGGTAAGAAACTGAGCTATACTCGAACTCGACCAACCATCAGCCAATCAATAGTGCACAAGCTTCATTCACAATAAGTAGAAATTTACTTCCTGACCAAACAGTAGGATTTTGTTGGGCCACCAAATTGTAGTCTGAAAAATCATTGTTAGTAAAACTATAATATATGTATATATTCCCATCAAAATAGCAAAATGGTATTTCCATGATACACATTCACAACCGCCAGCAAAGAAAGCCTGCCTCATATAGACTTGTGCATTGCTGGAAGTTTGAAAATGAAGGGAGATAGCTCCATGAGCTCTCTTAGTGAGCCCCAACCCACAATAACTCAGAGTGCTCGTGTGATGGAGAAGTAGAGAACGTGCTTGTGCACCTCCTGGATCACGACAGCTATATATGCATGTCTCCGATTTTCCCGATAGAGGAGAGCCGCAAGAGTAGTAGCATGGGCATTACTTAGCTTCCTCCTGGGCATTTGCTCACTAAGGTTACCATGTTGAGAATACGCACGTCGGCAATGCCGGGGCCAGCGTGAGTCATTTCGTCGAACACATCATAGCCATCCTAATTGTTGGCACCATCAGGAAGCATTCCGTCGAACAGGTTGGGGCCACCCGGGGTGGTGCCTTCCTCGAATGTGAGAGGCGCCCGTTGTCGAAGTATCGGCGAGCCAGTGTAATTGTCGTTGAGGTCGTCGATGCCAACGCCTCCTTGGGTATCATGCCGTCTATGATGAATTGATGATGCCAATGGGGAGAAGACAACGGTGGCGCATTGCGGTTTTTTACTGCTGCTGCAAAGAATAGAGTACCATAGCGGGACTTTTTTTTTTTGTAATACTACTTTCATTTTTTAGTCTGGTGCATCCATTAATTCTGTTAGGACAATACGTTGTTGTAGAGGTTGTATGTAATTAGTATCTTCGTGATATTAATATATACTCTTTATTGAAAATATCCTCATTAAAATAGCAAAAAGGTATCTCCGTGATACACATTCACAACCGTGATTTAAGAGCTTGTCTAGTATAAACATGTGCATTGGCTAAAAGCCGTAGAATGAAGGGAGATAGCGCCATGAGCTCTCCCCGCTACTCTTAATGAGTGAGCCCCAACACCCAATGAATCAGCGCGTGCTCGGTGATGGAGAAAGTTTGGCACCTCCTCGATCACGGCAGCTATGCAGTTCCTGATCATTCTGTTAGGGGAGCCGCAAGAGTAGTAAGCATGGGCATGGCTTAGCTTCCTCCAGGGTATTTGCTAACTAATGCTGCAGTACAGTATTGCGAATACGTACCTCGGCAATGCCAGCTCCAGTGTGAGGCATTCTATCGGACATGTCACTACCATCCTAATTTTTGGCACCATCTTAGGCATTCCGTCGAACGTGTTGGGGCCACTCCGGGTGGTGTCATCGTCGAACGTGAGAGGCGCCCGTAGAAGCATCAGTGAGTCCGTGTAAGTGTCATGGAGGTCGATGCCAATGCCTCCTTGGGTACAATGCCGGTTCTGGATGACGCCATTGGTGGAGAAGAAGGTGGTGGCGCGTTGGGTCGACAGGCTCGTTCTCGCCGATTTCAGGGGAGGAGAGACCTGGCTAGGATTAAAATATGGCGGTTACATTGACGCGGATAGTGCACTGAGTAGTGTAAAGTATATGTGCATTTAAATATGGCCCTTCTTGCCGAAAACCCGCAGCAGCACCCAATAGTGTGCTTGTTTTTTTAAAAAAAAAATACAGAATGGTTTTTTCTAGCTATCCAAAAAAATCAACGGAAATTTAAACCAATAGGTATACACATTCACTATGGACACTACAAAAGCACTTTGTGTTTTGGGCTAGAGAAAAAAATACACAACTCGTGAAAAAAAAAGAATTTCTTATGCCAATATAGAGCCACAACTTTGTTTTCCATCTAGCTCAAAATATAAGAGATTTTTACCAAAACTTCACAAAAATACGTAGAGCATGAATATGTATTGCCATTAAAAGTTGGAATTTTCTTGAAACATCAAAATACTGATTTCAATTTTGCACACACTGGTGCCCGGGTCCTGCAAATCCTCGTTAAAGCATCATAGCAATGGAAAGACAATTTGCAGTTGCATGAAGGCACAAATGGACTACCTACAATCAAAGAGTTGGTTCTTACCATATCGTCTTCTAAAACATGTTGAGAACAACAACCCGAGCAAGACATATTTTGTTCCAAAAAGTGGTTTAGACCCTGGTTTCTGCAACGAAGAGATGCTTGCGACCGTTATTTAGAGTAGCAGGGCATACATCATGAAACCCGAAACCACCACTTAATATCTAAAAACCCAACAACGGGTGAAGAACGTACATGTCGTCGGGGCCTTGTGCCCTATGAACAGAAACAACGCTCCACTAGCTAAAAACCTGGGCATCACCGAGTCACCCTAGCTATGGAAAAACATGAGCACAACCGATCTTATAGACACTCGGCGAGCACCTCATGCACTTGCTTCAGAAGTCATCACCGTACATCATTAGCGTAAAGATCTGCATAACCATTGCCAGGCTTGCCGTTGACGCTGCCATTGCGCTAGACAATGCCACCGCACTGTGCGCGTCCAACTACGTACACGCATCCTACGCCGATACCCTAACGCGCCACGCCTTCGAGACCCACCGTAATCGACGTGGAAGATGTCACACCTCTCCACCACCGAACCACTAGTCCCTCTGGCCGATGTACAAATCCAAGGATGTTGATGCCAAGGGAGATGAGCAATAATTATCCCTAACTTTTCAACCGGAACTCCCACTGCATCCCATTCTGAGTAGGTTTTACACGGTTGCATCAGATATTGACTCAAATGTCTACACATGAGGAAGAACTTGGTTTTCCTTACACTAGAGATATGAGGCACTATTTATTATCAAAGAATAGGCTCAATAAGTAACTGAACTATACTTGAAGTCTCGAACTCGACCAACCATCAACCAGTCAATTTTGCACAAGCTTCATACATAGCAAGTAGAGAATTTACTTTTTGAACCAAACAGTACAATTTTTATTGGGCCACCAACCTATAGTCTGAAAATTCATTAGTAGTAAAACTTTATAATATATGTATATATTCCCATTATAGTAGCAAAAAAGGTATTTTCATAATACATATTCACAACCTCGACTTAGGAAAGCATGTGCCATATAGAGTTGTGCATTGGTTGGAAGCTGGAAAATAAAGGGAGATATATAGCTCCAGCTCTCCCCGCTACTGAGTGGTTCAGGGTGCACTTGTGATGGAGAACACGATAGCTATGCATGTCTCTAATCTCTTCTGATAGAGGAGCTGCAAGAGTAGTAGCATAGGCATGGCTTAGCTTCCTCCATAGCATTTTCTAACTATAATACTACAATGTAATGAATACGCACCTCAGCAATGTTACACCAGCGTAAGGCATTCCGTCGAACACGCTGCAGCCATCCTTATTACCAGCAACATCCGGAAGGCATTCCGTCAAACCGGTTGCGGCGACCTAGGGTGGTGCCGTAGTGAGAGGCGTCCTTTCGAAGCATCGGCGAGCCGGTGTAGGAGTGGTTGAGGTCGACGCCAACACCCATGCCTAAAAAAAATCCCAGGCCTAAAGTTCATTTCGTGTTCGTTTCAGTGGTGAAGTAGCTAAGATTGCGCGCCTCCCATTAGCTAATGGAGAACTGTTGTATTTTTTTTTTTTGACGAGCTACTGCATATATTTTTACAATTTTTTGTTTTTTGTATGTACAAATCTAAGAGGCTAAGAAATTATGTACAGAGCAAAAGAAAAACTAACTAGCTAAAGGAATTTAGCTGAATAAGAGTCAAAGTCTTTATATGCTGCCCTCGTTGCTCTGAACTTTAGCCATTTCAAATCCTCTTTGAAGAAAGCTCTGGCAGTGTAAAGGTTGGGGATTCTCCCTTTGAAGATGAAAGCATTTCTGGTTTTCCAAATTGCCCAAGAGGTGAGCAATACAATTTCCATGAAGAAAGGTTGATTAATCCCAGCTTTGAGCTGATCAATGCATTGTAGATGAGAGCTTTCAGTCTGAATATTCCACCCAGGGCAAATATAATTCCAGCAATCTTTTGCAAATTTGCAGTGGAAGAAGAGGTGGCTTCTAGTTTCCCTGACATTGTCATTGCACATAATGTAGGAGTCAAAATACTACTATACTGTGCGACGCTGAGAGAGAAGCTCTCAAAAATGCAAATGATGAGATTGCCACTCTTCGAAGGGTCGAGGAGTCAAAATGGGCTCAGCGTGCAAAAATTAAACATATTCAAGAAGGGGGAAATAACACAAAATACTTTCATCTCATTGCTAATGGGAAGCATAGGAGAAAAAAGATTATCCAGCTTGAGTAGGAAGAGGGAACAATTATTGGTCAGGAAAATTTAAAACAGTATATTACCGAATATTACAAATCTCTATTTGGGGCGCCTGCTGCATCAAATGTCTCTCTTGTTGAGGACTTAAATGATGACATACCCCAGTTAACTCAGGTAGAAAATAATATTTTAACTGCTGAGTTTTCGGAGAAAGAAGTTCTAGATGCTATTGAGCAAATGGAGAAGAATAAAGCCCCGGGTCCTGATGGAATCCCGGCGGAATTCTATCAAACTTTTTGGGGCCTTATAAAAGAGGATTTCAAGGGTATGGTGAAATGTTTTTACACTGGGGAGTTTACACTGTTTCGGCTCAATTTTGGGACTATAATCCTCCTTCCAAAAAAAGAAAATGCGATTCAAATTCAGCAATATAGACCTATCTGTTTGTTAAATGTAAGTTTCAATTTTTTTACAAAAGTGGCGACAAACAAAATCTCCATAATTGCCGACAAAGTGATTAGACCAACGCAAACAGTGTTCATGCCAGGTAGACATATTCTTGAGGGAGTGGTGATCCTGCATGGAACCATTCATGAACTTCATAGGAAGAAATTGGATGGGGTTCTTTTGAAACTTGATTTTGAAAAGGCTTATGATAAGGTTAAATGGTCTTTTCTTCAACAAACTTTACGCATAAAAGGTTTCAACCCCAAATGGTGCGATTGGATAAAGAATTTTGTTGAAAAGGGAAGCGTTGGTATTCGTGTGAATAATGACATAGGTCATTATTTCCAAACGAGGAAGGGTTTGAGACAGGGGGATCCCTTGTCACCTATTTTGTTTAACATCATAGCGGATATGCTTGCGGTTCTAATCGCTAGAGCTAAGGAAGATGGTCAAGTAGATGGACTCATCCCTCATTTAGTTGATGGGGGTGTTTCTATATTACAATACGCTGATGACACAATCATCTTTATGGAACACGATATTCAGAAGGCGCTTAATATGAAATTAATATTGTGCATTTTTGAACAATTGTCTGGGTTGAAAATTAATTTTCATAAGAGTGAACTTTTTTTTTTGGCCGTGCCATGGAGATGCAAGATGAATATAAGGTGTTGTTTGGATGCGAGATAGGTTCACTTCCTTTTCGATATCTTGGTATTCCAATACATTTTAGAAGACTTAAAAATGGGTAGTGGAAGTTGATTGAGGATCGCTTTGAGAAAAGGTTGTGTAGTTGGATAGGCAAGTTGCTTTCGTATGGGGATAGACTTATTCTAATTAACTCGATTCTTACAAGTCTACCGATGTTTATGTAGTCGTTCTTTGAGATTCCAAAGTGGGTTAGGAAAAGACTAGACTTTTTCCGATCTCGTTTTTTCTAGCAAAGTGATGGGCATAAGAAGAAGTATAGGCTCACAAAGTGGAACATGATATACCGCCCGAAGGACCAAGGGGGCCTGGGGGTTGAGGTGCTTGAGTTAAAAAACAAATGCTTGTTGAGCAAATGGCTTTTCAAGCTGCTAAATGAAAAGGGTGTGTGGCAACAATTATTACATAACAAGTACTTGCATTCCAAATCTTTGTCTCAAGTCAATGTGAGACCAGACGACTCTCCATTCTGGAAGGGGCTAATGCGTGTAAAGGAGGAGTTCTTCGAAAGAGGTGCTTTTATCCTAGGGGACGGAGCTAATATCAGATTTTGGGAGGATAAATGGTTAGGGGATAGACCTTTGGCAACTCAATACCCCTCGTTATATAATATTGTGCGACATAAGAATCAAACAGTAGCGCATACCTTTGCTTCAACTCCCATTAACATTGAGTTCAGGCGGTTTTTGGTTGGTGCACGTTGGGATAGGTGGCTACATCTGTTACAAAGGCTAATTGATGTACGACTGGAACAAAAGGAGGATGAGTTTCGATGGAATCTAACACAGTCCGGAAAATTTACAGTTAAATTTATGTACTTAGATCTGCTGAATGACAATACTGTTTATCTTCATAAATATCTTTGGAAAATGAAGGTGCCTCTCAAAACCAAAATCTTTATGTGGTTTGTTCATTGAAAGGAAATTCTAACGAAGGACAATCTGTTAAAAACAAATTGGCAAGGCTCTTCTAAATGTTGTTTTTGTGATCATGATGAGACAGTTCAACATCTCTTTGTTAAGTGCCCTTTTGCTAAAATTATCTGGCAGATTGTCTATATGGCTTTTAATATAACTCCCCCACTTGGCATTTCACACATGTTTGGCAATTGGCTCGATGGTGTGGTTAAATCTGAAAAAATAAATATTAGAGAGGGAGTTTGCGCCATTATCTCTGCAATATGGCATGTTCGGAATGAATTCATCTTTAACAAATCATGTTTCCCCACTTTCTTGCAGGTTATCCCTTTAGTTATCCACTGGATCCATATGTGGTCCTATCTCCGGCCGGAGGAGCAACGCCGGGACATGGATATTGGGTGCAACCGTTTGGAGACGGTAGCATGGGATATCTACAGCCGATTCGGTTGGCGGTTTGATGGTCGCTTGACATGTTGATGCTTATGGCTTTGCTGAAAAGTTGTATCTTTAGATGGTTGGTTCATGTATCCACTTTGTGTGATCAGTGAGTTGTAATACTTGAATATGCTACTTTAATAATGTTTTAATAAAAAGCCGTACGCATCAATTGATGCAGAGGCTGGGTTTTCCCCTTTTCAAAAAAAAAACATAATGCAGGAGTAATCATGGAGAAAGAACTGTTTTCTGAACAAAATGTCCTTTGTGCCGAGTCTATCCTTTAGCAGTAGCCAACCGAAGACCTTATGTTTTTTTCTGGCAGCAACTTTTCCATATCCAATGAAAGGCAGGAGGAGGGTTATCTGAGTGAGTAAGAGCAGCATACGCTTTGGACACAGAGAAGGAGCCGCCCCATTGATAAGTCCAGCTATCATTTTCAGTACCATCAAGATGCATGTTTAGTAATTGTTCTAGCTCCTGGTACTCATCAAATGCCTTTGTAGCAGGGGGGAACTATTGCAGTCACCCGGTCCATGTCGGCACCCAGCCAGCCGGCGGGCTAGCCCATTTTGTTTGCAGAAGGCCTCCAACATTCCAACATGAGTGTGCACCGGGCATGTGTGAAGTTGATCTTCACCATCGCTGTAGGCTACAGCCAAGATCGTTGGGTGGCTGGGACGGTGACAGAAGTGGTTGTTGATTTTCGTGGAATGATGCGTGCCCTTTCGGGCCATCGGTTGCATGTTATATAGTAGGGAAGAGCCCCCTACGTGGCGGTACAAAGTTTGTACGTGTATGGTCGGAGTACTACTCCGTACACATACACGTACCATATTACATGTGCTAATATCCCCCCTTAATCTAAAGCTCGGGAGAGATTTAGATTACGCTTAAACTCATCTAAGCCTTTTACAGGAAGAGCCTTGGTAAACCCATCAGCTATTTGGTCCTTGGTAGAGATGAACCTGATATCCAGACGATTTTGTGCAACACGTTCACGAACAAAATGGTAATCTATCTCAATATGCTTTGTGTGAGCATGGAAGACAGGATTGTACGAGAGATACGTGGCGCCCAAATTATCACACCAGAGACAAGGCTTCTGACGGAGACATACCCCAAGTTCACGGAGAAGAGCTTCCACCCATATTAATTCTGTAGTGGCATTGGCCAGAGCTTTGTATTCAGCTTCAGTGCTAGAACGAGACACTGAATCTTGCTTGTGAGCAATCCATGAAACCAAGTTTGGACCTATGAAAATAGCAAAACCTCCAGTGGAGCGGCGATCCTCAACGCATCCGGCCCAATCAGCATCTGAAAAGGCACTAAGAAGTGTAGAAGAAGATTTTCTGAAGGTGATACCAAGCTGAGATGTATTTTTCACATAACGAAGGATGCGTTTAGCTGCAGTCCAATGAGCAGTAGTGGGAGCATGAAGATATTGACAGACCTTGTTAACCGAAAACGACAGATCTGGACGAGTAAGAGTGAGGTACTGGAGAGCACCAACAATACTTCTATACTGAGAATTGTCCTCAGGACCAAGAGGAGTACCTTCATGTAATGATAATGGCTCGGATGGAGACAGGGGTGTAGGCGCCGGCTTACAGTCAAGCATACCAACTTTGGCAAGAAGATCATGTACATATTTGGCTTGTGTGAGGAGGAGACTATCAGCAGTCTGCTTTACTTCAATACCAAGAAAGAAATGAAGAGCACCCAAATCTTTTATGGCAAAGTGAGCATTAAGATCCTTGAGCAAAGCTGCTATAGCATGATCTGAAGAGCTGGTCACAATTATGTCATCAACATAAATCAAGACAAAAATAGTAACACCAGACTTGTTATAGAGAAATAAAGAGGTGTCAGCCTTGGAAGGGAGAAACCTAAGATCTTGGAGTTTTGCGCTGAGCCTAGAATACCATGCTCGAGGAGCTTGCTTGAGTCCATAGAGAGCTTTGTCAAGCCTGCAAACATGATGTGGAGCATCGGGATGTTCAAAACCAGGTGGTTGTCTCATATAGACTTCCTCTTCCAGAACACCATGAAGAAACGCGTTCTTGACATCTAGCTGTCGAAGACTCCAATCACGGGAGACATCAATGGAGAGAACAATGCGGATAGTGGCTATTTTGACAATAGGACTGAAGGTATCTTCATAGTCAATGCCATACCTTTGCTTAAAACCCTTTGCAACAAGACGTGCCTTATAACGATCAATTGTACCATCAGCACGATGCTTGATACGATAAACCCACTTGCAATCGATCAGATTTTTGTTTGTGCTGGAAGGAACAAGGGTCCATGTTTTATTTTCCATGAGCGCATTGTATTCTTCTTGCATGGCAGCACGCCAATGAGGATCATTGAGAGCTGCGGGTAAATTCCGAGGTTCTCCTGTAGAGGCAAGCATGCCATAATGAATAGTACCATCAGTGTATTTTTTTGGTTGTCGAATACCTTGTTGTAAACGCGTTCAAGGTCCAGCAGGAGGGACAGTAGCAGACGCAGTCGGCTGCACGGCCGAGGCTCTTGTCGGCGCGCGACTAGCGGCGCGGATGGGTGTTGGAGCTGGAGAAGGCGAAGCGGTGCTGGAGTGCACATGCGATGACGACGCAGCGGGGCTGGAGTGCACATGCGATGGCAATGCAGCAGGGCTGGACGGGTCGTTGGTGTGCACATGTGATGAGGACGCTGTGGCGGGGTGATCCCTTTGATGACGTGTGGTTGACGTGGGAGCAGACTGTCCTTGTGCGTGGTGGATAACCAGCCCGTTGGGAACCCCAAGAGGAAGGTATGATGAGTATAGCAGCTAGTTTTCCCTCAGTTTAAGAAACCAGGGTTTATCGATCAGGAGAGGAGAGACAATGATGACTGAAGGTGATGCGGAACCTGCACACACACAACCAAGTACTTTGTTCCCAACTTGCGATGAGGTTGTCAATCTCACCGGTTTGCTTGAAACAAAGGTTATGAGCGTATCGAGTGGAAAACAATATAGTATGCGAATAAAGTAAACAGTGCGAGTAAAGTAAACAGGTGATAGCAATATGATGGAAATAGGACCGGGATCCACAGTTCACTAGTGGTGTCTCTCCATAAATAAAATAACACATGCTGGGTAAACAAATTACAGTTGGGCAATTAATAGAATAAAGATAAACGTGATATGTCAAGAAGATCACTATGAGATTTACTCTGGGCATTACAACAAAATACATAGACCGCCATCCAACTGCATCTATGACTAATAATCCACTCCCGGGGATATCAATCCGAACACCCTAGAAGTATTAAGTTGCGAACAACAGATAATTGCATTAAGCAAAGTGTGTAATGTAAACAAAGCATATGCCCTTGAGCATATGAATGTTGTTTTCTCCCTAGTAGCAACAGCACATCTACCACCTTAGAGGTTTCTGTCACTCCCCCAGGTGAAATAGAGGCATGAACCCACTATCGAGCATAAATACCCCCTCTTGGAGTCACTAGCAACTACTCGGCCAAGATAGCTACTAACAACGGAGAGCATGCAAGATCATAAACAACATAGAGATAACAAAAGATATAATTCAGTACAGCAACTTAATCATAAACACCAATATTCATCGGATCCCAACAAACCAAACATGTAGAATTACATAACGGTGATCTCAATCATGTATGGCAGCTCATGAGATCTAAACATGAAGCACATGGTGGAGAAGACAACCATCTAGCTACTGCTATGGACCCATAGTCCAAGGTAGACTACTCACTCATCGCTCCGGAGGCAAGCATGGCGATGAAGAAGACCTCCGGTGGCGATTCCCCTCTCCGGCAGGGTGCCGGGAAGAGCTTCTGGACCCTCCCGATCTTCGGGTCGACGGCGGCGGTGGATCGCGATGTGTTCTGGAAATTTGATCGAGTACTTAGGTTTTTTCCGTCGGGGGGTCTTTATAGGCGAAGGGGTGATGTCAGAGGGGGAGTCAGGCGCCCTCACGCGGGGCCCGCGCGGCCAGGGGCCTGGCCGCGCTGCCCCTGCGTGTGGGGCCCTGGTGGCCCCCCTCCGGCTCTCCTTCGGATCTCTGGAAGCTTCCGGGTAAAATAAGACTTCAGGAACTTGTTTCGTCCAATTCCGAGAATATTTCCTGTGTATCACTCTGAAACACAAAAACAGCAGAAAACAAGGAACTGGCACTGTGGCAACTCGTTAATAGGTTAGTTTCGGAAAATGCATAAAAGTGACACTAAGTGTAACGAAACAATAGGCAAACGGTGTAAAAACAAGCATGGAGCATCAAAAATTATAGATACGTTTGAGACGTATCAAGCATCCCCAAGCTTAACTCCTGCTCGTCCTCGAGTAGGTAAGTGATAACAAAAGAATAATTTTTGAGGTGACATGCACCTACACAATCTTGATCATATATGTAAGCATTGGTGAGCTGGGATCATAAGAACTTAAAATATGGGCATGAAGATATAATCATGACAATAAGAACTTAGCAACCATATTGTAAACATGCAAATGAACACAAACAAAAGATCATGAAAATGAAACAATGAAAGTCAAACGTGTGTTCAAATCATAAGGAAAAACATACAAATGGTTTTCAGCTTGTCCTTCAAAGAGAGCAAAACATAAATGCATAGGACACCTTCAAGTTTAAGAGGGCGACTAGATACAAATAATTTAAGAACAAGTGAAACCAGCAATATGAGTCAATCAATGAACTTTGGGACAATGCATATCACACTAAGAATGACAACTATGCTCTCTTAATGGTGCATAAAGAAAGAAGGTGGTGACTCAACATAAAAGTAAAAGAAAGGCCCTTCGCAGAGGGAAGCAGTGATTGCAAGTTTTACAACCTTCAAAAATTATGGTACTTACCGGCTTTGAGCTCTCATTGCCCCCATCATAAGCATCTTGAATGGTTAAAGTTAATGCGAGAACAATTATGATGCATATGCTTGACAAATCATAAGTTGAAAACCTCGTGCCCCGTGAATACGAGTACCCAAACCTCATGCTACTTTACTTAGAGTCCCAAGCAAGGCTCTTGTCATTGTAAGTATATGCATATCATTGAGAACCGCCAATGGGGTACCTCCGTGCCCGATGACATGGAACAAGCCCACACCAAAATGACTGGACAAGCAGACAATGAACACCTCGACATCTCTTTTATTTGCCTTTTGTTTAGCTTTTTATTGTGAGATGTGTCGTCGAATGTTCACCATGGGTATACTGCAAATTTCCACCATGAATTATGCATGGCTTCGATTGGCGGCCCAGCGTTTCCCTAACACATATACAAACTCCATGATCCCCACAAGATTCCCAATTCATTTCACACCGCGGGCATCCATAAACAAAAGATCACGATATCAACTCAAATAAGAAGTGCAATGTTGAAAGCTTGCCCCATGACAGCATGGCTGGGCTAGAATCCAACTTACAACTTGCAAGCATAACAACTCAACATAAGAGACCACAATGTCAAATTTTTAAGAACAGGAAAAAGTAAAGTGTGCCTTCCGGTTCGTGAGAGCTTTACTGACCGAATTTCGCATAACACTGGTAAGAGTTTAATTTGAAGAGAAAATAAAAGGAAGTCAAATTTACTTGGAATAGCAAATTGCTAGTAGGTATGTATGGTGGACACTTTGGAAAACTTTGGCTTTTAGGAGTTGGATGCACGAGTAGAGCTCATACTCAGTACAGGGCGAGGGCTAGCAAAAGACTGGGAGCGACCAACTAAGAGAGCAATAATGGCCATAATCATGCAAAGCGACAAAGCGACATTAAAAAAAGCATAAGATGGCATCAAAAGTCAAAAACTAAATGATCATGAAGGCTATTGGCGACTTTGTAAGAGTCTAACATGTGTGAGCATGTGCCAAGTCAACCCAAATAAAGCATCAAGGAGAAAACCAAAATAATGCTTCCACACAATAAAAACAACGCATGATTTTTTCAAAGGCTCATTAAGCAATCTCAGTTATTTGAGACAAGTCATGCTACAGCAAAACCACTAAGCATACTATCAAAAAGACATCAAGCATGACATGAAAAAGCCTAAGCCGCAGTCTACACAAGCTCCTTCTTGTACCACTATTTTGCACAAAGCTTTTTCTCTTTTCCAACACCATTTGAAATTTTTATAAACACCTCTTTTGATGAAAACCAATAAAGATCAGAGGCAAACATACACCTTGATGAAAAGATATGACAAGGTCTGAACGCAAATCAAGGCGAAAACGAAAACCAAAAGCAGTAGCAGAAAAAGAAGAACACTCGATTTTTAATAAGAGTGAAAACTAGAGCGTTCTTGGCAAATGAAAAGCAAGGCAACTTCTCCAAAAGAAATTTGTTGGGGTCCAACCATTTATTGCAGCAAACAAACAAACTAAACCAACTAAGAAAACTAAAACAACTGACGCTTCAAGAAAAACACATAGTGCATGAAGCAATAAAAATATAGTGTTTTGAAAGGTGACCTGATTTTTGCCGATGAAGAAGGGGTGCCTCGGGGGCATCCCCAAGCTTTGATGCTTGTACTTCTTGGATATTTCTTGGGGTGATGCATGGGCATCCCCAAGCTTGAGCTTTTGTCCATTCTTCAACTCATCTCATCATTCTCCAATCCCTACACTTGAAAACTTCCTTCATACAAAACTAAATACAATTCTATTAGCAACATTAGTGCAAGCATAACATATAATCAATCCTCTATTTGCTTCAGGTTTCAACTCAAAACCACCACATATAGAGTAGGTACTACTGTAGCAACCTCCCCAAAGAGTTCCATGATCAAAAGAACTCAAAAGAAAGCGATAAAGTGGCAAACACAAATATTGGCAGAAATCTGTCAAAACTGAACAGCTGACAAAGGTCGAATTTTTGAGGGATTTTCTGTTGCTCAAATCAAAAAGTGTTCAACTAACAAAAGTTTGGATATAACCTGGGGCATATGCACAAGAAATCGCAGGTCCAAAAGATATACAGAGAATTTTCACGAATGTTTACGGTGCAGCACCGAAAACAGTTTCAGGACAGCAACATCCCCAAATCTTTACCTCACTCAAATTAGAGGCTTCTCTTGGCACAAAAACGAAATAAACAAGATAAGGAGCGGTCATTACAGTAGTAATGACTTCCAAGACTCAAATAAAAGAAAAAGTACTGAAAAGAAAACATTGGGTTATCTCCCAAGAGTGCTTTTCTTTAACGCCTTTGAGCTAGGCGCAGAAAATTGCGAATCAAGTAATATCAAGTGATGAAGCATCAAGCTCATAATTTGCTCTAAGAATAGAGTCAAAAAGTAATTTCTTTCTTTTCCTAGGGGAGTGTTTCATACCTTTCTTTAGCGGGAATTGATATATGATAGTGCCTTCCCTCATATCAATGATGGCACCTACAGTTCGAAGAAAGGGTCTTCCCAAAATAATAGGACATGAAGCATGGCATTCAACGTCCATAACAAGAAAATCAACGGGAACAAGGTTATTGTTAACCACAATAAGAACATCATTAATTCTTCCCAAAGGTTTCTTCTTAGCAACATCAGCAATAGGAACATCAAAATAACAACTTTCAAGCGGTGGTAAATCAAGCATGTCATAAATCTTTCTAGGCATGATAGAAATACTAGCACCTAGATCACATAAAGCATGGCAATCATAACCATTAACATGCATATCAATGATGGGTTCCCAACCATCTTCTAACTTCTTGGGAACAAAGGCTTTTTGCTTCAACTTTTCATCTCTAATTTTTATGAGAGCATTGGTAATATGCTTAGTAAAAGCAATATTTAGAGAACTAGAATTGGGAGTCAAAGCAAGCTTTTGCAAGAACAAAATAACTTCAGATATATTGCAGCCATCAACATCAAAATCATTAAAAGAAGTAGAGCTATCATCTCCTACACTCCGAAAAATTTCAGCACTCTTTTGAGAAAAAGTTTTGGCAGTTTTAGGCTTTTTAACACAAGGAGTGGAAGTTTTCTCTACACCAATCAAAGTAAGAGGATTGCTACCAGTAGGAGCAACATCATTAGAGGTAGTAATAGTCCATAACTTCATCTCTCTAGCCATCTCATCTTCTCTTTCCCACCTGGCATGCAATTCCGCTAACAATCTAATATTTTCATCAATTCCAACTTGAATAGCATTAGCGGTAGCAAAAACATTGTTCTCTTTCACATCATTAGGAAACACTTTTAGTTTCAGAAGTTCAACATCATGAGCAAGGCTATCAACTTTAGAAGCAAGAATATCAATTTTGCCTAACTTTTCCTCAACAGACTTGTTAAAAGCAGTTTGCTTACCGATGAATTCCTTGAGCATTACCTCAAGCTCGGAGGGCGCGGCCCTAGTGTTGTTGTAGGAATTACCATAAGAGTTACCATAACCATTACCATTGGTAGAAGGATACGGCCTATAATTGTTACTAGCAAAATTGTTCCTATAAGCATTGTTGTTAAAATTATTGTTTCTAATGAAATTCACATCAACATGCTCTTCTTGAGCAACCAGAGAGGCCAAAGGAACATTATTAGGATCAACATGAGTTCTATCATTAGCAAGCATAGCCATAATGGTATCAATCTTATCATTCAAGGAAAAGGTTTCCTCAACAGAATTTACCTTCTTACCTTGTGGAGCTCTCTCGGTGTGCCATTCAGAATAATTTACCATCATGTTGTCAAGTAGCTTTGATGCGGCGCCCAAGGTAAGGGACATAAAAGTGCCTCCAGCAGCTGAATCAAGTAGGTTCCTTGAAGAAAAATTCAGTCCTGCATAAAAAGTTTGGATAATCATCCAAGTAGTCAGTCCATGAGTGGGGCAATTCTTTATCATAGATTTCATTCTTTTCCAAGCTTGAGCAACATGTTCATTATCAAACTGAGTAAACTTCATAATATTGCTACGCAAGGATATAATCTTAGCAGGAGGATAGTATCTACCAATTAAAGCATCCTTACACTTACCCATGAATCAATACTATTCTTAGTCAAAGACAGCAACCAATCTTTAGCTTTTCCTCTCAAAGAAAAAGGAAACAACTTGAGCTTAATAATATCACTGTCAACATCCTAATATTTCCGCATCTCACATAGCTCAACAAAATTGTTGAGATGAGCTGCAGCATCTTCAGTGCTAGCACCAGAAAATTAATCTTTCATAACAAGGTTCAACAAAGCAGGCTTAATCTCGTAAAAGTTTGCAGCAGGAATAGGTGGTGCAATAGGAGTGCAGATAAAATCACTATTGTTTGTGCTAGTAAAGTCACACAACTTGGTGTTTTCAGGATTGGCCATTTCAGCAAAACGAAAGTAAACAAGTAAAAACAACTACTAAGGATTCTAATTTTTTTGGGTTTTTGATAAAAAGCAATGCAGGTAAAATAAATAAAGTAAAGCAAAACAATAACAAAGTAAAGGATGTGTGTGCGAAAAACTCCCCTCGCAGAAGCCTTCTCTTCCTCCCCGGCAACGGCGCCAGAAAACTAGTTGATCCCTTTGATGACGTGTGGTTGACATGGGAGCAGACTGTCCTTGTGCGTGGTGGATAACCAGCCCGTTGGGAACCCCAAGAGGAAGGTATGATGAGTATAGCAGCTAGTTTTCCCTCAGTTTAAGAAACCAAGGTTTATCGATCAGGAGAGGAGAGACAATGACGATTGAAGGTGATGCGGAACCTGCACACACACAACCAAGTACTTTGTTCCCAACTTGCGATGAGGTTGTCAATCTCACCGGTTTGCTTGAAACAAAGGTTATGAGCGTATCGAGTGGAAAACAATATAGTATGCGAATAAAGTAAACAGTGCGAGTAAAGTAAACAGGTGATAGCAATATGATGGAAATAGGACCGGGATCCACAGTTCACTAGTGGTGTCTCTCCATAAATAAAATAACACATGCTGGGTAAACAAATTACAGTTGGGCAATTAATAGAATAAAGATAAACGTGATATGTCAAGAAGATCACTATGAGATTTACTCTGGGCATTACAACAAAATACATAGACCGCCATCCAACTGCATCTATGACTAATAATCCACTCCCGGGGATATCAATCCGAACACCCTAGAAGTATTAAGTTGCGAACAACAGATAATTGCATTAAGCAAAGTGTGTAATGTAAACAAAGCATATGCCCTTGAGCATATGAATGTTGTTTTCTCCCTAGTAGCAACAGCACATCTACCACCTTAGAGGTTTCTGTCACTCCCCCAGGTGAAATAGAGGCATGAACCCACTATCGAGCATAAATACCCCCTCTTGGAGTCACTAGCAACTACTCGGCCAAGATAGCTACTAACAACGGAGAGCATGCAAGATCATAAACAACATAGAGATAACAAAAGATATAATTCAGTACAGCAACTTAATCATAAACACCAATATTCATCGGATCCCAACAAACCAAACATGTAGAATTACATAACGGTGATCTCAATCATGTATGGCAGCTCATGAGATCTAAACATGAAGCACATGGTGGAGAAGACAACCATCTAGCTACTGCTATGGACCCATAGTCCAAGGTAGACTACTCACTCATCGCTCCGGAGGCAAGCATGGCGATGTAGAAGACCTCCGGTGGCGATTCCCCTCTCCGGCAGGGTGCCGGGAAGAGCTTCTGGACCCTCCCGATCTTTGGGTCGACGGCGGCGGCGGATCGCGATGTGTTCTGGAAATCTGATCGGGTACTTAGGTTTTTTTCCGTCGGGGGGTCTTTATAGGCGAAGGGGTGATGTCAGAGGGGGAGCCAGGCGCCCTCACGCGGGGCCCGCACGGCCAGGGGCCTGGCCGCGCCGCTCCTGCGTGTGGGGCCCTGGTGGCCCCCCTCCGGCTCTCCTTCGGATCTCTGGAAGCTTCCGGGTAAAATAAGACTTCAGGAACTTGTTTCGTCCAATTCCGAGAATATTTCCTGTGTATCACTCTGAAACACAAAAACAGCAGAAAACATGGAACTGGCACTGTGGCAACTCGTTAATAGGTTAGTTTCGGAAAATGCATAAAAGTGCCACTAAGTTAAACGAAACAATAGGCAAACGGTGTAAAAACAAGCATGGAGCATCAAAAATTATAGATACGTTTGAGACGTATCACGGGGTTGGGCTGATTTGGCCCGACCGAAGCATCCTCGGGATCCGATGACGCGGCGCGGGAGTCCAGCGAGGGCGACGCGGGAGTATCCTCCTCGGGATCAGCACCGGTAGAGGGTTCGGCAGAGTCCGCTCCAGTGTCCGTGTTGCTGCCCCCATCAGTATAATCTTCAGAAAAAGATTGTGACGGCATGGGTGCGTCGTTCTGAGCACAATTTCCACCAGCAGCTGTGTTATCCTATGAAACATCATAGAGAGGAACAGTGACAGGCACAATAGTAGTCATATGATCATCAGTTATAGAGGCACCCTCATTGGAAGAATGTGTAGGTAAAAGGAGTATTTCTCGTTTAAGAAGGGCGCCGGCATTGGGGTGTAAGACTTGGAAGGAAAAAATGTTTTCATCGAAAACGACATCACGAGATATGTATACACGTCCTGTGGATACATCTAGACATTTTACTCCTTTATGCATAGGGTTGTAGCCAAGAAAAACACATCGTTGGGAGCGTAAAGCGAGCTTGCGTTTGTTATAGGGACGAAGATTTGGCCAACAAGCGCAGCCAAAGATACGAAGAGCATCATAATTAGGTGTGATATGGAGAAGACGCTCACCAGGAGACTGAAGATCAATAACTTTGCTAGGAAGCAAGTTAATGAGAAAAGTGGCAGTGAGAAAAGCTTCGTCCCAATATTTGAGAGGCATGGATGCATTTGCAAGCAAGGCAAGACCAACTTCAACTATATGACGATGTTTGCGTTCAGCAGCGACATTTTGTTGGTGAGCATGAGGACATGAAACATGATGTGTAATGCCAGCCTTTTGAAAGAAAGAGTTTAATTTCTCATACTCACCCCCCAATCAGTTTGCATAGTAACAATTTTTCTATCAAACTTGCGCTCAACATATTGCTGAAAGTTAAGAAAAGCTTGATAAACATCGGAACGCTTTTTAAGCAAATAAATCCAAGTGAATTTGCTAAAGTCATCAATAAAGCTTACATATTACTGATGTTTCCCAACAAAAAGAGGTGCTGGTCCCCATACATCAGAAAAGACTTGTTCCAAAGGAACAGTGGATCTACTAGTGGAGATGGGGTATGGCAACTGGTGACTTTTGGCGAGCTGACAAGAGTCACATACATAAGGAGTACTTTCTGGGGTGTAGTCTATTTTATGTCTTCTAAGAACTTGCTGAAAGACAAATGAAGAAGGATGTCCTAGGCGGCGGTGCCATGTGGAGGAGGACGGCTTTATTGTGACAAAGGCATGCTTGGAGGCCGCGGAGGAGATGGGCATCAAGGGATAAAGACCTCCATGGCACGGACCTCTAAACAGAGTTCGGCGGGTTGCTCGGTCCTTTATCAAAAAATAGAAAGGATTAAACTCAATAAAGGCATGATTATCAAGAGTAAATCAGTGTACTGACAAAAGACTTTTAGTGGCATTAGGGACATGTAAGATATCTTTGAGGCTGAAAGAATTATGAGGAGTGCTTAAAACTGATTGACCAATGTGACTAATATGCATACCTGAGCCGTCTGCAGTACGCACACGGTCTTGTCCTGGATATGGATCATAAGTGGTGAGCTTGTTCAGCTGACCAGTGAGATGTTCAGTAGCCCCGTGTCATAGTACCAATTTGTGTCGACTCCATTGGCAGCAGCAAAGTGTGCACCTTTGTTGCCACGATCACCGTGGTCACCGCGGTCAGCACGGTTGGGGCGATCATCTTCAGTACGCCACCAGCAGTCACGGGCAGGGTGCCCGTGAATGTTACATATCTGGCAGGTGACATCGACATAGGTCATGGGGCGACGATCGCGATGGCGACCACCATCATCACGGCGGTGACGATCATCATCATAGCGGCGGGGGCGGTCATCATCATAGCGGCGGGGGCGGTCATCACGATACTCCTGGCGCGGGCGGTCCTGGCGCCAGCGATCATCATAGTGAGGCCGCTCGTCGTGGCATGGACGGCGGTCGTCATAGCGGGGGCGCTCCTCCTGGCGCTCGTCTGGACGTGGACGGCGATCATCATTGCATGGACGAGTGTCTCAGCGAGCCACGTTTGCTGAAGAGGTGAAGCCCGGCTCCTCGGGCGTGTGCTGCCGATCAAACGCCTGGACTTGGGTGAGGAGCTCGACGAGGGTGGTGTTGGGGTTGGCGTTGATGGCGGTGCGGAGGTTGTTGTAGTGGTTGCCGAGGCCTTGCAGGACATAGTAGAGGAGTTCATCATCATCGAGCGATTTCCCCGTAGCAGCGAGTTCAGCAGCGATGCACTTCATCTTGGAAAAATACTTGTCGGCGGGGAGATCGTTCTTGCGTGTGGTGTTGAGGTCCGAGCGGAGCTGCTGGACCCTGGTCTTGGACTGGCCCGAGACATGGGCGTTGAGAGCTGCCCAGACTGCAGCCGAGGAGTCGAGGCCGACGACGTGAGCGAGTACATCGGGCGACAGAGCGTTGACGAGCCAGCGTAGAACATGCTGATCGCGGGAGATCCACGTCTCGTAGTCGGGGTTGACGATGACGACCTTCTTGTTGTTGGCGTCCTCGGTGGAGACGAACTCAGCGGGCGCCTTGTCCTTGCCCTCGACGAGATCAAGCACCCGGGCACCCCGCAGCGCGGGGATCACCAGCGCCTTCCACACAAGCACGTTGTCACGCGTTAGTGGCTGGGATGGAGGAGTCCCGAGAGCAGCAGCGAGGGCGGTGGTGGACATCGACGACGAGGAGGTGGCCATCAGATCGGATCGTGGTGCAGCCGCAGCGTGTACGCGACGGTGATGTTGGGTGTATGTCTTGGATTTTGTGGCGGCGGCGGCAGCAACAAGGGCAGCGGCGGCGGCAGGCTTTGTGTTATTTGTAGAGGCGTTTGTAGAGGCGGCGGCGGCTGAAAGAAACAGCGGCGGCGGCGGCTAGGGTTTGTAGGTTATGGTGTTTGGTTTTGGTGTAAGCGGCGGCGGCAGACGAGGGCTGCAGCGGCGGCGGTTTGGATGTGTAGGCGGCGGCTACAGGTGCGGCGGCGGCGGCAAGAGGCGGCGGCGGAAATTTTCTTAGGGTTTTGGCAGCTAGAGGGAAGAGTCCCGCTCTGATACCATGTTGATTTTCGTGGAACGATGCGTGCCCTTTCGGACCATCGGTTGCATGTTATATAGTAGGGAAAAGCCCCCTACGTGGCGGTACAAAGTTTGTACGTGTATGGTCGGAGTACTACTCCGTACACATACACGTACCATATTACATGTGCTAACAGTGGTACCTGGCGCCGGCGAGATCTCATGTCAGGCAGGTTGGGTTGACCAACATGCTGGATGCCTGGATCCTAGGTAGCTAGGTAACTTCCGTCCCAATCTTTCCGTAGAAATTAGCTGCGTGACTTAGCAACCGCGTCGTTGATATATACATCCGGAAAGTAAGACTTTATGTAGGTCAGCGGAAAGGAAGAATGGAGGTCCCTGAATACCTGCCGGAATGCTGGATCCTATAGCTAGCTGCAGCTAGGTAGCTTGCTAATGAACCCGGCCGATCGGCGCCGACGACCCTTGGTTAAATTCCGGCAAAAGCACGTATGTATTGTCACTTTGTCTTGCCCTACGCCACTTCTCCAACAAGCCACTTCGCCTCCAATTAAGCTGTCTCCTTTAAGTTACGCCCTCCATAAGAACCCCTCGCTAGGCAACACAACACAAACCACAGCCATCCAAAGCAGTATACCATCGATCGAGTTAAGAGCCCCTCAACACACCCAAAAAGCCTTCCACGGCCAGCTCCACCGCCGTGGCAATGGCGCGGCGCGGCGGCATGGCTCAGCAGCTAGCATGCTGCTGCTTCCTGGTGGCGCTCGCGCTGGCGTGCGGCGTGGCCATGGGGGCAGGAAGCGCGCCCAGGCTGACTGGTTCGCCCAACAAGATCCCCAAGATGGAGCTCCAGAAGTTCACCTTCAAGAAATCCGGGAACGGTAAGCGGCTCTACACTATCAGCTGCAAACCAGATAAAGGAAAGAAGAAACCCTGCGTCATGACCTGCCCGGCCAAATGCCCCAACGAGTGCCTCGCCTACTGCAAATACTGCGTCTCATTCTGCCGTAAGTCGATTGGATCATCGCGCGCAATCAAGTTTGTTTACTAGTATACTCCCTCTGTCCTACATTATTTGACTCGATTTTATCTAGATATGCATGTATATATATATATATTTGTTGTGGGAAAAAACTTGGCTAAGCACCATCTCACCTACACCCTCTTATTGTTTGAAATTTGTCTTTTTTATATCTCCTAAACTATATAACATATGGACTTTAAACTTTATAGGTCAACTGTAATATTGCAACTAGAATGTGAGAAAAATAGTTCAGATTTTTTTTGTGAAAATTAAAATTTTCAAATATTTAAAATTCAACAAAAAATGTTTAAAAAGTAAATATATGCTGTCATAAAAATCTCGAACTAATTTTCCCAAAATCTATCTCAAATGTTTCAGTAAACTGCCAAGTTTCAGATTCAAAGATTGTATAGAGTGAGAGATACAAAAAAGAGAAGTTGTTAGAGAGGGCAAAAAATAGGCCAGCACGGATCTTGATGCACCAATTAACAGTCCAGATATGAGGGTGTAGGTGAGGTGGTGCTCAGAAAATGCACTCTCGTTGTGTAAACAAAACTAAGTCGATTAGATTGAGACATAGGGAATAATATATACTGCCACTTAATCTTGAGATCCATCCATATCTAACTTGTACGTCCATGCGTTATATGCAGTGTGTGATATCTACCCGGGTACCTCTTGCGGGGATCCTCGTTTCACCGGTGGTGATGGCAACACCTTCTACTTTCACGGTAAGAAGGACCAAGACTTCTGCATCATCTCCGACACTGACCTTCACATCAACGCCCACTTCATTGGCAACCACAACCCTGCCGTGAGGCGAAGCTTCACATGGATCCAAGCCATTGGTGTGAGCTTCGGCCAACACCGCCTCTTCATCGGCGCTCGCAAGGCTACCCAGTGGGACGCCGATGAGGACCACATCGACATTTTGCTGGACGGTGAGACCGTCGATGTGGAGACCTTCAAGGGTGCCATGTGGGTCTCTAAGGCTCTCCCCGACCTCTCTGTCATGCGCACCGACAACATGAATGCTATCACAATCGAGCTTGACGGCGTGTTCAGCATCAATGCCAATGCAGTGCCAATCACTGATGAGGAGTCCAGGACCCACAACTATGGCAAGACTGAGAGTGACAGCCTCGTGCATCTTGACCTTGGCTTCAAGTTCTATTCACTCACCAAGGCCGTCGACGGTGTCCTCGGCCAGACCTATAAGCCCGACTACGTCAACAAGGTGGACATAAGCGCCAAGATGCCAATCATGGGTGGGGCGCCAAAGTACCTCTCGTCGAGCCTCTTCTCTACGGATTGTGATGTCTCCAAGTTCACCAGCAACAATGTCACCGGCCCAGTTGTTACCTTCGCCTCCTAAATCAATCGCCCGTATGGACTTACAAGCCCCCATCTATGCTACCATGGAATAAATCACTGGGGATATACTTACATACTACTGAGCACATGCAAGAAGAAATAAATGTGGAACACTTCGACAGTGCTTAGATTTTTCAATCATTTACTAATTGTTAAGGTTGTTTCAACTGAATTGTGATCCAGCAATACTGATTAAATACGGTATATATAACTTGTTGCGATACATGGATGAATGTATTAAGTTTTTGACAAACTTGACAGCTCGATGTAAGCAATTAGCATCAACTACGTGTATCTTCTCTTCAAACGCTTTATTTCGTACGTACTTGCGCCTCTCGTCTCTTGGCGCGTGTCGTTAGCTAATTGGTCTTTGTCTTTTTAGCAACGCCGGGAGGAAAGGCCCCTATATACTTGAATTTCATTAAAAAGTTGCAAGCCTGATGACTCAAAAAAGTTTCAACAAACGCCAAGATGGTGAGGGCTAGAGAAGAAAATACAGATTTAGGGTTAGACAAGATGGTGAGGCCTAGACAAGATGGTGAGGCCCATCCGGTGTCGGCCAGGGATGGGGGAGGTGGAGGAAGGAGAACCGATTTAGGGTTTCGCCCTGCCGCTCGCGGTCGAGGGGCCAACATGGGGTTCGAACCCATGATGCAATTTTCGTGTCGATTTAGCAAACCAATGCGGCACACTGATACCATCATTCTGCATCGACCAGTGTTTGTTTAGCCTACTTACCTTTTGTTCCTAGCTTGCATTTTTGTAAGCTGGACTTTATTTGTGTATGGATCCTTTTATAAAAGATGTTTCTATACTAGTGAGACTCTTGAAATTGACACATCGATAATCAATTTATGACTCTTTAAAATCAATTCCACAAAGAATAATTTACGATAGTATATCTGCACGTGCAACCTCCAAATCCAAAGAGGGAATGGTAAATCGCACTGCCATCCTCGTGCAACCGATTAGCCACGTCCAAATCTCAGAGTCTGGCCCAGCTAGTTGGGGCACGTTGCCTCCAAGCCCGTCGATCCTGGCCGAAGCGGCGGCGTCAGTTTCGCGAGCCAGATTCTTCGCCACTAGTAGGACAGCGCATCTGCCGGCTCTGATCGATCGACCGACGTACGATAGCTATTTCTTCTGACAGCACCTCCGCTTCCCTTTGTTAAAAAATCAGAGCTAGGTCTCCGCTCAGATCCCGTTCCCATGGATCGCCCCGAACACCTGAGAATTAGACACAGCCATCGGATTCAAGATCGGACGGCCCACCGTTCTCTGTCAGCTTGGGCGTCTGTTCCTTGCACGCCACCGCAGCACACCGATGCGGGCGGTGCCAGGTCAACTACCAACACAAACGCACCAATCCCGTCGGGTTGCCGCTGTTACGCCGGCGGCAGGGGTCGCCGTCGGAGTTTTCACCATGCTCGGCCTTTCACGAGCTTATTAGAGATTTACTCAAATCTCACGCATTGCGACCAATGGTGTTACTCATAAGGTGTGTTCTTTCGAGATCGTCTTGTAGGACAACATTTCCGCTCATACTGAACTTCATAAAACACATTCATAGTCAACCTGCCTAACTGTATCTGTTGTGTTTGTGTCGAATATTTGTACGAGTTGGGTTACGTTAGGACTATGAGTTGTATTAAGTGTGGACAGGTTACGTGTATGGTTCAAGTCGGACTCTTGTATCCCAGGACTCCCATATAATGAGGGGGCACCACACGTTGTAACCTATATATGACGACTTGATAGCGACAAGAGCGCAAGGGGAGCCAGCGGCTTGTGCCAGCGACCAAGGCGGCCGGTGTTGCGGTATCATGGGGAGTAGCGCCCATAGTCATGCCCCGCAGATGTAGACGAGTTCGTCGAACTGCGTTACCAAATCTCGGTGTCATCATCATACTGTGATTGCTTGATTGCTCGGTAGTTCGACTACGTGTCTACGACGATAACAGTATCTATGCGAGATATGCATTTGTTGCAGAGTGGAAGTATGTAATTTCTCTCAACTCAGTTGCTCCGATTTGTTTTCCCAGGTCCCAATTCACGGGATCTTCGATTACATAGGTTGGGTTACCCTCTTGCCAACTTATGTGGGTCTCAAACCCATCTCCCTCCTCGATGCAAGGTCTATCATGTTTCTTGATAAGCCTTTGGTAAAAGATCTCTGCCAGACTCTTAGTCGTTTGGACATAATCCAATGCTAAAACTCTGGAATTTTTTTTAGCTTTCTGACAAATTTTAGTATTCTATTGACATGTCTTGAACTATTCAGATTATCTTTAGAACTCTTCACCTTGATAGTCACAGTTTGGTTTGTCGCAGTTTATGGGGACAACCGTTATTGGTTTTTCACCTATAGGCAAATCGGTCAAGAGTTCACGAAGCCATTCTGCTTTGACAGTCGTAGTATCTAATATTGTGAGTTCTGCTTCCATTCTTAATCTCATTAAGATGGTCTGCTTGCAAGACTTCCATGAAACAATGCCACCACCAAGAGTGAATACATATTCACTTGTGGCGTTTATCTCATCAGCATCTAAAATCCAATTTGAATCACTATACTCTTCAAGTACTCTTGGATATTCGGTTTAATAGATCCCATAGCTTCGGAGGAGCCACCCGCCGAGGAGGTGGTCGTCGCGCACGCCCACCGACCTGTTCTGGTCGTGCAGGGACTAGGCTAGTGCTACTTTCATGTAGGGCATGTCCTGGATCTTCTTCGGCGGCGGCGACTTGACCTTGTTCTTCGAGGACGAGGCCCCAACGGTCAAACTTGACCTTCTTGAACAGCCAGCGGCCTGTCATGGTGCTGCTGGAAAATAGGGGGCACGAATGGCCTGAATTGGGTAAAGGGATGTGGGCACGGTGCTCTTCTGTGTCCATAACAACACCTTTTAAAGGAAAAGGACGCGGCTAATGGCGGCGTAGGAGTCGGGCGGCCAAAGGCCAGTCATTGAATGCGGCGCAGAGTTGTAAGCGGCCGCGAGGAGCGTAGGAGACGAAGCGACAGCGCTCGCTGCTATGTCGGCCCTCTTCGTGACGACGCATCCCAAGCCTAAATTTGAAGCGAGATTGCATCCTCACGAACATGACGGTCATTTTACATCGGACTGTTGGACTGGATTTTTCTTGACCCGGATTATATTTAGAACCAGTCATACGGCCCGATCCGAGTGCCGTCGGACCGCTGGAGATATACATAGGATACTACGTTCGATACTTCGATCTGATCCATCAGTCTCAAGATCGGACGGCCCATCGGTCTCTGTTGGCTGCGCGTTTGTTCCTTGCAGGCCACCGCAGCACACCGACGCGGGCGGTGCCAGGTCAACTACCAACGGGAACGCACCAATCCCGTCGGGTTGCTGCGGCGGCAGGGGTCTTGCTCGGAGCTCGACGTGCTCCGCCACTAGCCGGGCATCCTCCCGGACCCCGGTGGAAGAAGAGTCCGAGCGCGCTCTGGTCAGGCAAGAGAGTCAAGAGTCGCACCGCCGCCGTCCCCCACCCGAAGCCTGCGCCACAAAGTCCCCACGGATCTCGATCCCCACTACGGCATGACCTCCGCGATCAGCGCTCGAGCGTGACACGTGACGCGTCCCAGCACGCCCGCACCCACCACCCAAAGGCCAGGCCTACCTCCTCACGCGCAGCCGCCGTGCCGTGCCCGTGCGTGCCCTGCCGACTACTCGCCTCCAAGCAGAAATCACTCTCGCCCCCGTCCCCGCCTCTCGCCGCGCCGACGCCTCCGGATCCCGATCTGCGCTGCCCTTGCTCTCTCGGTTTGGGTGGGCGTCACCGCGGAGGGGATGGAGGAAGGACGCGATTTCTGGCCGCGCGCGGACGGCGGCGCGGCGGCGGGCGGAGAGGAGCCGGAGTCGGAGGACCAGTTCGACCGGCTGCCGGACGCCGTGCTCCTCGACGTCTTCAACGCCATCGGCGACGTCAAGGCGCTGGGCCGCTGCGCGCTGGTCTCGCGCCGCTTCCACGCGCTCGTCCCGCTCGTCGACTCCGTCTTCGTGCGCGTCGACTGCGTCATCCCCGACGATCCACCCCCCTCCTCGCCCTCCCCGCCGCCGGCCCCCGCCGCGCGGGGGCGGGGCGCGCTCGCCAGCATCGCGCGCTTCCTGCTCGGTGGCATCGTCAGGCCCATCCAGGCGCTCGGCCAGATCCTCTCCCCGACCCTGGCGGTCGTCTCCCGCCGCTCCGTGGCAACCCCGCCGCCCGCCCCGCTTCTACCCTCCGCTACCCCCGCCGGGGACATCTCCCACCACTCCCCCTCCGAGGTGCTCCGCTCCTTCAAGGAGCTCCGCCGCCTCCGCATCGAGCTGCCCACGGGCGAGCTCGGCGTCGACGACGGCGTGCTCCTCAAGTGGAAGGCCGACTTCGGCTCCACCCTCGGCAGCTGCGTCATCCTCGGCGCCTCCTCCGTATCCTCAAAACCACCACCGCCACCACAAACACCAACATCACCCCCTACCCCTACCGACACCTCCTCTCCCGATCCAAACAGGGAGCCCGAAGAACTAGCCAGCATCCCCGAATCTCTCCACACAAACGGGGGCCTCAAGCTCCGGGTTGTCTGGACGATCAGCTCACTGATCGCCGCATCGGCGCGGCACTACCTGCTGCAGCCGATCATCGCCGATCATGAGACGCTCGATAGCTTGAACCTGACGGACGCCGATGGGCAGGGCGTGCTCACCATGGACAAGAGGCAGCTGCAGGAGCTGCGGGTGCGGCCCTTGTCGGTTTCCGGGAACTCGCACCGCACGCTCATGCCGTCGCTCATTATGCGGCTGTGGTACGCTCCGCATATTGAGCTGCCCGGGGGAGTGCTGCTCAAGGGCGCCACGCTGGTGGCCATCAGACCTAGCGACGATGTGCTCAAGGAGGGGGGAGGGGTTGAGGCTGCTGGTCCGGCTGGTGCTACCTGGATCTCGGATGCCTTTGAGGAGCCATATCGGACGGCGGCAAAGGCGCTTTTCAAGCGGAGGACATACAGCCTTGAGATGAACTCGTTCTGAGCTTCACCGGAGTTTGACCTTCTAGGAGGTAATTTATCACCTCGTATGATTACTGCACAGAATAGTTGCCAAAATACTAGATATGTTAATGTCCAATAGCATTGTAGTGTCTGAAAGGAATTTTTGTCAGTTTTCCTAATGTGGCTAACTAGTTTATTTCTTGCCAAATTCAAAGTGATAGCGTCAAACCTAGATTTGTGTATATTTTTAAGCCCTGTTTTAATCATTATACTATATAATCTCACTACTTGTGTCTGAAAATGTATATGCCATTCTGACTTATTCAGCAGTAAATGGTTGTTGTTTCATGTCATAATCCAACTTCCGTCGACTTCTCTTTTAGTTCTTGGCATTACCAAAAAACACGATTTCGTTTTGCTCCACTCTTTTGTGCGCCAAAATTTGGAGAAAATTTGTCAACCTCTCATTCTGATGGGCCCCAATTCTTAAGGCTGTGCAGTGAGTTAGTGAATCTAAGACCAGACTAATATTGATACCAAAATAATTGCCAAAATATAGATACTATATATGTTAATGTCCAAGTCCAATAGCATTGTAGCATCTGAAAGGAATGTTGTCAGTTTTTCTCATGTGGATAAGTAATTAATTCCTTGATGAAATCAAACTGATAGAGTGAAACCTAGGTTTGTATATATTTTTAATAATCACATATAAGTTTCGGCACCTGTGTCTGAAAACCATGGTTAAAAAAGGTGGCCAGGCAAGTGCTTAAGCGCGCGTAGGTGCTAGGCGACAGCGAAACGCCTAGCACTTAATTGTGCTATCCGTGCGCTTAAGAGTGCCTAGGCATATGATTAGTTCTACATTCTAAATACTCTCCTTTGGAGTCTAGATCAATCGAACATAAGCTTTTTCCATTTTTTTATTATTTTATGAGTAAACATGAGTCTGCATGCTGAATCAAACATACAGTTGTAAATTGCTTTGCATTGTAGACACGTTGCAGGCAAGCTTGAAGTTATTCTCCATTCTAGTCAATAGTCACTGATACGGCAAACTCCGCCAAGTCCATGTACAAAACGTGGGTGACAGCAGGGGGGGGGGGGGGGGGGGGGGGGGGGGGGGGAGGGGACACGCCGCTCTACGTGAAGCTCTAGCGACCGTGGTGTCAATGCCTTCACTCACCACCGCCAGCGCTGCTGCCTGTACTCAACACTGTAGGATTTTCTCTCCGCCGCAAGGTGTCCTCAATCATCTCATGTCATGTCCTCATCTCCTCTGCCACTCCCAGGCCCCCTCCTGTTCTTGCTTCTGTTCATGCTGCTGTCGTGGGTTTCTTTTGATAAAGGTTCTGTGCAGTAGAAAAGTAGGTAGAAGACAAGCTCGAGGCCGCCCAGACACGTGGTACCTGTAGGACATCTGCATGGTTCAGGTTGCAGCCAATAATTGGTTCTAATATGAATTACTAGCGCATAATATACTAGTAGCATGTTTTTATAATAAGAGGATCTGCTTCTAAGTTCTAACGCTAGCATATGATTGCAAAGAGCCAAAGATCTTGGCCCAGGGGATGTGGAATTGAGGATCATTCGTTAATTAAAAAGTGACAGTGATCGACTGGACAGTGGACAGTATTTGATCTCACATCTTAAAATCATCCTTGTGTCTTTATTACATCCTATATATTTTAAATTATTTACAGATACTCGCCATATATCCATATGGCTGTTTCTGGATGATGCCGTATCCTGTATCCCCGTACAGGTGTTTCTTAGGTACACAGTGAGACACTATATTACAGGCTATAAACTTGTGATGCATATGCCACAAGCAAGCTGGGTCAAAGTGTGGGTAACAAAAAGATAGCAATAGGTGAACGTGGCAATAGTAGAGACTATGACACATGGGCAAACTAAACAGATGACTAAAAATCTCTGGTGCGCTTAAGGCTAAGCGTGACAAATAGTGGCTCGGAACCAAACACTCCCCATAGTGTTTGACAATATGACAGGACTCGAGAGCATTATTGATGTCCCATACGATTAGAACAACTTCCAAAAACCATATAGTTTACTGATGGCCAGTAGCCACCTGTGTAATATTTCAGGAACTGCCTCCGTGCCTCGTATTGTAAATATGCTAGCTAGAACAGAAAGGAACTAAAAATGCCACATAAAAATAGCTGAAGTGAAGAGCAATTCAACAATCCTGAACTTTGAAAAGAGTTCATGTCATGCCAAAAGGGGCACATAACTAACAACATGGCACTAGAAGTGAATATTCTGAATTAGTAAATACTTTCCTGTTTACTACTGTAAGTACATACCAAAACTGACCTATGCACCCATAGCCATAAGCCCTTGTCACCCCCAAACCATGATCTCTGTCCATGACCATTATTTTCCGTAGACTAAGAAAAAACAGGCAGCAAAATCCAATGTTTTGCCCACCATAAAAGCAAGCTATCTTTGAATAATGCCATTGTTATGGACCTATGGTTGGGCCAATTAGTCCTCATTGATCATGTACGATTGGGCTCTTAGTCTCTTACGATATTCTGAATTGTGGAGATTGAAACCTTGGTTTCATTTTGTAACACTTAGGGCAAACAGGATATTAGTATATTAAGAACACCATGAATGATTTCAAAATGGAACACCATGAATAATATGAAACTGTCTAGTGTTAGATTCACTAGCGCATTGCAAAACCTAAAGAAACACCATGAATGATATTAAAAGGGAACACCATGAATGGTATGAAACTGTCTGGTGTTAGATTCAGTAACGCACTGCAAAGCCTTAAGAATTGGGACCCATCGGAATAAGAGGCTGACAAATTTTCTTCGCAGATCGCAGAAACCAGTTGTGTTTGGTAATTTGAAGAATTAAAAGAAAAGCCAATGTAGCCAAAACCTCTAATATGAAACTACAATCCTTTGTTGCTGAATAAGTCAAAATAAAAAAAGCTCTAGGCGTTTGTTCCAAGTTTTCCTCTGCCTAGCACCTATCTCGCAGTTTGTTGATTCATGGTATAGCTTATTTGTGAATGATTCTCTAGAGATTTTTATAAGGTTTACACTTTGAACTGAAAGGATACATTTTAGTCACTGAATGCTTATTGGATGGCAGATAGCATTTGAGATAAAAAAAATCATTGGATGCTTATTTTAGTGTAGAAGTCTGTTGATTCGTGGTATTGCAGTAACTGATAATTCTCCAGACATTTTTTATAAGGTTTACACTCTAAACTCAAAGGATACAGTTTGGTCATTGAATGCTTATTGGATGGCAGAATCATTTGATGTAATTCTTCTTTTGCACTCCACTGCTGAGCAACATGAATATTTTTCTTTTTAGAAAAAAATAACAGTGTTTTCCCCAATCACATTTTTTTATGTAGCTTGTTTTTTATGTAATTTGTTGTTCCTTTACTGTTGACATCAAGTGTGGGTTAGTTCCTAAACAACACGCATATTCCCAATTGTTAACACTGGTTTCCATTACATTTTGTGTGTATATAATCATCAGATCATGAGTACAGGCAAAATTGAACCTCTGTCTGTTGTGCTGTTGTGCAAGTTTTTGGAATCTCTGGTTGATCTATTAAAATGTTTCACTGAACTCATTTTTACCTTTACTTGCAGGATTACATTATGGGCCTCACACATGCGAAGTATAGACACCCTGTATAGCGAGGTGGAATGGAATGTTTGTTCTACAGAAGAAGTGCCTTGAAGTGACGCCATGGTATGTTCCATACATGAGGTTGTACTTCTCTTCTACGACGCACCCATCCAAATTCGATTTCGGCGAATCATTTTTTCACGTTTCCTCCCCTGCTATTCTGCTAGCTCTATATATGTTATTTCTAGAAGCTGTTGAGCTATGCCGTCGTATGTGACAGCGGTTGAACCTTTATGTGTATCACACTTTAGACTGATCATATTTTTAAATTATATAGACTAAACATGTTACTCCCTCCGACCCATAATACTCTTCGCTAATACAGATGTATTTAGACACATTTTAGTGGTAGATACATCCGTATTAGTGAAGAGTAATATGGATCGGAGGGAGTATCATTTCTTGGAACACTCGCTGTCGCATCTGACTTGAACGGTTGAACCTATATGCGTATACCAGACTCACTGTGATTAACTGTTTACTAAAAGGTGAGTAAGTGTTCCATGAAGTTTTCAGTTCAATTTGAGCTAGTAAAACGTCCTACATTTAGAAACGGAGAGTAGAAAAGATATGCACAACTATAGTATGAGAGCATCTCCAACCAATACATCTTTTTTGTTTTTGGACACGGGTTTTAGCCGTTTTGGGCGCTGGCGTGGCTGCAGCCATTCCAGACGCTAAAAAATATAGCGCGCAGCCGTAGCGCTTTACAAGGCTTCCAAAAATAAAGTGCACAGCCGGTATGCATAAACAAGTTTATACAACATACATGCCTCAAACAAGATCAAACATATCATAATAAATCATACATAAATCTAAAACAAATTATACTTCATTAGTACTAGGAAAAATGCCCGTGCGTTGCACTAGGAGAGAAAAACTTAGCTGATATCGGCACGACAATATGAAAATGATCGCGATTCCATCATCGGGAGTTCACATGCTGCATGGATCTGCAAGCTTATACTTGTCGTAGTTACTCTTGGTTTGTCGAGGTGACACTGCAGTCACTCGTGAGAAAGTATGGCACTGTAAAAATTTACAATCTATAGATCGATTCTCTAATTATATTAAATTATTTTATATAAATCCATAGGTTGCGAATAAGAAGATATAAAAATTGTATATTCCAACTTTAAAAAATCACAATTAAAGACAAAGATCAGTGTCCTGAAAACTTGCAAAACTCTCGTTGGCTCTTCTATTATTCTATTTGACATGTTGACCAGAGAATACAAACATCAAGAAATAACTTTCTACAATAAGCTAAAGAAAGACTACAAATAGAGAAATTTTAAAAAACTGCTGTGGGTTGATCATAGCAGGTTTACCCATATAGTTAAGATTATCTCATGGTGGAATAAAGCTTGACTATTTACATCCGGTAAACCTGCAACAACATTTAGGTGTATGATTTGACATCTCTTTCCGATAGGAAGAATTATTCAGCATGTAATAGCACAGCTTGTTGGCCACCAGAAGCAAATAAATTTGCAGTATATCCTGGACGACCGTTCCGGCGGCTGCCCTGAGCGTGGGCGACCTTAGAAGCTGCTGGCTTTTTTCAAAATCGATTGCAGCGCCGAGGGAACTATCAGTTTAGGACGCTATGACAAAGAGATGGCGAGGCGAACGACGAAGAAGAGCGGTGCTAGGTATAGTTCGATGGCCAACGGGCGGAGGTCTCTCGATGACAAACTGCACTGGCAGTACATGACCCCTCGTGCAGTTCAGAGAAGAGACAACTGTGGAATCATTAGCTCAGGCCTTGAGGCCACCGTCATCCTCGTTATCTTAGGCAACCGCCCCTTTTATCACTCTTCCACCAGCATGCTCAGCTGTTTTCCTGGATGTCCGCCGCGATGTTAGTCTTCAGGTCGTCGGAGTCGCGACAACCACGAGCACCATAGCACACAATAAACATATTCTTGCGGGTCGATGGAGATGGTGGCCGTAGACTCATAGTGCAACACCTTCTGCTCGTATCCCTCCTCCTCCCTCTAGGCGGGTGGCTCGTAGACTTCCGGAAAGACCAGGCCCGTCGCTGTACAACCTCACCCCGTCGCTGTCTAGAGAGTTGACTCGTGGGGAGACGAATGAAGCAGCCGTGGCCCGTAGAACTGTAGTACAGGCGAGGGCGAGTAGGCCAGGAGCTGGCACAACCTCCACGTCCACGGTCCCAGCCAGCGAGTTCGCTGCCGGTGCGCAAACACAATCGATCCTGTCGCGATGTGATGAGCCAACCAAGGCTGACCGAACTCAACGCGGGAGTTGAGGAATCGAGCAGAGTAGGTCAGGGCGATCGGGAGGAGGCTTCAGGACGTGCGGCTTTTATCCTAGGGATCTAGGGCTCGGGATGGAGTCGCGATGGACATATGCTAGTTGGGCTAGGATTATGATGGACTTTTTTACAGAACGTCCGGACGGAAGAACCAAACCATGGAACCCTTGCGTACTTTATTATTAGGTAAAGATTACAACATAAACAAACTGTTTAGCAATTCTTAAACAGATGGTTCATCAAATCATACACAAACAGTTCATCTAGTAGCATCCGAACCAACACACAAACATACAAATGAAGATGGAACTAGCAGCTTTGTTAGACATCCCACCTCTACCATTCCTCGATGAGATGAGTTTGAAGATTGCCATGCACATCAAAATCTCGAATGTAATGGTAGGAGTTTATAAAGCGCACAATCCTATCTTCTCTCGTTTGCATACGCATGGCATGACTTGTTCCATCAAGCCATAGAAGTAGTCTAAATCTTGGCCACGCTCGTTCTCAGTGATCATGGTATACATGATCACACATGCATTCATGATATAACAAAGAATATCTTGATCCTAAAATCTAGCCGGTGCATTTACAATGGCAAATTAAGCTTGTAAAATCTCAAATGCTCTTTGCACATCTTTTCTAGCCGTCGCTTGTGTATTATGAAAATTAAGTTGTTTCTTACCTTGGGGTTTGGCAACTGGCTTCATAAATGTGCACCACCTTGGATAGATGTCGTCGGCAAGGTAGTATCCGTAGTTATACTTGTGTTCATTTGCTTCAAACTTTATCTGTGAACCTTCACCTATTGCTATCCATGTCATCAATGGTGACCGTTGAAGTATTACAAGAACCGGGCATCCAAAAAAAACATGTCAAATCCAAGTCTCCTGGTCGGCTACGGGCTTCAAAAGAATGATAGTGCTATCATTTCCATGCCCTTTGAACTGTCCATGCCATGCGACATGACAATTCTTCCAACTCCAACGCATGCAATCAATTGAGCCGACCAGACATGAAAACCCACAAGATTTGTTGTACTCAAACAGTCTAGCCATGTCTTGAGCATTGGGGGCTCTAAATATTCTTTATCGAACACTCGAACCATTGCAACCGCAAAACGCTTGACACACCCAATGGCTTGACTCCCACCCATGGCCAAGTGGTCATCAATAAGTTTCACCGGGATACCATATGCCAACATGCACAATGCGGCGGTAAAGTTCTGGATAGTGATATGGCCAAGTTCTCTAGTGTAATTCCTCCTTTGCTCGAAGAACCGATCATACTTCGCCACACACTCTGCAATGTGCTCAAACAATTTGATTCCCTTCCTGAAACGATGACCGAAGTTCCACTCGGGGTAAGTGGGATTCTCCGCGAAGTAGCTACGTTCCCCGTATCAACTTGTTATGTCCTTCGATCCTTTCCCTCTGTAACTTCTCGCGATCAAATACGGAACCCCTGTTCTTCGGCCCCTTTCACGCGCAAAGCGGAAATCATGGCAATGTCCTCTTCTTTGGAGAGGTCTATTCGTCATCGGAGGTTGAATCCTTGTATGAAAAACTCATCTACAAACCAGTAGTACTTGTTTTAAAACTAAACCATAGCAACAAACACATCTACTAGTGGGCAGTGGCGGCGGCATAGCTATGAACACCTTCCATGCGTGGTGGCGCTCGTCGGCTGCAGCAAGTCGCGGTAGAGCTCAAATCAAAACTGAGGCCCGGTCGATTTGAAGCTCAGAGCGGCGGAGGAGGCTGGGGATAAGGGGTCGCGGTCGATGGTGGGCGACTGAATCTGCCGCGGCGGTGGGTCGCGGCCGGCACGGTGGACTTGGAGAATCGACGTTGGGGGAAATGTGCTTGCGGCCGATGGCGGAAGAGTTTCCACGCGGCTGGGTCACCGGAGCCAGTGCGGAACTGGGCACTGGCGCGTGCCGAGGAGGATTCAGGATGCCAACGGGAGGCGGTTGTGTGCGCGCTGGGTACAAATTGCCGCACGCGCTGAACCCCACGCTGCATATATGCCACGCATGGAGGGGATTTTTCCGGGCACGCGGCAAAGTTTTTCCGGCAATTGGGCGTCTGCTAGTGCTAGAGCTGCGTTTTCAGCCTCCCGTACACCCGTACCTAAAATCGGCAATTTTTTGCGAGCGGCTGTATTTTTAGTATCAATTGGAGATGCTCTAAAAAGCTCCGCCTGTGGGTCAAGACTGAGTGACGGAATGCCTCTGTCAGAAGTTAAAACCTGGCCCTTTGTGAGTAAGGAGAGGTGAGTCGATGTTGGCAAAGAGGAAATGTAAGCCACTGCTTCAGAGGAAGGGGAGATGAGCGGCTACTAACGAGCAAGGTTAGCACCGCTGCCGCACATTCCTCCTGTCACTACTTATAAGAAATGAAACAAAAGGCGTATATTGGATTAACACATGGCATACCATATGCATAGAACTATTTACTGGTCTCCCATGCTAAGCAGTGACGTGCCAATACCGTTGTGCTATCAACGACCGATGCGACCCACCCGGTTCTGCTACAAAACGAGTAGGAAGATATGATAATGTCAAACGAAAGATACTGTTTGAAATAAAAACAAAATAGTCTACTACATTAAACGACATGCGAAAAGGGAAAGAATAAGAATGAAAGCCATCACATGGCAAGTTGCGTAAGGAAACAATGTGCACTAGAGGAAACGACATACTCCCTCCGATCCATATTACTCTTCGCTAATATGGGCGTATCTAGACACATTTTAGTTTTTTTTTGGAGAACTCACACCTACTATATTAATTCATAATAATGTACACCATCTGGTGGAGCTAAAAACCACACATGGCGGCCAACATCGCGAGAAATCGAACCCCTCGCCAGCCTATGTGCGTCGCCATTGAAAGACCTTCCTTCATGAACGAACTGAGTCGTGTTAAACTCACCCGCTCGCGCCTGAATCTCTTGCACAATGTGTCCATAGACACCACAAACCGATCCTTCCAAACTCTTGATCACATTTGAGCAGTCCGAAGCGACTCGAAACTTTGTCAAGAGAAGATCTGAAGCTAGAGCTAACCCTTCACGACACGCCAAAGCCTCCAGCACCTCCGGATCAGATAAACCCTAGGTGACCACAACCGAAGAACCCAGGAAAACACCCTCCGTCGACCGAGCCACAGCAACCATGGCGGCATGTCCGGTGTTCTTGGACACAGCCGCGTCAACATTTATTTTCGCCAAACCGGCTGGTGGAGCAATCCACTTTGGTCCTTGTGCCTCCTTCCCTTTACCTAGAGATGGTACTGGTTTCATGACATCGAGATCACTCAAGAATCTCTCCACAAAAGAATGAGTGGATAACGGACTCTGGTACTCCCTTCATGGATAATTTTGCGCCTCGCATACCATAGTGCCCAGAGATGAACAACCACTCGGGTTGCTTCCTCCTTTGATAGATCTTTGAAAACCGAAGCTAGCCAAGCTCTAGGATGCGGTTCCTGCAAATTTGTGACATAGTCATTGATCTCCTCCGGTGCAAGAGCCCACACACTTCTTGCATGGTGACACTCCAACAACGAATGTTTCCATGAGTCTTGTTCACCGCAAACAACACATGAGCTGTGGGTAGCCATGTTTCGATGGTTTAACACGTCTGTGGTAGGCAGCGACTGTCGTGCCAACCTCCACAAGAAAACCTTCAGTTTAGAAGGGACCTTAATCTTCCATAGATTGGTCCAGCTCCGCTCCTCCTCTCTGAAATTTGAGGACGAAGGAGTATCATCTAGACACATTTTTAGTGATAGATACATCCGTATTAGTGAAGAGTAATATGGGTCGGAGGGAGTACTACTCATCAACTAGCACTCACTCATGGACCGTTTGCTCGACAAATTCAGGTTTGTTGAGCGTTGAGCTGGTTGCAATTGCGACACGGCAACGTGAACCGGTATTGTCTCGCTCTGGCGATTACGAAGAAACCTAGGGTTACCGCCGCCGATAGCGATGGATGTCATTCTGGTGCCTGGCTAGGCATCATTGTCTCTGTACCCGCTAAGGGTTTCCGTCCACCTGCAGACTTCATCCGTTGGTGAGTTTCTGCTCTGAAGTCTTGTGATGTTCCGAGATTTTTGATCGGATCATCGTGAAGCTTCTGGTTTTTGGTCCTGAAGAAGATTGGTCTGGCTGGATATTGTTGATATGTGTGCATATAACAATCTGACACTAGTAGAAAAAAGGGCTTCCATTCACCCCCATTAGTCCCCAATCTGTTCGACCCACGGCTAAAGGGGCATTAGTCCCGGTTCATTCGAAAATGTGGGCCAGGGAGCATTAGTCCCGGTTCAAATGTGCCCTTTAGTCCCGGATTTTGTCAACAACATGGGCTAATGGGTAGGGGCCTTTAGTCCCAGCTCGTGGCGCAAACCGGGACTAAAGGGCACCCTTTAGTCCCGGTTCGTGTCACGAGCCGGGACTAAAGGCCCGTTCAAACAAACCGCCATTTCCTGCGCGAGTTACGAAGCGATCGCTTCGGAATTCGATCACCATTACGCAGCGTCGCTTCGTAAATAGCCAGAAACGCTTTGGAAGCGCGCCGCCGGCCGGCCTTGATCACACCGCCAGCGGCTGCAGCTTCATCTCCCTCTCTCTACTATCTAAGAATGCACTCACATCTTCATCTTAAGCACATCTCTTCATCCCTCTGATACGTCTCAAACGTATCTATAATTTTTGATGCTCCATGCTTATTTTTACACCATTTGCCTTGTGTTTCGTTACACTTCGTGGCGTTTTTATGCGATTTCTGGAACTAACCTACTAACAAGATGCCACAGTGCCAGTTCCCTGTTTTCTGTTGTTTTGTGTTTCAGAAAAGCTACACAGGAAATATTCTCGGAATTGGACGAAACAAGTTCCAGAAGTCTTATTTTTCCCGGAAGAGGACCGAAGACCGAACGAGAGCCGGAGGGGGGCCAGAGGCTGCCCACACCATGAGGGGGCGTGGCCCTGGCCCTAGCCGTGCCCACCTATGGTGAGGCCCCCCTGGTCGCCTCCTGATGACGCCCCTTCGCCTATAAGAAGCCTCCCGATGGAAAACCCTAAATCAATCGGCGTTTTCCCAGAATAGTTCCGCAGCTCCGCCGCCGTCTGATGCTACCGGGTTGATGAAGTAAATAACCGGCCAGTTGGGAACCCCAAGAGAAAGGTGTGATGAATATAGCAGCAAGATTTTCCCTCAATTAAGAAACCAAGGTATGTCGATCAGGAGAGAAAAGCAGACAATGCGACTGAAGGTAATGCTTGCTAGTTTGCGACAGCTTTGGACAATTTATATATGACGCCTCGTCCAAGCTTTGCTTGCTAGCTGCAACGCGGAACCTGCAGACAATACAACCAAGTACTTTGCTCCCAACTTGCGATGAGGTTGTCAATCTCACCGGTTTGCTTGAAACAAAGGTTATGAGCGTATCGAGTGGAAAGTGATAATAGTATGCGAGTAAAGTAAACAGTGCGAGTAAAGTAAACAGGTGATAGCAATATGATGGAAATAGGACTGGGGTCCACAGTTCACTAGTGGTGTCTCTCCATAAGATAAATAACACATGCTGGGTAAACAAATTACAGTTGGGCAATTGATAGAATAAAGATAAACGTGATATGTCAAGAAGATCACTATGAGATTTACTCTGGGCATTACAACAAAATACATAGACCGCCATCCAACTGCATCTATGACTAATAATCCACTTGTGGCGAATCAATCCGAGAACTCCACAAGTATTAAGTTGCGAACAACAGATAATTGCATTAAGCAAAGTGTGTAATGTAAACAAAGCATATGCCCTTGAGCATATGAATGTTGTTTTCTCCCTAGTAGCAACGGCACATCTACAACCTTAGAGCTTTCTGTCACTCCCCCAGATTAAATAGAGGCATGAACCCACTATCGAGCATAAATACCCCATCTTGGAGTCACTAGCAACTACTCGGCCAAGATAGCTACTAACAACGGAGAGCATGCAAGATCATAAACAACATAGAGATAACAAAAGATATATTCCAGTATAGCAACTCAATCATAACACCAATATTCATCGGATCCCAACAAACCAAACATGTAGAATTACATAACGGTGATCTCAATCATGTAGGGCAGCTCATGAGATCTAAACATGAAGCACATGGTGGAGAAGACAACCATCTAGCTACTGCTATGGACCCATAGTCCAAGGTAGACTACTCACTCATCGCTCCGGAGGCAAGCATGGCGATGAAGAAGACCTCCAGTGGCGATTCCCCTCTCTGGCAAGGTGCCGGGAAGAGCTTCTGGACCCTCCCGATCTTCGGGTCGACGACGATGTGTTCTGGAAAATTGATCGGGTACTTAGGTTTTTCCCGTCGGGGGGTCTTTATAGGCGAAGGGGCGATGTCAGAGGTGGAGCCAGGCGGCCTCACACCATGGCGGCGCGGCCAGAGCCTGGGCCGCGCCAGCCTGGTGTGTGGGGCCCCTGTGGCCCCCCTCCTACTCCTCTTCGGATCTCTGGAAGCTTCCGGGTAAAATAAGACTTTAGGAACTTGTTTCGTCCAATTCCGAGAATATTTCCTGTGTATCACTTCTGAAACACAAAAACAGCAGAAAACAGGGAACTAGCACTGTGGCGACTTGTTAATAGGTTAGTTCCGGAAAATGCATAAAAGTGCCACGAAGTGTAACGAAACAGTAGGCAAATGGTGTAAAAACAAGCATGGAGCATAAAAAATTATAGATACGTTTGAGACGTATCAAGCATCCCCAAGCTTAACTCATGCTCGTCCTCGAGTAGGTAAGTGATAACAAAAGAATAATTTTTGAGGTGACATGCACCTACACAATCTTGATCATATATGTAAGCATTTGTGAGCTGGGATCATAAGAACTTAAAACATGGGCATGAAGATATAATCATGACAATAAGAAACTTAGCAACCATGTTGTAAACATGCAAATGAACATAAACAAAAGATCATAAAAATGAAACAATGAAAGTCAAACGTATGTTCAAATCATAAGGAAAAACATACAAATGGTTTTCAGCTTGTCCTTCAAAGAGAGCAAAACATAAATGCATAGGACACCTTCAAGTTTAAGAGGGCGACTAGATACAAATAATTTAAAAACAAGTGAAACCAACAATATGAATCAATCAATGAAAACTTTGGGACAATGCACATTATACTAAGAATGACAACTATGCTCTCTTAATGGTGCATAAAGATAGAAGGTGGTGACTCAACATAAAAGTAAAAGAAAGGCCCTTCGCAGAGGGAAGCAGTGATTGCAAGTTTTATAACCTTCAAAAATTATGGTACTTACCGGCTTTGAGCTCTCATTGCCCCCATCATAAGCATCTTGAATGGTTAAAGTTAATGCGAGAACAATTATGATGCATATGCTTGACAAATCATAAGTTGAAAACCTCGTGTACCGTGAATACGAGTACCCAAATCTCATGCTACTTTAGTTAGAGTCCCAAGCAAGGCTCTTGTCATTGTAAGTATATGTATATCATTGAGAACCGCCAACGGGGTACCTCCATGCCCGATGACATGGAACAAGCCCACATCAAAATGACAAGACAAGCAGACAATGAACACCTTGACATCTCTTTTATTTACCATTTGTTTAGCTTTTTATTGTGATATGCGTCGTCGAATATTCACCATGGGTATGCTGCAAATTTCCACCATGAATTATGCATGGCTTAGATTAGCGGCCCGGCGTTTCCCTAACACATATACAAACTCCATGATCCCCACAAGATTCCCAATTCATTTCACACCGCGAGTATCCATAAACAAAAGATCACGATATCAACTCAAATAAGAAGTGCAATGTTGAAAGCTTGCCCATGACTGCATGGCTGGGCTAGTCTCCAACTTACAACTTGCAAGCATAACAACTCAACATAAGAGACCACAATGTCAAATTTTTAAGAATAGGAAAAAGTAAAGTGTGCCTTCCGGTTCGTGAGAGCTTTACTGACCAAATTTCGCATAACACTGGTAAGAGTTTAATTTGAAGAGAAAATAAAAGCAAGTCAAATTTACTTGGAATAGCAAATTGCTAGTAGGTATGTATGGTGGACACTTTGGCAAACTTTGGTTTTAGGAGTTGGATGCACGAGTAGAGCTCATACTCAGTACAAGGCGAGGGCTAGCAAAAGACTGGGAGCGACCAACTAAGAGAGCAATAATGGCCATAATCATGCAAAGCGATAAAGCGACATTAAAAGAAGCATAAGATGGCATCAAAAGTCAAAAACTAAATGATCATAGAGGCTATTGGCAACTTTGTAAGAGTCTAACATGTGTGAGCATGCGCCAAGTCAACCCAAATAAAGCATCAAGGAGAAAACCAAAATAATGCTTCCATACAATTAAAACAACGCATGATTTTTTCAAAGGCTCATTAAGCAATCTCAGTTATTTGAGACAAGTCATGCTATAGCAAAACCACTAAGCATACTATCAAAAAGACATCAAGCATGACATGAAAAAGCCTAAGCCGCAGTCTACACAAGCTCCTTCTTGTACCACTATTTTGCACAAAGCTTTTTCTCTTTTCCAACACCATTTGAAATTTTTATAAACACCTCTTTTGATGAATACCAATAAAGATCAGAGGCGAAAATACACCTTGATGAAGAGATATGACAAGGTCTGAACACAAATCAAGGCGAAAACGAAAACCAAAAGCAGTAGCGGAAAAAGAAGAACAGTCGATGAACGATCAGAGTGAAAAACTGAGTGTTCTTGGCAAATGAAAACGAGTACATCTCTTTCAAAGGAAATTTGTTGGGGTCCAACGATTTATTGCAGCAAACAAAACAAACTAACAAAGAAAACTAAAACAACTGACGCTCCAAGAAAAACACATAGTGCATGAAGCAATAAAAATATAGTGTTTTGAAAGGTGACATGATTTTTGCCGATGAAGAAGGGTTGCCTCGGGGGCATCCCCAAGCTTTGACGCTTGTACTTCTTGGATATTTCTTGGGGTGATGCATGGGCATCCCCAAGCTTGAGCTTTTGTCCATTCTTCAACTCATCTCATCATTCTCCAATACCTACACTTGAAAACTTCCTTCATACAAAACTAAACACAAATCTATTAGCAACATTAGTGTATCATAACATATAATCAACCTCCTTTTGCTTCAGGTTTCAACCCAAAACCACCACATATATAGCAAATACTACTGTAGCAACTTCCCCACAAGTTCCGTGATCAAAAGAACTCAAAAGAAAGCGATAAAGCGGCAAAAACAAATATTGGCAGAAATCTGTCAAAACAGAACAGCTGACAAAGGCCGAATTTTTTAGGGGTTTTCTGTTGCTCAAATCAAAAAGTGTTAAACTAACGAAAGTTTGGATATAACCTGGGGCATATGCACAAGAAATCGCAGGTCCAAAAGATATACAGAGAATTTATACGAATTTGTACGGTGCAGCACCGAAAACAGTTTCAGGACAGCAACATCCCCAAATCTTTACCTCACTCAAATTAGAGGCTTCTCTTGGTACAAAAACGAAATAAAAAGGATAAGGAGCGGTCATTATAGTAGATATGACTTCCAAGACTCAAATAAAAGAAAATGTACTGAAAATAAAACATTGGGTTATCTCCCAAGAGTGCTTTTCTTTAACGCCTTTGAGCTAGGCGCAGAAAATTGCGAATCAAGTAACATCAAGAGATGAAGCATCAAGCTCATAATTTGCTCTAAGAATAGAGTCAAAAAGTAATTTCTTTCTTTTCCTAGGGAAGTGTTCCATACCTTTCTTGAGTGGGAATTGATATTTTATAGTGCCTTCCCTCATATCAATGATGGCACCTACAGTTCGAAGAAAGGGTCTTCCCAAAATAATAGGATATGAAGCATGGCATTCAACGTCTATAACAAGAAAATCAACGGGAACAAGGTTATTGTTAACCACAATAAGAACATCATTAATCCTTCCCAAAGGTTTCTTCTTAGCAACATCAGCAATAGGAACATCATAATAACACTTTTCAAGCGGTGGTAAATCAAGCATGTCATAAATCTTTCTAGGTATGATAGAAATACTAGCACATAGATCACATAAAGCATGGCAATCAAAACCATTAACATGCATATCAATGATGGGTTCCCAACCATCTTCTAACTTCTTGGGAACAGAAGCTTTTTGCTTCAACTTTTCATCCCTAATTTTCATGAGAGCATTGATAATATGCTTAGTAAAAGCAACATTTATAGAACTAGCATTGGGAGTCAAAGCAAGCTTTTGCAAGAACAAAATAACTTCAGATATATTGCAGCCATCAACATAAAAATCATTAAAGGAAATAGAGCTATCATCTCCCACACTCTGAAAAATTTCAGCACTCTTTTGAGAAAAAGTTTTGGCAGTTTTAGGCTTTTTAACACAAGGAGTGGGAGTTTCTCTACACCAATCAAAGTAGGTGGATTGCTAGCATTAGGAGCAACATCATTAGAGGTAGTAATGGTACATACCTTCATCTATCTAGCCATCTCATCTTCTCTTTCCCACCTGGCATGCAATTCCGTTAACAATCTAATATTTTCATCAATTCCAACTTGAATAGCATTAGCAGTAGCAAAAACATTGTTCTCTTTCACATCATTAGGCAACACTTTTAATTTTAGAAGTTTAACATCATGAGCAAGGCTATCAACTTTAGAAGCAAGAATATCAATTTTGCCTAACTTTTCCTCAACAGACTTGTTAAAAGCAGTTTGCTTACCGATGAAGTCCTTGAGCATTACCTCAAGCTCGGAGGGCGCGGCCCTAGTGTTGTTGTAGGAATTACCATAAGAATTACCATAACCATTACCATTGGTAGAAGGATACAACCTATAATTGTTACTAGCAAAATTATTCCTATAAGCATTGTTGTTAAAATTATTGCTTCTAATGAAATTCACATCAACATGCTCTTCTTGAGCAACCAAAGAGGCTAAAGGAACATTATTAGGATCAACATGAGTCCTATCATTAGCAAGCATAGCCATAATGGTATCCATCTTATCACTCAAGGAAGAGGTTTCTTCAACAGAATTTACCTTCTTACCTTGTGGAGCTCTCTCGGTGTACCATTCGGATTAATTTACCATCATGTTGTCAAGTAGCTTTGTTGCGGCGCCCAAGGTAAGGGACATAAAAGTGCCTCCAGCAGCTGAATCAAGTAGGTTCCTTGAAGAAAAATTCAGTCCTGCATAAAAAGTTTGGACAATCATTCAAGTAGTCAGTCCATGAGTGGGGCAATTCTTTATCATAGATTTCATTCTTTCCCAAGCTTGAGCAACATGTTCATTATCAAACTGAGTAAACTTCATAATATTGCTACACAGAGATATAATCTTAGCAGGAGGATAGTATCTACCAATAAAAGCATCCTTACACTTAGCCCATGAATCAATACTATTCTTAGTCAAAGACAGCAACCAATCTTTAGCTTTTCCTCTCAAAGAAAAAGGAAACAACTTGAGCTTAATAATATCACTTTCTACATCCTTATATTTCTGCATCTCACATAGATCAACAAAATTGTTGAGATGAGCTGCAACATCTTCAGTACTAGCACCAGAGAATTGCTCTTTCATAACAAGGTTCAACAAAGCAGGCTTAATCTCATAAAAGTTTGCAGCAGGAGCAGGTGGTGCAATAGGAGTGCAGATAAAATCACTATAGTTCGTGCTAGTAAAGTCACACAACTTGGTGTTTTCAGGATTGGCCATTTCAGCAAAACTAAAAGCAGATAAGTAAAAACAACTACCAAGGATTCTATTTTTTTTGGGTTTTTGATAAAAACGATGCAAGTAAAAATAAATAAAGTAAAGCAAGACAATAACAAAGTAAAGGATGTGTGTGCAAAAAACTCCCCTTGCAGAGGTCTTCCACTTTTCTCCCCGGCAACAGCGCCAGAAAAGAGCTTGATGAAGTAAATAACCGGCCAGTTGGGAACCCCAAGAGGAAGGTGTGATGAATATAGCAGCAAGATTTTCCCTCAATTAAGAAAACAAGGTATGTCGATCAGGAGAGAAAAGCAGACAATGCGACTGAAGGTGATGCTTGCTAGTTTGCGACAGCTTCGGACAATTTATATATGGCGCCTCGTCCAAGCTTTGCTTGCTAGCTGCAACGCGAAACCTGCACACAACACAACCAAGTACTTTGCTCCCAACTTGCGATGAGGTTGTCAATCTCACCGGTTTGCTTGAAACAAAGGTTATGAGCATATCAAGTGGAAAGTGATAATAGTATGCGAGTAAAGTAAACAGGTGATAGCAATATGATGGAAATAGGACCGGGGTCCATAGTTCACTAGTGGTGTCTCTCCATAAGATAAATAACACATGCTGGGTAAACAAATTACAGTTGGGCAATTGATAGAATAAAGATAAACGTGATATGTCAAGAAGATCACTATGAGATTTACTCTGGGCATTACAACAAAATACATAGACCGCCATCCAACTGCATCTATGACTAATAATCCACTTGTGGCGAATCAATCCGAGAACTCCACAAGTATTAAGTTGCGAACAACAGATAATTGCATTAAGCAAAGTGTGTAATGTAAACAAAGCATATGCCCTTGAGCATATGAATGTTGTTTTCTCCCTAGTAGCAACAGCACATCTACAACCTTAGAGGTTTCTGTCACTCCCCCAGATTAAATAGAGGCATGAACCCACTATCGAGCATAAATACCCCCTCTTGGAGTCACTAGCAACTACTCGGCCAAGATAGCTACTAACAACGGAGAGCATGCAAGATCGTAAACAACATAGAGATAACAAAAGATATATTTCAGTATAGCAACTCAATCATAACACCAATATTCATCGGATCCCAACAAACCAAACATGTAGAATTACATAACGGTGATCTCAATCATGTAGGGTAGCTCATGAGATCTAAACATGAAGCACATGGTGGAGAAGACAACCATCTAGCTACTGCTATGGACCCATAGTCCAAGGTAGAATACTCACTCATCGCTCCAGAGGCAAGCATGGCGATGAAGAAGACCTCCGGTGGCGATTTCCCTCTCCGACAGGGTGCCGGGAAGAGCTTCTGGACCCTCCCGATCTTCGGGTCGACGGCAGCGGCGGATCGCGATGTGTTCTAGAAAATTGATCGGGTACTTAGGTTTTTCCCGTCGAGGGTCTTTATAGGCGAAGGGGCGATGTCAGAGGTGGAGCCAGGCGGCCTCACACCATGGCGGCGCGGCCAGGGCCTGGGCCACGCCAGCCTGGTGTGTGGGGCCCCTGTGGCCCCCCTCCTACTCCTCTTTGGATCTCTGGAAGCTTCTGGGTAAAATAAGACTTCAGGAACTTGTTTCGTCCAATTCCGAGAATATTTCCTGTGTATCACTTCTGAAACACAAAAATAGCAGAAAACAGGGAACTAGCACTGTGGCGACTTGTTAATAGGTTAGTTCCGGAAAATGCATAAAAGTGCCACGAAGTGTAACGAAACAGTAGGCAAATGGTGTAAAAACAAGCATGGAGCATCAAAAATTATAGATACGTTTGAGACGTATCACCGTCGAAGACAAATTTCGGGGGACAGAAGTCTCTGTTCCGGCACCCTGCTGGGACGGGGAAGTCCGGAGCCATCTCCATCGGTCTCCATCGCCGTCTCCGTCATCTCCATCGACTTCACCACCATCTCCATCAACCTTGCTGTCTCCTATGATGAGGCGGGAGTAGTTCTCCCCCGGGGCTGAGGGCTCTACCGGTAGCTATATGGTTCACCCCTCTCTCCCATGATGTGATCTTTATGTGATCGTGAGCTTTGTATCTAGTTGAATTGATAGATGTTATTATTCAGATATTATCCTACTCCTATGCTTTATTATTGTACTCTCCGGAGATACCTTGTATCATGGTGTAAAGGTGACTAGTGTGTGCATCATGTGTATCTTTTTGGTTAATGTCTCTATGAAATGTTGGTATTTGTTGGAACCATCTAGTGCGTTCACGGTGATAGTGTGGGACAATCTAGTTTGGGTATATACGGACTTTGAGGAGTGCTTCGTAGCCCTCTATTTTGAGTTGCATATTGATGATAGTATCTATTGGTTCAATTATGTTATATTTGTTGGGAGTGTGTCCACTAGTGAAAGTATGATCCCTAGGCCTTGTTTCCAAGCTTTTCACACCCTTTCCTTTCAGTTTTGTTACATGTTTGCTTGCATCGATACTTATTTCGGATTATGCTTACTACTTATAATCATCACTACTACTTATATTTCACTATCTCTTCGCCGAACTAGTGCACCTATACATCTGACAAGTGTATTGGGTGTGTTGGGGACACAAAAGACTTTTTGTATCGTAATTACAAGGTTGCTTGAGAGGGATAGCTTTGACCTCTTCCTCCCTGAGTTCGATAAACCTTGGGTGATCCACTTAAGGGAAACTTGCTGCTGCTCTACAAACCGCTGCACTTGGAGGCCCAACACTGTCTACAAGTACAGACACGTGCGTAGACATCAAGCTCTTTTCTAGCGCCGTTGCCGGGGAGGTAAGGTAAAAGGTACTCACATTCTTTGGTTACTAAGTCTTTTAGTTGCTGGTGAGTGCTCGGAGTTATTTCCTTTACATTCTGCAATTATATCTTTTTGTTTCTTGTTTTTATTTTCACTAGTTAGGCTTAATGGAAAGTAAAGAGTTCTTTAGTCTTTTTCCTGAGTTTAGATTTGAAGAGAAAATTGAAAAACCTTTGGAGCTTATTTCGCATAGCAATATTATTAGTACAAATGCTTTGAATACCGTTATTGCTAATGCTATAGAAAAGTCTAAGCTTGGAGAAGCTGGTTTTGTTAAGCATGATATTTTTAGTTCCCCAGCTTTAGTGGAGAAAGTTTACTCTGATGATACTTTATCTCCCATATGTGATGTTTCTAATGATGCTTGTGCTCCTCATCCTTTTAAAATACCTACGAAGATTGTTGAACGTGCTATGAATAACTGCTATTTAGGAGATGGAACTGTTCATCCTGGTGATCATTTGCTTTTTATACATAAATTATGCGAGTTGTTCCAGTGTGCATGTATTTCAATGAACCAAGTTAAGAGGAAGCTATTTTCTTTATCACTGAAAGGTAGAGCTAAGGAATGGTATAAAACACTGCAGGATGGTCGATCTATTGATTGAGAGGAAATTGTACCTCTCTTTTATTCTAAATTCTATCCTTCTAGTGAGGTTTATAAAGATATGAATTACATTTATAATTTTCATCCGCATGAGGGAGAAAGCATTGCCCAAGCGTGGGGAAGATTGAAGTTACTAATGCACAAATGTCCTATTCATGATCTTCCCTGTAATATTGTTATTAATAATTTTTATGCAAGCCTTTCAGGATATTACAAGGACTATCTAGATGCATGCTTTGATGGGTCTTTCACAAGCAAGGATGTCGACACCAAGTGGGGTCTGCTTGAAACAATTCAAAACAATATTGAAAGTTGGGATAGCGACAAAGGTAAAAGATTAGGTATGAATTACAAGTTTGATTGCATTAAGTCTTTCACTGAAACTGTTGATTTTCAAGAGCTTAGTGTTCCTAAAGGAAATGGGGACATGTATCATGAACCTTTTAAGGACACTTGCATAGAAAATGATATTGTTGTTGATGATTGCAATAAAAATGCTCGAACTTCTGAAAGTCCTATTTCCTATAAGCATGTTAATTTTTGTGGAGTACATAGACCTTGTGAATAGAGTTACCACAAGGAAGATTATTGTGTCCACCATGCGAATGAAGAAACCCAGATGTGGCTCAGGGCTCTAGATGAGCTTGGTGAAAGGGTTTGTGAGCTTTATCCTTTTCTTTGTGAACTTTGCGATAAAACAAGTCACTTTAATTTTTAATGCTCTTTTAATCGAATGAGTACCATAAATTTGTATTGTGATGATAAGATTACTCTCAATCAGCATGATGAGCTTACCTTGTTTTTGGAGTGTGAAGAGATATCTAGAAAGATTTCTTTGGTTGATATGAGAGATGTTGATATTAATAGCACCCTTCGTGGTTGTCATCTCTATTGTGCTAAAGATTGCCTCGCAAATACTTACATACAAAATCTTATAAAACATGATGTTTTGCCAAGCTATGACAGGACTAATAGATGTTTCTATCTTATTAATAGAGAGAAGGAATCCTCCAAAGTTTCTTCTGTTGTTTTTGTCAGTAAACCAGATTATGTGGAGAAGATGCCTTTCCCTCCTAAAGGATATGTGGAGAAGATGCCCTTCAAGTCTCTCCCTCCTAAAGGAGAGAGTAAGAAGAGTATGAAGAAGAAGAGGAGTAAAAGGTGAGAGGACACATTATTTTCCCCTAAGCATTATGATCCCGCTATAGATTATGATAATTCTGATTGGGATGATGTTCCCATGCCTGTTACCTATGTTAGTGATCATGATTGGGAAAAGCACTCTACTTTTGATATTGAAAATCTTTTTGGTACCAATTCTAAGGTTAATAATTGTTGTACCATTAGTACTATCCATGTTCCTTCTTATGATGATATGTTTGATGAATATGCTTTGCGAAATAGTTGTTCTCTAGCTTATGATGATACTGAACCTCTAGTCTATGATGGTTACAATGATGAGTATAATATTTTCATTTCACCAATTTTGAGGAGAAAATTAGTTATGATTACAATATGCCTCCTGTTTTTGATGATTATGGTGATGAGAGTAATTATTCTGTTGAATCTGCTCCTACTACGATTGTTTATGTGGGGAGTATTAATTCTTTTACACATGTGGCTCATGATAGGGATGCTTTATGTGATAGTTATATTGTTAGTTCTATTCATGATGCTACTGAAAGTTATTATGAGAGAGGGAAACATGGTTTTATGGACCTGAACAATATTGAGTTTCCCCTCTTTATGTTGCAACTCTTGAAGTTGTACTTGTTTTGCCTTCCTATGCTTTTTGCTTTGCGCTTTCATGACTTGTCTCTTTACAAGATTATTTTTCATAGAAAGTGGTTCAGATTTAAATGTCTTTCACATTTGCTTTTTGATGCTCTCTATTGCTTTAAGTTCTTATATGGCGCCTTTGCCTCAAGCTCTTATATGGCGCCCACATGAGCATCTTTGCAAATTACTGCGCCTAGCTCAAAGGCGTTAAAGAAAAGCACTCTTGGGAGATAACCCATTGTTTTACTTTCAGTACTTTTTCTTTTATTTGAGTCTTGGAAGTTATTACTACTGTAATAACTGCTCCTTATCCTTTTTATTTCGTTGTTGTGCCAAGAGAAGCCTCTAATTTGAGTGAGGTAAGATTCGGGGATGTTGCTGTCCTGAAACAGATTTCGGGGCTGTACCGCAAAAATTCGTGAAAATTCTCAGAATATCTTTTTGACCTGAGATTTCTTGTGCATATGCACCAGGTTATATCCAAACTTTCATTAGTTGAACACTTTTTTGATTTGAGCAACAGAAAACCCTCTAAAAATTGGACCTTTGTCAGTTGTTCTGTTTTGACAGATTTCTGCCAATATTTGTGTTTGCCGCTTTATCGCTTTTTTTTAGTTCTTTTGATCACGGAACTTTTGGGGAAGTTGCTACAATAGTATATGCTTTATATTTGGTGGTTTTGAGTTGAAATCTGAAGCAAAAAGGGTTGATTCATTACTATGCTTACACTAATGTTGCTAATAGAATTGTGCTTAGTTTTGTATGAAGAAAGTTTTCAAATGTAGGGATTGGAGAATGATGAGATGAGATGAAGAATGGACAAAAGCTCAAGCTTGGGGATGCCCATGTCACCCCAAGAAATATCTAAGAAGTACAAGCGTCAAAGCTTGGGGATGCCCCCGAGGCACCTCCTTCTTTATCGGCAAAAATCAGGTCACCTTTCAACACACTATATTTTTATTGCTTCATGCATTATGCATTTTTTTGGAGCATCTTTACTTTTTCTTTCAGTTTTCTTTTGTTTTGTTTGCTGCAATAAATGGTTGGATCACATCATGTTCTTTTTGGAGGAGATGAACTCCGTTGTCATTGCCAAGAACACTCTAGTTCGTTCAACGAGTGTTCTCTTTTTCTGCTACTGCGTTTAGCTTTTATTTTTTGCCTTGATTTTTGTTCAGATCTTGCTTTATGTCTGCATCAAGGTGTATTTGGACCTCTGGTCCATGTTGGTTTTCATCAAAAGAGTTTCCTCAAAAAGGTTTAAATGGTGTTGGAAAAGAGAAAAAGCTTTATGCAAAAAAAGTGGTACAAAAAGGAGCTTGTGTAGACTGCGGCCTAGGCTTTTGCATGTCGTGCTTGATGTCTTTTTGATAGTATGCTTGGTGGTTTTGCTGTATCATGACTTGTCTCAAATGACTGAGATTGCTTAATGAGCCTTTGAAAAAATCATGCGTTGTTTTAATTATTTGGAAGCATTATTTTGGTTTTCTCCTTTGATGCTTTATTTGGGTTGACTTGGCGCATGCTCACACATGTTAGACTCAAACAAAGTCGCCATTGCCTCTATGATCATTTAGTTTTTGACTTTTGATGCCATCTTATGCTTCTTTTAATGTCGCTTTGTCGCTATGCATGATTATGGCCGTTATTGCTCTCTTAGTTGGTCGCTCGTAGTCTTTTGCTAGCCTTCATTTTGTACTGAGTATGAGCTCTACTCGTGCATCCAACTCCTAAAAACCAAGTTGTTCCAAAAGTGTCCACCATACATACCTATTAGAAATTTGCTATTCCCAAGTACATTTGACTTGCTTTTATCTATCCTTCAAATTAAACTCTTTTTGGTGTTATGCGAAAATTGGTCAGTAAAGCTCTCACGAACCTGATGGCACACTTTACTTTTCTCGTTTTAAAATTTTGACATTGTGGCTCTCTTATGTTGAGTTGTTATGCTTGCAAGTTGTAAGTTGGAAATCAGCCCAGCCATGCCGTCATGGGGCAAGCTTTCAACATTGCACTATCTTTCATTTGAGTTGATATCGTGATCTTTTGTTTATGGATACTCGCGGTGTGAAATGAATTGGGAATCTTGCGGGATCATGGAGTTTGTATATGTGTTAGAGAAACGCCTGGGCCGCTAATCTAAGCCATGCATAATTCATGGTGGAAATTTACAGCATGCCCATAGTGAACATTCAACGACGCATCTCACAATAAAAAGCTATACCAATGGTAAATAAAAGAGATGCCGATGTGTTCATTGTCTGTTTGTCCTGTCATTTTGATGTGGGCTTGTTCCATGTCATCGGGCACGGAGGTACCCCATTGGCGGTTCTCGATGATACATGTATACTTACAATGACAAGAGCTTGCTTGGGACTCTAAGTAAAGTAGCATGAGGTTTGGGTATTCGTACTTCACGGGACACGAGGTTTTCAACTTATGATTTGTCAAGCATATGCAGCATAAGTGTATTCGCATTAACTTTAACCATTCAAGATGCCTATGATGGGGGCAATGAGAGCTCAAAGCCGGTAAGTACCATAATTTTTGAAGGTTTATAAAACTTGCAATCACTGCTTCCCTCCGCGAAGGGCCTTTCTTTTACTTTTATGTTGAGTCACCACCTTCTATCTTTATGCACCGTCTAAGAGAGCATAGTTGTCATTCTGAGTATAATGTGCATTGTCCCAAAGTTTTCATTGATTGATTCATATTGTTGGTTTCACTTGTTCTCAAATTATTTGTATCTAGTAGTCCTCTTAAACTTGAAGGTGTCCTATGCATTTATGTTTTGCTCTCTCATGAAGGATAAGCTGAAAACCATTTGTTATATTTTCCATATGGTTGAAACACACACATGACTTTCATTGTTTCATTTTCATGATCTTTCCTTTGTGTTTCTTTTCATGTTATAACATGGTTGCTAAGTTTCTTCTATCAAGATTATGTCTTTCATGCCCATGTTTTAAGTTCTTTGATCCCAGCACTCAATGCTTTACCTCGTTGATCAAATTATGATGGTGCATATCACCTCAAAAATTATTTCTTTTGTTATCACTTACCTACTCAAGGACGAGCAGGAGTTAAGCTTGGGGATGCTGATACGTCTCAAACGTATCTATAATTTTTGATGCTCCATGCTTGTTTTGACACCATTTGTCTTGTGTTTCGTTACACTTCGTGGCGTTTTTATGCGATTTCCGGAACTAACCTACTAACAAGATGCCACAGTGCCAGTTCCCTGTTTTCTGCTGTTTTGTGTTTCAGAAAAGCTACATAGGAAATATTCCCGGAATTGGATGAAACAAGTTCCATAAGTCTTATTTTTCCCGGAAGAGGACCGAAGACCGAACGAGAGCCGGAGGGGGGCCAGAGGCTGCCCATACCATGAGGGGGCACGGCCCAGGCTCTGGCCGCGCCCACCTATGGTGAGGCCCCCCTGGTCGCCTCCTGACGACGCCCCTTCGCCTATAAGAAGCCTCCCGATGGAAAACCCTAAATCAATCGGCGTTTTTCCCAGAACAGTTCCGCAGCTCCGCCGCCACCGAAGACAAATTTTGGGGGACAGAATTCTCTATTCTGGCACCCTGCCAGGACAGGGAAGTGCCCCCGGAGCAATCTCCATCGGTCTCCATCGCCGTCTCCGCCGTCTCCATCGACTTCACCGCTATCTCCATCAACCTTGCTATCTCCTATGATGAGGAGGGAGTAGTTCTCCCCCGGGGCTGAGGACTCTACCGGTAGCTATGTGGTTCACCTCTCTCTCCCATGATGTGATCTTTATGTGATCGTGAGCTTTGTATCTAGTTGAATTGGTAGATGTTATTATTCAGATATTACGCTACTCCTATGCTTTATTATTGTACTCTCTGGAGATACCTTGTATCATGGTGTAAAGGTGACTAGTGTGTGCATCATGTGTATCTTTTTGGTTAATGTCTCTATGAAATGTTGGTGTTTGTTGGAACCATCTAGTGCGTTCACGGTGATAGTGTGGGACAATCTAGTTTAGGTACATACGGACTTTGAGGAGTGCTTCATAGCCCTACGCATGATTAGTGTTTGTTTTCCATTGGAGAACTGTTTTGAGTTGCATATTGATGATAGTATCTATTGGTTCAATTATGTTATATTTGTTGGGAGTGTGTCCACTAGTGAAAGTATGATCCCTAGGCCTTATTTCCAAGCTTTGCACACCGTTTCCTTTCGGTTTTGTTACATGTTTGCTTGCAGCGATACTTATTTCGGATTACGTTTACTACTTATAATCATCACTACTACTTGTATTTCACTATCTCTTCGCCGAACTAGTGCACCTATACATCTGATAAGTGTATTGGGTGTGTTGGGGACACAATAGACTTTCTGTATCATAATTGCAGGGTTGCTTGAGAGGGATAGCTTTGACCTCTTCCTCCCTGAGTTCGATAAACCTTGGGTGATCCACTTAAGGGAAACTTGCTGCTGCTCTACAAACCTCTGCACTTGTAGGCCCAACACTGTCTACAAGAACAGACGCGTGCGTAGACATCACCCTCTCTAGCTAATCTTCTCCCAAAACATCTTCACATATCCCACATAGCATCTTCACACACTGCCGGTGCCCTCTCTCTCCCTCTCATTCCAATGGAGCTACCTCGATCTCGGCTGTACTATATCATCATCGAAGAGATGAACTTCACCGTCACGGAAACTCTCTGTGCATCAAGGGTGGAGAAGTGGATCCGCGCCGTCAAGCAACGGTTCCTCGACGCCGCACCGATCAATTGTGTGGGCTTGGACTGTGAGTTCACCAGCCCTCATGAGGGTAGGCAGCGTGCCGCCGTCCTTCAACTCTCGGTGGCGTCCGAGGTTTTGATCTTCCAGATATGTTGGGCCAATCGCGTGCCGCAGCTGCTCAAGGAATTCTTGAAGGACACCACCATCAAATTCTGCGGTGCGGCTATCACCAATGATGTGCGCATGCCGAGTTCATACAGAATTGAAATTCCGTCTGCGTAGGATCTCCAAAAGATTGTCCCGAACCCCACCAACAAACAAACTCCGAGTCTCTATGATCTGGCCAATGCTACTATTGGGACATATCTTGAGAAGAAGAAGAGGATCAAGAAGGACAATAAGAAGGACAAGAAGATGGACAAGAAGAAGGAAGAAGAAGAAGAACTAATATTTGGTTGGGCAAAAGTTCCATTGAGCTTCGAGCAAGTGTTATATGCTGCTCTAGACGCTCGCCTGGGCTTCGAGATTGCTAGGAGCTACTGGAAGCTACAAGGCTATAATAGCCATGTTGATCGTCTCAACATTTAGGTGGATGATCGTAGATGTGTGGTTGTGTGAGTCTTCGAGATTTCTCGTGTCTCTTATTGTTATTCTATTGGATGAGTATAATGTTTGGAAAAATGTACTCCCTCTGTTTCGGTTAACAAGTCTATTAATTTTTGAATTTTGGATTTTTCAAGTATTTTGGCTTTTTTGATATTTTAATTATTAAAAATTAAGAATTAAATTATGCATAAAGATTATTTGGAATTCATTGATGCTTATTATTACTTAATCATTGTTGCTTATTTTGTGAATTTATTTGGAATTTAAAAAATAAAAAAAACCAAAGTGTATAGGTTAATAGAATTGGTAGCATACCATTTTTAAGAAGTCGCGAGCGCAGTCTTGAAAGCTACTATGGAAGGAATGGAGAAGTTAAGCGTGCTAAGGGTGGATCAGTGTGAGGATGGGTGACCGACCGGAAAGTGAGGACCACAAGTATGTAATTTGAAATGAGAATAGAGTGAGAGCCATAAGTATCTAATTTGATATGAGAATAGAGGTGATTAGATATTAGAGAAATAAAGAAAAATAGAGAAATAAAGAAAAATAGAGAAATAAAGAAAATAGAGGAATTCCAAAAAAGAAAATACAAATTTTATTCTGAACGGACCTTTAGTCCCGGTCTGTGTTACGAACCGGGACCAAAGGTCCTACAGCCGTAGCACATGACTCGGGCCACGTGGAGGCCCATTGGTCCTGGTTCGTAAACAACCGGGACTAAAGCCTGGAGCCTTTAGTCCCGCTTTATTAATCCCAGTTGCTACAACCGGGATAAATGTGCCTTATAAACCGAGATTAATGGCATTTTTTTTTCACCAGTGTGAGAGGAGCTTGGTGCACCGCCTGTCCCAATGAATCTGTTGTGTCTCAATTGCCGGGGTTGTTGGAGGCTCGAGACAGTTAAAGAGTTTTGTAGTCTTGTTGTAATGCATCGTCCCATGTTGGTTTTCTTGTCATAAACAAAACTGACAGAGGTAAGGGGTAGGAAGCTCAGATACAAACTGGGTTTTGATAATGCTTTTGCGGTTAAGTGTGATGGGAGAAGCGGAGGCCAACGTCTGTGCTACGGAACAGTGACTCATGAATGTCACTTAAATCTCTTACTAGCAATTATCATATTGATGTGATGATTCACACTAGGCCCCACATGTTAGAAATCCACTTAGAGCGTGTCAATTGATCAATGAGTGTTTCTTGTCACCAATTTACTCAATAGTGGTTGATTTTTGCAAAAAATGTAAACTGGTGCCTTTTAGAAGCCCCAACCCAAGTGTGATGGCTATTTTAATTTACTCTAGACTCGTACATATGTTTATTTGCCGACTTGTGAAAGACGCTTGGCATATTTGCCGATGTGTGTGCCATATGTGTACCTATGCTCAGTGTGGGATATGTGTCGCCTGCGGGCTGCAGGTGGTCAGCGGGTGATCATGGTCATACGGGGAATTTTTAGAGGACACGGCTGAACCTGTTTCGGCAGCTAGTGCCTAGTAGTTAGGTGAATGTATATATATGTAAACTACACGTAAGTTCCAAAATTTATAACATAACTAAAAGAATCGAATCTGGAACATGAAATGGAGGGGTCAGACGTGGGTGCGACCAGACGAGATTCTCGCTGAGGTCATGTCACCCTGCGAGAGAATGAAACTGTGTTAGGTCTATTTCGTGTTAACCTTCGGCGTGTGATTTACCAAGATCTCAACAGAAAAGGACCCTCCATCCTCCGCGTAAAGCCGGACTCGAAATTCTCGCGTTTGCTGGCTAGCCGGCTGTCGTTCGGGCCCGTGATGTTGTAGTTTGTGGCGGGGCGTCCCGGCACGCCATACGGCGGTGAAACCTACGAACTTGTTAGTTCGGACTTTGGAATCGCTAGCTCGATAGTGAGTACCGGTAGATTTTTTCCATAGTACCTCTGTTTATAAATAAATGTACATTTAGCTTCAAACTTTATCTATAAATAAGTATGTTTTCTCTAATGTACTTTAAAATAGTAAAAATTGCTTCTCTTATTGGTTATTAAGCCCAAAAATATTGAGCAAATGGTCCCCCCATTTTTTATTAGAGAACTGAGTGTTGGCTTAGTGGCAAGGTTTGGGGGTGCGCAGCCATCCGGGTTTAAGTCTCAAGGAAACTGAATTAAAACAGGTTGTTATCTAACCAGGGGCGGAGATGCTATGTAGGTATTGGTGTCAGTTGACATCATTAAATTTTAGTAAATCCTTTGTTAAATTACCATTAGTTGGTGCTCACACTTACAAGATGTCACCATTAAAATGAGGTGAACCCAATGCACCAATTTCTTAGATTCGCCCCTGTATCTAACACATATAAATTCGTTGCGGAAGAGGTCCTATCTATCGAACAACGTATAGCTAAGGGAGAAAATCTTCCCCCATTGGTCACCGTTTTTTTTATTAGTGTACTTAGCTCATTACAAGTGGCAAACGAAAGAGGGGATACATGGTGTGTGGCACCTTTTTAATGCGTCCTTAATATGTCTTGACAACCCTAGATCTACACTCTTTATGAACTTAGGAAGTACTCCTCCTTTTTAGCCACATCAATTCGTTTCAAAAGCTATTCAGTGCACAACCAATTAATTTGATGCAATGCAGTGCTACTATTGGTGTTTGCTTCGGTACACACGCTCCCCAAACTCAGTAAAGGTAGTAAGATAGTCTTTAATCACTAACTGATTAATTAATAAATTAAGCTTATTTGGTTCATCCAAGGTCATATCTAAACCCTGTATAGCCATCTATTAGCATACGATAATGGCGTACTTCTTCCCCACATCCCATGTCGCCGCGCTCGTCCATGTCGCGCTCGCCCTCAACGTCCATCACTAGGGTTCCCGACTCCAACGTTGTAGCCCTAGCGGTTGGCGGCCGCCCCCGATCGAGTCCGCGTCATCATCACCTTCGTCCCGCGTCCTCGCCGCTCATACATGGTCCCCACACTGTAACCGACCGTGTCCTCCTTGTCGGCTCCAACAAAGACGACCGGGTCCGCCTTTGTTAATTTCGTGTTTTGGTTTATGTTACGCCGGACAAGTGGCTAGACATGTTCACTCACCCGTGTTAATTTGATGCATTCTTACAAAAAGGGCCCGACAAGTATCCGGACAAGTCGCAAGACAGTCCGTTCAGTGAAACCTTGAATACTGCTCCCGTCTCGGCCAGCAGTGCCTCGCCATGGCTCATGCGCTGGCTACGACCACTACCGCACGACATATCTCACAGCCACATGTCACCATCTCTAGGCCGCAACGCGTACTTACTTCGGACGTATATGCACATGTACATATTCGAATAAAGTAATTAGGCTATAAGGGTTTTCTACAAACAACATATAAACTTAATGATTTGTTAATTATTTATTAAAAACCATCCCTCTAGTAGTTACGAAGAGGCATCGAGAGATCTTAACCGTCCTTATGTTTGAGTTTAGAATGTGTACCGAAGCAAACCTGCTACTATTGCGGGTCACTTGAATTACGGAAGAACAACCTGCACGGTGTGACCCTGAAAATGCAATTCTAACGGAGCCAATAGCTACCGGTCAAATATCACCTCAAAACCGTCATGATGCGTGCACTGCCTATATGCAACATTAATCGCAATTGTCTACGCATTTTTATCTTTTTATATATGTCACAAATACCTTTCAAACTTCGTACACAAATAGTCGAATTATGATTTCGTGTGCCACAAAATAATGCACCTTTGCCGGCAAACGGTCGATCCGTGACCGGTCAGTCACGGAGCGGCCTAAAAACCGAAAACGCGGTTCTCCGGACCTTATGGCGCCCGGACCATATCTCGCACCGGTAACAGCTGTTGGAGATTCGTGCTATGCACTTTTACAGAAAAGTCCCCGAACTATTTCCTATTCAACCCGCGGTCCCAGTTGAGGACACTATAAAAGCTGTTTCCGGTGTGGAGAAACCCTAGCCTCCCATTTCCCCCCTCACCAACCCCGCCGCCGCCGGCCTCTCTCCTCACCCCCACCTACCTCGCCGCCGCCGGCCTCTCTCCAACCTCAACCCACCCCGCCTCCCACCTCCCACACCGCACACCGCGACCTTCTGCAACTCGGACGGTGGTCATCCGGCGACGAGGTGGCCCGACGACCGTTGAAGCCCGGCGATGGAGGTGGCACGTTGAAGCCCGGCGACGGATCTCACCGGATCTGGCCCGGGTCTCGCCGGATCTGGCCCTGATCTCGCCGGAGGTGGCCGGATCTGGCCCGGATCTCGCCGGAGGTTGCCGGATCTGGCCCGGATCTCGCCGGAGGTGGCCGGATCTGGCCCGAATCTCGCCGGTGGTGGCCCAGATCTGGGCCGACGGAGGTGTCCCGGCGGCGGCCTCCCTCTCCACCGGATCTGATTGATTTGGGCCGATTTCTGTCCATTTTTTCAGTTTTTTTATTTTATGAGTGTATGAATCTTCGATCTGATTGATTGTATCTTTGGTTTCTTATGAACAAATCCGAAGAACTTTCTAATTGTGGACATGGATCCGGTGCTGTGTTGTATGGATGCGGTTCTTTTTGTTGTTGATCCAAGTTAGCTATGAACATTCGTGAAGAACTTAATGCGTTTAGGGTTTCTGCGGTGGATGCACATAAGAAATCGTACAGAACTTTTTCGGTTCATCGATGGATACCCATAAGAAATCGTACAGAACTTTATAATCTCACAACGTTGACAGGAACCCTAGAAGGACCACTAAATAATAATCTCAAAAAGTTTAGGGTCTTTTTTATAAAAAATTGTCACCAATCTTGATGCAGTGCATACATTGCACGGTGGTTGATAAGGTCCGGGCGCCATAAGGTCCGGAGAAAATGCGCGTTACCTTAAAAACTGCTTTGCGGAGCATTCCAACTGTAAATAGCTATCGGAGTCGTTCTGAATTTGCACCAGTCGACATCTCCAAAGGTGGTGTAGGTCAGTAGGAAGCTGGTAGCTAGCAGCGCGGCAGGCCTATTAATTCCATGATCCTGCTGTTTGCTCCATCGAGTTCATTCAGCCGCATTCCACATATGGCCCCACCGTCGCATTGCTTCGGCACCATCAACGGGGCGACCGACAATGGCGCCGTCCCGGTTCCGGTGATGGCGGACACGCCGCAGCAGAAGCTGCAGCGTCCCAACGTTCTCGACGCTGACGAGTTCCGGCGCCAGGGCCATCAGGTCATCGACTTCATCGCCGACTACTACAGCCGCATGGGCGACTACCCCGTGCACCCCAGCGTCACCCCCGGCTTCCTGCGCGACGTGCTTCCCGCCGACGCGCCGTCCCGTCCGGAGCCCGACGCGTTCGGTTCGGCGCTGCGGGATGTCCGCGACCTCATGCTGCCGGGCATGACGCACTGGCAGAGCCCTCGCCACTTCGCGCACTTCCCGGCGTCAAGCAGCACCGTTGGCGCCCTCGGTGAGGCGCTGATCGCCGGCATCAACGTCGTCCCGTTCACTTGGGCCGCCTCGCCCGCCGCAACCGAGCTCGAAATGGTGGTCGTGGACTGGCTCGGCAAGGCGCTGCACTTGCCAGAGAGCCTTTTGTTCGCCGGAGGGGGCGGGGGCACGTTTCTAGGCACGTCTTGCGAGGCCATACTCTGCGCCATCGTCGCCGCGAGGGACCGGAAGCTGGCGGAGATCGGAGGGAGCAGGATCGGCGACCTCGTCGTCTACTGCTCCGACCAGACCCACTTCTCCTTCCGCAAGGCTGCACGCGTCGCCGGGATCCAGCGTGACCACTGCCGCGAGGTGCAGACGTGCCATGGAAACATGTTTGCGCTCTCGCCCACGGAGCTGCGAGCCGCCATGCAGGCAGACGTTGACGCCGGTCTGGTCCCACTGTTCTTGTGTGCGACGGTCGGCACCACCCAGACCACCGCCGTCGACCCCATCGGTGAGCTCTGCGCCGTCGCGGCACCTCACGGCGTCTGGGTGCACGTGGACGCCGCCTACGCTGGCTCCGCGCTGGTGTGCCCGGAGTTTCGCCACCTGATCAACGGCGTGGAGTCCGTGGACTCGTTCAGCATGAACCCCCACAAGTGGCTCCTCGCCAACAACGACTGCTGCGCCATGTGGATGAAGATGCCGCGGGCGCTCCTGGCGGCGCTCGGCACGGAGCAGGAGTACATCCTCAAAGACGTAGCGGCGGAGGGGCACGACGTCGTGGACTACAAGGACTGGTCCATCGCCCTGACTCGCCGGTTCCGCGCGCTCAAGATGTGGCTCGTGCTCCGTTGCTACGGCATCGACGGCCTGCGCGACCACATCCGCTCACACGTGCGCATGGCCGAGGCGTTTGAGAACATGGTGAGAGGCGACGCGAGGTTCGAGGTTGTGACGAAGAGGAAGTTCGCGTTGGTGTGCTTCCGGCTCCGGTCGCCGGAGAAGTTGGGCGGCGAGAAGACAGCCAACGAGCTCAACCGGGGGCTTCTTGAGGAGGTGAACGCGGTCAGCTCGGGCCCGTACATGAGCTCGGCAAACGTCGGTGGCATCTACATGCTCAGGTGTGCCATCGGAAGCACGCTCACGGAGGAGCAGCATGTCAGCGATGCGTGGAAGGTCGTCCAGGATCGGGCTTCAGCAATCCTTCGTAAAATGGAGATTATCTACAGCGTGCTTGGTTAAGGCAAATATGCTTCTTTAAGTATAGTACTACAAGGCTGATCATAAGTTGTATACCTGAATTAGGTCGTCAGGATTGTATGTTCTGGAAAGCAATTAATTGATGTCCCATCTAGTATCAAGTACGGACTATCACCATTTCAAAATAGAAATTATTTTTAACACTAAAATAGCCTAGCAAAAGGTCTTATATTCGAGAGATAACACTTGTTTACTTCATCCATCCGTTTATATTTTCACTGTTTTAAGTATTTAAACTAATTTTTTTATTAAGAAGACGTGTTCGAGTGAACCATTTATTCGTCGCATTGGTGTTAGCGTATGGCTCTAGGGCTAGAATGGACGCCGACATGCATGCAAGAAATATTTCTTCAATCTAAAAATTGAAAATAATTTATCTCTTCAACTGTTAATCCATTTGATGATCCATCTTCGCCGCAAGGTTTGTCTCAGCAAGGGTTTTAAAATACATATTTTGACAAAACAAATTTTGTCCCCACGTTCCTTGGTTATACAACATAACTACTAGGTTACTAGTTAATAGTTACCGGATAGTTTTTACATGTGTTTTTATTTATGGAAATGATCTACATGTTTAGAGAGTGATTATTCAACCACTCTAATTTTGGTAAAAAACCTGGTAATTTTAATTAATCTGTAACCTACTAAACTTTACTTGGTGACCAAGTGATAATAATCTGGCAATTAGGGTTGAAAAATATAAGTTGTCAAAATATATCAACATATGATCTTGAAAGATCTCGTCGCGACAAAGCTAACCGTGAAAACGGATCTGAATTTTGACTTACTATTTAACAAATTAAACATTTTAAAGATTTAAAAGCAAAAAAATCCACATTGGCTGCATGCATGGGTCTGTTAACATATTTAGATTAGGAAATCCGATAACTTTTAATCTTGTAAGCAACTTAACTACAAGGGTGACCAAGTGAAAGTAATCTACCAATTAGGATTGAGAAAAAGGTTTGTCAAAAATCTCAACATGGTATCTAGTTTTCAAGAATTTGTTGCAACAAAGCCAACCATGAAAACAAAACAGATCTGAATTTTAATTTACGGTTGATGAGATAAAACGTTTTAAAGTTTGAAAAAAAAAATCCACATGGGTTGCATGTATACATCGCTCGGTTACCATATTTTTTCCGTGCCCACAAAAAGCTAATTATAGGGTACGTTAAGAGAAACAACATCACATATACTATAGTGAATCTACTCCCATATGTCAAATTAATTGGTAAAAACGAGATAACCTTTGGATTTTAGTCTCCTAGAGCCATAAAAATTATAATAATTTGCCATGTGGCAATTTTTGGTTGGCCTAAAATTGTTCGCTCTTGAAAATATCCACTCAATTCGTGTCCAACTAACTAGACATGTCCAGAAAATCTGCATATGGATGAAAAGTAGTGCAACGTAACTAGAGATATGAGTAGCAAATATGTGCTGACCTGGAAGACTGCTACCATAGCTTTGTTAGGACTGTTGTTGTTGCCGTGGTGATTAACAAGATGTAGTCGTACGCCGGACCGAGAGTCAAAGTAGTCAAATGATTGACGTTGATATATTTGAACATATGGGAGCAGTCGTGCATAGACGCTCCTCAAAAACTTACCGCCCCTCTCCTGATGTAGGATCTCAAGGGACTATGTTTTGGAGGCCTGCTCTCTTGGGTGGCCGTACACACGATCGTCAGGACAGGAGCACCTGGAAAGCAGGACAACAAAAGGGCAATTGTGCGCAGGACATGAGAGAAAAAAAGATATTCTTGCTTTTGGATCCATCTTCTCTATTCTCTCATCCATGTAGCCTCGGGATAGGAAGGAAACACAACCACCATGTGGTGGAAGAAGCAGAGTACGTATCGAGCATGCACGCAGTACACACAGAGTTTGTGCACCAAACAAAAATGAATCTACCATTAAAAGATTCTCAAACTCGAGCTTGATTCACATGGTGCGTCATGTTGTTATAATCCACAAGTGTAGGGGATTTGTTATAGTACCTTTTAATGAGAAAAGGATACCGCACCCATGAGGAGCTGAAGGAAATGGTTCACAAGTTGGCACAATAACAATATTAGCTGCAAAGTGTTATTAGTGTTTTGCGTAAAACTGCAAGAAAGCAAACAAAAGCAAGTAAAGGGATAACAAGTAACCACTATTTCAGAGAAAGTCCAATCCTCTATGTATAAGAGGACGAGTTTGAGTGCACGTATATGAAACAAATATTCCCGAGGACAGCCCGGATTAACTTATCAAAAGGTTTCCATAAGAATATGCTGGATAAAGTGTCAAGTTTTAGTCCCATTGAACGGAGCCAGAAAATAGTTGCAACCTCCAAGTAGCGCAAATACATCCCTAATGATTGATCCCAAGGTCACCAAGAGATGCACAAACAAAAGAATTATTAAGACTGAAAGTCCAAGCACTGCCTTAAGCTCTAAGGTCCATGATTAAGAACACACTTATTGCAAGTTTATGGATCAAAATCATGTTTTTGTTTCATCCTCATATTCTTACTCTAAGGTGCAACGCCCTATATGCCCATAAAAGTGAAGTAATACACAATTGATGTTCACATGTTACCATCATAGAACCACAGCAAAGCATAAAACTTGACCTCTTACTCAATACATATTAGATAAGAACCATAATTAAGTCATCCTAAGCCCTCAGTACATAAAGAACTACTCACAATAATGAATCATAGAAATGATCAGTGGCATAATAAATAGAACACAATATGAAAATATAACTTCACTACAAAATAATCTCGAACTCCACAAGCATAAGCATGCACAAGGTTTAATAAGATGATCTAGGGTTCCAATCTACACAAATTGCAAGGGGAATTACGTTGATCTCAGAGGGGATGATGATGTTGATGGTGATGTTGCTATAAAAGATGAAGAAGACACTTTTCCCCACGCCAAGGGAGTGCCAATGGCGATTTCGGTGTCAATTTACCCTTGGCGGCAGCCACGAAGCAGTAGAATCTGCCCTCTCCTAGAGGAGAAGAGAGCTTTAGCCTCCATCGTTTCCTCAGAAAATTACGTGAAAATTATGGCGTAAGTTTTTCCACAGTATGATGACTTTATAAAAAGGAGGCGACGAGGCGACGCTCAAGGGAGAAAGTGGGCCCCACCATGCGGCTAGGAAGTTGGGCCGCTTGGTGGGTCCTATCCTGGCCCTCGCGCAGCTTCCTCACTTGTCCCTTCGCTGATGTGTGCGTGCATTCTGCGACGCTTTTATTATTTGTACCATCTCCTTGTTGTTGTCCATCACTAAAGCGTATTTAGCATTAATACTTTGTGTGCACGGTCGATCGGAAAAAAGTGTCGATCAGACGCTAACCTTGTTCTAACTTAGTAAAAAAGTAATATTAGTATGAACCCACAGCTACTCTATTATATATATTTATTCAAATGAACTTATTATATAGTACAAAAGGTTAACAATGCACACAATATCATAGCCTAGCCTAGTGGTTTCAAGGGAATTTGTGATCACATGGGAAGTGAGTTTGAATTCTATCTATCTACTTATTTTTTGAGAACCAACTTAGTATGGATATATGTTGATTTCTATAATTTACTTGACATGCTATACGTTTAGTAAATTATGCCAATCAATGAATATCCCCTTCTAGTTGTTACTTTTTATGCGATAGATGATTTTTGTAATATTTGGCAAAACATTTTGCAAACCATTTATGCAGAAATACCTTGTGTCCTTCGCAAACGGATTTGTTCGCAAAAGCGTTTGCGGTGTGGAGCGTTGCAAACGGTTTTTTATTGTTTCATCGTATGTTACTTGGGAGCTCACACATGTTTTATTGTCATATACCGTTTGCGAATTTTGTCGACGTTTTTTTGTTCCTGCAATTTTATGAATCACGATCTCAAAATGTTCACACCGGGTGTTAAATTTTGGTTCCTGCTATAAAATGCCTCACACTATCTTCCCACCGACGATATCGCCACAATGCCTCACTGTGAATCCACTCTAGGTTACATCGATCTTGCGCCCTGTGATTAGGATGAGGAGCATTTATATCACAATCACCATCACACGGTGTTGTGAGCTGCATAATCGACCTCACCGGGCCCGATTTGAAGGGAGAGGTGGAGGGGATGGAGGATGACTTCGAGGAGCATAGGATGGTGGAGAAGTCCATCGCGTCGGCGTGGCATGAGGGAGAAGAGGTGCATCGCACTGTGGAGGACTCGTTCGGGTGGCGTCGCGAGGACCGGGTGCGTGCATGGATCAGGGCCATGAACAAAGGTATGAAGGCATCGGCTTCTTCGCAGATTCTCGTCAGCAGGTTCGAAGATGCGATTCGTGAGGTGTGGATGTCCGTCGCGGCTAGGCGCAAGGCCGCCTAGGAAGCTCAGGCAGTGGCCTTGACATCAGGATACACCCATCATTTCGTCGGTGAGGGCGTAATGCTCGACGGTGCAGACACATCAAGCAGCTCTGGCTCTGGCTCTGGCAGGGGCGGCACAGTGCTCGATGATGTTCATGCATCTAGCACCTCAGGCTCGAGGAGGGCACCACAAATAGCATGATCGACGTTTCCTCTCGAGACGAGGAGCAGGTTTAAGTAGTTATTTCAGCTCCATTAATTACGCCCTAAGTATGTATGTAATGTGAAGTTAGGGAGAATTTTTGCAGTTGGAAGGGCATCCATGTTTGATTGGAGCCACTTAAGACCGAGGATGAAATATTATTAACGGTCGACTTTTGTAACAGGAAGGGCAACCATGTTTGCCCACTTGGTGCCCTTCCGTATGCCCAAATATAAATATTATTAACTGATCCTGAAATTACTATTTCCATCTGAAGAGATTGACATTGATCTAATAATACATAATGCGTGAGTGCTTCTCAAATAAGACATCCGTTTATAAATAAAGAACCACATGGTTTTGCGCAAGTCGCAAACGGGCCATCTTCATCCGCTGTGCGCCATAGCCAACTGTCGTCCTTCATCGCAGGCGATTAGGGTAAGGCACTTGTTAGCATAATATAGGTTTCCCACACAAGTAGTATAGTATGGATCGTGTTCCTATGAGGCTCGGCCCATAAGGGCCTAGCTTACGCAACCCTATCTTATTTGTCTTATTTATAAGTACCACCATCGATCCCGCCACACTTTACTTTAGGACCAGCAGAGACACCGGCCGACCGGTCTCATTGCCTGTGACAATCACCACAGCTCTGAGGATTTGCTCTCCAGCGGCTTGCTCGCCTTTCTCACATGTCAACCCGCGCGGTCGTAGGCTAGAGGTGTCGCTGAGAATGCCGGTCAAGCCGCCTTGTCTTTGCCAGCGCCAATGTGTGTATGTGAAGCCTTCTCAGAGGTATATGTTGTTAGCATGCATTTTTAGTTATGTATAGTGTAGATCTGCTATATAAGCACTAGTAGCAGGGCTAGATCCATTAAAAATATGCGGATCTAATATGTAAGAACAGTTAGCAAAGTCGGATACATTAGAATAATGTGTTAGCCTCCGTATTTTTGGTTTTTATACTTATTAGCACACGTAGCAAGGATGGATTTTATATAGCACAGTTCAGTTCACATTTCACTTCAAGTGTGAGATAATGGATCTGCCATGTGTAAACACAATAGTAGCACAGTTCAGTTCACAGTTCACTTTGATTTTATATAACAGATCTGCCATGTGTAAGCACAACAGTAACGCAGTTCAGTTCACAGTTCACTTCAAGTGTTAGATAATGAATCTGTCATGTGTAAGCACACAGTTTACTTCGAGTGTTATATCTATGCACTACTAGTTTTCCAATCTTTTATATGTTCAACTAATGCTACCATCAATTTTATATATGGATCTATCATGTGTAAGCACAACAGTAGCACACAGTTCACTTCGAGTGTTAGATCTATGCACTACTAGTTTTCCAATCTTTTATATGTTCAACTAATGCTACCATCAATTTTATGTGAGCTAACACATACCATGTACTATTAATTTTCCAATCTTTTATATATTCAACTAATGCCACCATTGCTTTTACAACAGTGATGATATTTTGGTGGCACTATATAAAAATTGGACAACATCAAGTTTGCATCACAAGCGGAAGGTATGAACACAAATAATGTCAACTTGAATATACTTAATGTTATCTTGTCTGTTTATGTTCTAACTCTAATTATTAGTTTGTGTAGTTTGCCTATCTTGTGCTATGCACCTGAGGAAGTCAACAACCTCCTCACAATGCTACTGCTAATGGAATGCAGGCATACGGGTCCCCCTCCCATGTCATAAGGATTGTAAGTAAGTATATATTTATAAGACACTTTACTAATCTACTTTGCTTCCAACATGTAACCAATTCATTTTACTATTTCTGCTTAAACAAATTAGATGCATTTTAATAGCTCAGCAGTGTCAACCGTCACTATTGTGATATTTTAGTATAATTTTTTTAGTTAAGTGTGTCTTATACAGTGCTGCCAAAATATCCCAAAGATGTCGAGAAGACAAGATGGATGAACACCAAAATCCTCTCTATTTTTTAATACAAAGACCATTGTGGATCTATTCGAGGGCTCAATCATGGAGCAAACACTAACCAAGATAACATATATTTTCTTTTTGAAGCTTTGAACAGCGGGAGAGCTTCCCACTGCAATTTTTATAGATTTTCAGGTTTTACAAGCTGTACAAATCAGAGGAGCTTCATGAACCTCAAAAAAAAACAAAGAAAAGGAAGCAAAACAGAAACAAAGATCTAAGTACAGACTAAAAGCCAAGCCTAAACTTGAGATTGAAGCCATAACATATATTTTCACTAGGAATTCAATCTATATTGACATGTATGTATACATATGATGTATAAAATATATACAATATAAAGGAATGAGTTTTGATGATGTATTTGCATGCACTGTTGATTTATATATGCTTCATTGATGATGATGGTCATTGCATATTGCAAAAACCATATGCAATCATGAACTAAGCAGACAGCAAGAACAATGAAGAAACATGGGCGATGTGACCTAACATATACCAGTGGTCATAATAAAATATTTGTGATCTTCCAACTATACCTACGATTAAGCATAAAGTTTATTTGTGAAGGCCCTCAGATTCTACGAGGCAAAAAGTGTGGGCTAAACTTTACCTGTCACATACGGTTTCTGAAACTATCTCCTTTGCGAGGGTCAATCGCACACTCCGACATGGAGACGGTTTAGTCAACCATGTGCGATAGACCGATTCGGCCATGTGTGAAGGCATGTTCTGTAATAGTAAGTGAGCACATTAACCCTAGGCCTTGTTTTTGTAGTCAAAACATTATTTTACTATCTTTATATTTGACATTAGTTTTTTATTAATTTAGAAATACAAAATTAACTTTATCATACTATCGTCATCACCAATTTAGTGCATCTAGACAATGTTGTTGCACAACTTCTTGAGGTTAGAGTACTTACATGTACATCATACGTCTCTCATAGCACTACACCATGGACCAAAAGTGGGGGCACATTTTCTGCCGGGAAAAGTCACATTACAGGGCAGTTGAACAATCGACAAAGGTTTTTTCCCGACTGTTTCACCTGCCTGCTATAACCCTGCTGGCAAAACTCTTTCCCGGCTGTTTTTCCTTTGCCGGCAGTTCATCTGCCCTTCTAGCTTGATTTTTGCCGGCAGTCTTGTTTCTTTCGTGGCAGACAGATGGGCCTGCCGGTAAAGAGACTGGCCTGCCAGCAAAGAGGTATGCCAGCCGTTCAGTTTTGTCCCGGCTGTTCACTATTGACAGCTGCTGAATTGCAAAAATATAGCTCATTTTGCAAGCTGTTCCCGGGGGCTATACAGGCAGTGAACTATGCTCAAGCTATTTCGGCATTTTACTGCATGCATTTTACAATTCAATCAAATTAACGCAGACAGATTATATCACAAGATAATGCACTTCTTCCATATGTGAACATTGACATGATTCATTTAGTTCTTCCACAACTGATAATTGACATAATTCATACAGTTCTCTCAAAGGTGAACACTGACAAGATTCATTGTATAGTACATGGTTCATATAAGGGATACAAAAAAATAAAACAAATCAAGAAAAGAGCATATATCCAGCAAGCACTCATTCTGAACAAGACCTTATGCAACACCTCCTGAAAAATTGAAGTGATAGATGTGATTAGAATTTCGTGTGAAAAAATGCTGACATTTACAGTAAGACCAGCTGGCGGCGGTCCCGGTGATGCTTGCTCCGGCAGCGGTCCCGACAATGCTTGCGGGAGGCGGAGTATAGCGAAGGTCGCGGGAGGTGGAGTACAGCGGCGTGGTGATGGAGCTTCGGTGCGGCATCGGGAGGAGTTCAGCGGTTGTAAAGCCTCGGCGCAGCAGGGGTAGGCGGAGGGTGGCGGCGCGGGAAGGCGGAGTGCGGCGGTGCGGGGAGGCAAAGTACGGTGGCGCTGTGAGCGAGAGATCTAGGTCTTTGGGGATTTTTTCTGGTCGATCTATTTCAGCAGGGTGGGGATAAGTTTGGACCCGGGCCACGCGCGCGCGCAAAGTCAGAAAGTTTCACTCCGCGCGTGTAAGTCGGGAAGCCGTGCTAAAATTTATGCCACTTCCTCTCTAGATGTGTCGGCTGTTTACTCAGCCGGGAGACACTTGCTCCGGCAGATAAGCTGCCTCTACATATTTCTATAATTGCTGGCTGTTGATGGCCGGGGTATTTATATTTTTGCTGGCCGTTTAACTGCTCTTCATAGTTTTTGCCGACTGTTTATTTCTCCCGGCAGTTTAATTTCCTCCATAAGTTGATTTTTGCCGGCTATTCTTTGCCCCTAAATTTGGTCCGTGGTATAGTGTAGATTGATATAGATTAGGTGAGTCAATTACTAAAATTTGTGTTGTCGTACAAGCCTTTGTGCTTGGATGCCCAGCGAGAGGCTACAATAATAAGTGAGTAATGTAGACATGATTTGTTTAATTATGGCGTCGTTGCGAGGTAGGTGAATGCTTGGAAGTATCTTTAAATCTTGATGTTTTGTTAATTTTAGTTGCTTGTTATTTTACTTGTATTTTATTCTATTGTTGTTTACTTGTTGCATGTTAATAAATATATATAAAATGTACAATATACCAAATAAATATTTATGTATTGTTTTCTAATATGCCTGTTTGTCGATATGCGTACATTGGACACCTTATAAGACGTTTCGATGATGATGAATCTTTTGATGTTAAATTAGTTAGTGGTTAATTTTATGATGAATTATTGGGAACACGTTTTGGTAACGTTACTACTAGCTGTAAATGCTCCCATTAAAATTGCCCATCATGAATTTGAGTAGTACAAGGTAACAGAGAAATAAAGAGGGGCTCCCGGGTACTACACACCCTGATATTTTAAAAAAAATAGAAATACTCCCTCCGACCACTAATACTTGTCTCTATATGGATGTATCTAGACATATTTTAGTGTCTAGATACATTCATATAAAGACAGGTATTTGTGATCGGAGGGAGTACTATTTAAGTATCTCAAAAAAATCTAAAATAATTCATGGGAACTCATGTCACCTTAACACTTACTCGTGTAAATTTCTAAGAAACAATACTATGGTATGTGGTCTACACAAAAAAGAGAACCTAAAATTTTGTTACACTGTGAACAGTGTACATTCACTCCTCATACCAGGAACAGTACGATTTGTCATTTTTGTATAGGTCACATATTTTTAGATAGTAGGTTCAGATTTGGTATGCTCATACCTGGACATACTATCTCCAACCATAATTTATACTGAAATTTGTTTTTAAATTCTAGTACTTTTTTTTTCCAGGAATCATGATTTATGGAGGTCTGGTGCACCTGAGAGCCAAAAGTCCGTGTTAAAGGTAACAACACTATCCAGAACCGTGCAAACTAATACAGTAGATGATTTTGAGACAAGCATAAAGTCATACAACCTTGGCACCTTGCCTTGTTTAGAAGTGAGATGGATTGCCTGTTTTGGAAGAATATGAGACCCTAAAGCAGTATATACACTCATCCAAATGATCCAGAGGCTTTGAGTGAGACCGTAAGCCTGTTTTGGAAGTAAAAAAAAATTGCAAGTTGTTACTGTTATGTCCTCGTAAGCATCATATTACCTTCGTGAGACTTGTGTAAATTAACAATTTTCAGTGAAAATATGTGTGCGCACTGTTCTTCGTTCAGAGATTGCTCTGTCCCAGTCCATCCCTTACGGCAACTTGCTCATCTCTACCAAGGTCAAATCCTCGGTAGTAGCAACAAGTACACTTCGGTTTTGCAGGTCAACGCATTGATCCAAGTCTCAACAAATCAACCAATAGGAGTCCAAGACTCAACCATAGAATCTAGCACACAGATTGTGTTTTTTCTTGGCAAAAGGCACTGCAGCTTAGTAATGGCGTGTGCTACTTTCTGCATTATATTGCCGACTGTAATCTTATATTGGTGGTGTGTCACGTTTTGACACGTCATTAGTAATAACAGTGGTGTGTTAGTATTGTGGCACGCCACCAGTACTTGTTCCCATTCCCCTATAAGCATATCCCTAGTAGTGTGAAGTCATACTTTTCTCATATATTCACAATGCTCCACATATTGGTATAAAATAGGTCAAAATTAATAGGAGCAAAACAAAATACAAAATATTAGGAAAATATGATCATGTCGAAGAATATAATGCTGATTGGAATGTAGTCTAAATGCATTTCACAACAATTTTCTTTCAAGATTTTATCACGATACAATGTCACATTATTAGTTTCAAAAGATCAGTAATCAGTTACTCTGTCTAGATTACTGTAGAATTGATCGCCACATCGAATGAAATCATGGCCTTAAATGTAGCAAAGTAAAAAATAATAATATTGTATTACTTAGCCATCATGATATACTTCTTTATTTACAGGTATGCTTTATGGATTTTCCCTCAAAGAAAGGTATGTTCTAATGACAATATTATTCAATTCCTTCTTTATTCTATGTACAAAATCCATACTCCTAAACGTAGTACTCCCTCCATTCATTAATATAAGGTGTATAGTTTTCTTGCACGATTATTAATGCATAAGCTAAAAGGAAAAATTTCGTTTCTTTTAGACATTAATATCGGTAGTAATCGACATGAAACTAGAGGAAAAATAGAGAAATCTTAGCATCATGTCTTTCCTAATCAGATTGACTCTAAATTACGTAAAAACATCACACAATCCCCACTACCGGAGAACAGTGCTTTGCCGTGCGGGCATATTGCACGGCAAAGGCACCAAACCGCACGGCAACGACACTGCCGTGCGTCCACGCACGGCAACGCAGGCACGGCAACAACATGCTCGGCAACGACGACTTTGCCGTGCGCCTCGCGAAGATCGCTCGGCAAAGAGCTTTGCCGTGCGGGCAAGACGTTGCCGTGCGTCCCGGCACGCTGCCGTGCGCGTTTTCTCTGCCGTGCGTCGCCTCCGTTGCCGTGCGTCCCGGCACGCTGCCGTGCGCGTTTCTCTGCCGTGCGTCGCCTCCGTTGCCGTGCGCAATGCCGCTGCCGTGCGTCGTTCTCGCTGCCGTGTGAGTTTTCTCTGCCGTGCGTCGTTGACAAGGGTATAGCTAATAGATCCCGTTAGTTGAGTACCCCTGAGGTTCGATAAGCTAGGCCCAATTGTAATGATAGTCGAATACGAGTTCTTACCGTATGTCGATATTATAATCTGTATCGGACCCTACCCGATCCTCAAGACCTAGCCATCTATATATAGGGGCCAGGAGGGGACGGTGTAGGCAAGATCGAAAGCAAGCCAGGTTGAACACCCAAGTTTACTCTCGACATACACCTATTTCGACTAACCTTTACCTTCGAGTTCATCCAACGCCCTACTCTACCGATCCTAAGTCCTTCATCTAGGACATTTGTCGAGTTAACCCCTCGTCAATTGGCGCCGATCGTGGGGAGCTTGGGCGTTGGAATCATGAATTCGACGGCTTTTTCGCTTTTAGCCAACAGCAGTGCAGAACTCGACGAAAATCAAGAGATGGAATTGACAATTGGAAGTTTGAGCATCCTCATCGGGCCATCAGGCTCATCTCGCCTTTCAGATCCGACGAAACAAGATCCGACGACAAGTGAGCCCGAAAGAGTAGCAATGATGGAGTATTCCGAGGACTCTTCCAGCGAAGTAAACTCGCCGGTCAGCCTAGGAGAAGTGCAAAAAGGAAAAGTCGCAGAAGAAGCAAAGGAAAATCTCGACACAGAAGTCCAACTCGACGATCTCATGATCTGCCTCGACGATATCTCAGACAAATCAACAGACACATGGAAAACAGGGTTAGAGCTTTCTGAAGATGGTGACTCGATCTTCTCAAGCTTCAATAGTGATATCGGCAGACAATGCCAGGTGCTCGCCATTGTGGGAGACAACTCAGAAGAATTCGATGAAAATAACAACCCAGTGCTAAACCCAGCAAATATTGACAGAGGAGCAAATCACCTAGCAGAAGGGCAAACAGCAGAATCCCTCGCAGCCAGGGAAAAAGTTCGACTATCAGTCGACGAATGGAGGATAATAAGAGAAGTCATAGAACACGGCACGCCAATACCATCAAATTCCAGCAAAGACATGCTTTTGGGGTATCATTATACCCTAAGGCAGCAGGCAAAGCAACTAGCAAAGGAGAAAATAGAGATACAAAAAAGAAAAGATTCATCCATTGCAGCTAGCGAAGCTGCTCTAAAAGCACGAAGCGACGCATCATATAGCAACGCAAGGAAAAATCGTCGACACGGCTCAAGGTACGACAACCTCGAGTACTCCGACAGGCAAAGTATCTCCAAAAACCTCGACTCGTCCTTCTTATCAGTCGACGAGCAGGGGAATATCCTACCAAAAACCCCTAAAGCGGCATTAGTAGCAGCGCAAGCATATCTGCTTACAACTCGACCAAGTCCAGGAGATCCTAGGGAACATATGCATAGAGCAGCATTGAACGGACTCAACATGGTGGGCCACAAGCTATCAGCAAAAGGAGAAGAAACATATCATCACAAGGAAGTGCATAAAGCAAGGTCACCTCGCCATCACAATAGTCCTAGGCGCAGAAGCAGCAAGCACCGATCTCGATCGCCATCACCAAAACAGCACGGTGGAACTCGAAGATCGCGATCCCCAAACGAAAAACGCGACTATGAAGACGACGAAAAAGAGATGGGGGCGTCGTGCTTTACCCGAAGGGTTCGCACTACTCCAGTTCCCAAAGGATTCAAGTTACCTCATGATCAGCAAAAGTACGACGGGTCACAAGAACCACAATCGTGGCTATCAGATTATCTACAAGCAGTGCAAATACTAGGAGGAACCAAAGAAACAGCAATGCAAAGTTTGCAGCTACACCTCACCGGCGCAGCAAGGTCATGGTTGAGCAAACTAGAGAAAGAAATTATTGGAAGCTGGGAAGACCTCACAAAGCAATTCACAAGCAACTTTAGATCGACATATAAGCGGCCAACATCAATAGAAGAAGTCAAAGCGTGTGTACAACAATGCGACGAAACACTGCGGGCATACATCCAAAGATGGAGTCTTATCAAAAATTCAGCAGTCGAAGTTTCAGACGAAAGAGCAATAGATGCGTTCATCGTTGGATTAAGGCGAAGAGACCTAGTCGAAGAGATGGGCTGAATCAAGCCGAAAACAGTGTCAGACCTCATGGATGTAGCAAACAGATTTGCAGATGGAGAAGACGCATGCAACAACAAACGGACGCGATCCCCAGAAGACGATAGAAGAAATAGATATGGAAGTCAAAGGAGACGATCCAGAAATTACGACAACTATGGCCCTCATAGCCAAGTCGCCGCAGGATACAAAGACAACAGCTACCAAGGAAGTGATCGAAGAAGTTCAGGATATCGAAGCTATGGAAAAGAGGACTATAAAAAATTCTCCGCAAGAGAATCCAGAGAATACAACGCCTCGCCAGAAGATATGCTCAACGGACCTTGTCATATACACTCTGCGTTCGTCGATGGGAAGCGAGTATCAAGGCACGCAATGAAAGATTGCACAACATTCTTAAAACTTCAAGAGGCAGCACTAAACAAGCAAATTGAAGCAAGGTGACAAGGATTTGAAGGAAGCAACAACCCTCCGGCAAAACAGCAAGGAAACAACGGAGCTCCTCAAGGACAAGACCAGCAAAACTAGGGACACGACGACGACGAAGGGTATGTTCCATCAAAAGGACACATCACAGCAATGATACAACCTGTGCCCAAGTCGAACAAAGAAGAGAAGAGTATAACTCGATAAGTCAACCTAGCAGTCATCTCACCTCCAGCCACAACGGAGTATCTGCACTGGTCAGAGCAACCAATCGAGTTCAACAGAGAAGACCACCCTATAACAGTACCTCGGCCGGGAAACGCGCCTTTGGTACTCAAAGCTCAAATCGGCGCGTATGATGTCGACAGAATATTCATGGACGCAGGGAGTGGAATTAACCTGATATACGCAAAAACACTCCGAGCAATGCATATATCACTAGAGTTCCTGAAGCCAACAGATTGTTCCTTCCATGGGATCGTGCCAGGAAGTGCCAATTACCCACTGGGTCGAATAGCACTCAATGTTTGCTTCGGCAATCAACAAAATTACAGAAGAGAAAAGCTAGACTTCGAAGTCATGGACTGGCCATCTCAATATCACGCGATCCTCGGACGACCCGCGTTCTCGCGATTCATGGCAGTGCCTCACTATACATATTTGGTACTTAAAATGCCAGGACCAAGAGGAATAATTACAGTGAAAGGAAGTTTTGAAGTTTCAGATCTCTACGACAGGGAGTTCCACAAGATGGCGCAAAACTTCGGCATGATAGCCAACTACGCAGAAAAGGCGAAAAACACGACTACAGAGGGCGTCAAGCCACTCGAAGGACACGCTGCGGAGCCCGAGATGAAGAAACCACGAGTAGGAGCATCAGGAGAGGACAAAAATACAGGAGAAGATGAGAAAGCTATGACGGCATAAGCATCAAAGCACAATAGAGTAGAAGAATAAGGCTGTAAAAGCCACGAGTTATACCAGGGGCAATGCCCTCTAGATCCAGAACACAGGTCATAGACCGGATCTCTTGGGTCACCCCATGTATCTTACATTACAAGTATAATGAAGACGAAACGTTCCTCATATTCGAGTTTACGAGTCTTTCAAAGAGAAAATGCGGCAAACGCACGAATCATACAATAACGCTCTGAGAACAAAATTTTCGCCATAAAAGTCACGAAACAAAACACTCTCGCATTGCACACATACAAAAATATGTTACAACATCGGGTTGTCAGAATCATCTACACCCAAAGGGTCTAAATAGTGAAACTCACGGAAAAACGAGGCATCTTCTTGCAACAGCCTGGCTATAATTCGTCGGGCAGGCTGCAGGGTACTCTCCAAGTGTACTCGAAGGCTAGCTCCACCTGGAGGGTAGCTCAGCGACATAGAACTATAATTGAGTCTTGGTTTCCACTTGCGTATCCACCCAAGAGCAAAATTGGCACCTGCCACTAAGTTCAGTTCTATCAACCGATGAATTCGCTGGCTGGATCTAAAAGTATCAAGGAAAAGTGGGAAAGTCACAGGTAGAGGATTGCGAGGAAGCATAACAGAGTGCATAGTTATGAGAGATCTTCTGCCGCCATCCACCGCTTCACCAACGTGCTAGGCACGATCCTGAAGCAATACAACAGCACTCCGGCATCGAGGATCAGACCACAAGTTTTCAACACCTGCGGACATTTTCTCTAGGGCCGCATTTTGCTCGGTAACCCGACGATCTTCAGCAGCAAAATCTAAACAAGTGCCTACGAGGGCAAGAGGATATCATAAAAACAGCAGTGGAGCAAAAAGAGAGAAAAGATAAGTCGAAGGGAAACTTACATCGCAACATCTCGCAGGCGGATTCGATAATGCCAAGGAGAAAAGAATTGCATTCCTCGTGATGCAAAATTTTTGCCGTCAAGCTGGACACCTTATCATCAAGAATAGATACCTGCTTCGTCAAATTAGAAGTCTTGCTGGCTTTGTCAAATGCCATCTGAGCTTGGCGTTTGGCCAAAGTCAAGCGAGCTTCAAGATCAGAAATCCTTAAAGAGTACTCTGCGCATTGACTGCATTGACTAGGGGGCGGCAAAATCGTCGAGTCGAATGTACGGGCAGCGGAATGAGCAGGCCCGCCAGTCAAGGGATCGTTGGTATGCATCGACTGGAAGTCAAAAGAAAATAGAGAATAAACATTTCAGAAAGACAACACAAGATTTCATATGAAGAAAGTATATTTACACAAGTGCAAAACCCTTTGGCTAAAAGTTCTCGGGTTGCACGCAACTAAAGATTGTTACTTTCAAAAGAAGAAATCTAAAGCTACAGAGAAGCCGAGTCTACGCCACCTCAGCATTACGCTCCGTGGCAGAAGAAGGCATGGCAGTTTCCTCGCCAGAAGTTGACAGAGGTACTGGATCTTCCGCCGCTGGAGGTGGCGCAGCAGAGGCCGCAGAGGATGCCGAAGGGGAAATAATTGTCACCAGTGCAGGTGACAACTTCTTCGCCTTCTCGAAAAAAGTCTTCATCTCATCGCGAGTGCGGCCATGGGGAGAGCTCACCCTCTCCCAGTCGAAGTCCGTACCGTGCGCAAGAGAAAGTGCAATTGCACCCTCGGCGCCACGTTTAATAGAAAGCCCTTTCAGCTGGAGGGTGGGGTCTTCAGTTGTATCGAAGGACTTGGCAAGATTACTCAAGTTGCCCTTCGGAACCATTGCCCTTTTCTTCGGTCACAACCCGACAAATAGTCGTGATAGAACGCGGTCAACTAACTCAAAAGTCTCCTGGATAGATATCCAGTTTTCTTCGAGTAGGTTAACCGCAGTCATCAGAGGATCATCGTCCGGTTGTAGGGATGACGGAGACACCCCGGTAAATCCTACACGACACGAAGCAGACAGAAGAGAAAAAGAGGAGGAAAAAGTCAGCAAGTACAATAGTGCAACAGAAGTCGAAAATAGAAGACAAGGTGAAACACTTACTTTCAGCAGCAGTAGACATCGTGTGAAGACGCTCTGCCACGGCTTGTTCTCGCTGGGCATGATCTTTGTTGGCATCAGCTAAAGCTTTTTCAGCTTTCTTCGCCTTACCAAGCGCAGATTTCTGCGACTTCTCAGCGTTTGCTTTAGCAGTGGCCGCAGCATCATAAGCTTTCTACGAAGCACGAAGCTCCGCCTCCAGTGACGCAATTCGAGTGTTGGCCGTTGCTAGAGTAGCTACAAAAGAAGACGCAAGCGTGTCAGGTAAACAGCAAAGGATAAGTACAAGGAAAAAGCTGTAACTGGACGTCAAAAGTGTACCTTCGGAAGCTTTCGCAACCTTTAGGTACTCAGCACATTCGGTGCCCAAGGCGACGAATCTGTTCAACAAAGCCTAAGAGAACAGAGCGTGTAAGAGCGCAAGTGTATGCAAGGAAAATGAGTAAAAGAAAAGTTACTCACATCATGGGGGGAAGCCGAGGATTCGTGGGCTTCCAGAGAAACTTCGGGTTCTTTAGCCTTCTTCAAGCGCTTGGGGTTTGGGGGAACAGGAACCTTCTTTACAGAGGCCCTGGTAACCCTAGGTGCAACTTCTTGGGCCGGGGGCTCATCATCAACAGCAGGAGGAATTGAAGGAGTAGCTGTAACAGCTTTTGACGACTCTTCGTCATCTCTACACGAAGCAAAAAACTTATGAGTAACACGATGGAAACAAGGTGAGAGAAACGCAATTGAAGAACTCGACTAAAAACACTTACGATGCTAGGAGGTCGAAGTATTCCTCATCTTCTGCAGGAACAGAGGCCTTATCAACCGCTGCAGAACTCGAAGAAGCAAATTCTTCGACTCGCTTCCTTTTCTTATCGACACCAGCATCTTCAGTAGGCACGGAGGGAGACGATGTCGACGAGCTCGTTTCCTCTTCCGACTCTTCGGCATCATCTCCGTCCTGATTATCGTCAGCCTCGGGGGCTTCAGATACAGATGAGGCCAGATTAGCTGGAAGGGGCCCTGCCTCTGGAAAAGGAGGGTGCGAAACAAGGAAGTGGTGACCCTGCATATAAAATAGGTCAGCAGATTGCAAAGGCAAAGAGTAACGTAAGTAGAAGCAAACAAAATTCGACAACAAGCGAACACAAAGATGCATACCTCGGGCAAAGGGTGCACGGAGTCGAAGTATTCAGCGGTCAAGTCAGCAACCGCATGATCCTTGGTGAGCTTGGTAAGGCTCCTAACTCGCTTGTCGACATCTTTTTTCTCTATTAAGTCTTCAGAGACGCGAGTAGGATCTTCCAAGCCAGAGTAATTCCAGAGCTTGGTGAGGCGGTGCTGCAGGGCTTGAACTCGACGTTGTATGAAGAACGCATTAGTTGAATACCCGACAAAGCTCCTCCTTGGCCTCCTTTCAAAGCTTGAATGCGAGATAGAAGATGAAGAACTTGTGCTATCTCCGCATCTGAGGGAAGCGCATCCCACGACGCCAATTTCTTCACTTCCCTGGAGGCTTCGAAAGGGGCTAACCCATATTGGTCTTCAGGGGAGGCCTTGCGGTCTTTGATATAGAACCACTTGGTTCTCCACCCTTGGACAGACGCGGCCATGGAAAATTCAAGATATTGTGCCTCAGGACGCACCGAAACAACGGCTCCGCCCAGTTCGGGTTTTCTGTGTAAAGCAACATTGGGGCGGAGCCGGAAAATCGACCTCCAGAGGAGAAAATGGGGCTCAATGCCCAGGAACGACTCGCAAAGAGTCACGAAGCAAGCAAAGTGAAGAATGGAATTCGGTGTGAGCTGGTGAAGTTGCACACCATAAACAAAGGGGAGCCCACGGAGAAACTCGTGGGCAGGAAGAGAAAGGCCGCGGAGGAGGAAAGCAAGAAACATTACCCGATAGCCGCTTGGGGGCTGCGGGATCCGTTCAGTACTGGGAAACTTGATGGAATCCTGGGCGGAGATGAGGCCATCTAACCTGGCCTTTTCCACCTCCTTTGGCGTGATGGCAGACCGTACAAACTTGGTGTCAGAGGAGTTCTTGGCCATGGTGTTCTTGGTGGCTAGGTGCTTCACGCGCATCTATCGCACCGCACTTGGGGGCTATGCACGAACAGAGAAAGGAGCAGAGATCGACAATGGAGGCGGCGGAGGGAACGAACTGGTAAACAGTAAAATCCTCCACTACGCCCCTTATATAACTTCTGGGAGAAGGATCGTGGGCTGAGACGTGGCGCAAAGAGTGGAAACGGCAGCCCACTAACGGTCAAAAATCACGAAAATTACAGCGCTGCCCATCAAACGGTTCGCACTCATACAGAGTGACGTGTTCATTGACGTCATAAAAGAAGATGATATAAGAAGAAGGATGGCGCCGACAGGTACAAAATTTATAAACAAGATTATATATGAAGGATTTTCAATTATAGCCTTAGGGGCTGCTATTATCAAAGATATTGAAAGTATCTCGAGTTGAAGTATGATGGACAGTATTATATTTGAGCCTATACTCGAAAAAGACTTTTTCGACTATAGCCTCGGGGGCTACTCCCATCGGGAGCGCTGAGCACGCACCCGACGATATTTCTAGGTAAAGCATCGTGTAGAAGTGTTACTCCCATCGGGAGCGAGTTCTATGGTTGTTGAAACCCGAATATTTTCAGTCGAAATTTTATTGCGACATAAGATTCTCGAGTTATGTTATCGCAACGTAACTCGAATGCCGTGACTTGTCACGAAGGTAAGACCCCGGGATCCGTCCTGTGTGGCCCGGTATACGCACATGGATGCGCTCTGCTGGTATGTATCCGTGTCTATGACGCGAAGAAAATCCTGGTGGACGCACTGGGTACCCTGAGAATCACTGGGATTCATTCTTTGTAAGTCCTAAATGCGGCAAAAGAATGGGTTTGACCGGTATCCCGAATTCAAGTCCAAGGGGATTGAATTTGAAGTAGGTGACAAGTATCTGTTCCGGCAGTTAACTGACCTCTTGATCCATCAGAGTTGTCAGGCTTGTTCATCAAAACCCCTTGCGAAAGAATATCATGAAAATAAGTCGAAAGACCAAGTCGAAGATTTGAAGATAAGAAGAAAGTCGAAGAATTGATCAAGTCGAAGATTTGAAGATTAGAGATCCAACCCGAATCTACAATTCTGGTAGAATCTCAGGGGCTACTGACAAGGGTATAGCTAATAGATCCCGTTAGTTGAGTACCCCTGAGGTTCGATAAGCTAGGCCCAATTGTAATGATAGTCGAATACGAGTTCTTACCGTATGTCGATATTGTAATCTGTATCGGACCCTACCCGATCCTCGAGACCTGGCCATCTATATATAGGGGCCAGGAGGGGACGGTGTAGGCAAGATCGAAAGCAAGCCAGGTTGAACACCCAAGTTTACTCTCGACATACACCTATTTCGACTAACCTTTACCTTCGAGTTCATCCAACGCCCTACTCTCCCGATCCTAAGTCCTTCATCTAGGACATTTGTCGAGTTAACCCCTCGTCAGTCGTCCTCGTTGCCGTGCCATTCCCTTTGCCGTGCGCCGTGCACCAGCACGCACGGCAAAGGCCCTGCCTGGCAAGCCATCCGGCCACCCCGGTTCACAGGTGTGCGCCACGTGGTGCCTTTGCCGTGTGTATGCGCACGGCAAAGTGACCAAATGGTCCTTTGCCGTGTGCATACACACGGCAAAGACTCCACAGTATTTGCTGTTTTTTTGGTTTTTTTTAATTCCCTGCATTTCAAAATTGCAAATACACATATATGCATATATATAACCTCAAACACATCCAATACATGCATATATCCACAAATACATCAAACATATCAAATAGATGCATACATGCATTCATATTACATCAAACATATCAAATAAATGCATACATGCATGCATATAACATGAAATACATCGACCACACCACAAATAGGTCCAAATGTTCATAGAGTCCACATAACAAGTTAAACATGTAATCTTATTACAAGTTCACGTGCACACTCCATACAAACAAGTGATGAACATATAGGATACAAGTTCATAATGTCATCAACCTTGTTCTTCTCCATTGCCTGTTCCTTCTTCTACATGTTCAACAAGTATTAGCATTCTTAACAAGTGATGAGCATATAGGATATAAATTGGCATATTGACATAGAATTGACAAGTGATGGCATTCTACAACCTAGAAGCTCGTTGGGAACAAGTGATGGCATTCTACAAATTTGCATATTGACAAGTGATGAGCATATAGGCTACAAGTATTAGCATTCTTAACAAGTCATGGCATTCTACAACCTTGGAGGCCTACATTTTCATATTGATGAGCATGTAGGCCACAAATTTGCATATTGATATAGAATTGAACATGGTGGCATGGAATGGCTAAATTGGGCACAAGTGTCATGGCATTCTACAACCTAGAAGCTCGTTGGGCACAACTGTAGGAGAACTCACCTGGAAATGGAAACTGCGTCAGGTTCCGGATGATGTTGGGATTGTTGACGGTGTGAGGTGTCGTCGGGCTCTGCTCGGGCGGTGGCTGGATGAGCGGCATGTTCGGCATGTTCATCTGTTGTTGCTGCATTTGATGTGTGGATTAGACCTAAGACAAAAGAAAATAAGATGGAGATATTAAGTTAACCACTTACCCACGAGAAGGCGAAAGGAGGAGTAGGAAAACTCCCCGGTGGAGAACCTAGAACGGACTGGTTCATAATCCAGTTCATCATCTGCTGTTGCTGGGCCAGCTGCTGGGCCATCTGTTGCGTCGCGGCCAGCTGCTGACTAAGCTGCTGCTCCAGAATCGCCTGCCGCTGCTGGGCCTCCTCTTCCCGCTGCCGGGCCTGCTCTTGCATCTCCACCTACGTTGTGTTGTCGCGAAGTCATTAACATTGCAATGGAAAGCATGTAAAGAAGCATAGAGGAACCGAGAAAGAACATACCCGTAACCTCTCGACCGCTAGATCTGAAGCCCGTGGACGTGTCTCTACCTGAGGCTGGTCGCTCGTACGCCCATGACGGACCTGGCGGAGACCTGGAATGGTCCTTGGGTTTCGCCGTACATCACGCTTCGGGGGTAGCAACCCCCTCCAAAGTTATCATGTGTCCATAATATATGGAGACAGGTGTGGTAGAGCTATCTGAGAGGCGTGACCACCCCGTTGGCACACATGCGATAACACTTTGAAAATCGAGGGGGGTAGACCGCGACGGGCTAGGGTTTCTCCGTACATCACGCTTCGGGGGCTATGCATGTCAAAACCTTTGCTTTACACATACATATGACCTAACCAAAGCCAAAGGAACACACTAGCCCACCGACGCGATGTCGTCCGGAATAATCTAGGGGGGTAGACCGCGCGGGTGCAGCGGGCTAGGGTTTCACCGTACATCGTGCTTCGGGGGTAGAAACCCCATCCAAAGCTATCATGTGGGCATAATATATGGAGATAGGTGTGGTAGAGCTATCTGAGAGGTGTGACCACCCCGTTGGCACACATGCGATAACACTTTGAAAATCGAGGGGGGTAGACCGCGACGGGCTAGGGTTTCTCCGTAACCGGGCTTCGGGGGCTATGCATGTCAAAACCTTTGCTTTACACATACATATGACCTAACCAAAGACAAAGGAACACACTAGCCCACCGACGCGATGTCGTCCGGAATAATCTAGGGGGGGTAGACCGCGCGGGTGCAGCGGGCTAGGGTTTTGCCGTACATCGCGCTTTGGGGGTAGCAACCCCATCCAAAGCTATCATGTGGGCATAATATATGGAGATAGGTGTGGTAGAGCTATCTGAGAGGTGTGACCACCCCGTTGGCACACATGCGATAACACTTTGAAAATCGAGGGGGGTAGACCGCGATGGGCTAGGGTTTCTCCGTAACCGGGCTTCGGGGGCTATGCATGTCAAAACATTTGCTTTACACATACATATGACCTAACCAAAGCCAAAGGAACACACTAGCCCACCGACGCGATGTCGTCTGGAATAATCTAGGGGGGTAGACCGCGCGGGTGCAGCGGGCTAGGGTTTTGCCGTACATCGCGCTTCGGGGGTAGCAACCCCATCCAAAGATATCATGTGGGCATAATATATGGAGATAGGTGTGGTAGAGCTATCTGAGAGGTGTGACCACCCCGTTGGCACACATGCGATAACACTTTGAAAATCGAGGGGGGTAGACCGCGACGGGCTAGGGTTTCTCCGTAACCGGGCTTCGGGGGCTATGCATGTCAAAACCTTTGCTTTACACATACATATGACCTAACCAAAGCCAAAGGAACACACTAGCCCACCGACGCGATGTCGTCCGGAATAATCTAGGGTGGTAGACCGCGCGGGTGCAGCGGGCTAGGGTTTCGACGTACATCGCGCTTCGGGGGTAGCAACCCCCTCCAAAGCTATCATGTGTCCATAATATATGGAGACAGGTGTGGTAGAGCTATCTGAGAGGCGTGACCACCCCGTTGGCACACATGTGATAACACTTTAAAAAATTCCCCGAAGCGTGCTTTGCTCCGAAACCCTGATATATATGTGGGGGGGGATGACAATGTAGAGTATGTTGTATTACAAAAATCAGGGTATATACACATTGTATTAAGTAACACTAATATATAGTCAACAAAATATAAAACTAATTGAGAAATAAACATAAGTAGTAAAAAGAATAAAACAGAAATGAAAAAAATGAAAAAACTTGTATGCACACGGCAAAGGGCTGCCGCACGGCAAATGCACCTTTGTCGTGGCTGTTTTCTTTGCCATGCGCTGGCCCAGCCTTTGCCGTGCGGTGGTTCTTTGCCGTGCGCTGGCTTCGCTCTTTACCGTGCGTCTTTTCTTTGCCGTGCGCTCTGCTGCCTCTTTCCGTGCGTTCTATGGCGCCTTTGTCGTGCTCCGTTTCATTTCCGTGCACCATACTTCTGTCGCACGGCAAAGAAATCTGCCGTGCGACGACGCACGGCAGAGTTTAGCGGCATGGCAACGATCGTTTTTCCGGTAGTGCCCACCATAAACCTTATATTCTGGAATTTTTCATAAAAAACTATACACCTTATATTAAAGAAGTGAGGGAGTATTTTTTTTTTTGGCGAATCTCCTAAACATAGTCGATGCTATATGAGGTATAGGATCATCCAATATTACTGCGGAAGGCATGCACAGTTGGTCCCGCTATAAGATCACCGCCCGTGCTCGCTCGTAAGTGCATCCATCGCACAAGCTTAGCTACGCTTGTTTTACTGATGCAGCCGTGAAGGTGAGCGCGTAGGTACAGTAAAATCAGCGCGCAATCCACATATGGCCCCACCGTCGCGCTGCTTTGACACCATCAACAGTGCGACCGGCAATGGCGCCGTTCCGGTGCCGGACGCGCCGCAGTCCCCCAAAGTGCTGGACCCTGAGGAGTTTCGGCGCCAAGGTCATCAGGTTATCGACTTCATCGCCGACTACTATGGCCGCATGGGCGACTATCCCGTCCACCCCAGCGTCAAGCCCGGCTTCCTGCGCAATCTCCTCCCCACGGACGCGCCGTCCCGTCCGGAGCCTGACGCATTCAGCTCGACGCTGCAGGACGTCCGCGATCTCATCCTCCCGGGCATGACGCACTGGCAGAGCCCTCGCCACTTCGCGCACTTCCCCGCAACTACCAGTACCGTTGGCGCCCTTGGCGAGGCGCTCATGGCCGGCATCAACGTCGTCCCGTTTACTTGGGCCGCATCGCCGGCCGCCACTGAACTTGAGATGGTGGTCGTGGACTGGCTCGGCAAAGCGCTGCATTTGCCGGAGAGCCTCTTGTTCGCCGGAGGTGGTGGGGGCACGCTTCTAGGCACCTCCTGTGAGGCTATGCTCTGCGCTCTCGTCGCTGCAAGGGACCAGAAGCTCGCAGAGATTGGCGGAAGCAGGATCAGCGACCTCGTCGTCTACTGCTCCGACCAGACCCACTTTGCCTTCTCCAAGGCTGCATGAATCGCCGGCATCCAGCGGGCTCACTGCCGCGAGATACAAACGGGCAACGAAAACATGTTCGCGCTCTCGCCGACGGCGCTGCAAGCCGCCGTGCAGGCTGACGTTGACGCCGGACTTGTCCCACTGTTCCTGTGCGCGACAATAGGGACCACCCAGACCACTGCCGTCGATCCTGTCGGCTGTTGGAATAACTAGCCGTATTTTAGCTGTCAGGTTTCAGTTAGACAGTTTGTTTAGTTTCAGCTATCTTTCAGTTTGTAAACGGATTGGCATCGTACTGTGCGGGCTGATCCGATATTGTAGCTAGCGTGGACTTGTTCCAGGACGTGGGATGGCACGTCCTAGTAGGTGGACACGATCTCACGACTCCACTAGTAGAAAACGGGCCTTAGGCCTGGACCCTTTAGTCCCGGCCTCCATCTGGGCCGGGACTAAAGGCCCGGCCACGTCGCCCCAAATTCGCCAGCCGCCCGGGAGGCTTTGGTCCCGGCCCGTTACGAGCCTTTAGTCCCGGTTTGAGACACAAACCGGGACTAAAGGGCTATGCGCTGGGTGGCCCGCATGTGCGCCCCCTTTAGTCCCGGTTTGTGTCTCAAACCGGGACTAAAGTACTCTGCCTATATATATGGCCCCTGCAGCCCCTCTCTCCCCTCTTGCATTTTTTTGGATGAAAGTGTGTGAGTGTGTGCTAGCTCTCCTTTTTGCTTGGATGCACTAGAGGTGTTTGTTGAAATGTTTGTTAGAGCGATGCCGCTTCAGTTCACCGAACACAACTACGATATGAGGTGCCCGAGCCACGCTTAAGCCTCTTCCTCTTTATTTCCACTTATTCTAAAAGGTTAGCAACTATATTTCCTCGTTTAGACCGTGCGGTACTAATTTTTAGGATCGTGATTGTGTTTGATATACTGTTGCATGACGCAGATGAGCCATCCATGGATGTACGGTGATCGACGCACCGCCGCTTACAGAGAAGGCGTGCATTCTTTTCGAGATGCGGCCGATGCGAACAAGCATGGTGGTGGCTATATGTTTTGTCCATGTGTTGAATGTCGGAATGAGAAGGACTACACTTCCTCAAGAGTCATTCAGAGCCACCTGCTTCGGTCCGGTTTTATGTCGGGCTATAATGTTTGGACCAAGCACGGAGAAAGAGGGGTTATGATGGAAGACGACGATGAAGAAGAAGAGAACGATGATGACAACTACCGATCTATGTTCCCTGAGTATGCTGATACCGCAATGGAAGACAATGAAGAAGAAGATCAGGGTGCAGAACGGGAACCAGATGAGCCCGCTGATGATCTTGGCCGGGTCATTTCTGAAGCACGGCGAGGCTGCGACACAGAAAAGGAGAGGTTGCAGTTCGAGCAGATGTTACAGGACCACAACAAATTGTTGTACCCAACTTGTGAAGATGGCCAGAAGAAGCTGGGTAGCACACTGGAATTGCTGAAGTGGAAGGCAGAGACCGGTGTGACTGACTCGTCATTCGAAAAGTTGCTGGTACTGATGAAGAAGATGCTTCCAAGAAAGAACGAATTGCCCGCCAGCACGTACGAAGCAAAGAAGCTTGTCTGCCCTCTAGGATTAGACGTGCAGAAGATACATGCATGCCCTAATGACTGCATCCTCTACCGCGGTGAGAAGTATGAGAATATGGATAAATGCCCGGTATGCACTGCATTGCGGTATAAGATCAGAAAAGATGACCCTGGTGAGATTGAGGGCGAGCCACCCAGGAAGAGGGCTCCTGCCAAGGTGATGTGGTATGCTCCTATAATACCACGGTTGAAACGTCTGTTCAGAAATAAAGATCATGCGAAGTTGTTGCGATGGCACATGGAAGATCGTATGAAAGACGATAAGTTGAGGCACCCCGCCGATGGTCGGCAGTGGAGAAAAATCGAGAGAGAGTTCCCGAGATTTGCAGGTGACGCAAGGAACTTATGGTTTGGTCTGAGTACAGATGGCATGAATCCTTTTGGGGAGCAGAGTTGCAGTCACAGCACCTGGCCCGTTACTCTATGTATCTACAACCTTCCTCCTTGGTTGTGCATGAAGCGGAAGTTCATTATGATGCCAGTGCTTATCCAAGGTCCAAAGCAACCCGGCAACGGCATTGATGTGTACCTAAGGCCATTAGTTGATGAACTTTTACAGCTGTGGGCCGAACCAGGTGTACATGTGTGGGACGAGCACAAACAAGAGGAATTTGACCTTCGAGCGTTGCTTTTCGTAACCATCAATGATTGGCCTGCTCTTAGTAACATTTCAGGACAGTCAAACAAGGGATACAATGCATGCACGCACTGTTTAGATCAGACAGAAAGTATATATCTGGACAAGTGTAGGAAGAATGTGTACCCGTACAATCGTCGTTTTCTTCCGCCCAAGCATCCCTTAAAGAAAAAAGGCAAGCATTTCAATGGCAAGGCAGAACCCCGGGGGAAGCCTGTCATCCGTACTGGTGCTGAAGTATTTGATATGGTCAAAGATTTAAAAGTAATCTTTGGAAAGGGTCCTGGCAGCCAACCTGTTCCTAACGGCCCTGATAAGCGCGTACCCATGTGGAAGAAGAAATCTATATTTTGGGAGCTACCCTATTGGGAAGTCCATGAGGTCCGCTCCGCAATCGACGTGATGCACCTGACGAAGAATCTCTGCGTGAATATTCTAGGCTTCCTGGGCTTGTATGGGAAGTCAAAAGATACACCGGAAGCACGGGAGGACCAGGAACGTCATAAAGGAAGAGATGGCATGCATCCAGGGCAGTTTCAAGGGCGTGCCAGCTACGCTCTTACTAAGGAAGAGAAGGAAATCTTCTTTGAAGTCCTTTTCAATATCAAGGTCCCGACTGGCTTCTCGTCGAATATAAAGGGAATCGTAAATATGAAAGACAAAAAATTCCAAAACCTAAAGTCTCATGACTGCCACGTGCTTATGACGCAATTGCTTCCGGTTGCATTGAGGGGAATTCTACCGGAAAATGTTCGTCTGGCAATTGTGAAGGTATGTGCATTCCTCAATGCAATTTCTCAGAAGGTAATCGATCGAGAAAGTCTATCAGGGTTACAGATTGATGTGGTCTAATGTCTGGTCAGCTTTGAGTTGTTGTTCCCGCCATCCTTCTTCAATATAATGACACACCTCCTAGTTCACCTAGTCGAAGAGATTAGAATTCTTGGTCCTGTGTTTCTACACAATATGTTCCCCTTCGAGAGGTTCATGGGAGTCTTAAAGAAATATGCAAAATAATTAATTTTTAAAATAGAAAATAGTTTTGAATTATCTATTCAATTTCAAACACTTTTCATTTTTATAGTTTTATCAAATTCTCAAATATGCAAAAAGAATATTAATAAACATAGTTTTTAATTGAAAACAACAAAATAGTTAATACTTAGGATAGTTAAAATAATTAATTTGTAAAATAGAAAATAGTTTTGAATTATCTATTCAATGTCAAACACTTTTCATTTTTATAGTTTTGTCAAATTCTCAAATATGCAAAAAGAATATTAATAAACATAGTTTTTAATTGAAAATGGCAAAATAATTAATACTTTGGTAGTTAAAATAATTAATTTTTAAAATATAAAATAGTTTTGAATTATTTATTCAATTTCAAACACTTTTCATTTTTATAGTTTTGTTAAATTCTCAAATATGCAAACAGATAACTATTTATAAAACAAATAAAAGAAAAAACAGAAAATAGGCCTTTAGTCCCGGTCCGAGCCACAGACCGGGACTAAAGGCCCCTGTGCTGAAACCCCCACCCGAGACCTTTAGTCCCGGGCGGTGGATCGGACCGGGACTAAAGGCCCCCCTTTAGTCCCGGCCTGAGCCACCGCCCGGGACTAAAGGTCCCGGGGTATAAAAGCTTCCCCTTCTTTCCCGACCGCCCAACACTTTGCAGTTTCGGTTTCGCGCGCGAGGAGAACGCATACAGACGCCGCCAGGCTGCCGCGCCGCCGTTCGGCCGACCCCGCGCCAGCCGCCGCTGCGCCGCCAGCTCGCCGCGCCGCCGCCAGCCCGCTGCGCCGCCGCATTGCGCGCCAGCCCGCTGCGCCGCCTGCAGCTCCAGCCGCCTCCAAGCGCCGCCGCGCCGCCTGCAGCTACCGCCCGCCGGAGCACCCGCCGCCGCGCCGCCAATCGCCGCCACGCCGCCATATCTCTGCAAGTCTGCAAGGTTTCTTTGCAAAAAAAATTAATTTGTTAATTAGTTAGCTATTGTTAGGGTTAGGGTTAATTAGTTAGATAGATATAGTTAGAATAGAATTTTTTAGATAGATATAGTTAGAATAGAATTTTTAGATAGATATAGTTAGAATAGAATTATTTAGATACATATAGTTAGAATAGAATTATTTAGATAGATATAGTTAGAATAGAAATTATTTAGATACATATAGTTAGAATAGAATTATTTAGATACATTTAGTTAGAATAGAATTATTTAGATACATATAGTTAGAATAGAATTATTTAGATAGATATAGTTAGAATAGAATTATTTAGATATACATATAGTTAGAATAGAATTATTTAGATAGATATAGTTAGAATAGAATTATTTAGATACATATAGTTAGAATAGAATTATTTAGATAGATATAGTTAGAATAGAATTATTTAGATATACATATAGTTAGAATATAATTATTTAGATAGATATAGTTAGAATAGAATTATTTAGATAGATATAGTTAGAATAGAATTATTTAGATAGATATAGTTAGAATAGAATTATTTAGATAGATATAGTTAGAATAGAATTATTTAGATAGATATAGTTAGAATAGAATTATTTAGATACATATAGTTAGAATAGAATTATTTAGATACATATAGTTAGAATAGAATTATTTAGATAGATATAGTTAGAATAGAATTATTTAGATACATATAGTTAGAATAGAATTATTTAGATAGATATAGTTAGAATAGAATTATTTAGATACATATAGTTAGAATAGAATTATTTAGATAGATATAGTTAGAATAGAATTATTTTGCATCATATATAGTTTGTTAGTTTATTAGTTAATCAAATGTTCGTTTTTTGCAGAACTATGGATCCACATAGCAGGAACCTCGAAGAGGAAGAACTTATCGAAGATATAATCTTAGACGCCCCCGACGTTGAACCTGCATAATCTCCGTCGTCATATCTAAACCCCTCCGGAGATGGAATGGAGGTTGATCGACACGAAGATGAAGCCGATGGGGCCGGAGATAGCTCCAATGATGGGGAAGGTGATAGCTCCACTGATGGAGAAGCCGGTGGAGAAGCCGGTGGAGAAGCCGGTGGAGAAATAATAAAGTCCGGCGAGGTATACATATGAAGTTCGACAATCACTTGTAATATGTGAATAATATTGGAGATAGCTCTATATTGTGTACATATACATTCATTTGACGAATGTTTCTCCCTCTTAGGCCTCCACATCGAGCAAAGCTACGAAACGAGGCCCGACTATAAAGTTGGACGCACGGACGCATTACACCTTTGAGGTGATATTGCCTACGGGCGAACCAAAGCTTCCTAAGAATGCTGCTGACACATTCAAGAAGCAATGCGGAGTTCTCGTTAGGGATCACGTCCCGATCAGCGTTCGGGAGTGGAACAAGCGCAAAGGGGCAGCCGATAGTGACTATGTCGCCGAAAGGTACAAAGATAATCTTTGGAATGATATCATGTCACATTTCAACCTGCCAGAATGTGAGAATGAAGACGCCGCAAAAAAACTGAGGGCCAAAGTCAAGCAGTGGACTCTAAAGAAGATGGCCGAACTGTTCCGTAGCTGGAAGAAGAAGCTATGGAAAGACTATCTGAAGACAAAGAAAGTGCCAGTATTCGAGGGGTATCTAGCCAAGCAGGCGAATCACTGGAAGGCATTTCAGGAGTACAAGCAGTCAGAAGATGCCAAGGCATTATCAGAAAAGAACAAGAAAAATGCCGACAAGAAGAAATATCACCACACGCTGGGGCCAGGGGGCTATGAGACTGCCATCCCAAAGTGGGATAAGAAAGAGCAAGATCTGCTAGCTAAAGGCATCGTACCTGAACCCATCCGTGATGAGTGGGAAATGAGAGCAAGGAATTGGTTCCTTGCGCATGGTGGTTCGTACGACGAAGAAACAGGGGACCTCATCTGCAGTGGCGGTCTTAGGATACCCAGGGAGAATTGGAAAAAGATAGTGAAAGAAATTAAAGAGGGAAAAAGACAGTTCACTGCAGATAGAGAGAAAGATTTGCTCACACTGGTCCTCGGCAATGACGAACATGGAGGACGAACGCGAGGCTTCGGTCCTTCTTACCCGTGGTGGCTTGGGTTTGCCAGAGACCAAGACACTTACAAAAGCCGGGCGAGAGCAAAGAAGCGACAGCAGGATGAGGAGAATGACAAGTTCAACCAGTTGCTTGCCAGGCTTAACGAGCAACAGAAGCAGATCGACGAGCTTAGAGGAGTAGCGCGCCAGGAAGATCCTGGACTCGATATTATCGGCGCCCCATCTAAGCGGAAAAGCAGCGTGGCTGAATCTGAGGCCCCGCCCGACGATGCACGAAGAATGATAGAGGGCGGTCCCGGCTACCCCGTGGATGGAATCAAGGAGTCAACATCATGTGAACTCCATCAGAAATTCAAGAACATATCCATGAAGGTGGTCGTTGGACAAGCTTTACCTTCTGGCCCTGATGCACGCTGGCATGGCCGTGAGATTCCAGCTGGCTTTGCTAAAGTCGGGGTGGATGAAATCATGGCGGGGTTTCATGATATGGAGCTCGACATGGCTGGACCCGAAGATGAGAGGACACTCGGAGAAGTACTGGGTGGAGTCATCCTATGGGACAAGAACTACATCAAGCTTCCAGGCTCGGCCCCAAGGACAACACCGCCTCCGAGTCGTCGCAGGTCACCTACACCTCCATCACCTCCAAGCCCTCCACATGACGACGGCCACCAGAACACGAGTCCATCTCGATCACCGCCGCCGGACTTGGGTCGGCCGTCTCCGCCGCCGCCCGCTAAGGATACTAAGCGGAAGCGTGCCAGCAAGAACGCTCCGTCCATGAGTTCTAAGCGACGGAGCTCCCCAAAGCGCAAACTGTCGCCCCTCCCAAAGGTACCTCATGCTAATCTTCCTATCAGACCTTATGATCGTACCGACGAGGAAAACGCCAGGATAGCAAAGGAACATTATGATGCGCAGATGAAAAAGAAGGAACCCGAGCCCCGCCCGGAATACACCGAGAAGCAAATAGCATATGCAAAATACTTCACGACCCTTCCATCACAGTATGAGTTACACCATAAGCCTGACGACTATACACGTACATTGCAGAAGGAAGGGAAAAAGAGCAGGTCACGTGCAAGTGCAAGTGCAAGTGGGAGCAAATCAAGTTCAACTACAAGCAAAATAAGATCAGACGTTCCTCAGCTTGGACAACAGGCCAAACAGTCGATCCCACCCCTCAGGGTGTTACCCGAGAATGTTCCCTCTCTGGTGCAGGGGCAAGATTTGGGATTAGCAAAGAAGTGGGCGGATGAATGGGGTATCCCGGTTGAAGTCATTCTGGCTTCCCAAGACGACGTGGTACCCAAGGCTGTGGTAGCCCCTAAGCCACAGTTTGTCATGGGAGCGCCTTTGGTCAGCAAAGATAAGTTTGATGATCTCCCAACAAATATGCGTTACTTGCATACATGGTACTTAAGTGAATCAAATAAAGGGAGAACGATGATCGTGGCGCTTGTCCCACGGGAGTACTACGGCCGTCCCGAAGACATCCATATCGACTTTGATGAACTCTTCCAGATGTACAATGCTGACGCCCTCGACAAATCGCTTATGAGTTGCTATTGTCTGTAAGTTTTTCAATTCGTTGTCTACATATAACTTGTTCAGTTATTTCAATTCATTGTCTACATATAACTTGTTCAGTTATTTCAATTCATTTTCTACATATAACTTGTTCCGTTCTGACTTGTACTCTATTATGCAGAATGAAGATTCTGGAATGTAAAAGTAGGAACATCCACAATATTGGGTTTATTGACCCAGATAAAATACATATAGCGACGCTAACTGATAACCCCAAGGAGACGGAGGAAAACCTTCTAAGGTTTCTAACAGATCAAAATTTATGTGACCACATATTGTTTCCATACAACTTCAGGTGAGGGTCTTACTATGTTGTGTCCATTCACTTATGAGTGTAATTGATAAGTTACTGACACATATATATATACATGTGCAGCTACCACTGGATTCTGTTGGACATTCAAATTGATAAGGGAAGAGTTGATGCCTTCGACCCATTATCGAGACCCTTGGAACAGTTCCAAAGCCTGCAGGACATGCTCCAAGGGTAATTTCAATCATTCTTGTGCTCTATCGGTCTCTTTCGATGATTTTCTGATATATCAATTAATGAAAAACTTAGCAAATCATTTTCCTTGTCGGGCAGGGTTTGGAAGCGGTTCAAGTGCGTGACTCCCGGTATCCGGCATGAGAAGCTGACCTTTAGAGCGGCTCAGGTAAGTAGTAGTATGATATACTTCTATTTTCAATACATTTGTAATGCTAGATTATTATTTTGATTATATATATTCTATTCTCGTAAAGTGCGACCAGCAGCCACGGGGGACGCATCTATGTGGATACTATGTTTGCGAGACCATTCGCACGTTTACCTCTGAGCACAAGGATTACAGATACGATGTAAGCAATAAACATTCACACCTCTATTTTTACTCGTCATTCTTTGTTATCATGATTGATATTCATATTCATCTCCTCTTCTTATATAGTACACGGCCATGCGGGAGAAGTACCTACCAGAGCAACGCGCGATTGCTGTTGTAGAGGAGCTAGCGGCCTTTCTGAGGATAGAAGCTATAGACGACAAAGGACGATTTAGTGTAGCTAGGGGCCATTACTGATGTTGGTCCATGTAATCGAATAGACGGGCTCTTGTCCCGATAATTCTGATCTCCATATAATTGTATATATATGCTCGCTTGTAAGATAAGTTAATCTTATATATATATGCATAAACTAATTCCCGAACACCAAGGCACCAAACGGGGCATCACGTTAATCCCCCACGTAAAACCCTAAAACCCCTAAACCCTAAAACCCTAAAGCAAAAAACAAAAAATCTGCAGATGCCCTTTAGTCCCGGTCTGTGTTACAAACCGGGACTAAAGGTCCTGGCCCTGATTCGCTCCGAGGTGCCCACGTGGACACCCTCCAGTCCCGGCTGGTAAGCGGGCCGGGACTAAAGGTTCAGGCTTTAGTCCCGCGGCTGGGGTCCCGGTTTACAAACCGGGACTAAAGCCCCTTACGGGCCGGGACTGGAGGCCCCGTCCCCACTAGTGCTCGTTCTGTTACCTTGAGAATAAAAGGAATAGAGGAACCAGAAAAGCGGTCAGTTGATCACCGCACAAAACCTTCTCTGTCTCTTGTTGTTCATCTTTTCTGAAACTCCACATCTGGTATCAGAGCAAGAGTTTGAGAGATCCAACCTACCCCGATGACGGGGAAGACGGACAACACCGGCAAGAAGATGAGTGGAGACGACTCCCCGTCTCAAGGCGATGTGAATACGCCGCCAGCGACATCACCTGCTCGACTCACCGACGGCACGGACGCCGTGGCTGGTGGAGGCACACAGCAGCGCTCGATGCGCGGCGACGGAGGTAACTGGCCGCTACTGACGCGTACAAACTACGCGGACTGGGCCGTGTTGATGCAGGTGATGCTCGAGGGCCGGCTCCTGTGGGATGCAATCGAGAATGGCACCAACGTGCGTTCTGAGGATCGGCTCGCCCTCGAAGCAATCCTCCGCGGCGTGCCGCCGGAGATGATGGTGACGCTCGCCTCAAAGGGCACCGCCAAGGGCGCGTGGGACGCGCTGAAGACGATGTGGCTCGGTGTCTCCCGCGTCCGCGACGCTAGGGCCGGGACGCTCAACAAGCAATTCGCGGCGATCCAGTTCAAGGACGGCGAGACTGTCGATGACTTCGCCATCCGCATCACCGGCATGGTGAATCAAATGGCGCTCCTCGGCAAGATCATCCCTGAGGGGGAGACGGTGCGCAAGATGCTCTCCGTCCTGCCGCGCCGCTACGGCCAGATCGCCATGTCCATCGAGACACTGGTGGACCTGGACACGCTGTCCATCGAGGAGCTGGTCGGGCGCCTCAAGGCGGCGGAGGAGCGCTACGCCCTCGACAACGACCTCGCCTCTGGCGTCGGCGAGCTGCTCCTCACGGAGGAGGAGTGGAGGGCGCGCACCAAGAACCACGGCTCTTCTGGGGGCGGCTCCGGAAGCGGCGAGCGCCGACGCGACAAGGGCCGCGGCCATGGCAAGGAGGCCGCACGCAAGGATGGCGGCTCCGGCGGCGCGTCCAAGGACGACGTCTGCCGCTACTGCAACAAGAAGGGACATTGGGCCCGAGATTGCAGGAAGAAAAAGCGGGAGGAGGCGCACCTCAACCGCGAGGAAGGAGGCGATGACGGCGACGACGCCAATCCTGCGCTCCTGATGGCCGTGGTCACCGCTGCCTCGATCGAGCCGGAGCACGTCGGCGGCTAGGTCTTCCTCAACGAGACCCGCGCCGAGGCCAACCTCGGCTCAAAGACCGCGCCATGCGACGGCCGTTGGTACTTGGACACTGGTGCCTCCAACCACATGTCCGGCGACCACGCTGCGTTCGCGGAGCTGGACAGGAGCGTCAAGTTTGGGGACGGCTCGACGGTCAGCATCTGCGGGCGCGGGACGGTGACGTTCAAGGTCCGCTCCGGCGACCAGCGCGCGCTCACCGACGTGTACTACATACCACGCCTCAAGACCAGCATCGTCAGCCTCGGCCAGCTGGACGAGAACGGCTGCGACACGGAGATCCACGCCGGCGTCCTGACGTTGTACGATCACGACGGACGCGAGCTCACCCAGGTACGGCGCAATGCCCGACGCCTCTATGTTGTGAAACTGGAGATATCTGCTCCTGTGTGCCTGTCAGCCCAACACAGCAGCGTGGCTTGGCGCTGGCATGCACGCCTCGGACACCAGCACTTCGAGGCGCTCCGGCGGATGGCACGGGAGAAGATGGTGCACGGCCTGCCGGTTGTCGACCATGTCGAGCAGCTGTGCGACGCGTGCCTGGCCGGCAAGCAGCGGCGTACTCCGTTCCCGCAGAAGGCCAAGTACCGAGCCACTGACTCCCTCGAGCTCGTCCACGCCGACCTGTGCGGCCCCATCTCGCCGCCGACGCCGGGTGGCAAGCGCTTCTTCATGCTGCTCGTCGACGATGCCACACGCTACATGTGGGCAGTGATGCTCGCAGGCAAGGACGGAGCAGAGGAGGCGATCAAGCGGTTCAATGTGGCCACCGAGCTGGAGTCTGGGCACCCACTGCGCACGTTCCGCACCGATCGTGGCGGGGAGTTCACCTCGAACGCCCTCAGCACGTTCTTCTCCACGCACGGCATCCAGCGACACCTCACCGCACCATACTCCCCTCAACAGAACGGCGTCGTCGAGCGCCGCAATCAGACTGTGGTGGGGATGGCGCGGAGCATGATGAAGGCCAAGCGGATGCCAAGTCGCTTTTGGGGAGAGGCCGTGTCGACGGCCGTGTACGTGCTGAACCGATCGTTCACGAGGAGCATGGACGGCGTCACTCCGTTTGAGGCCTGGCATGGTCGCAAACCCGACATCGAGCACCTAAGGGTCTTCGGGTGTGTGGCGCACGTCAAGGTGACGCGTCCCGGCACCAAGAAACTCGACGACCGCAGCACTCCAATGGTGTTCCTCGGGTATGAACAGGGCTCCAAGGCCTACCGCTGTTATGATCCTGCAGGAAATCGTGTCCACGCATCCCGCGATGTGGTCTTCGACGAGGACGCTTGCTGGGACTGGAGCAGCGGCGACGCCGATGCCGGCGAGGACGTGCCGTTCGTCGTCGAGTTCATGGTGCACGGGGGAGCACCAACACCTCCAGCCCATGATGCAGTAGAAGGCTCTCCTACAACGCCAGCGGAGGTAGAGAATGGCGGGCAAGCGCCAGCAACGCCTACGCTACCCACGCCGCCTCAGCAGGACGACAGCGCCACGTCTCCACCAGGCGCACCTCGCTTCGTCACGCCACCGGCCACATTCGAGGACACCCTGGACGCCGCTGATGATCCAAGGAGGCCGCACCGCTTCCGTCTCGTCTCGGACGTGGCAGGGACGGGCACGCATGAGCCAGCCGATCGGCTCTTCTTCGTGGAGGAGCCTGGGACGTTCTCTGAGGCTGAGCCCCATGAGTGCTGGCGAATGGCGATGCTGGACGAGCTGAAGGCCATTGAGGACAACGCTACCTGGACGCTGACGGATCTGCCTGCAGGTCACCGTCCGATCGGCCTCAAGTGGGTCTTCAAGACAAAGAGGGACGAGGCCGGCGTTGTGGTGAAACACAAAGCGCGCCTAGTCGCAAAGGGCTACGTGCAGCGCGAGGGCGTCGACTTCGACGAGGTCTACGCGCCGGTTGCTCGCCTCGACTCCGTGCGGGTCTTGGTGGCTATTGCCGCTCAGCAGAAGTGGCAAGTGCATCATCTCGACGTGAAGTCGGCGTTCCTGAACGGTGATCTCCAGGAGGAAGTGTACGTAACACAGCCGCCGGGCTTCGAGCGCGACGGCGAGAAGGGCAAGGTGTACCGCCTCCACAAGGCGCTCTACGGCCTCCGTCAAGCACCACGCGCCTGGAACCACAAGCTCGACGCCACACTCAAGGAGCTAGGGTTCAGCAGCAGCCCCTCGGAGCACGCCATGTACGCCCGCGGCCAGGGGCGCTCGCGTCTCCTTCTTGGCGTCTATGTGGACGATCTGATCGTCACTGGCGCCGACACAGGCGAGATTGATCGCTTCAAGCTGCAGATGAAGGACAAGTTCAACATGAGCGACCTGGGCTCTCTCCGGTTCTATCTTGGGATTGAGGTAAGCCAGAGCACAAGCGGCATCATCCTGTCCCAGGGCGCGTATGCGAGTAAGCTTCTGTATCTCGCTGGCATGGGGGAGTGCAATCCTGCTGTGGTGCCAATGGAGCCAGGGCTCAAGCTGAGCAAGAATAGCAAGGCGCCGGTCATCGATGCCACCTTCTACAGGACCATCGTGGGCTGTCTGCGCTATCTAGTGCATACCCGTCCGGATATCTCCTTTGCGGTCGGCTACGTGAGCAGGTTCATGGAAGCTCCCACCTCCGAGCACCTCGCCGCTGTCAAGCATCTGCTAAGGTACATTGCTGGCACTATTAACCTTGGATGCAAGTACACAGCAGATGGTGAAGAGAAGCTGATAGGTTACAGCGATTCGGACATGGCTGGTGATGTGGATGATCGGAAAAGCACATCCGGTGTTCTCTTCATGCTGGGCAATAATCCTATCACCTGGCAGTCAGCAAAACAGAAGATTGTGGCTCTGAGCTCCTGCGAGGCTGAGTATGTTGCTGCAACAACTGCAGCATGCCAAGGTGTGTGGCTCCAACGCCTAATGCAAGATCTGGTTGAAAGAAACCAAGACGCTGTCATCATCCACATTGACAACAAGTCAGCGATTCAACTGTGCAAAAATCCTGTCTTTCACGAACGGAGTAAGCACATTGATGTTCGCTTTCATTTCATCCGCGAGTGCATCGAAGCAGGCAAGATCAACGTCGAGCATGTCCGCACCGGTGAACAGCTCGCAGACATTCTCACCAAGCCACTTGGGCGCGTCAGGTTCTTGGAGCTTCGCGAGAAGATCGGCATGGTGAAGGTGAAGTAGATCACGGCTAGATTAGGGGGAGTTTGTTGGAATAACTAGCCGTATTTTAGCTGTCAGGTTTCAGTTAGACAGTTTGTTTAGTTTCAGCTATCTTTCAGTTTGTAAACGGATTGGCATCGTACCGTGCGGGCTGATCCGATATTGTAGCTAGCGTGGACTTGTTCCAGGACGTGGGATGGCACGTTCTAGTAGGTGGACACGATCTCACGACTCGTTCTGTTACCTTGAGAATAAAAGGAATAGAGGAACCAGAAAAGCGGTCAGTTGATCACCGCACAAAACCTTCTCTGTCTCTTGTTGTTCATCTTTTCTGAAACTCCACATCGGCGAGCTCTGCGCTGTCGCGGCACCTCACGGCGTCTGGGTGCACGTCGACGCAGCCTACGCCGGCTCCGCACTGATCTGCGAGGAGTTCCACCACCTGATCGATGGCGTGGAGTCCGTGGACTCCTTCAGCATGAATCCCCACAAGTGGCTTCTGGCCAACATCGATTGCTGCGCGATGTGGGTGAAGAGGCCGTGTGCGCTCGTGGCGGCGCTCGGAACGGAGCCGGAGTACATCCTCAAAGACGCCGCCTCCAAGGGGAACGACGTGGTGGACTACAAGGACTGGAGCATCACGCTGACTCGCCGGTTCCGCGCGCTCAAGATGTGGCTCGTGCTCCGCTGCTACGGCACCGACGGTCTTCGTGACCACATCCGGTCCGACGTGCGCATGGCCGAGGGGTTCGAGGGCATGGTGAAGGCCGATCCGAGGTTCGAGGTGGTGACGGAGAGGCAGTTTGCACTGGTTTGCTTCCGGCTCCGGTCGCCACCGAAGTTTGGAGGCGAGAAAACGGCCAACGAGCTCAACCGTGCACTCCTTGAGGAGGTGAATGCCGTCCGCTCGGGTCCGTACATGAGCTCCGCAATGGTGGCTGGCATGTACATTCTAAGGTGTGCCGTTGGGAGCAAGCTCACAGAGGAGAGGCACGTCAAGGATGCGTGGGAGGTAGTCCAGGATCGGGCTTCAAACATTCTTCGTCAAATGGAAACCATATACAGCCAGCTGCATTATTTAGGTGAATGATTATCCAAGTATAATATACTTGGAGACAATTTTTTTTACAAGATCCACCTGAGCTGGGTCGGTAACATGAAGATCTATATCTTATTTTTGCTAGAAAGAGGGTCAATTCTGCCATTGGATAAATGAGTGAGAAATTTTTTACTGATTTTTTTATTTTTTAATTCAAATGTGTGCATCAAGTCGACATAAGCAACTAGAGTTTAAACCCGAAACGAACACTTTTTAAAAAATGGTAGAAAAATATGCTGCCATCTGTGATGACAAAATCCAAGTTCATGCATTCATAAGACATATATGGTGGTGGGGCCGGATCCGAAAAATATGCTGCCATCTATGTCGGGCCACGGTCAAAAACAGCTTGAGAGACCACAAGCGAAAAAATAACCTGCAAAACATAACAATTTAAGACTATATCATATCTATATAGCCATTTCGATCATCTTAAGGCAACTGTACTCATCTTCATAATGATTGTGTACTTGTGATTAATGCGCAACCGGTTGCATAAACATTTCTCAAAACTACAAGGAGGAAAAAAATTCAAAACTTTTTGGATGTCTCAAATATAGAATGGGCAAAAAAGAGCATGTGCTTAAAAGTCTCATCATCGTAACATAGAAACAATTAAAGCTTCCTTACTAGTTGCACTTTGCAAGGTCAATGGTAATGATGACACATTGGGGAGGTACCACATAAATATTTTATTTTGAGTCATTTTCGCAAAAAAGTGTTCTTGTTAATCACCATATTTGAATGTTTAAGTTCTCAATGCATGGAATAAACTGAGAATTGCAACTCTCATGTTGATTCCAACATACTATGACAATTGGACATTTACTAACTTCTCTTGAAGGGCATTCCATGCCACAAGCCAAGGCCAGAATAAATCTCGTATGAATGTCATGTCATTTACTAACTTCACTTTGGACATGAAGGCCATCTTTCGCACAATATGCAACATTCCATTTTGTTAGTCTATATTTATTATTTTCACTTCCACCTTACCAAAAGAATATGGATCCGAATTAATTCAATCTTCACAGGACTTACAATAAGGTCATGAGAGTCTTCCACCGACAAAGAGCATATTTTTTTCCAGCTACTAACTCACTTTTCTGTGCTCATCAACAAGTTCACATTTCAGATACCTTTGATAGTGAATTTGAAATGCCAAATACCTAATCAGAAATTGTCCTTTCTCACAACTGAATAATTCTGCATATTGAAGGGTTTCATTTTGGGCTTCCGTAAAACACAAGAGTTCATTCTTATGGAAATAAATTTTGAGACCCAAAAGTTGCTCAAATTAAAACAATTAGACCTTTATTTTATCATGGTCCACAACAAGAACCATGTTATTGGAATAGAGGATATATAGTCCACCATCCACCAGGTGTGGTACTACTACCACAAATTTACTATTAGACTTCGCACACTCAATCATGGCGGCTAGCATATGACCAGCCATAAATTTGAATAACATGGGTGATAACGGATCACCTTGACATAGTAATTTTTTTGTTTTGTTTGGCAGTAATGGTCTATGCCACCATTAAATTTGTGGCCACACTGTCTTGAAAAACAAAATTATGGATCCAAGCATGCCACTTTTTAGTGAAGCCTTTCATTCTCAAGGTTTGGTATGGAAAAGGCCATTTGACTTTGCATACGTTTAAGGGAAATTTTGCTACAAGACACTGTTATTTTGTGTTGTTTACCAAAACACACTGCTCGATTGTGATTGTGTCTTTGCCAGAACGCACCGCAGTGCCAAAACAGCAAGATTGGCACAATTTCTTCAAAATGGTCATCTCAAACAGAAGTGTCAAAACTTTCTGTTTTTGGCACTGCGGTGTGTTCTAGCAAATGGGTCACAAAATTATAATGGCACCCGGCAAAGACACAATCGTGCAGTGTGTTTTAGCAAATGCTAAAAAATAACAATGTCCTATAGCAAATTTTCCCGCATAAATAAGGACAATCTTAAATACAAGAACACTCATTTTTCCAGTGAGGCGTGGTCCATCTCATGCATGAAGAATAATCACCCTTCTAGGATGTTCTGTGTTTCATAAAGTTCGTCTATGTTGGTCGAACCCACATGGTCTACCACTGACTTTGCCCTAATTATCATGGTTTCAGTGATGATTTTGGAGCTGAGATTAAGAAGAACAACCAACCTAATTTTTTAGATTTATTATGCCTCATTTGTATTTGGAAAAAAATTAATTCACCAAAATTTACAATTAACAAGTCAAGGTTTCTACATGAAGAAATCCAAACAACTCAAGAAAGAAGTCATCTATAATGACCTCCAAGAAGTTTTGCTAAAACTTAGTAGTGAAGCCATTGGAACCCATATTATTGTTATGCTCCGTTGGAAAACGATAGTAACCACTTTATCCTTAGAGAATGGTGAGGTGAGAAAGTCAAACGCCGCCTCAAAGATGGAGGAATATCTTCCATTCAAGACATGCCTATAGAGGATTTCCCTTCCTTTGGTGCCTCGAATAGACCTTTAAAATATTTTATTATATAGGCTTTATGTTGGTGATGACCCTCGATCCTAGCCTCACATACGTAGACACTATAAATATTTCGTGATAAACATTAGCCACTGATAAGGGTATAGATAATAGAGCCCATCAGTTGAGTACCCCTGAGGCCCGTTAGGCTAGGCCCAATTGTAATACTAGTCGAAATACGAGTTCATGTTGTATGTCGATATTGTAATCTGTATTGGATCCCACTCGATCCTCGAGACCTGGCCACCTATATAGATGGGCCAGGAGGGGATGGTGTGGGACAGATTGAAAGCAAGTCAGGTTCTACACCCACGTTTACTTTCGATACACGCCTTGTTTGACTGACTTTACCTTCGAGTTCATTCGACGCCCTATCTCCCCGATCCTAAGTCCTTCATATAGGACATTTGTCGAGTTAACCCTCGTCAGCCACCTTATGAAAGTATCTTGTGCTACTACCTCCTTCAAGCATGAAGTGGGATTTGGTTTGTTGTACCATCTTATCTCCATACTCACGCAGAAGCCATGCAATTTTTGTGTTTGATTTGTGTTGGGGAACATGCTACACAAATCAAAAAGGTATGGCATACGATATATCCAAAACTGCCTAGTAAGTTGCAAGTAATGAGATCATCCTTTGATGAACACGCCACTATAGCGGAGTTGATGACGTTGTTGATATAGTCAATGAAGACTCGCATAGCTGGGTTACACCTCCCAATCATGATAGTTTAGTCCTCACGAAGATCCACACGATAGAGTTGCAAAGTAGACGACTCCTCCAAGCTGTCCACACATACTGCTCTAGCATCACTATTTTAGTGCTCGATCAGGGGTCGATGAAGATCTGAAGCCTCCGTGACCTTCATCAAGATCAAATCCCCGTTAGCGCTTCTAGTGACTCTTATTTTCTAGTTTTAGACTCTTCCGGACCATTTTACAATAATTATAAAGATTCTAGAGTCGTCCAAAACCTTCCTTAACATTTTAGAACCTTCGAGTACCTTCCATATATGTCCCCAGACACTCCAGAATGATCAGAGACCACCGGGAAAAATGCGAGATGCTCTTTGAACCCTTCTTTCTTATCTTCATATAGTAATCACATTTCTAAATGTCCCTAGAGTGTTAATTAAGGTGTGACCCTATGATTCTGGGCATATGTGGACATGTTCGAATCACTTTCAGTATCTGTATCTTGATAGCCATAACGACTCCCACATAGTCATGAAGGCATTTATCGTGCGAACCTCATGTATTATGTATGTGAACATTTCGATATTGCTTTGTGATATTTTACATTACCTAAGGCAATTGCTTATGTTATCCTCGTTACCTGGTATGTACTCCTTATGTCCCTATGACTACTAACTTAGTCACACTAAATGTCCAGGTGATGATGGACCTCGTAATATACTGAGAAGGCCTAGAGTGTATTGCTCCATCGTCGGAGGAGCGATTCCTAGTCTTGACATAACTAGAACAATCACATACTTTCTGATGTACCTGTAAGACAACTTTATAGTTACCTAGTTATAGACATAATGTTTGATGAACTACAGATAAGCATATGGTATTTATACCCACAAATGTAGGGGTTGAAAATTTCAATGTGTAAGTATTAGTATCAATCCCACGAGGAGCTGAAGGTTTAAGTATTTTTATCTCAAATTAGAGTATCACTATTCTAATTATATATGCATTAAACAAATAAAACAAGCTAGGATGATTTCTTGGAGTGGTATAAAACTAAAATTAGATATGCAAGAACCTATATATGCAGGAAACAAAATTTGCAAGGAACTAAGTATGTAACCAAACAAAGTGTTCTTTTTAAAAGAAATCCCAATCCTCCTGTCAGCAAGAGGACAAGCTTAAGTGTGTTCTTATGTGTGACAAGCATTCCCAAGGGTAGCATAGATTTCATGGCATAAAGATTTCTACAATAGTATGATAAGCATGAATCTTGTCAAGTATAATTCTCATTGGATGGAGAAGTAAATAGGTGTAGTCACATACATGAACTTAAACACCCCTAATGATTGGTCCTAAAGCCGCATACATGGACAAAAAAGGGATTCATTAAGACATAAATGCCCAACCATTGCTTTAACCTTCAAGGTCCCAGATCATATAAACCCCCCTAATGCAACTCAAGGATCTGGATATGGTTTCTATCATCTCCCGCTATCCATACCCCCTTAATTACATCAAGGTGCAACCCTATGATCCCATATAGATGAAGTAACATACATTCGATGTTCACATATTACCATCATAGAATCACATCAAAGCATACTAAACTTGACTAAATACTTAAAAATTACAACCAAACGATCATATGCCCTCGAAAACATGGGGAACTACTCACAAAGGAGAATCATTTAAATGATCAGAGGCTTGAGGAAGATGTTGATGGAGAATAGCAGCCTGGAGAGGAAGCGGGCCTCCCTTCTTACTTGGAGCATTCCAGCTCGCATAAGGACTCTGTTTTAAACAAATTTTATATCAGTAAGCATGAGAATAAATTTATAACAATGTTTTTGTTGAACACTTTTCCATTTGACATCACCTTCGGATCGGGATCGTGCCATCTTTAAAAACAATTTGCAGAAACAGGTTTCGGAAAACTCCGAATTTAAACATAGTGAGAGATTTCTTTTCGTATTTGTGCAATTCCTACACAACAAAGTGTAATCAATAAATTGTGTATGTGTTCAACTATTATTATGTTACTCTAGATAAATATAATAAAAATTATAATTATTAAGGAATTTAACACAATAAACTAGAAAGGGCATAAATGCATTTTACATGCATCACGTATCCAAGTCTATGTTATTATAATGGTGGAAGGAAACTAGTATACGATAATACTTATAACATGAAAAATTCTGACAACATGTTGACCTTGTCTTTGTAGTATATCAAACGGTATCTATCTAGCACAATTGTTTACTCTCAACAATTTTGTTCTCATATGTTTCTGACAAACTCGTAACACTTTACATATGCCCATAGTCAGGAAAAAATAACCATCAATAATATAAGAGCTAGTATTAGATGCTAGACTAGAGAACACATTTGTTGCTTATTATTTAACACTTATAATTAGCTTTTGGTCTCAATCTCATATTAATGATACAATTATAGCATGGAATATAAACATAACGTTAACCATAAACATAGAAATATAATAATTACATCTTTATTATTGCCTCTAGGAAATATTTTCAACAATTGGCTCTTAATCCCAATTTCCTCCTAAAGAAATACGATTCTATAATTATTTCAAGCGCATAACAAGAGAGGAATCATCAATTTGTATTTGTTTTGTAAACACCGCTAGTGTGAAGCGCCCATCCTCTTAGGAATTGTCACAAATCATATATTTTATTACTCACATTTGGATAAGCATCCGATGAATAACTCGTTGATAACCCCAAGAGCAGGGGATCACTGTAGCACCTCTCAATGTGGAAGTATGAGTATCGATCCACAGGAGCAAGAAGGAAAAGTTATTACTTCCTCCAACTAGAGTGTCACAATTCTAGTTGTTTATGCACTAAACAATTGAAAGTAACATAGGAGGTTGATTTAATTCAATAAAGGAAAAGATAAAAAACAGTAATAAACGTGTCTCAATCCTCCAAATGCAAGAGGAAAAGACAAGGAGTTTGCGCTAATGGGAATAATGGATATGGGTTCATGGTTCACTCAATCCTCTCTCTCTATCTATGGTGATGATCATGTTATAGATGATAAAAGTAAATACAAATGTCATGCTTTAATGATAACTTTATAGCATGTATATATCCTAAAACACATAGTTGAAAGAAGTACCCATATGTGTTCTGGGTCTCCCTTGTAGTAAGGCCAGAGTGTGGTCAAGTCACTCCACCACGTCATACTTCTCCCTTTTTACCCTCAGATAAAGGATGCTTTGTACACCGTTTTTGTCGATCGATGCTTATGCCGGCTGTCACCTCGGACACCCTTTACCTACATACATCATACTCTTATAGGGAAACATATCCTAAGTACTAGTGCAATGACTTATAAATATATGTGCTTTCAAAACTCTCCTATCTACCTACACTTGGTGGTGTCAAGTACCTCATGACATGGTAGATAAGGCATTATGTACAGATAAATTCATTGCATGTATCATAGGTGTAATTCCAAAGTATGACATGTTGGGGTTTGATGCAAATAACAAAAAAAATCTACGCAACCCTGAATTGCCCAAGGATGTATCTATTAGTAATGCTGTAATAGTAAAGAGATGTTCAGCAACATACCCTTGAAGACCGAATGTGGGGATTACGCCCCCGCACAGGTGTTGATGATAAAGCTGACGTAACCGACCTCAAGGTTGTTGTACAACTTGGTGCAACGACTCCGGTGTCACACGAGCAGCACCTCCACGTACTTGCACACGTACGGTGATCACGATGACCCCTAGAATCTCCGATCCAGCCGAGATTTTGGAAGTAGACGACATTCGACGGAATCCGGAAACTCCACAGCACGACGGCGTGCAGCGGTGGTGTGATACCAATCCTACGCAGCCCTTCGGGAGGCCGTGCAGGTGAGAGAGGTGGAGGTGGAGAGGGCGGCGCACCAGGAGGAGAGGAGAAGGCACGTGGCCTGTTGTTGTGTGTCTCTCCTCATCCCCTAGGGCCCCCTTTATATAGTGGGGAGGGAGGCACCAACCCCTCCACCAAGGCACCCCAGGGCGGCGCCAAGGGGAGAGGCAGTGGCACCCAGGGGTGTTAATTTCTAACTTTCAGAATTATGACCAATATACATTTTGACTTTACTGTGTTTAAAATGTCCCAATGGGTGTTAATTCTCCACTTATTAATTCTAATTAATAAATATGATAGCGAACGCACTTATTCATAATATTTCATTTACATAGATGAATTATGTCATAGCTCCCACTCAGAATATGTATTCTTACATATGAAGTGTGCTCCCACTCAAAATATATACTCTTACATATAAGGTGAGGACAAAGCTATTTTCATTGCACCCACTCAGTTTAATGTAAATAGGTTTTCTTGATAATTTTGGACTCTTCCAAAAACTCTTTGATCATATATCAGATCAAGATACCTTAAATGTGAGTTTATTTTAATTTTAAAAGGATTCATCAAACCAATGCCTTATCTTAAACTATTTTAAGAATGTGCAATTGTGACAATCTATTGAATTCCTAAAAGACTTTTAGCAATGCTACATTTTGTAGCCAACCCACTGAATTTGTCCGGACACATTTATGACAAATCAAGCTTTTATGTCTTTTATTAAAGATTCATTTCTTCCTCATAATCTTGCATTATTTTAAGAATTAAGTAATACATTTTACTTAATAAGATCCAGTAAAAATTACCTCTTAAATGTAATCTATAATATGACTCTAAGTCATTTCTTGTATTTAGGTCCGCCATCTTTTCTTCATAGTTCATAGGTATGCCTAGTTTCAATAACTTGACAAGTAAATCATGAATTCACTTTTGCAAACTAGTGCAATTTTATTCATAGGTGTCAAAAAAATTATTCATAAATCCTATTCAAATAAAGGATTTAATTATACGATCAGTATCATTAATTTCTATTCTAATATAGAACTTTGCTCCATAAATTATTGTGTTGCGCAATTCTGATATTATAAAGATAAAGTCAATTACTTTAATTGTTCCTTTATTTTCTTCTAATTAAGTCTTTTACCGAGAAAACATTTTCTCTAAAGTGCACCAATATCTTTTGCAACACAAATTTTGCATCTTTTAGTTTTTCAGAAGATATGTCCATATTCATATAAGGACTTTTCTGAAGAATTTCGTTTAATTTTGAATTATCAAGAATAACACGGAATCTTTTATAAATCACACTATAACTCATATAGTATTATTTATATGGCTTCCTATTTATTTAAAATTGAGTTAAATGTTTATTTTCAATGCACTACTTTAAATGATAATTTAAACACCACAGTAGATGATTTATTTTCGTTAAATAATTTCTGATCGAATATGATTTTAATGCATAAACTTTTCAACAACTTGAATTGTTTTAGCATCATTATTTGTTGAACTCATTCATCAAATTTCTTCCAGATCATAAACTTTTAAATTAGTCGTTTTTTATCAAATCAATTGACTTAATTTAAATATTTATTTATTGTATTGAACTATTTGTACAACTCAAATAATTCAATTTATTTAGTAATTCAAATAATTACTAAATCTTTAATAAAGAATTCATAGCATAATGATATCTTTTAATTTTCTGAAATACTACATATCATTTATGCTTAATATCAATACTTGTGTATTTTATACTTTTGTACAACGTGTTTCAATCATTTCAATAAATGAAGCGTGGATCGTATGTGAGATCGATCAATTATCAAAAACGCATTTAATTCCATCGATACGAAATTACCACAAACATATATGTAATTGATACAATTCAAAAAAAATATTTAAATCTCATAAAATAACTTAAATCATTATTAAGAGCGGACAATATATGACAAATATTTTAAAACATTACTTTATAAATGCTTGCAGTTATATCAACAAAAATTAAAGTCAATTGATTTATTAAGCACATTTATATACACCTCCACGTACTTGCACACGTACGGTGATCACCTCCGCGTACTTGCACACATATGGTGATCACGATGACCCCCGAAATCTCCGATCCAGCCAAGATTGCAGAAGTAGACAGCGTTGGACGAAATCCAGAAACTCCACAGCATGACGATGTGCAGCGGTGGTGTGATCTCAATTCTACGCAGCCCTTCGGGAGGCCGAGCAAGAGAGAGAGGTTGAGGTGGAGAGGGCGGCACACCAGGAGGAGAGGAGAAGGCATGTGGCCTTTTGTTCTGTGTCTCTCCTCCTCCCCTGGGGCCCCCTTTATATAGTGGGGAGGGGGAGCACCAAACCCTCCACCAAGGCGTCCTAGGGCAGCGCCAAGGGGAGAGGCGGTAGCAGCCAGGGCAGGGTCAACCGGTCCCACCCGCCCCAAACCCTAACCGTAGCCCTTGGCCTGCTAGGGCCCAAGTGCCCATGGCGCCCTGGCCCCTTAGTCCAATAGGGGACGCCCTAGGGTTAATGGGCTCCTCTTCTGGGAGGGGCCCAATTAGGGTGGGATGCATTTTTATTACTAAATAAACATTTTTTTGAAAGGAAATGCGGTAGGGGAAGCCCCTACAGCCAATTTTATTTTTTGAAAATAAGAACCCAAATTCGAGTCTGTGGAGACTTGAACCTGGGTGGTTGGGTTGTACATCCACTTCCCTAGCCAATTGAACTAGGCTCACTTCTTATTAAATAATCATTTTCATTAATATTAATTCATTAATTAATATCAATTACATATTATTTAACTCCCCGCTACTCTGAAATACTTTCTGACTTCACTGAAACACTTCTGGACTCCACCGAAACTATTTCGGACTCCGCCGAAACTATTTTGAACTTTATTGGAATGATTCCCTCTCTCATATATCAACACACAATGTTTCCAAATATTACCAAAACCATCTCAAGCATCATGAAACCTTAAGTGTGTTACCCAACGGTTCGAGAACACTACAGACATTACCGAGAACCCTCTCTGGTAAATGATCATCAATTAGATCTGGATATCTGTGATGATCCATGTGCATTCTACGAAGTTCTTTTAGTCATTTGACCGTAAACATTGATGTTCCTTTCCCTTTGTTTCGATGATACTAGTATAGTCCAAGATTTGATCATCGGTATCTCCATACCTCGTTCAATCTTGTTACCGACTAGAGCTGTTTAAATTGTGACATGATATTTCATCCTCGTGACCTAGTCACATGCTATGCAGCTTTGATGTAATCTCACCGAGTGGGCCCAGAGTATCATATCCATCATGTGGATGAAAAAATCCTGCTCTTGGTTCATACCCCTCAACATAGTCCAATGGAGAGCCCAAAAGCCACCTTTTCAGTCACCCGGTGTCGAGGGTTAACTCAGCAAATGTCCTAGATGAAGGACTTATGATCGGGGGAAGAGGGCGTCGGATGAACTCGAATGTAAAAGATCAGACAAACTAGGCAAAATGTGATGCATGGTGAGAATAAGCTGTTAATCAATTGGCTCAATCTCAATCTATCCCTGGCCGGCCTCTCCTGGCTCCTATATATAGGTGGCTAGGTCTCGAGGATCTGGCCAGGTTCAATACAAATTACACTGTCTGTATATGATATCATATCATATTTTGATTACATCTATGCCTAGGCCAAACTAACGGACCCCTGGGGAACTAAGATAACGAGCCTTAATAGCTTTACCCTTGTCAGTAGCCCCCGAGATTCTACCAGAATTGTAGATTCGGGTTGAATCTCAAATCTTCAAATCTTTGACTTGCAATCTTTGACTTGGTCAATCTTTGTCTTCTTCTCTTTCTATGATTTTATTGAATATTTCATATTCTTATTTTTTTCATGGGGATTTTCGTTAGCAAGCCTGGTACTTCTGATGGATCGGAGAACTAGGTAATTGCCTTAGCAAAAACTAACTACCTACTTCAAACTCAAGTCCCTGGACTCAAATTCGGTACCTGGCGTAACCCAGTCTTTTGCCACATTTAGGACTTACAAAGACATGATTCCAGTATTTCTTAGGGTACCTAGTGCGTTCACCGGGATTTTTCTTTGCATCATGGATACAGAAATTTTCTAGCAGAGCGCATTCATGTGCGTATACTAGGCCATATAGGACGGATCCTGAGGTCTTACCTTCATGATCTTTGCGACCGTGGCATTCAAGCTTTTATTGCGACGAAGCGGCTTGAGGATCATAACTTTGTCGTGAGCCTTGTTTGGCTGTTTCAATACCCAAGATCTTCGGGTTGTTTTATTCAACTAGTCGCAATTCCGTCCCGATGGGAGTGATTTAGCAAATTTTAATGTCTCATGTTTATCATTTTGACAATGAAGTCGATAATTTGCTCCACTATGGCTTTGATAATTTTCACTCTTCCATGCAAAGTCGATAATTTTCATCTTCATCGGGTGCGTGACCAGCGCTCCCAATGGAAGTAGCCCCCGAGGCTATAGTCGAATTTTTTCGAGTATAGGCTCCGAAGTATTGCTTTGTTCATCATCTTCCTACAAAAACAATTCTGAATTTCTTTTTCTTCTTTTAATTCTTCATCGGGTGCGCGACCAGCGCTCCCGATGGGAGTAGCCCCCAAGCCTATAAGGGGATGCTTGCAGCCTTTTATAGGCTCAAAATCACTTATCTCCATTGCTCGTATTTTTGTGTTTTCTTATCGGTTCCATAAATAGATCTTCCTTTTTGTATCTGCTCTTTCTTTTATCTATCTTCTTCTCTCTTTTTTTTACTCCGCCAATTGAATCTTTGAGCATGTACTTTATCTGGACCTTTAATTTTTTAAAGGCCCAATAAAAGGTGGCTTATAAATATGGGCTCTTCCATCATCCTGTAAACCCTAGCTTGCCGCTGTTAATCTTTGCTGCCGTGTTGTCTTCTTCCACAAATTGGTTAGGGTTTCTGCGTGCTTGTTTGGCGATCCATTGCAAGATCTCCATGGTCGATACCGGAGTTGTCGATCTGGATGATGGCGTCGTGGTGAAGAAGCATGGGCGCGGCCGCCCTCGTGACAGCAAGAACAAGCCCAAGGTGATTTCCATGGCGGTGTCTTCTTCTGCGCTGGCCAAACGGCGCCCTGGTTGTCCACTGGGAAGTAAGAACAAGCCCAAATCTTCCACTTCTCAAATCAATGAGCCTCTGGATGTAAGTGCAGCACATCTCAATCCTTTGCTGCCATCCATTGGAACTATAATCTCATTCTTTGCACTTGTTGGTGCCCAATATCGTGAGCAACACCGTGATGGCGTGTAGATTACACCCGTTGGGAACCCCAAGAGGAAGGTATGGTGAGCACAGCAGCAAGTCTTCCCTCAGTTGTGAAACTAAGGTTTATCGAACCAGTAGGAGAAAGCCAAACTTCAGAAGGTGATGCTTGCTAGCTTCGCGACAGCTCCAGACAATTTATAAGGCGCCTCGTCCAGGGCTTTGCTTTGCACCAGCAGGAACGTGGAACATGCACACAACACAACCAAGAACTTTGCCCCAACTTACGATGAGGTTGTCAATCTCACCGGTTTGCTGTAAACAAAGGATTGAGCATATCGAGTGGTAAAAGGTAATAGTATACGTGAATGTAAATAAGCAAGTAAAATAGTAAACGGTAATAGCAATGTAAAGGAAATTGGACCGGGGTCCATAGTTCACTAGTGGTGTCTCTCCATAAGATAAATAATAACATGCTGGGTAAACAAATTATAGTTGGGCAATTGATAGAGTAAAGATAACGTACATATGTCATGATGATCACTATGAGATTCACTCTGGGCATTACGAAAAAATACATAGACCGTAATCCAACTGCATCTATGACTAATAATCCACCCTCCGAATGTCGTCTGAGCAAACATTGGGTATTAAGTTGCGAACAACGGATAATTGCATTAAGCAAAGTGCGTAAAGTAAACAAAGCAAATGTCCTTGGACACAAGAATGTTGTTTTCTCCCTAGTGGCAACAGCACATCTAGAACCTTAGAGGTTTCTGTCACTCCCCCATATTACTAGAGGCATGAACCCAACTATCAAGCATAAATACTCCCTCTTGGAGTCACTAGCATCTACTCGGCCAAGATATCTACTAGCAACGGAGAGCATGCAAGATCATAAATAACATAGAGATAACAAAAGATAATATTCAGCACATCAACTTAACATAGTACCAATACTCATCGGATCCCAACAAAGACAACATGTAGAATTACATATAGATGATCTTGATCATGTAGGGCAGCTCACAAGATCTAAACATGAAGCACATAGTGGAGGAGATGACCATCTAGCTAATGCTATGGACCCATAGTCCAAGGTAGACTACTCACACATCACTCCGAAGGCGACCATGGTGGTGGAGAAGGCCTCCGGCAGGGATTCCCCTCTCCGGCAGGGTGCCGGGAAGAGCTCCTGGATCCTCCCAATCTCGCGACGATGACGGTGGTAGCTTGTAGTATGTTTCGAGGAAAAGAGATCCGTCCTTTAGGTTTTTCCCATCGAGGGGAATATATAGGCGAAAGGGGGGCATTAGAGGGTGGCCAGGTCTCACCCCCTGGTGGTGCGGCCAGGGGCTGGGCCGCGCCGCCCTAGGGTGAGCCTGGCTCCTGGCCCCCCTCTGTCTCATCTTCGGACTTCGTGACGCTTCGGGAAAAATAGAAGGTTTGGTTTTTGTTTCTTCCAATTCCAAGAATATTTCCTGTGTAGCTTTTCTGAAACACAAAAACAGCAGAAAACAGGGAACTGGCACTGTGGCATCTCGTTAGTAGGTTAGTTCCAGAAAATGCATAAAAATGCCACGAAGTGTAACAAAACACAAAGCAAATGGTGTATAAACAAGCATGGAGCATAAAAAATTATAGATACGTTTGAGCCGTATCAAGCATCCCCAAGCTTAACTCCTGCTCGTCCTCGAGTAGGTAAGTGATAACAAAAGAAGAATTTTTGAGGTGACATGCACCATCACAATCTTGATCAACGATGTAAAGCATTGAGTCCTGGGATCAAAGAACTTAAAACATGGGTATAAGAGACATAATCTTGACAATAAAACTTAGCAACCATGTTATAACATGAAAAGAAACACAAACGAAAGATCATGAATAATGAAACAATGAAAGTCAAGTGTGTGTTCAAATCATATGGAAAAACATATCAAGTGGTTTTCAGCTTGTCCTTCATAGAATAGCAAAATATAAATGCATAGGACACCTTCAAGTTTAAGAGGGCGACTAGATACAAATAATTTAAGAACAAGCAAAACCATAATCATGAATCAATTAATGATAAACTTTGGGACTATGCACATTTAAACTCATAATGGTAACTATGCTCTCTTAGACGGTGCATAAAGGTAGAAGGTGGAGACTCAACATAAAAGTAAAAGAAAGGCCCTTCGCAGAGGGAAGCAGGGATTAAACATGTGCTAGAGCTTTTCATTTGTAAAACAGAGAGATAAAAATTGGTTTTGAGAGGTGGTTGTCTTTGTCAACGACTGGCAATGGGGTTCTTACTATCTTCCATACAAAAATAAGCAAGTTTTCGAGAGAGATATTGGCACTTTGGTGCTCTTTTATAAAGCTTGGCACTCCTCCCCACCTTTTCCTTTCACAAACCATGGCTAACCGATTCTATCGGGTGCCCACCAACTTTCACATACCATGGAGGAGTGCCTTTTTTATTTTTTTTTTATTTTTTTTTATTTTTGGAGTTAAAACAATATGGAAGATAGAAAATCCGACCACTACGTCCCCATGAGCTAAAAACAGTGTCACAAAACGAGAAGTATTTTGAAGGTTTTTTTTAAGGTACACATGAAAATTTACTTGGAATGGCTTACAAATACCATGCATCAGAATTTATAATGGACACATTGGCAAAATTGGTTTTTGGGAGTTGGATGCACGAGTAGAGCTCATACTCAGTACAAAATGAAGGCTAGCAAAAGACTGGGAGCGACCAACAAAGAGAGCAATAACGGCCATAATCATGCATAGCAACAAAACATCATTAACAGAAGCATAAAGTGGCATCACAAGTCAAAAATCAAATGATCATAGAGGCTATATGGTGACTTGTTAGAGTCAAACATGTTGTAAGCATGCGCCAAGTCAACCCAAATAAAGCATCAAGGAGAAAACCAAATAAATGCTTCCATATAATAAAAACAACGCATGATATTTTCAAAGGCTCATTAAGCAATCTTAGTCATTTGAGACAAGTCATGCTACAGCAAAACTACTAAGAATACTATCAAAATGACATCAAGCATGACATGCAAAAGTCTAACCCGCGGTCTAAACAAGCTCCTTTTTGTACCACTTTTTGCATGAAACTTTTTTCTCTTTTCCAACACCATTCAAACCTTTTTGAGACAACTCTTTTGATGAAAACCAACATAGACCAGTGGTATAAATACACATTGATGCAAAGATATAACAAGATCTGAACAAAAATCAAGGCGAAAAACGAAAGCTAAATGCAGTTTTAGAAAAAGAGAACACTCGTTGAACGATAAGAGTGAAAACTAGAGTGTTCTTGGCAAATGAAAAACGGAGTGCGTCTCCTCCAAAACTAGAGTGTTTTTGGGGTCCAACCATTTATTGTAGAAAACAAAACAAAAGAAAACTGAAAGCAAAAGTAAATACGGTCCAAGAAAAGCGCATAGTGCATGAAGCAATAAAAATATAGTGTGTTGAAAGGTGACCTGATTTTTGCCGATGAAGAAGGGGTGCCTCGAGGGCATCCCCAAGCTTTGACGCTTGTACCTCTTGGATATTTCTTGGGGTGAAATGGGCATCCCCGAGCTTGAGCTTTTTTCCATACTTCATCTCATCTCATCACTCTCCAATCCCTACACTTGAAAACTTCCTTCATACAAAACTTCACACAATTCTATTAGCAACGTTAGCATAAGCATAATAGTAAATCAACCCTTTTGGTTCAGATTTTAACTCAAAAACACCACATATAAAGCATATACTACTGTAGCAACTTCCTCAAAAGTTCCGTGATCATAAGAATTAAAAAAAAGCGATCGAGAGGCAAACACAAATAGTGGCAGAAATCTGTCAAAATAGAATAGCTGACAAAGATCGATTTTTTTGAGGACCTTCTGTTACTCAAATCGAAAAGTGCAAAACTAATGAAAGTTTGGATATAACCTGGGGCATATGCACAAGAAATCACAGATCAAAGAGATATTGTGAGAATTTTCACAAATTTTTACGGTGCAGCACAGAAATCTGTTTCAGGACAGCAACTTCCCCAAATCTTACCTCCCTCAAATTAGAGGTTCTTCTTGGCACAACAACGAAATAAAAAGGATAAGGAGAGGTCATTACAGTAGTAATAACTTCCAAGACTCAAATAAAATAAAAAGTACTGAAAGAAAACATTGGGTTATATCCCAAGAGTGCTTTTCTTTAACGCCTTTGAGCTAGGCGCAGAAAGGTGGAAATCAAGTAATATCAAGTGATGAAGCATCAAGTTCATAATTTGCTTTAAGAATAGAGTCAAAAAGTAATTTCTTCCTTTTTATAGGGAAGTGTTCCACACCTTTCTTGAATGGGAATTGATATTTAATGGTGCCTTCCTTCATATCAATGATGGCACCTACAGTTCAAAGAAAAGGTCTTCCGAAAATAATAGGACATGAAGCATTGCATTCAACATCCATAACAAGAAAATCAACGGGAACAAGGTTATTGTTAACCATAATAAGAACATCATTAATCCTTCCCAAAGGTTTCTTCTTAGCAACATCAGCAAGAGGAACGTCAAAATAACACTTTTCAAGCGGTGGTAAACCAAGCATGTCATAAATCTTTCTAGGCATAATAGAAATACTAGCACCTAGATCACATAAAGCTTGGAAATCAAAACCATTAACATGCATATCAATGATGGGCTCCCAACCATCTTCTAACTTCTTGGGAATATAAGCTTTTTGTTTCAACTTTTCCTCCCTAATTTTCATGAGAGCATTTGTAATATGATTTGTAAAAGCAATATTCAAAGAGCTAGCATTAGGACTCAAAGCAAGCTTTTGCAAGAACAAAATAACTTCAGATATATTGCATCCATCAACATCAAAATCATTAAAATAAATAGAGCTATCATCTCCCATACTCCAAAAAAATTCAGCACTCTTTTGAGAAAAAGTTTTTGCAGTTTTGGCCTTTTTCTTACAAGGAGTAGGAGATTTCTCTACACCAATGAAAGTAAGAGGATTGCTAGCATTTGGACCAACATCATTAGAGGTGGTAATAGTACATACCTTCATCTTTCTAGCTATCTCATCTTCTCTTTCCCACCTGGCATGCACTTCTGCTAACATCCTAACATTTTCATCAATTCTAACTTGAATGGCATTCAATGTAGTGCTTTCTTTCACATCATTAGGCAACACTTTTAGTTTCAGAAGTTCAACATCAAGAGCAAGGCTATCAACTTTAGAAGCAAGAATATCAATTTTACCCAACTTCTCCTCAACAGACTTGTTAAAAGCAGTTTGCTTACCGATGAAGTCCTTGAGCATTACCTCAAGATCGGAGGGCGCGCCCCTAGTTTTGTTGGAAGAATTACCATAAGAGTTACCCTAACCATTACCATTGGTAGAAGGATACGACCTATAATTGTTGTTAGCAAAATTGTTCCTATAAGCACTATTGTTGAAATTATTATTTCTAATGAAGTTTACATCAACATGCTCTTCTTGAGCAACCAAAGAGGCCAAAGGAACATTATTAGGATCAAAATGAGCTCTATCATTAGAAAGCATAAGCATAATAGCATCAATATTATCACTCTAGGAAGAGGTTTCCTCAACTGAATTTACCTTCATACCTTGTGGAGCTCTCTCGGTGTGCCACTCGGAATAATTTACCATCATGTTGTCGAGAAGCTTCGTTGCGGCGCCCAAGGTAAGGGACATAAAAGTGCCTCTAGCAGCTGAATCCAATAGATTTCTTGAAGAAAAAATCAGTCCTGCATAAAGTTTGGACAATCATCCAAGTAGTCAGTCCATGAGTGGGACAATTCTTTATCATAGATTTCATTCTTTCCCAAGCTTGAGCAACATGTTCATTATCAAACTGTCTAAACTTCATAATATCACTAGGCAAAGCTATAATCTTAGCAGAAGGGTAGTATTTTCCAATAAAAGCATCCTTACACTTATCCCAAGAATCAATACTATTTCTAGGCAAAGATAGCAACCAATCCTTAGCTCTTCCTCTTAAAGAGAAAGGAAACAACTTAAGCTTAATAATATTACCATCTACATCCTTATACTTTTGCATCTCACATAGCTCAACAAAATTATTGAGATGAGCTGCAGCATCATCAGAACTGGCACCGGAAAATTGCTCGTTCATAACAAGATTCAACAAAGCAGGTTCGATCTCATAAAAATTTGCCTCAGGAGCAGGTGGCGCAATAGGAGTGCAGATAAAATCATTGTTTTTGGTGCTAGTAAAATCACACAACTTGGTGTTCTCGGGAGTACCCATTCTAGCAAGACTAAAAAGTAGACAAGTAAAAGTAACAACCATAAAGGAACTAATTTTTGTGTGTTTTTGATAAAACGATGCAAGCAAAAATAAAGTAAAGCAAAACAAAAACAAAGTAAATGATTGAGCGTGAGAGACTCCCCTTGCAGAAATCTTCTTTCTCCCCGGCAACGGCGCCAGTAAAATTTCTTGATGGCATGTAGATTACACCCGTTGGGAACCCCAAGAGGAAGGTATGATGAGCACAGCAGCAAGTCTTCCCTCAGTTGTGAAACCAAGGTTTATCGAACCAGTAGGAGAAAGCCAAACTTCAGAAGGTGATGCTTGCTAGCTTCGCGATAGCTTTGGACAATTTATAACGCGCCTCGTCCAGGGCTTTGCTTTGCACTAGCAGCAACATGGAACCTGCACACAACACAACCAAGAACTTTGCCCCAACTTACGATGAGGTTGTCAATCTCACCGGTTTGCGGTAAACAAAGGATTGAGCGTATCGAGTGGTAAAAGGTAATAGTATGTGTGAATGTAAATAAGCAAGTAAAATAGTAAATGGTAATAGCAATGTAAAGGAAATTGGACCGGGGTCCACAGTTCACTAGTGGTGTCTCTCCATAAGATAAATAACAATATGCTGGGTAAACAAATTACAGTTGGGCAATTTATCGAGTAAAGATAACGTACATATGTCATGAGGATCACTATAAGATTCACTCTGGGCATTACGACAAAATACATAGACCGTAATCCAACTGCATCTATAACTAATAATCCACCCTCTAAATGTCGTCCGAGCAAACATTGGGTATTAAGTTGCGAACAACGGATAATTGCATTAAGCAAAGTGCATAAAGTAAACAAAGCAAATGTACTTGGACACAAGAATGTTGTTTTCTCCCTAGTGGCAATAGCACATCTACAACCTTAGAGGTTTCTGTCACTCCCCCAGATTACTAGAGGCATGAACCCAACTATTGAGCATAAATACTCCCTCTTGGAGTTACTATCATCTACTCGGCCAAGATATCTACTAGCAACGGAGAGCATGCAAGATCATAAATAACATAGAGATAACAAAAGATAATATTCAGCACATCAACTTAACATAGTACCAATACTCATTGGATCCCAACAAACACAACATGTAGAATTACACATAGATGATCTTGATCATGTAGGGCAGCTCACAAGATCTAAACATGAAGCACATAGAGGAGGAGATGACCATCTAGCTACTGCTATGGACCCGTAGTCCAAGGTAGACTACTCACACATCACTCCGGAGGCGACCTTGGTGGTGGAGAAGGCCTCCGGCAGGGATTCCCCTCTCTGGCAGGGTGCCGAGAAGAGCTCCTGGATCCTCCCAATCTCGCGATGACAACAGTGGTGACTTGCAGTATGTTTCGAGGAAAAGCGATATGTCCTTTAGGTTTTTCCCGTCGAGGTGAATATATAGGCGAAAGGGGGGCGTCAAAGGGTGGACCAGGTGATCTCACCCCCTGGTGGCGCGGCCAGGGGCTGGGCCGCGCCGCCCTAGGGTGAGCCTGGCTCCTGGCCCCCCTTCGTCTCATCTTCGGACTTCGTGACGCTTCAGGTAAAATAGAAGGTTTGACTTTTGTTTTGTCCAATTCTGAGAATATTTCCTGTGTAGCTTTTCTGAAACACAAAAATAGCAGAAAATAGGGAACTGGCACTGTGGCATCTTGTTAGTAGGTTAGTTCCAGAAAATGCATAAAAATGCCACGAAGTGTAACAAAACACAAAGCAAATGGTGTATAAATAAGCATAGAGCATCAAAAATTATAGATACATTTGAGATGTATCACAACGTGTGCCCTTGAAATTCACTAAATTTATGGACGACCAAGAACTGCGTGAAGCTATCCTCCGAGAAGTGTCAGGTGAAGGATCTCCATATGAGGTGGAGGTGTATTACGATGGCAATGGAGAGATGTTCTTTAGAGGCGGTTGGCCTCGCTTTGCTGAAGATTATGACCGACATCAAGGGTGGTTTTTGCTGTTTGATTGCCACCGTGGAATGACAAAATTTGACGTGAAGATCTTTTATGGGACACAATGCCAGAAGAAATATGAAGCCGAAGTGCATTTCCACTTGAACCATCTATCTTTGATGTAATCACTGTTTAATGCACTGTTTAGTTTTATCTGTAGCAGCAATAAATACTTTGTATGAACATTGCTTTTACATGTGCCATCCAATGAACAACCAAGGGAACGACCATTGTTCCGAGGTAGTTTTCTAGCAATTACGTGCTATAGTTACATGTTAGTCGAATGTTCTTTTTGTGATGGATTGCCAATACTTCCATGGGATAGCTTGATTTTGTTCATGAGAAAACATGATGCCATGATCTCAATATTTCTTTTTATAGATATCATAACGACTCGAGGGCCGGAGCCCCCGAGCGGATAATCTCGATACACATATACAAATCGTAGAGTTGGCCCAAGAAACCAGACCTGTGGCCCGTGTTCTGGGTTTAGATGGTCCTAACTCGAAGTTTTATGCTTCAATGTTTAGCAAAGGAAATCATCGAGGGCAACACCTCTTATGATAGAAGCGCTGAAGTTGCTCCGCATTCCATGGGTTGCCCTCATCTTTGCCTATTTTTTTTTGTCTTGAAGTCGATATGTGATGGCGTGTAGATGTCCGCCCAGTTGGGAACCCCAAGAGGAAGGTATGATGAGCACAGCAGCAATTCTTCCCTCAGTATGAAACCAAGGTTTATCGAACCAGTAGGAGAAAGAACCAACTTCCGAAGGTTGATGCTCTCTAGCTTCGCGATAGCTCCGGACAATTTATATATGGCGCCTCATCCAGGGCGTAGCTTTGCACTAGCAGCAACGTGGAACCTGCACACAACACAACCAAGTACTTTGTCCCAACTTACAGTGAGGTTGTCAATCTCACCGGTTTGCTATAAACAAAGGATTAAGCGTATAGAGTGGTAAAATATAGTAGTTTGCAAAAACGTAAATAAAGCAGGTAAATGGTAAACGGTAATAACAGTGTAAAAGAATGGACCGGGGTCCATAGTTCACTAGTGGCGTCTCTCCATAAGGTAAATAACATGCTGGGTAAACAAATTACAGTTGGGCAATTGATAGAATAAAGCAAGCGTACAAATTTCATGAGGATCACTATGAGATTCACTTGGGCATTACAACATAATACATAGACCGTAATCCAACTGCATCTATGACTAATAATCCACCGCCGGATGTCATCCAAGCAACCGTTGGGTATTAAGTTACAAGCAACAGATTATCGCCTTAAGCATAGTGTGTAATGTAAACAATACAAATGTCCTTGAACACAAGATTGTTGTTTTCTCCCTAGTAGCAATAGCACATCTACAACCTTAGATGTTTCTGTCACACCCCCAGATTACTAGAGGCATGAACCCATTATCGAGCATAAATACTCCCTCTTAGAGTCACTAGCATCTACTCGGCCAAGATATCTACTAGCAACAGAGAGCATGCAAGATCATAAACAACATAGAGATAACATAAAGATAATAATTTAGAAAATCAACTTGACATAGTATCAATATTCAGCGGATCCCAACAAACACAACATGTAGAATTATACAACGATGATCTTGATCATGGTAGGCAGCTCACAAGATCTAAACATGAAGCACATGGAGGAGATGACAACCATCTAGCTACTTCTATATGGACCCGTAGTCCAAGGTAGACTACTCATACATCACTCCGGAGGCAGGCATGGTGATGAAGAAGGCCTCTGATGGTGATTCCCTTCTCTGGCAGGGTGCCGGGAAGAGCTTCTGGACCCTCCCGATCTTGCGTCGATGACGGCGGTGGCTTGCAGTATGTTTCATGGAAATTTATCGGGGTTTATTAGGTTTTCCCGTCGAGGGGAATATATAAGCGGAAGGGCAGCATTAGAAGGTCGACCAGGGGCCCACACCAGGCCCCGGTGCGGCCAGGGGGTGGCCCACGCCATGGGGGGGTGTGGCCACCCTCTGGCTCCCCTCCATCTCAGATTTGGACTTCATCTCGTGTCGGGTGATAGTGCGTGCTAAGCATCAGTTGGGAACCCCAAGAGGAAGGTATGAGGAGCACAGCAGCAAGTTTCCCTCAGTTGTGAAACCAAGGTTTAATCGGACCAGTAGGAGAAAGCCAAACTTCAGAAGGTTGATGCTCGCTAGCTTTGCGACACTCCGGACAAGGGCGCTAGACAACTGCTTGTCGACGTGTAGCTTTTCACCAGCAGCAACGTGCAACCTGCACACAACATAACCAAGAACTTTGCCCCAACTTACGATGAGGTTGTCAATCTCACTGGTTTGCTGTAAACAAAGGATTGAGCGTATCGAGTGGTAAAAGGTAATAATATGCAAGAATGTAAATAAGCGAGTAAAATAGTAAACGGTAATAGCAATGTAAAGGAAATTAGACCGGGGTCCACAGTTCACTAGTGGTGTCTCTCCATAAGATAAATAACAACATACTGGGTAAACAAATTACCGTTGGGCAATTGATAGAATAAAGATAGCGTACATATGTAATGAAGATCACTATGAGATTCACTCTGGGCATTACGACAAAATATATAGACCGTAATCCAACTGCATCTATGACTAATAATCAACCCTCCAGATGTCGTCCGAGCAACCATCGAGTATTAAGTTTCGAACAACGGATAACTGCATTAAGCAAAGTGCATAAAGTAAACAAAGCAAATGTCCTTGGACACAATAATGTTGTTTTCTCCCTAGTGGCAACAGCACATCTACAACCTTAGAGGTTTCTGTCACTCTCCCTGATTACTAGAGGCATGAACCCAACTATCGAGCCTAAATACTCCCTCTTGGAGTCACTAGCATCTACTCGGCCAAGATATCTACTAGCAACGGAGAGCATGCAAGATCATAAACAACATAGAGATAACATAAAGATAATATTCAGCATATCAACTTGACATAGTACCAATACTGATCGGATCCCAACAAACACAACATGTAGAATTACACAAAGATGATCATGATAGGCAACTCACATGATCTAAACATGAAGCACATGGTGGAGGAGACGACCATCTAGCTACTGCTATAGACCCGTAGTCCAAGGTAGACTACTCACACATCACTCCGGAGGCGACCATGGTGATGAAGAAGGCCTCCGGCGGTGATTCCCCTCTCCGGCAGGGTGCCGGGAAGAGCTTCTGGACCATCCCGATCTCGCGGCGACGACGGCGGTAGCTTGCAGTAAGTTTCGAGGAAAATTGATCGGGTCTTTAGGTTTTTCCCATCGAGAGGAATATATAGGCGGAAGGGCGGCGTCAGGAGGTGGACCAGCTGGTCTCACCCCCTGGTGGCGCGACCAGGGGCTGGGCCGCGCCACCCTAGGCTGAGCCTGGCCTCTGGCCCCCCTCCGTCTCATCTTTGGACTTTGTGATGCTTCAGGAAAAATAGCAGGTTTGGCTTTTGTTTCGTCCAATTCTGAGAATATTTCCTGTGTAGCTTTTCTGAAACACAAAAATAGCAGAAAACACGGAACTGGCACTATGGCATCTCATTAATAGGTTAGTTCCGGAAAATGCATAAAAACGCCACGAAGTGTAAGAAAACACAAAGCAAATTGTGTATAAACAAGCATGGAGCATCAAAAATTATAGATACATTTGAGACGTATCAAGCATCCCCAAGCTTAACTCCTGCTCGTCCTCGAGTAGGTAAGTGATGGGATCAAAGAACTTAAAACATGGGCATAAGAGACATAATCTTGACAATAAAACTTAGCAACCATGTTATAACATGAAAAGAAACACAAACGAAAGGTCATGAATAATGAAATAATGAAAGTCAAGTGTGTGTTCAAATCATATAGAAAAACATATCAAAGTGGTTTTCATCTTGTCCTTCATGGAATAGCAAATAATAAATGCATAGGACACCTTCATGTTTAAGAGGGCGACTAGATACAAATAATTTAAGAACAAGCAAAACCATAATCATGAATCAATCAATGATAAACTTTGGGACTATGCACATTAAACTCAAAATGGCAACTATGCTCTCTTAGACGGTGCATAAAGGTAGAAGGTGGAGACTCAACATAAAAGTAAAAGAAAGGCCCTTCGCAGAGGGAAGTAGTGATTAAACATGTGCTAGAGCTTTTCATTTGTAAAACAGAGAGATAAAAATTGGTTTTGAGAGGTGGTTGTCTTTGTCAACGACTGGTAATGGGGTTCTTACTATCTTCCATAAAAAGGCAAGTTTAGAGAGAGAGATTGGCACTTTGGTGCTCTTGTATAAAGCTTGGCACTCTTCCCCACTTTTCCTTTCACAAACCATGGCTAACCGATTCCATCGGGTGCCCACCAACTTTCACATATCGCGGAGGAGTGCCTTTTTTTCTTTTCTTTTTCTCCTTTTTTCTTTTTGGAATAAAACAATATGGAAGATAGCAAATCCGACCACTATGTCCCCATGAGCTGAAAATAGTGTCACAAAATTAGAAGTATTTTGAAGGTTTTTTTGAAAGGTAGCACATGAAAATTTACTTGGAATGGCTTACAAATACCATGCATAGGAATTTATAGTGGACATATTGGAAAAATTGGTTTTTGGGAGTTGGGTGCACGAGTAGAGCTCATACTCAGTAAAAAATGAAGGCTAGCAAAAGACTGGGAGCGATCAACTAAGAGAGCAATAACGGCCATAATCATGCATAGCGACAAATCATCATTAAACGAAGCATAAAGTGGCATCACAAGTCAAAAACCAAATGATCATAGAGGCTTATGGCGACTTGTTAGAGTCAAACATGTTGTAAGCATGCGCCAAGTCAACCCAAATAAAGCATCAAGGAGAAAACCACAAATAAAAATGCTTCCATATAATAAAAACAACGCATGATTTTTTCAAAGGCTCATTAAGCAATATCAGTCATTTGAGACAAGTCATGCTACATCAAAAACTACTAAGCATACTATCAAAATGACATCAAGCATGGCATCCAAAAGTCTAAGCCGCAGTCTAAACAAGCTCCTTTTTGTACCACTTTTTGCATGAAACTTTTTTCTCTTTTCCAACACCATTCAAACCTTTTTGAGACAACTCTTTTGATGAAAAAAAACATAGACCAAAGGTCCAAATATACCTTGATGCAAATATATAACAAGATCTGAACAAAAATCAAGGCGAAAAATGAAAGCTAAACGCAGTTCTAGAAAAAGAGAACACTCGTTGAACGATAAGAGTGAAAAAATAGATTGTTCTTGGCAAATGAAAAACGGAGTGCGTCTCCTCCAAAAGAAATTTATTGGGGTAAAACCATTTATTGCAGCAAAAAAAACAAAAGAAAACTTAAAACAAAAGTAAAGATGCTCCAAGAAAAACGCATAGAATATGAACCAATAAAAATATTGTGTCTTGAAAGGTGACTTGATTTTTGCCGATGAAGAAGGGGTGCCTCGGGGGCATCCCCAAGCTTTGACACTTGTACCTCTTGGATATTTCTTGGGGTGACATGGGCATGCCCAAGCTTGAGCTTTTGTCCATACTTCATCTCATCTCATCACTCTCCATTCCCTACACTTGAAAACTTCCTTCATACAAAACTTCACACAATTCTATTAGCAACGTTAGCATAAGCATAATAGTAAATCAATCCTTTTGGTTCAGTTTCAGACTCAAAAACACCACATATAAAGCATACTACTGTAGCATCTTCCTTAAAAGTTCCGTGATCAAAAGAACTCAAAAAGAAAGCGATCGAGAGATAAACATAAATAGTGGCAGAAATCTGTCAAAACAGAACAGCTGACAAAGAGATATTTTTCTGAGGACCTTCTGTTGCTAAAATCGAAAAGTGCAAAACTAATTAAAGTTTGGAAATAACCTGGGACATATGCATAACAAATCGCAGATCAAAACGATATTCTGAGAATTTTCACGAATTTTTACGGTGCAGCACATAAATCTGTTTCTGGACAGCAACTTCCCCAAATCTTACCTCCCTCAAATTAGAGGTTCTTCTTGGCACAACAACGAAATAAAAATGATAAGGAGAGGTCATTACAGTAGTAATTATTAGATGTATATATTTGTATATTGTATTTCCCCACTTGTTAGGGGGTTTTCCTGCATATTTACACACCTGTACATGTACTATATATGTGGCCTTTGGCCCCTATGGAATACAACTAGTCTATTCCTAACATGGTATCAGAGCCGGTTTTAGGGTTCCCGTGCCCACCGGTCCTCTGCTTCTGACCGCCACCGCCGCCAGCTCGCCCTGGCCACCGCCGGTTTCCATTCTGGCCGCTTTCCTTGTTGGTCCTCGTTCTGCTTGCCGCCCTTCCGTTCGGCCTCGTCTCGTCAGAGGCCGGCCTCGTTTACTCGCCTGCTCCCGAGCCGCCCCGAGGAAAAAGGCGATCGAGATCAAGATGAGCAGCCTCGATCCGCCCCAGATCGATCCGCCCCAGATCGAGTCGCGGGCGTCTGCTGCCGTTCTCGAGTCACCCCCGACCTGACCCGTTCGTCGCCAGGAGCTGCCGCCAGGAGCTCTCGGTCTTTGCGTCCTGTCCCCGCATCTGCTCAGCCCGCCACGCCTCATCCGAGATCGAGAATCGAGCCAGGAGCTCCCGCCGCCAAAGCCCTCCTCCACCGCCAGGGACCCCCCTCTGCCCTCTGCCGCCAGGACCGCTGGGAATAGGGCCCCTCCGCTGGGAATTGGCTTACCCTCGCAGCAATTTGCCTCCTGTCGACGAGCTTCGGCCTTCTCTGCAGGTTCTCTGCGGCGTGAGTTGATCTGCAAAAAAAAAGAAAAAAAGTGAGAGAGCGATGTCTTCCTCGTTGGGCTATGTTGCGATTCCTCATTGCCCGGTGATCTTTGATGGTGCGAATTACCCTGATTTCACTGCCTTTATGCGCGTTCACATGCGCGATCTCTGTTTATGGGGTGTGCTCTCCGGCGAGGTCTCTTGTCCGCCGTACCACACTGCTCCTGTGGCTCCTATTCCGCCGATGCCGGTTGTTCTCGGCGATGGTGCTTCTCAGGAGGCCAAGGATGCTGCTAAGAGTGCCGATGATAGTGCTGTTGCTATAGCTGGATTCTCCCCCCGAAAAAGGTGAGGTAGGTTAGGTGAGAGCTTCTGCGCCCTGCCGTCGGCCCCCTGGCCGGCGCCCCTCCCCTGCTTCGTCCCCATCTCCGTCCGGTGTCATGGCAGCGCCTTCCGCTTCTCCGTCCCCGCCCCCCGGGTTATCGCGCAGGTGGGTGCGCGAGGGGAGTTTGGGATCCAGTTCCTCGGCTTCTCCGGTGGGGAACGAGCACGTCTCCGGTCTCGGGATCTCCTCGGGTTCCTCCAGTGGTGCGAGGGAGGTGACCCGCCCGTCGCCGGCGGCGGGGGTCGCCGCTCCAGGGGCGCAGGCGGTGCCGCGTGGGAGTGTGCACGAGCGGCTGGCGTGGGAGCAGCCACGGGCATCGCGCAAATCGATGTGGCTGCGTCATAAGGAGTACCAGAGGGAGCAAGAAGAGAGACTTCGCTGGACAGGGTCGTCGGTGGAGGATGACCTCTGTTTCAATTGCTACCGCCCTAGGCACATGAAGTGGGAGTGCACAAACCGGATGGTGTGCCGGCGCTGTTGGGAGGAGTACCACGAGGCGAAGGACTGCAAGCGTCCGCGGAGTCCTGCTTCGGAGGTGGAGTTACGGGCGCTGGCGATGGCCAAGATGGCGCGCCGTGGCCCCCTGGGTGCGGGTGCGCCCCGGGAGGCGCCGGCTCGTGCGCGTAGCCCGCCCCAGGCGGTGCGTCCTCCACCTCCGCCGTCAAGGCCTCCTGGCGCAGGTGCGTTGGGAGGTGGGCCGGTTCCTACCCCTCCTCCACCAAGGCCGCAGCTTTCGGCAGTGCCGCAGCTTCCTTCCATGGCTGCGTGGCCGTTGTTGCGTGCGGCTCCGGAGGGCTCGCCAATGGGGGCTTCTTCCCGTGCGTTGGATCAGGCGGAGGTGGTCTCGCCGATTTGCGTGGTGCGCAGGTCGGTGGCCATGAATGACATGGACCAGAGGCTCAATCTGGCGTTGGTGGCTTGTGTGGGCGGGAGCAGACCAGAGGTCTCGTGCGAGCAAGCTATGGCGGCGATCATGTCTGTGGGTGTTCCGGCTGCGGCGGTGTCGGTGCATCGGTTCGCTCCAGAGGACTTTCTGTTGGTGTTCAGTTCGGCGATGCACAGGAACAAGGTGGCGGCGTTGCCGTCGGTGACTCACGCGGGGTTCTCCCGGTTCTTCAAGCCTTGGAATCGGCAAGCGCAAGCTACGCACGTCTTGCTGGGAACGCGTGTCCAGCTAGTCATCGAGGGAGTTCCGCCGCACGCCTGGGAGCCAGAGGTAATTGAGGATTTGCTGGGGAAGAGTTGCGCCGTGGAGGAAGTGGCGCCGGAGACGAGGTCGCGTCAGGATCTCTCGTCGTTCAAACTGTCGGCGTGGACCTCGGACCTGGATTCCATTCCGGTGGCCCGTACCCTGTTGGTGCCAGAGCCTCCGAGCAGGGGACCGCCGGCGGCGCCGGCAACGCAGCTACCGGCTTTACAATACAAGGTGCTTGTGCACGTGACTAGTGTGGAGGAGGACGAGGCCTCGCTGGTGCTCGGTGACCGGGTGCTCCCACCTTCTCAGGGGCACCGTGGCGGCCACGGGCGGCCGGATGCAGGCGCAGGGGGTCATGGTGGCGGCGGAGGCGCTCGTCGCCATTTGCGTTCCACGGTCTGGCAGAAAGGGGTCCCAGACCGTCGTGGGGGTCACGGCGGTGGTGGTCAGCAGAGGGCGGGTCAGATGTGCATGGGTTCGCTGCATGCGGAGCCACAGGATTGGGTGTTGCCCCCAATGGTGGACCCGACGCCCCTGGTGGCCTTGGACCAGGGCGGGTTGGACTTGGAGGCTTGCGAGGCAGTGAGCTTGGACCAGGGTGCAAAACGTTTGGAGGCTAGCGAGATTGTGGCGGCGCCTGACAAAGGGGATGCAGAGACGGTGGCTTTTGGTACGCTGCTCGCAGAGAAGGCGTCGCAACAGGACATCTGGTCGGGCGGACCAAGTCAAAAAGTGGTGTTCGAGGAGGATCCCGAGGCCAGAATCGAACCAAGTAAGACGCAGTTGGAGCCGTTAGCGCAATGGGAGGATGCACATGAGTTGTTGCCGCTGCTTGGGGACACAGAGGGTGTGGAGCAGCGCCAATGCTTGATTGGGGCTGACCTGCGGGACCCAAAGCTGTTGTTGGACATGCGTCTAGGTGCAGAGAGATCAGACCTCAGTCTGATGCTGCTCCACGAGGAAGACTGGTCGGGGGACCAGGCCCTCTTGGATCTGTCTCCGCTTGCGAGCGTGTCTAGCTCGTGCTCTGGAAGCACGCATCTGGGACCCACGGAGGAGGTGGGGGCCGACGCTGGGCGTGCTGGTGGTGGAGCCCTCAGGGATGGTTGCCATGCAATGGGCTACGTTCAGATTTCCCTTTCTGGCTCTGAGGATGCGGTTTCAGAGGAGGATGGCCGAATGCCACGGCAGGAGGCGGACCGGCCAGACCCAGAACAGCAAGAGGAAGAGGATAGGCACGAGGTGGTGTCTTTTGAGCTGGAGCCTGCAAATAAGGAGAAGGGAATGTCCCCGCAGGAGACGGTGGCATTTGGCCTCATCAAGGAGTTCTGCTCTAGCTTGCTAAAGAAGCTCGCTCCCCCACTGCTCCAAGAGATCGAGCACGCATCATAGCTCAATGCGGACGCTGAGCCTTTCACGCCGAGGAGATTCACTAGGAGCTCGGCTGCCGTGTCAAGCGTGGCCGGGAAGAAGGTGTCCGCTGCGGACACGGTGCTGTTGAAGGTGCTGGGGATAACGCCGCAGGATTTGGCGGTTCGGGAGGAGGACCTGGCTCAATTCAGGGAGTTTTTTGATTCACCGCTGAGAGAGCAACACGTGAGGGCAATTGCCAGTATCTTTGGTAAGGTGATGCCAGAGAGTTTTGATCAGGAGGTGGTCTGCCAGTTGGCAGTCTCGGTCCAGTAAAGGACCCCGCCGGAGCTAGGGGTACTTCAATGGATATTAACCCTGAGATCTTAGACTGGAACGTTCGGGGTCTGAACGATCCAGCGAAGAGGAGTGCGATTAGGCTGTTTGTTTCAGCTTTGCGTGTAAATCTAGTGTGTTTTCAAGAGATGAAACTGGATGTAATTGACCGCTTCACTGTTATGGAATGTTTAGGCCCATCGTTTGATGGGTTTGTGTACTTGCCGGCGGTCGGCACGCGCGGGGGAATCTTGTTGGCATGGGACTCTACGGTTTTGTAGGTGTCTAACGTGAGTTTTGATTCCTATGAAATCACGGGCGAGGTCTGTACGAGAGATAATTCGCGCTGGTGGATCTCGACGGTCTACGGGCCGCAATCCACGGAGGATAAAATCAGCTTCCTTAACGAGCTCGCAGAGAGGAGGTCGCTCTGTCCAGGGCCTTGGCTGGTTTTTGGAGATTTTAATCTAATCATGAATGCGGCAGAGAAGAGCAACAATAATCTCGACCGCAATATGATGGCGCGGTTCAGGAACTTCGTCAATGAGCATGAGTTGAAAGATATCTACATGCATGGTAGAGTCTACACGTGGAGCAATGAGAGGGAAGTGCCCACCCTTTCCAGAATCGACCGTGCTTTGATCTCGATGGAATGGGACCTCCAAAACCCCGACTCGGTGCTTCAAGCGTTATCTTCATCGGCTTCGGATCACGAGCCACTGCACCTGTCCTTGAACGCGACTTTCAGGCCAAAGAAAAGGTTCAGGTTTGAGTCCTTTTGGCTGAAAATTGAGGGGTTTGAGGAGGCGGTCAAGGACGCCTGGGTATGCGACGCGCAAATCGTTGATCCCTTCAAGAGGCTGGACGCTTTGTTTAGGAATTCTGCGAGTTATCTCCAGGCCTGGGGGCATCGGCGTGTGGTCAATGTTAAGCTTAAAATAGCGATGGCTAACAAGGTGATCTTTCGGTTGGATGTGGCCCAGGAGAGAAGGATTCTCTCGCCGGAGGAGAGGTGGTTGCGGGGAATGCTTAAACATGCTGTGCTTGGTTTGGCTTCCTTCGAACGCACGATTGCGAGACAGAGGTCCCGACTTCGTTGGATAAAGGAGGGGGACGCGAATACGAGGCTGTTCCACAGTGTAGCTAACGGAAGTAGGACGAAGAACTACATCCCGTCAGTGCGAGTTGGGGACTCGATCATAACAGATCAGACGCAAAAAGTCCAAGCGTTCGCTGATGCTTATGAGAACCTGCTAGGAACGACTCAAAACCAGGGGCATGGCATTAATCTAGAGGAGCTTGACCTTCCGAGGCATGATCTGCATGAGCTGGATAGGCTTTTCACGGACGCGGAGGTGTGGGATGTGATCAAGGAGTTGCCGCCTGACCGCGCTCCGGGTCCGGACGGGTTCACCGGCGCCTTCTACCAGAGAGCTTGGCAGGTGATCAAGGGGGATATTATGGCCGCCCTCCTCAAGTTGGCGGTGGGAGATGGACGTGGGTTCGGTAGGCTGAACATAGCGCACATTACGCTCATTCCGAAGAAGCAAGACGCGGAGGAGATTGGGGATTACCGCCCGATTAGTCTTGTGCACAGCTTCACAAAGCTTTTCTCAAAGATTCTTGCAAATCGGCTTAGACCGAAGCTGGGTGAGTTGGTTAGTCAAAATCAATCCGCCTTCATGAAGGGGGGGTGCCTACACGATAACTTCATTCTTGTGAGGCAAGTGGCGAGGAAAATCAATCTTAGGAGAAAGAAAGGGGTGCTCATTAAGTTGGATATCTCGAGAGCGTTTGATTCGGTCTCTTGGGCATTCCTCTTCGAGGTTTTGAGAGCCTTAGGGTTCAGCGAGATGTTCCTTAAATGGATCTCGATTTTGTTGTCCTCGGCGATGACATGGGTTACGGTGAACGGAGTGCCAGGGGGCAAAATTGTGCACGTCAGAGGCTTGAGGCAGGGTGACCCCACCTCCCCAATGTTGTTTGTCATGGGGATGGAGGTGCTAACGGCGTGTATCGATAAGGCAGTGCAGGCCCAAATCTTTCACAGCTTAGCGGGCATCTCCCCGCTTCAACGGATTTCGGTTTACACCGACGATGTGGTTTTGTTTGTGAGACCGGACGAGGGGGAGCTGTGGGCGATCCGAGGATTGTTGCAGCTGTTTGGAGAGGCCTCGGGGCTCAAGGTGAACTACAGAAAGTCCACCGCTATGCTAATCAGGGGAGATGAGGAGGATGGGGAGAGGGTTAGCTCGATACTTCGCTGCAATCTAGCCCCTTTCCCCATCAAGTACTTGGGCCTTCAGTTGGCCCTGCGCCCGCTGACTAAGGCCAAATGGCAGCCAGTTCTGGACAAGGCGATCAACATCATCCCAGCTTGGCAATTTGGGTGGATTCAGAGACCAGGAAGGATAACGCTGATTAAAGCTGTGATCGCCGCGAGGACCATCCACCAGCTTCTGGTTGCGGAAGCCCCGGCGTGGCTTCTTGAGGAAGTTGTCAAAATGCGGAGAGCATTCTTCTGGGCTGGGGACAAGGAGGTCTCTGCGGGAAAGTGTCTGTTGTCTTGGGAAATGGTCTGTAAGCCCACTAAGTTTGGTGGGTTGGGGGTCAAGAACCTGAAGCTTCAGGGTTTAGCGTTACGAGTGAGATGGGAATGGCTTTGCAGGATGGATCCGAGTAAACCTTGGACTGGGCTCCCGATGATGAGGGACACACATGCGGAGGAACTCTTGTATAGCTTGGCGGTGATCAAGGTTGGCGATGGGAGGAGGACATTCTTTTGGCTAGATCGCTCGGTGGACGGGCGGAGAGTGGTTGAGATTGCCCCAATCTTGGTGGCGGCAGTGAGTACTCGCAAGAAGCGGAGTCGGACAGTTGCGGAGGGCCTGATCGACAACGGGTGGATGTTGGACGTGCAAGGGGAACTGTCGGAGGAGGGGTACAGGCAGTGGGTAGATCTCTGGATGGTTTTAGCCAGAATACAGAGGGAGGAGACCACACAGGATGTATTCACCTGGACAGGGGTGGCGTCGGGGAAGTACACTGCCCGGGATACTTACAGGATGCTCTGTCAGGGGGGAATTCGCTCGGTGGTGGCGAAACCTATCTGGCGTTCATATGCGCCGCCCAAGTGCAAGCTATTCGGTTGGCTTGCCACCAAATATAGACTCTGGACGTCTGACAGGCGCGCCCGACATGGGCTTCAGGACGATACTGTGGCATGTTTTACGTGCCTGCAAGAGGAGGATACGGTGGATCATATTTTGGCCCAATGCGTTTATGCGAGGGAAGTGTGGATGAGATGCCTGCATACGGTAGGGTTGGAAATTGTCGAGCCAGAGTCTACCATTAGCTTTCAGAGTTGGTGGCTTCGAGCGAGAGGGTTGGTTCATAGATTGGATCGGCGGGAGTTCGACACTTTGGTCATCCTCGTGGCTTGGAGATTGTGGAAACAGAGGAATGCATGGGTGTTCGGGAACATCCGGGAGCAGTTTAGCCCTATAGAGTTAGTGCACCGTATCAAAGAGGATTTCGAGCTTTGGAAGATAGCGCAACAAGGAGGGAGGCTTAACATGCCGCGAGAGTAGGCTTAGGAGGTAGGTGTGTGTGGGGTGTGGCCGAGACCCATGTTCGCAGGGGTCTTGGTGTCTTGTAAATTGTGATTCTTCTCCTTCTATAAAAATATGGCACGCCTTTGGCGTACTCTAAAAAAAAAAGATAGTGCTGTTGCTGCCTATGAGCTGAAGCTCAAACAGTACTCTGATGATCTCGAGACCTATCGGCTGGATCTGGCCGCCTATACTCAGTGGATGGATGAGGATGCTCGTGCTGCTGCTGTGCTCACTTCCAGCGTTCTGCCCCAGTATGCTTCTCAGTTCATGGGTCTTCCTACTGTTGCTGCTCAGTGGGCTCATCTCCGTCAGCGCTATCAGCCGTCTGGGGATGCTCTTTACCTGTCTGTGGTTCGCCAGGAGCATGCTCTTCAGCAGGGTGATTCCACTATTGATGAGTTCTATACTCAGAGTGCTGCTATCTGGCGTCAGCTTGACTCTCTTTGTACTGCTGTTTGTGGCACATGCCCGTGCTGCCAGACCGTGCGCTCGGATTTGGAGTTTCAGCGCGTCTATGAGTTCCTGTCTCGGCTTCGCAAGGAGTTTGAGCCCCGCCGTGCTCAGCTGCTTGCCCGTGGTCGTGTTCCGCTCTCTGAGGTGTTGTCTGAGCTTCGGGCTGAGGAGACTCGTCTCCGTTGTGCTAGTCTTCTTGAGGTTCTGTCTGTGCTTGCTGCTCATGGTCCTCCTCTGCCGTATGACCCCTCGACTCAGCTGCGGTCTTCAGTGCCGCCGATACCCACTCCTCCGGGTCAGGGCCAGATTCAGCACCAGCAGCACCATGGTCAGGGTCGTCGTCCTCCTCGCCACTGCACCTACTGCAACAAGGATGGCCACACTTGGTCCTCCTGTTATACGAGGGATCCCAGTTTGCGTCAGCAGTCCCAGGCTCGTGTGCAGTCTGGCTCTTCAGGATCTTCTGCCGTTGCCCTCTCTGATCAGGACATTATCAGGAGTCTTCGTGGTCTGCTCGCTGCTCCAGGCTCTTCTTCGATGGGCACTGCTGGTTCTGTGACTAGTCCTCCTGGCACTGCGCGACCACCACCTTATACACAGTCAGGTATGTCCCCGTGGTATCTGGATTCTGGAGCTTCTTTTCATATGACCTCTGATTCTTCTCTTCTGTCCGCTATTCACTCTCTCATTTCGCCTGTCCGTGTTCTCACGGCTGATGGTACCTCTCTTCCTGTCTCTAGTCGGGGCACTCTTTCTACTTCTTCTTTTTCTGTTCCTGATATTTCTCATGATCTGCATGAGCTGGATAGGCTTTTCACGGACGCGGAGGTGTGGGATGTGATCAAGGAGTTGCCGCCTGACCGCGCTCCGGGTCCGGACGGGTTCACCGGCGCCTTCTACCAGAGAGCTTGGCAGGTGATCAAGGGGGATATTATGGCCGCCCTCCTCAAGTTGGCGGTGGGAGATGGACGTGGGTTCGGTAGGCTGAACATAGCGCACATTACGCTCATTCCGAAGAAGCAAGACGCGGAGGAGATTGGGGATTACCGCCCGATTAGTCTTGTGCACAGCTTCACAAAGCTTTTCTCAAAGATTCTTGCAAATCGGCTTAGACCGAAGCTGGGTGAGTTGGTTAGTCAAAATCAATCCGCCTTCATGAAGGGGGGGTGCCTACACGATAACTTCATTCTTGTGAGGCAAGTGGCGAGGAAAATCAATCTTAGGAGAAAGAAAGGGGTGCTCATTAAGTTGGATATCTCGAGAGCGTTTGATTCGGTCTCTTGGGCATTCCTCTTCGAGGTTTTGAGAGCCTTAGGGTTCAGCGAGATGTTCCTTAAATGGATCTCGATTTTGTTGTCCTCGGCGATGACATGGGTTACGGTGAACGGAGTGCCAGGGGGCAAAATTGTGCACGTCAGAGGCTTGAGGCAGGGTGACCCCACCTCCCCAATGTTGTTTGTCATGGGGATGGAGGTGCTAACGGCGTGTATCGATAAGGCAGTGCAGGCCCAAATCTTTCACAGCTTAGCGGGCATCTCCCCGCTTCAACGGATTTCGGTTTACACCGACGATGTGGTTTTGTTTGTGAGACCGGACGAGAGGGAGCTGTGGGCGATCCGAGGATTGTTGCAGCTTGAAAGGACATATTCATTGCCTTCTGTTTTTGGGTGTTTGATCACAATACAAGGAATTTAACCTTGTGCTGAGCTATGCAGGAATTCTACAGGTTTTGCACAAGACTGATGGTGAAGAAGTGTGGGAATGGGGACTGCTGTAGAAAGGCTCGAAATCACCCAAAGGAGAGAAATCTGCAGGGCCGGAAATTCTGTTTCAGGGCCGGAAATTCCGCCCCATGGCCGGAATTTCCGCCCCTGGACAAAATTTCCGGGGGCCGGAAATTTCATAATTTCCGGCCCTTCGAAATATGGCTAAGTCCCTTACGAAGCCGGGTGGTGCACCGTGCAGTAAGGGGGCCGGAAATTCTGGATTGGCAGAATTTCCGGGGGCCGGAAATTTCAGAATTTCCGGCCCCCCGAAATTTCGGCTAAGTCTTCTCCTAAAGGCCGTGGTGCATCTTGCAGATAAGGGCCGGAAATTCTGGTAACACAGAATTTCCGGGGGCCGGAATTTCCGCCCCTAGGCCGGAATTTCCGCCCCCCCCCCCGTGATTTTTCACTAAGTCCTTATCTCAAGTTGTGGTGCGACTTTCAGGAGAGGGCCGGAATTTCTGGCCGGAAATTCCATTTTGGAATTTCCGGGGGGCCGGAATTTCCGCCCCCAGGCCGGAATTTCCGCCCTTCCCGGACCCCGGAATTTCCGCCCCAGGGCCGGAATTTCCGGGGTAAGTTTTCTCCAACGGCCACATTTCGAGCCAGCCTATAAATAGTTGTCCCCTACCTCAGATCTGGCCACCTCGTCCACACTCTCTCTCCTCCATTGGTGCTGAGCTTCATCTTCGTAGATCTCCTTCCCTAGCCAACCAAATCCTCCAAGACTTGGTAGATTGGGAGAGGATCCATAGATCTACAACCTCACCGAAGTACTTAGTGATTGCTTCACCCCTCCTCCGTGGACCTTGCCTTAGGCAAGAGAGGTCACCTCAAAGCTTCCTCCGTGTAAAAGCTTTGTGGTTGTTCTTGTTGGGAGCCTCCAATTGAGTTGTGGAGTTGTGCCCCAACCTCCGTGTAAGGGTTTCGGTCGGTACCCCCACTACCACCGCTTAGTGGAAACGAGTTAGCCTCCGTGGCTTGCTCACCGGAGAACAAGGTGAGCCTCCGTGGCGTTTGGTGGACTCCGTGTCGCCACACCTCTCCAACGTAGACGTACTTCCCCTCAAAAGGAAGGAACTACGGGAATACATCCTTGTGTCTCCGGCTTCCACTTTACGGTTCTTTCTTACCCTTACTCGCATCGGTTTTACTCGTTTCACTCTTGTTCTCTTGCTTGCTTGTCACATAGGAAATTCACCTAGTTGCACATCTAGAGAATTTCGTTTGTGTCAAGCCTTAAAATTGAAAAAGGTAAAATTTTGTGTAGCGCCTATTCACCCCCCCTCTAGTCGCCCGTGAGATCCCTTTCAATTGGTATCAGAGCCTCGTGCTCTTTGATTGGGCTTAACCGCCTAAGAGATCATGGGCGAAGAGGAACCCGCCACTAAGGCGGATTTTAACAACATAATGACTCGCATGGATGCTATGATGGCAGCCATGGAAAGCCAAAAATCTCAACTTGATGCTCTCACTAGTGGAACATCAAGTACCACTCCACCAACTCCGGATGACACCTCGGGTAAGGATAAGCCATCCTTAAACGAGGAAGATCCGGAGAAGGATGGGAATGAGAACAACGAGGATCCCCCCAAGAAAGATGACACCTCTCGGAGACATAGCACGGAGGTTCCACATCCTACAAGCTATGTCTCCGGAAGGCACCTTCAAATGCCACACCTTGCCTCATGCGGCCCTCCGCCACAACTTGATGCTTCTAGCTTTGCCAATTGGCAAGATAACATGCGCTCTCACATCAATTTCGTGTCTATTGAGCTTTGGAGGATCATTGAGCAGGGTTATCATCCAACTTCCAAGGACTTGTCCAACTTGTTACCTTGGGAGCAAATCGACAAGCAGCTCAATGCCTCCGCCTTGCACCTCATTCACATGTCACTCTCCGAGAAGGACAAGGCCTTCGTCCGCAACATCTCTTCCGCCAAGGAAGCTTGGGATGCTCTCACCAAACTCTTCATCGGCAATGAGAGCATTCAAGAGTCCAAGTTTGATGAGGCGTCTAATGAAGCGGACAACTTCGCTATGCTTGATGGTGAATCTCCCGAAGAACTTCATCGTCGTCTCTCGGCACTCCAAGTGAAGCTTGTCGACCTCGGCTCCACTCAATGTGATGGAAGATGGATGAAGAGGAAATTTGTCCAAGCTCTCTTGCCCTTCTTCAAGGATACTATGAACTCAATCAAGGGAGATGCCAACTTTAGGAAGATGACCGCTCATGACATCTTGCAAGAGATTGTGGCAAGGAAGATTTCTGAGAAGAATGCGGATGATGCTCTAGCTCGTGCACGTGGTGTGCGTGCACCCAACCTTGCTTTGAAGGCAAAAGTTTCTCTTCATGAAGAAGCAAGTTTGATGGAAGAGGAAGAGTCTATGAGTGGAAGTCCCGAAGACATGAAGTATGCTCATGCCGAACACATGGCTCTTGCTCAACGGGCTTTCATGAAGAAGTGGAAGTCATCAAGTGCCTCCAAACCTAAGGCCACAAGTAGAGTGAGGACATGCTACAATTGTAGGAATCAACACCACTTCATCGCGGATTGTCCCTATGAAAGAGTGGAAGATCACAATGGAAGACTCATTCGCAAGGAGATGAAGGCCAAGTCTTACCCACCAAGGAACTTTGATAAGAAGAAAGCCGTTCCAATACATGCTTTGACGACTCAAGAAGAATACCCATCCGGTGATGATGCAAGTGATGATGAAGAAGTAGGAAGGGCCGCCATCGCCATCGCCAAGCCCATCTCTTCACCATCCCTCTTCGCTTCCGCAAACGAGTCCAAGCGCTTCAACTCCAAGGGAACATGTCTTATGGCTCACGCTACAAAGGTATCACCGACTTTCATACCCATCATACCTAGAAGCTTATCTTTGATGGATTGTGTTGATACTAGTAGTGATAAGGATGAGCCTAATGATTTTGACACCTTCATGTCAACCTTGAATGGGGAGACCAAAGCTCAATTTGAGATTCTCCTAAATCAATATAATGAGTCTCTTCAACTTAATGATAAAAATGAGGAACGCATCTTTGAGCTAGAAGGGCATGCTCGTGAGTATGCCGATGAAATTGCAACTCTCAATCAATCTCTTGAGGTTGAGCAAGATCTAAGGATGGCACTTGAGGCATCCAAGTTAGGTCTTGAAGAATCCTATAACTTGGACATTGCTAGACTTAAGAATGATCGTGATATTGCTCAATCAGTAGCTAATGAACTTAGGTTGCAAAATGAGAAACTAAATGCTATGATTGCTAAAGAAGCAACCAAGTTATCTTCTAGCACCTTTGTTGCAAGTACTTGTTACTCTAATCCTCTTTATGAGAAAGATGCCCCCAAAGGTGACACAAGACTTGACGAGCTTTTGAGTGCTCAAAAGCAACATGGTGACAAGACCGGGCTTGGTTTCACTCCCAAGTCCAACAAGAAGAGGAACAAGAAAAAGAACAAGAAGAAGAACAACAAGAAGACGCAATTTCTTGTGCCCACTCCTCCTCCTAAGAAGCACATCCCAAATGACATATGCTTTGACGAGGATGGCAATGTTTATGAGGAGGAGGGGGAGCTTGTGAGGGAGGTAGTTGGGAATGCCAAGAGGGCAATGCCTAACCACAACGACTTTGCGGGAAAATATAACCCCTCTTATGTTCTTCGTCGTGCTTATGATGGACATGTTTATGCTAAATTTGTTGGCTCACCTAATGAATGCATTGCTTGGTCTATTTGGGTTCCTAAGACCCTTGTCACTAACAAAAGAGGACCCATTGAAAAATGGGTACCTAAAAACAAAGCTTGATCTCTTGTAGGGCTTTGCTTCCGGTGCGGGACAATGGATAATTGATAGCGGTGCTACCAATCATATGTCCGGAAGCAAAGAGTTGGTGAAGGAGCTTCGCACCGGTTCATCTAGTGCGGGCTACGTCACCTATGGAGATTCCTCAAGGTCAAAGGTATTGGGTCTTGGTAAAGTTGTTATATCTCAAGATGTTACCGTGGAGAATGTCATGCTTGTTGAGTCTCTCTCTTACAATTTACTTTCCGTAGCTCAACTTGCCGATATGGGCTTTGCAACTTTCTTTGATGTTGGGATTGTAGTTCTTTTGTGGAGCAAGTCTCTTAAAGTAGCTTTTGTTGGGCATGTTGAAAACGGCTTATATGTGATTGACTTCTCGGAGAAGGTCACTAAAGCCGCAACTTGCCTAATGGCTAAAGTTGACGTGGGATGGCTATGGCATCGCCGGCTAGGCCACGTCAATATGAGAACTTTGCAAAGACTCCACAAAGGTAACCACATCCTAGGACTAACCGATCTAACTTTTGCCAAAGATCGTGTGTGTAGAGCTTGCATTGAAGGAAAGATGCATGAACTTCCTCATCCTAGCAAGACGATCATTTCCTCTAAGAGGGTCTTAGAGCTCCTTCACATGGACCTCTTTGGCCCTCCATCTCATGCAAGTCTAGGAGGGAAGAAGTATTGCTTGGTGATTGTTGATGACTATTCAAGATATACTTGGGTCTACTTCTTCAAGCACAAATACGAGACCCAACAAACCGTCATGGACTTCGTCAAGGAAGTGGAGCGTCAATATGGCCAAGATATCTTGATGATCCGGAGTGATAACGGGACGGAGTTCAAGAACTACACCGTCAACGAATTCTTGAGTGATGAGGGAATTCAACATCAATACTCCTCCCCCTACACTCCGCAACAAAATGGTGTAGCCGAGCGGAAGAACCGGACCTTGATGGACATGGCAAGGGCAATGTTAGCGGAGTTTAAGTCTCCGTATAACTTCTGGGCCGAAGCTATCAATACCGCTTGTCATGCTTCCAACCGGTTATATCTTCGCAAGGGCTTGAACAAGACTCCTTATGAGATCCTCACCGGCAACAAGCCTAACATCAAATACTTTCGAGTATTCGGTTGTAAGTGCTTCTATCTTAGAAAGGGTGTTCATTTGTCCAAATTTGACTCTAAAGCTCTTGAGGGTATCCTTGTTGGTTATGCCGCCGAATCTCATGCTTTTAGAATCTTTGACAAAGAGTCCGCTCGTGTTGTTGAAGTTTCTAACGTGAGATTCGACGAGAATGACGGCTCCCGTGTGGAGCAAAGTGGTGTTTGTGATGTAGGTGACGAAATACCTCCCCAAGCCATAAGAAGAATGGGTGTGGGTCATCTCATACCCATTGAGGGACACCTTTTGGCCGAAGGAGAAGGACTATGCTCTACTCAAGTGGAGCCTTCACCTTCACAAGCTCTACAAGCTCCTCAAGGACCGATAGATGCTAACCAAAGTCAAGCATTAGACCCTCATTCAAGCGAGCAAGGCCAAGATCAAGACCAAGTGGACGGTGGTGATTTCTCACCATTGGTAGATCAAGGCCAAGCTCAAGATGTTGAGCATGCTCATGATGTTGATCAAGCTCAAGTTGAAGGTCAAGGCGAGGACCAAAATAGTGGTGATGACCAAGTGGCTTCTCAAGAGTCTTTTGAAGAAGCTCAAGCTCGCCGTGCAAGGAAAGTGGAAGAAGCTCTTCGCAAAGGAAGTCATACCTTGGATAGTGTGATTGGAAGTGTGAGAAAAGGGGTTTCCACAAGGAGACAATTAGCCAACTTTAGTATCCATCATGCCTTCGTCTCTTGTGTGGAACCTCAAAAGGTGTTTGAGGCACTTGAAGACCCGGATTGGGTGGAAGCCATGCACGAAGAACTCAACAACTTCAAGCGCAATGAAGTATGGTCTTTGGTGGAGAAGCCCAAGGAGTGCCGCAACGTCATTGGAACTAAGTGGGTGTTCAAGAACAAACAAGATGCCAATGGGATTGTCATGAGGAACAAGGCTCGCTTGGTTGCTCAAGGATACTCTCAAGTGGAAGGAATCGACTATGGGGAGACCTACGCTCCCGTGGCTCGTCTCGAGTCAATTCGTATCCTTCTTGCATATGCTTCTCATTTCAACTTTAAGTTATATCAAATGGATGTGAAGAGTGCCTTTCTAAATGGTCCCCTACATGAATTGGTCTATGTGAAGCAACCCCCGGGGTTTGAAGATCCCCATTTCCCGACCCATGTCTACAAACTCGATAAGGCACTTTATGGCCTTAAACAAGCCCCACGCGCGTGGTACGAGCACCTTAAAGAGTTGTTGTTAGACCGTGGGTTTGAAATAGGGCTCATCGACCCAACTCTTTTTACTAAGAAAGTCAACGGGGAGCTTTTCATATGCCAAATTTATGTAGACGATATTATTTTTGGCTCTTCTAATAAGCTCTTCAATGATGAATTTGCAAAGCTAATGACAGACAAATTCGAGATGTCCATGATGGGAGAGTTGAAATTCTTTCTTGGCTTTGAGATTCGCCAATTGCGAGGAGGGACATTCATCAATCAAGCCAAGTACATCCAAGACATGCTCAAGAAATTCGACATGGAATCCGGAGTGAAGGGAGCCAAAACCCCCATGCCAACAAAGGTTACTCTTGATCTCGATCCTAGTGGTGGCTCTAGTTCTCGTCCTAAGCGTGATCAGCGCGGCCGTTCTGCTGTTCGCAAACGGAACTTTCGGTATGCTGATGAGGGCACTTTTGAGGAAGATTTTGTATCTCAGCAGGCTGAACAGGAGGCTGCTCAGGAGGCAGCAAGGGAGAAGGAAGCTAGGGCAGCCAAGAAGGCAGCTCGCAACCCCTCACGGGTTCCTCGTGTGAACTATGATACAATGAGCTCAGTGGAGTACAGTGCTTTGAGGCAGTTGGACTGGTATTCTGAGGCAAGAGATGAAGAACTTGAAGATACTCGTTTCTGGTGTGCTGCTCAGAAAGGTATATATGAAGATATCTATCGCCCTATGTCTCAGCGGGTGTGTTACATGCACATCTTGGACCGTACTCATCTCAGGAAGAAGGCTGAATATTTTGGTGAGGCTTTGGGAATCATGAAGAGGCTTGGTCTGTTTCCTCTTATGGATATTCAGTGTCCCTACAATGAGAAGATCATTCAGCAGTTCTATGCCACTCTCGCTTTCAAGAGGAATGAGGCTCTCTCCTTCAGGTGGATGTGTGGAGATACCATGCGGGAATCGGATTTCTATGAGTTTGCTCAGATTTTGAACTATGATTTTCAGGGGTATAGTGTGCCTGTTGGTCACCGTGTGCATCTGCATGGAGTTCAGCCAGACAAGAATCGCTTGGCTCCCCTCTACTCTTCCAAGGGTCAGATTGGCACTATCAAGGGTTTAATTCCTCTCTACAACATTCTTCTTCGCATGTTCAGGGAGAACATCTCTCCCTCTGGAGGTAATCGGGATGCTATTCGTGCTGCACTTGTTGAGCTTATGTTTCTTTCTCATCGCTGCTTTGTGAGTACGGATCCTAATGAAGACTTCAAGCTGGATGTGATGCACTACATCTTCAATGAAATGCATGATGCCATGGTTTCCAAGCGTACTCCTCCCTATGCTCCATACATTATGCTCCTCATTCTTCAGAAGGCTCAAGACATGGATTTCTCCAAGGGGAACTCAGAACACAAGCTCAAGAGAATGAATGTGATCAAGCCAGCAGAAGAGAAAGAAGCTGCCAAAAGCAAAGGGAAGAAACCAGTTCCTTCAGGTGCTGATGTTGAGATGGGTGACTCTAGCTCTCGTCTGCGCAAGACTTCCTCTGCCCGTCCTTCTAGCAACAAGAAGCTTTCTCTGTGGCAACGCACTCTCTTGTGCCTCAACGTTGCTATCCACAAGGAGAACTACTCTGCCTATGAAGAGAGAAGGGATATCATTCACAATCAGCAGGTTCTTTCTCGCGAGGTTCAGCTTCTTCAGGATCCCTCCCTTCAGCTCTCTCCAGTTCCTGCTCCTAAGTACATTCCGTATGAGAGGTGGCAAGATGACAACGGCGTCGATTGGGCTGAAGTGGAGGCTCTCTCCAAGGTTGGAAGTGACGAGGAGTTCTTCGGGAGCGATGAGGATGACGAAGACGCTGCTGATGATGATGAGGACGAGTTCGATGATGAGTGATCTTCGTTTGGGGATTAGCATCGCTCTTCTCCCTTTTTGGTGTCTCGATGCCAAAGGGGGAGAAGTAGTTCTATTAGGATTTGCTTGGGTTGGTTTGGGGGTTGGTTTGGGCTGTTTATTTGCCTTAATTGCTTTGTGAACTTATTTGCTTCGTGAACTGTTCATGGTTTATTTGTGTGGAACTTTGGTTCCATTTTTGTAATAAACTAGTCGTACTCTACTTTGTGCTCCTCGTTTGATATTGTGTTCCTCGTGCAAATTGTTCTTATTGTCTTGTTTATACCTTGCACTTGTCTAGGGGGAGCACTTGCTCTTGCTCTCTATTGCAAATCCGTGTATTGTCATCAAACACCAAAAAGGGGGAGATTGAAAGGACATATTCATTGCCTTCTGTTTTTGGGTGTTTGATCACAATACAAGGAATTTAACCTTGTGCTGAGCTATGCAGGAATTCTACAGGTTTTGCACAAGACTGATGGTGAAGAAGTGTGGGAATGGGGACTGCTGTAGAAAGGCTCGAAATCACCCAAAGGAGAGAAATCTGCAGGGCCGGAAATTCTGTTTCAGGGCCGGAAATTCCGCCCCATGGCCGGAATTTCCGCCCCTGGACAAAATTTCCGGGGGCCGGAAATTTCATAATTTCTGGCCCTTCGAAATATGGCTAAGTCCCTTACGAAGCCGGGTGGTGCACCGTGCAGTAAGGGGGCCGGAAATTCTGGATTGGCAGAATTTCCGGGGGCCGGAAATTTCAGAATTTCCGGCCCCCCGAAATTTCGGCTAAGTCTTCTCCTAAAGGCCGTGGTGCATCTTGCAGATAAGGGCCGGAAATTCTGGTAACACAGAATTTCCGGGGGCCGGAATTTCCGCCCCTAGGCCGGAATTTCCGCCCCCCCCCCCGTGATTTTTCACTAAGTCCTTATCTCAAGTTGTGGTGCGACTTTCAGGAGAGGGCCGGAATTTCTGGCCGGAAATTCCATTTTGGAATTTCCGGGGGGCCGGAATTTCCGCCCCCAGGCCGGAATTTCCGCCCTTCCCGGACCCCGGAATTTCCGCCCCAGGGCCGGAATTTCCGGGGTAAGTTTTCTCCAACGGCCACATTTCGAGCCAGCCTATAAATAGTTGTCCCCTACCTCAGATCTGGCCACCTCGTCCACACTCTCTCTCCTCCATTGGTGCTGAGCTTCATCTTCGTAGATCTCCTTCCCTAGCCAACCAAATCCTCCAAGACTTGGTAGATTGGGAGAGGATCCATAGATCTACAACCTCACCGAAGTACTTAGTGATTGCTTCACCCCTCCTCCGTGGACCTTGCCTTAGGCAAGAGAGGTCACCTCAAAGCTTCCTCCGTGTAAAAGCTTTGTGGTTGTTCTTGTTGGGAGCCTCCAATTGAGTTGTGGAGTTGTGCCCCAACCTCCGTGTAAGGGTTTCGGTCGGTACCCCCACTACCACCGCTTAGTGGAAACGAGTTAGCCTCCGTGGCTTGCTCACCGGAGAACAAGGTGAGCCTCCGTGGCGTTTGGTGGACTCCGTGTCGCCACACCTCTCCAACGTAGACGTACTTCCCCTCAAAAGGAAGGAACTACGGGAATACATCCTTGTGTCTCCGGCTTCCACTTTACGGTTCTTTCTTACCCTTACTCGCATCGGTTTTACTCGTTTCACTCTTGTTCTCTTGCTTGCTTGTCACATAGGAAATTCACCTAGTTGCACATCTAGAGAATTTCGTTTGTGTCAAGCCTTAAAATTGAAAAAGGTAAAATTTTGTGTAGCGCCTATTCACCCCCCCTCTAGACGCCCGTGAGATCCCTTTCACAGCTGTTTGGAGAGGCCTCGGGGCTCAAGGTGAACTACAGAAAGTCCACCGCTATGCTAATCAGGGGAGATGAGGAGGATGGGGAGAGGGTTAGCTCGATACTTCGCTGCAATCTAGCCCCTTTCCCCATCAAGTACTTGGGCCTTCAGTTGGCCCTGCGCCCGCTGACTAAGGCCAAATGGCAGCCAGTTCTGGACAAGGCGATCAACATCATCCCAGCTTGGCAATTTGGGTGGATTCAGAGACCAGGAAGGATAACGCTGATTAAAGCTGTGATCGCCGCGAGGACCATCCACCAGCTTCTGGTTGCGGAAGCCCCGGCGTGGCTTCTTGAGGAAGTTGTCAAAATGCAGAGAGCATTCTTCTGGGCTGGGGACAAGGAGGTCTCTGCGGGAAAGTGTCTGGTGTCTTGGGAAATGGTCTGTAAGCCCACTGAGTTTGGTGGGTTGGGGGTCAAGAACCTGAAGCTTCAGGGTTTAGCGTTACGAGTGAGATGGGAATGGCTTTGCAGGATGGATCCGAGTAAACCTTGGACTGGGCTCCCGATGATGAGGGACACACATGCGGAGGAACTCTTGTATAGCTTGGCGGTGATCAAGGTTGGCGATGGGAGGAGGACATTCTTTTGGCTAGATCGCTCGGTGGACGGGCGGAGAGTGGTTGAGATTGCCCCAATCTTGGTGGCGGCAGTGAGTACTCGCAAGAAGCGGAGTCGGACAGTTGCGGAGGGCCTGATCGACAACGGGTGGATGTTGGACGTGCAAGGGGAACTGTCGGAGGAGGGGTACAGGCAGTGGGTAGATCTCTGGATGGTTTTAGCCAGAATACAGAGGGAGGAGACCACACAGGATGTATTCACCTGGACAGGGGCGGCGTCGGGGAAGTACACTGCCCGGGATACTTACAGGATGCTCTGTCAGGGGGGAATTCGCTCGGTGGTGGCGAAACCTATCTGGCGTTCATATGCGCCGCCCAAGTGCAAGCTATTCGGTTGGCTTGCCACCAAATATAGACTCTGGACGTCTGACAGGCGCGCCCGACATGGGCTTCAGGACGATACTGTGGCATGTTTTACGTGCCTGCAAGAGGAGGATACGGTGGATCATATTTTGGCCCAATGCGTTTATGCGAGGGAAGTGTGGATGAGATGCCTGCATACGGTAGGGTTGGAAATTGTCGAGCCAGAGTCTACCATTAGCTTTCAGAGTTGGTGGCTTCGAGCGAGAGGGTTGGTTCATAGATTGGATCGGCGGGAGTTCGACACTTTGGTCATCCTCGTGGCTTGGAGATTGTGGAAACAGAGGAATGCATGGGTGTTCGGGAACATCCGGGAGCAGTTTAGCCCTATAGAGTTAGTGCACTGTATCAAAGAGGATTTCGAGCTTTGGAAGATAGCACGACAAGGAGGGAGGCTTAACATGCCGCGAGAGTAGGCTTAGGAGGTAGGTGTGTGTGGGGTGTGGCCGAGACCCATGTTCGCAGGGGTCTTGGTGTCTTGTAAATTGTGATTCTTCTCCTTCTATAAAAATATGGCACGCCTTTGGCGTACTCTAAAAAAAAAGATAGTGCTGTTGCTGCCTATGAGCTGAAGCTCAAACAGTACTCTGATGATCTCGAGACCTATCGGCTGGATCTGGCCGCCTATACTCAGTGGATGGATGAGGATGCTCGTGCTGCTGCTGTGCTCACTTCCAGCGTTCTGCCCCAGTATGCTTCTCAGTTCATGGGTCTTCCTACTGTTGCTGCTCAGTGGGCTCATCTCCGTCAGCGCTATCAGCCGTCTGGGGATGCTCTTTACCTGTCTGTGGTTCGCCAGGAGCATGCTCTTCAGCAGGGTGATTCCACTATTGATGAGTTCTATACTCAGAGTGCTGCTATCTGGCGTCAGCTTGACTCTCTTTGTACTGCTGTTTGTGGCACATGCCCGTGCTGCCAGACCGTGCGCTCGGATTTGGAGTTTCAGCGCGTCTATGAGTTCCTGTCTCGGCTTCGCAAGGAGTTTGAGCCCCGCCGTGCTCAGCTGCTTGCCCGTGGTCGTGTTCCGCTCTCTGAGGTGTTGTCTGAGCTTCGGGCTGAGGAGACTCGTCTCCGTTGTGCTAGTCTTCTTGAGGTTCTGTCTGTGCTTGCTGCTCGTGGTCCTCCTCTGCCGTATGCCCCCTCGACTCAGCCGCGGTCTTCAGTGCCGCCGATACCCACTCCTCCGGGTCAGGGCCAGATTCAGCACCAGCAGCACCATGGTCAGGGTCGTCGTCCTCCTCGCCACTGCACCTACTGCAACAAGGATGGCCACACTTGGTCCTCCTGTTATACGAGGGATCCCAGTTTGCGTCAGCAGTCCCAGGCTCGTGTGCAGTCTGGCTCTTCAGGATCTTCTGCCGTTGCCCTCTCTGATCAGGACATTATCAGGAGTCTTCGTGGTCTGCTCGCTGCTCCAGGCTCTTCTTCGATGGGCACTGCTGGTTCTGTGACTAGTCCTCCTGGCACTGCGCGACCACCACCTTATACACAGTCAGGTATGTCCCCGTGGTATCTGGATTCTGGAGCTTCTTTTCATATGACCTCTGATTCTTCTCTTCTGTCCGCTATTCACTCTCTCATTTCGCCTGTCCGTGTTCTCATGGCTGATGGTACCTCTCTTCCTGTCTCTAGTCGGGGCACTCTTTCTACTTCTTCTTTTTCTGTTCCTGATATTTCTCATGTTCCTTGTCTTAAGATAAACCTGTTCTCTGCTAGTCAGCTCACTGACTCTGGTTGTCGCGTCATTCTTGACGCTGATTCTTGTGCTATTCAGGATTGTCGCACACAGGCCCTGGTTGGAGCTGGCCCTCACAGCCGTGACACTCCAGGGCTTTGGGAGTTAGACTGGCTTCGTGTTCCTTCCGTTGCCACTTCACCTGCCAGTTATCCTGCGGTTGTTTCCTCCGCCACCAGCTCTTTTCAGCAGTGGCATCATCGTCTTGGTCACCTTTGTGGCTCTCGTCTGTCGTCATTAGTTCATCGTGGTCTTCTGGGGTCTGTCTCAGGAGATGTGTCTTTAAATTGTCAGGGCTGTAGGTTAGGCAAACAGATTCAGCTACCCTATCCTACTAGTGCATATGTATCTCAGCGACCTTTTGATTTGGTTCATTCAGATGTTTGGGGTCCGGCTCCTTTCCCTTCGAAAGGGGGTCATCGATACTATATTTTATTCATAGATGATTTTTCCCAGTACACTTGGTTGTATTTTATGCGCTCTCGTAGCGAGGTGCTCTCCATATATCAGCGTTTTGCGGCCATGGTCTGCACTCAGTATTCTACACCCATTCGTGTGTTTCGTGCTGACTCTGCTGGTGAGTATATCTCCCAGCTGTTGCGTGGTGTTCTTGCTGAGCAGGGCACTCTCGCTCAGTTCTCCTGTCCCGGTGCACATGCCCAGAATGGCGTTGCTGAGCGTAAGCATCGTCATCTTCTTGAGACCACCCGTTCCATGATGATTGCGTCTTCCCTACCGTCGCATTTCTGGGCTGAGGCTGTTGCTACATCGGCTTACCTCATTAACATTCAGCCCTCTGCCGCTCTGCAGGGTGGTATACCTCTCGAGCGTCTATCTGGTCATTCTCCAGACTACTCGATGCTTCGCTTGTTTGGTTGTGTTTGCTATGTTCTCCTTCCCCCTTGCGAACGCACCAAATTGACCGCTCAGTCTGTTGAGTGTATTTTTCTTGGATACAGTGATGAGCATAAGGGCTATCGCTGTTGGGACCCCGTTGGTCGTCGGATGCGCATCTCTCGTGATGTCACTTTTGATGAGACGCGTCCTTTCTATCCTCGTCCCATCGCAGGTACCTACCCGGTGGAAGATATATCTTTTCTTCTCTTTCCTGCCACACCTCCTTCTGCTCCTATTGCTTCTTCTTCAGGACCCACTCTCGCTGATGTCTCTTCTTCGATACCGTCGTCCTCTGCTCCGCCTAGTTCCCCTAGTTCTCCTTGTTCTCTGGTTTTGGATCCTTCCTCTGCTATTCCTTCTTCCTCTTCTTCTGATGAGTCATCTTCCGCTGATGAGCTTCCCTCTACTCGTCCTGTTCGTCAGCGTCATGCCCCAGACCGTTACTCTCCTAGTCAGTACGGTCTTTCTGTTGCCTCCGAGCCAACTTCTTATCGGGATGCTGAGCGTCATCCTGAATGGCAGCTTGCCATGGCTGAGGAGATTGCTGCGCTTGAGCGCACTGGCACCTGGGATCTTGTTTCTCTCCCTCCCGGTGTTCGTCCCATCATGTGTAAGTGGGTCTATAAAATTAAGACCCGCTCTGATGGATCTCTTGAGCGCTATAAAGCGCATCTTGTGGCTCATGGCTTTCAGCAGGAGCACGGCCGTGACTATGATGAGACTTTTGCCCCTATGGCTCATATGACCACTGTGCGCACTCTTCTTGTTGTCGCTTCTGTTCGACACTGGTCTGTGTCTCAGCTTGATGTTCAGAACGCATTCCTCAATGGAGAGTTGCGTGAGGAGGTTTACATGCAACCTCCTCCTGGGTATTCTATTCCCGATGGGATGGTTTGTCGTCTTCGGCGTTCTCTTTATGGCCTGAAACAGGCCCCTCGTGCCTGGTTTGAGTGCTTTGCCTCTGTGGTGACTGCTGCTGGTTTCTCTCCCAGCGCTCATGATCCAGCGCTGTTTGTTCACACTTCTCCTCATGGACGCACTCTTCTCCTTCTCTATGTTGATGATATGATCATTACTGGTGATGATCCTGAGTATATTGCCTTTGTTAAGGCTCGTCTTCGTGATCAGTTTCTTATGACTGATCTTGGTCCTCTCCGCTACTTTCTTGGGATTGAGGTTTCCTCCACTTCTGATGGCTTTTCTATCTCCCAGGAAAAGTATATTCAGGATCTTCTTGCTCGTGCTGCTCTTGGGGATGAGCGCACTGTTGAGACTCCTATGGAGCTTAATGTTAAGCTTCGTCCTACTGATGGTGATCCTCTTCCTGACCCGACGCATTATCGCCATCTTGTTGGGAGTCTTGTTTATCTTGCTGTCACTTGTCCTGATATATCTTATCCTGTTCATATTCTGAGTCAGTTTGTTTCCGCTCCTACCACTGTTCACTATAGTCATCTCCTCCGTGTTCTTCGCTATCTGCGTGGCACGATCACTCGTTGCCTTTTCTTTCCTTGTTCCAGCTCCCTCCACCTCCAGTGCTACTCGGATGCTATGTGGGCGAGTGATCCTATGGATCGTCGTTCACTTTCTGCTTACTGTGTGTTCCTTGGTGGTTCGCTCATTGCTTGGAAGACGAAGAAACAGACAGTGGTTTCCCGTTCGAGTGTTGAGGCTGAGTTGCGAGCTATGGCCTTGTTGACTGCTGAGGTGACCTAGTTACGGTGGTTGCTTGCGGATTTTGGGGTCTCTGTTACGACACCCAGTCCAGTTTTGTCTGACAGTACAGGTGCTATCAGTATTGCACGTGATCCGGTAAAGCATGAGCTTACCAAGCATATTGGTGTTGATGCTTTTTACACACGTGCTCAGGTGCAGGCTCAGGTTATTGCGCTTCAGTATGTGCCTTCAGAGTTATAGTTGGCAGATTTTTTTACAAAGGCACAGACTAGAGCACAGCATGATTTCTTACTCTCCAAACTCAGTGTTGTGGATCCACCATGAGTTTGAGGGGGGTGTTAGATGTATATATTTGTATATTGTATTTCCCCACTTGTTAGGGGGTTTTCCTGCATATTTACACACCTATACATGTACTATATATGTGGCCTTTGGCCCCTATGGAATACAACTAGTCTATTCCTAACAGTAATAACTTCCAAGACTCAAATAAAAGAAAAATTACTGAAAAGAAAACATTGGGTTATCTCCCAAGAGTGCTTTTCTTTAACGCCTTTGAGCTAGGCACAGAAAGTGCAAATCAAGTATTTTCAAATGAGGCATTAAGATCAATTGCAAAAGTCTTTTCAACAAGGCATTGTATTGTATCCAAATGAATTTTTGAAGATCCCTTGTGAACACTCTTTGGTTCACTCGTTTCATCAAAAAGATTTTCAGGACAAATTCAATCAAAATTCTTTTTCAAAGCTTCATGCAATCCTAAGAGTTTGCAAGGTATTGGTACTTTGATTTCTTCATTGTTTGTACCAACAACCTCTACACGTGAGCCAAGCATATTAAAACGCTCAAAAACTTTCCTAGCTTCAATAACAACATCTCTAAATTCTCTACGCAAAGTCTCCAAAATAAAATCTTTCTTTTCGGAGTCTTCGATATCATGAAGCTTAAGAAACATTTGTTGCATAAAAGGATTAAGGTTAACAAACCTAGCCTCCAACATGTGAACTAAATAAGCAGCAGCAACTTCATAACTAGGAGTAAGCTCAGCTAAAGATCTATCCTCAACATCTTTATGCATACTAACATGATTAAAGAACTCCTCGATGTTACCTTTCCCAATTATAGAACCACTACCTACTGAGAGGTCCTCCAAAGCATACTTAGGGAAGAACATAATGAACTAAAAGTAAAAGTAACGGAATGCAAACTATCAAATGAACTATTTTTTTGTATTTTTGATAAAACGATGCAAGCAAAAATAAAATAAAGCAAAACAAATAACAAAGTAAAAGATTGAGCGTGAGAGACTCCCCTTGCAGAAATCTTCTTTATCCCCGACAACGGCGTCAGAAAAATGCTTGATAGTGCGTGTTAAGCACCAGTTGGGAACCCCAAGAGGAAGGTCTGAGGAGCACAGCAACAAGTTTCCCTTAGTTGTGAAACCAAGGTTTAATCGGACCAGTAGGAGAAAGCCAAACTTCAGAAGGTTGATGCTTGCTAGCTTTGCGACACTCCGGACAAAGGCGCCAGACAACTGCTTGTCGGCGTGTAGCTTTTCACCAGCAGCAACGTGGAACCTGCACACAACACAACCAAGAACTTTGCCCCAACTTACGATGAGGTTGTCAATCTCACCGGTTTACTGTAAACAAAGGATTGAGCGTATCGAGTGGTAAAAGGTAATAATATGCAAGAATGAAATAAGCGAGTAAAATAGTAAACAGTAATAGCAATGTAAAGGAAATTGGACCGGGGTCCACAGTTCACTAGTGGTGTCTCTCCATAAGATAAATAACAATATGCTGGGTAAACAAATTACAGTTGGGCAATTGATAGAATAAAGATAGCGTACATATGTCATGAGGATCACTATGAGATTCACTCTGGGCATTACGACAAAATACATAGACCGTAATCCAACTGCATCTATGACAAATAATCCACCCTTCGGATGTCGTCCGAGCAACCATCAGTTATTAAGTTGTGAACAACGGATAACTGCATTAAGCAAAGTGCATAAAGTAAACAAAGCAAATGTCCTTGGACACAAGAATGTTGACCTTAGAGGTTTCTGTCACTCCCCCAGATTACTAGAGTCATGAACCCAACTATCAAGCATAAATACTCCCTCTTGGAGTCACTAGCATCTACTCGGCAAAGATATCTACTAGCAACAGAGAGCATGCAAGATCATAAAAAACATAGAGATAACATAAAGATAATATTCAGCACATCAACTTGACATAGTACTAATACTCATCGGATCCCAACAAACACAACATATAGAATTACACAAAGATGATCTTGATCATGATAGGCAGCTCACAAGATCTAAATATGAAGCACATGGTGGAGGAGACGACCATCTAGCTACTGCTATGGACCCATAGTCCAAGGTAGACTACTCACACATCACTCCGGAGGTGACCATGGTGATGAAGAAGGCCTTCGGCGATGATTCCCTTCTCTGGTAGGGTGCCGGGAAGAGCTTCTAGACCCTCCTGATCTCGTGTCGTTGACGGCAGTGGCTTGCAGTATGTTTCGAGGAAAATTGATCGGGTCTTTAGGTTTTTCCCATCGAGGGGAATATATAGGCGGAAGGGCGGCATCATGAGGTGGACTAGCTGGTCTCACCCCCTGGTGGCGCGATGAAGTGTAATAGGTTAGTTCCGGAAAATGCATAAAAATGCCACGAAGTGTAAGAAAACACAAAGCAAATGGTGTATAAACAAGCATGGAGGATCAAAAATTATAGATACGTTTGAGACGTATCATCGGGAAAAATAGGAACTTTGGCTTTTGTTTTGTCCAATTCTGAGAATATTTCCTGTGTAGCTTTTCTGAAACACAAAAACAACAAAAAATAGGGAACTGACACTATGGCATCTCGTTAGTAGCTTAGTTCTGGAAATGCATAAAAATGCCACGAAGTGTAACAAAACACAAAGAAAATGGTATATAAACAAGAATGGAGCATCAAAAATTATAGATTCATTTGAGACATATCAATATGCTCCTCTCGGTATTACTTCTGTAACTTTTTAAGGTCCTAGCCATGGTGATTCTAACTTCCCATGACCGTCCTGTTTTAGTCGTAACATGAGATATCCCACCTCGAAAGAACAAGGACATACGCGAGTAGTATGGTAGTTTCTCAGGTTCTGCTGATACTATGTGGCTCTGGCCAACGCAACGTCTCTTGCTTCATCTATTCCATAAACATCATTCTAAAGTGCTTCATTGGAGGTGCTTTCATCATATGTCCCAATTCTGCGCCATGGACCAGTAAGAAAGGTGTTTCTTGAGTTGCTGCATTAGGAGTGGTTTTAAGACTCCAAAGCACAGAGGGTAACTCATCTACCCAAGCATGTTTAGCTTTCTCGAGGGGCGCCAATATCCTCTTCTTTATACCATTGCATATTAGTCCATTTACTTTTTTGACTTGTCCGTTCGTCTTTGGATGTGATACCGATGCAAACCTCAATTTGATGCCCATGCTCTCGCAATAATTTTTTTAAACTCTTTGGACGTAAAATTCGTCCCATTATCTGTGATGATACTGTGTGGTTCCCCCAAAGCGGAATATTATTGACTTGATGAAATTGGTTGCTGCTATGGAATCTTATATGGTTACTGGGGCTGCTTCTACCCACTTGGTGAACTTATCAACTGCCACCAGCATGTAAACGTGCCCTCCTGGCCATGACTTATGCAACTTTCCCAACATATCTAAACCCCATTGCGCAAACGGCCAAGGTAGCGGTATTGGCTGGAGTTCTGCTGCTGGTGCGTGGGGCCTAGAAGCAAATCGCTGGCAAGCCTCACATCTCCGGACGATGTCCTTTGCATCTTCTATTGTTGTTAACCAGTAAAATCCCGCGCGAAAAGCTTTGGCCGCTATGCTATGTTGCTGCCATGATGACCGCAGACTCCTGCATGGATATCCTTTAGTATGACTTGCCCTTCTTGAGGGGTGATGCGGCACGGTGTGTTGATGTAAATCACCGTCCAGTTGGGAACCCCAAGAGGAAGGTATGATGAGCACAGCAGCAAGCTTTTCCCTTAGTAAGAAACCAAGGTTTGTCGAATCCAGGAAAAAGCCAAACTCCAGAAGGTGATGCTTGCTAGCTTTGCGACAGCTCCGGACAATTTATAAGGTGCCTCGTCCAGTGCTATGCTTTGCCAGCTGCAATGCGGAACCTGCACACAACACAACCAAATACTTTGCTCCCAACTTACGATGAGGTTGTCAATCTCACCGGTTTGCTGTAAACAAAGGAATGAGCATATCGAGTGGAAAGCAATAGTAGTATGCGAGAAAATAAACAATGCGAGTAAAGTAAAAAGGTGATAGCAACATAAAGGAAATAGGACCGGGGTCCATAGTTCACTAGTGGTGTCTCTCCATAAGATAAATAACACATGCTGGGTAAACAAATAATAGTTGGTCAATTGATAGAATAAAGATAACGTGATATGTCGAGAGGATCAGTATGAGATTTACTCTGGGCATTACAACAACATACATAGACCGCCATCCAACTGCATCTATGACTAATAATCCACTCGCGGGGAATCAATCCGAGGACCCCTTGAGTATTAAGTTGCGAACAACAGATAACTGCATTAAGCAAAGTGTGTAATGTAAACAAAGCATATGCCCTTGTACATAAGAATGTTGTTTTCTCCCTAGTGGCAACAGCACATCTACAACCTTAGAGGTTTATGTCACTCCCCCAGATTAAATAGAGGCATGAACCCAACTATCGAGCATAAATCCCCTCTCTTGGAGTCACTAGTATCTACTCGGCCAAGATAGCTACTAACAATGGAGAGCATGCAAGATCATAAACAACATAGAGATAACATAAGATAATATTCAGCACATCAACTCAATCATAATACCAATATTCATCGGATCCCAACAAACACAACATGTAGAATTACATAACGGTGATCTCGATCATGTAAGGCAGCTCACGAGATCTAAACATGAAGGACATGGTGGAGAAGACAACCATCTAGCTACTGCTATGGACCCATAGTCCAAGGTAGACTACTCACTCATCGCGCCGGAGGCAAGCATGGCGATGAAGAAGACCTCCGGTGGCGATTCCCCTCTCCGGCAGGGTGCCGGGAAGAGCTTTCGGACCCTCCCGATCTCCGGTCGACGACGGCAGCGGATCGCGATGTGTTTCTGAAAAATTGATCGGGTATTTAGGTTTTTCCCGTCGGGGGGTCTTTATAGGCGAAGGGGCAGCGTCAGAAGTGGACCAGGTGGGGCTCACCATAGGGCGGCGTGGCTAGGCCCTGGGTCGCGCCCCCTGGTGGTGACACCACCTCCTGGCTCTGTTCCGTCTCCTCTTCGGTGTTCTGGAAGCTTCGTTAAATATCTGGATGTTCAGCTTTTGATTCGTCCAATTCCGAGAATATTTCCTGTGTAACTTTTCTAAAACACAAAAATAGCAGAAAACAGGGAACTGGCACTATGGCATCTTGTTAATAGGTTAGTTCCGGAAAATGCATAAAAATGCCACGAAGTGTAACAAAACACTAAGCAAATAGTGTAAAAACAAGCATGGAGCATCAAAAGTTATAGATACGTTTGAGACGTATCAGCATCCCCAAGCTTAACTCCTACTCGTCCTCGAGTAGGTAAGTGATAACAAAAGAAATAATTTTTGAGGTGACATGCACCTACACAATCTTGACCATATATGTAAGCGTTGTGCGCCGAGATCAAAAGAACTTAAAACATGGGCATGAAAGATATAATCTTGATAGAAGAAACTTAGCAACCATGTTATAACATGAGAAAGAACACAAATGAAAGATCATGAAAATGAAACAATGAAAGTCAAACGTGTGTTCAAATCATAAGGAAAAATATACAAATTGTTTTCAGCTTGTCCTTCATGGAATAGCAAAACATAAATGCATAGGACACCTTCAAGTTTAAGAGGGCGACTAGATACAAATAATTTAGGGATTTCTATTTTCGTGCCCTCAGGTCCTTAGTTGTACTTAGTTTTCCCTAGCTCCTTAGTTTTTCCTTAGTTTTCCCCAAGCCCTTGTCTGAAACCCTCAGAAGGAGCTCGGACGGGAGGATTTCCGTTTAGTTGACCTTTCTGTGCTGACGTGTGGGGCCGCGTCGTCTGGGGCCGCGTCGCGTGGGGCTGGTAGAAAGGGACCGCGTGGGACAGGACGAGACCGCGTTTGGTTGTACGTGAGAGCTCGGTTCTGTCTCTCTCGGGCCAAATTGGTATTTTTTAGAGCGCCTTTTCAGAGCGCCTTTTTCTCCTCTCTCTCTGTAACAGTTCTCTCTCTTTTCACCAAATTAGTATCAAATCTAGAGAAGCTTCTATTTCTGTCTTTCTTCAATGATTGTTGCCTTTTGGCCCTTATTTTTTGCCCAATATGGTAACAAATCTAGTAGCAAATCTAGAAGCTAGTATAGGATAAATTCACAGCAGCATAATAAATCTAGAAAACTAAATATAATACATAAACTGTATACAGCAGCCAGAAGTAGCCAATAACGATGTTAATATTCACGACAAACTAAGCTGAAAATAATACAAGACGCAATATATGCCCAACATGAAGATTAGGATACCCCAGGATGAATGAATCTGTTCTTCATTCATCATATATATGTTCGTCACTCCATTTTCTGGTCTGAAAGAAATATTCATTGAACTCCTTCCGTCTGCAGTGTGCAGCCAATACATCCTCCAAACGGTATGGCCTTTGTTCATTTTTCAGACCGTACTTTCCTAATCTATCCACACGTAGTGGCCACTCATCCCAGGCGTTCATATCATCAAAGTACTCTCTGATATAGCCCAAATCCACGTAGTAGATGCAGCCAGGTTGAAGTGTCAGGTGCACTCTGCTATCGACGGAGATACACCGGATATGATGGATGAAGAAGGCACGACTGCCAATGTTACTGACGGCATGGAGAGAGCGGCTCTCAGTGTCCACACGGTATACCAATATTTGACCTTCATCCAAACGACCGCCCAACAACACAAGCAGCAGGTCACCATCCGACTTCACAAGGTAGAACTTGTCATTTCCAAGTTCTGGAAATGAAAATAGTGTCTCCATGTTGACAGTGCTCGCGCCCTGTTCCAACTGGACATTGTTGGTGCACACTAATGTTCCGAACTCGAAATTGTTCATAGCTAGTGCATAGAATTCACCATTGAACGTGGTAATGCAACGCATAGAATGGTGCTGGATCGAAAATCTTTCTTCTCCCCAATCTTCATCTATACCCTTAGTTGGAGTGCTCTCATCGACCCAAGCAATTTCCGCCGGGTAATATGTGGAAACGAAGAGCATAGTCGGGGACTTCATTACAGCGACTGACTCTAGAATAACAGATGGCATCTGCGCCTCAAACATAGTGTTCGATGTCTTTGTGAGTGGGTTCAGAAGCCGTATCTTGTGCGGCTGGTTCTTCTGGGCAAGCACGATGATGCCACGGCAAAAGCCGATGAAGTAGTATCTAAAATATATTGATGAAGATAACATTCAGCACTAAGATGTTTACGATTGAAAATAAAAATAGATTAACTCTATAGATATGGAGGAATTTGAACCTTGCATGAACTTCCGTTAGATCGATGGTGAAGTAGCGGGATGTGCGGAGGTGGAGGAAGGAGAACTCAGCGACGCGTGAAAGGGCGTGTTCTACCATGATCCATTTGTGCAGGTGCATGTCGGGCTCAAGTAAATCTGAGCGCCAATTTGTATAAACTTGCCTCAAAGCAGAGTAGGTGTCCATGTACTCCTCGTTCGCCAGTAAGCAGGCGCCGATCTTGTGAAATGGTCCGTCAGCCCTGAGAGAGGCCCAGTTCACGGAGGCGCCGCGCTTGGATGCGCCGCCCTCGGAGGCGACGGGCTCAGCGGCGACGGCCTCGGATGCGACGGGCTCGGATGCGACGGGCTCAGAGGGGATGGGCTCGGAGGCGACGGGCTCGGGGGCGATGGCCGCCGGCGCATTCTTCTTCTCCATCGCCGGCAGGGGAGCACGCGTAGGGCGGTTGGGGTTTTTTGGAGAAGGTGATGGGACGTGAGAGGCGTGGTTGCGTGCGTGAGTTATAATGAGACTGTGTGCAGAGGGAGGGAGAGAGGGGCTCTGTACTGGCAATGTGACGGTTCATCTCAGCAGTTGATGTTTGGTCTCAACACGCGCACCGCGCGCCTAACTGCTGCGCACCGCGACACGCGTCCGTGGTACTGCACGTCTGCACCGTTACGTGTACTCAGTTCTACCCTCGAGTCTTACACTGGAAAAATATCTGTACTCAGTTTTCCCCTCGAGTACTAATACTGGCTAGTGCAATATACTCAGTTTTACCCTCAAGTGGCTGGTCAACAGAGAGTCAACAAATGGGATTAAGCTATCTAATTGAGTCATTTCATGCGCAAAAAAATTCAAAAAATTGAGTCATAGTGCCTCCTACTCACGGAGTCTTGTTACGCGACCTGCCACGTAGACAATCATATATAAATCAAGTTTTAACACAAATGGCCACTTCTCAAATCACTAGTAGCTATGAAGGTTCATGGCTTTCCACTCAAACCCCTTCTTAAAACATCTATACCCAAAACATAGTTTATCTGAATGAGGCCATAATTTTTACACTCATGTATATTTGAATTGCTAATACTTTGAGGTAGGCCAACCTGGGTTTCATTGTACAAAACATGTGTTTTTCTTTTTCTAAATCTCTTATTTGAATTCCTTAGCCTGTTTACTATTTACTTGCCCTTGTATCCTTGATACTACTCAGTTTTACCCTCTCCCTTCTCACAGAAGCCCAAACTTGGCCTGATTGGTCGAGCTGTTGTCACACGGATCGTGCCCACCTACCGTCGATCCTATGATCTAACGGGCAGGATCATGCCACCCTCTCTCTATCTGTCAGTGGCAAACTACTACCCCTCTATGTATGCTAAATAACGAGTTTGCCACCGGATTTAACAAATTTGGTAATCACGAATTTCTTGTAGGCATTACTTTTCACGGCAAAATGATAAACTATCACGAATTTCCATTTCTTTTAGGCATTACTTTTCACGGTAAAATGATAAACTATCACGAATTTGCATTTCTTTTAGGCATTAGTTTTCACGGTAAAATGATAAACTATCACAAATTTCCATTTCTTGTAGGCATTACTTTTCACGGTAAAATGATAAACTATCATGAATTTCTATTTCTTTTAGGCATTACTTTTTACGGTAAAATGATAAACTATCACGAATTTCCATTTCTTTTACGCATTACTTTTCACGGTAAAATGATAAACTATCACGAATTTCCATTTCTTGTAGGCATTACTTTTCACGGTAAAATGATAAACTGTCACGAATTTCCATTTCTTGTAGGCATTACTTTTCACGGTAAAATGATAAACTATCATGAATTTCCATTTCTTTTAGGCATTACTTTTTTGTTGAGATATAAACCACCCCCACAACGGTCATCTCCTCCTTAATTTATTGTGTAAACCTCACAACGGTCATCTCGACCTTAATTTATGGTGTAAACCCCACAACGGTCATCTCTCCCTTATAAACCCCCACAACGGCCATCCCTCATGTCAATAGGTTCTGCCTCTCTCTTCTTTGTTTCTGCCTCTCTCTTCTTCGTTCACATACTATTGATCCATTGCCATGGCTTCCATGTCTCGGACGCCGACCGGAAGGGGAAGAGGAAGGGGAAGGGGAAGGGGAAGGGGCGGCCGGGGTGGTGGATCATCATCATTGCCACCACCACCATCAATACTGCCATTGATCATAGAGGAGTTCTTCATCGCCATCTATGAAGACCCTTTGGCCAAGAAGGTACGTACGTGTTCCCACATATATGATGCATGTGATTAATTGTGTGCATGTTCTAAAAAACCTTTAATTTCAAACGATCGGCGCTCGATCTCTTTGCAGGCACTCCCACAAAAGTTTGCAGACTATCTTGACGGCCAGGAGCACGCAAAGGTGTATCTGCGAGCAGCTGACTGCGGTCCTCGTCTCTGGACCGTGGAGGTCCTATTTGACGGACAAGGCCAGATGTACCTCGACAAGGGCTGGGAGATTTTTGCCATCGTGCATGGTGTGGATTTCGGCTGCTTCCTACACTTCAAATATGAAGGCGATTATGTGCTCACAGTGAAGGTGTTCGACGGAACAACATGCAGGAAGTACTACTACACGGACAACGAAGATATTGACGATGAAAGCGACGACGATGTGAAGCCATGCATCTAAGGGGATTATGACCAAGAATATATATGTAGCTTCATATGCATTGATTTAGAGATCTAGCTATTTTCTATATATTATGCATGTAAAAATAATAGGGAATCGCAATTTCCACCATGATTCAAGCACCACAGCCTCCAAACAATGCCGATGCCGATATCGGCATGGTCAGAACGGCTATGCATGCTCGCCGCCACTGCTAGGTCACCGTCGGGATGCACCCTCAATCCCGTCCCCTCATTCAATCACTGACACACCAGAGATACCGCTGAGGCCAATGACGAACGTACATACTGATGCCAATGCTGAACATGCACTCCGCTGTGGGCATGGCCACGCTGCCCCGCTATGCTGGACGCCACAGATCACCGCGAGGTCCTTCCCTTCGCCACCACACTCCCCTAGCACCCATCTATACACGCCAGAAAGGAGAGACACTAGTTTTCTCTACATTGCTCGCGTTTGTGTCCGACACCGTCAGTCAAAGTGTTGAGGTTGTCGTCGATGTCCTCGACCATTTCTTCTCTTCTTTGCATGGTTAAACGTGTCTAGTTCATATCTATCTAATGCGTCTGGTCTCGCCTCATGCAGTTCTTTGTGGACGTCGATCTCATCTCGGCACCCCGCAGGCCACCTCCTCCGTGCCATCGCTGTAGAGCTCTGTTTAAAAATCTAATCCTACCCGTGTATTGTCCCTTGTATCAGCGTCATGGCCCCACTTGTCATTCGATATACCAAAGCCCCACTCGTCCGCGTTTTGGTCAGGGATACAGCGATGCTTACGGTCAAACAAAGATGGATGGTCTGAAGTGTCTTTGCGGGCTCTACGTGGCTCCACTAGTCTGCAGATAACGGTCAAAGTTGTTGACCCGTCGGGCAACCGGCCGTTCTAGCACTTGTGACGGTTTCAGACAAGGGCTTGGACAAAACTGAGGAAAAACTAAGGAGCTGGGGAAAACTAAGTACAACTAAGGACCCGAGGGCACGAAAATAGAAATCCCAATAATTTAAGAACAAGTGAAACCAAAATCATGAATTAATCAATGAAAACTTTGGAACAATGCATGTTACACTAAGAATGGCAACTATGCTCTCTTAGATGGTGCATAAAGGTAGAAGGTGGTGACTCAACATAAAAGTAAAAGAAAGGCCCTTCGCGGAGGGAAGCAGTGATTAAACATGTGCTAGAGCTTTTCATTTGTAAAACAAAGAGATAAAAAATTGGTTTTGAGAGGTGGTTGTCTTTGTCAACGACTGGCGATGGGGTTCTTACTATCTTCCATACAAAAAGTAAGCAAGTTTTTGAGAGAGATATTGGCACTTTTGTGCTCTTTTATAAAGCTTGGCACTCCTCCCCACCTTTTTTCCTTTCACAAACCATGGCTAACCGATTTCATCGGGTGCCCACCAACATTCACATACCATGGAGGAGTGCCTTTTTCTTTATTTTTTTCTCTTTTTTTCTTTTTGGAATAAATCAATATGGAAGATAGCAAATCCGACCACTACGTCCCCATGAGCTGAAAACAGTGTCACAAAACGAGAAGTGTTTTGAAGGTTTTTTTTTTGAAAGGTAGCACATGAAAATTTACTTGGAATGGCTTCCAAATACCATGCATAGGAATTATAGTGGACACAATGGCAAACTTGGTTTTTAGGAGTTATATGCACGAGTAGAGCTCATACTCAGTACAAAATGAGGGCTAGCAAAAGACTGGGAGCGACCAACTAAGAGAGCAATAACGGCCATAATCATGTAGAGCGACAAAGCAACATTAAAATAAGCATAAGATGGCATCAAAAGTCAAAAACTAAATGATCATAGAGGCTTATGGCGACTTTGTATGAGTCTAACATGTGTGAGCATGCGCCAAGTCAACCCAAATAAAGCATCAAGGAGAAAACCAAAATAATGCTTCCAAATAATTAAAACAACGCATAATTTTTTTCAAAGGCTCATTAAGCAATCTCAGTCATTTGAGACAAGTCATGCTACAGCAAAACCACTAAGCATACTATCAAGAAGACATCAAGCACGACATGCAAAAGCCTAGGCTGCAGTCTACACAAGCTCCTTTTTGTACCACTTTTTTGCATAAAGCTTTTTCTCTTTTCCAACACCATTCGAATTTTTTTTAAACAACTCTTTTAATGAAAACCAACATAGACCAGAGGTCAAAATACACCTTGATGCAAAGATATAACAAGATCTGAATACAAATCAAGGCGAAAAATGAAAACTAAACGCAGTAGCAGAAAAAGAGAACACTCGTTAAACGATAAGAGTGAAAAACAGAGTGTTCTTGGCAAATGAAAAGCAAGGAAACTTCTCCAAAAGAAATTTGTTGGGGTCCAACCATTTATTTCAGCAAACAAAACTAAACTAAACTAAAAACTAAAACAACCGATGCTCCAAGAAAAACGCATAGTGCATGAAGCAATAAAAATATAGTGTGTTGAAAGGTGACCTGATTTTTTCCGATGAAGAAGGGGTGCCTCGGGGGCATCCCCAAGCTTTGATGCTTGTACCTCTTGGATATTTCTTGGGGTGCGTGGGCATCCCCAAGCTTAAGCTTTTGTCCATTCTTCAACTCATCTCATCATTCTCCAATCTCTACACTTGAAAACTTCCTTCATACAAATCTCATCACAATTCTATTAGCAACATTAGTGTAAGCATAACAATGAATCAACCCTTTTTGCTTCAGCTTTCAACTCAAAACCACCACTAATGAAAGTTTGGATATAACCTGGGGCATATGCACAAGAAATCGCAGGTCCAAAAGATATACAGAGAATTTTCATGAATTTTTACGGTGCAGCACCAAAATCTGTTTCAGGACAGCAACATCCCCAAATCTTACCTCACTCAAATTAGAGGCTTCTCTTGGCACAAAAACGAAATAAAAAGGATAAGGAGCGGTCATTACAGTAGTAATAACTTCCAAGACTCAAATAAAAGAAAAAGAACTGAAAGTAAAAACTTTGGGTTATCTCCCAAGAGTGCTTTTCTTTAACGCCTTTGAGCTAGGCGCAGAAAGTGCGAATCAAGTGATGAAGCATCAAGCTCATAATTTGCTCTAAGAATAGAGTCAAAAAGTAATTTCTTTCTCTTTCTAGGGAAGTGTTCCATAACTTTCTTGAGTGGGAATTGATATTTGATGGTGCCTTCCCTCATATCAATGATGGCACCTACAATTCGAAGAAATGGTCTTCCCAAAATAATAGGACATGAAGCATTGCATTCAATGTCCATGACAAGAAAATCAACGGGAACAAGGTTATTGTTAACTATAATAAGACAATCATTAATCCTTCCCAAAGGTTTCTTCTTAGCAACATCAGCAATAGGGACATCATAATAACACTTTTCAAGCGGTGGTAAATCAAGCATATCATAAATTTTTATAGGCATGATAGAAATACTAGCACCTAGATCACATAAAGCATGGCAATCAAAACCACTAACATGCATTTCAATGATGCGTTCCCAACCATCTTCTAACTTCTTGGGAATAGAAGCTTTTTGCTTCAACTTTTCATCCCTAATTTTCATAAGAGCATTGGTAATATGCTTAGTAAAAGCAACATTTAAAGAACTAGCATTGGAAGTCAAAGCAAGCTTTTGCAAGAACAAAATAACTTCAGATATATTGCAGCCATCAACATAAAAATCATTAAAGGAAATAGAGCTATCATCTCCTACACTCCGAAAATTTCAGCACTCTTTTGAGAAAAAGTTTTGGCAGTTTCAGGCTTTTTAACACAAGGAGTGGGAGTTTTCTCTACACCAATCAAAGTAAGAGGATTGCTAGTATTTGGAACAACATCATTAGAGGTAGTAATGGTACATACCTTCATCTTTCTAGCCATCTCATCTTCTCTTTCCCACCTGGCATGCAATTCTGTTAGCATCCTAACATTTTCATCAATTCTAACTTGGATAGCATTAGCAGTGGCAAAAGTATTGTTCTACTTCACATCATTAGGAAACACTTTTAATTTTCGAAGTTCAACATCATGAGCAAGACTATCAACTTTAGAAGCAAGAATATCAATTTTGCCTAACTTTTCCTCAACAGACCTGTTAAAAGCAGTTTGCTTACCGATGAAGTCCGTGAGCATTACCTCAAGATCAGAGGGCACGGCCCTAGTGTTGTTGGACGAATTACCATAAGAGTTACCATAACCATTACCATTAGTAGAAGGATATGGCCTATAATTTTTACTAGCAAAATTGTTCCTATAAGCATTGTTGTTAAAATTATTGTTTCTAATGAAGTTTACATCAACATGCTCTTCTTGAGCAACCAAAGAGGCTAAAGGAACATTATTAGGATCAACATGAGTTCTATCATTAGAAAGCATAAGCATTATAGCATCAATCTTATCACTCAAGGAAGAGGTTTTGTCAACAGAATTTACCTTCTTACCTTGTGGAGTTCTCTCGGTGTGCCATTCAGAATAATTTACCATCATATTGTCGAGAAGCTTTGTTGTGGCGCCCAAGGTAAGGGACAGAAAAGTGCCTCCAGCAGCTGAATCCAATAGGTTCCTTGAAGAAAATTCAGCCCTGCATAAAAAGTTTGGACAATCATCCAAGTAGTCAGTCCATGAGTAGGGCAATTCTTTATCATAGATTTCATTCTTTCCCAAGCCTGAGCAACATGTTCATTATCAAACTGACTAAACTTCATAATATTGCTACGCAAAGCTATAATCTTAGCAGGAGGATAGTATCTTCCAATAAAAGCATCCTTACACCTAGCCCATGAATCAATACTATTTTTAGGCAAAGACAGCAACCAATCCTTAGCTTTTCCTCTCAAAGAAAAAGGAAACAACTTAAGCTTAATAATATCACTCTCTACATCCTTATATTTCTGCATCTCACATAGCTCAACAAAATTGTTGAGATGAGCTGCAGCATCATCAGTACTAGCACCAGAAAATTGCTATTTCATAACAAGGTTCAATAAAGCAGGCTTAATCTCATAAAAATTTGCAGCAGGAGCAGGTGGCGCAATAGGAGTGCAGACAAAATCACTATTATTAGTGCTAGTAAAATCACACAACTTGGTGTTCTCAGGAGTAGGCATTCTAGCAAAACTAAAAGCAGACAAGTAAAAACAACTATGAGGAAAGTAATTTTTTTGTGTTTTTGATAAAACGAAGCAAGTAAAAATAAAGTAAAGCAAAACTTAAAACAAAGTAAAGGATGTGTGTGCGAAACTCCCCTTGCAGAAGTCTTCTTTTTCCCTGGCAATGGCGCCAGAAAAGAGTCTTGATGCGGCATGGTGTGTTGATGTAAATCACCGTCCAGTTGGGAACCCCAAGAGGAAGGTATGATGAGCACAGCAGCAAGCTTTTCCCTCAGTAAGAAACCAAGGTTTGTCGAATCCAGGAAAAAGCCAAACTCCAGAAGGTGATGCTTGCTAGCTTTACGACAGCTCCGGACAATTTATAAGGCACCTCGTCCAGTGCTTTGCTTTGCCAGCTGCAACACGGAACCTGTACACAACACAACAAAATACTTTGCTCCCAACTTACGATGAGGTTGTCAATCTCACCGGTTTGTTGTAAACAAAGGAATGAGCGTATCGAGTGGAAATCAATAGTAGTATGCGAGAAAGTAAACAGTGCGAGTAAAGTAAACAGGTGATAGCAATATAAAGTAAATAGGACCGGGGTCCACAGTTCACTAGTGGTGTCTCTCCATAAGATAAATAACACATGCTGGGTAAACAAATTATAGTTGGGCAATTGATAGAATAAATATAACGTGATATGTCGAGAGGATCACTATGAGATTTACTCTGGGCATTACAACAAGATACATAGACCGCCATCCAACTGCATCTATGACTAATAATCCACTCGTGGGGAATCAATCCGAGGACCCCTTGAGTATTGAGTTGCGAACAACAGATAACTGCATTAAGCAAAGTGTGTAATGTAAACAAAGCATATGCCCTTGGACATAAGAATTTTGTTTTCTCCCTAGTGGCAACAACACATCTACAACCTTAGAGGTTTCTGTCACTCCCCCAGATTAAATAGAGGCATGAACCCAACTATCGAGCATAAATACCCCCTCTTGGAGTCACTAGTATCTACTCGGCCAAGATAGCTACTAACAACGGAGAGCATGCAAGATCATAAACAACATAGAGATAACATAAGATAATATTCAGCACATCAACTCAATCATAACACCAATATTCATCGGATCCCAACAAACACAACATGTAGAACTACATAACGGTGATCTCGATCATGTAAGGCAGCTCACGAGATCTAAACATGAAGCACATGGTGGAGAAGACAACCATCTAGCTACTGCTATGGACCCATAGTCCAAGGTAGACTACTCACTCATCGCGCTGGAGGCAAGCATGGCGATGAAGAAGACCTCCGGTGGTGATTCCCGTCTCCAGCAGGGTGCTGGGAAGAGCTTCCGGACCCTCCCGATCTCGGGTCGACGATGGCGGCGGATCACGATGTGTTTCTGAAAAATTGATCGGATGTTTAGGTTTTTCCCGTTGGGGGGTCTTTATAGGCGAAGGGGCAGCGTCAGAAGTGGACCAAGTGGGGCTCACCATAGGGCGGCGTGGCCAGGCTCTGGGCCGTGCCCCTGGTGGTAAGACCACCTCGTGGCTCCGTTCCATCTCATCTTCGGTGCTCTGGAAGCTTTGTTAAATATCTGGATGTTCGGCTTTTGTTTCATCCAATTCCTAGAATATTTCCTGTGTAACTTTTCTGAAACACAAAAATAGCAGAAAACAGGGAACTGGCACTGTGGCATCTTGTTAATAGGTTTGTTCCAGAAAATGCATAAAAATGCCACGAAGTGTAACGAAACACTAAGCAAATGGTGTAAAAACAAGCATGGAGCATCAAAAATTATAGATACGTTTGAGACGTATCAAGGGGTGACACACCTTTGCAAGACTCCTGTTATGGCTTCCCTTGTACCACGACGAAAGCTTTGGATCGTTGTACTATCATTTGTGCTTCTACCATATCGTTGGGTAGTGTCTTATTGATCATATATGCTAAATATGGCTGCATCGAGGTTACTTCGACCATCATGACATCCTCTGGCTCTATCGTGCTGTCTGCTGCTTCTTTGCTAGCCCCCAAGTCCATTGTTGTATGCTTGCCTTGTTTGCTGGTACTCGAAGTTTTGTTTTATTTTATTGACCTCTCCATGATTTCTTCCCAGAAAACTCCTGGTAGTACCAGTAAACATTGAAACCCGATGTTTGCTGGATTATCAGCTTCCTCATTGCTTGTCCTAATGATATGTGATACTTTGCACCCGTCGAATGTTCCTTCTAGATAGTAATACAAATTCCGATACACGGTCATGTTGTCGCTGATAGCATCGCAATGATTCATTGCTTGCTGAACCACGAGATTCGAGTCCCCAAATATCCTTAGTCGAGTTGAGCCGCATGTTTTAGCCATCCTCATTCCGTGCAACCGAGCTTTATATTTGGCTTCCTTGTTGGAAGCTTGCGGAAAACTCATCCTTAACACATATTTTAGCTTATCCCCTTGTGGCGATATTAGTAGCTGCGCAAATGCTGCATCTGCTTCTTCTGTCCACTCGAATTTTTTATCTGACTTTTTCATGAGTGCGTAAAATGGGAGAGCCTTTTCGCCCGGCCGTGCGACGAATCGACTTAGTGCTGCTATGCATCCTGTGAGTTGTTGTACTTCATGCAGTTTTGCTGGTTTTCCCATTGTTAGTAATGCCTGAATGTTCTCTAGATTTTCTTCTATTCCTCCTGCCAACACCAGGAATCCCAGAAGTTGTCCTGCTGAAACACCAAAGGAATATTTGGCCGGGTTTAACTTTAGCTTGTACCTGTCTAGGTTGTCGAAGGTTTCCTTCAAGTCGTCGATTAAGGATTCCTATTTTCTTGTGGTGATGACCACGTCGTCAATGTATACTTGGATATTTTGACCTATTTGGCTCCCAAGGCAGTTTTGCATCATCATCTGGTAGGTTGCTCCTGCATTCTTGATGCCGAAAGGCATTACTTGGTAACAAAAGACGTCGTATGGTGTGATGAAGGCTGTCTTTTCTTCATCTTCTTTTTTCAGCTTGACCTGGTTGTATCCCAAATATGCGTCCAAAAAGGAAAGCCTTGCGCATCCCGCGGTTGAATCAATTATTTGATCTATGCGAAGTAGCGGAAAGGGATCCTTCGGATAGTATTTATTGAGGGATGTGTAATCGACACATACACGGCGTACATCTATGTTTTTATTTGGCACGATCACTGGGTTGGACACCCAGGTCGATGTTTTGATTTCTCTTATGAATCATGCATTTTCCAATCTATGCAGCTCAGCTGCTATTTCTTTATGCTTGGGTTTGTCAAATCATCGGAGAGGTTGCTTGACCGGCCTTGCTTTTGGATCCATATTGAGTGCGTGCTCGACGAGTTCCCTGGGAACCCCTGGCATGTCTGAAGGACACCAGGCGAAGATTTCCTAGTGCTCACAGAGGAACTCGACGAGCGCGCTTTCCTATGCGAGATCCAGATTTACTGCGATGGAGGTTGTTTTTGTTGGGTCTGTGGGATGAACCCAAACTTTCTAGGAATCTTGGGTTGAGTTGAAAGCCTGATCTGGCAGGGATCGACCTACGTCGGGTAGTACATTATGATCGGTCTCTCCTTTGAGCCGTGCGTACTCTGTTGTCATGCTGAAGGTTTGTGCCATTCTGTTGAATTACTTGTCGCAGGTGTCTGATACTTCGAATCTTCCTTTGACTGTGATGACTCATTTTGGGCCTGGGGTTCTTAGCGCAAGACATGCGTAGTGGGGTACTGCCATGAACCGTGCGAATGCTGGTCATCCTAGGATTGCGTGATACTGTGATGGCCAATCCATAACTTCAAATTCCAATTTTTCCCTTCAAAAGTTGCCGATGTCGCCAAAGCAAACATCGAGTTGGATTCTCCCTAGTGAATGATTTGCGCTTCCTGGTACTATCCCGTGAAAAGAGCAGTCTGGCGGCTGCAACCATTCCAGTGATATATTCATTGCCTTTAAAGTTCTTGCATATATTATATTTATACCACTGCCAGCGTCCATGAATACTCATCTGATATCGTATCCTCCGATTTGCACCTTCAATACCATTGGTGCGTGCCCTGGTCTGGGTACTTTTCTTGGGTGGTCCTCTCTACTAAACCTGACTGTCTGGTCTGACCATCGTAGGTACTCTGTGGTGGCTAGTGGTGATGATATTGCAAGGTTTACCTGTCTGGATATATTTTCTGCTCCTTTTCTAACTTTGGAACAGGCTAGATCATTGCGGAGACGTACACCCTTGATTGGGGATAGCTTTGACCACTTTGTATTGGATATCCCTGATTTGTGGTTCTCTTGTCGTAAGCTGGTTTTGCTCCTTGGTTCAGTTCCATGGCTTCTTGCAATTTTACAAACGTCCTGCAGTCTCTCATCAGATGGTTGGAAACCCTTTTGCCGTCGAGGTATGCATAGTGAATACGGCAAGGTCCATTAAGGATGTCTTCTGCTGATGGATCGAGGTATCTGGACTTGTCCCCTTTGTAATTATCTTTTTTATGATACTCTCTGCTCTTATGCTCACCTCCTTTTTGTCGCTGATACGTCTCAAACGTATCTATAATTTTTGATGTTCCATGCTTGTTTTTACACCATTTGCCTTGTGTTTCGTTACACTTCGTGGCGTTTTTATGCGATTTCCGGAACTAACCTATTGACAAGATGCCACAGTGCCAGTTCCCTGTTTTCTGCTATTTTTGTGTTTCAGAAAAGCTACACAGGAAATATTCTCGGAATTGGACAAAACAAGTTCCAGAAGTCTTATTTTTCCCGGAAGAGGACCGAGGACCAAACGGGAGCCAGAGGGGGGCCAGAGGCTGCCAACACCACAGGGGGGCGCGGCCCAGCCCCTGGCCGTGCCCACCCATGGTGAGACCGCCTGGTCCACCTCCTGACGAAGCCCTTTCGCCTATAAAAAACTTCGAGACGGAAAACCCTAAAGGAGTCGGCATTTTTCCCAGAACAGTTCCGTAGCACCGCAGCCGTCGAAGACAAATTTCGGGGGACAGAAGTCTCTGTTCCGGCACCCTGCCGGGACGGGGAAGTGCCCCCAGAGCCATCTCCATCGGTCTCCATCGTCGTATCCGCCGTCTCCATTGACCTCACCGCCATCTCCATCAACCTTGTGTCTCCTATGATGAGGAGGGAGTAGTTCTCCCCTGGGGCTGAGGGCTCTACCGGTAGCTATGTGGTTCACCTCTCTCTCCCATGATGCGATCTTTATGTGATCGTGAGCTTTGTATCTAGTTGAATTGGTAGATGTTATTATTCAGATATTATGCTACTCCTATGATTTATTATTGTACTCTCCGGAGATACCTCGTATCATGGTGTAAAGGTGACTAGTGTGTGCATCATGTGTATCTTTTTGGTTAATGTCTCTATGAAATGTTGGTGTTTGTTGGAACCATCTAATGCATTCACGGTGATAGTGTGGGACAATCTAGTTTGGGTACATACGGACTTTGAGGAGTGCTTCATAGCCCTACGCATGATTAGTGTTCGTTTTCCATTGGAGAACTGTTTTGAGTTGCATATTGATGATAGTATCTATTGGTTCAATTATGTTATATTTGTTGGGAGTGTGTCCACTAGTGAAAGTAAGATCCCTAGGCCTTGTTTCCAAGCTTTGCACACCGTTTACTTCCTATCTTGTTATATGTTTGCTTGCTGCCATTTTTATTTCAGATTGCGTTTACTACTTATAATCATCACAACCACTTGTATTTCACTATCTCTTCACCAAACTAGTGCACCTATACATCTGACAAGTGTATTGGGTGTGTTGGGGACACAAGATACTTTCTGTATCGTAATTGCAGGGTTGCTTGAGAGGGATAGATTTGACCTCTTCCTCCCTGAGTTCGATAAACCTTGGGTGATCCACTTAAGGGAAACTTGCTGCTGCTCTACAAACCTCTGCACTTAGAGGCCAAACACTGTCTACAAGAACAGACGGGTGCGTAGACATCAAGCTCTTTTCTGGCGTCGTTGCCGGGGAGGTAAGGTAAAAGGTACTCACATCTTTTGGCTACTAAGTCTTTTAGTTGCTGGTGAGTGCTCGGAGTTATTTCCTTTAGATTCTGCAATTATATCTTTTTGTTTCTTGTTTTTATTTTCACTAGTTAGGCTTAATGGAAAATAAAGAGTTCTTTAGTATTTTTTCTGAGTTTAGATTTGAAGAGAAAATTGAAAAACCTTTGGAGCTTATTTCGCATAGCAATGTTATTAGTACGAATGCTTTGAATACCGTTATTGCTAATGCTATAGAAAAGTCTAAGCTTGGGGAAGCTGGTTTTGTTAAGCATGATATTTTTAGTTCCCCAGCTTTAGTAGACAAAGTTTGCTCTGATGATATTTTATCTCCCATATGTGATGTTTCTAATGATGCTTGTGCTCCTCATCCTTTTAAAATACCTATGAAAATTGTCGACCGTGCTATGAATAACTGCTATTTAGGAGATGGAACTGTCCATCCCGGTGATCATTTGCTCTTTATACATGAATTATGCGAGTTGTTCTAGTGTGTAGGTATTTCAATGAACCAAGTTAAGAGGAAGCTATTTTCTTTATCACTGAAGGGCAGAGCTGCGGAATGGTATAAAACACTTAAGGATAGCTGGCCTGTTGAGTGGGAGGAAATTGTACCTCTCTTTTATTCTAAATTCTATCCTTCTAGTGAGGTTTATAAAGATAGGAATTACATTTATAATTTTCATCCACATGAAGGAGAAAGCATTGCTCAAGCGTGGGGAAGATTGAAGTTACTAATGCACAAATGTCCTATTCATGATCTTCCCCGTAATATTGTTATTAATAATTTTTATACAAGGCTTTCAGGAGATTACAAGGACTATCTAGATGCATGCTTTGATAGGTCTTTCACAAGCAAGGATGTTGACACCAAGTGGGATCTGCTTGAAACAATTCAAAATAATATTGAAGGTTGGGATATCGACAAAGGTAAAGGATCAGGTATGAATTACGAGTTTGATTGCATTAAGTCTTCCACTGAAACTGCTAATTTTCAAGAGCTTAGTGCTAAATATGGTCTTGATCCTCAAATTATGGTTGATTGCTTTAAAGCCTTTGCTTCCCATATGAATGTTCCTAAAGGAAATGGGGACGTGTATCATGAACCTTTTAAGGACACTTGCATAGAAAGTGATATTGTTGTTGATGATTGCAATAAACATGCTCGAACTTCTGAAACTCCTATTTCCTATAAGCATGTTAATTTTTGTGGAGTACATAGACCTTGTGAACAGAGTCACAACAAGGAAGATTATTGCATCACCCACGGGAATGAAGAAACCAATATGTGGCTCAGGGATCTAGATGAGCTTGGTGAAAGGGTTTGTGAGCTTTATCCTTTTCTTTGTGAACTTTGCGATAAAACGAGTCACTTTAATTTTCAATGCCCAATTAATCGAACGAGTACCGCAAATTTGTATTGTGATGATAAGATTACTCTCAATCAGCATGATGAGCTTACTTTGTTTTTGAATTGTGAAGAGATATCTAGAAAGATTTCTTTGGTTGATATGAGAGATGTTGATATTAATAGCACCCTTCGTGGTTGTCGTCTCTATTGTGCTAAAGATTGCCTCGCAAATACTTACTTACAAGATCTTATAAAACAAGATATTTTGCCAAGCTATGACATGACTAATAGATGTTTTGATCTTATTAATAGAGAGAAGGAATCCTCCAAAGTTTCTTCTGTTGTTTCTGTCAGCAAACCAGATTATGTGGAGAAGATGCCTTTCCCTCCTAAAGGATATGTGGAGAAGATGCCCTTCAAGTCTCTCCCTCCTAAAGGAGAGAGTAAGAAGAGTATGAAGAAGAAGAAGAGGAGGAGTAAAAGGCGAGAGGACACGGTATCTTCTCCTAAGCGTTATGATCCTGCTATAGATTATGATAATTCTGATTGGGATGATGTTCTCATGCCTGTTACCTATCTTAGTGATCATGATTGGGAAAAGCACTCTACTTTTGATATTGAAAATCTTTTTGGTACAAATTCTAAGATTAATAATTGTTGTACCATTAGTACTATCCATGTTCCTTCTTATGATGATATGTTTGATGAATATGCTTTGCGAAATAGCTGTTCTCTAGCTTGTGATGATACTAAACCTCTAGTTTATGATGGTTATGATGATGGGTATAATATTTTCAGTTCACCTACTTTTGAGGAGAAAACTAGTTATAATTACAATATGCCTCCTGTTTTTGATGATTATGGTGATGAGAATTATTATTCTGTTGAATCTGCTCCTACTACGATTGTTCATGTGTGGAGTATTAATTCTTTTATGCATGTGGCTCATGATAGGGATGCTTTATGTGATAGTTATATTGTTAGTTCTATTCATGATGCTACAGAAAGTTATTATGAGAGAGGGAAACATGGTTTGATGGACCTCAACAATATTGAGTTTCCCCTCTTTATGTTGCAACTCTTGAAGTTGTACTTGTTTTGCCTTCCTATGCTTTTTGCTTTCCGCTTTCATGACTTGTCTCTTTACAAGATTATTTTTCATAGGAAGTGGTTCAGATTTAAATGTCTTTCACATTTGATTTTTGATGCTCTCTATTGCTTTAAGTTCCTATATGGCACCTTTGCCTTAAGCTCTTTTATGGCGCCTACATGAGCATCTTTGCAAATTACTGCGCCTAGCTCAAAGGCGTTAAAGAAAAGCACTCTTGGGAGATAACCCATTATTTATTTTCAGTACTTTTTTTATTTGAGTCTTGGAAGTTATTACTACTGTAATAACTGCTCCTTATCCTTTTTATTTTGTTGTTGTGCCAAGAGAAGCCTCTAATTTGAGTGAGGTAAGATTTGGGGATGTTGCTGTCCTGAAACAGTTTTCGGTGCTGCACCGTAAAAATTCGTGAAAATTCTCTGTATATCTTTTGGACCTGAGATTTCCTGTGCATATTCCCCAGGTTATATCAAAACTTTCATTAGTTGAACACTTTTTGCTTTGAGCAACATAAAACCCTCTAAAAATTCGACGTTTGTTAGAAGTTCTGTTTTGACAGATTTCTGCCAATATTTGTGTTTGCCGCTTTATCGCTTTCTTTTTGTGTTATTTTGATTACGGAACTTTTGGGGAAGTTGCTACAGTAGTATATGCTTTATATGTGGTGGTTTTGTGTTGAAACCTGAAGCAAAAAGGGTTGATTCATTATTATGCTTACACTTATGTTGCTAATAGAATTGTGTTTAGTTTTGTATGAAGGAAGTTTTCAAGTGAAGGGATTGGAGAATGATGAGATGAGATGAAGAAGGGACAAAAGCTCAAGCTTGGGGATGCCCATGCTACCCCAAGAAATACCCAAGAAGTACAAGCGTCAAAGCTTGGGGATGCCCCCGAGGCACCCCTTTCTTCATCGGCAAAAATCAGGTCACCTTTCAAGACACTATATTTTTATTGCTTCATGCACTATGCATTTTCCTTGGAGCGTCAGCTATTTTTGCTTTCAGTTTTCCTTTTGTTTTGTTTGCTGCAATAAACGGTTTGATCACATCATGTTGTTTTGGAGGGAGATGAACTCTGTTTTTCATTGCCAAGAACACTCTAGTTTTCACTCTTTTCGTTCAACAAGTGTTCTCTTTTTCTGCTACTGCGTTTAGCTTTTGTTTTTTGCCTTGGTTTTTGTTCAGATCTTCTTTTGTATTTGCATCAAGGAGTATTTTGAACACTGGTCTATGTTGGTTTTCATCAAAATAGTTTCCTCAAAAAGGTTTGAATGGTGTTGGAAAAGAGAAAAAGTTTCATGCAAAAAAAGTGGTACAAAAAGGAGCTTGTGTAGACTGCGGCCTAGGCTTTTGCATGTCGTGCTTGATGGCATTTTGATAGTATGCTTAGTGGTTTTGCTAAAGCATGACTTGTCTCAAATGACTGAGATTGCATAATGAGCCTTTGAAAAAATCATGCGTTGTTTTAATTATTTGGAAGCATTATTTTGGTTTTCTCCTTGATACTTTATTTGGGTTGACTTGGCGCATGCTCACACATGTTTGACTCATACAAAGTCGCCATTGCCTCTATGATCATTTAGTTTTTGACTTTTGAAACCATCTTATGCTTCTTTTAATGTCGCTTTGTCGCTATGCATGATTATGGTCGTTATTGCTCTCTTAGTTGGTCGCTCCCAGTCTTTTGCTAGCCCTCATTTTGTACTGAGTATGAGCTCTACTCGTGCATCCAACTCCCAAAAACCAAGTTTGCCATTGTGTCCACTATAAATTCCTATGCATGGTATTTCAAAGCCATTCTAAGTAAATTTTCATGTGCTACCTTTCAAAACTTTCAAATACTTCTCATTTTGTGCCACTATTTTTAGCTCATGGGGACGTAGTGGTCGGAATTGCTATATTCCATATTAAATTGAGTACCCCTCGACTAGGCAGCTTCATCTGCTCGTCATTAATTTTGCAAGGGACCTGGTCAGACCATTGTAATCTAATTTTAAAAAGAAATAAAAAGAGCACTCCTCCATGGTATGTGAAAGTTGGTGGGCACCCGATGGAATCGGTTAGCCATGGTTTGAGAAAGGAAAAAAGGGTGGGGAGGAGTGCCAAAGCTTTATAAAAGAGCACCAATGTGCCAAATTTTCAAAGAACTTGGAACCGCTCTCACTTGTTTATTATGGAAGATAGTAAGTCCCCATTGCCAGTCGTTGACATGAAAAAACCACCTCTCAAAATAAATTTTTATCTATGTTTTACAAATGAAAAGCTCTAGCACATGTTTAATCACTGCTTCCCTCTGCGAAGGGCCTTTCTTTTACTTTTATGTTGAGTCTCCATCTTCTATCTTTATGCACTGTCTAAGAGAGCATAGTTGTCATTCTGAGTATAATGTGCATTGTCCCAAGATTCATATTGTTGGTTTCACTTGTTCTCAAATTATTTGTATCTAGTCACCCTCTTAAACTTGAAGGTGTCCTATGCATTTATGTTTTGCTCTCCATGAAGGACAAGCTGAAAATCATTTGTATGTTTTTCCATATGATTTGAAACACACACGTGACTTTCATTGTTTCATTTTCATGATCTTTCCTTTGTGTTTCTTTTCATGCTATAACATGGTTGCTAAGTTTCTATTATCAAGATTATGTCTTTCATGCCCATGTTTTAAGTTCTTTGATCTCAGCACTCAATGCTCTACCTCATTGATCAAATTGTGATGGTGCATGTCACCTCAAAAATTATTGTTTTGTTATCACTTACCTACTCGAGGACGAGCAGGAACTAACCTATTGATGCTGATACGTCTCAAACGTATCTATAATTTTTGATGCTCCATGCTTGTTTTTACACCATTTGCCTTGTGTTTCGTTACACTTCGTGGCGTTTTTATGCGATTTCTGGAACTAACCTATTGGCAAGATGCCATAGTGCCAGTTCCCTATTTTCTGCTGTTTTTGTGTTTCAGAAAAGCTACATAGGAAATATTCTCGGAATTGGACGAAACAAGTTCCAGAAGTCTTATTTTTCCTGGAAGAGGACCGAGGACCAAACAGGAGCCGGAGGGGGGCCAGAGGCTGCCCACACCACAGGGGGGCACGGCCCAGCCCCTGGCCGCGCCCACCCATGGTGAGACCGCCTGGTCCACCTCCTGACGATGCCCTTTCGCCTATAAAAAGCTTCGGGATGGAAAACCCTAAAGGAGTCGGCGTTTTTCCCAGAACAGTTCCGTAGCGCCACCGCCGTCGAAGAGAAATTTCGGTGGATAGAAGTCTCTGTTCCGGCACCCTGCTGGGATGGGGAAGTGCCCCCGGAGCCATCTCCATCGGTCTCCATCACCGTCTCCGCCGTCTCCGTCGACCTCACCACCATCTCCATCAACCTTGCTGTCTCCTATGATGAGGAGGGAGTAGTTCTCCCCCGGGGCTGAGGGCTCTACCGGTAGCTATGTGGTTCACCTCTCTCTCCCATAATGTGATCTTTATGTGATCGTGAGCTTTGTATCTAGTTGAATTGGTAGATTTTATTATTCAGATATTATGCTACTCCTATGATTTATTATTGTACTCTCCGGAGATACCTCGTATCATGGTGTAAAGGTGACTAGTGTGTGCATCATGTGTATCTTTTTGGTTAATGTCTCTATGAAATGTTGGTGTTTGTTGGAACCATCTAATGCATTCACGGTGATAGTGTGGGACAATCTAGTTTGGGTACATATGGACTTTGAGGAGTGCTTCGTAGCCCTACACATGATTAGTGTTTGTTTTCCATTGGAGAACTGTTTTGAGTTGCATATTGATGATAGTATCTATTGGTTCAATTATGTTATATTTGTTGGGAGTGTGTCCACTAGTGAAAGTATGATCCCTAGGCCTTGTTTCCAAGCTTTGCACACCGTTTACTTCCTATTTTGTTACATGTTTGCTTGCTGCCATTTTTATTTCAGATTGTGTTTACTACTTATAATCATCACAACTACTTGTATTTCACTATCTCTTCGCCGAACTAGTGCACCTATACATCTGACAAGTGTATTGGGTGTGTTGGGGACACAAGAGACTTTCTGTATCGTAATTGCAGGGTTGCTTGAGAGGGATAGCTTTGACCTCTTCCTCCCTGAGTTTGATAAACCTTGGGTGATCCACTTAAGGGAAACTTGCTGCTGCTCTACAAACCTCTGCACTTGGAGGCCCAACACTGTCTACGAGAAAAGACGCGTGCGTAGACATCAGTCGCTCCTCCTGTACCCTGCGGATACTTGGTTGCGCGAGATGCGGTTGTCTTCATTATGAGATCTGTGCCTCTGGTTGTTGTATCTGCTTGATCTGTCATGCTTGGGTGACCGTGCTCTTTTATTGTGATAAGCATCCTCTCCATCTGTGAATTTGTTTGCTACCTCCATTAGTTTTGACAACGTTCTTGGTCTTACTCTTCCCAATTATTCAACGAGATCCGAGCAGCGAAGGCCAAACGCAAAAGCATCTATTGCTCACTCGTCGGAGATGTTTTCTGCTGAATTTTTTATTATACTCCACCGTTGTATATACGAATGTAACATCTCGCCACTTTTTTGTATACAAGATTTAACTTCCTCTATTGATGCTGATCGCGTATACGTGGAGTGGAAATTCCTTGTAAACTGATCCTCCAGCTTGCCCCAGCTTTCGATAGAGTCGTCGGGTAGCTTACTTAACCAAGACTGTGCTGTGCCGGTGAGGTGTAGCTGCAAGCTTTGCATTGCTGTTGCCCTTGAGCCCCCGAGTATTTTTACTACCTGAAGATAATCTGATAACCATAATTTGGGTTCTTGTCTCCCATCATATTTTTGTTGGTCGTGCGGTAACTTAAAACCCTTGGGTACATGCGTTCTGCGAACCCTTCGAGTAAAGCATAGCGCCCCCATTTCTTTTTCTTTGTCTTCATAGTTTCCTTCATCCCACTCATAGCGTGACCTGTTTACCCTAGCTTGTGTGATGATATTCCGTGCATCTTCCCTTTGTGCCTTGTAATTTTTTCCGCCAGGTGAACTGGATCTTCGGGTACGTGGAGATTGGGACTTTCGCCTTCTTTTTCCTGTCTGTTCTTGGTGTGTTGCCTCATTTTCCACCGACTTTTGCCTTAACTCATCTCCGATTAGTCCAAGGCTTTTTCTAGAGGCTTGATGCATGCTTTCCCGTGGACCTCTGGGTTCTGGCTGTGTGGTTAACAGGTATGCTTGTGCTGCTACCAGGGCTGCGTCTGGCGTGTCTTGCTATAATACCTGGGATTTTAAAGTTTAATTGGCATCAAGTTGGAAGAGAGTTGATAGGCAGTTCACTTTTATACAACGGCTCAAATGAAAAATAATCCATTATTCTTTGTTGCACCAGTCGAGATGGACCATGAGGTACTGGTTAGGGATCAGATGTATTCTAAAAAATGTGGAAAATTTAAGCCCACAAATTCTAGCATCAGGCCTGCTATTTTTTCTGCCTCCTTGCATTGACCAGCCCGTCTCCTTTTAACCTTCCTATCTCACATGAGGACCAAGTCCTAACCCTAATTCTGGCCGCTGCCAGCAACTCTCACAATCACGAAGCAATCCTTCGGTCGCCGCTGCTGCTCCGGTTCTACTCATCTTCTTCGCCCCAATCCTAGTCTCGGCCGTTTACGCGTACACCATCATGGCCGCTACTAATGTCGTGCCGCCAGAGCTGGACGTCTTGCAGCCAGATGCATCAAATATCTGGTTGCAAGTTGAAATGCCAAGAGAAATTCTTCAATTATCATTTTGGACGAAGGCAAGTGCATGAATGAACCCTACTTTATTTGGTTGCCCAATGTGTGTGAATTGTATGTTTACCCCTTTTTATCCGATTTGGCATCTTTGTGTCCAATTGAGTTTGACTCTGTACTCAAACATTTCATGTGACATTATGTTTTAAAAGCCAGGACGGTGAGGACGTCACACATGTCCAATCCGATAAAGTCGGTGGATTAAGGCATTGTGTGAATAATCCGATGTGCTTGAGCTAGGACGGCGAGGACGCCACATGTGTTCAATCCGATATTTTCGGTGGTTTAAAGCAACATGTGGATAATCCGGGACGCTCACTAGAGGAAATAGAAAGCGAACACTATGACTTTGTGAAAACTGAAAAGTCTTCTTGTTTTTGGACCAAGAACGTGATTTATCATGAGATATTATCTACTTGTTCTGGATGCTCTAAATTGTACTTGCTAAGTAAATTTTACTCACTCTTTCTTTTCTTTGTTGGTTCTTATTTGGTTTTCAGGTACAACTGGTAACGACATGCATGGGAGGGATTAGCTCATCACATCTTTACACACGTCTACACCTCATACCATAGATATTCATACCACATAGTTTCTTGATTATAATATGCTTCTTATCATCTGTTTGGAGTCTCATGCGCTGTTTCATGAGCCTTTGGTTGCTCTAGTCTTAATACTTGTGTCATGCAGTCGATAAGGACTAGTTGTGTGGATGTTATTCATGCCATCGTTAGTGGATGCACTTTCGTTTTGTATTATGTATGTCGTGGGTGTCCCTATAAACAAAGGAGAATCTAGAGTTTTAGTTAATATGGTTGTCATTATAGTTGTGTGGTAGCATCGCCAGGTTGTATCGAAATCTGGGGTGTTACAGTTGGTATCAGAGCCTAGGCTTTAGATCTCTGGGTGGTTTTGTTAGTGACTTTTGATATCATTAATCTAAAACTTGATAGGATGGTTAAACAATTAAAACTTTTTCATGTCTGAAGTGACTAAATACTTGACTTAGGTATAATAATAACTAAAAGTTTGACACACTCATGCACAATAGGATAGGTTTTGGGACATGCATTGCATTTTCATTTTTGTGCTCATTTAATTTTGGTTTCTCATCTGGATTTGTTGTGGTGCACATGGGCAGGCCGTCTCCTTGGAGGCTTGCAGCTCCTTGCTTTGGGTACTTCTATTTGATTGTTCCTTTGTGCTAGTAATTAGTTGGCTGGAAGTTCTCTTCAGGTTTGATGAAGTTACATTTGAAAGGAAAATTTTAAGTCACTTACACAATCCCTTAATGCGTAAATGACGAGATGGAAAGATCACATTATTTGGAAGCATTATTTTGGTTTTCTCCTTGATGCTTTATTTGGGTTGACTTGGCGCATGCTCACACATGTTAGACTCATACAAAGTCGCCAATAGCCTCTATGATCATTTAGTTTTTGACTTTTGATGCCATCTTATGCTTCTTTTAATGTCGCTTTGTCGCTTTGCATGATTATGGCCATTATTGCTCTCTTAGTTGGTCGCTCCCAGTCTTTTGCTAGCCCTCGCCTTGTACTGAGTATGAGCTCTACTCGTGCATCCAACTCCTAAAAACCAAGTTTGCCAAAGTGTCCACCATACATACCTACTAGCAATTTGCTATTCCAAGTAAATTTGACTTGCTTTTATTTTCGCTTCAAATTAAACTCTTTCCAGTGTTATGCGAAATTCGGTCAGTAAAGCTCTCACAAACCAGAAGGCACACTTTACTTTTTCCTGTTCTAAAAATTTGACATTGTGGTCTCTTATGTTGAGTTGTTATGCTTGCAAGTTGTAAGTTGGAGACTAGCCCAGCCATGCAGTCATGGGCAAGCTTTCAACATTGCACTTCTCTTTTGAGTTGATATCGTGATCTTTTGTTTATGGATGCCCGCGGTGTGAAATGAATTGGGAATCTTGTGGGGATCATGGAGTTTGTATATGTGCTAGGGAAACACCTGGGCCGCCAATCTAAGCCATGCATAATTCATGGTGGAAATTTGCAGCATACCCATGGTGGACATTCGACGACGCATCTCACAATAAAAATCTAAAAAAATGGCAAATAAAAGAGATCTCGAGGTGTTCATTGTCTGGTTGTCCTATCATTTTGATGTGGGCTTGTTCCATGTCATCGGGCACGGAGGTACCCCATTGGCGGTTCTCGATGATACGTGTATACTTACAATGACAAGAGCCTTGCTTGGGACTCTAAGTAAAGTAGCATGAGGTTTGGGTACTCGTATTCACGGGACACGAGGTTTTCAACTTATGATTTGTCAAGCATATGCATCATAATTGTTCTCGCATTAACTCTAACCATTCAAGATGCTTATGATGGGGGCAATGAGAGCTCAAAGCCGGTAAGTAGCATAATTTTTGAAGGTTATAAAACTTGCAATCACTGCTTCCCTCCGCGAAGGGCCTTTCTTTTACTTTTATGTTGAGTCACCACCTTCTATCTTTATGCACCATTAAGAGAGCAAAGTTGTCATTCTTAGTATAATGTGCATTGTCCCAAAGTTTTCATTGATTGATTCATATTGTTGGTTTCACTTGTTCTCAAATTATTTGTATCTAGTCGCCCTCTTAAACTTGAAGGTGTCCTATGCATTTATGTTTTGCTCTCTATGAAGGACAAGCTGAAAACCATTTGTATGTTTTTCCTTATGATTTGAACACACGTTTGACTTTCATTGTTTCATTTTCATGATCTTTTGTTTGTGTTCATTTTCATGTTTACAACATGGTTGCTAAGTTTCTTATTGTCAAGATTATATCTTCATGCCCATGTTTTAAGTTCTTATGATCCCAGCTCATAAATGCTTACATATATGATCAAGATTGTGTAGGTGCATGTCACCTCAAAAATTATTCTTTTGTTATCACTTACCTACTCGAGGACGAGCAGGAGTTAAGCTTGGGGATCTTTGATACGTCTCCAATGTATCTATAATTTTTGATGCTCCATGCTTGTTTTTACACCATTTGCCTAATGTTTCGTTACACTTTGTGGCACTTTTATGCATTTTCCGGAACTAACCTATTAACAAGTCGCCACAGTGCCAGTTTCCTGTTTCTGCTTTTTTGTGTTTTAGAAGTGATACACAGGAAATATTCTCGGAATTGGACGAAACAAGTTCCTGAAGTCTTATTTTTCCCGAAAGCTTCCAGAGATCCGAAGAGGAGACAGAGTGGGGCCACGAGGGGCCCACACACCAGGGCAGCGCGGCCCAGGCCCTGGCCGTGCCCCCTACGTGTGAGACTACCTCGGTCCACTTCTGATGATGCCCCTTCGCCTATAAAGACCCCCCGACGGAAAAAAACCTAAGTACCCGATCAATTTTCCAGAAACACATCGCGATCCGCCGCCGTCGTCGACCCGAGATCGGGAGGGTCCAGAAGCTCTTCCCGGCACCCTGCCGGAGAGAGGAATCGCCACCTGAGGTCTTCTTCATCGCCATGCTTGCCTCCGGAGCGATGAGTGAGTAGTCTACCTTGGACTATGGGTCCATAGCAGTAGCTAGATGGTTGTCTTCTCCACATTGTGCTTCATGTTTAGATCTTATGAGCTGCCCTACATGATTGAGATCACCGTTATGTAATTCTACATGTTTGGTTTGTTGGGATCCGTTGAATATTGGTGTTATGATTGAGTTGCTATACTGAAATATATCTTTTGTTATCTCTATGTTGTTTATGATCTTGCATGCTCTCCGTTGTTAGTAGCTATCTTGGCCGAGTAGTTGCTAGTGACTCCAAGAGGGGGTATTTATGCTCGATAGTGGGTTCATGCCTCTATTTAATCTGGGGGAGTGACAGAAACCTCTAAGGTTGTAGATGTGCTGTTGCTACTAGGGAGAAAACAACATTCATATGCTCAAGGGCATATGCTTTGTTTACATTACACACTTTGCTTAATGCAATTATCTGTTGTTCGCAACTTAATACTTGTGGAGTTCTCGGATTGATTCGCCACAAGTGGATTATTAGTCATAGATGCAGTTGGATGGCGGTCTATGTATTTTGTTGTAATGCCCAGAGTAAATCGCGTAGTGATCTTCTTAACATATCACGTTTATCTTTATTCTATCAATTGCCCAACTGTAATTTGTTTACCCAGCATGTGCTATTTATCTTATGGAGAGACACCACTAGTGAACTATGGACCCCGGTCCTATTTCCATCATATTGCTATCACCTGTTTACTTTACTCGCACTGTTTACTTTACTCGCATACTTCTATTGTTTTCCACTTGATACGCTCATACCCTTTGTTTCAAGCAAACCGGTGAGATTGACAACCTCATCGCAAGTTGGGAGCAAAGTACTTGGTTGTGTTGTGTGCAGGTTCCGCGTTGCAGCTAGCAAGCAAATCTTGGACGAGACGCCATATATAAATTGTCCGAAGCTGTCGAAAACTAGCAAGCATCACCTACAGTCGTATTGCCCACTCTTCTCCTGATCGACAAAACCTTGGTTTCTTAACTGAGGGAAAACTAGCTGCTATACTCATCACACCTTCCTCTTGGGGTTCCCAACGGGCTGGTCATTCACCACGCATCAATATTACCGCGAAAATGGTTTTCTTTGCCGACGGACCCGATTTTGTTGGGTCTGATAGGCGAACTGAACCCAGGGAACCGACGCAAAAGTTTAGGCTCCCGAATGTCAGGTCCATCTCCTGATCCAAGTTTGTGAAGACTGGAGTAAGGGTTGGTGGATGTGGTTGAAAATGTACAGTTTCAAAGGATATCTGGTTTCCATCGACTTCTGGGTTGCTGTTGGCTGAAAGCAAAAAAACTGTCGAATTCATGATTCCAACGCCCAAGCTCCCCACCGTCGGCGCCAATCTTTAAGGGTTAACTCGGCAAATGTCCTAGATGAAGGACTTATGATCGGGGGAAGAGGGCGTCGGATGAACTCGAAGGTAAAAGATCAGACAAACTAGGCGAAACATGATGCGTGGTGAGAATAAGCTGGTAATCAATTGGCTCAATCTCAATCTGTCCCTGGCCGGCCTCTCCCTGGCTCCTATATATAGGTGGTTAGGTCTCAAGGATCCGATCGGGTTCAATACAAATTACATTGTCTGTATACGATATCATCTTGTATTTTGATTACATCTATGCCTGGGCCTAACTAATGGACCCCACGGGTACTAAGATAACGGGCCTTAATAGCTATACCCTTGTCACCCGGTTAAGGTAGTGACTGCTGATTGAATCAAAGCTTCCTTCGTAAGTAGTGATTAAATATAACCTCACGGTCTAAGGATTAAGTTACAACGCTTTCGACATATCACCTAATGAACATCATGACACGATCGTGTTGCAATACTCTATTTGGGTATGTCCACCATGGCATTACTTTAATGGCATGATCTCATTGTCAATTGGCATAATGCACCATGATCGGGAAACCTCAATCATCAGTTGAACAATGAATTATCAATTAAAGGATTACTAGGGACTCTTATCATTTAATACCACACCTATATCAATGTTTCCGATTGACATAGTTATACCACAATATTAAACTTATTATGAACTATATGAAATATGCAAATAAGTCCTTTATTATTTTCCTCTAGGGCATATTTCCTTCATAAAAAACCATAAAGTCTCAACACAACAGTAGATGCATAAAAAAATATCATCTCATAACACAATATCCACCATAGGAATTCCGTAGATAGTTCCATAATCATGCAAGGCACATCATATGGACTTCAACAGTGATCATACATAGAGAGATTGAAACAAGTTACCACCACAAAGTCATAGTTCAGGCAGTGAAATACGCCCCTCTTATGGTGTAGAGCAAGGAGGAGATGTTGGTGAAGGAGGAGAGGTGGCCGGAGGCGATTCCGGTAGCGGTTCCCCCTCCAATCTTCCTCCGGCGACTGGCAACAACCTCTATTTTGTGTTTTTCGTGTTTTTCACCGCCTCCTCTCGGGAACGCCCAGGGGGACCTTTAAATTGCCGGTTTTAGGTCAAGACGAAGAGAACCATGCGAAAAAAGGATGACATCGCTGGCTCGAGGTGGAAACGAGACCAGCCTGACTTCTGGGCCGCACCACTAGTGTTCATTTCCAGACCATTGACCTCTTGTTGTCCCACTTAGCTCATTTTGTTCTTCTCAAAATTTCCAAGCCGTTCTATCTGACCTTGCCATTTTTCGAGTCCCATAGCTCCTGGAAAGTAAAAAATGCTAAAAAGCGTTTTCTGCCAAAGAGAGTTAAAACCAAAAGAGAGGGGATTTTCGGAAAATCCTCGAAATCAATGCAAAACATGATTATAACATCTCATAACATGTAAATATGTTGGAATATGCAATAATAAACTATAAAGTTCATGCATGAATTTTGCATGCATCACTCGTCCAACCCATTCTTCCTAAAAAGGGCATAGAAACCATCATGGTGCAGCTAAACAGACTCAAACTTGAATTGGTGTCTGCTATGATGTGGCCTTGCATGGTCCCTGATTTAAATAGGAGTGAGTACTACTTTGAATGAGCCTAAATATGCTCAAGAGAGTGAACTTTGACCAACATCTATTTTTCCTCCCAAGCGGTATCCATCAATGCCCGATCCAACTTTCAAAAAAAGATAGTTGTTTAGATATATAGGGGACTGCTTTTATGGGTGTTTATGGGGCTAGAAGAAGTTTTAGAGGAGAATCTTGTGAGGATAGACCCCATATGGACATGTATGAGGGATTTTTAGGGGTGCTGGCGGGCTTTCTCTAACATGTTGACACACAAGCACTATAATGTGGGAAATGCATACAGTAAATGAGGATACACAAAATAACATGGGGAGCAGACATACTTGTCAATAAAGTTTTTGAAATCTACCAACATAGGATCAAGCTTTCAATAAGTTGACATGGTATGAACACAATGGTTAAACCAGTTCATAATATGGTTCTTGATTTACAAGATATTTCTCTATGAATTTTTTTGAGAAAAAAAATGGCACACCATGAAAATTCACGTGCTTGCGTAAACCCTTGGACAACCATGTGTAAATCATGGAGGAGGGGCATGTAGCACCTAGGAACTGATGGGTTCGTAGCATAGAAAACAAAAAAAAAATCTTATGCATGAACACATAAACTAGCCAAGAACATCTATGAGATGGTAGCAACAGAGACTAACCCTCGAAGACCGGTAGTGGGGATTACGTTCCTGCACAAACGTTGCCGATAGAGAGTCGAGGAAGACGCACATAGTCGACGTAGTCATTCACTTGACGTAGTCGAGGTAGTGGTTCACTTGACGATCAGGAGATCGTGTACACGGCGCCACAACCGGCAGCGCCCCCGTACTCGGTCACACATACGGCTTGTCGGCGTCTCCTCCACGCCCTCGGTCCAGCGGGGCAGCGGAAGAAGGGATCCGCCGGACACTCCAACACTCACTTCTCCAAGTGTGTGAAACTCGAACTAACAATCCGGCAGAGCTTCGCTAAGCCAAGACGGATTTGGGGCAGCAACTTTGCGGGAGAAGGGAAGAACCAAAAGTGTGTGAAACTTGGAGGAGAGGGGGGTTTTATAGGGGAGGAGGGGGCAGCCCCCTTGGGGGGTGCGCTGGCCCCTAGGAGGAGGTCCTCCTCCTCATCATGGTGGTAACCCCCCCTTCATGCCCTTCATGGTGGTAATCCCCTCATCAACATGAGGTAACCCCCATTTTTATTTTGCATGACATTCCTGCTTATTAAAATTCACACTTATTAATTTAATAAAACATTTTTATTTCTTTAATATTTGTTAATTCATTCAATTAACAAACATTAACAAATACACCCTTGAGTTATTTTGATATCCCAAAACAGTTTCAGTGCTTTTCTGAAACAACCCTCATGCTGTCCTGTAATTCGATCGGAGTATCGTATCCACTCAAAAACGACGGCGAACCTTAAGTGTGTCACCCTACGGTTCGTGAATAACGTGGACATGATCGAGACTCCTCTCCGATCAATAATCGTCAGCGAGATCTGGAAATCCATGATGACTCCCACTTACTCAACGATGAACTAGTGATCGTGTGAACCAATAACGAACATAGTTAATTCCTTTTGTCTCGCGATATTATTACTTGTCCGAGATCCGATCATTTGGTATCAACCATACCTAGTTCGATCTCGTTCCCGACAAGTCTCTTTACTCGTTCCGTGATAATGCATTCCCGTGACCTAGTCACATGCTTGCAAGCGATTCCAATGCAATATCACTGAGAAGGGCCCAAAGAATATCTTCCCATCATCGGGTCGGACAAATTCCACTCTTGATCCATGAGCCTCAACTAATACTTTCAGAATACCCAAATCAACCTTTATAATGGCCCTGTAATGGTGTGACGTTTGATATCATCAAAGCACTCTTCCGGCATCAGTGATTAACATGATCTCATGGTCTGAGGATTAGAACTATTTCGTATGAGTTTGATATAGCAATGAACTTGATGACTTGATCGTATTACTATTCGTACTATGGGTGTGAGTGTTCATCACATCATTCTTCTAATGATATGACTCCGTTATTAACAACATCCAATGTTCATGATCAGGAAACCTTGATCATCGGTTAATCAACGAGCTAGTATAAAAGAGAGGATTTACTAGGAACCCTTTTAGTTTATTAATCACACAAGTATTAATGTTTCCGATTAATACAATTCTAGCATGAGAAATAAACATCTATTATGAACATGGAATAATATAATAACAACTTTATTATTGCCTCTCGGGCATATTCCTTTCAGTCTCCCACTTGCACTAGAGTCAATAATCTAGATTACATAGTGATGAATCTAACACCCATTGAGTTCTGGTACTGATCATGTTTTGCCTTGGGGAGAGCTTTAGTCAACGGGTCTACCACATTCAGATCCGTGTGTACTTTGCAAATCTTTACATCACCATCCATGACATGTTCACGGATGGAGTGAAATCGGCGCTTCACATGCTTGAATTTCTTGTGAGACCTTGGCTCCTGAGTATTGGCTATGGCACCATTGTTGTCACAATAGATAACCATTGGATCCAATGCACTTGGAACCACACCCAGTTCGGATATGAACTCCTTCATCCAAACTGCTTCCTGTGCCGCTTCTGAAGCAGCAATGCATTCCGCCTCTGTAGTTGATCTCGCCACCACGCTTTGCTTGAAACTCCTCAGCTTACTGCTCCTCCATTCATAACAAATACATACCCGGATTGAGACTTAGAGTCATCTGGATCAGTGTCGAAGCTAGCATCGACGTAACAACTTGCGACGAGCTCTTCTTCACCGCCATATACGAGAAACATATCCTTAGTCCTTTGTAAGTACTTACAGATATTCTTGACCGCCGTCCAGTGTTCCAAACCTGGATCAGATTGGTACCTACTAGTCAAACTAATAGCATGTGCCACATCCGGTCTTGTACACAACATGGCATACATGATAGAGCCTATGGCAGAGGCATAGGGAATCTTATTCATCTCTTCTCTATCTTCAGCTGTAGCCGGACCTTGAGTCTTACTCAATATCTTTCCTTGCAACATAGGTAAGAACCCATTCTTACTTTCTTCCATTCTAAACTTCTTTAGAATCTTGTCAAGGTATGTACTTTGTGATAGCCCAATTAAGCGTCTTGATCTATCTCTATAGATTTTGATGCCTAAAATATACGCCGCTTCACCAAGGTCTTTCATTGAAAACTTACTGTTTAAGTAATCTTTTACGCTCTTCAAAAGTTCCGTATCATTTCCAATCAGCAATATGTCATCCACATATAATATTAGAAATGCTACAGAGCTCCCACTCACTTTCTTGTAAGTACAAGCTTCTCCATAAGTTTTGACAAATCCAAACCCTTTGATGACTTCGTCAAAACGGAGATTCCAACTTCGGGACGCTTGCTTCAGTCCATAAATGGATCGCTGAAGTTTGCATACCTTGTCAGCATCCTTAGGATCAACAAAACCCTTGGGCTGTACCATGTACAACTCTTCCTCAATGTTACCATTAAGGAACGCGGTTTTTACATCCATCTGCCAAATTTCATAATCGAAAAATGCAGCAATTGCTAACATAATCCTAACAGACTTTAGCATCGCTACGGGTGAGAAAGTCTCATCGTAGTCAACTCCTTGAATTTGTCGGAAACCTTTTGTGACAAGGCGTGCTTTATAGATGGTCACATTACCATCAACGTCTATTTTCTTCTTGAAAATCCATTTATTCTCAACGGCCTTTCGGTCATTGGGAAGTTCCACCAAAGTCCATACTTGGTTTCGTACATGGATTCCATTTTGGATTTCATGGCTTCATGCCATTTGTTGGAATCTGGGCTCATCATCGCTTCATCATACGTCGCAGGGTCATCGTTCTCAACAATGGCATTTACAACAAGATCACCGTACCATTCAGGAGTGGCGCGTGTTCTTGTTGACCTGCGAGGTTTGGTAGCATCCTCTTTTGGAGTTTCATGATCTTCATCATTAGCTCCCACTTCATTTGGTGAAGTCACCACTGGAATGGTTTCCGGCGCTGTGCCACTCGCCAATTCATGAAGAGGAGGTTCAATAACCTCATCGAGTTCTACCTTCCTACTATTCACACCTTTCGAGAGAAACTCCTTCTCCAAAAAGGATCCGTTCTTAGCAACAAACGCTTTGCCTTCAGATATGTGATAGAAGGTGTACCCAACTGTTTCTTTAGGGTATCCTATGAAGACGCATTTTTCTGCTTTGGGTTCGAGTTTATCAGGCTGAAGTTTCTTCACATAAACATCGCATCCCCAAACTTTTAGGAATGACAGCTTATGTTTGTTTCCAAACCATAATTCATACGGTGTCATTTCAACGGATTTAGATGGATCCCTATTTAAAGTGAAAGCGGCTGTTTCTAGAGCATAACCCCAAAAAAATAGTGGCAGGTCGGTAAGAGACATCATAGACCGAACCATATCCAATAAGGTGCGGTTACGACGTTCGGATACACCATTTCGTTGTGGTGTTCCAGCGGGAGTGAGTTGTGAAACTATTCCACATTCTCTCATATGTGTGCCAAACTCATAACTTAGATATTCTCCTCCATGATCAGATCATAGAAATTTAATCTTTCTGTTACAATGATTCTCTACTTCACTCTGAAATTCTTTGAACTTTTCAAACATTTCAGACTTGTGTTTCATTAAGTAAATATACCCATATCTACTTAAGTCATCAGTGAAAGTAACAAAATAACTATATCCACCACGCGCCGGCACACTCATAGGTCCACATACATCAATATGTATGATTTCCAATAAGTCTGTCGCCCGTTTCATTGAACCGGAAAACGGCGTTCTAGTCATCTTGCCCATAAGACATGGCTCGCATGTCTCAAATGATTCATAATCAAGTGATTCCAGAAGTCCATCCGAATGAAGCTTCTTCATGCGTTTAACACCAATATGACCTAAACGGCAGTGCCACATGTATGCGGCTATATCATCATTTAACTTAATTCTTTTGGCATTCACGTTATGAATATGTGTTTCATTACTATCAAGATTCAAAAGAAATAAACCTTTCTTCTCAGGTGCATGTCCATAAAAGATATTATTCATATAAATCAACCAACCATTGTTCTCAGACTGGAATAAATAATTGTCTCGCACTAAACAAGATCCGGAAATAATGTTCATGCTGAACGCAGGCACCAAATAACATTTATTCAGGTTTAAAACTAATCCAGATGGTAAATGTAGAGGCAGCGTCCCGACGGCGATCACATCAACTTTTGATCCATTGTCGACGCACATCGTGACCTCATCCTTCGCAAGTTGCCGCTTATTCTTTAGCCCCTGTTTCGAGTTACATATGTGAGCAATCAAACCAGTATCAAATACCCAGGCGCTATTGCGACTACTAGTAAGGTACACATCAATAACATGTATATCATATATACCTTTGTTAATCTTCCCGTTCTTCTTATCCGCCAGATACTTTGGGCAGTTGCGCTTCCAGTGCCCCATTTCCTTGCAGTAAAAGCACTCAGTTTCAGGTTTAGGACCAGCCTTGGGTTTCTTCTCAGAACCGGCAACAGATTTGCCGTCCCTCTTGTTTCTACCCTTGGACTTATTATCCTTTCTACCTTTCTTGAAATTAGTGCTCTTATTGACCATCAACACTTGATGTTCCTTTTTGATCTCCACTTCTGCAGTCTTAAGCATTGAGAGAAGCTCGGGGAGAGACTTCTTCGTGCCCTGCATGTTGTAGTTCATCACAAATCTCTTGAAGCTAGGTGGGAGAGATTGGAGAACCCGATGTATTCCCAACTCATTGGGAATCGTTATTCCCAAAGAGATGAGCTTATTGGCGTACCCAGACATTTTGAGTACGTGCTCACTAACGGAGCTGTTCTCTTCCATCATGCAGCTAAAGAACTTTTCTGAAGCATCATAACTCTCTATGGCAGTATGGGAGTCGAAAATTAGTTTCAACTCTCCCATTGTATCATAAGCGTTGTTGTTCTCGAAACATTTTCGCAGCTCTGGCTCAAGTCCATACAGTATGCCGCAATGAACTAAATTGTGGTCCTCCTTACGAGTCAGAAAAACATTTTTCTCTTCATTGGGAGCATCTTCTGCGGGTGGGTTACCTAGCGATGCCTCAAGCACATAGCCTTTTTGAGAGGCATTGAGGAGGATCCTCAAGTTAAGTGCCCAGTTGGTGAAGTTGCTACCGTTGGTGGCTAGTTTTTCTTTCTCCATGAACGCATTGAAATTTAGAGCAGGTGGTGCCATGATCTATAAATTATTTGCAAAGTTAATTTAGACTAAGTTCATAATAGAATCAGTTCAGGTTAAATCAAATTCTACGTGAACTCCCACTTAAAAACAACATCCCTCCAAGTTTTTTTAAGTGACTACATGAACCAAATCCACTATACCGCAACCGATCATCATGTGCAACAACATAGTTTCAAAGGCGAACATCACCATGTTCATCATATCAACCATATGACTCATGTTTAACCTTTCGATTCGTGTTTTGATGCCATGTCTGTACATGCTAGGCTCGCCAAGTAGAACCATAACATTTGCGTGTGTAAAACTGTCTTACACCCGTCGTATGTGAACGTAGAGTCTATCACACCCGATCATCACGAGGTGTCTCAAAACGACAAACTTTCTTTACGGTGCATGTTATGGGAGAACATATTTTATCTTGATATTTATGTGAGAGGGATCATCTTATAATGCTACCGTGCAATCAAATCTATGCAGAATAAGATGCATAAAAGGATAAACATCACATGCATATATAATGTGATATGATATGGTCCTTCACGCATTCGATCTCCATCTTGTGCGTCATGGCATGATCTCCATCCATCCACCAGCGTAGCACCAAGGTCCATGGCGCGCCACCTTGGTTGTCTTCCTCCATTACAATATATCACTTGGATATATATATTCGGCATGCAGGCCATTTAAATGTAAAGACAACCATATGGCTCCTGTCGGTTGTTTATAACTTACAAAAAGGATCATCGTATACAATTTTTAAATAAACAATTTAACCATATCACATCACATGCTCTGCAAAAATAAGTTAGACGTTTCTAATTTGTCTTGCATATTTTACGTGGTTTGGGGCTTTCTAGGAAGAACCGTTCTTACCTACAAACATGTAACCACAACGGTGATAAAATATTATTAACAACTCTTTGTAAAATAGATCATAACTATAGTGGGAGAAACATGCACCCGCAAAGCCACATATGCCGAAGCATGTCAAGTGTGGCACAAGTCTCGTGAACGCGGTCACGTAAGGTTAGTCTCGGGCAGCTTCAATCCCACTATGCCACTATGATCCAAAATACCAAAAATTGCAATAACATGATCATCAACGCCCACATCCACATGTGTTCTAACCATGCATACCAACTACGCATAGAGATGGCTCTGATACCACTGATGGGTCCGTAGCATAGAAAATAAAAAAAATTCCTACGCATGAACACATAAACTAGCCAAGAACATCTACGAGATGGTAGCAACAGAGACTAACCCTCGAAGACCGGTAGCGGGGATTACGTTCCTGCACAAACGTTGCCGATGGAGAGTCGAAGAAGACGCACGTAGTCGACGTAGTCGTTCACTTGACGTAGTCGACGTAGTGGTTCACTTGACGATCATGAGATCGTGTACACGGCGCCACAACCGGCGGCGACACCGTACTCGGTCACACGTACGGCTTGTCGTCGTCTCCTCCACGCCCTCAGTCCAGTGGGGCAGCGGAAGAAGGGATCCACCGGACACTCCAACACTCACTTCTCCAAGTGTGTGAAACTCGAACTAACAATCCGGCAGAGCTTCGCTAAGCCAAGACAGATTTGGGGCAGCACCTTTGCGGGAGAAGGGAAGAACCAAAAGTGTGTGAAACTTGGAGGAGAGGGGGGGTTTTATAGGGGAGGAGGGGGCAGCCCCCTTGGGGGGTGCGCCGGCCCCTAGGAGGAGGTCCTCCTTCTCACCATGGTGGTAATCCCCCCTTCATGCCCTTCATGGTGGTAACCCCCTCATCAACATGAGGTAACCCCCATTTTAATTTTGCATGACATTCATGCTAATTAAAATTCACACTTATTGATTTAATAAAACATTTTTATTTCTTTAATATTTGTTAATTTATTCAATTAACAAACATTAACAAATACACCCTTGAGTTATTTCGATATCCCAAAATAGTTTCGGTGCTTTTTTGAAACAACCCTCATGATGTCTTGTAATTTGATCGGAGTATCGTATCCACTCAAAAACGACGGCAAACCTTAAGTGTGTCACCCTATGGTTCGTGAATAACATGGATATGATCGAGACTCCTCTCCGATCAATAATCATCAGCGGGATCTGGAAATCCATGATGACTCCCACTTACTCAATGATGAACTAGTGATCGTGTGAACCAATAACGAACATAGTTAATTCCTTTTGTCTCGCGATATTATTACTTGTCCGAGATCCAATCATTTGGTATCAACCATACCTAGTTCGATCTCGTTCCCGGCAAATCTCTTTACTCGTTCCGTGATAATGCATTCCCGTGACCTAGTCACATGCTTGCAAGCGATTCCAATGCAATATCACCGAGAAGGGCCCAGAGAATATCTTCCCGTCATCGGGTCGGACAAATTCCACTCTTGATCCATGAGCCTCAACTAATACCTTCATAATACCCAAATCAACCTTTATAATCACCTTGTAATGGTGTGACGTTTGATATCATCAAAGCACTCTTCCGGCATCAGTGATTAACATGATCTCATGGTCTGAGGATTAGAAATATTTCGTATGAGTTTGATATAGCAATGAACTTGATGACTTGATCGTATTGCTATTCGTACTATGGGTGTGAGTGTTCATTACATCATTCTTCTAATGATATGACCCCATTATTAACAACATCTAGTGTTCATGATCAGGAAACCTTGATCATTGGTTAATCAACGAGTTAGTATAAAAGAGAGGCTTTACTAGGAACCCTTTTAGTTTATTAATCACACAAGTATTAATGTTTCCGATTAATACAATTCTAGCATGAGAAATAAACATCTATTATGAACACAGAATAATATAATAACAACTTTATTATTGCCTCTCGGGCATATTCCTTTCAGGAACCCTTCCCAACATAATATGGATGATATGGTACTAGTTAACAGGGTGCCCTCGTGTGCTCTTGGGAGATCTCAACATCATTTTTTAACATGCTTAACCAAATTCAAGAACAAAAGTCCTTTCTTTTTGTAGGGAAAGGACCAAATTTTCAAATTCAAAGCATGTTTCAAAATCTCAAATGTAAACCAACTTACACTGTATTTTTACTGAAAAATTTCACTTCTTCTATACTCGGCATTACACAACCAAATTTACCACAAGCAGAGAACATGAGAAAAAATTGTCAAGGCCATGAAAATAAACTTTCTAAAATTAAGTCATATTTTTAGGAAGCGGCACCTTAAGGAAGGGTTTATGCACATATAGCAATGCTTTTCGATCTACTGGTGATAGATAGATCTAGGATTTCAACCTGGAGGGTACAAACCTCTTGCAACATCCATCTAATCAAGTTTAGATTGCTGGCATCACAATACCTTCAACACATGTGCCACTTCCAAATCCGACTAGTGAGTGACGTATCACAGATTTTCATCTCACACTAAAACAACATTAAAGTCATCTTGCGATGTATGGTCTTCTAACACCATCCAATGTTCTGCCATAAACCACCATGGTGTCCTCGAGTCCTATCTATCAATGTCAACACTATGCAAACTCTTATTGAGGGTGAACTGACAACAACTAGATTGGTTCTATTAGGTAAAGTCAATGGTCATCTAACTCAGGAGACAACACACCATTTATCGATGGTGGATAAAGGGGTGCCACGAGCCACCCGATCATGAGCTCTAGATTCATGACCTAACCGCTTTCTAGGTAGGAATGATCCATCACCATGCCATTGATGGAATTAGAAAAGGTAAGGGGTAGCACTAGAGGCAAACTACACTTGACACCTCTAGCTAACCCTTGGGAAGCCATCAGTTTAAAATTCACGAGTATGTAGCCACTACTACACCTTTCCATGATCTAGCCAAATTGGCACAACGTTGGCAAAAGAAATCTGAACTCAACCACCTATGAATTGTCACACCATGATCACGTGATTGCACTTATCCACAACCCACGCTGACCAGTGAGCCTCACACGGAGTTGAGGCTGATGTCTGGAATATTGATATGTATTCTAGAAGGGTGGGCGTTACTACTGTAGGTTTTTCTTGAAAGAACGCGGAATAAACTAAACAATTATTTTTCAAGCATAAAACCAATAAGCTAGGCTCAAACTAAGTGATCAAACAACAACAAGATCTAAGCAAGATGGAACAATTTAAATTTATCCTAGGTGATAAGATATATATTAATAACTTCAAGATCAATGGCTATCACAAGGAAATAAACTCGTGTGTAGATATACCCAAACACGCGGATACAAAAAAGTATCCTGATGTTCACTTGTTTGTAACTAAGCTAATCACCATTAGATTGGTGTGGGAGGTACCACGAAGAACCCCGGAATGCTATGAAATCTCACCTTATTATCCGAGCCCACTCCCCCCCCTCAAAACACACACCACACACACAAAGGTATGACTCCTTCTTATTGTTAGTTTTTCCTCCACCGCGCAGTAGGATAGTTGTAAACCTCTTCACAAATACCAGGAAGGGGAAACCTGAGCCTCTTCACAATATACCATGAAGAGGTAAATGTTGTACCAGAGGAGCCACCCTCCAAGAGTAAAAAAGCTCACATCCTCTCACTAGATCAAATCAATGTGGAGATCTCAAACTTATGCAACTAAAACAAAATAAAGAACATCAAGAAATATGTTTAAATTGTTCACTCTCAAATCCCACCAAAGCAGAAAATGCTAGGGAGGAAATAGAGAGGAAGAATAATGAAGGAGGTCAACAAACAAATCCACGATCTGGATCCATTGCGTCCCCTTCACTTTCAAGATAAATGGATAGGTGGAATAATAGCTATAGACTTCTATTTATTTTCCATAAAAATAAGCAAGAATCATTGGGTGAAAGGAGACAAAGCAATATTTTGAAGGCCAAGAAACAACAATGCAGAACAAATATGCCAAACGCTTGGAAACCATTAGGGAAGAAGACTCCCTAAAATAGCCTCGAAAAGAAGTAACCATTGTAGGAAAGGCAGTACAGTGCCAGATAGTTTGGCCCTATGGGCCTTGGACAATTTAGCACCCGAGAGTAGCTAAAATTTCAATAAAATGATCTTAGGAAGCCCTAGGTGCCAGATAGTTCATCGCAAAATGTTTGACAGTCTATTGACCAAAAGATCATCAAACATATGAAAGAGGTGTATGGCATCCCACAGAAACCTAGCTAGCGGATAGTACGACAATTTTTTCGGATTGTTCAACACCTGAAATAATAGGAGGACTACTGCCCGCACAAAAAACGTTTACTTTTGCATATGAATTCCTTTTTTGATGTATCCGGGCTTGTCAGAAAGATAACAACAATCTTTAGGTCTTATTGCAGAGAGAACCAAAGATAAACAAAGTAGGATAAATCCCCAAGTGGAATTTTTTACGTCTTTATAAAAGAAGAATCGGTATTACCTCCAACATGGAAAATGGAACAAATTTTCATACAAAATCTGTGTTTTATAACTTGAACTTGTCTTGAAGGTAACCACTAGCTCTGAAATCCCACATAGAGAATAGCCAAATAAACGATCGATAAAGATGATGCCAAATGCAAAGGTTTGAACTCTCTACAAATGATGTGATAAAGCTACTCTCCCAAGAGCCCCTTGATAGTACGACTATTGAACTTATAACCTAGTCTCCCAACAATCGCCTTGAGACTGGTAAAATTAAAATTTATCAATTAATACCTTTTTGTTCCACATCCCGCTTTATATTGATGGTGACCGTTATGCTTCATTCAAGTCGTAATGTTTAACTTTATAATAGTTGCTTGGTGAATACTCACAATTTGCTCCACCATAAATCAATATGGGATAGTTTCATTAAAGAATGTATTCACATGTCCATTATCACCAAATAAATGGCAAGCTTCAAGCATATGATCTTCTTGATATGTTCATTTTGAAGTTGCAATTCTCAACCTTGATGCCCATCACCACACAAAGAAATTCTATCATTGGCATATGAAATCTTACTTTTGATGAACGCCCATGAAAAGATACATATCCATCATAGAAGAAAATACCACACAATCATGGGTTAGCTCATAAAGCACAGCTAATACATACATACCATACCACGAGATCAATAATCCCACATGGTACTGGTACATCATTTCTTGTTTGTGTGCTGACCGAATTAAATTCACACTTTGGTCTTCAACTTGGTCAACCTTGTACCTTTTGACACTCCATTACAACCTCTTGTGGTATGTAAATAATTCACAACTTTATTCCATGCTCTAAGTTTTTCTTAACCATGACGCAACTCATGAGTGTTTATCATGACATCGACTTGGAGCCATATCTTGAATTATTTTCTTAAAATCAAACTCTCAAGATCCTGATCCTCCATGGATTAACAGATGAGCTAGAGCATGCCTTGTTTTGAATTACACAACACCACCTTATTTTACTTTCTTCTTTCAACCTTGAATCCACCATGGTCTTCCACAATTGTATATGAAAAAGCCCTTCAAAATATAACTCAAGGAAAACATTAGTTCACATGGCAATTGTTATTAACTAATTTACGAAAACCGCCCATGGGGCTTCATGCATTTTGAGCGGCACTAGCTAGCCATGCCGGTCCGCATATCACACACCTTGTGTCGGCGGCGTGAACCTTGGCTTCTATCCCCCGAGAGAGTCCCACCGCCATTTTTGACTGCACGGCAATGGCTGATTGCCTACCCCGGCAATGGAAGATGATGTGTAATATGAGGCTAAGTGAGCGGCAGCTAGGGCTCCACCCGTGCCATCCTTGGAGGAGCAGTAACATGACACCAATTAGGATGCCACGTCACTCCCAAGTGGTATCTCTCTATCTGTCAAATAAAGTTAATATGCTTGCCCAATCAATGATATGCCACGATTCACTTATATATAGATTTTGTTTGTGACAGGTTGAGACGCATGACGCCTTGAGCTGACTGTGAAATGCAGTACCCGTCAATACAGTTCACCACAAACTATAGCTAGCCTATACACATTGGAGCATTTTCATAGAACGACCAGATCAGCAACTCACAATAACTACTCCCTCCATACCGGTTTATTAGCTTATTGGACACACTTTGAGATAAACTTTAACCATTAAATTTGTCAACACAACTTATACCATTGGAAAGTCCATTTAAATATGAATCAAATGGTATAAATTTTGTGGCATATATCTCATATTCTCTTAACCAAATTTATGGTCAAAGCTTTTCTTATTGCCTAATAAACCAGTATGGAGAGAGTACTGGCTTACCCTAATCGTGTCACAGTTGTACTGGTGTTTTAATTGATGTGCATGTATGGTTACTACTTCTAGGAGGTGGGGGTTTTGAGATTGCATGATTTTTAAAACGTGCCCTTAATAACTAAGATATAGGGAGTACATAGTATTGACTCTTTAGAGGACATTTATATAAACCAGAAATCTCTAATGGTGCCTAGGAAGTACCGTACATAGAGATACATGGGCACGAGTGGATTTTTGAAGCTCGGGCCACCTGGAGATCTTTCTTTAACCTCTGAAATTTCAAATTCAAACACTTCAAAAATAAAAATAAAAATACCACAATATGTAGACAATATTGTAATCTACGAGTGTATAAATTTACATAACAAATAATGCTGTATTTTGGGTTCAGCAAAAGATAAATCTAGATTTTGTTGTTGTTCAGTGAACAGAAAACTTGATTTTATCGTCTTGTGAGATTTGTTTATTTTTACTGAGGGCCTAGTACAATATATTTCAATCTGAAGTTGAAACACTAATAGAACACAACATTGTTCACGTCTAGGTATTTTCTGTATTTTTAAGATTTTAAATTTACAGTTTTTGGAATTTCAAAAAAAAACAAGCTAAATGTAGACGGGCTATACTTGGGGTTTCATTATGCCCTAAGTGTTTTAAATCCTTTAGCGGTGATGTAATGTTAAACAGGAATATCACACAGGTTGGACTGGAGAGAAAAAGAGGGTAAAAATCTATGGGCTAATAATAGCATGCTATATATACGGAGAGTGAGAATTGACTTAATACATTATATATTATATTGAGCATATAATATCCGGTGTATGGTTTGGACTTTGGAAGGTGAGAAAACTCTCGTAGATAATCATATGCAGAGATATATACATCTACTATAACAATACAAGTGAACTTAGATACTCCCTCTGGTCCAAATTAAATGATGCAATCTGGCCATTCAATTTGGACCGGAGACAGTAGTTGAATCTGTAACCTTGCATGCTCAATAATCACCGGCCGGTCATCACTCACCACACTACATCCTGAGCTATGGAGTACACGTCATATATACCACTTAAAGCAATGTCAACTTTGATACAGACTTGTATATATACACAGCAACAAAGCGATCAACTTTGACCAAACTACTAAACAATTATAGTACTCCCTGCATCAATTAATTTGGACCGGTAGTGTCATTTACTTTCCCTATCATTCTGCAGTGTAATAATCGTTACTACTATCAATCAGTCAATCAGAGTGCAATCGTGGCCGTTCACATTAACGAACCGTTCAACAAAACAATGTACTACTAGGTGGTGTTCGTCAAACAAACATAAACGAGCTAGCTACTAAGCAGTATATGTCCGAATTCGCGTGCATTAACACTTTCGGTTGGCTGTTGGAAAAGATGGAAACCAGACACGCTGTTCTTTCTACTTACTCCTGGAGCGGTGGTGGAGCATATAGCACACACGGGGAGCTCGCCGGCGCCGATCAATTGCACGGATTAATTAAGGCAGCAACAATGGACGCGGCAGCTGCCACCACCCCGCGGAAGACGTCGACGAGGGACGATAATGGAAACGACGGGCGGACGGCGCCCGATGAGCTGGCGGAGTCCATCAGCCCCTCGGCGAGTCTCGTGGAAGATTTCATAAATCATGATGAATCTAATCCATAGCAATTTGGATACCAAGATTCATTTGGTCTAAAGTGATTTATACGAAATAATCCTGAGGATTCAAATTCAGCAAAATTACATGAAATTCCTACAATTCAAAGATGACTTTTGTTTCAATGCATTTCTCTTTTAAACTCAAACATATGGGATGAGATGGCTTTGTACCTATCATAATTCAGTTATGAAGGGATACAGAGCAATCTTAATCTTTGATGTGTTTAAGTTTAGGTTGAATTTTAGAAAAAGGGTGCTCTCAAGCAAACTTTCAAAGATATCTTTAGTGACACTCTAAAAATGGTCTCTCTCACTCACTCACTCTCTAAAGATAGATTAGCAACTTAACGTGCTTGTCCAATAAATAGCGGGATGACTACACTCATGAAATAAATTTTGTTTGTGACAGGTTTGAAACGACATGAGGCCTTAAGCTGACTATGAAATACCGGTGCACGCGTCCATAGGCCAAACTCTAGCTAACTAGCTAGTTTTTTTCGCATTGAGGAGCTATCACTTCCGATTTCACTAAAAATGAAAACGATAGTAAATCATTTTTGTCAGGTTTAGGAAAGGACATGCACCTTCCCCCCACAACTTCAAACTAGTCGCATCAGAACTCTAAAAACTAGAAACTAACATAAAGACACCAAAACTCCAGCTAAAAACGAAGAAGCTCTGAAAACAACTCACGGATTTAAACTGGTCTGTTTCCTAGCTCCATATTTCTTCAATCCACACCATTTCTTCTTCTCATCGGCGCCCATCCGTGCTTCCCGCTGAAGGCCTCTGTTGCCACCTAAAAAGCAGTTGTGCCACGGTAACTTGAAGCTTGCGTATGTTTGTCTTCTGCAATCTAGACCATGAGGAAAAGAAATATGAAATCCTGCACACAATATTGCAAGGATCAACATGGATAATCTTATCAAAGACAATAGAGTTTCTAGTCTTTCAGATAATCCCTATTAAAGCAACTACTCATGTAGCAACTATTGTTCTAACTTTACTAGGGAAATTCCACACCCACAAGCCTATATCCTCAAACTTTAAAGGGGTACTAGACAAGCAAAAAGCACATCTAAACACTCTCCACAAGTACCTAGCCATAGCACATTCAAAAAAAGGTGATCAATGCTTTCCTCATTACCACAGAAGCTACATTTTCTGTCTCTTTACCCTCCCAACCTATATGTGTCGCCCTTAGTCAGAATATTTATATGGGAATCTGCAATGACCGTATGTGTCATCCTCAGTTAGATTGCGATAATGGAACCGACGGGCAGATGAGACCCGATGAGCTAGCGGAGTCCATCAGCACCTCGACGAGGCTCATGGAAGATTTCATAAATTGTATGAATCTAATCCATAGCAATTTGGATACCAAGATTCATTTGGTCTAAAGGTGATTCATAAGGAAGCAAATACTAAGGATTCAAATCCAGCAAATTATATGAAATTCCCAAAATTTAAAGATGACTTTTGCTTCAGTGCATCCCCACTTTCAAACTCAAACACATCAATGAAAGAGATGGCTCTGTACCCCTTTATAATTAAGTTATGAAGGGGAATGGAACAATCTTAGCCCTTGATATGTTTAAGTTTAGGTTAAATTTGGGAGAGGAGTACATTGAACCAAACCTTCAAAGATATCCTTAGTGGGCGGTATAACACTCCAAAACTAGTCTCACTCACTCTCTAAAGATAGGTTAACAACTTAACATGCTTTCCCAATGAATAGCGTGAGACTACACCCAAAAAATTAATTTTGTTTTGATAGGTTTGAAATGCATGAGGCCTTGAGCTGACTGTGAAATACTGTTATACGTCCATACAGTTTTCCAAACTCTAGCTAACCAGCTCATTTTTTTCAAATTGAGGAGCCATCACTTCCGATTTTACTAAAAATGAAAATGATGGTACATCATTTTTGTCAGGTTTAGGCAAGCACCTGCACTTTCCTCATTACCACAGAAGCTACATTTTCTATCTCTTTACCCTCCCAACAACCTATATGTGTCGCCCTTATTCAGCATAATTATATGGGAATCTGAAATGACCGTATGTGTCATCATCAGTTAGACTGCGATAATGGAACCGACGGGCGGATGAGACCCGATGAGCTGGCGGAGTCCATCAGCACCTCGACGAGGCTCATGGAAGATTTCATAAACTGTATGAATCTAATCCATAGCAATTTGGATACCAAGATTCATTTGGTCTAAAGGCGATTCATAAGGAAGCAAATACCATGGATTTGAATCCAGCAAATTATATGAAATTCCTACAATTTTAAGATGACTTTTGCTTCAGGGCATCCCCTCTTTCAAACCCAAACATATCAATGAATGAGATGGCTCTATACCCCTTTGTAATTAAGTTATGAAGGGGAATGGAACAATCTTAGCCCTTGATATGTTTAAGTTTAGGTTAAATTTGGGAGAGGAGTACATCGAAGCAAACCTTCAAAGATATCCTTAGTGGGAGGTATAACACTCCAAAACTTGTCTCACTCACTCTCTAAAGATAGGTTAACAACTTAACATGCTTTCCCAATGAATAGCGCGACGACTACACCCAAAAAATTAATTTTGTTTTGATAGGTTTGAAACGCATGAGGCCTTGAGCTGACTGTGAAATACCGGTATACGTCCATAAAGTTTGCCAAACTCTAGCTAACCAGCTCAATTTTTTTCAAATTGAGGAGCCATCACTTCTGATTTTACTAAAAATGTAAATGATGGTACATCATTTTTGTCAAGTTTAGGCAAGCACCTGCACCTCCCCCCCCCCCCCCCAAACTTTAAACTGGTCACAAAAACACCAAAACTTGAGCTCAAAACGAACAAGTTCTAAAAACACCTCAAGGATTTAAACTAGACTCTTTCCTAGCTCTACCTTTCACCACGAGCTCCATATTTCTTCAATCCACACCAATCTTCTTCTCACCAGCGCCCAGCCATGCTTCCTGTTGAGCGTCTTCGTTGCCACCTTAAAGCAGCAGTGTTGCGGTAATCTGAAGCATGTGTACGTTTATATTCTGCAATCGAGACCAAAAGGAAAACCAATATGAAATCCTACACACAATACTACAAGGATCTACATGGATAATCTTATCAAAGACAACAGCGTTTCTAGTCTTCCAGATAGTACATATTAAAGAAGCTACTCCTGCATCCACTATAGTTCTTTTTTTATAAAGGACGCTTTATTACTTAAAAGGATTAAGCATTACACCCAGCCTCTGTATAAAGAAGATGCACACAGCTATCTAAGAAGTGGCGGATCCACTTCCATGTAGGAGGCTGCACAAGACACCAGATAAAACCTAATTTCTTTGTATAAAAGCAATTTTCACCACATGTGCACCCTAAAAAGATGAAATTTATATGATGTGGTACCCGTAGGCACCCTAGTATTGGGTGCTCTAGCTCCACCACCGTGTCCAAGAGTATGCAATGTAGAACTAAAAGGTGAATAACATATCATAATGATCAACTGCAACAACGCCTAAGTAGGTGGAGGTTCAATTCGTGGATTATGTTGTCACCTATGTCGGGTAAAAGTATCTCTCGCCATAGTCTCTAACAGTGCATAGAACTCCATAAAGAGGTCGTGGTGCTCCACTCGCTGAAGAGACGACCATAAATGGAGTGTACTGGTACACCGGTAGATGACCTGCAAAGGAGAAGATTTTTTATCATTAAAGACTTTATCATTTCTACATAGTCATAGCGACCAAATAATGGCAAGCGCTCCCACCCTATTAAGCATTCTAAACCGATGATCAATACCATGAAGCCAATTTCCGAATATATTGGCAACACTGCGTGGGGGGTATAGGTTAGATGCTACTTGTATGATTGACCATATAGACCTGGCGAACCGACATTGGAAAAAATGATGTTTAATAGTATCATCATGATGACAAAAAAACACAATTCTTATTTCCATTCCAATTCCTTTTAGCAAGATTGTCTTTGGTGAGTATTATCCCTTGGCAAAAATACCACCCAAAAACCTTAGTTTTTATTGGTATCTTCATCTTCCAAATCATCTTTTTACTATCAACTGGTATATCAAGTTGGATTAAAGCTTTGTACATGGAGTCCACAGAGTATTCACCATTCTTATGAAGATTCCAACGAAACTCGTCAGACCTAGGTGATAGTTGAACAGTAGCCAAACATTGAAAAAGGGCATCCATGCAACTAGCCTTTGTCCAATCAAATCTCTTCTAGACATTACAACTGGGGGTGAGGTAGCCATTACTTTCACAATAGTATCGCTTTTGTAACGAACAATATTATACAAAGCCGGATATTTCTCTTGGAGTGGTGCATTATACCTAGCCATTTATCCTCTTAGAACCTTATATGTGATTCATCTTTAATCGAAAAATGTCTGAATCTGAAGAACTTTGACTTTGTAGCCATCAGACTAGCCCAAAAATGCAAAACCAGGTTTCCAATAAACTAGTGATAGTGCCTTTGAGCCAACATATTTTCATTTAAGGAGGGTTTGCCACACACCATCTTCGGTTAGTAGCTTAAACAACCATTTACCTATGAGGGAAAATTCTTGACTTGAAGGTAGTGAATACAGAACCCACCTTGATCTTTAGGTGTACGAACCACACTTCATTTAACTAGTCGATATTTATTTATTTCACTATCCCCTTGTCAAAAAAAATCTAGACCGATAATAATCTAGTCTGTGAAGAACACCTTTTGGCAATAGGAAGAAGAATATCATATACAGTACTATATTAGAAAGTACTAAATTAACAATCTTCCTCCCAGGGACAGTAATTTTCCTTTCCAACACTTAACCGCTTTTGTAGCATCTCTTTGACAAGTTTCCATTCGGCGAGCGTAAGTCTCCAATAGTGAATCGGAATGCCCAAATACTTAATTGGAAACTAACCTTACTCACATCCAAACAGGTCGGCATAGAGGCTATCCACGTCTTGAGCCTCGCCAAAATAAAACAACTCACTCTTATGCAAATTTATTTTTAGACCCAAAAGTTGTTCGAATGTTGCCAAAATTAATTTCAGATCTCTAGCTTTTTCGATGTCATGCTCCATAAAAGGAATTTTGTTGTCGGCGTATTGAAGGATAGAAAGACCCCATCAACAAGATGATGAATCAAACCCTCAATTTGACCATCACCTTTAGCGCGTTCAATCATAGTAGCATGCATATCCGCCACTATATTAAATAGTAGTAATAATGGATCACCTTGTCTAACACCTTTTTGAGTCTGGAAATACCGGCCAACATCGTCATTGACTTTAATGGTCACACTACCTCCAGACACAAAATTATGAATTAGAGCACACCACTCCTCAGAAAAACCTTTCATTCTGAGTGTTTGTGCAGCCTTTATTTTATTATTATGTAGTTCGTCTTTACAGTTCAAGGGTCCTTAAGTGTTGCAGCAAAAACATGCTACAAAAAATGGATAAGGAATCCATTAGAAACACAACATCAAGAGGCTATTCTGCTAACTAGATGCCAACATAGTTGGTTGTATAAATCTTGAGCTGCCATTTCCAAACGGCTGCAGCTAGTATCCATGTCCTCCCTTTGCGCTTTCGGCTAGAGATAAGATCACATACTGATTCAGTGCTTGGACAACTGAATAACCTGAAATGATTGTGATTTGTTGAGAACAAAGTCGTTTCTCTTGTTCCAAATTTTCCATAATAAAGCACAAGCACGCACACGGGTTCCGACTCTATCTTTTTTATCTACCCCAAGTAACCAATTATCAAACAAATTTGATATACTAGTTGGAGGAGAGACTAAAAGTTATATGGAGAATATGCCAAACTATTTTGGCTAGAGGACACTCAATGAATAAATGTTGGATAGTTTCATCGTGATTACAAAAGCAACTCTTGGTGTTACCATGCCAATTTCATCTAGTCAAATTATCCTTAGTTAAAATGACTTTACAATGTAGAAACCATATAATGTCTTAATTTTTAGTGGTACTTTCATTTTCCAAATATATTTATGTAAGTAGACCGTATGACCTTTCATGTAGTCTAAATACATGGATTTTAACTGTGGACGCTCCTAACATTGTTAAATTTCATATAAAAACATCGCCAACATCCACCAGCTAGACATCCATTAACCTATTAACAAGATGTAACCAGGTTGCCCATTTATTCCTGGTTAGCGACCTTCTAAAACCTATGTTTAGAGGGTTATACGCCATAACATCAGCAACTAAAACCTCTTTTCATTGGACGATATTATATAAGGACAGATATTGAACAGCAAGAGGTTTGTTTCCTAACCATAAATCCTCCTAAGAACAGGTTTGCAATCCATTCCCAACTTGGAAATGACCACGACCAAAAAAGTCATCGTTTTTACTTTCTTCAATCCTTTCCAAAAAAGGAGAACCATAAGCATTATATTTCATCTGAGCAAGCATCTTGGAATGCAAGTATTTGTTTTGAAATAACTCTTGCCAAACTCCTTCCTCGTTTAATATTTTGAAAGCGGCTTGCTTAATAAACATTTGTTTTTGAATTCTAAAACTTCAACACCAAGATAGACGACCTTGCTCTTTCGGCCTAGATATAATGCTCCGTTTGGTTAATCTATATTTTTGTTTGTGACCGTCACTTTGCTATAAAAGTGAGATCAAAAAATACAATATTTTACGCACCCCTTTGGGAACATCAAATAAATATAGAATAAACATCGGAAGACTAGTGAGAACCGAATTAATAAGAACTGGTCTAGCCTCATATGAGAGGAGCTTGCCCAACCAACTAGCAAGTTTCCTTAGAATCTATCCTCAACCGGTTTCCACTCACCATTATTAAGCTTGCAGAAATGAATTAGGATGCCGAGGTATTTAAAAGGGAATGCACCAGATTCACATCCAAATAAATTCTGATATTGTGCGTGACTATCTTTTTCATGGCCCAAGCAAAAAAACTCACTTCTATGAAAGTTTATTTTTAGGCCGGAGAACTGTTTAAAAAATATTGAGAATCAGTTTCATATTTAGAACTTTTTCTAGATTTTGCTCCATAAAAAACAATTGTATCGTTTGCCTATTGTAGAATTAGAGACCCCTCCATCAACTAGATGAGGGATGAGTCCTTCCACTTGGCTGTCTTCCTTAGCACTAGCTATCAATAATGCAAGAATATCGGCCAGTGTGTTAAAAAAATATAGGATAGATTGTCACCCTATCGTAAACCTTTTTGCATCTGAAAATAATGACCAATGTTATCATTTACCTTAATTTAAATAGTCCCCTTACTTATAAAGTTAGAAATCCAAGTACACGATTTAGGATTAAAACCTTTCATGCACAAAACTTGCCTTAAAAGACCATTTAACCTTATCATAAGCTTTCTCGAAGTCTAATTTCCATTTTCTTCCTATGAAGTTCATGGATGGTTTCATGAAGAATCAATATGTCCTTAAGGATATGGTGACCCAGCATAAACTCTGTTTACGTAGGTCGTATTACCTTTTCAGCTATACTCGTAAGTCTATTAGTTCCCACCTTAGTGAAAATTTGAAGCTAGCATTTAGTAAACACATTTAATGGAACTCTAACAAACCACAGTTTCCAATGAGGCCACTAATTGACTTGAAAAACTTTCAAACCAAGGTACATAGAATGAACATAAAACTCCCTAGAATTAGTTAACTTCCATATCAAGCCATCCTTCGGAGAAAAGCTTACTGCAAAACAATCACTCTGCAAAATACCCCACATAGCAGCAATCTTCCCCGGGCCATAGCAATCTCCTAAACCTTAGGGCAGCCATAGTGTCTGCTAATAGGGGTTCCAAATCATGAATTTGGCTTTTGGCATCGGTTCCCTCCACTGTAGAGGTAGTAGACAAATCCAAACAAAAGAGGGAACCGGCGCAAGTAGCTGCACTGACACCATATTGCAACAAAGGCTTGTTTATTGGTCTGTGGATCCTACCGGGAGAAGAAGTCATGCGAAACAACCGAAGGTTGGGAGAGAGAGAAAGTTTTACTATGTTTCTTTAGTTGTGTGTAGATCCTACCATGAACTTTTGAGAACTCTCTCGAGCTGCAGTGGCAGTCGCACAGAGGTGCGGGCCTGTCGACCCGAATTCGAGTCCTCATCTTCTATAAGAATAAGGCAGAGGGACATCTCCCCCTCTCTTCTCATTCCTACCATGAACTTTTTGGCATTGCACCACGCTGCAGAGGATTGGGAAATTTAGCAGCAGTTCCAAATATTGCCTACGTAGCATTATACAACCCCAGCCTTCTGTAGAAACTTTAGCCACACTAATGTTGGAATAGAAAGTTAGGCCATAGAGCCTAGGTAATTTATCCATAAAGGGACCCCCACCAATCCAGTGATCCTCCCAGAACCTAGTTCTTTCCCCATTTCATGTTCTTTTCTTATACAGAAACTAAAGAAATTATATTTAACTTTCATCAACCAAAAGTGACCAGATCAGCAGCATACAATAATTACTGGCTTACACCTAAATCGCCATGGACTATTGAATCCGTAACCTTGCAAGCTCAATATTAAACCTGTCACCACTACACCATGAGTCGAGCTTACTTGGCATGCATAAACTATTTTAGGCAATTTTGATTTCGATAGAAACATGTATATATCTCCACTAATAATATTGCTAGAGGTATGGTCCGTGGCACGCAAGTACGCTTTCAATCCACCGAAAGTACGCTTTCATCTTGTTATAGCCTGTTTTAATCCAACGTTAGGCGCGTCTTACGCAAATACAGATAGAATCGATGCGATAATAGACAGAGTCCTTCGTCTGGTTGTTTCCCTGAACCCTCCCGGAGACCGATACCCTCACCAAGTCACCCGTGCGGCGTGACCCCCCAGTCTCCTCAAGCCACGCGCCCAGCCCCGTCGATGTATATACAGCCTCGCCTCGATGGCGTACCTAGCCAAGAGGCAGCCGACCAAAGATTTGGTCCTCCCAGAGCCATAGGAGGGAGCGCCGCTCGGCACAAGCTCCGCATCGAGAAGCTCGAATCGAGCTTGTCGGCCAGGACGGCGACGCTACTAGATTCGTCGCGTCATCTTCGGGATGGATTCTTGATCGCGTGTAGCTAGGTTGTCAATTGGGGTGCCCGTTGACCACAGCTCCTCATTTTCCGATACGGTATTGTCTTCAGGCGCGTATTATAGGTGTGCACATCGAGCTGGGGCTACTGAACTCGATTGAGGTGGAGGTGGAGGCTACGTGCCTACGTCGACTCCACCTTGCCATATACGTGCCTCCAAGCATCTTCATTGTCTCGAGCTGCTATGCACCAGGATCCAACCTCGATGCCTGTCCCTTGAACCTCGGTGCGCCGCTGCATGCTTCGCGAACGGCCAACATGGGAGGGGAGGTGAGCTCACCCCATGCACAGCTTGCCAGGGAAGCGGCAACCGATGTCAAGCTAGCCTGCCTGGTGCTGCAAGTTTTTACCAACGCTCGAGCGTCCGCGGATGGCACCAGTACTGTCTTGCTCGGTCTGCGAGTTGCCACGCTGATGGAAACTTTCTGCTGGAGCGGTCATCGAACCCGCGAAGTCTGGTTCAATTCTTTTCTTGTCTTGACTGAATGTGTCTTTCTTGTTGGTTAATGCAATCTTTTTTTTATCTACGCAGACTACAGGTTCAACTTGCCGAGACATGCAAGTCGTATGCAGCTTAGCTCTGACACGAGCTGCTATTTGTCTATACGATATTTGCCAAATATATAATATAATGTTAAAATAAATGAGTGTATTTCTCTCTAATAAGTCTGAAGTTTGAAAACGAGGTCTCCTTACTAACTTAATTTTTAGTTCAGCCTCCGCTCAAATTTTGTTCATACTTACTTTAGCTAAATTTAAATTGAGTATTAAAATGAGGATTGTTTTGGTGTATCCCCAACGGGTCTGAAGCTAGGTAGCAAGTGGGAGATTTCGAGGAAGGGGAGGGCGCCCTTGGCAAGGCGGAACGGGTGCTGGGCCATGCATGGGTGGATGGTGGAGGGCAGGGAGGCGTCGCAGGGTGGAAGGGGTAATGCATCGCATAAGTTATTTTAGGGGTCCTCTTGGTTTACTTAGGTCGGACAACATAATTTTAGGATTTTGGGTATGGGTCTAACATAGTTTTTTTTAAATTAACCACATATTTTATTACGTAATACAGAGATTATACACGTGGTCACCACATGAGACTAACATGGATGTCAAGCAACTATACACAAAGAACCCCGCAAGTAAAATTACAATTCCACCTTTGGAGAACCTTGTGCCTCGCCGAATCATCGTCCACCATCGTCCTTGCCGCCACTATGGCAACGCTAGAGAAAGATGCAAACCACTGACATAACCTGATCTGGGAGAGCACCTTTGCATACAATGATGCTTTTCGAGCCAATGAACCAGACCGCCGCTAGCGACAAAACTGATACTTTGTTGCACATCGGTCAGGGGTCATCCCCGTGATCACCAGATCCCGGCGCCGTCAACTTCATCTGATGCACTCAAAGAAGAGGAATGACGTCGCCTGCCATTATCCACGCGCCCAACTACAAGACACCAAACACAACTGCAGCAGCCGATGCGATCGCCACCCGTGAGAGTGCCAAACATCGACCACCAGACACGAATCTCACTGGATCCACAGACCGACACGTTGCCACCGATTGAAGCAGCGTCGAGATGGAGGAAGAGCAAAGGCAGTTTATTCCGAAACGGCGCCATCTCCTCCACAGAAATAGCGCCTCAAGAAAGTACGAGGCCTACCCTATCTACAGGCCGGAGCCCTTGGTCTCCACCCCATCCGGACGCGGGAGCCCTTGGTCTGCACCTCCTTCGGCCACCGGAGGAGGCAGGGACCAGCGGCGATAGTATAGTTGGGGGCAAAAGCACCGCCTAGATCGCTTTTGCGTGGAGCGGTTTCTGGGAGCCGTTCTATCGCCCAAACAGTTGTAGCGAAAAAAATCATAAAGACAGGGAGCCTGGGTCTAACATAGTTATGTACGTATGAGAAATATTGATCCGTAGCAACGCACGGGCAAGTGTGCTAGTATACAATTATATTGCAACAAATTAAGCGATCAACTTTTGATCATATGCTAGTTCCTTTTCCTAGTAGTTGCAAGAGGTACTATCATTTTCACCGTCCCTTTCCAGTGAAATTGTGGATGTGTTCGTCAACAAACGCTGTTAACAATCTACTACTAGCAGTCAATAATGTCGGAATTCGCGCGCATTAACACGTTTAGTTGGCTGTTGGAAACGACGGGAATCAGACACGCTGTCCTATCCTACCCTATCCTACTATTTACATCCAGGGCGCTCAACGCCGATCAACTGCAGAGCAATTAGCAGGTAGCAGCAACAATGGACGCGGCAGCTGCCACCACCCTGCGGAAGCGGCCGCTCTCGGTCCGCACGTCGACGAGCGAAGGCAATGGAGCCGGCGGGCGGTGGGCGCCGGACGACGAGCTGGGCGAGCCCGTCAGCCCCTCGGCGAGGCTCGTGGAAGATTTCTACATCATCGTCGTCATCGGCTCCGGGACGCCCCTCAACATCCCGGCCCTCCGCGCCGGCATCGAGGCCCAGCTCGCGCGCTACCCGCACTTCCGCAGCATCCAGGTATCCGATCGCACCATACATTCGCGCTAGCACGTACGTATTGCCTACTGTTTTTCTAAGGTCCATCGCCGGTGCGGACGTGCAGGTGACGGACAAGGACGGCAACCTGCGGTGGGCGCGGACGACGGTGAACGTGGAAGACCAGTTCATCCGCCCGAGGCTGGACCCGGCGGCCGTGGCGGCCGACCCAGACAAGGCGGTGGAGGACTACGTGGCGTCCCTGTCCACGCTGCCAATGGACTGGTCGCGGCCGCTCTGGGAGTTCCACCTGCTCGACTTCCCGACCTCCGAGGCCGCGGCCACCACGGCGATCCGCGTCCACCACTCCCTCGGCGACGGCATGTCGCTGCTCACGCTCCTCATGTCCTGCACGCGCAGCGCCGCCGACCCGACGAGGCTGCCCGCCATGCCGCCGCTGCCGGCGCGCACGGGCGCCATCTACCAGCGCCCGCGCCCCTCGGCGGGCGCCCTGGCGTACGTAGCCTGGGTGTGGTCCTTCTTCGTGCTCGCCTGGCACACCCTGGTGGACGTCGTCGCCTTCTTCGCCACGATATTGTGCCTCAAAGACCCGCACACGCTGTTCAAGCGGGTGAACCATGCGGAGTCTCAGCGCAAACGCATCGTGCATCGGAGCCTTAGCCTTGACGACGTCAAGTTCGTCAAGAACGCCATGAACTGCGTAAGAGCTTTTTCCTTTTTCCTGAGGTGCAAATGCATATATTTATATTTATATTTATATCCTGACTGGCATTTCTGAAGAAATGCTTCATTATTCTTAAGCCTCGACAAGATCTCACTGAAGTTAAACCACCGTTCCAAACATGCCAACTCTAAACGTCCTTTACGAAATATAGTTAAGGCATACAGATTTGAGTAGGTTCCGTTTGGCAACAAAGTATTTTCTTTTGAAGTATTTTGTGTATATTTTGGTTTCTAAAAATTATTGAAGTAGTATCAAATACTTTAAGGTGCTTAGATCTAGTAAATATACTATGGTTTTAGAAACCAGGTATCCTTCAGAACTTCTTTTTTTTTTGCCTTATTGAAAACTTCAGGCATGACCTCTTTTTTTCTAAATTGAAGTATCGGTTGCCCTGGCACGTACTAAATACTACGGTTTCATAATACTTTGATTTAAAAAAAAACTTTGTTGCCAATGTTTTACTAATGAGCAAGTGCATAACTAAGGAGTAGTATAGTATGTGCTTCCTTGAACACCATGTTAAGAATAGTTCTAACCAAACATGTGTAAAAGCGACTTTTAGTAAATTGCACATATAGCTTTAGATACTTCCACGTATGTCCTAGTAGGGATCAAATTAGAGTGAAAACAAAGATCCTCGACTCCACGTTTTCCCATCCATATTTGTACCTTCAGATGAATCAAATTAGACTCCATGGAATTGTACAGATTTCCCTATTTACTACTACGGTAGAGTTATTTTTTATGCCCAATGAACCTTCCATTTTTCTTTTTCTGTTCATGGCTGACCTGTTGCAAGGAAATGTTCTTCTCCATGTACTATGCTGCAGACAGTTAATGATGTGTTGGTCGGAGTCACATACGCTGCCCTGTCACGCTATTACTTCCGGAAGTCAGGTGATCTACTGGCAAGCTATAGCGTTGCTTTAAGGGCTTGCTTTAAACGCAGTAACGTATTGCTGGCTCCTAACTGAATAGTGACCGTGGCGCTGCTTGTCTCCCCTCTTAATTTGGCTGTTTTTATCAGGTGAAAGCGACAAGGAGATACGTGTGCGCTCAATACTTCTCGTCAATTTAAGGCCAACCACAAGCCTACACGTAAGACACTAGTATGAATTCATATTTCTGCAATAAATTTGAAGAGTAGGACTGATAATTCTACTCCCATGAGCAGGCATGTGTTAACATGATAGAGTCTGGCAAGGGAAGCGACGTGAAATTTGGAAACAAACTCGGCTTCATCATCCTTCCGTTCTTCATAGCCATGCACAGCGACCCATTGGACTACGTTCGCAAGGCCAAGAAGGTTGTGGACAGGAAGAAGAGCTCGCTGGAGGTGGTGTTCACACATGTAGCCGCAGAAGTGATCCTCAAAGTTTTCGGACTCAAGGTAATATATATGTCTGGTCCTTTACATCTCAGTACAAACGGTAACATGCAACTAGCTATGCAAGAGAAATGCTGGGTGACTACTCCTTGAGTGCAAGAACAGTGCCGTCAGCTATCCTGTTTTCTAGTCTAGAGAGAGCATTGCACCTGTCAAATTCTCTGCCGTTTGGGTTCTTGTCTCTAACAGCATTCTGGCTCGAACAGGCGGCTGCAGCTATCTTCCATCGTATGATCTCCCACACTACCATATCCTTCTCCAACATGACTGGCCCAGTTGAACAGGTGGAGTTTTGTGGGCATCCAGTTGTCTTCATCGCCCCTAGCGGCTATGGGCCTCCAGAAGTAAGCCCTGCAAATATATGTTTGAGCACCATAATTCAATAAATAGACTATATCATGCTAGTGTCCTACATCATCACATCTCATAGGGATTTTCTGGTATACACCGTCATTGCTATCACAAGTTGATTGCTGGAAAAAAAGTAAGTACACTTCCGCCGCACACACACACACACACACACAAAAACAATTACAATGAACTCTTGAAAAAAGTAACCATGCGCAGGTACACTTAGATGTAGCACTTCTACACCAAGGTGTTTTCAAAAGTTGTCTAATATATAGCACAGAATCTGCATTAATTTATAACTAATTGTTTGGTTTGCTTGTGTAGGCCCTAACCGTGAATTATCAAAGTTATGTCAACACCATCATGCTAAATCTAGCACTGGATGAGGCACAGTTTCCAGACTGTCATGAACTTTTGGACGACTTTGCTGAATCCCTTGCACGTATTAAGGATGCAGCTTCAAGCCTCGGAAAGCAGCATAGGAAGGCTTAAGGCTATATGGATCAGCACTCAAAAGAATAATTGTACCATTCAATATTACTGCTGTACTACATGTTTGTAGCAACTAAACCTAAAGAACTCAGCGAAATTCATGGACAACATAGAGTGATTCCGGCTCAGGATTTCCGGGAGTGAACAGATTATAGTTAATTTTCCTCAAGTTTCTCAGAAAGTTAAATAATAAAGACTATTTGATACGCTTGCTAACTACTCACCTTGTGTCATGCGCACAACAGAAAATAAACGCCTGCAGTATTACTCATCTTCTTCAAAGTCCATTAGGAAATCAGTGAGGTTCTCAGAATCATTAATAGCATCTTTAAGTGACAGCTGATCTTTCTTTAACTTTTCCTGGAAAGAGAAAAGGCAAAGCATTGTCATCTGGAATAGAAAGTTATTATTGTTGTGTGCCCTGCACACGTATTACAATATAATGGCATAAATAGCTAAAGCACCAATGAATTTACAGAAAAACAAAATAGAACATATGCACACAACTAAGACATCCAATAAGACCAGCAAGAATTTTACCATTTCAGTGTTTCTAAATGCCAAAAGACAGCATGAGTCTGTTACCATGAGGACAAAATGCTTATATAGGTACCTTTGGTTTTTCATCCTGTCCAGTAGACTTTAGAACGCTCCAGTTCTTAGTCACTTTCCCTTCACCTTCCTCAGCCTCATCCCCGCCATCTTCCTCATCCTATATATAGAGCAGATAATTTCAAGGAATTATCAGCCTTCAGAGTGTTGATATTTGATAGCCATCTCATCTCACTTATTTGGCTCCCCAGTATTACAAAAACTGTTGAACATCCAGCTTCCCATATTCTTCTTTTGGTGTGATTTACGTAATAAAACCATCCATGCAGTACTACAATGGCAACTGTAGAATGTCTATGTTCCCACCAATAAAATAGTTCAGTAAGATACCTCTAGTGACTCAGGCTGTGCAGCAGCTTTGTCAACCTCCTCCTCATCATCACTATCTTCATTGTACTTTTTGAAAAGTAGAAAACATCATAGTCAGATCAGATGATAACAAATTTGCATTGGATATTTAACATGTCTCCTTAGTTCACATAATCTTGCAGGTATGACCGAAATGAATCGCCCCACAAAAAAATGAACAAAATGAAACCAAGGATTCAAAAACATTTGTTTTCCTGCAAGATATACATGGACTGACGTGTTTTTGTGAAGTAAAAAAAGAAGCACTTAGAATGGGCACTCACAGTATGCTCTCCAATATCAACAGCAGTAGCCATGGGATCTTTGACTTCAGGAATGTACTGTCAGTATAGCAGAACAAGGATAAGTAAAAGTGGAGATTGGACGATCTATATGCACAATCAGTTGTAGCCATATTAGTAGTACAATGTTAGGTATTACCGTGATGTCTTGATTGATGTCCTCCTGCTCTTCACTCAAACGTGCATCCAGTTCTTCCTTTGTGATCATTATCCCATGCTGAAAGGAGAAAATGCAACACATAAAGTTAGGATATAAATACTGAGCTGCAACATTTTTTTCCATTAGCGACACACGTCGCACAACTGACATTAAGTGTTCAGTGCCGTAAACTATACTATCAAAGACCATTCGAAAGTAATAATAGGTGTTATGGATTTCCAAAATATTAACAACCCAAAACCATGAATCTAGGAACTTTAGTTGGCAGGTGAAATGCTAAAAATTATGTGGGGGTGCTATCCCATACCTCCATCAAATAAGGTACAACTTCAGGGGTAGGCTCATGAAATTCCGGACCCCTGTAGTCAATCACTTCATCAGGATCCTGAACATAGTTCACAGTTGGGTAAACAGGATCACCACCCCAAACTGCATATGTGAACATCACAAGATTAGGTCCAAGTTGTTATATATCCTAATGAAGTTGCATAAGTTAAACAGAAGGTTATTTATTTTAACAAGATAGCTTCCCTAGTAGGAGTATGCAATTATATAGAGAATATATTTTAGATGTAGTAAAGTACCAATTGTTCAAAGTTTCTTAAACATAACAGGAGAGACACATGAATGGTGAAACTGAAGAGAAATAGTGAATCATGTTGTGTTCAACTTCAATGAGTTCTTATCTTATCAACCTGGAAGAGGTGTGAGGTAACCACCCAAGATGGTTTTGAGGGTGGATTTGCCACTGGTTAGTGAAGTTGGCAAGGGGGTTATTTAGACAGCATTCAATGCCCTAGGGGCCTGCTTAGAAAGATTTAAACCTAAGAGGGTTATGTTGACTTGGCCCCAAAGCATAGGCGGTGATCTAAACCTCGCAGGACGAACTGCAAATATTTATTCAGCAAGAGCAACTTTGTAGAGATAAAACAGTCATAATTTGAGCATCAAAATAAATACTCTGTTTAATCTGGTCTTCACGCATCCTCATTGCCAAAGGATCTCGTTGGATACGAACATCAGTGCCCATCATAGTACGAAATTCGCCGGCAGTTTGGTGTTGAAACATTGTTATAAGTTGAGTAGTCATATCTTCGCCAGTCTCCTCAAAGTGCTTCTGTATGGCTTCCCATGATGTGTCCTTTTGTTTATATGCTTCGACCCACTCTGAATAGTATGCTATCGGTCCTATTTCTTCTAGTCTCTTTTGCTCTGCTTCTAACCTGCATTTATTGCATATCAAATATAAGAGCCACTGGTAAACAAGATAGTACTTTTGTCCGGACAACCATACCATGAAAAGAAAATGCTGAAAAAAATTGTACAGTACAAAAGTATTTTCTAATGCACGCCATAGATAACCAGAACAGCACACTTTCAATCAAAAAAACCAGGACACTGGAGCGTAAACCCATGGGTATTTGACCTATATAATGTTCTGCCACATATTTGTTCGGACGCAACACAAAACAATTGGAAACAGAAGATATGTTTAAACAAGTGTCTGAAAATATGACTGACCAATGCACTATACAATGCTACCCACATTTCATATATGGAAGAACAATAACGATTTAGCCTTCAAATAAGGGTGTGCACAACTGCACATGTGCAATAGAAGGGTCCAACAAAACTGTAGAGTATTTACTCAACCTTTCCTCTTTGTGTAAATGCCTTCTTGTCTTGGCAAGAGCAGCTTCTGTTCTTGTAGGATGGTCTCCAAATATTTTAATCTGCCCAGTTTCGGCCATTGCCTTTGCAAAGACCTAAACATAACAAAACAAGCATTACAATGTGGATTAAAACTGAAGCATGTCATAGATCTGGAAGTTATCATAAATAATTAGGACAAAATTAAAAAGAAGAAAGTGCATCTGGCACATACCATGAGCCAATAAACTGTAGAATAACATAAGGCTTTCTTGTCACATGTGCACTCGACACACGTATATACCCAGTAGTGTATTTAATATGAGCTGTGGGGGTTCAGTTGAAGCCCTACTTTAGTGATACTTAAGGCTATTACACGTCGTAAAAGGAACGCACATGAATCTATTCATCCGCAAAATCCTGTTTCTGTCACTATCTACACCACTCTGTTCACATTCAAGTTTCACACGAGAAGATGCATTCGAAAAGCACGATAAGCTGGCTTGAAACTGGCAATGAATTGGCGCACTGCATATACAGAATGACAGAAGGACAAAAGGGCATTGTTGTGCCCTAATGCGGCTTGTGCATGTGCTGTCTGAGTTGGGCATAGAAAGACTAGGAAAGTACTAGTGCAAATTCTCTTAAAGTAGTGCAGTAAAAGAATGTGAAGCTCGGTTGTGTAAATTATATTCTACCAAGTGACTATGTTGACGATAGGTAAAGAGCCCCAATAAAAAACATCGCACTCTATCATTATAAAGTGCAACCAATTGTGTACTAACCGTGTCAACATCTGGACGCCTCCTCTGCCATCTTGACCACATTTCTGTCTCGGACTTCCTCCTCCAATTCCACCAGAGCTCTTCGCTCGATTTCGGTTCCCCTGCCAACATCGCCTTCGCTGGGTCAACAAATGGGTGTGGCCGACCCATCATCTTGTCCATTTCATACTCGCTCAAATTCTCTTCCTTGGGAGCCTCGTAAATGACATATTCATCAAGTGAATCCGTTGTTTCCTCTAGCGTATCATCTAACGGAACCTCAGTGGCCACAATGAACTCGCCATCACCATCGCTGGTCTCCGCGGCATCCGCTGCTGATGCTGATCCTACCTGCCCCTTGTACCCTTTCCTCCTACTCCCGGGCTTCTTGCCAAGGGATGGAGTCCCGGACGATTCGCCAACCGGTGCAGGTGCACGGGCAGCACGCACCTGAGCTGCAGTGCCCTCCGGCCAGTACTCCTGCCCAGGTATGCTTGCCCGGGCACCCGACGCCGGCTCGAGCTGACCAGACGTGGAGTCTAAGTAACTGGAGTACGGCGGCGCTTCAATCTTGGACGGGTCAAAATGGAGAGACTCGTCCTTGGCACACCTGATCCTGCATCTCCGCGTTCTGACTGACCCTGCTTTTCTCCGCTGAGGCAAACTAGCAAACACCTTCTGCACGAGCACCGAAAGAACCTAAATATTAGCACAGAGAGCAAGCAGGCGCGGTAATTTTGAACAATTTGAGGCATTTAGGTAGGTAATTACCGAATTCTTGCAGAAGCGGGGTACCGGCCCGGCGGTGGAGGCAGCCGGTGGCGGCGACATGCCTGCACAGTGTTCGACGGAAAGAGAGATTAGCGGGGAGAAGCTCAATTTCTCTGGTCCGTTGGCGGAGAAGAACGGAGGTCGAAAAGAAGAACAGGCCGTTACCTGGGAAGAGCCAAGGGTGGGAGCACGACGCCATGGTTCTCCGCCCGACGCAGCGGTTGGTGCTGACTGCGGCTTCGAGCTCGAGGAGGATGACGGAACTGCGAGGAGGGTTCAGGAAGCTGAGAGGGTTAATCTGGATTCAGGCGCTGGGCTGAGACTGGGTGGAGCTAGCCTCTGCGTTCCATGGTCAGGCTGGCTGGCCAGGCACCAAGGTTTTTCGTTCAGGATAACGAGCAAGAAGAAGGGTTTGCGGGTTTTATTTTTGAAGCAGGGCTTTTTGGGAGATTCTTCTACAGCCAGCCGATTTAGCTACAGTTGAGTGCGCAAAAAATTAAATCGAAATCCGTTTGCCTTCCGTCATCATTTGTGTGTCTTTGGTTGTTAGATTGTTATAATTAAAATATTAAATAAATAATATAATATCTGAGTTGCTAAAGTACCGTAGAAATACGCTTTTGCTGGTATCGAAGCATAGTTGAAATAGCATAAAAATTGCGCCTGTAGAGTCATGTTTATAATCATTTTATTCACGTGTGCATAGATGACCGTGAGGTGATTTAAAAATATGGCAGTATGGTTCACGTGTGTATAGGTGACCGTGAGGCGATGAAAAAAATATGGTACTTCGGGCAAAAAGTGCCGAGAGATTGTGAGGCAATGAAAAAAGGTAGAACGATAGTAGCACTACACTAGTTAGAGTGTCGAAGAGCATCTCCACTTGGGGTCCTCAAAGGCCCCCCATAGCGATTTTGGGGCCGTCGGCGTGAAATTTTGAGCCCAGCCGCGGCCCCTTTTTTTTTTTTGGCGCCGGCGCGGCCTAGTTATTTCCCCGGCGGCCCCGGTCCGAACCCAATCTACAGGGAGGCGAGCGGGGGCGCCGGATGGACGCGTGGCAGGGCGGATGGCGGGAAGGAAGAGAGAGCGCGCGCGCGGGAACCTGCCCGGTCAAAGCTGGCCCGCCTGGCAGCCACACGCGGCTTCTTCTTCCTCGCCATCAGCGCCGAGTAATGGCGCTGCTCGCCGCAGCCTTTTTGGCAAACGGCAGCAGGCGGAGCAGCCGACGAGTCCCGTCAATGGGGCGCGCGCCGGCGTTAATGCGGCTGCCCACCCACCTACCTCCCCACTATAAAATGCCCCGGCGGTTTCACCGATGGCGAGCTCCACCAACTCTTCCCTCTCCCTCTTTGTCTTCTGCGAGTGACAAGGGTATGACCCCTCGGTCCTCGATATTTGCCTACCTGGTTCCTGCCAAGGAAGAAGCCCGCTCGAAGGATACACGAAGCCCGCAAGGCCCAGCACTTCGACTTAGAGCAGAAGGCAAGAAATACTTGTAAATCCTAACTGGCTGCATCTATAAAGCCACCAAGGGCGCCCCCCTAGACGACGGGATTCGCATAGCCTACAACATAATCTCGCATAGGCTAGCCACGCCATCTCCTTCCACCTCCGCCAGATTGCATCTGCGCGCCATTGTAACAGCTCCACATATACCAGCAATACAAGATCAGACAAGCAGGATATAGGTCTTTACCCTCCGGGGGGCCGAACCTGGGTAAATTCGTGTGCACCCCCTGTTTCTGTCTGAAGCCGTCGAATCCGCCAAGCGCCCCAATACGCTCCCTAGATCGAAAGCCCTTAAACATGGGCATTGCCGAGTTAGAACCTCGTCAGCGAGCAATGGCGAACTACGACGGCGCAGCGGCCAACGGCTTTGGCCGCCTCTGGCTCCACGTCCACGAGGCGCGGGCGCTCTTCCAATGCGGCTACCCCGTCCCGCCGGGTTTTCAGCTCCCGTCGGGATGGAAGTTGAGCGCCGGCGGCCTCCCCGTGCCGCCCATTCCCACCGGCAGCAACCGCCAGGCAGCCATCTACGGGCACTACTGGGGGACGCTCACCGACGAGGAGCGCAACGACCCCCAGTGGGATCCCGACAACCGGCACGCGTGGTCGGCGTTCTTCGCACGGCAGCGCAAGGACCGCCTCGCGGCATACAACGGCCCGAGCCCGCCATCGGAGAACTTCAACAGCGAGGGCTGGCGGCGATGGTGGAGTGCTCCAGGGCGCACCCTCACCTGGGTCCTGGACCACATCGCCAACGGCAACAACCCGCCGTTGGCGATGCCGCCGCCTCCCTAGCGACCCGACAGGGGGCCTCGCCGCTCGCCATCTTCTTCCTCCTCCTCGCGCTCGTCGGCGTCACCGCAGTTCTCGCCGTACGGCTCGCCATCGCCGCGCTATCTCGCTCCGGTGAAGGACGAGCGGGAGAGCCCACGGCGCAGGAGCTCAGGCGGCCCCGTCATCCACGACCGCCGCACGCCTCCGTCACCTCCCCGTGGCCGCCTCCGCCTCGGAAGGCCCAAGCCCGAGCCGAAGAAGGAGTGGACGCCACCACCGGAGTACAAGGCGGCGGCGCTCCAGCTGGCGGACGGCGAGGACCCGGAAGAATTTTCGGGCCAGAGGATGCTCGAGCGGGCGTCTGCCAACAAGCTGGCCCTCTGGCAGGCCAGGTTGCCCGTCCCGCCAGCCACGGACGAGTTCTCGTCCAGGTGGTCCGCGCAGGACTGGCAGCGGGAGTAGGCCGAGCGCGCCAGGCGCCGCGGCCTCGTCGTCGACGTCGAGGAGGACAAGGCAGGCCCTTCCAGGCCGCCGCGCAGGACCGGGAACGGCGGCGAGGGATGCAGCAGCCGCCTGCCGCCGGCGAAGGATGAGCTGCCCAGCGACGAGGATGAGCTGATGGACTACGCCGCGGAGATGTACCGCCGGCTCGGGATCGGCGGCCGCGGCCGTGGCCGCCATTAGATAGTTTTTTTTATCTGTTGTTTTTAAATTTCTGTTTAAATTCGAACTGTTCGGCTATGTTTCGGTGAAGTTTGCTATATTTTAGTCAAGTTTAAACTATTTAAATTTTGTTATGGAGGGCACGGCTGGAAGCGGGTACCCCCTATTTGGCACCATCGCGCCGGCGCCTCCCCAAATGACCAAAAAAAACGCGACAGCCGGATCCAAATTGAAGATCACGGCTGGAGATGCTCTAAGTAAACATAGTGTGTATTGTCTTAAAGAGGCAACATCCGGTAGAGCAGGTTTTTTCAAAGCTGTAGAGAAGAAATAGTTTTTTCCGGCTAAAAGAGTTGGTGGACGATGGAATATTTTTTTTGCTTTCAAAGTTGTTATAGAAAAAGGCAGTAGTATTTTTCCCAGCTCAAAGAGATAACGGACGATTGAGTAACTATATGTTGTTGGCATTGCTATCGAAGAAGATGTAGTATTTTCCATAGGTAAAAGAGGCAGCATGTGGAGGAGAAAGTATATTTTTTTATGATAAGGCAATAGTAATTTTTCATGGTAAAAGAGGTGATAGAGGTTAGAGTTTTTTTCTGAAGTAAGCATAGAAGAAGACAGTAGTATGATTGGCTAATAAAGAAAATGACAAAAGTTGGATTATTTTATAAAAGGACGCATTAGTAATTTTTTTCTAAATAAAATAGACGATGAAGGGATGCAACAATTTTCTAATGGTAGACAGTAGTATGTTCATGGGTAAAAGAAGCGGCAAACGGTGAAGTAAGTATATTTTTTAGAGCAAAACGGTGAAGTAAGAATAATTTTTAGTGATGTAATTCGTCATGTTCTCCAGATTATCGGAAGAGCGCTACTCTTAAGTGTGGAGAGAAACATATGAACATTTGCATTCTTATTACGAATTACAGCACTCCACTAGTAGTAACTAGCGTGCATCACCGTTGTATTTTTTCGGAAAATATGTATTACAGGAGATAAAAATAAAACGACAGCAAAAAAAGGCCAAAGTTCAGTTTTGCTCATATCATCTGAATCAGACGATTGTGACGACCCAAGTTGTCACCGAGCGTTTCATCACAACTTAGGCAAATTTGGGGTGAGAGAGGCTCGAACTCTCGACCTCAGGATCACTCGCATTTAGCTATGAGACCTACGCGCTAGCCAACTGCGCCACCACCCCTTTGTTGATAGCTTATCGAACTATGCACATGCATGCAACGGAAGACATCCACAGCGCGGGGCTTTACAAACACACACAGTCTGGCATCATCAGAGACACAAAAGGAAAAATCTTCTGCTGTGAAAGATATAGCGGAGGTGACGAGCGATAAAGACTTCTGCAAAAAAGATTTCTCATTCGTCAAAAGAGAGGCGCTCTAGTACATTCTCTTTACAGTTATTGTTCGTTCACCCACTCATCTACTTACATCGACATGCTTCAAAATGTACACACAAAAACAACTAAATAAGTTCTGGTCATTCTAGCCCCATGCAGTCAAGTCGCCGCTGCGTATATTGGATCAGTCAGGTCACTGTTTCCATAGGACGGCGTCAGCTTATTGGTTATCAGGAACTGTACATGACCTTGGACATGACCGTAAACGGAATGATCACTTGGTGACCCCTGTCGCCGTAGAGTCCAACGATCCCAAAGCTCGCCGAAGAGTTGTTCATGGTGGCATTCACAACGAAGGTCACGACCTGCTTCTGACCGCTGGGAATGAAGAACTGTGTCGGTGCTGCGGACACTGCCACCCCGTAAGGAGCGTTGTAACTGACCGTGTAATTCTCGTCACCTGCCACATTGGTGATCGTTCTTGTTATTGTTCTCGACTGGTTGAGCACTGCTATGGTGATTGAGGGTAGGTTTAGGTCTGCTCCTGTCATGGTGGAGACCCCACAGTTGTTTCCGGTGTAATTCATCACTACTGGAGCAGAACCATTTATACCACACAGAAAGGAGAAGTAGTCGTCATAACCTGTAAAATATCAGAGAAAAACAATTTGAAAAGCGTCAGACAAATGTTATGTTTGTGCTGCTTGAAACAATGGGTGCACTTAGATATGCATCCATCAGCATTGCATACTTATTATGCTCTAATAAATGGATACTTCGACAGAGATCAACCTAATGTCAAAACCCAGTTGCTGGTCTCAGCATTCAAGATTTCCCTCAAATAAAGTCTCAATATTCAAGATATACAAGAGAGTTTGTTGGTGGATGTGGCATTTTAGTCCAAAGAGCTCAAGCCAATCTAGTAGTAAAATAAACAAAAGCTGAATGATCATTGAACTTACTGCAATCAAATATGAGTCCAGGGTCCAAAGCAGCAGTAGCATTGGCAAAGCCATTCCCCATGTCAAATGGCGTAGCTGGAGTTTGTGTGGAGTCCGGGTTGCTGTATGTTCGCTGTGACATGATTGGGCTTCCTTGCCTGTCACTGAGAGTTGTTGTGGTAGACAGTGCGGAGCCTATAGCTGCTGGGCTAAAAGAAGGAAACTTCTGCTTGATTAGAGCAGCAAGGCCAGCAACGTGTGGTGCTGCCATACTTGTTCCAGAGAGCATCGCAAAACTTTCACCTGAAAGTAAAATCAGACGCCCATCATGGTTTATGGACCGTAATAGAAGATCCGATATTAGGTCGGAGTCTAATGCTATGCCAACATCTTATTAATCTCTTTAATAACCAAACAGAACAATAAGAAAGGCATCAGTAATTAATTTCAGCATATCACATGGACAGCACAACCTGAACTTTTGGTTCAAAAACGCTTGTAATGCTTTCCTTCACACACAAAAAATCGGTCTTCCAACAATGTGAGGGGCAAAGACCTTTCAAGAATTTTACATTCACAAAACAATCAAGTTTACAATTTAGTACTGAGATCACAAAACGCCGGGTCATACGTGCGCCCACCTGTTCTACTTGGAGGCCGTCGACGACGCGGAGGTGGAGGCTCTCACCGCGGAGCTCGACGCCACCACACTCTCCGAGGCCGGCGTCACGACCTATGGGCTGGTCGATGTGACCGCATTCGTCGTCTCCCTTCATGCCATGGCGGGCATCAAGACGGCGAAGACGATGCTGCCTCCGGTGACGATCCACGGGGAGCGTCTCACCGCGCTCGTGGACACGGGCTCGACGCACAACTTCCTGTCCAGGGACGCCATGCGCCGCCTCGCCCTCCAGCCGGCGTGCGCGGAGAAGTTCAGCGTCACCGTCGCCAACGGGGACCGCCTTGCTTGCCAGGGCGTGGCACGGCAGGTTCCCGTCCTCATCGGCGACGAGCCCTTCTCCATCGATTGCGTCGGCATCGACCTGGGCTGCTACGACTTCATCCTCGGCGTCGACTTCCTGTCCACACTAGGCCCCATCCTTTGGGACCTCGACGTGTTGTCCCTCATCTTCTGGCGCGAGGGCGGCCGTCGCGTTCAGTGGACGGGCATCGGCGGCTCCGGCGCCGCGGCCCCGCAGCTCCAGTTGATGGCGGCTGCACTTGACGAGGCGCATCCTCTCCTGGCCGACCTCCTGCAGCAGCACAGCGACATCTTCGACGAGCCACAGGGCCTCCCACCCGCGCGGCCCTGTGACCACCGCATCCACCTGCTGCCGGACACGGCGCCTGTCGCCGTGCGCCCGTACCGGTACCCCCAGCTGCAGAAGGACGAGCTCGAGCGCCAGGTGGCGGTCATGCTCGCGCAGGGCATCTTTCGGATTTCGACATCGCCGTTCTCCGCCCCGGTGCTCCTTGTGCGCAAGGCCGATGGCACATGGCGCTTCTGCATCGACTACCGCGCCCTCAATGCCATGACGTCCAAGGACAAGTTCCCCATCCCCGTCGTGGATGAGCTCTTGGACGAGCTACACGGAGCGCGCTTCTTCACCAAGCTCGACCTGCGTTCGGGCTATCATCAGGTGTGCATGCACCCGGATGACATCGAGAAGACGGCGTTCCGTACTCACCATGGCCACTTCGAGTTCCTGGTGATGCTGTTCGGCCTCTCCAACGCGCCGGCAACCTTCCAGGCCATGATGAACGACGTGCTCAGCCCATACTTGCGCCGCTTTGTGCTTGTTTTCTTTGATGACATTCTTATCTACAGTTCATCCTGGGCGGAGCACCTGCAGCACGTGGCCATCATCTTCAACGAGCTTCGAGCGCATCGTCTCCACCTCAAGCGCTCGAAGTGCTCGTTCGGCACGACCTCCGTCGCATACCTGGGGCACGTCATCTCGGCGGAAGGTGTCGCGATGGACGCGGACAAGGTCGCCGCCGTCGCCGCGTGGACGACCCCGCAGTCACCGCGGGCTCTCCGCGGCTTCTTGGGCCTCGCCGGCTAATACCGGAAGTACATCCGGGACTTCGGCCTCATCGCCGCGCCACTGACGCGCCTCCTTCGACGCGACGCCTTCTCCTGGGACAAGGAGGCGACTACGGCGTTCGCGGCTCTCCAGCGGGCGCTCACGACGGGACCCGTCCTCCAGATGCCGGACTTCGACATGCCGTTTGTGGTGGACTGCGACGCCTCCGGCATCGGCTTCGGCGCCGTCCTCCACCAGGGCGAGGGACCGCTGGCCTTCTTCAGCCGCCCCTTCGCCGCTCGCCATCACAAGCTCGCGGCATACGAGCGCGAGCTTATCGGGCTAGTCCAGGCGGTGCGCCACTGGCGACCTTACCTTTGGGGTCGGTCGTTCCGTGTGCGCACGGACCACTACAGCCTCAAGTTCTTGCTGGACCAGCGCCTCTCCACCGTCCCGCAGCACCAGTGGATCAGCAAGCTCTTCAGCTTCGACTTCACCGTCGAGTACCGCCCAGGCCGTCTCAACACGGTCGCCGACGCCTTGTCCCGCCGCGACACTGAGGATGTCGCAATGTCGCAGACGACGTTGCCACGGCAGGCACTGTCCTGTGCATCCACTCCGGGCCGTCCTTCGCCTTCATCGACGACATTCGCCGGGCGACTTCTACTGCCGCGGACGCACAGGCGCTCCGCGGGCGCCTTGATGCCGGCGAGCTGGGGGCGCCCTGGCGCCTGGACGATGGGCTGCTTCTACACGGGCGCCGCCTTTTCGTGCCCGCCCATGGTGACCTGCGCCACCAGGTCTTGTCCCTGGCACACTCTGCAGGACACGAGGGCGTTCAGAAGACCCTCCATCACCTCCGTGCTGATTTTTACATCCCCGGTGATGGCGCGCTGGTCCGTGACTGCGTGCGGTCATGCGTGACGTGCCAGCGGAACAAAACGGAGACACTGCGACCCGCGGGTATGCTACAGCCGATGGATGTGCCCTCACAGGTGTGGGCTAATATTTCCATGGACTTCATCGGGGGCCTTCCCAAGGTGGGCGGCAAGTCCGTCATCCTCACGGTGGTTGACCGCTTCTCCAAGTACGCGCACTTCATCGCCCTCGGTCACCCCTATACAGCCGCGTCCGTGGCCCGGGCCTTCTTCGACGGCATCGTCCGCCTCCACGGGTTTCCTTCGTCCATTGTCAGTGACCGTGATCCTGTGTTCACGGGTCACGTCTAGCGGGATCTCTTTCGGCTGGCGGGCGTAAAGCTCCGCATGAGCACGGCGTTCCACCCTCAGACGGATGGCCAATCCGAGGTGGTCAATAAGGTGATCGCCATGTATTTGCGCTGTGTTACAGGTGATCGCCCACGAGCTTGGGTGGACTGGTTGGCCTGGGCGGAATACTGCTACAACACCTCATATCACTCCGCCATGCATGCCTCGCCTTTCGAGGTGGTCTACGGGCGTCCACCTCCGCCAATGCTTCCTTATGAGCCTGGCACGGCTCGGTCCGAGACGGCGGGCGACTTACTCCGCACCCGCGACGAGATCCTGGCTGAGGCGCGCCAGCGTCTTCTCCAAGCACAGCAGCTAGCCAGGAAGTAATATGATGCTCATCATCGCGAGGCGGAGTTCGCGGTGGGCGATTGGGTGTGGCTGCGCCTCCTTCACAGGACCACGCAGTCCCTGGACCCGCGCTCCAAGCGCAAATTGGGACCCCGCTACGCCGGTCCCTTTCGTGTGCTGGAGCGTGTTGGCACACTCGCATACCGCCTTGAGCTGCCAGTTGGTTCTCGCCTCCACAACGTCTTCCATGTCGGCTTACTGAAGGCCTACCGAGGGGACCCTCCTGCGGCGACCCCGGCCCTTCCTCCTACTTCGGATGGCCGACTTCTGCCAGCCCCCGCGAAGGTGGCGAAGGTGATGCAGGCGCAGCAGCGTCGCGGCGTGTGGCATGTCTTGGTGCAGTGGGCCGGCCTGCCCGAGGAAGAGGCGACTTGGGAGAAGCTCGACGATTTCCGCCAGTAGTTTCCAAATGTTCAGCTCGAGGACGAGCTGTTTGAGAAGGCGGGGAGAGATGTTATGGTCGGGCTCCAGTATGCACGGAAGAGGCCCAATAGTGGGCCGAATTAGGGGCTTAGCCCAAGTTATCTAGGGTTTAGAGGAGCTGTCCTCCTATTTAAACACATGTACCCCTTCGATTATAATCAGACAATAAACATATACTGTTGTCGTCTCCCTCAGGAGACGGGAGCTCCAAGCCCTAGCCGCACCCTGCCCTAGCCGCCACCTCCTCCCTCTCGCAGCGACGGCGCCCAGCCGCCGGCGTCTGCGCCTCCAACCTCACCGCCCTCACTTCCATCCCTATAATCTACGCCCGAGACCTGGTAGAACCGTAGTCTCTACCAGGAACACAAGGTAAACTGTAAAATTACCTGTAAATTCAGCAGAATCTAATCCAAGCGAACTCCAAGCACCCCAGATGGAACTGCCAGGTGCTATGAGATTTGGTTTCAAGATATCAGCATTGGCCAATGTGTTGTCCTCTGGGTCAGGACCCCTAGCAGAATAAAACATTACTTTTGGTGAAGAACTGCCATAATTTGGCTCCAGACCTCCTAGTATTTTTGCAACTGCGCCAAAGCTGACAATTCTGTTTGACGTTTCATCTCGTACAAGGGACTCATTGTAATAACTCAGGAATATCTGGCAATATCAAGTCACATATATTAGCACCCTAACTCTCCTTAAGAAAAAGAAATTATCAAGTCTCGATGAATAATCAATCCATTCAGAAAAACTTGAAGTAAACAAAAAAAAACACGAAACTACCAGAGCAATGTCTCAAAAACATACTACCAGGGCAAAAAAACACAGGGGAAGAGATGACAAATTAAGCTTACCAAAACCAATGACTAAAAGGTTTTTTTTTTTGAAACTTTTATGACAGTAGGAAAGGTTCCTACTGTCTCTTCATTCCAAGATCACAAAGGTTACAATTTACATATGTACAAAAGGCTTTAGCCCAAACACTATCTATAAGGAGTGAATAAAAGATTCTATGAAAGGATGCAGTTTGTCTTTAGTCCTATGAACTAGTAAAAGAAAATCAGATTTGAATTTGGTCTTTTGGTCTTCCAATGACTAAAAGGTTTCTGGACTAAGTTCAAAAACTAGATAAGTCTACTACGATTTTGCAAGAAGTGGATAAGCATTCAAACATTTTAACCCCTTGATGGATTTACCATGTCCAAATAACCTATGAAAGAAGTACCCACAAAAAATATAGCATGGTTATTTTCAGTACCATGTTTGACAAATTAAGGCTCAGATTGGGTTGCCAAACTATATTGTGCTGAACTTATTTTAAATTCTACTTTGGGAAAATAGCCACTGAATTAGAGATAAGTTGTATAAACAAACAAACATTAGACAAAAGGTGGTTAGACAAACGGGATGATCCTAATTCACCACAATGCCAAACAGAGTCTAAGATAGAAACACAAACTCATGCAGCAAAGCGAAAACTGGTGTACGATAACTTAAGCTGTTTAGCAGGACGTGAAAGATAGCTGATCAAGTATTTTAAGATTAGAATAAGAAGGCTGCCATACCTTAGAGTCATCAGATGAGGGTATTATAAGTCCAGGTATATCCATTGGAGTTGGGTTCAGCTGGAAACCAAGGACAAAAGGGTCCAAGTAGAATATAACTCCTGCAGAACTGACATTCTTTGCTGTATCTAAAGCTTTCTTCACAGAAGAGAGGCCAAGTACGAATCTTATGGAATAGCTGCAGACAAGTATCTTCCCCCTTATCAGATCTTCATCTAGGTGGCTTGAATCTTGGCACTCTCCTAAGGACATTTCAATAGGATTGGTAGTATAATTTTTCAATGCATGAGGTGCAGCAATTAGATTGTACATGGAATCACCATCTGTTCCAGCTGCGTTTGCAATTTAAAAAAGGTTAAAAAGATAACAATGTGCAGTTCCGCACACATCCCATTGATAAATAACTTAATAGGAACTTACGAGCAAGGCCAACTCCTGGAATGGTCAAATTGTTGCCAAGTACAACATAATTTTTATATTCCCTGTCATGAGCAGAAGCACCTACGGTAAAAATCCACGGACTGTATGAAGACATGCTCTTAGGGGAAGGACCAGTATTTCCTGCAGCTTGCACAACAAATATGCCCGCTTTCACAGCTGACATTAGTGCCATATCAATTGGATTAAAGAATGTAGCCAATCCAGGAGGCCTCCTATTAGGGGTAATAGATAAGCTGATTATATCCACATTATCTTCAGCTGCCTGCAAATATGGTGCAAGTTCCTGTTGTCAACAATGCTGCAATACACCTTTCTTAATTAAAATTTGCAATGCCTCTACCGAGTTGACAGATCTTTGCCTAGAATAGCACTTACAAAGTTTTAAGATGGCAATGTAAACTTCTGACACAAATATATGTCCAAAGCCTACTAGATTTTTAGTCAACACATTTAGACTTGGTCACAGAGTTTGACTTCCAAATGTAATTTATTCAGTAAATTTGGCTTAGATCGTTTTCATGTGGTGTTCGTGCCTTAATTAGCTAGTATATGCTACAAAAATCGATCTCTTAGGGTCAGAAAACTATCAGAATGTACTTTCTTCACCATGAGGATCACATTCTAAAGTAGGTCAATAATTTTGTGCTTACAGCAGATAAGCAACATGCAGAAAGATCATTACCTGATCTATTGCAGCCACAACATCAGCAGCAAAACCTCCGAAGCCTTTGTACAGAGCTTTATAGACAGCAATGCTGAAAAGATAAATTTGTTATATATTTGGTAATAAAATGAATCATAACTATATATCCCTAAACCAAAAGGTAGTAGACTTACTGTGCATGAGGAGCCATTCCACTTGCATTCCCAAAGTGATGCCCAGCCACAATAACAGGAATTCCATGATTGCCAGCCGCGATGGACGCTGTGTGGCTGTATGCACAAATCTTAGAATTAGAAAACAACAATCTTGGAAAGTGAGGATTACTGTGGGCTACTGGAGAAAACAACCGTGCAACAAAAGAAGCCACATGTCTGACTGCACAGATAGACACGGTGATTGAAACAATTCATGTTCTCTATTTTCTAATGACAGGGATCGGTAAATCAAAAGGTATTACTTACGTCCCGTGGCCATCACTATCGGATGGTGAAGCAAGATCTTTGGAGGCATTAAAGACTCCTCGGGTTATTGCAGATGCAGCAAAATGTCGAGCTCCAACAAGCTTCCTGTTGCAGGATCCAGATGGAAAATCATTTGTAACCTCACAATTGCCAGCATAGTGAGAAGGAACTGGATAATTGTCAGTTGTCAAGTCGTCTGCAAAGCTAGGGTGATTTGGATCAATTCCGGTATCAATGAGGCCAATAACAACACCCTGGCCAGCACATTGAGGACCACCTTCTTGCACCCATGCACCCTGTGGCAGGCCAAGGAACTCAGGGGTATATGTAGTTGCAGTCCTAACAGAGAAATCCAATATCATGTTCGCCACTTCTTTTCTCCTATATAGCTTCTCTGCCTTTTAATGCAAGCAGAAAACCAGTTAAAATATAGATAAGACATGAGTCAATATACAATCTTTTAAAGTTCCTGAAAGCAGATAAGAAATGAGGGGTAACAGCTAATACTGTGCAAGAAACAAACTACAAGAGACCACACAAAAAGGAATAGTCAGTGATTATCAGTGCTTCATGGTCCATATTTCCATAAATTCCCTTATTTGGTAAATTGACATCATGCAATAATGAAAAGTTTGCAAGACATTTTATGCTACTTTCTTTGACAAGTGACTCAGAAGTAATGACGGGATGCTATAGAATAACACAAGAATTAGGTACCTGCTGAGGAGTGAGGACAACAGCAAAACCATTAATCAAGTAGTGGTAACTGTATAACTTTATGTAGTGCTCTCCTCTTAGTGTCCTCTTCAAGAGAGAATTGTGAAGGTGAACTAGGTATGAGCCATAATTCATAGGTCTGGCTGAACCATGCCTGCATTACCAGGTTAATATCAGTGTGAGAAAGAAAGTGGATACAATATTGCACAAAAAAAGTGCTGGGCCTTATCAAATAACAAGCTAATTCAATGATTAATCATCAGAAAATATACTACATTTAGCAGAAACCAATTGAGTAAGTGACACTTCATTTTTGCATACATACACCAAGTAGATGAAAGTAAAGAGTGGCTTTTCTTTCCCTATTTCCTGGTGTGGAGGTTTTGCCTGTTATGATTGACAGCAAAGCCAGTCTAACATGAATTTCTAAAAAACAATCCTGTGTAAATAGGGTACTGGTTTGTAAATAATTACATATCAGTTCAACTTGAATCTCTACTGATGCAGAGGTCATAAAGCCTAGTAAAAAGTACTACTGAATTTCAGCTAGTAGCAGTTACTATGTACTGCAATACTGTACAGGTTAAGAAATAGGAATACAGTAACATCACATTTCTACAAATAGCACAATCAAGTTCGCCCAAACCACCCAAGACGCGCTAAAACCTTCAACTGGGGGAATAAAATTTCCTTTTTGGGAGGTGAACTGTCAAATCTAGCACGCCAACTGTAAAAGGGGGAAATTAACACAACCATATAGACCCAAAACAATCAGGGAAATGTTTGCCAAGAGTGGCCCGCACCTGGGCTTCCTGAGAACGCTGGTGGCAGGAGTATCCCCGTCGCCGCCGCCGCCGCCGCTGGCCGCAACACTGGTGCCCCCAAACCTCTCCAAGTGCTTGTGGGACGCCGCCGCCTGCTTCATCGTCACAATGTAAACTGCGGTGCCCTCCTCGAGGCCGCGGACGACCCCGCCGCCGCCGCCGCCGCCGCCCAGCAGCACCGCCCCAAGAACCGCCACCCACAGGAAGGGAGCAGCCCGTCGCTCCCTCGGCACCACCCTCATTGCCTCACGGCGCAGCGCAGCTCCTCGGTCCTCGCCGCCGCCGCAGACTCCGGAGGGGACCGAGAATCGCCAAGAAGATTAGCTGCGCCCGTCCATGGAACTAGCACAGGGACAAGCTTTGAGCGAGGTGGAGCAGTGCCGGTCTTGCACGCGGCACAATAATGGCGGCGAGGGCGGAGTAAGCGTGCGCTTTTAAGCCGTGCCCGGGTCCGGTCTCGGTAGTGTCGTGCACTGCGGCTGGCTGCTGCGCCGCACAAGGAGGAAGCGCGCACAATAAAGACTGCGATGCGAGGGTAAAGAAGTGACCACTGCAGCAGCCAGCAAAGCCCTCTGCTTGGTTTTTTGTTGCTGTGCGCTTGTGCCTCCTGGTGTGTGCACGTCGGCTTGTGTGGAAGGAAGAAAACTTGGGAGAGGGAGACCTCGGTTTTCTACTGCCTCGGGGACTGTGGAGAGAGTGGAGCGTGATTCACAGCTGTTCGACCTAGTTTACGGAGGTTTTCTACGATGTTATCCCAACGCAAAGAACTCGCAGAAAAAAGATGATGTGACGATGCTTTCGTTGGGATTGAAAATGCAGTTTGAGCACTGTCCGAAGGGTGTTAATGAAATCCGTACTCCGTTCACAAAAAAAAAGACTGTATGTTTGGTTCTTTTAAAAAAAAGTTAAGCTTTTTGCATTGGAAGTATGTTACCCGCCATCTCTCATCTTTAATATCTCCATCTCTAATACTCCCTCCATACCGGATTATTGGGCAAATATGTATTTTAAGACAAACTTTAACCATTAATTTTAGTTAAAAAAATATGATATATTTGACATAAAAATTATACCATTAGAAAGTATTTTTGAATATGAATCCAATGGTTTTTTTATATAATATATCTTATATATTTTTAATTAAAATTAAAGGTCAAAGTTTATCTTAAAGTGTGTAATTACCCTATAATCTGAAATGGAGGGAGTAAGCTAAGTGCATGTAAATTTTTTTTGAGAAAATACTACTACTAGATTTGATTTCCATGTGATGAGAGAGAAACAATTTTTACTACCTAAAAGCGCATTGATCGTGCCTTCTTCACTGACTGATTTGTTTTCTGATCAAGAGGGGAAGTCCTTCTTCTTTACTTCTTTTGGGTCAATTGATAGTTGTTCTGAAGCTTTGATCGTCCTTATGAAGAAAAACAAGGTAAATGCTTTAATTGAACAGATAATATATCACACTTATGCCGCAGAAAATCATATTGCTAGTTCGCCATTCATATCAATGGAGTTATCGTCTTCGTCCTACCTCTTGAAATAGGCTTTTGTTTCCCTTTATATGTAACCACGACCATGGATGAATTTTAAATGCAAGAAAATGTTGTGTAACAACACAAACATACCCAACAAGGGAATAAGCATACAACTATCAAGAGAGTGAGGATGTCAACAACCAAATTAATAAAGCTAGATGGCAGGTTTTGCCCCATTGCACCCTCCGAACTTGTCACCACCACGCTTCATGAACCGCGAATCACAGAGTACTAAGGCGACACCTTCGAGAAGGAATGTGCGTCAACATGACGTTGCCACCCCAACACAACAATTGAGTAGTGACACTTCATTTTGAGGAAAAAATTAGTAACAAAACCAAGGGAAATTCTTCATCATCTTTGACCTGCACAAGTCGATGGCATGAACATTGTAATTGTGGTCGGGAAGTCATGAACGTTGTAGTCGATGATGATCCAAAGCAAGCAACATAGACCTGGAGAAAGAAGGCAAAACCTGACAAGGATATCCAATCACACGTCGATGTTGAAAGAACCATCACATGATCTGATTAGCGAGACTATTGGCACCACCACATATCAAGGCAAAAGAATCATGGTTGACGACTCTCCCACAAAACCCGACCGATCGAATTTGGGTAAACCAACCCTCACACTGCACACAACAGCGGGGGACGAGTGCCCCGCAATGTGGATATGATGGAGACATTTTTTTATCTTCACTGTCGTCTCTACCATCCGGATGAACGATAGGAGGACACCAACTCCTCACAAAGTAGATAAAAGACCCACCATGGGCATGGAAATCCATGGTCTCCCTCATCACCTGGCTTTGAGATCGGCTCTCGCGGGCCATGGTATGGCTGTAAACTATCCAGGAGGAAGAGGGTTGTGCAGCAGCTAGGAATCCTATATTATTGTTTGATGGTAATTTTTGTCAACTCTGTTAGCTTTAGAAGATTTTTTGCCTATGAGTAATCCCACACCATCCATGCTCCATATCATTAAGTATACTAGCAACGTAATCTTAGAGTATCTCCAACAGATGCCCTAAAACAGGTTTTGTCCCCCCCCCCCCCCCCCCGAGCTATTTTAGGGCACTTGGACCCAAAAACAAGCTCCAGCATGTGGCATATCTCTATATGGAGCTAAAAAACTACATGCCCTAAAAACTGTTGCTCATGCTGCATATTTGGGGACCTATGTGGCTGCCATATCCTATGTCAAATACCAAAAACGTTGTGTGGGAACCCAACTACCATGGTGAAACTTCCCCGTCCCCCGATCGTTGCTGCCTGACGCAAAGTCTGGTCGGTTCTCACCACCGTCGTGACTCCATCGGCCATCCTCAAACCCGTTGTCACCTCACCTTCATTCTCGTCGCTCAGGACCTCCACCACACCCCCGCCTCCATGATCGTCGTTGAGTCTCATGATGCGGCCGTCCAAGATGGTTGCTGCAGAACCGCTGCAACCCACCAACATCGATTAGCATCATCGCTACCCACATGCGACCTTCGGCAAGCCGCTACTCCTTGTCGAGCTCTTGGTGCTCGATCAACAAGGTGTTGCCAGATTTGGTCGCAACCCCTGGCTCCCATTCGGCCCCAACCCCGCCCTCGCCGCCAAGCAAAATCAAGCTCGGTGCCTGATGACCATCAAATGCTCCTCCCTTCCTCACCACTGTCGGATCTCACGTTCAATTGCTTTCCAATTTGTGGGCACTAGTTTTAGGGCATTTGGTACAGCAAAAGATTTTTTTGCTGCTCTCAAACCCTTTCTTCCACTCTAAAATTTGTAGTGCACTATTTGTGGTAACCTATTATCAATCATCTATTGGAGATGCTCTTATGACCCTAGATTTCTAGCTGCAAAAGAACTAGGGCATACTCCCTCCGTCCTCAAAAGAGTGTACTTCCAACTATTTTAGAGATTCAAACTTTTTAAAGTTTGACCGTGTTTATATAAAAATGCACCAACATTTATGCTACCAAATTAGTGTCATTAGATTCATGATGAAATATATTTTCATCATATAGCTTGCTCTTTTTATAAAAGGGTGGGGCAACTAAATTGGTCCTTAATATAACAGATATATGTATTATTACTATAAAGCACGATAGAAATAGATTTCTAAAGTCAAATATGATACAACCTGATATATAAATTTCCTAATTACATTGAATCAATTTTAAGTAATGAACCAATATGGCAATATAGAACAACTAGAGGAGAGGAGAGAAAATTATAGTCTTCTAGTAATGAATCGATACAGAACCCAAAAAATACAAGCTGATTCGAAGTGACCACTAATGAATCGATATGAAAACTTCAAATTTTATGTTGAATAAACTATTCACAAAAAGAACTATTAGGGCCTCTTTGATTCATAGGAAATGGAAATCACAGGAATGACATATACATAGGAATAGGAAAGGATTGCATGTACAAAACTAGCCTAGTTCCTTGTGCATAGGAAATAAAGCATGAGGTCTAACTTTATTTTCTTTTCCTGTATGTTTTGGCTTGCAAATGAGATCTGAAGGAAAATTTCCTCTACTTTTTCTTCCCATCATTCCTATGAATCAAAGGAGTGAACAGTGTCATCTAGGGAAAAATTTATAACCCTCTACTTTTCCTTTGTATTTCCTCCAAATCAAAGGAGCCCTTATAGAGAAGAAAGGGACGTGCAGCTAAGCTAACACGGCAAAACATCACCTGATTGATTAGCAGATTGGTATTGTGTGTGTCCCAGCAGTACGCCAGTGTCGGCATCTCGCCGCCGATCGCAAAGATCGCCGCAGTCCTCGTCTCCGTTCCTTTTTCATAGCGGTTGAACTCCTAGGAAGGACTGGATTGTGATCAATCGGGACTCAGGACTGGGCTCGGGCGGATCAAGAAGCGTAATTCACACGGATGATGATTTGACAGGATGAGGAGTCGAGAAAAGCTGCGTGTGTTTCACAGTTTCACTGCATGGGCAAGGCCTCTGGCATTTTCTTCTCTTTTTCTAGTAGACAATATGTATTAGACTAGCAGGTCAAATCCTTCCAACCTGCTAGCTCCGCCCCTGGGCAGTGGTACCAAACCCAGCTTAAAAAAGTCGAAAAGTGTGCCAACACAAGGCCAAGCATTGTCCATCAGAGCAAGAACAATAGTAGAGTTATCAGCTGGCTATAAGTCATTGTCAAGTCATCTATAGCTAGCTTATAGTCAACATGTACAATAGTTAGCTATAAGAGACTACTACTTTATGAATGTATGGCCCACTTGACACTCTCACAATATGACTAGGAGCACGTGCAAGAGCTAGCTCTTGCATGAGAGCCAACTTCTCTTCTCTTTCCTCTTCTCTCTCCTCCAACTCATCCAAACTATAATATTTTAGTTCTTATAGCCAGCAACTAAACCTTATTGTACTTGCTAAGAAATGAACTATGCCCGTATATAAAATTATGTGCTTCAAACCAGTCTTGGCAGGTAACTCATGATTTCATTTTCATCTACCTCTGTTCAAAAGTGCACGTCTAGTAGTCATCATCAACAGTTTCACGGATCCAAACCCTGAAATGAAGGTCCATCTGCCAAGTCACTTTTGTGATGGTCAAGATGGAAAACAGCATATTCACAGTTTCACACCGGTGAGTATGGTGTACGGATGTACGCAAAGCTCAGGATACATTTGTTTGCCTCGTTTAAATGCTTAAGTTGTTTTACAAATAATTGTACTCCTAGATTGTCAATTTGATTAATATAATATAAACTATATATTACAAAAAGTACTTCTTTCATTTTTATTTAGTTCGTGTGTTTTTTTTTTGTGAATAGGACTCTGGCATTAAAAGAAACAACGAACAGTACAAATCACCTCAAAAAAAACGAAAAATACAACAAAATCCTTGAGAAGCCCTTCATCTTCAACCTCCAGACCGTGTCGACGGCGCGCCGCCGCTGCCGCTCCTCGCTGAGTCGGTGTTTTGGCTTTAGTCAAAGTAAAAAAAAGTTTTACCAAGAATATATAAAAACATCAACATCCATTATATCAAATATATAATATAAAAATATACTTAATGACAATTCTAATAGTATAAATCTTACGTTATAGATGTTGATATATTTTTGTTAATATCAAGTTAAACTTTAACTAAACCTAGAACACAAACTATAATTGCGAACGGAGGAAATATATCATTAGAAACTTTATATATTTTTATAATATATATCTCATGTTAAGTTTGTTAAATTGTCGATCTAGAAATACACGATAGAACTAGTATGCCAAAACAGAGATAGTAGAGCGTTAATTCTGAATGTCAATTCTTAGTGGTCGGTAACGAATGCTTTTGCTCATGCTCTCCCGCTGGTCTTTCGTCATTATATCTAACTAATTGATTTGACGCAAGGGTCCCTGGCCTCCCTGTTGCCGAGTATGCGAGCACATAGCTCCCCTGATGTGGTCCTGAGTGGCAAATTGAAAATTACAAACACTCGCACCATGGCTTTCATTGGGAGCGAGATGATGATGATGCTGATAGGGCCTCGCTTTTGCTCGCCCGGCCACCGTTCTGTCCGCTCACAGTACGTACGTAGCAGCCGATGGCTAAACTTGAGTTGGTCCACTGTAATCCGCCGGAGTAGTGCCGGTCGAGCCCTACATTGGGCATCGATCATGGACGCACCGACCTGGCTCGGCGGCACGGCGAAATGTCGGAAAACGAGAAGAGAAGGCGGAAGCTTTGCGTGTAGCCGATCGACCGGGCTTGGGTCCCCGATCATGTCCCGCCGGCAAATTGCATTTCATTGCGTGAATTACTCAAAGCTCGAGTTTTTTTTAACAGAATCAAAGCTGGAACTCAAATACTCGATCGTGAATTCTCGCCATGAGTGCCCCCATCATCATCGGCAGAGATTCCTCCCCGTCCCGTAGCGCCTGCACCCACTCGCCGCATGCTGCGACCCACCAGCTCCGCTTTTGCGTTTGTTTTTTCTCTGAACCGAAGCCGATGATTCGACGAGAATCAGGGGTTAGGTCACGGCAGAATGTCTTAAACTCCGCTCTGCTCTCATGCAGGTTTTCTAATCGGGGGAACAGTGCCGGTGTGCGTGGGAGACGTTACAGGTAACCGTTGGGCGTCACGGGCTTCCCGCTGCTCCGTGCGTTACCAGCAGTACTAGGGATCACATCGTCCTATTGTGGGCGTTAAATATCACATTAGACATACAGCAACGCGCCAGTGCTTAAGCTTCTCGGGTCCACGGTGTCGCCATTTCACAAAGCAGATCCGCGTGTAGCATTCAGTTAGAGTTAGGGTCAGTTCACAGGCAGGCAAGCAAGTACCACCAAATCACAGCGAGTCGTTGCCATGTCCGTCTCTCTGCAAGATCCGGCTCGCCGCATGCGCCCGTGAGCCCGGGCAGTGTCTCCGGCGAACCGGATCAAGATTCCCGCACCAGATTTGTTACGACTCGAGCTCGCGCATGGCGCCTCTGCCGTGGTGAGGACGGCGCGCGCATCGTGGCCGGCCGAGAGGCAGCCGCTGGGCCGCCGGCCTCGGCGTTTCCGGCGGAATATATTCGGTGGTCCGGACCGCGCACGGAGCGCCGCCGTGACGCGCCGTGCCACGGGAGAAGGGGCAGCTGCATGTACGTCCACCTGATGACCGACCTGATCGCGTCCTGACACTCGATCACGGGGCAACACATTAGGCCGTCTTGTTCGATCTTCCTTTCATCTCGTGTTTATGGGTGGTCCTCTTTGGAGTTTTTTTGCTAGATTTTCGATGCGAGTCAATGGTCCTTCTGCTGCTCTCTCCGACAGGGAGTATCAATGAACCGTCAATTGCTTGCTTTTCCATTTATCAGTTCAGAAGAAGCCACTCATCGCTGCCCCCTGGACCAACAGAGCAAGTGTGAAGCCGGTGGCATGGTGGCGCGCGTGACCATTCACGGATTGAGAGTGAGGCGGCGTGTGATCGCACGCAAGTACTACACTGTACCTCCAGCATTTACCACAGCAACAAGTAACCGCGAAGAAGAACACGGCTGCTGCTTGACATTGCGCACCGTACGTACATTGCTAGCACTAGCAGTGTACTGTGCAGAACGCATGACTCGCTCCAAGTTCAGAGGAAGGAACTGATCGACTCACACTCGCAGGCGAAACAGGTAGAGAAATAGTGCTGCAAGACACCTAAATGAGCTCACACGTACACGTACGTGAAATGCTGCATCTGTGTTTCTTCGGGGACAAGGCGTGATCAGCCACTCATGAGAACTCCATGTCCAGTCCAGTCCTGTGGCAATTTAATTACCTCACTGTACTGTACCGCACGAGCTTTAGGCCTTTTAGGTAAAGTTGTACCGCTGTAGCCACGAGCTTTAGGCCTTTTGCCATGAGAGCTATGCACATTGTTACCAACAGTTTCACAGCAGAGCATTGGAAATAAGTGTTGCAATTTTGTACTAGCTTAGTATAAAATTTGTACTAACTCCCCAACAGTTATTTCCGATCGGAGGATCGTGGTTGTCGCGCCTGATGTAGTGGTGTAGCGACTAGTGACCACCATCACGGCTCTTTTGTGCTTTCAGGACGAAAGAGCTGTGCAGGATTGCCGACTTCATCTTTTCTTTCTTTTCGTTCCTATTTGAAGACTAGCTTTCGTCTTTCTAGAAAAAAAGAGAGGGTACAGATCGTTTTACATGGCAATCCGAAATGCAGACACCATTTCGTGGCCTGCAGTCTGTCAGCTTGTTATGAATCGACTCATCAAGTGCACTGCTCTAGTCAACTGGACATGGAGAGTAGAGCTGCCTCCCCTTTTTTCTTCACCTTTTCCCTCGTTTCTCTCTTTTTCTTCGACAAATGATGGATAAAGCATTGCACAATCAAACCAGGAAGGACAGCTTCATATGCACTATTCACGAACAGCTTTTCATATATGGTTTTGAAGGTAATGATACAAGAACCAAAGAATGGCATCCTCGATTTTCTCTATCCAACAAGGGGCGTCTACTGTAAAGATCAAACGCATCTATGCTACCCAAAAAGAAAAGGAGGGGATAAACTTTCAGAATCATATAATGATTATGTCGACATCTTTTTCTGGTGCCGCTCTGAGCATACAAGGCGGAAGAATCCGATGGCTTGCTTTTGTATGTAGACATGTCTTGGCTAAGAGGAGGAAGATGCAGGTTTAGCTTTCTGATTCCTGACCAAATTCTCAACAAAGAGCTCCCCTGCACGGTATGACGACCGAACCTGAGAAGAATCACACAAGAACGAAAGTGAGTAAATGCAAATCACTGCAGCGCTGGGGGCTACGTGTGTGTGTATGCAAAACATAGTCCAGCGCGTTTGATCATGTGTTTGCTGCATGTCAGCGGCTGTGGCCTGTGAGCTCAGTTTGAAGTGAGTTCGTGGAAGCTCTGCTATGCTGTGGGGTTACATTTGTATGTTTGCAAAATATAATACTCGGTGCTCGACCGTTGTGTTACATCATTAGAGCATCTCTAACAGAGCCCGTAAATCCCGCCGGAACTGAACTTTTCCGGCAGATTTACGGGTTTGGGCCAAATCGCGCGCAGAACAGAGCCCGAAAACATGGGCCGGCCCGTAAAAGAAGTTCAGGGGCCCGAGAAACTCCCCGCACACCCCGTATTAAAAGGGTTCGCGGAGGGGAGTTCGGTTCGCAAACCCTACTCCCCTCCGCCGTTCCTCTCCCTCCGCCGCCGCCACTCGCCAGCTCCGACGAGCAATCCAGCTCGCCCCAGCCACCGATCCGTAGCCTGCCGCCACGCGATGGCGTCCCGTGGAGGCTCCGACGGCCGTGCCGCGGGATTGGGCGGCGGCGACTCGCCGCCTCGTCCGCCTGTCTTCCGCACCGACGCGGAGCGGCGCAAATGGAACAAGAGCGAGGGCGCGCGCAAGCGGAGCGCTCGCCGGTGGACGAACTGAGGGAAGCTCGCGCGCTACGGCAACGCCGGCGAGGGCTCCTCCTCCGGCCAGTCTAGCCGCGCACCGCGGCTGCCCGTGGCGGAGAGCAGCGAGGAGGACGACCTCGTCCCCGCGCGGCCGCCGACCATCTCCGCCGGGGACTACGTCCACGGCAGCGACGAGGAGGAGGCCGTCCTCGCGCAGACGAAGGCGGTCAGCGAGGCGGAGGCTCGGGCGCGCTTCCGCCGGGAGGAGGCCGACACCGTCCGCCAGGTCAGGGAGTACGAGGCGGCCCGCCGGGAGGCCCGCGTCCGCCGCGTCAAGCTCGAAATAGTCGAGCTTGACGCCGACGACGCGTGAAGATCTTCGACGACAGCGTCAGCGCCGTCTGCCGCCGACAAGCTGCGCCACCACCGGCACCGCCGCGCGCCATAGGTCATTATAGGCCGCATTTTTCTTAGCTAGGTAGCGCTTGCCGGTGTACCAGTATTTACGTTTTCAATTTATCGAACAATGTAAGTATCGATGCTCAATCGGAGCATTTATGTCATCTAGAACTATGATCATCGCCTAAATTTACCCGCGTCATTTCGAATTCCGCTTTTCAGTTCCATTTTACGGTTTCTATTCTGCGCCACTGCGAAATTCGACAGAACTTACGTTTTCGGTGCACTGAACTCGACTTTTTCAGTTCGCGTTTTTTCGGTCTCTACTAGAGATGCTCTTAGTCTGCTGTCTGTTGTATGATGTAGCCATTTGAGCTCTGTATGAATGTTCTTTATTTCTTCTTTCAGACTTTTAAACTATGTAGGCCATTGTGTTGCATTGTTCGTCTGCTGTCTGTTGGATGATGTAGCCGTTTGAGCTCAGCTTGAATGTTCTTTATTTCTTCTTTCAGACATCTAAACTATGTAGACTATTGTGTTGCATCGTTAGTCTGCTGTCCGTGGGATGATGTAGCCCTTGGATCTCACTACGAATGTTCTTTATTTCTTCTTTCCAACTTCTAAACTATCTAGACCGTTGCATCATTAGTCTGCTGTCTCTTAAATGTTGCCCTTTGAGCTCAGTCTAAATGTCCTTTACTTATTTTCTTTTTTCGGACTTCTAATCTATATAACGTATCTTTGTGGGTTACAGTATATCAAGCCGGGGGGTTGTCAGTCCCTTTCTCTTAAAAATTTCACTGATATGAGCAAAGTATCAAAAAACATGCTTACTCCACTACTGGATTGACCAACCAGTAATAGGACCAGGAACTGTATTTCTTGATTCATTTTATAGCATGGGCAATCAAGATTCCAGAATTTCAGTTATGCACCACAGGACAAGTTTTTTGAAAGAACAGTACAAGAGTAATCAGTGTCATGCAGGACTTACCAGAGGTCCACTAGCAACATCGCGAAAACCCACCGATTCTCCATACTCCTTCCAAAACTGGAACTTCTCAGGAGTCACGTACTCTCTTACCGTCAAATGCTTATCTGTTGGCTGTAACATCAAGTATTTTGGTTTGTAAGAAGAAAGGACTGAAACTGAAAGATATGTTGTACCAAAGTCAAATGCAGAGGTACTGGGCTAACCTGTAAATATTGGCCCAATGTGAGGATATCAACACCAATGGCCCTTAAGTCAATCATGGCTTGTTTCACCTCCTCATCAGTTTCTCCAAGACCAAGCATGATAGAAGACTTGGTTATCATGCCCTCTTTGCTATTTTTTGCATGCTCCAAAACAGCCAAGCTCTGTTCATACCTGGAAAAGTAAGAGGTGAGAAGAGATGCTTCCATTGCCAGGCGCCATGAAAAAACTGGTTACAAGGGTTAACTGGACATTGCCAGATTATACTACGTCGTGTTATCATTTATATATCAATATTCGTGCAATTTTTAGCAACACTCTAAAAAAGTGCATCGTGCATTAACATCTTCCATCCTAAGGAATGGTAATTGGCCAGCTAAAAGAATCACATCCAGGACCTGACCAACATTACAACCATATTAACTCAATAATCAAATAGACAGTGTGAGCTAATTTAGGACTTCTGTATGTACATACGGATGTTTAAGCGGTACAATATCTATGTGACTTAAGCAGCAACAGATTGCATCCAATAGAGAAGAAATCTGCATTGGTGAAGTTTTGTGCAGCTAGATAAAAATGAGATTCATGGTTTTCAGGGTACAAATGGGGGATATATCATCCACATTAAAACACATCAATGGCCTGAAGTTGATCAAATCACCATAGTGAAGTCATGCTGTTGAATTTGATTACAGCTTCAGGGTACTGGAATCAAAAGAAGCATTATGTGTTTATCGTTGTTATGTTGGCCTGAGACTTTCAGCTTGAACTCAGCATCTTATTCAGCAAACAGGAGAAGGCAAATGAAGGTTTAAGCGGTACAATATCTATGTGACTATGTTGAACGTATATAATGTTTCAAACCTGTAACCATTGATTCTTTTTATTTTTAGCTGTTAGGAAACTGTCGGCGAGTGGTAATCTAACAGTGTTGGTGAATCAGAGAGAATTATGTTATTGGCGCTTTAGATTTATATTTTTTGGTAGTCTAACATAAAATGGTATGGCACTAAAATCAGTTGATAAAAAATTACCCTGCTCGAGGATCCCTCACAATTCTTTGCAGACTCCTCACAGTTTCAATGTTGTGGGCAAAGACGTCTAGACCAGAATTTGCCAAAGATGAAACGGCCTCCAGATCACCTCGAAAATCTGAGGTTAAGCATTCCACCAATATCCCAGGTTTGAGCTCCTGAATATGAAGTCAAAATCTTTAGCACATATTTTACCAAAGTTGAACTTAAAATAAAAGACACACCAAAAGAGCACAGGGTAGACCTTCATAGCTCTCACTGTCTGAACAAAATGGTCGCTTCCACCATCAGGTAAGTCATCTCTATCGACACTTGTCAGCACAACGTAGTCTACTCTGGAAATAACAGCATTCTGTCAGATATTATGTGTAATCACGCAAGGTAGATAGGCTTTTTTGCATCGATTCACATGCAAACTTCATAACCGTTATCTAATTTTGTTACTCATGATACTCGATTAATCGGTCACTCAATTATCACAATCCAATAGTAGCAAATCTGTAGATGGGCAATTGGCAGAAGTTCCAGATATATCATACCCCCAACTTGCGACGGCCAAGGCAGTATTCAGAGGTTCCATGGGATCCGGCGGCGGAGGCTTGTTGCTAGTCTTCACGGCGCAGAATCGACAGCCGCGCGTACAAGCATCACCGAGCACCATGATGGTAGCCGTGGCAATGCCATCCCCTTCACCGCCCGCCCCTCCGCCTCCGTTCCAGCACTACACCCCGAAAGCAGCAGATTACATTAAGCCCGACACAAGAGGCAAAAGCAAGCACTAATCTAGCAGAAATTCCTCGCCGATGTTGTGTTTGTGTGTATACCTCGCCGATGTTGGGGCACTGGGCCTCGACGCAGACGGTGTTGAGCTTGAGCTCGCCGAGCGTCTCCCGCATCCGCGCGTACTTCTCCCCCTGCGCCGCCCGCTGCCGCAGCCACGCCGGCTTCTTCACCTCCGGGTCCCTCCCGGTGTACGGCCCCGTCCTAGAGACAGAGACCGGCGGCGCAGCCTCGGCGCGGCACCGGAGCGAACCGGGCCTGTCACGGCGGCCGGGATCCGCGCAGACAGGCCGGACGGGCAGAGCCAGCTGCTTGGCGAGCGAGCTCTGCATCTTGGCCGGCGAATCGCACGCCGGATTGCGCAGCCTTGTGTAGCCGCGGCGCCGTGCAGGTGCAGGCGATGGGCTCGAAGCGAGGGCTAAGATTTTTACTAGTTCCGATTTTGCCCCTGAGCGGGTCACAACTCACAAACCGCGGGATGTTTACGGCGTCAAGGTCAGAAGAGGTATTTTAACGCAACGCCGGCGATGATACCAAGGTTTTGGCCGGTGAGCGACTTCGCAGCGGCTGACTGTTGTACTACGTTGAAATGCCATTTTATTTTGTTAGACTTTTTATTTAGTGAACAATTCTAATTATTCATTGTCAAATAGTAGAATCTTTTTGAAGTCACTAGGGAAGTTCAATTTGACACATGAGAGCATATGCTCCTCCTGCGTCGAAAGAACATTTTTAAAAAATTGTAAATTTCTGAACAAAAATTTAACGTGTACTTGTCGACATTCAAATGGGCATGCAAAGTTTAGTGGAAAACTGAACATGTTTTATGTCTTGTATAAAAAAGAAAAAAAATCATCTCGTGCGCAGCCTTTTTAGCACCAGAATTTGTCTTTTACACATAACACAAAAAATATCATTTTTGTGAAACCACTTTGTGAGTATATAGAATGTCAAGATCTACACGTTAATTTTTTGGATGAAATGGATAAAATTTTCAATTTGCGAACACTGAGATAGGTAAATTGGTATTTTTTTCAATGTTATCCATTGCAGACTTGCAAAGCATACAAAGATCCTAAGTGGGTCTACCCTTCCCCGGGTAACCGGACCCTGCGCAAAGCGAGAGCTTCATGCACCGGGCTGCCCTTTTATCAATTGCAGACTTGCTACTGGCGATATCTCTAAACTAAGCACCCATGAAAGTGTAATTGTGATGGCACATAAAAAACAATAGCAATAACTTTAACGGGTGACCAATTTTTTGGCCACCGACTCAGACAAGTGGAAGATTAATATTGCTAAAGTCGTAGTGGAAGACCATGTTAGTAAGGTTCTAGGAGCTCAACATATAGCTGATTTCACATATTACATAAATTTTGATCCAGGACTTTGCATTCCAATTGATCGATGCTTTCCTAGCGTTACATAAGATGTAGATTTGCTTACCTAAATACTGGTCCAACTCAACCAACTCATCATAATATCCCCCAAAATATAAATAATGGATCCTTTCAGCCACAATGGTGTAAAAACATTGCTTACAGTTGGAATAAAGTGTGAACAAGTGTCCCATGCATGAACCATACCTAACAAAAAACTCAGAGAACAACGAACTTTGTCTTTACTAAAAGTTTCTTACTGATGACAGTTGTGGCTCTACGATGGATATCTGAGGGACGTGTTGTTTCGGCTTCCGTAGCTGGAACATGCTCCCTTATTGGGTCTATAGTCAAAATCCCGAGAGCAGGGGCATTTTCAATGATGTGTGTGATAAGTTCTAGTTGATCCTTTTGACCCGTGAATTCACGAGCTCTCAAACTCTTTAGGTGCTTGTATTCGGACCGACCCTGCGCTATCCTCCTTGGAGGCCCTTGACCACCATTCTTGAAAGCTGGTACGAACTTGATGTCTAATTCCTCGAGCAACGGAGCCGACTCTAGAAAATACGCGATAGAGAGGGCGGTGTCGGGATGTTCAGGGTAAATGCAGAATGGCAGATGTAAATACCTCAGATGGGGAAATCTGGACGTCTTCTCAAGTGACGAAAGAACAGTCGGTAATATGCAAGTACAATGGAGAGACAGTCGTCGCACCATGCGGAACGCAGTGGGTAATGAGCTGACAGCCTGCTGTAATGTTAACTTGAAGCACTGAATGCTAACATTGCGAAGCCCTGGAGTTTCACCGAGGTTGATGATTGTGGGCACTAAAATGCCCCTGAATATAAACGTCGTAAGCTGGTTGGCAATGAGTTGTATCTCGGTTACCCTGCAGTCAACCAGACGCAGGTATAGCAGCCTGGGCAAGGGCCGATGCACTCTGAGTTTATCATCGTCTAGATTAACCATGGATAGATCCAGCCGCTCGAGATTAGGGCAGTTTGGCAGCATATCTTGCAGATCACTCGCAGACACGGGCGCCAAGCGCAGGCGAAGGCTCTTGAGGTTTGGAAAACCGATGGACTCTGTGTGGGGAGGCAGTTTCAGCGTTACATTGGAGAGGTCGATATACTGTAGGTTGGATACGCATCCTCCGGCGTCGAGCAGCTGCAGGGGAAGCCCATACAGGTCACGGCGATTCAGTACCGGAGGTCTTGCCGACACGTGAAGTTTCAGGCTTTTCGCCTGCGAGGAGACTGCGAAGCGTATCCACTCATCCAGATGGCTGGAAACCTGCGGAAGGTGGGACTCATCGAAATTTAGCTCCAGTTGCTCGACCACGCCGCCGCCGCAACGCTGGCGCAGTATCATGTCGACACTGTCGATGAACCTCCGCACGTATTGCTCCTCGCCGTCGCCGGGCTTGCAGGACCTGTATCCGTCGCCGCAGATGGCGACGATGTCGAGGGCCAGCTTGGGACAGTGCTTCCAGGCGTGCCTCCACGCGCTCGATAATACGCTGGTCCGCGCGGCCTGTTTCACGTCTAGATTTGACATAATCGTGGATAGCAGCTCCGCCGGAAGGTCCCCGAACGGGTCTCTTGCTGCTGCTCTCCTGGATCCTCCCCGGGTTCGCATTCGCCGGCCGTCACCGGAAGACGGATGATCGAGGCCTGTTAATTGGGCTCCTCCCGTTGGGATTAATTCGTTGGAGCGTGGCGGCTTGCAATGGCAGCAGGTCATGCTGGAGTTGCAGCGGCAGCTCATCAGAACGGTGGCTACTCCTTCTCGACGTGCGTCGTCGGCGATCTGGTCGGGATGACATGTTAGACTGTTCCCCGTCGATTGATCTTCCCAGCAATTGCTAGCCGAGGTTCAGATGCGGATACATGTTGCCTGTTGGGCACGAAACCAGGTCGATCGGTCGCCAAGAATTTTTTCTTGGGGAGCACGAGGGATCGGATCACGATCTCTGGCTTTTCATCGGACTCCTCAGTTGCCCTAGGATGCAATCCAGATTATCTGTGCTTCCCCAATGCGTGTGTGGGCCTATCAGTTATTAGACTTTTTTTAGATATAAGGGCGTCTCCAACGGCCGCGTCAAATCGCTCCCGCGCTATATTAACCGCCGGTTTGGAGCGCTGGAGGCAAAAAAACGTTCCTCCAGCAGGCGCTCAAAACTGCGGGCGCTATAAAAAAAATTGGGCGCGAGGCGTTTTGCACTATCCTGGGCGGTATACTTTGGGCGCCGGCTGCAGCGTGCGGCATCGCTCCACTCGCACGCGAAGAAAAACTACGCAGAAATTTCCCTCCAACGCCTCGCCGCCCCACCGCCAAATCCCCCCCTCCACGCGGTCGCCGGCGCATTTCCGGCGATGGATTGATACGTCTCAAACGTATCTATAATTTTTGATGCTCCATGCTTATTTATGCACCATTTGCTTTGTGTTTTGTTACACTTCGTGGCGTTTTTATGCGTTTTTTGGAACTAACCTATTGACGAGATACCACAATGCCAGTTCCCTATTTTCTGCTGTTTTGTGTTTCAGAAAAGTTACATAGGAAATATTCTCGGAATTGGACGAAACGAAGCCCGAACCTCATATTTTTCCCGAATGCAAGACGAAGACCGAAGGAGAGCCGGAGGGGGGCCAGGGACCCACCACTCCAGGGGGTGGCCCACCCCCTCCCCCTTGGCCACGCCAGGGGGTGGTGTGGGACCCCTGGCCGCCCTCCGATGCCGCCTCTCCGCCTATATTAAGCCCTCCAAAGCCGAAACCCTAAATCAATCGGTGTTTTTCGAGAAAGAGTTCTGCAGCTCCACCGCCGCCACCGACGAATTTCGGGGGATAGAAGTCTCTATTCCGGCACCCTGCCGGGATGGGGAAGTGCTCCCGGAGCCATCTCCATCGACTCCATCGCCTCCACCGCCGTCTTCATCGACTTCACCGCCATCTGCATCGATGTTGCTGTCTCCCATGATGAGGAGGGAGTAGTTCTCCCCCGGGGCTAAGGGCTCTACCGGTAACTATGTGGTTCACCTCTCTCTCCCATGATGTGATCTATATGTGATCATGAGCTTTGTATCTAGTTGAATTGGTAGATGCTATTCTTCATATATTATGCTACTCCAGTGCTTTATTATTGTAATCTCCGGAGACACCTTGTACCATGATGTGAAGGTGACAGTATGCGCATTATGTGTGTCTCTTTGGCTAGTGTCTCTATGAATTGTTGGTGTTTGTTGGAACCATCTAGTGCTGACGAGGGGTTAACTCGACAAATGTCCTAAATGAAGGACTTAGGATCGGGGAGATAGAGCGTCGGATGAACTCGAAGGTAAATTCAGTCAAACAAGATGGCTATGAAAGTAAACGTGGGTGTAAAACCTGGCTTGCTTTCAATCTGTCCTACACCGTCTCCTCCTGGCCCCTATATATAGGTGGCCAGGTCTCGAGGATCGGGTGGGATCCGATACAGATTACAATATCAACATACGACATGAACTCGTATTTCGACTAGTAGCCCCCGAGATTCTACCAGAATTGCAGATTCGGGTTGAATCTCAGATCTTCAATTCTTCGACTTGATCAATACTTGACTTCTTCAAATCTTCAAATCTTCGACTTGGTCTTTCGACTTTTATTATAATATCTCGCAAGGGGCTTTGATGAACAAGCCTGACAACTCTGACGGATCAAGAGGCCAGTTAACTGCCGGAACAGATACTTGCCACCTACTTCAAATTCAATCCTCTTGGATTTGAACTCGGGAAACCGGTCAAACCCATTCTTTTGCTATGTTTAGGACTTATAAAGAATGAGTCCCAGTGGTTCTCAGGGTACCCAGTGCGTCCACCAGGATTTTTCTTCGCGTCGTAGACATGGATACATACCAGCAGAGCGCATCTATATGCGTATACCGGGCCACACAGGACAGATCCTGGGGTCTTACCTTCGTGATATATTTCAACCACGACATTCAAGTTTTGTCGCGATGACACAACTCGAGAATTATGCTTCGCAGCCTTGTTTGACTGATTCAATATATATAACTTTTTGAGCTATCCTTTTTAACTTTCATGCATATCTCCCGATGGGAGTAATCGATGTCTATTTTATTGACAATGTAGCCAAAGTTCCTTGATGAAGAGATGCAACCAATTATGTCTATCAATTTGCTCTTTATTATCAGCTTCGACTCGCCTCCTTTTTATCGACTTCTTTCTATCGGGTGCGCGACGGCGCTCCCGATGGGAGTAGCCCCCGAGGCTATAGCCGAAATTTTCAGGTATAGGCTCAAGAAAATTGATAAAGTGGTTCCTTATACTTCTTCTCGCGTCATTTGTCGACTTTATGCGCCTTTGCAATGGATTTCTCCCCTTCTTATGCCGCAAGCCCCCGAGCTGAAGACGAGGTGAACTTGTACTTCTTGACAGATATTCTCTTATTTCCTACTCTCTGCTCCTCTTTTTTTTACGCATCTTTTCTTTGATATGGTAATTCCTCTTTACTATTTGCACTGTAAAAACCCAGAAATATACTTTGGGCCTTGCTGCTCCAGATGCCCATTAGTACGTGCTTATAAATAAAGCACACTTGGCTAGGGTAAAAACCCTAATTTCTTCATTAGTGCCTTTCTCTGCCGCATCGTCTTCTTCTTCCTCATCCCATCTAGGGTTTCTCGTCCCTTGCACTTGTCTCCATGGCCGATGCAAGTGAATCTCGCTTGAACATCGGTGCCCCGATGGAGAAATGGGGCCGCGGTCGTCCTCGCGGTAGTAAGAACAAGACTACCATCGTAGCTGCGGTAGGGTCATCTTCTGCCCTGGTGAAGCGACGCCTCGGCCGTCCGGCCGGGAGCAAAAACAAACCCAAGGTGCCATCTGCTGTGCCAGGTCCAAGTGCTCCTTCCACTGATGCTTCTCCTTCTTCCCCCAGAATCTATTCTTTCTTTTGCATCACCATCGCGCAGTGCCGCAAAATTCAGCATCTGCCATCGAAATTCACCAAGTTCATGGATGGTCGAGAATTGCGGGAAGCGGTTCTTCGTGAACACTCTGGTGGAGGAACTCCATACGAAGTGGAGGTGTGGTACGACGGCGCCGGTGAGCAATTCTTCAAGGGCGGCTAGTCGCGATTTGTGGAGGACCACGACCTCCATCAGGGGTTTTTCATGACCTTTGATTTCCATGTTGGCACGTCGAAGTTCAACGTGAGAATCTACGACGGCACCCAGTGCCAGAAGGAGTATGAAGCCAAAGTATAGCTTCACTTAGTTTGCTTCTTTATGTAATCTCCTTTCCCAGTTGTTCTTCCTCGTGCTATCTGTAATAAATATTCGTATCTGGATTATGTGTTTATTAATAGACCATGGGAATGAATCATGGTTCCGAGGCATGTGCATTAATATTTTATCGGGTTCCTTTGAACCATTTATGTCGTAGATGAAATATTGGGTTGCAATCAACCTTGTAGTATGCCGCAGATAGTCACAAATCTCGATAACTAGTTAATATTATTTCGTACGACTCGAGGGTCTGAGCCCCCGAGCGTAAAGTAAAATATTTACACATATTGTCAATTTGACCCCAATGAACCCGACCTATTGATGTCTACGCACGCGTCTGTTCTTGTAGACAGTGTTGGGCCTCCAAGTGCAGAGGTTTGTAGAACAGCAGCAAGTTTCCCTTAAGTGGATCACCCAAGGTTTATCGAACTCAGGGAGGTTAGAGGTCAAAGCTATCCCTCTCAAGCAACCCTGCAATTACGATACAGAAAGTCTCTTGTGTCCCCAACACACCCAATACACTTGTCAGATGTATAGGTGCACTAGTTCAGCGAAGAGATAGTGAAATACAAGTGGTATAGATGATTATGAGTAGTAAATGTGATTTGAAATAAATATCGCTGCGAGCAAACATGTAACAAAATAGTAAGTAAATGGTGTGCAATGCTTGGAAACAAGGCCTAGGGATCATACTTTCACTAGTGGACACACTCCCAACAATATAACATGATTGAACAAATAAACAACTTCTCTCCACTATGGTACTCTGAATTACTCTCCTATTGAATAACACTAATCATTGTGTAGTGGCTACAGAAGCACCCCTTAAAGTTCATCAAGTACTTGACAAACACCACTCATAGAGATATCCAAATCAAAGCACAACTCAAGATAGATATTATTACAACTTAGACCAAGTACTAACACGGTGCACACACTGTCAACATTACACCATGAAAGAAGGAATAGATCACTTCAATACTATCATAGTAATAATTACTCTCATAATCCACAAGAGATCACAATCATAGCCTAAACCAAGTACCACCATGATGCACGCACTGTCATCGTTACACCATGGCAGGAGGAATAGATTACTTTAATAACACCACTAGAGTACACATAATATCTGAATAATAACATCTACTTGTTCAACATGATACAAAGCTCACGATCACATAAAGATCACATCATGGGAGAGAGAGGTGAACCACATAGCTACCGGTAGAGCCCTTAGCCCCGGGGATGAACTACTCCCTCCTCATCATAGGAGACAGCAAGGTTGATGGAGATGGCGGTGAGGTCGATGGAGACGGCGGAGACGGCGATGGAGACCGATGGAGATGGCTCCGGGGGCACTTCCCCGTCCCGGCAGGGTGCCGGAACAGAGACTTCTGTCCCCTGAAATTCGTCGGTGGCGGCGGCGGAACTGCGGAACTCTTTCTGGAAAATTGCCGACTCCCTTAGGGTTTTCCGTCCCGAGGCTTCTTATAGCCGAATGGGCGATGTCAGGGGTGGCCCCAGGCCTCCTCACACTAGGGTGGCGCGGCCAGGGCCTGGGCCGCGCCAGCCCTGTGTGAGGGTGGCATGTGGCCCCTCTCCTTCCTCTCTTCGGATGTCTGGATGCTCCCGGGAAAAATAAGACTTCTGACTTTGGTTTCGTCCAGTTCCGAGAATATTTCCCGTGTATCACTTCTGAAACACAAAAACAGCAGAAAACAGGGAACTGGCACTGTGGCGACTTGTTAATAGGTTAGTTCTGGAAATCGCATAAAAACGCCACGAAGTGTAACGAAACAATAGGCAAATAGTGTAAAAACAAGCATGGAGCATCAAAAATTATAGATACGTTTGAGACGTATCAACATCCCCAAGCTTAACTCCTGCTCGTCCTCGAGTAGGTAAGTGATAACAAAAGAATAATTTTTGAGGTGACATGCACCTACACAATCTTGATCATATATGTAAGCATTTGTGAGCTGGGATCATAAGAACTTAAAACATGGGTATGAAGATATAATCTTGACAATAAGAACTTAGCAACCATGTTGTAAACATGCAAATGAACACAAACAAAAGATCATGAAAATGAAACAATGAAAGTCAAACGTGTATTCAAATCATAAGGAAAAACATACAAATGGTTTTCAGCTTGTCCTTCATGGAGAGCAAAACATAAATGCATAGGACACCTTCAAGTTTAAGAGGGCGACTAGATACAAATAATTTGAGAACAAGTGAAACCAACAATATGAATCAATCAATGAACTTTGGGACAATGCATATTATACTAAGAATGACAACTATGCTCTCTTAGATGGTGCATAAAGGTAGAAGGTGGTGACTCAACATAAAAGTAAAAGAAAGGCCCTTCGCAGAGGGAAGCAGTGATTAAACATGTGCTAGAGCTTTTCATTTGTAAAACAGAGAGATAAAACTTGGGTTTTGAGAGGTGGTTGCTTTTGTCAACGATTGGCAATGGGGTTCTTACTATCTTCCATACAAAAATGAAGCAAGTTTTTGAGAGAGAGATTGGCACTTTTGTGCTCTTTTATAAAGCTTGGCACTCCTCCCCACCTTTTTTCCTTTCTCAAACCATAGCTAACCGATTCCATCGGGTGCCCACCAACATTCACATTCCATGGAGGAGTGCCTTTTTTCTTCTTTTTTTCTCTTTTTTTTCTTTTTGGAATAAGCAATATGGAAGATAGCAAATCTGACCACTACGTCCCCATGAGCTAAAAACAGTGTCACAAAACAAGAAGTGTTTTGAAGGTTTTTTGAAAGGTAGCACATGAAAATTTTACTTTGGAATGGCTTACAAATACCATGCATAGGAATTTATAGTGGACACAATGGCAAACTTGGTTTTTGGGAGTTGGATGCACGAGTAGAGCTCATACTCAGTACAAAGTGAGAGCTAGCAAAAGACTGAGAGCGACCAACTAAGAGAGCAATAATGGCCATAATCATGCATAGCGACAAAACATCATTAAAAGAAGCATAAAGTGGTATCACAAGTCAAAAACCAAATGATCATAGAGGCTATAGGCGACTTATTTTGTAGTCAACATGTATAAGCATGTGCCAAGTCAACCCAAATAAAGCATCAAAGGAGAAAACCAAAATAATGCTTCCAAATAATTAAAACAACGCATGCTTTTTTCAAAGGCTCATTAAGCAATCTCAGTTATTTGAGACAAGTCATGCTACAGCAAAACCACTAAGCATACTATCAAAAAGACATCAAGCATGACATGAAAAAGCCTAAGCCGCAGTCTACACAAGCTCCTTCTTGTACCACTTTTTTGCATGAAACTTTTTCTCTTTTCCAACACCATTTGAAATTTTTATAAACTCCTCTTTTGATAAAAACCAATAAAGACCAGAGGCAAAAATACACCTTGATGAAAAGATATGACAAGATCTGAATGAAAATCAAGGCGAAAACGAAAACCAAAAGCAGTAGCGGAAAAAGAGAACACTCGTTGAACGATAAGAGTGAAAACTAGAGTGTTCTTGGCAAATGAAAAGCGAGTTCATCTCCTCCAAAAGAAACATGATGTGATCTAACCATTTATTGAAGCAAATAAAACTAAACTAATACTAAAAACAAAAACAACTGACGCTCCAAGAAAAACTCATAGTGCATGAAGCAATAAAAAAATAGTGTCTTGAAAGGTGACCTGATTTTTGCCGATGAAGAAGGGAGTGCCTCGGGGGCATCCCCAAGATTTGACACTTGTACTTCTTGGATATTTCTTGGGGTGATGCATGGGAATCCCCAAGCTTGAGTTTTTGTCCATTCTTCAACTCATCTCATCATTCTCCGATCCCTACACCTGAAAACTTCCTTCATACAAAACTAAACACAAATCTATTAGCAACATTAGTGCAAGCATAACATATAATCAACCTCTTTTTGCTTCAGGTTTCAACTCAAAACCACCACATATTAAGTGTATACTACTATAGCAATTTCCCCAAAAGTTCCATGATCAAAAGAACTCAAAAAGAAAGCGATAAAGCGGCAAAAACGAATAGTGGCAGAAATCTGTCAAAACAGAACAGCTGACAAAGGTCGAATTTTTGAGGGGTTTTCTGTTGCTCAAATAAAAAAGTGTTCAACTAAATAAAGTTTGGATATAACCTGGGGCATATGCACAAGAAATCGCAGGTCCAAAAGATATACAGAGAATTTTCACGAATTTTTACGGTGCAGCACCGAAAACAGTTTCAGGACAGCAACATCCCCAAATCTTACCTCACTCAAATTAGAGGCTTATCTTGGCACAAAAACGAAATAAAAAGGATAAGGAGCAGTTATTACAGTAGTAATAACTTCCAAGACTCAAATAAAAGAAAAAGTACTAAAAATAAACAATGGGTTATCTCCCAAGAGTGTTTTTCTTTAACGCCTTTGAGCTAGGCGCAGTAATTTGCAAAGATGCTCATGTGGGCGCCATATAAGAGCTTGAGGCAAAGGCGCCATATAGGAACTTAAAGCAATAGAGAGCATCAAAAAGCAGATGTGAAAGACATTTATATCTGAACCACTTCCTATGCATAGGAATCTTGTAAGAAAATAAATCAACGAGGCACATAGTAGCAAGCATGGATAGATAAAACAAGTGCCACTTCAAGATTTGCAACATAAAGAGGGGAAACTTAATATTGTTGAGATCCATCAAACCATGTTTCCCTCTCTCATAATAACTTTCAGTAGCATCATGAATAGAACTAACAATATAACTATCACATAAAACATCCCTATCATGAGCCACATGCATGAAAGAATTAATACTCACCACAGGAACAATAGTAATAGGAGGAGATTCAACAGAATAATTATTCTCATCACCATAATCATCATAAATAGGAGGCATATTGTAATCATAACTAATTTTATCCTCAATAGTAGATGAACTAAAAAATATTATACCCATCATCATAACTATCATAGACTAGAGGTTCAGTATCATCACAAGCTAGGGAGCAACTATTTCGCAAATCATATTCTTCAAACATATCATCATAAGAAGGAACATCACATATGGGAGATAAAATATCATCAGAGCAAACTTTCTCCACTAAAGCTGGGGAACTAAAAATATCATGCTTAACAAAACCAGCTTCCCCAAGCTTAGACTTTTCTATAGCATTATCAACAACGGTGTTCAAAGCATTCATACTAACAACACTATTAGCATGCAAATTAAGCTCCAAAGGTTTTTTAATTTTCTCTTCAAACACTTCATATCTAAACTCAGGAAAAAGACTACAGAACTCATTGTTTTCCATTAAGCCTAACTAGTGAAAATAAAAACAAGAAACAAAAAGATGTAATTGCAGAATCTAAAGGAAATAACTCCGAGCACTCACACAGGAGGATGCGAGTACCTTTTACCTTACCTCCCCGGCAACGGCGCTAGAAAAGAGCTTGATGTCTACGCACGCGTCTGTTCTTGTAGACAGTGTTGGGCCTCCAAGTGCAGAGGTTTGTAGAACAGCAGCAAGTTTCCCTTAAGTGGATCACCCAAGGTTTATCGAACTCAGGGAGGTTAGAGGTCAAAGCTATCCCTCTCAAGCAACCCTGCAATTACGATACAGAAAGTCTCTTGTGTCCCCAACACACCCAATACACTTGTCAGATGTATAGGTGCACTAGTTCGGCGAAGAGATAGTGAAATACAAGTGGTATAGATGATTATGAGTAGTAAATATGATTTGAAATAAATATCGCTGCGAGCAAACATGTAACAAAACAGTAAGTAAACGGTGTGCAATGCTTGGAAACAAGGCCTAGGGATCATACTTTCACTAGTGGACACACTCTCAACAATATAACATGATTGAACAAATAAACAACTTCTCTCCACTATGGTACTCTGAATTACTCTCCTATTGAATAACACTAATCATTGTGTAGTGGCTACAGAAGCACCCCTTAAAGTTCATCAAGTACTTGACAAACACCACTCATAGAGATATCCAAATCAAAGCACAACTCAAGATAGATATTATTGCAACTTAGACCAAGTACTAACACGGTGCACACACTGTCAACATTACACCATGAAAGGAGGAATAGATCACTTCAATACTATCATAGTAATAATTACTCTCATAATCCACAAGAGATCACAATCATAGCCTAAACCAAGTACCACCATGATGCACGCACTGTCACCGTTACACCATGGCAGGAGGAATAGATTACTTTAATAACACCACTAGAGTACACATAATATCTGAATAATAACATCTACTTGTTCAACATGATACAAAGCTCACGATCACATAACGATCACATCATGGGAGAGAGAGGTGAACCACATAGCTACCGGTAGAGCCCTTAGCCCCGGGGATGAACTACTCCCTCCTCATCATAGGAGACAGCAAGGTTGATGGAGATGGCGGTGAGGTCGATGGAGACGGCGGAGACGGTGATGGAGACCAATGGAGATGGCTCCGGGGGCACTTCCCCATCCTGGCAGGGTGCCGGAACAGAGACTTCTGTCCCCCGAAATTCGTCGGTGGCGGCGGCGGAACTGTGGAACTCTTTCTGGAAAATTGCCGACTCCCTTAGGGTTTTCCGTCCCGAGGCTTCTTATAGGCGAAGGGGCGATGTCAGGGGTGGCCCCAGGCCTCCTCACACTAGGGTGGCGCAGCCAGGGCCTAGGCCGTGCCAGCCCTGTGTGAGGGTGGCCTGTGGCCCCTCTCCTTCCTCTCTTCGGATGTCTGGATGCTCCCGGGAAAAATAAGACTTCTGGCTTTGGTTTCGTCCAATTCCGAGAATATTTCCTGTGTATCACTTCTGAAACACAAAAACAGCAGAAAATAGGAAACTGGCACTATGGCGACTTGTTAATAGGTTAGTTCTGGAAATCACATAAAAACGCCACGAAGTGTAACGAAACAGTAGGCAAATGGTGTAAAAACAAGCATGGAGCATCAAAAATTATAGATACGTTTGAGACGTATCACCTATGGCCTCATGTTCTGGATTCAGAGGGTCAAGACTCAAAAAACTCTTTTGTCGCCTTATATCGCTTATGTGTAGAACTGTCGTAGCTGCTCTGTATTCCACGGGTTAGTCTCGTCCTTCCCCGTTTTCTTGTCTCGTAGTCGATAAGCTCCTCCTGGTATCACTTTTGTGACTATGTAAGGTCCCACCCATGGGGACTCGAGTTTTCCATGACTGTCTTGTTTGAGTCACAGAACTAGATCTCCCACCACAAAGAATCGTGGGCGAACTCGACTACTGTGGTAGTTTCACAGATTTTGCTGATATTGAGTAGCTCTGGCGAGCGCTACATCTCTTGCTTCGTCAAGTGCATCGACATCATCCTGAAGTGCTTCTGTAGAAGTTGCCTCATCATATGCTGTGATTCTTGGAGCTTCATGAGTTATTTTGACTGGGAGCACGGCTTCTGCGCCATGGACCAGAAAAAAGGGGGTTTCTTGAGTAGCTGCGTTAGGTGTAGTTCATAGACTCCAAAGTACCGAGGGTAGTTCATCTACCCAAGCGTGCTTGGCTTTTTCGAGGGGCGCTAGCAGCCTTTTCTTTATCCCATTACATATTAAGCCATTGGCTTTCTCGACTTGCCCATTTGACTTTGGATGCGCTACAGATGCGAATTTCAGTTGATTCCCAGACTTTCACAGTAGTTCTTGAACTCTTTCGATGTGAAGTTTGTCCCATTATCCGTAATTATGTTGTGTGGTACTCCGAAGCAAAAAACTATGGACTTGATGAAGTTAATCGCGGCTATGGAATCTTGAGTTGTCACTGGGGCCGCTTCTACCCACTTAGTGAATTTGTCAACTGCTACCAGCATATAAACATGCCCTCCTGGCCAGGATTTATATAGTTTCCCTACCATGTCGAGACCCCGTTGTGCAAAAGGCCAAGATAATGGTATTGGTTGCAATTCTACTGCTGGCGCGTGTGGTCGAGATGTGAAACATTGACAAGCCTCGCACTTCCTTACTATGTCTTTTGCATCTTCAATGGCTGTTAGCCAGTAAAATCCTGCACAAAAAGCTTTGGCTGCAATGGATCTGCTGCTAGTGTGATGTCCACATACTCCTACGTGGATGTCTCTTAAGATTTCTTGTCCTTCTTGAGGAGTAAAGCACCGTTGCAACATGCCTGTTATGCTTCTCTAATATAATTTCCTTGCAACACGACGAAAGCCTTGGATCGTCGTATTATCCTTTTTGCTTGTACTGTATCTTCGGGTAGTGTTTTGTTTACTATGTATGCCAAGTATGGTTGCATCCAAGTTTCCTCGATCATCATGACTTCTTCGGGTTCAGCTGTCCCGCTGCTACTAGCCCCCGAGCCTGTTCCTTGGTGCTGGACTTGCTCTCCCGTAGTCGAGACTTTGTTGCTTTTTATTGACCTTTCTACGATTTCTTCCCAAAAAACTCCTTGTGGTATGGGTAAGCACTGGGACCCAATATTTGCTGAATTATCGGCTTTCTTGTTGCTTGCTCTACTGACATGCAAAACTTCGCATCCGTCAAATGTTCCCTCAAGGTAATAATATAAATTTCTGTATGCTGTCATGTTGTCACTGATGGCGTCGCATTTGTTCATCACTTGTTGAACGACGAGATTTGAATCTCCAAATATTTTCAGTCGAGTTGCTCCACATGCTTTGGACATTTTCATCCCATGAAGAAGCGCCTCGTATTCAGCTTCATTATTAAAAGCTTGAGGAAAACTCATCCTTAGCACATATTTCAACTTGTCGCCTTGTGATGATATCAGGACTACCCCTGCTCCTACGCCTTGAATTCTTTTTGACCCATCGAAGTACATTGTCCACACACTCCATAAATCTGGTGGCCCTGTGTTTTGTAACTCCAGCCACTCTGCTGTGAAATCTGGTAAAATTTGAGACTTGATCGCCTTTCGCTTTTCATACGTGATGTCCAGGGGCGATAGCTCAATTCCCCACAAGGAGACACGTCCTGTTGCTGAAGGATTGTTCAATATATTGGATAGTAGCGCTTCGTTGACCACTATGATTAGGTGGACCGCAAAATACTGTCGTAGTTTCCGTGCTCTTGTAAAAACGCTGTATGCGAGTTTCAGATAGTGCGGATACCTTTGCTTCGTTGGAGATAGTACCTCGCTGACAAAATACACTGGTCATTGGACTCCATGAGCTTTTCCTTCCTCGCTTCTTTCGACTACCAATACGGTGCTCACCACTTGATGTGTTGCTGCAATATATAGTAGTAGTGGCTCCTTTTCCTTTGGTGCGACCAACACCAGTGGTGTGGAAAGCACTTTTTTGAGTTGCGTGAAGGCTATGTCCGCTTCTTCTGTCCACTCGAATTTGTCGTCTGATTTTTTTATCAATGCATAGAAAGGGAGCACTTTTTCTCCTAGTCTTGCGACGAATTGACTTAGTGCCGCAACGCGTCCTGCGAGCTTCTGTATATCATGCAACTTTGTGGGCTTACCCATTGTTAATATCGCTTGGATCTTCTCTGGATTTGCTTCTATTCCTCTTGCAGATACTAGGAATCCTAGAAGTTGTCCTGCAGATACCCCAAAAGAACATTTTTGTCGGGTTGAGCTTGAGCTTGTACCTATTTAAGTTGTCGAAGGTTTCTGCTAAATCACTGATTAGTGACTCCTCTTTTCTTGTGGTAATGACCATGTCATCGATGTAGACTTGGATGTTTCATCCTATTTGACTTCCGAGGCAGTTTTGCATCATCCTCTGGTAGGTTGCTCCTGCGTTTTTAGGCCAAAAGGCATGACTTGGTAGCAGAACACGCCGTAAGGTGTTATGAAAGCTGTTTTTTCCTCGTCTTCTTTCTTCAACTTTATCTGGTTGTAGCCAGAGTATGTGTCCAGGAAGGAAAGCCTTGCGCACCCTGCTGTTGAGTCAATTATCTGATCAATGCGAGGTAGAGGAAAGGGATCCTTTGGACAATGCTTGTTGAAAGATGTATAGTCGACACACACTCTTTGCACATCAGTGTTTTTCTTGGGGACTGAGACGTCTCCAACGTATCTATAATTTTTGATGCTCCATGCTTGTTTTTACACCATTTGCCTATTGTTTCGTTATACTTCGTGGCACTTTTATGCATTTTCCGAAACTAACCTATTAACGAGTTGCCACAGTGCCAGTTTCCTGTTTTCTGCTGTTTTTGTGTTTCAGAAGTGATACACAGGAAATATTCTCGGAATTGGACGAAACAAGTTCCTGAAGTCTTATTTTACCCGGAAGCTTCCAGAGATCCGAAGGAGAGTCGGAGGGGGGCCACCAGGGCCCCACACGCAGGGGTGGCGCGGCCAGGCCCCTGGCCGCGCGGGCCCCACGTGAGGGCGCATGGCTCCTCCTCTGACTTCGCCCCTTCGCCTATAAAGACCCCCCGACGGAAAAAACCTAAGTACCCGATCAGATTTCCAGAACACATCGCGATCCGCCGCCGCCGTCGACCCGAAGATCGGGAGGGTCCAGAAGCTCTTCCCGGCACCCTGCCGGAGAGGGGAATCGCCACCGGAGGTCTTCTTCATCGCCATGCTTGCCTCCGGAGTGATGAGTGAGTAGTCTACCTTGGACTATGGGTCCATAGCAGTAGCTAGATGGTTGTCTTCTCCACCATGTGCTTCATGTTTAGATCTCATGAGCTGCCCTACATGATTGAGATCACCGTTATGTAATTCTACATGTTTGGTTTGTTGGGATCCGATGAATATTGGTGTTTATGATCAAGTTGCTGTACTGAATATTATCTTTTGTTATCTCTATGTTGTTTATGATCTTGCATGCTCTCCGTTGTTAGTAGCTATCTTGGCCGAGTAGTTGCTAGTGACTCCAAGAGGGGGTATTTATGCTCGATAGTGGGTTCATGCCTCTATTTCACCTGGGGGAGTGACAGAAACCTCTAAGGTGGTAGATGTGCTATTGCTACTAGGGAGAAAACAACATTCATATGCTCAAGGGCATATGCTTTGTTTACATTACACACTTTGCTTAATGCAATTATATGTTGTTCGCAACTTAATACTTGTGGAGTTCTCAGATTGATTCACCATAAGTGGATTATTAGTCATAGATGCAGTTGGATGGCGGTCTATGTATTTTGTTGTAATGCCCAGAGTAAATCTCATAGTGATCTTCTTGACATATCACGTTTATCTTTATTCTATCAATTGCCCAACTGTAATTTGTTTACCCAGCATGTGTTATTTTATCTATGGAGAGACACCACTAGTGAACTGTGGATCCCGGTCCTATTTACATCATATTGCTATCACCTGTTTACTTTACTCGCACTATTTACTTTACTCGCATACTATATTGTTTTCCACTCGATACGCTCATAACCTTTGTTTCAAGCAAACCGGTGAGATTGACAACCTCATCGCAAGTTGGGAACAAAGTATTTGTTTGTGTGTGTGCAGGTTCCGCATCACCTTCAGTCGTTTGTCTCTCCTCTCCTGATCGATAAACCTTGGTTTCTTAAACTGAGGGAAAACTAGCTGCTATACTCATCATACCTTCCTCTTGGGGTTCCCAACGGGCTGGTTATTCACCACGCACAAGGACAATCTGCTTCCACGTCAACCACGCAGCAGCTTCTTTTCTGGCGCCGTTGCCGGGGAGGAAGAGAAGACTTCTGCGAGGGGATTTTTTCGCACACACATCCTTTACTTTGTTATTGTTTTGCTTTACTTTATTTATTTTACTTGCATTTCTTTATATCAAAAACCCAAAAAAAATTAGAATCCTTGGTAGTTGTTATTTTTTTATTTTAGTTTATCATGTTGATCCCTAAGTACGTTCTGGAGGACCTCTCAGTAGGTAGTGGTTCGATTATTGGCAAAAGTAACATTGAGGAGTTCTTTAATCACATTAGTATGCATGAGGAAGTTGAGGAAAAATCTTGGGTTGAGCTTGCTCCTAGTATTGAAGTTGCTTCTGTTTATTTAATTGACATGTTGGAAACTAGGTTTGCTAGTCTTAATCCTTTTATGCAATATATGTTCCTTAAGCTTCATGAAATTGAGGATCCCAAAAAGAAAGCTTTTATCTTGGAAACTTTGCGCCTAGAATTTAAGGATGTCGTTATTGAAGCTAGGAAAGTTCTTAAACGTTTTAATAAACTCGGTTCACCTATAAAGGTTATTAGTACAAATGATGAGGGAGCCGACATACCTATACCTTGCAAGCTTTTGGGATTGTGTGAAGCCTTTGAAAATAATTTTGCCTGGATCTGTCCCGAAAATCTTTTTGATGAAAATAGTGTACCAAAGCATGATCACAAGGGGTCTTCAAAAACTTATGTGGATGAAATACAATGCCTTATTGACAAGACCTCTACTGTTGATCTCAATGCTTCATCACTTGATATTACTTGATTCGCAATTTTCTGCGCCTAGCTCAAAGGCGTTAAAGAAAAGCACTCTTGGGAGATAACCCAATATTTTCTTTTCAGTAATTTTTCTTTTATTTGAGTCTTGGAAGTCATTACTACTGTAATGACCGCTCCTTATCTTGTTTATTTCATTTTTGTGCCAAGAGAAGCCTCTAATTTGAGTGAGGTAAAGATTTGGGGATGTTGATGTCCTGAAACTGTTTTCGGTGCTGCACCGTAAAAATTCGTGAAAATTCTCTGTTTATCTTTTGGACCTCCGATTTCTTGTGCATATGCCCCAGGTTATATCCAAACTTTTGTTAGCTGAACACTTTTTGATTTGAGGAACAGAAAATCCCTCAAAAATTCGACCTTTGTCAGCTGTTCAGTTTTGACAGATTTTTGCCAATATTTATGTTTGCCACTTTATCGCTTTCTTTTGAGTTCTTTTGATCACGGAACTTTTGGGGAGGTTGCTACAGTAGTATCTACTATATATGTGGTGGTTTTGAGTTGAAACCTGAAGCAAAAAGAGGGTTGATTATATGTTATGCTTGCACTAATGTTGCTAATAGATTTGTGTTTAGTTTTGTATGAAGGAAGTTTTCAAGTGTAGGGATTGGAGAATGATGAGATGAGTTGAAGAATGGACAAAAGCTCAAGCTTATGGATGCCCATGCATCACCCCAAGAAATATCCAAGAAGTACAAGCGTCAAAGCTTGGGGATGCCCCCGAGGCACCCCTTCTTCATCGGCAAAAATCAGGTCACCTTTCAAAACACTATATTTTTATTGCTTCATGCACTATGTGTTTTTCTTGGAGCGTCAGTTGTTTTAGTTTTCTTAGTTGGTTTAGTTTGTTTGTTTGCTGCAATAAATGGTTGGACCCCAACAAATTTCTTTTGGAGGAGTTGTACTCGTTTTCATTTGCAAAGAACGCTCCAGTTTTCACTCTTATTAAAAATTGAGCGTTCTTCTTTTTCTGCTACTGCTTTTGGTTTTCATTTTTGCCTTGATTTGCGTTCAGACCTTGTCATATCTTTTCATCAAGGTGTATTTTTGCCTCTGATCTTTATTGGTTTTCATCAAAAGAGGTGTTTATGAAAATTTCAAATGGTGTTGGAAAAGAGAAAAAGCTTTGTGCAAAATAGTGGTACAAGAAGGAGCTTGTGTAGACTGCGGCTTAGGCTTTTTCATGTCATGCTTGATGTCTTTTTGATAGTATGCTTAGTGGTTTTGCTGTAGCGTGACTTGTCTCAAATAACTGAGATTGCTTAATGAGCCTTTGAAAATCATGCGTTGTTTTTATTATATGGAAGCATTTATTTGGTTTTCTCCTTGATGCTTTATTTGGGTTGACTTGGCGCATGCTCACACATGTTAGACTCTTACAAGTCACCAATAGCCTTCATGATCATTTAGTTTTTGACTTTTGATGCCATCTTATGCTTCTTTTAATGTCGCTTTGTCGCTTTGCATGATTATGGCCATTGCTGCTCTCTTAGTTGGTCGCTCCCAGTCTTTTGCTAGCCCTCGCCTTGTACTGAGTATGAGCTCTACTCGTGCATCCAACTCCTAAAATCCAAAGTTTTCCAAAGTGTCCACCATACATACCTACTAGCAATTTGCTATTCCAAGTAAATTTGACTTGCTTTTATTTTCTCTTCAAATTAAACTCTTACCAGTGTTATGCGAAATTCGGTCAGTAAAGCTCTCACGAACCGGAAGGCACACTTTACTTTTTCCTGTTCTTAAAAATTTGACATTGTGGTCTCTTATGTTGAGTTGTTATGCTTGCAAGTTGTAAGTTGGATTCTAGCCCATCCATGCTGTCATGGGGCAAGCTTTCAACATTGCACTTCTTATTTGAGTTGATATCGTGATCTTTTGTTTATGGATGCCCGCGGTGTGAAATGAATTGGGAATCTTGTGGGGATCATGGAGTTTGTATATGTGTTAGGGAAACGCCGGGCCGCCAATCTAAGCCATGCATAATTCATGGTGGAAATTTGCAGCATACCCATGGTGAACATTCTACGACGCATCTCACAATAAAAAGCTAAACAAAAGGCAAATAAAAGAGATGTCGAGGTGTTCATTGTCTGCTTGTCGTGTCATTTTGGTGTGGGCTTGTTCCATGTCATCAGACACGGAGATACCCCATTGGCGGTTTTCAATGATATGCATATACTTACAATGACAAGAGCCTTGCTTGGGACTCTAAGTAAAGTAGCATGAGGTTTGGGTACTCGTATTCACGGGGCACGAGGTTTTCAACTTATGATTTGTCAAGCATATGCTTCATAATTGTTCTCGCATTAACTTTAACCATTCAAGATGCTTATGATGGGGGCAATGAGAGCTCAAAGCCGATAAGTACCATAATTTTTGAAGGTTATAAAACTTGCAATCACTGCTTCTCTCTGCGAAGGGCCTTTCTTTTACTTTTATGTTGAGTCACCACCTTCTACCTTTATGCACCATTAAGAGAGCATAGTTGTCATTCTTAGTGTGATATGCATTGTCCCAAAGTTCATTGATTGATTCATATTGTTGGTTTTACTTGTTCTTAAATTATTTGTATCTAGTCGCCCTCTTAAACTTGAAGGTGTCCTATGCATTTATGTTTTGCTCTCTTTGAAGGACAAGCTGAAAACCTTTTGTATGTTTTTCCTTATGATTTGAACACACGTTTGACTTTCATTGTTTCATTTTCATGATCTTTTGTTTGTGTTCATTTGCATGTTTATAACATGGTTGCTAAGTTCTTATTGTCATGATTATATCTTCATGCCCATGTTTTAAGTTCTTATGATCCCAGCTCACAAATGCTTACATATATGATCAAGATTGTGTAGGTGCATGTCACCTCAAAAATTATTCTTTTGTTATCACTTACCTACTCGAGGACGAGCAGGAGTTAAGCTTGGGGATGCTTGATACGTCTCCAACGTATCTATAATTTTTGATGCTCCATGCTTGTTTTTACGCCATTTGCCTATTGTTTCGTTACACTTCGTGGCACTTTTATGCATTTTCCGGAACTAACCTATTAACGAGTTGCCACAGTGCCAGTTTCCTGTTTTCTGCTGTTTTTGTGTTTCAGAAGTGATACACAGGAAATATTCTCGGAATTGGACGAAACAAGTTCCTGAAGTCTTATTTTACCCGGAAGCTTCCAGAGATCCGAAGGAGAGTAAGAGGGGGGGCCACCAGGGCCCCACGCGCAGGGGTGGCGCGGCCAGGCCCCTGGCCGCGCGGGCCCCGCGTGAGGGCGCCTGGCTCCTCCTCTGACGACGCCCCTTCGCCTATAAAGACCCCCCGACGGAAAAAACCTAAGTACCCGATCAGATTTCCAGAACACATCGCGATCCGCCGCCGCCATTGACCCAAAGATTGGGAGGGTCCAAAAGCTCTTCCCGGCACCCTGCCGGAGAGGGGAATCGCCACCGGAGGTCTTCTTCATCGCCATGCTTGCCTCCGGAGCAATGAGTGAGTAGTCTACCTTGGACTATGGGTCCATAGCAGTAGCTAGATGGTTGTCTTCTCCACCATGTGCTTCATGTTTAGATCTCATGAGCTGCCCTACATAATTGAGATCACCGTTATGTAATTCTACATGTTTGGTTTGTTGGGATCCGATGAATATTGGTGTTTATGATTAAGTTGCTGTATTGAATATTATCTTTTGTTATCTCTATGTTGTTTATGATCTTGCATGCTCTCCGTTGTTAGTAGCTATCTTGGCCGAGTAGTTGCTAGTGACTCCAAGAGCCCGCTAGTTGAGTACCCCTGAGGCCCGATAAGCTAGGCCCAATTGTAATGATAGTCGAATACGAGTTCTTACCGTATGTCGATATTGTAATCTGTATCGTACCTTACCCGATCCTCGAGACCTGGCCACCTATATATAAGGGCCAGGAGGGGACGGTGTAGGCCAGATTGAAAGCAAGCTAGGTTGAACACCCAAGTTTACTTTCAACACATACCTATTTCGACTAACTTCACCTTCGAGTTCATCCGACGCCCTATCTCCCCGATCCTAAGTCCTTCATCTAGGACATTTGTCGAGTTAACCCTCGTCAATTGGCGCCGACCGTGGGGACTCTGGGCATTGGAATCATGAATTCGACGGCTTTCTCGCTTCTAGCCAACAGCAGTTCAGAACTCGACGGAAGTCAAGAGATGGAGTTAACCATTGGAAGTTTGAGCATCATCGTCGGGCCATCGGGTTTGTCCCGCCTCTCGGACTCGACGAAACCAGATCCGTCGGCAAACAAGCCCGAAGCAGAGGAAACATTGGAATCATCAGAAGGCTCTTCCAGTGAGGTAAACTCGCCGGTCAGCTTAGAAAAAGCATCAATCGCAGAAGGCGACAAAATACGGGAAAATTTCGACTCAGAAGAAAAAGCATGTCAGACGCACAACAATGCAAAGGACTTCGCCGTGGGAAGCAGCGGCGTCTCCAAAGTACATCAGTTATGCGTCATTATCACTGAGGCAGAAGAAGGAAATAACAGCGAGGGAAGTAAAAAGGCCGACAGGGAAGTCGACAAAATACAAGATCACAACAAAAAGGAAAAGGAGAAAGTCCATGTCTCAGCTGGTGAATGGAGAATGATCAAATCAGCTATTAATCATGGTACAGAAGTACCCGAAGGATCGAGAAGAGAAGTTTTAATGGGATATCAGTATGCATTGTACCAACACAGGAAGAAACTAAGGGAGGAAAGAAACATGATTTTTCAAGACAACAACAGTATATCAATGGAGGAATACTGGGAAGACTATAGTGAAGATTCAGAATACAGCAGAGAAAGGCGCGGAGACCCAAAACACAATAGAGGGGCGACAGCATGCGACAGAGAGGAAGGGTACTCAAGGAGCTCTACCCCACATCTAGAAGAGGAGGAAGATGACTTCATACAAAAAACGCCAGAGGCAGCATTAGTAGCAGCACAAGCGTATTTACTAGCTACAAGACCAGAACCTGGGGACCCACGAGAAGATATGCACCGAGCCGTGATACGAAGCCTCGGAATAGTAGAAGGAAAGATCAGGGAGCAAGGCCCAGAGAAGAAGTCGACAAGCTACAAGGGAAATCAAAAGGAGAAGCTCGGATACAATGTCGCAGATAACGAGTATAGCGAGTCATCAGAAGAGAAAAAGCGACAGAAAAGGAAGGAGGACGCAAGAAGTATAATAGCACAAGCTCGAGTAAATAAATCACGTCATGCTTGGAGGGAAGAGAATTACGAGGACAACGATAAAGATATGGGTGCGTTATGCTTTACCCGCAGGGTTCGCAAAACGCGGGTACCCAAAGGATTCAAATTACCACACGACCAGAATAAGTATGACGGGTCACAGGAACCTACCTTATGGCTATCAGATTATCTGCAGGCAGTACAGATACTAGGGGGAACAAAGGCGACTGCAATGCAAAGTTTGCAGCTGCACCTCACCGGCGCCGCACGGTCTTGGTTGAATACCCTACCCGACGAATCCATTGGAAGTTGGGGGGAACTCGAAAGTCAATTCACAAGAAATTTTCGTTCCACCTACAAGCGCCCAGCATCACTGGAGGAAGTTAAAGCATGTGTGCAAAGGAAAGGCGAAATGCTACGTTCTTATATACAACGCTGGAGTATAATCAAAAACTCAGCAGAGGACGTCTCCGATGAACGAGCAATAGACGCCTTTTCGGAAGGACTTCGTCGCTCAGATCTTGTGGAAGAGATAGGAAGAACAAGACCTACGACAGTAGCTGAGCTAATGGAACAAGCAAACAAATTTGCTGATGGAGAGGACGCGTATAATAACAAAAGAGGACGTTCACCAGAAGTCGACAGAATAAGTAGACAAAAGAGACGACACCGCAGCAGGGATAACCACGAAAGGCAAAATCAGGTAGCCGCGGGTTACGTACTAGAAGAAGAGGAAGGATATGAAAATAGGAGGTTTCAGGCAAAAGGAGTAGAAAAGTCAAGGTACTCTGGTCCGTCCGCCGAGGATATGCTATACGGACCCTGTCGAATCCACTACGCGTATATCGATGGAAAAAGGGTCTCAAATCATCAGATGAAGGATTGCAGAACGTTCTTAAGGTTGCAAAGCGCCATGGGCGCAAGCCAACAAGGGAGGCAAGGAGAAAGACACAGAAGTCAAGGATATCAAATGCAAAGGCCAGCAAGGCACCTAGAGTCAAAAGTCCACATATCAGCCATGATTCAACCGGTGCCCAAGTCAAAGAAAGAACGAAAGAGCATATCCAGGCAAGTAAACCTAGCGATATCATCACCGACAGCTACCACAGAGTACCTACGGTGGTCGGAACAACCAGTCAAGTTCAGTAGAGCAGATCACCCGAGGAAAATTCCCAGGCCAGGCCACTCGCCTATGGTCCTGAAGGCACAAATAGGAGGGTACGACATCGGAAGAGTGTTCATGGATGCAGGGAGTGGCATAAACTTAATATATGCTAGAACCCTAAAGGCAATGTGCATCTCGCTGACGAGTTTGAAGCCAACAGATTGCTCTTTCCACGGAATAGTACCAGGAGCCGCAAACTACCCTTTGGGAAGGATAGAACTCGATGTCTGTTTTGGCAGTAGTGAAAATTATAGAAGAGAAAAGCTAGAATTCGAAGTTATGGACTGGCCGTCGCAATATCATGCGATCCTGGGGCGCCCAGCATTTGCAAAATTCATGGCAGTGCCACACTACGCGTATCTTACATTGAAAATTCCAGGGCCCAAAGGAACAATTACAGTACAAGGGAGCTTTGAAGTAGCCAACACATGCGACAGAGAGTTCAACAGGATGGCGCAAACCTTCGGCATGACAGCAGAATATGAGAGGTTAAAAGGAGAAACGGATCATAATGTGCTACCCGACGTTGGACGATCCCTGCCAGATCAGGCTTTTGACACAACGCAGGACTCGAAGAAAATTCAGGTCCATCCTACAGATCCAAACAAGACGACATCAATTGCGGTGAACTTGGATCCCGCATAGGAAGGCGCGCTCGTCGAGTTCCTCCGTGAGCGCTGGGAAATCTTCGCCTGGTGTCCATCGGACATGCCAGGGGTTCCCAGGGAACTCGTCGAGCACGCACTAAATGTAGATCCCAAGGCAAAACCAGTCAAGCAACCATTGAGGCGATTTGATGAACCTAAAAGGAAGGCGATAGCGTCAGAACTGCACAGGCTAGAAAATGCCGGATTTGTCAGAGAAATCAAAACTTCGAGTTGGGTATCGAACCCAGTTATAGTACCCAAGAAGAATACAGACGTACAAAGAGTATGTGTCGACAACACATCTCTCAATAAGCATTGTCCAAAGGATCCCTTCCCTCTACCCCACATCGATCAGATAATCGATTCCACAGCGGGATGCGCGAGGCTTTCATTTTTGGACGCATATTCTGGTTACAATCAGATCAAATTGAAGAAAGAGGACGAAGAAAAAACGGCCTTCATCACACCATACGAAGTGTTTTGCTACCAAGTAATGCCGTTCGGCCTAAAAAATGCAGGAGCAACTTATCAACGGATGATGCAAAATTGCCTCGGAAGCCAAATAGGACGCAATATCCAAGTCTACATTGATGATGTAGTCATCACGACAAGAGAAGAGAAATCTCTAATCAGCGACTTGGCAGAAACCTTTGACAACCTGAGCAGGTACAAGCTTAAGCTTAACCCGACAAAGTGTTCCTTCGGTGTATCAGCAGGACAACTTTTGGGGTTCTTGGTATCAGCACGAGGAATAGAGGCAAACCCAGAGAAGATCCAAGCAATCTTAACAATGGGGAAACCCACGAAACTACACGACGTACAGAAACTTGCAGGACGCGTCGCGGCACTAAGTCGCTTCGTCGCTCGACTAGGGGAGAAGGCGCTTCCTTTTTATGCACTTATGAAGAAATCAGACGATAAATTCGAGTGGACAGAAGAAGCAGACGCAGCGTTCGCACAGTTAAAAAAAGTGCTTTCCACGCCACCAGTGCTGGTCGCACCAAAAGAAAAAGAACCATTGCTATTGTACATCGCCGCAACCCATCAGGTGGTGAGTACAGTATTAGTAGTCAAAAGGAGCGAAGAAGGAAAGGCCCATGGCGTCCAGAGGCCGGTATATTTCATCAGTGAAGTGTTATCTCCAACAAAACAGAGGTACCCGCATTATCAGAAGTTGGCATACAGTGTCTTCACAACAGCACGAAAACTACGACAGTACTTCGCGGTGCACCCAATTATAGTGGTCAACGAGGCACCATTATCGAACATATTGAATAATCCTTCGGCAACAGGACGTGTCTCTTTGTGGGGAATCGAGTTGTCTCCCATGGACATCACGTACGAGAAAAGGAAGGCGATCAAGTCGCAAGTTTTGCCAGATTTTACGGCAGAGTGGCTGGAGCTGCAGAGCACAGGACCACCAGATTTATCCAGTATTTGGACAATGTATTTCGATGGTTCTAAAAGGGTCCAAGGCGCAGGCGCAGGAGTAGTTTTGATATCACCTCATGGCGACAAATTGAAGTACGTACTAAGGATGAGCTTTCCACAGGCTTCTAACAATGAAGCAGAGTACGAGGCTTTGTTGCACGGCATGAAGATGGCTAAAGCATGTGGAGCAACTCGCCTAAAAATATTTGGAGATTCCAACCTTGTTGTCCAGCAAGTTATGAACAGATGTGACACAATCAATGACAACATGATGGCATACAAAAATTTGTACCATTATCTAGAAGGAACATTCGATGGATGCGAAGTCTCGCACATAAGCAGTAACAGCAATGAAGAAGCCGACAATTTAGCAAATATCGGGTCACAGTGTCTACCTGTGCCGTCTGGAGTATTTTGGGAGGAAATAGTGGAAAGATCAATAAAAAGTGGAAAAAACTCGACTACTACAGCAGGCTCGGGGGCTACATCAGAGGCAGAGGAAGTCATGATGATAGAAGAAACATGGATGCAGCCATATCTTGCATACATGATAAATAAGAAATTACCAGAAGATGCAGTGGAGGCCAAGAGGATAACTCGAAGATCGAAAGCGTTTGTCGTGTTGCAGGGGAAACTATACAAGAAAAGTATTACTGGCATTTTGCAGCGTTGTGTAACGCCCCAGGAAGGACAAACAATATTAAAAGACATACACGGCGGAGTATGTGGTCATCATGCTAGCAGCAGAGCAATAGCAGCAAAAGCTTTCCGAGCAGGATTCTATTGGCTAACAGCCATCCAGGACGCAAAAGATATAGTTCGAAAGTGTGAAGCATGTCAAAGATTTGCGTCTAGACCGCATGCACCAGCAGCAGAGTTACAAACAATACCATTATCTTGGCCCTTTGCACAATGGGGCCTCGACATGGTGGGAAAGTTGCACAAATCCTAGCCAGGAGGGCATGTCTACATGCTAGTGGCAGTCGATAAATTTACCAAATGGGTGGAAGCGGCCCCGGTAACAACTCAAGATTCTACAGCAGCAATCAGCTTCATCAAGTCATTAGTTTTCCGTTTTGGTGTACCATACAGCATCATCACAGACAACGGGACAAATTTCACTTCAAAGGAATTCAAGAGTTACTGTGAAGGATTAGGGATCAAGCTCAAATTCGCATATGTGGCGCACCCGAAGACAAACGGGCAAGTCGAAAAAGCCAATGGTCTGATATGTAGTGGGATAAAAAAGAGGCTCTTAGCACCTCTTGAGAAAGCCAAAAGCGCTTGGGTAGAAGAATTACCCTCCGTTCTTTGGAGCTTAAGAACTACACCTAATGCAGCAACTCAAGAAACTCCCTTCTTCCTGGTCCATGGCGCAGAAGCCGTGCTTCCAGTCGAAGTTACACACGAGGCTCCAAGAGTGATAGCATATGACGAGACAACGTCAACAGAAGCATTGCAAGACGATGTCGATGCACTAGATGAAGCAAGAGATAAAGCATTAGAAAGGGCTACGCAGTATCAACAGAGCCTGCAAAACTACCATAGTAGTCGAGTTCGTCCACGATCCTTCATGGTGGGAGACCTAGTTTTGCGACTCAGGCAAGACAGCCACGACAAATTAGAGTCCCCTTGGGTGGGACCTTACATCGTCACCGAAGTAATACCAGGAGGAGCATATCGACTACAAGACAAGAAGACTGGGAAGGACGAGAGCAACCCATGGAATGCAGAGCAGCTACGACGTTTTTACGCGTAGAATAAAATATAGAGGTATTAGTAAATTCGAGTCAACCTTCTGAACCAAGAACATGAGGCCACAGGCCGGGTTCTTTGGGTTGAACTCGACAAAATTGTACAACTATCTTTACTTTTCCGCCTCGGGGGCTTTAACCCTCGGGTCGTACGCAAGGGATTTCTTATAACTTGGAAGAATTTTGTTACTGAAAGGTTGTGCAGACAACCCGATAAAGATTCGCATAACTTGGTTCACAAAGGAACCCGATATTTTTCGTATAAATTGGTTCGCAAAGAACCCGATAGATGGAAAGAATACCTCAGAACAATGATTTGTTTTTCTGGTACTAGCGAAAGCACAGACACAAAGTACGAATATTTATTACAGATAACATGGTAGCAAGGACATTATCAAAAGAAATTACATAAAAAGCGAATACTAGTGGAAATGGACTTCAGCTTCATATTTCTTCTGGCACTGGGTGCCATCATAGATCGTCACGTCGAACTTCGACGTACCGATATGGAAGTCAAAGACCATGAAGAAGCCTTGGTGGATGTCATGGTCTTCTGCAAACTCTGACCAGCCGCCCCTCAAGTACTGCTCGCCGTCGCCATCATACCACACCTCCACCTCGTATGGGATGCCACTGACAGACTGTTCACGGAGAACCGCCTCTCGCAGTTCGCGGCCATCCATGAACTTGGTAAAATTCAGCGGCAGGCGCTGAATCTCACGGCACTACGCCATGGCAATGCAGAAGAAGGAGAAGATTCGGGGAGGGGCAGCAGGAGCAGCAGGAGCAGCAGGAGGAGGAGCGATTGGACCTGGAGCAGCGCCAGTCACCTTAGGCTTGTTCTTGCTACCAGGTGGACGGCCGGGACGACGCTTAGCCGGAGCGTCCGATGAAGTTCCTACGGCGGTGATGTTGCTCTTGTTCTTACTTCCACGAGGGCGACCCCGACCTCGTGGCGCCACCGGGGAGCCAAGATTTAGACGAGAACCTTCAGCATCAGCCATGAGAACAAGGGAAAAACCTCGGAAAACCCTAGATGGAGAGAGAAGATGATGCAGCGGAGGAGGAATCTGATTAGGGTTTTTTACCTTGACCAGCAGGTGCTTTATTTATAAGCACGTATTATTGGGCCCCCGTGCTACAGCAGAGCCCGTAAACGTATTTTACAACAGGAGTTAAATTCTACGCACAGCAGACGATAATATCAAAAAAGAAAAACAAGAAAAGGAGACTATGGTCGCACGATATGAAAACCTCGACTTGGACTCGGGGGCTCGCTAACAGTAAGACGTTCACAGAAGAAAGAGGAGCTGAACTTTGAGCCTATGCTTGACTAAAAATAGCCAAACATAGCCTCGGGGGCTACTCCCATCGGGAGCGCTGAGCGCGCACCCGATAGAGGATAAGATAATCAATACTGGAGATGCAGAAGGATAAGCGTATAAACTTCGACTACATACTCGACAAAACTGAAGAGAGATTACTCCCATCGGGAGCGAAGAAGATCAATTTAAAATCCAAAAATTATTTGGTTCTATCAGTCAGAGACTGGGCTGCGAAATATAAGATTCTCGAGTTACGTTATCGCAACGAAACTCGAATGCCGTGAGTTATCGCGAAGGTAAGACCCCGGGATCCGTCCTGTGTGGCCTGGTATACGCACATGGATGCGCTCTGCTGGTATGTATCCGTGTCTACGACGCGAAGAAAATCCTGGTGGACGCACTGGGTACCATGAGAATCACTGGGATTCATTCTTTGTAAGTCCTAAATGCGGCAAAAGGGTGGGTTTGACCGGTATCCCGAATTCAAATCCAAGGGGATTGAATTTGAAGTAGGTGACAAGTATCTGTTCTGGCAGTTAACTGACCTCTTGATCCGTCAGAGTTGTCAGGCTTGTTCATCAAAACTTCTTGCAAAAGAGTATCATGAAAATAAGTCGAAAGACCAAGTCAAAGATTTGAAGATAAGAAGAAGTTGAAGAGTTGATCAAGTCAAAGATTTAGAGATTAGAGATTCAACCTGAATCTGCAATTCTGGTAGAATCTCAGGGGCTACTGACAAGGGTATAGTTAATAGAGCCCGCTAGTTGAGTACCCCTGAGGCCCGATAAGCTAGGCCCAATTGTAATGATAGTCGAATACGAGTTCTTACCGTATGTCGATATTGTAATCTGTATCGTACCCTACCCGATCCTCGAGACCTGGCCACCTATATATAGGGGCCAGGAGGGACGGTGTAGGCCAGATTGAAAGCAAGCCAGGTTGAACACCCAAGTTTACTTTCAACACATACCTATTTCGACTAACTTCACCTTCGAGTTCATCCGACGCCCTATCTCCCCGATCCTAAGTCCTTCATCTAGGACATTTGTCGAGTTAACCCTCGTCACCTGCGTTTTCAAGTCTGTGTAGCTCGGATGCTATTGCTTTCCTTTTGGGTTCATCAAATCTTCTCAATGGTTGTTTGACTGGCTTTGCTTTGGGATCGACATTTAGTGCGTGCTTGATGAGCTCCCTGGGAACCCCTGGCATGTCTGAAGGACACCAGGCGAAGATTTCCCAGCGCTCACAGAGGAACTCGATGAGCGCGCTTTCCTATGCGGGATCCAGGTTTACTGCTATAGAGGTAGTCTTGTTTGGGTCTGTCGGGTGGACCTGGATTTTCTTTGAGTCCTGAGTTGCATCGAAAGCCTGGTCTGGCAGGGATCGCCTGACGTCGGGTAGCACGTTGTGGTTGGTTTCGCCTTTTAATCTCACGTACTCTGCTGTCATGCTAAAAGTTTGCGCCAGTTTATTGAATTCTTTATCACAGGTGTTGGATACTTCAAAACTGCCTTATACCGTGATCGTTCCTTTGGGTCCTGGGATTTTGAGTGTGAGATATGTGTAGTGAGGTACTACCATGAACTTTGCAAATGCTGGGCGTCCCAGGATTGCATGATACTGTGAAGGCCAATCCATAACTTCGAACTCCAGCTTTTCTCTTCGGTAATTGTTGCTGCTGCCGAAGCAAACATCGAGTTCTATTTTCCCGAGAGGGTAGTTTGCGCTTCCTGGTACTATTCCATGAAAAGAACAATCTGTTGGCTTTAGACTTTCCAGTGAAATGCACATTGCCTTTAGAGTTCTTGCATATATCAGGTTTATGCCGCTTTCTGCATCTATGAATACTCTCCCGATGTCGTATCCCCATATTTGCGCTTTTAGTACCATTGGTGCGTGCCCTGGCCTGGGTACTTTCCTTGGGTGGTCTGCTCTGCTAAATCTCACTGGTTGATCGGACCATTTTAGATACTCTGTAGTAGCTGGTGGTGATGATATTGCCATGTTGATCTGTCTAGATATGCTCTTCCTCTCTTTCTTCGACTTTGGTACTGGTTGGATCATTGCTGATATGTATACTTTTGACTCCAGCTGTTGTGCGAGTCGTTGCATTTGATATCCTTGACTCATGCTTTTTCCTCCCTGTCGTGCTCCTTGGCTTGAATCCATGGCGTTTTACAACCTTAGGAAGGTTCTGCAATCCTTCATCTGGTAGTTGGAGACTCTTTTCCCATCTAAGTATGCATAATGGATGTGATAGGGACCATATAGCATATCTTCTGCCGAAGGGCCCGAGTACCTTGGCTTCTCCTTTCCTCTACCGTCTCTCGTTGGAAAATCAATATTTTCGTAGCCTTCTTCGTTCCTTCCGTCATATCCTGTGGCTACCTGATTTTGCCTTCCGTGGTTGTCGCCATTGCGGTATCTTCGCCTTTGCCTGCTTGGTTTGTCGACTTCTGGTGAACGCCCCCTTTTATTGTTATATGCGTCTTCTCCATCGGCGAACCTGTTGGCTACTTCCATTAACTCAGACACTGTCCTTGGCCTTGTTCTCCCTATTTCTTCCACTAGGTCTGAACGACGAAGGCCACTCGAAAAAGCGTCTATTGCTCTTTCATCAGAAACGTCTTCTGCTGAGTTTTTGATTACATTCCAGCGTTGTATATAAGAGCGCAGGGTTTTGCCTTTTTGCTGTACGCACGACTTGATTTCTTCCTGCGATGCTGGGCGCTTGTATGTTGAGCAAAAATTTCTTGCGAATTAATTCTCTAGCTCTTCCCAACTTCCAATGGAGTCGTTGGGTAGGGTGTTTAACCAGGACCGCGCTGCGCCGGTGAGGTGTAACTGTAAACTTTGCATGGCTGTTGCTCTTGTACCTCCTAGTATCTGTACTGCTTGCAAGTAATCTGAGAACCATAGAGTGGGCTCTTGCGACCCATCATACTTTTCTTGATCATGTGGCAACTTGAAACCTTTGGGTACCCGTGTTTTGCGAACCCTGCGGGTGAAGCATAACGCGCCCATCTCTTTTTCGTCGTCTTCGTAGTTTTCCTCTCTCCACGCATAGCGTGAATTGTTTACTCGTGTTTGTGCTATTATGTTCCTTGAGTCCTTCCTCCTTTTTTGTCGCCTCTCATCTTCTGAAGAATCATTGGGTTCGTTTTGCGAGGATTTGTGCTTGAATTCTTGTTTTCGCCTTTCTTTTCGATGTGTCATCTTTTCCTCTGGAAGCTTTTCCATTAACTTGTCTTCTACCAACCTGAGACTTCGTATTGCGGCCTGATGCATGTGCTCTCATGGATCCCCAGGCTCTAGTTGTGTGGTTAGTAGGTACACCTATGCTGCTACCAACGCTGCTTCTGGTGTTTCTTGAATGAAATCTTCTTCCTCTTCCGACTGTTGTGGGCTTTGACTTTTCACGTAGCTCTCCTCTCTTATCTGTGCTGTTGTCCTTCTGTTGTGCTTTGGGTCTCTATGTCTCTTGTAGCGCCCTGCCTTTTGCTAAAGGCAGAACTCCTGTGTATCTGTGCCATTCCCTGGATCAGTAGATAGCACCACAGTACAAAATATAGTAATCATTGCAATAGCATCAATATTACAGCGTAAATCCAGTTACATAGGTCTTCAACCTTACGAGTACACAGCATAAAGCATAGTTGCAGTGAGCCTCCATTCTTCATCACGTGCCACAGGCAGACATGTTGGAATATAGTCTCGAGATCCTACTCCTGGTTCCTTACTCGAAATAAAACCTGCACGTTTGAATATGCAGCCCCAGAGGGGTCAGTACAATGATGTACTGGCAAATGACACATATTTGGTGGCATTTTGTGGAAAGACTATACTACATGATATTTGGCTAGTGGATCTCAAAGGCTAATTTGCATAAAGCAGTTTTATCCTATATTTTCCAAACCAAAACATTTTAAAGCATTTTGATTTTTCTTTAATATCAAGATAACTCCTAGGTCACCACCACATACATGGTTTTCACTGCCAGTATGTAGCCCCGGGTAGTTACTCTACAAAACTTGGTTAATCTCTCAATATCAAGATAACTCCTAGGTCACCACCACATACATGGTTTTCACTGCCAGTATGTAGCCCCGGGTAGTCACTCTACAAAACCAGGTTAATCCCTCAGGTCACCACCACATACATGGTTTTCACTGCCAGGCATGTAGCCCTGAGGCATTCCCCACTTTCTACACAAATTTTAATTATTTCAAAAAGGTGATGAGATTCTTCCATACATTCCATGTCTAGAGACTCAAGTTGTCCATAACCGGGGACACGGCTAATCGATTAGTTTGACACCTTGCAAGGGTTGTGCACTTTCACCTTACGATTCATTTTATGCCCATACATAAAATGAAACGAGACCTTTTAGAAGGAGAGGGCAACTAACTTAGCAAGCTCCATTCCCAACCTACAATTCAACTACCACCACTTCTTGCACACAAGTTGCACTCCCACATCTAATCAGTCAAGACAGAGCCCATAATGTCATAAGGCTGCACTGGAAGCACTCTAAGCATGGAAGACATATTAATCCCTTTAATCCTGGGTGGCAAACCACAAGTGTACTACTTAGGCCACTAACACATACCATGGTTTTCACTTCCAAGATATGTGACTCCTAAGTAGACACTCAACACACCCAAAGCCACACCAATCCACCCAGGTAGTTCATTTAAGTTGTAGTTTAATTTTTAGAGCAAAATCACCAATAAAGCATGGCATCACTTTCCAAAGTAAATTTGCAATCCTATCAAGAGGGGTTTAAAGAATGGCTACACACTACTAGGTTCTAAGCATTTCATAAACTTCTTTGAAAATAACATATCATGCATACTACTGAAAAACACTAATGCAGTAGTAAAATAGGTAGAAGAATGTGTGTCACTTGCCTTTTTGAAGTTCAAACTCTTTCACTTCTCTCAACAAGATACGTTCTCTCCGTACAAAGCTATAACATAGAAATAACACAACATAAACACATCATACAACCCAAACATAAATAAACAAGACAAACAATTGAAAAGTGTTGGTTTAACAGTTTAGATTTATTTAAGATACTGTGATAAGAGAGATATGGTAAGGTACTTGACTTGCAAGATATATATTTGGGAGTTTGGATGGCAAGGTCAAATGATTAGAGAGAAATGAACTATCCAAGATATAAGTGATGAGTCTTTATGCTTTACCAAAGCATGAATAGAATTTGGATATGGCTCATGTGAATTGAATCAATTAGCTATCAAATAATGCAATAGCAATACTATTGAATAAGTGTGACAACATTTACTCATAAATAGTATACATTACACTTAGGCATTGGGCAAGGGTTTTGTGGAACATTGAATTACTCAATTAACTCATTTGCAAATTGAATAGTTCAATACAGGTGAATAAGAATAAGTGGGCATGGGGTTGGATATAAAGGAATGATATTTGGGATATAGTTTAGAAGTCCTATTGGGAAATTTGGAGTATGGATATGTGGTGTGAAGTGGAGTATATCAACACCACATTAGGAAGAACAAAACCAATAATTTGGGATACAACACATCTTATTCAATAACTCAATTGTAATTTGTATATATGTCAATTGGACAATGTGGTTTGATGTAGTAATGATATTGAATCATAATGGTGTCAAAAATGATCTTGGTGGATATGTATGAATGATATTGAAAATAATGGTGTGTGCTTAGCCACAAGATTCTCTTGGTCAAAATGATTAACTTGGACTAGATAGGGTCATGTCAATATATAAATTATTCTTTGAAGAAATCAAACTAGATTTGGGTGAGATGGTTGTTCAAAGATGATAAAGTATTTGAATGATTCTAGACATATGAGCTATGGTGTAATGCATCTCAACACTAGGAGAGCAAAAGGAAAACAATAAATAGGATATAGCACAACTTACTCAAATACTCAATTCGAATTTGAATAATATATACTAGGTTAACAAGAACAAGATGGCATAATATTGAGTCAAGTTTAAATGTCAATATGGTATGGATAGGTATGATCATAATATACACCTTTGCAATAGGAGTCATGTTGGAAAGAATTATAGAATTAATTCCATAATGAAAATACTCAAATTCTCATATTTGAATTTGAATACTTGCAAATAGGTTCAAATATTTTGGGAAATGATGCTACTGGATATAGGTTTTCAATATCTTCCATATGCAAAAGGAATCAATTGAATTGGGTTTATAGAATGTGATCTAGCTTAGATATACCCAAATCCACAATTTAAATTTGAATAATCTGAAACTGTCCCAAATGCAAAATGTTACTGTACCATTGTGTTCTACATCTTCCAAGGATTCCAGGAATATAAAGTTCGTTGAATTTGGCCAAGCAGATCAAAAGATATGAATTTTCTAAGTTTCTACACTAATCTGTCCAAGAATTCCGAAAATACAATAAGATTTGACACGTGGCGCTACCCTACTGGAGGATACCCCTTCGTTTAAGTGATCTATTTGTGACCTTTAGATGCAGATCTAATGGACCAAAATAGTTCACCGGAATAGCTCACCGGAAAGGTCGCCGGAAACGCGTCCACGGCGGCGGTTGCTTGGTTGTCCGACGTTGTTGAGGTCTCCGATGATTATGAAGTAGCGGACGGCGTAGAGGATGTTGAAGAGAACATGGTGGACACCTTTTTGAGCCATGGTAAGCTTCCTAACGCTGGAAATAAGCGGATGGAGATGCAACGGTGTCGGGCGGCGCGGCCAACTTCACCAATATGATATAAGATCATGTCCTGGAGGTAGGCAATGATAAGGGGAGTCTACTGTTAAGAGGAAACGAGTTAAGGAGCGCCGGGGACGACGTACCGTAGCGATGAACATCACAAGATCTGAATTTAGACGTCGAGGGTGAGGGATATACAGTCATCCTTTGAAGGAACTTTGTGAATAAAAGTGGAGGAGACGAACAAGGGGCACATGGTGCTTCTCTCCGTTCGTCTTGGAATGGACCGAGGAGGAAGATCGGGACGTGAATGCCGACGGGTGGCATTCGGGGCGTCGGTTTGGTTTGGGCAATTAAGACCATAAAATTTGGAAGTTAATTCTCTGAACGGTTACTCCATTGAATTTCCAATAAATTTCGTGTTGAAGCCGAGAAGAAACGGTCGTTATATTTGATGGGAGGAGAAGGAGAAGAATTAGCTGCCATGAACGTAAGTTCCTGGAGGTGAACAAGGAAAGGAGGAAGACGACCGAGCGCTCGCTTAGTCGGGCTGGGCTGGTCAGTCTAGTTGGGATGAGTCGGCCCAACTGGGTCGGTTCTTTTTTTTTCTGTTTTCTTTTTATCTTTTGTAGATTTTGCATATTGAATCCAAATGACTTCAAACCAAAAGCAAAAGTTTTCTAAAATTCAGAGGAACAAACTAGGGCAGTAATAAACATGTTTTCAAGAAAAAAGCTAATTTTGAATGTATCTTTATAAACATAGCAAGGGGTTTGCTTGCATAAAAGAAATAGAATTAGGGTTTGAAAATAATTCTTTTAAAGAAAATAGGAAAATAGTATTTTATAAAATAATAGTTGAGATTCACACTCAATCATAGGTTTGCAAAACAATCTTTATAAATACTTTTGTAACTCATTTCTCTGCAAGCAGGTTTGCATAAAGTTGAATAAAAGCAAGAAAAAATAATATTTTGGTATTTGGTTTTTCTCATAGGAGTTCAGCATGAAAGATAGGGAGTTTGAAATGGTTTTTGAAGTAAAGCTTATAAATAAACTCAAAAGTTTTAAATCCTTGTGAAATTTCAATCAACACCTTCCAAATAAAAGCAAAAAAAAATTCCCCCAAAATTTGATAAAATCTTGGGATGTTACATCTCTCCATGCTGGCTTCTGATGAATTGCTATATTCACTCCAATATCCTTCACTTGGTGTGCTGTTGTAATCTGAGCTTCTCATAATCATGTCTCTTTCCTGCCTTAACTTCTTTTTGCGCTGGTGTAGCGCATATTGGTATCCCATTAAAACTTCTCTTCTTGAATCTGCGGGTACATCAGTCCCATGGTTGATAGCTGTCATGATCATTCTCCACCCTCCGGCCGAAACATGCACTTTCTCCTTCTATTTCTTGCCATTGCTCCTTATTTTGTCGACTTGCATGTCGACCTCCTCATTGCCAGCTTGATTGTTTTCTTCTTCTGCTGCTTTAGTGATGATAGCGCATAATTGGTGTATGCTTCTGGAGACACCGCTGCTTCTGCTGGCGATGTCCCTTGACTTGTCCACTGCTGCTTCCACAATGGTCTTTTGCCCAGTTTCGTCGGGTTCCTCAAATTTTTCCTGCAGATTTTCTGTTGCTGCTAAGCTGACTGGCGAGTTTGCCTCGCTAGAAGAGCCTACAGATGATCCAGATACTGTGATTCTCTCTGTTTTGCTTGCCGACGGAACTGATTTCGTTGGATCCGAAAGGCGAGTTGAACTTGAAGGTCCGATGCAGAAGCTTAAACTTCCAAACATCAATTCCATCTCTTGATTTTTGTCGACTTCTGGATTGCTATTGGCTAAAAGCGAAAAAGCCATCGAAATCATAATTCCAACGCCCTCGAGTCCCCATGGTCGGCGCCAATTGACGAGGGTTTAACTTGACAAATGTCCTAAATGAAGGACTTAGGATCAGGGAGATAGGGCATCGGATGAACTCAAAGGTAAATTCAGTCAAACAAGGTGGCTATGAAAGTAAACGTGGGTGTAAAACCTGGCTTGCTTTCAATCTGTCCTACACTGTCCCCTCCTGACCCCTATATATAGGTGGCCAGGTCTTGAGGATCGGGTGGGATCCGATACAGATTACAATATTGACATACGACATGAACTCGTATTTCAACTAGTATTACAATTGGGCCTAGCTTAACGGGCCTCAGGGGTACTCAACTGACGGGCTCTATTATCTATACCCTTGTCAAGTGCGCTCAAGGTGATAGTGTGGGGCAATCTAGTTTGGGGAAATGCGAACTTTGAGGAGTGCTTCGTAGCCCTACACATGATTAGTGTTTGTTATCCATTGGAGAATAGTTTAGAGCAGCATAGTGAAGATAGTTATTTATGTGTTCAGTTATGTTATCTTTGTTGAGAGTGTCCACTAGTGAAAGTATGATCCCTAGGCCTTGTTTCTAAGCATTGAAACACCATTTACATTCAGTTTTGTTACATATTTGCTCGCAGAGATATTTATTTTAGATTGCATTTACTACTTATAATCATCCATATAACTTGTATTTCACTATCTCTTCGCCGAACTAGTGCACCTATACATCTGACAAGTGTATTGGGTGTGTTGGGGACACAAGAGACTTCTTGTATCGTAATTGCAGGGTTGCTTGAGAGGGATAGCTTTGGCCTCCTCCTCCCTGATTTCGATAAACATTTGGTGATCCACTTAAGGGAAACTTGCTGCTGTTCTACAAACCTCTGCACTTGAGGCCCAATACTGTCTACAAGGATAGAAGCGTACGTAGACATCAAGCTCTTTTCTGGCGCCATTGCCAGGGAGGTAAGGTAAAAGGTACTCACATCCTCGTGTGTGAGTGCTTGAAGGTATTTCCTTTAGATTCTGCAATTATATCTTTTTGTTTCTTGTTTTTATTTTCACTAGTTAGGCTTAATGGAAAACAATGAGCTTTATAGTATTTTTCCTGAGTTAGGACGTGAAGTGTTTGAAGAGAAAATTGAAAAACCTTTGGAGCTTTATTCGCATGCTAATAGCAATGTTATTTGTATGAATTCTTTGAACACCGTTATTGCTAATGTTATAGAAAAGTCTAAGCTTGGGGAAGTTGGTTTTGATAAGCATGATATTTTTAGTTCCCCAGCTTTAGTGGAGAAAATTTGCTCTGATGATATTTTATCTCCCATATGTGATAATTCTAATGATGTTTGTGATCCTCATCCTTTTTAAATACCTATGAAAATTGTTGAACGTGCTATAAATAATTGCTATTTAGGGGATGGAACTGTCCATCCTGGTGATCATTTGCTCTTTATACATGAATTATGCGAGTTGTTCAAGTGTGCAGGTATTTCACTAAGTCAGGTTAAGAGGAAGTTATTCTCTTTATCACTAAAGGGCAGAGCTGCGGAATGGTATAAGACGTTGAAGGATGGCCAATCTATTGGTTGGGAGGAAATTATACCTCTCTTTTATTCTAAATTCTATCCTTCTAGTGAGATTCATAAAGATAGGAATTATATTTATAATTTTCATCCTCATGATGGAGAAAGCATTGCCCAAGCGTGGGGAAGATTGAAGTCACTAATGCTCAGATGTCCCATTCATGAGCTCCCCCGTAATATTATTATTAATAATTTTTATGCAAGGCTTTCAGGACATTACAAGGACTATCTAGATGCCTCTTTTGAGGGGTCTTTCACAAGCAAGGAGGTTGAAGCTAAGTGGGATCTTCTTGAAACAATTCAAAGCAATATCAAAGACTGGGATTGCGACAAAGGTAAAGGATCAGGTATAAATTATGAGTATGATTGCATTAAGTCTTTCGCTGAAACTACTAATTTTCAAGAGCTTAGTGCTAAGTATGGCCTTGATCCTCAAGTTATGGTTGGTTTCTATAGAGCCTTTTCTTTGCATATTAATGTTCCTAAAGGAAATTGGGACGTGTATCATGAACCTTTTAAAGACACTTACATAGAAAGTGAAATTGTTATTGATGATTGCAATAAACATGCTCAAACTTCTGAAAGTACTATTTCTTATAAGCATGTTAATTTGTGTGGAGCACTTAGACCTTGTGAACAGAATCACATCAAAGAAGATTATTGTATCCACCACAGGAGTGAAGAAACTAGAATGTGGGACAAGGCTCTAAATGAGCTTGGTGAAAAGGTTTGTACCCTCTATCCTTTTATTTGTGAACTTTGCTATAAAGTGGGTCATTTCAATTTCCAATGCTCAAGCTATGATAGTAGCCTTTCTAATCCAATGAGTACTGCAAGTTTGTATTGTGATGACAAGATCACTCCCAATCAGCATGATGAGCTTACTTTATTTTTGGGGTGTGAAGAGTTATCGCGGAAAACTTCTTTGGTAGATATGAATGCTTTTGATATGGATAGTTTCCTTCAAGGTTTCCATCTTTATTGTTTTGATAATTGTCGTGCAAATACTTACATACAAAATGTTATAAAAGATGATGCTTTACCAAAATATGACAGGACTAATATGTGTTTTGTTCTTATTAATGAGAAGGAGGAATCCTCCAAAGTTTCTTCTATCATTTCTGCCATTAAACTAGGGTATGTGGAGAAGCTTCCTTTCAAGCCTCTCCCTCCTAAAGAAGGGAAGAAGAAGAAGAAGAGGAGTAAACGAAGAGAGGAAACGGTATTTTCCCCTAAGCATGTTGCTCCTATTATATTTTTTGATGAATCTGAACTCGATGATGTTCCTATGCCTGTTACCTATAGTAGTGATCATGATTGGGAAAAGCACACTACTTTTGATATTGAAAATCTTTTTGGTACCAATTTTGAAAATGTTGAGGTTAATAATTGTTGTACCATTAGTGCTATCCATGTTCCTTCCAATGATGATATGTTTACTTATGAACACACTTGGAAGATAGCTATTCTATTGCTTATGATGATTACAATGATGAGTATGATATTTTCAGTTCACCTACTATTGAGGAGAAAACAAGGTATGATTACAATATGCCTCCTATTTTTTGATGATTATGGTGATGAGAATAATTATTTTATTGAATTTGCTCCTACATGATTACTAAGAATGACTATGTTTATGTGGAGAGTATTAATTCTTTTATGCATGTGGCTCATGATAAGAATGTTTTATGTGATAGTTATATTGTTAATTCTATTCATGATGCTACTGAAAGTTATTATGAGAGAGGGAAACATGGTTTCATGCATCTCAATATTATTAAGTTTCCCATCTTTTTGTTGGAATTCTTAAAGTTGTACTTGTTTTGCCTTCCTATGTTTGTTGCTTTGTGCTTTCATGACTTGTCTCTTTACAAGACCCTTTTTCATAGGAAGTGGTTTGGATTTAAATTTGTTTCGTATTTGCTTTTTGATGCTCTCTCTTGCTTCAAGTTCTTTCCAGCGTTTATGTGAGCATCTTCTCAAATTACTTCGACTAGCTCAAAGGCGTTAAAGAAAAGCACTCTTGGGAGATAACCTAATGTTTTCCTTTCAGTACCTTTTCTTTTTGCTGAGTCTTGGAAGTTATTACTACTGTAATGACCTCTCCTTATCATTTTTATTTCGTTTTTGTGGCAAGAAGAACCTCTAATTGGAGGAAGGTAAGATTTGGGGAAGTTGCTGTCCTGAAATAGATTTTTGCGCTGCACCGGAAAATTTCATCAAAATTCTCAGAATATCTTTTTGATCTGCGATTTCTTGTGCACATGCCCCAGGTTATTTCCAAACTTTTATTAGTTTTGCACTTTTCGATTTTAGCAACAGAAGGGCCTCGGAAAAATCGATCTTTGTCAGCTGTTCTATTTTGACAGATTTCTGCCACTATTTATGTTTGCCTCTCGATCACTTTCTTTTTGAGTTCTTTTGATCACGGAACATTTGAGGAAGTTGCTACAGTAGATTATGCTTTAGTGGATGGTATATTTGAGTTTAAAACTGAACCAAAAGAGTAGATTTACTATCATGCTTACACTAATGTTGCTAATAGAATTGTGTGAAGTTTTGTATGAAGGAAGTTTTAAAGTGTAGGGAAAGGAGAGTGATGAGATGAGATAAAGTATGGACAAAAAGCTCAAGCTTGGGGATGCCCATGTCATCCCAAGAAATATCCAAGAGGTACAAGCGTCAATTCTTGGGGATGCCCTGAGGCACCCCTTCTTCATCGGCAAAAATCAGGTCACCTTTCAAGACACTATATTTTTATTGCTTCGTATTCTATGCATTTTTTTGGAGCGTCTTTATTTTGCTTTCAGTTTTCTTTTGTTTTGTTTGCTGTAATAAATGGTTGAATCACATCATATTTGTTTTGGAGAGAGACTTACTCCATTTTCATTGCCATGAACACTCCAGTTTTCACTCTTATCGTTCAACGAGTGTTCTCTTTTTCTAGTGCTGCGTTTAGCTTTTGTTTTTTGCCTTGATTTTTGTTCAGATCTTGTTATATCTTTGTATCAAGGTGTATTTAGACCACTGGTCTATGTTGGTTTTCATCTCAAAAGAGTGGTTATAAAAAGGTTTGAATAGTGTTGGAAAAGAGAAAAACTTTTATGCCTATAGTGGTACAAATGGGAGCTTGTTTAGACTGTGGATTAGACTTTTGCATGTCATGCTTGATGTTATTTTGATAGTATGCTTAGTAGTTTTTTCTGTAGCATGACTTGTCTCAAATGACTAAGATTGCTTAATGTGCCTTTGAAAGAATCATGCGTTGTTTTTATTATATGGAGCATATTATTGTGGTTTTCTCCTTTGATGCTTTATTTGGGTTCACTTGGTGCATGCTTACAACATGTTTGACTTTAACAAGTCGCCATAAGCCTCTATGATCATTTGGTTTTTGACTTGTGATACCACTTTATGCTTCGGTTAATGATGTTTTGTCGCTATGCATGATTATGGCCGTTATTGCTCTCTTAGTTGGTCGCCCCCAGTCTTTTGCTAGCCTTCATTTTATACTGAGAGGGAATACTTCTCGTGCATCCAACTCCCAAAAACCAAAGTTTTCCAATGTGTCCACCATATCTACCTATTAGCAATTTGCTAGTCCAAGTACATTCAACTTGCTTTTATTTATCCTTCAAATTAAACTTTTTGTGTTATGTGAAAATTAGTTAGTAAAGCTCTCACAAACCTGACGACACACTTTACTTTTATGCTTTTAATAATTTTGACCATTGTGGCTCTCTTATGTTGACGTTATGCTTGCAAGTTGTAAGTTGGAAGTTAGCCCAGCCATGTCATCATGGGGCAAGCTTTTAACATTGCACTTTCTCTCATTTAGTTGATATTGTGATCTTTTGTTTATGGATACCTGCGATGTGAAATAAGTTGGAAACTTGTGAGCTCATGGAGTTTGTATATGTGTTAGAGAAATGCTTGGGCCGCTAATCTAATCCATGCATCATTCATGGTGGAAATTTATAGCATGCCTATAGTAGACATTCGATGATGCATCTCACAATAAAAGCAATACCAATGGTAAATAAAAGAGATGCTGAGGTGTTCATTGTCTGTTTGTGTTGTTATTTTGATGTGGGCTTGTTCCATGTCATCGGGCAAGAGGTACCCCATTGGCGTTCTCGATGATATATGTATGCTTACAATGACAAGAACTTGCTTGGGACCTAAGTCGAGTAGCATGAGGTTTGGGTATTCGTACTTCACGGGACATGAGATTTTCAGCTTATGATTTGTTAAGCATATGCTTTGTAATTGTACTCGCATTAACCTTAACCATTCAAGATGCCTATGATAGGGGCAATGAGAGCTCAAAGCTAGTAAGTGTCATAATTTTTGAAGGTTTATAAAACTTGCAATCACTGCTTCCCTCTGCGAAGGGCCTTTCTTTTACTTTTATGTTGAGTCTCCACCTTCTACCTTTATGCACCGTCTAAGAGAGCATAGTTGTCATTCTAAGTTTAATGTGCATAGTCCCAAAATTTATTATTGATTGATTCATGATTATGGTTTTGCTTGTTCTTAAATTATTTGTATCTAGTCGCCCTCTTAAACTTGAAGGTGTCCTATGCATTTATATTTTGCTATTCCACGAAGGACAAGCTGAAAACCACTTTGCTATGTTTTTTTATAGGGATTTCTATTTTCGTGCCCCCAGGTCGTTAGTTGTACTCAGTTTTCCCCAGCCGCTTAACTTTTCCTCAGTTTTCCCCTCGCTCTAGTTTGAAACCCCTTGCAGATGCTCGGACGGGAGGGTTGCCGTTTAGTTGACTGTTCTGTGCTGACGTGTGGGGCCGCGTTGTGTGGGGCTGCGTCGCGTGGGGCTGGTAGAACGGGACCGCGTGGGACAGGACGAGACCACGTTTGGTTGTACGTGAGAGCTCGGTTTTATCTCTCTCGGCCCAAATTGGCATTTTTCAGAGCGCCTTTTTCCCCTCTCTCTCTGTAACAGTTCTCTCTCTTTTCACCAAATTAGTATCAAATCTAGAGAAGCTTCTATTTCTGTCTTTCTTTAATGATTGTTGCCTTTTGGCCCTCGTTTTTTGCCCAATATGTTAACAAATCTAGTAGCAAATCTAGAAGCTAGTAGAGGATAAATTCACAGCAGCATAATAAATCGAGAAAATATAGGATAAGCTGCATACAACAGCCAACATAACATATATATATATATTCAGGACAGATCCAACAGTACTACCAATCCCTAGATCCAACATAAGCTACATTTTACATGGGATTAAGCTTGGAGGCTGCGCAGGTGAATCCCAAGTGCTTTGTGTTTGGCCATGAACGCATGCACGTTCACGGTCGTTCCAACTCTAGCGCCGCCAGGGGCACTGCCAAGGGATTTGGCATGGTTCACCAAGCAGTTGAAGTCGGTGGCGCGAAGCCTCCTATTGCAGAAGGGGCAACTGTAAACGCCTCGTGCAAAGTGGCGATCGTAATGGCCGGACTGCAGCCTCCTGAGGACGTGACGAGTCTTGGTGTGGAAGGACTCGTCGTCGCTGTCGACGTCGCTGCTCTGCACCTGTCACGTAGCACCAAAGATCAAAAAACACGGAGTCAATTGCAGCGATGATGGAACAGAGAGTGAACAAAAGATCATGCATGATAATATGGGCACGAAAAAAAGAAGCCTCAGTTACATTGGACACACTTATATCCAGGATTTGGGTCAGTGAACCAAAGATCATGCACAATAAATTTGTACATACCAATTGTTCACAGACCAAACCCTGAATCAATTTGTGCCCAAATATTCATCATCATCGGCACAAATTAACCGGATGGGATTGATTACTCACATAAGTTAACCGAATCTTAAACAAAAGCAAATCACAAACACTAATAGCGCTAGATCTATCATAATAATGCTAGATCTATCATAAAAGGATTGAACTAGGAACAGACTAACCCTAATAACGCTAGATCTATCGTAAAAGGATTGAACTAGGAACAGACGAACCCTAATAACGCTAGATCTAACACAAAAGGATTGAAATGGCATAAGAACAAGGGAACAAAGGGTTACCTCCGGGTAGTCGTCGACGATGCTGGTGTCGTAGGGGTTCGCCGGTGTGACGTACGACACTGGTTCGTACGGGTCTTCGTACATGTCCCAATCGACGGGGGCCTCGACGGGTGCCTGGACGGGTGCCTGGACGGGGGCGGCGGCCATTGCGCCGGCGGCTGATGCACCGGCGCCTACGTAGGAAGCAACGACGGGGGCCTGGACGGGGGCGGTGGCCGATGCGCCGGCGGCCGATGCGCCGGCGGCTACGTCGGCGATGGGCATCTCATGCTTCTCCATTGCCGGGGTTTTTTCGATGCGAAGTGGAGAAGATGATGGGACAGGAGAGGCGGTTGCAGTGAGAATGAGAGAGTGGGCAAGCGTCGAGAGAGAGAAAGAGGGGCTCTATAAAGACGAAGGTGGCGTTTGGTGTACCGCAACACGCGTCCGCTATGCACGGCTACAGCGTGCACCGCGACACGAGGCTAACCCTTCGACGTTTGGTGTACTCAGTTCTACCCTCGGGCCTTATACAGAAATTTTATATGTACTCAGTTTTCCCCTCGAGTACTTAGACTAGCCAGTGCAATATACTCTGTTCTACCCTCAAGTAGCTGGTCAACAGAGAGTCAACAAATGAGATTAACATAGCTAATTGAGTCATTTCATGCGCAAAAAAATCCAAAAAAAATAAAAACATAGTGGCACCTACTCATGGAGTCTTCCTACGCAACCTGCCACCTTAACAAACATAGATAAATCATGTTTTACCACAAATTGCTACTTCTCATAATCACTAGTAGCTATGAAGATGCATGGTTTTCTACTCAAACCCCTTTGCAAAACATCTTCCCCAAAACATAGTTTGTCTAAATGAGGCCATAATTGTCACACTCATGTATATTTGAATTGCAAATAATTTGATGTAGCCCAATATGAATTATATTGTACAAAACACATATTTTTCATTTTGTAATTATGTTGTTTGAATCCCTTAGTCTATTTACTATTTATGTGCCCTTGGTTTTTTAGTACTACTCAGTTTTGCCCTCAAGTACTGTCACAAATGCTCACAGAAACCCAAACTTATCCTAATTGGTTGAGTAGTTGTCACACGGATCGACTCCACCAACCGTTGATCCACTGATCTAACGGGCAGTATACCCCTACCCGTCTCTTTGTGGCCACCCCTCTCTCTCTCTTCGTGGCCACCCCTCTCTCTCTCTGTCTGTCGGTGGATAAATGGTTGGTGGAGTCGATCTGTGTGCATTTATGGATTATTTTGCCATGTAACTATATTCCCTCTATTTATGCATTATTTTCCACGATTTTGGTAGAAACATGAGACATACATATTTATCACCCCTCTAACAATTATCAACTATCTTTAGCATTCCTTTTCTTTTAGGGAATATAGTTTTCGTAATTTGAAACGGCCCAAAAGTGGTATAATTTTGGTAGAAACATGAGACATACATGTTTGGCATATTTGGGGCATTTCGGTGAATGAATTATTTATCACCCCTCTAACAATTATCAATTATCTTTAGCATTCCTTTTCTTTTAGGGAATATAGTTTTGGCCCAAAAATGGTATAATTTTGGTAGAAACATGAGACATACATATTTGGCATATTTGTGGGATTTCGGTGAATGGATTATTTATCACCCCTCTAACAATTATCAACTTTTTTTAGCATTCCTTTTCTTTTAGGGAATATAGTTTGGGATATAGTTTTGGTTATTTGAAACGTCCCAAAAGTGGTATAATTTTGGTATAAACATGAGACATACATATTTGTGGGATTTCGGTGAATGCATTATTTGTCACCCCTCTAACAATTATCAACTATCTTTAGCATTCCTATATTCCCTAACACTAATTTTTTTTGGTAATTTCGGTGAATGCACACACTAACTTTGAAAACAACTACAAGTACATGTAACTGAATAATGGATTTGTAACAAGGGATCCCTTGTAACAACTTCTAGCGCTTGACGAGCAATGATAAGAATCCGATCGCAATTATACAACAAAAAAACAACAAGCCATCAGATTAGCTTGCTTCTTCAACTCGATCAGCTGCTTTAATTGCTTGTTCATTTTCTTCAGTTCTCCCTTCACTTCCACCAGTTCTGCATTGGGAGCATTAGGCATAATCGGAACGGCCCCTCTCTCCGCCGCATTCTCTGCAGCAAGTACCCCCCCTCCCAAATTGCGCTCCCCAATACCGCCAATTGATTCCTGCAATTTAAGCCTCTGAACGTACACATCGATCCACTCGAAATACCTGCATTTCTTTAGGATCTGAAAACAACAACGTGAACCCTAAATCCCAAATTCGAGGGAATAACAAGAAAATTGAGAGAAAATAGAGCAATTGGAGCGAGATCTAACCTTATCCCCCTCTCTATATGGCAAGCTCTCGCATGCAAGAAACTCACGTCCACGGTTGCCGTTGTCGTTCGTCTTACAGATCGACCGCTTCAGAGGCTCTTGGCGTGGGCAGTCAGGGCATCGTGTTAAAGGCACGGGTCCATACTGCGGCCATGAAGAACGAGAGGTCGAAGAGAAACTAGACATCACCCGCCTGCCGGAGAAGGGCTGCCGCTGGCGGAGAAGAAGAACAATGGGGCGCGGGGAAAGAAGGGGGAAGCAATGGCATGGGCACGGGCGCAGGCGCGGGGCTGGCTCGGGCTCCCATTTTGCAACGGGCACCTGGGTAAGCTGTGGGTCCAGCGCGCTAACATGGACAAGTTGCAGGTCCCACGATGATCTGGATAAGTGGAGGCATGTCCACTGCGGGGCACCAACAGCGGCCCCACTTGCCAGCACCAACCAACGGTCAACTTAACGGGATTCCTCCCGTTCGATCTCCTTGTGAGAGTTTTAGACAAGGGCTTGGGCAAAACTGAGGAAAAACTAAGCGGTTGGGGAAAACTGAGCACAACTAAGGACCCGAAGGCACGAAAATAGAAATCCCTTTTTTATATGGTTGAAACACACACTTGACTTTCAATGCATCATTACTCATGATCTTTTGTTTGTGTTACTTTTCATGTTATAACATGGTTGCTAAGTTTTATTGTCAAGATTATGTCTTTTATGCCCATGTTTTAAGTACTTTGATCTCAGCACTCAATGCTTTACATCGTTTGATCAAGATTGTGATGGTGCATGTGAACGGATCGTATGGGCACCTAGAGGGGGGGGTGAATAGGTGCTACTCAAATTTTAGTTCTTTTTCAATTTAGGCTTGACACAAAGGTAAATTCTCTAGATATGCAACTAAGGTGAATTTACCTATATGTCAACTAGCAAGCTAACAAGATACAATATATAAAGGCAATAAAGGATAGAGGTAACCGAGAGTGGAGCACGCGGAGACACGGATGTAATTCCCGTAGTTCCTTCCTTTTTAGGGGAAGTACGTCTACGTTGGAGGGGTGTGGTTGCCACAAAGGCCTAACCAACGCCACAAAGGCTCACCCTATTCTCCGGTGCAAGCTTCCGCCACAAAGGCCTAGCTCACTTTCCACTAAGGGATTCCTCAAGGCGGAACCGGCCTTTACAAAACTTGGGGCACAACTCCACAACTGAATTGGAGGCTCCCAAGCACCACAAAGATCTCAATCAACAAGTATCAAGATATCAATCACACAAACAAGGTCAAGGGACACAAGGGAACCCAAGACCAAAGGGCCCTCTAGCAAATGAGAGGGGAAATCAAATCGCTTCGGTGAGGATGTAGATCAAGGCCTTCTCCTTCGATTCTCCAAAGATCAAGAGCTTTGGTGGGTTGAGGGAGGAGATCTTGCGAATTTGGTGGCTCAAAATAAGGTGTTCTTCTTCATCAGCTCGAGCAGCTTGAGGTGGAAGAAGGGGAGGGGTATTTATACCCCCTCCCAAAATGTAGCCGTTGCTGACTTGGAGGGGCGGATTATCCGGCCAAAGTTGGACCGGATTATCCGGCTGGCCGGAATATCCGGCCCCTGGCCGGATTATCCGCCCCCCTATACTGGGTGACGCCGCGTCTGGTCCTTAGCCGAATTTGGGGTCGTCTCCGGGGGGGCGGATTATCCGGCCCCTGGCCGGAATATCCAGCCCCCTATACTGGGTGACGCCGTGCCAGGTCCTTAGCCGTTTTTCGGCCACTCCCCGAGGGGGCGGATTATCCGGCCACCCCTGGCCGGAATATCCGGCCTGGCATTTCTTCATCTGTTAAAACTGCACAGCTTAGCACACACTTAATATCCCTAATGTTGTTATCTAACACACAAAATCTGAGGGAAACAAAGTTTGCACTTTCAATCTCCCCCTTTTTGGTGTTAGATGACAACACTAGGATTTGCAAGAAAGATCGAATATTTCAAACAACAAATATTTGAGCAAGATAAAAGGCTCCCCCTAGATGTGTGCATCTTCACCAACAAGTTTAGAGGAGACATACCTTTGCATAGATAACTCAATCATTATGGAATTCTGAATATGATAATATGATATACCGGACAATAATTTCATAGCCATTTCACCAATAACCATGAGCTAAAAAAAGTGAACAACGCATAATGATCCACATGGCACATATAGAACATGTAACATAGTCTCATACACCACACGGTAGCACATAAACGACACGAAGTTCAACCACACACAAAGTTCAACTTAAGACGAACGAAATAAGAAGAAACACAAGCGCCAAAGAATGATAAGCGCACAAGCTTGTGTTTCCACCCATGCAAATCCCAAAACACTCCTAATAGAACTACTTCTCCCCCTTTGGCATCAAGACACCAAAAAGGGAGAAGAGCGATGCTACACGTCCTGAGGAATCAATCCTCCAAGTCATCGAAGTCGCCGGTGTCCACATCATCATAATCTCCGCCATCACCCTCGTCATCTCCAGCATCTTCATCCTCATCATCAAAGTCCTCCTCAGCCTCAAAGTCCTCCTCAGCCTCTGCACGAGCACCTCCTGCGGGAGCATCTGGAGCATCAAAGAGATGCTTCTGCATATCCACCCAGTTGTAGCGATCGGTGTTCCAAGCATTATAGGCCACAGGAGCAGTAGGAGTGGGATCGGCGGTCTGAGCACCACTGAGACGGTGAAGGATAAGCTGCTGAGTGTCCTGGATGCTCTTCCTCTCGACATAGGCCTGGTAGTTCTCACGGTGGATCTCTACCTTCATGCACAGAACATTCCGCTCAAACCAACTGAGCTTCCTTACCTCCCGAGACACAACAGATGCAGCAGCCCTCTGATCACGAGCAGTAGCACTAGTCCTCGCATCAGCCATGAAAGTGTCAGGATATGCAGCTGAAGGAGCAGATTTCGCCTTTCTCTTGATATACATCTTCTTGACCTTGTGCTCCACACAGTCATCATGAATATCATAGTCTCCAAGGACATGCTTAATGAGAAGCATGATGAAAGGAGCATATGGCACAGTGTTCCTCTAAATAATAGCATCCTTGATCTCATAGAAGATGAAATCCATCACATCAAGGGTAAAGTCCTCAGCAGGGTCAGTCGACGTGGCACACTCATGAGCAAAAGCAAGTAGATCAACAAGAGAGGTGCGAATGGCATCATTGTTGCCACCACTAGGAGCAATGTTCTCCCTGAAAATGCGGACCAGCTGATCATAAAGCGGATGCAGCCCATGGATGAAGCCCACAACACCTGTGGAGTCATAGAGATCATACAACTTATATTTGTCAGGCTTGGTCCCCGGGTTGTGAATACGGCGACCCACTGGAGTGTCTCCATCATACGCATACCCCAAGAGAGAGGCAAACGTAGTGAAGTTCGATGTACACTCATGCTCGCCGGTCATCCACTTCATAGATTTCTGAGCATTTGGCAGGATCACAAGGGTAGCATAGAACTGCTTGATAAGACCGGGATTATAGTTGCACTGAATGTTGGCCAACCCCATCAAACCCAACTTCTCAACCACAGAAAGTGCTTCATCAAAATAAGACTTGCTGCGAAGGTGATCAAAATCAATAGGATGCATCGGACGACAAGGGTTCTTGAATGGCTCATAAACATCACAAAAAATCCCCCACTGCTCCTCATTCCAGAAACCACGGTCCTCAATGTCTTCATCTCTTGCTGTGGCATACCAATTGTTGCGCCTCACAAGAATGTACTCGGCCTCGGGCATGCTCTTGTAGTTAGGACGTGGCTCTTTGCCTTTGCGACGACGGGCTTGAGCTTTGGCAACCTTGGCAGCTTTCTCCTTCTCAGCCTTTCTAGCAGCCTCCCTCTGGCGCTGACGGATTACAACCTCATCAACTAAGACTCCGTGTTCATCCGGAATAAACCGACGCTTGCGCTTCGGCACACTCGAACCACCTGAAAAAGAGAGGTGCAAGGATAGCATGGGGATAAGCGGATGCACACGAGTTACGGAAAGGAACAAAGAACCATGTAGTATGGACAAACAACCTACACCAAAACATCAAATTGAGAGCAGCAACAATCAAAAAAAATGACAGTGATCTTCCCAGGCCGGATTATCCGGCCAAGGGGGGGGCGGATAATCCGGCCCCCTCGAAAAAAAATTCTAAGTGTTGCTGCAGCCTACAATTTGATAGATCGGGGAGAAAGACCCATACAACATGATTCAAGCTTGTCAAAAACAACAACTAGAGGGACAAGACCACCAAGAACATGCAAGGGTAAGATTACATCCTAGGGATAGAACAATACCCGCATCCATTGCGAAAACGGCTTGGTGAATGCCTTCTAGAAGAAGAGGAGAGCAGCCTCCGGCGAAATCCGGCCAAGGGGGTGGCCGGAGCTCCGGCGCGGCGACGGGAGGGCGGCGGCGGCGGCTGGGAACTGCTGGAAGGGGTGGGGAAGGGACTGCCCTAGGGCAGCTCGACCCTGCCCCTTATATACCCAGGAGCCACTTAGGCCGGATTATCCGGCCAGCAGGGGGCGGATAATCCGGCCCCCCCCGGATATTCCGCCCAGGGGGCGGATATTCCGGCCTGGGAACCAGAAACTGGCCAGCACGAAATTTTCAAAAACAGATGTTGTTTTGATGAAAAATTTGAACTCGTGTGCATAGAGAGATGTCTTGAGAGAGGATGGCTTAGGTGAGAGAGCAAACACGGAGTGGTTCTCGGCACTTAACATTGCAAGAGCAAATCGACTAAAAAACCAATGCAAGTGCCTTCCCATATATACATAAAAAAATAACGAGAGAGAACACCAAAACCTCAAATAAGATATGCAATGAATCAACTCTTCGAAAAGAAGAGGTCGGTGGCCGAAGCCACCATGTTTGAGTGTTATGGCATTGGACCGCGAAGATGTATCTTGAATCCATAACCACTACTCGTCATTGAAGCTCAAAAATCATAAAATGATATTAAGAGAATGATATGATTACTATCGGCATAATGGGGGGAGGGATAGCCCAATTAATTAGGACCGCACTCCCCCTATTTCCATGCCCACACCTAAACCAAACATGCATTGAAATATAGGTGTATTTGCAAGATGTTCAAGCCACACTCCTTGAATCGATGATATTTAGCTCATTCCTCAAATATCCAAATCTTGCTTCATCAAGAGGCTTCGTGAATATATCGGCAAGTTGATCCTTGGTGCTAACATAAGCAAGCTCAATATCACCACGGGCAACATGATCTCTAATGAAATGATTCCGGATCTCAATATGCTTGGTTCTTGAATGTTGCACCGGATTATAGGCGATCTTGATAGCACTTTCATTGTCACATAAAAGAGGCACTTTGTCACAATTGACACCGTATTCCTTCAAAGTTTGCCTCATCCATAACAATTGAGTGCATCCACTTGCGGCGGCAATGTATTCGGCTTCGGCGGTGGAGAGAGATATACAATTTTGCTTCTTAGAAGACCAACACACCAAAGACCTACCAAGAAATTGGCAAGCTCCGGAGGTTGATTTCCTATCATCCTTGTCACCGGCCCAATCCGAATCCGTGAAGCCACAAAGAGAGAAATCCGAGCCTTTGGGATACCAAAGCCCATAAGTTGGGGTATGAACCAAATATCGAAAGATTCTCTTAACCGCCATAAGGTGGCTTTCTTTAGGAGCGGCTTGATACCTTGCACACACACCTACACTCAACACAATATCGGGTCTAGATGCGCAAAGGTAAAGCAAAGAACCGATCATAGAACGGTATACCTTTTGATCCACATCTTTACCATTGGGATCAAGCTCAAGATGACATTTTGTGGCCATTGGTGTGGCGGCCCCATTTAGTTCCTTCATCTTGAACCTCTTGAGCATGTCTTGGACATATTTGGCTTGATAAATAAAAGTCCCTTCTTTCAATTGCTTGATTTCAAAACCAAGAAAGAACTTCATTTCGCCCATCATAGACATCTCGAACCTATCGGTCATAAGCTTTGAAAATTCATCATTAAAAGCTTTGTTAGTAGAGCCAAAGATAATATCATCAACATATAGTTGGCATACGAAAATCTCCCCATTGACCCTCTTAGTAAAAAGAGTGGGATCGATTTGCCCAACTTCAAACCCACGGTCTAACAACAACTCCCTAAGGTGCTCGTACCACGCACGTGGGGCTTGTTTAAGGCCATAGAGTGCCTTATGGAGTTTGTAGACATGGTTAGGAAAGTTGAGATCCTCAAACCCCGGGGGTTGCTTAACATACACTTCCTCTTTCAATGGACCATTAAGAAATGCACTCTTAACATCCATTTGTTGCAACTTGAAATTATGATGAGTGGCATATGCAAGAAGGATACGGATGGACTCAAGACGAGCCACGGGAGCATAAGTTTCTCCAAAGTCAATGCCTTCAACTTGAGAGAAACCTTGAGCAACCAATCTTGCCTTGTTCCTCACAACAATCCCATGCTCATCTTGCTTGTTCTTGAATATCCACTTTGTGCCAATCACATTGCGGCACTCCTTTGGCTTCTCTACTAACACCCATACATTATTGCGCTTGAAGTTGTTGAGTTCTTCATGCATAGCATCCAACCAATCCGGATCTTCAAGAGCTTCAAATACTTTCTTGGGTTCAACCATGGAGATATAAGCATGATGAGAGCTAAATTGTGCCAATTGACGCCGAGTTGACACTTTGCTTCTTAAATCTCCAATAACCCTCTCAAGGGTATGACCTTTAAGTTCCAAGTCCCTTTCAACTCTTTTCTTGCGACGGGCTTCGATCTCCTCATTTGACCTTGGAGGAGTCTCTTGATCATCTTGATCATTTTGGTCCCCGTCTTGACCATCAAATTGACCTTGATCATCATTATCTTCATGAGTAGGTTGATCTTGGTCTTGTGAAGAATTGGGGGCGGTTGAGATAACCGGAGAGGATGGTGGTGCCCCTTCTTCTTCATGAAGGTCCTTGTCTTGTTCTTCGGTTGGTGCATTAGTTGCTTCCTTGGGAGGGGCTTGTTGAGCTTGTGAAGATGAAGGCTCCACTTGAGTAGAGCATAGTCCTTCCCGGTCGGCCACAAGGTGTCCCTCAATGGGGCGGAAAAATCCCACGCCCATTCTTCCTATGGCTTCTCGAGGTATTTCATCATCTACATCACAAGAAACAACATCTCGCCCTCCTTGGGAGCCGTCATTCTCTTCGAATACCACACTACAAGATTCTTCAACACGTCCGGTGGACTTGTTGAAGACTCTATAAGTGTGGGATTCGGCACCATAACCAACAAAAATACCTTCTATTGCTTTTGGATCAAATTTACCTAAACGAACTCCTTTTCTTTTAAAGAAACACTTACACCCGAAAACCCGGTAGTAGGAGATGTTGGGCTTGCTTCCGGTGAGTATTTCATATGGAGTCTTGTTTAGGCCTTTGCGGAGGAAGAGCCGGTTTGAAGAGTGACAAGCCGTAGAGATAGCTTCGGCCCAAAAGTTGTATGGAGACTTAAACTCCGCCAACATGGACCTAGCCATATCCATAAGAGTCCGGTTCTTCCTTTCGGCTACACCATTTTGTTGAGGGGTATATGCAGCGGAATATTGATGACGAATCCCCTCATCACTAAGAAATCCATTTAAGGTGTAGTTCTTGAACTCCGAGCCATTGTCACTTCTTATTGCCAAAATAGTTTGCCCATGTTGACGTTCAACTTCCTTGGCAAAGTCGATGACGGTTTGTTGAGTCTCACTCTTATGCTTGAAGAAGTAAACCCAAGTATATCTTGAATAGTCATCAACAATCACCAAACAATATTTCTTCCCACCAAGACTTGCATGAGAGGGAGGACCAAAAAGATCCACATGAAGGAGCTCTAAGATCCTCTTGGAAGAAATGATAGTCTTGCTTGGGTGGGGAGAATCATGCATTTTTCCTAGAACGCAAGCCCTGCAAACACGATCTTTGGCAAAAGAAACATTCTCTTTTAGTCCGAGAATGTGGCCACCCTTGTGAAGGCTTTGCAAAGTTCTCATATTGACATGGGCTAGTCGGCGATGCCAAAGCCAACCCACATCGGCCTTTCCAAATAAACACATTGCACTTGTAGTGGTTTTCCCCGAAAAGTCCACCACATACAAGTTATTTTCAATGTGTCCAACGAAAGCGACCTTTAGAGACTTGCTCCACAAGAGTACCACAATATCATTATCAATGAAGACGGCAAAGCCCATCTTACCAAGTGCACGAACTGAAAGTAAATTATAACCTAGGGTCTCAACAAGCATGACGTCCACAAGGGAAATATCCGGTGCGACCACCACCTTGCCAAGACCCAATACCTCGGATTGTGACATGTCTCCATAAGTGACGGTTATATGATTGTCATTTGGTCTCATCTCCGTCATAATCTTCTTGCTTCCGGTCATATGACTTGTGCATCCACTATCAAGCACCCATTTTGATCCACCGGAAGCATAGTCCTACAAGAGATCATTGCTTGGTTTTAGGTCCCCATTTTTCAATGGGTCCTCTTTTGTTAGCAACAAGGGTCTTTGGAACCCAGATAGACCAAGCAACATAACCATCATTTGGGCCAACATATTTTGCAAAAACATCACCATAATAATCACGAAATAAAACATAGTGAGGGTTAGCAATTCCCGCATGATCATCATGAGTGGCTTTGCCACCCACAATAGGATCCTTCTTTGCTTGTGCGGGCTTGGCCTTCTTTTTCTTGTTGTTCTTCTTCTTCTTCTTTGAGACATAGCCAATCCCTGTTTTATCACCAAATGCCTTTTGCTTACTCAAAAGGTCATTCAAGTTTTTCTCACCTATGGGAATGGAGGACTTGGCAAGCTCATCTTTCAACCTAGCATTTTCTTCAATGACATTTGCATGATCACAAGTAGAAGTAGAAGAACTAGGCACATTATTCTTAGTCAATTGAATCTGAAGTTGTTCATGTGACTTGGTAAGAATAGAGTGTTCACTTTTCAAGGCCTTGTGAGCCTTGTCAAGATCTTCTAAATCCTTAACAAGTATATCATGACCAACACCAAATTCAACCTTTTCCTTTTTAAGCATTTTTACTTTAGCACGAGCATGGTCACGCTCTTTAGTGAGTTTGGAAACAACTTCATTATTAGATTCCTCAATGGAATCGAGCTTCTCTTCAAGAGTTGCTTGTTCCTCTTGCTCTTCTTCAAGAGACTCGGTTAGTGAGGCAATATCTTGAGCATATTCTCTTTCAAGCCTCATTTGTTCATCTAGTTTTTCAAGAGTTTTACCATATTGGCTCAATAGACGTTCAAAGTGAATCTTATGAACACCATCTACACTAGACACATAATCATCAAAAGCAACAATTTCTTCCTTTACTCTAAGACTAGCAAGATCATTCAAGGAAGCATCATTTGTCTTAGAGGAAGAGAAAGATGTGGGTGATACCTCGGAAGACTTGGCCATAAGGCACTTGACGTTCTTGACAAGAGAGTCCTCATTGGGGGATTCAAAGAGTGATGTGGAGGAAGTTGAGGTGGTTGCCATTGCGGCCATCTCACTAGTTGTAGTTTCTTCTTCTTCACTCTCACTTGCGGAGTACTCTTCTTGAGTCAAGAACACAAACTTTGGTTGTTTCTTCTTTGGTCCGCCCTTCTTCACAAATGGCTTTTTGGATGGTGACTTGGTCTTGCTTTTGAAGATGAGCTTTCCACCATGGTCTTCTCTCTTCTCATAAGGGCACTCGGCAACAAAGTGAAATCTATCATTGCAATTGTAGCAAGTCCTCACCCTTTGACCATTGTTGTCATTCCTTTGATAGCCACTTGACTTGCTTCTTCTTTGATTGTCTTCTTTAGCCTTGTGTGGATCAACCCAAAAGGTTTTTCCATAGAAGGCCATGTGCTCATTGTACTCATGCCTTATGTCCTCGGGACACATCTCTAGTCTTGCTTCAATATTCGCTTGAAGAGGAACCTCTTTCTCAACCACACTTGCTTTCAAAGCAAGATTAGAGCTTCTTTGCATTCCTATGGCACGGGCACGGGCATCTTCCGCATTTTGTGCGGAAACCTTGTAGGCTTGAATCTCTTGCATCACTTGATTGGAGGTCATCTCATTGAAGTTGTGCTTTCCTTGAACACTCTTCACATCCGCGGGCTCATATGGAGTGAGAGCAAGAATGTACTTCATCTTGATCCACTCATCATCAATATGGTGAGCACCGAGGTTCTTGAAGGTGGTTACAATAGCCTTGAGTCTTCTATACATCTCTTGATGATCCTCACCATCCATCATGAAGAAACCCTCCGCTTGATTTGAGAAGGCAATATATCTTGTTTTCTTCATGCTCTCGTTGCCAACAAAGACGTCGGAGAGTCCTTGCCAAGCTTCTTTGGCGGTGGAGAAGTGTTGGATGTGAGGCAAGTCCTTGGATCCCACGGCGACTTGAATCATGTGAAGAGCGGTAGCATTTAGTTGGCTATCGACCGTCTCTCTTCTTGTCATGTTGTGGGGATCCACGGCCTTGAATCCTTCCTCAACGATCCTCCAAAGCTCGATGCAAGAACTGCGCATATGAGAGATCATTTGATATTGCCATTGACCAAAGTTTAATGCATCAAGCTTAGGCGGATCACCTCTATGGTTAATATGAGGACGAGGAACCGGCGGGTCGGGTGAATACCAATGCGGGTATTCACCTTTCCCGTCGGCCTTGGTGGAAGACTTAGCATCGCCATTTTTGTCGGCACCCTCCTCATCTATCCCCACATTCTCCACTTGTGGAGTAGCGGGTTTTTCCGGAGGTGGAGAAGCATTAGCAGTTTTAGCTTGCATGAGTTGCGCCATCATTTCACGCAACTCACTTATTTGAGATGTCATGGAAGCCATGGATGATTCCAAAGATTTGAACTCACCCATGGAAACTTGACCCGAGCCCTCACTAGGTGAAGTTTCCATACTCTTAGGCGGTTAAGCCCGAAATAAGAGCCGAGGCTCTGATACCAATTGAACGGATCGTATGGGCACCTAGAGGGGGGGGGTGAATAGGTGCTACTCAAATTTTAGTTCTTTTTCAATTTAGGCTTGACACAAAGGTAAATTCTCTAGATATGCAACTAAGGTGAATTTACCTATATGTCAACTAGCAAGCTAACAAGATACAATATATAAAGGCAATAAAGGATAGAGGTAACCGAGAGTGGAGCACGCGGAGACACGGATGTAATTCCCGTAGTTCCTTCCTTTTTAGGGGAAGTACGTCTACGTTGGAGGGGTGTGGTTGCCACAAAGGCCTAACCAACGCCACAAAGGCTCACCCTATTCTCCGGTGCAAGCTTCCGCCACAAAGGCCTAGCTCACTTTCCACTAAGGGATTCCTCAAGGCGGAACCGGCCTTTACAAAACTTGGGGCACAACTCCACAACTGAATTGGAGGCTCCCAAGCACCACAAAGATCTCAATCAACAAGTATCAAGATATCAATCACACAAACAAGGTCAAGGGACACAAGGGAACCCAAGACCAAAGGGCCCTCTAGCAAATGAGAGGGGAAATCAAATCGCTTCGGTGAGGATGTAGATCAAGGCCTTCTCCTTCGATTCTCCAAAGATCAAGAGCTTTGGTGGGTTGAGGGAGGAGATCTTGCGAATTTGGTGGCTCAAAATAAGGTGTTCTTCTTCATCAGCTCGAGCAGCTTGAGGTGGAAGAAGGGGAGGGGTATTTATACCCCCTCCCAAAATGTAGCCGTTGCTGACATGGAGGGGCGGATTATCCGGCCAAAGTTGGACCGGATTATCCGGCTGGCCGGAATATCCGGCCCCTGGCCGGATTATCCGCCCCCCTATACTGGGTGACGCCGCGTCTGGTCCTTAGCCGAATTTGGGGTCGTCTCCGGGGGGGCGGATTATCCGGCCCCTGGCCGGAATATCCGGCCCCCTATACTGGGTGACGCCGTGCCAGGTCCTTAGCCATTTTTCGGCCACTCCCCGAGGGGGCGGATTATCCGGCCACCCCTTGCCAGAATATCCGGCCTGGCATTTCTTCATCTGTTAAAACTGCACAGCTTAGCACACACTTAATATCCCTAATGTTGTTATCTAACACACAAAATCTGAGGGAAACAAAGTTTGCACTTTCAGCATGTCACCTCAAAAATTATTGTTTTGTTATCACTTACCTACTCGAGGACGAGCAGGAGTTAAGCTTGGGGATGCTTGATACGTCTCAAACGTATCTATAATTTTTGATGATCCATGATTATTTATGCACCATTTGCTTTGTGTTTTGTTACACTTTCTGGCATTTTTATGCGTTTTCCAGAACTAACCTATTGACGAGATGCCCTGTTTTCTATTGTTTTTATGTTTCAGAAAAGTTACACTAGAAACATTCTCAAAATTGGACGAAACGAAGCCCGAACCTTCTATTTTTCCCGGATGCAAGACGAAGACCGAAGGAGAGCCAGAGGGGGGCCAGGGACCCACCACACCAGGGGGTGGCGTGCCCCCCTTGGCCACGCCAGGGGGTGGTGTGGGGCCCCTGGCCACCCTCTGAAGCCGCCTCTTCACCTATATTAAGCCCTCCGAAGCCGAAACCCTAAATCAATCGGTGTTTTTTGAGAAAGAGTTCTGCAGCTCCGCCGCCACCACCGACGAATTTTGGGGGGCAGAAGTCTCTGTTTCGGCACCCTGCCGGGATGGGGAAGTGCCCCCGGAGCCATTTCCATCGACTCCATCGCCTCCACCACCGTCTCCATCGACTTCACCACCATCTCCATCGACGTTGTTGTCTACCATGATGAGGAGGGAGTAGTTCTACCCCGGGGCTGAGGGCTCTATCGGTAGCTATGTGGTTCACCTCTCTCTCACATGATGTGATCTATATGTGATCATGAGCTTTGTATCTAGCTGAATTGGTATATGCTATTCTTCATATATTATGCTACTCCAGTGCTTTATTATTGTAATCTCCGGAGACATCTTGTACCATGATGTGAAGGTGACAATGTGCGCATTATGTGTGTCTCTTTGGCTAGTGTCTCTATGAATTGTTGGTGTTTGTTGGAACCATCTAGTGCACTCAAGGTGATAGTGTGGGGCAATCTAGTTTGGGGAAATGCGAACTTTGAGGAGTGCTTCATAGCCCTACACATGATCAGTGTTTGTTATCCACTGGAGAATAGTTTAGAGCAGCATAGTGAAGATAGTTATTTATGTGTTCAATTATGTTCTATTTGTTGAGAGTGTCCACTAGTGAAAGTATGATCCCTAGGCCTTGTTTCTAAGCATTGAAACACCGGTTACATTCAATTTTGTTACATGTTTGCTCGCAGTGATATTTATTTCAGATTACATTTACTACTTATAATCATCCATATTACTTGTATTTCACTATCTCTTCGCCGAACTAGTGCACTGATACGTCTCAAACGTATCCATAATTTTTGATGCTCCATGCTTGTTTTTACACCATTTGCTTAGTATTTCGTTACACTTTGTGGCACTTTTATGCATTTTCCGAAACTAACCTATTAACAAGTCGCCACAGTGCCAGTTCCCTGTTTTCTGCTGTTTTTGTGTTTCAGAAAAGTTACACAGGAAATATTCTCGGAATTGGACGAAACCAAAGCCAGTCGCCCAGAATTTCACCGAAGCTTCCAGAGAACCGAAGAGGAGACGGAGTGGGGCCATGAGGGCCCCACACAACAGGGCGGCGCGGCCAGGGGCCTGGCCGCGCCCCCTATGTGTGAGGTCGCCTCGGTCCACTCTTGACGATGCCCCTTCGCCTATAAAGACCCCCAACGGGAAAAACCTAAAAAACCTGATCACTTTTCCAGAAGATCGGGAGGGTCCAGAAGCTCTTCCCGGCACCCTGTCGGAGAGGGAAATCGCCACCGGAGGTCTTCTTCATCGCCATGCTTGCCTCCGGAGCGATGAGTGAGTAGTCTACCTTGGACTATGGGTCCATAGCAGTAGCTAGATGGTTGTCTTCTCCACCATGTGCTTCATGTTTAGATCTCATGAGCTGCCTTACATGATTGAGATCACCGTTATGTAATTCTACATGTTGTGTTTGTTGGGATCCGATGAATATTGGTGTTATGCTTGAGTTGATGTACTGAATATTATCTTTTGTTATCTCTATGTTGTTTATGATCTTGCATGCTCTCCGTTGTTAGTAGCTATCTTGGCCGAGTAGTTGCTAGTGACTCCAAGAGGGGGTATTTATGCTCGATAGTGGGTTCATGCCTCTATTTAATCTGGGGGAGTGACAGAAACCTCTAAGGTTGTAGATGTGCTGTTGCTACTAGGGGGAAAACAACATTCATATGCTCGAGGGCATATGCTTTGTTTACATTACACACTTTGCTTAATGCAATTATCTGTTGTTTGCAACTTAATACTTATGGAGTTCTCAGATTGATATCCCCGGGAGTGGATTATTAGTCATAGATGCAGTTGGATGGCGGTCTATGTATCTTGTTGTAATGCCCAGAGTAAATCTCATAGTGATCCTCTCATCATATGCACGTTGTCTTTATTCTATCAATTGCCCAACTGTAATTTGTTTACCCAGCATGTATTATTTTATCTTATGGAGAGACACCACTAGTGAACTATGGACCCCCGGTCCTATTTCTGTCATATTGCTATCACATGTTTACTTTACTCGCACTGTTTACTTTATTCGCATATTATCACTATTTTCCACTCGATACGCTCATTCCTTTGTTTACAGCAAACCGGTGAGATTGACAACCTCATCGTAAGTTGGGAACAAAGTATTTGGTTGTGTTGTGTGCAGGTTCCACGTTGCTACTAGTTGAAGAAGTGCTAACTCGTTTGATCGTAAACGGCGCCCTTGTTGGAGTGTCACTATACTAGCAAGCATCACCTTCAGTCGTATTGGCTCCTTCCTCTCCTGATCGACATACCTTGGTTTCTTAACTGAGGGAAAACCTTACTGCTATATTCATCATACCTTCCTCTTGGGGTTCCCAACTGGACGGTGAAAAGCTATCAACACCGTACCGCATCAAGCTCTTTTCTGGCGCCATTGCCGGGGAGGAAGAAGAAGACTTCTGCGAGGGGAGTTTTTCACACGCACATCCTTTACTTTGTTTATTGTTTTGCTTTTACTTTATTTTTACTTGCATCGTTTTATCAAAAACCCAAAAAATTAGAATCCTTTGTAGTTGTTTTTACCTGTCTACTTTTAGTTTGCTAGAATGGCTACTCCTGAAAACACCAAGTTGTGTGACTTTACTAGCACGAACAATAGTGATTTTATCTGCACTCCTATTGCGTCACCTGCTCCTGCTGCAAATTTTTATGAGATTAAGCCTACTTTGTTGAACCTTGTTATGAAAGAGCAATTTTCTGGTGCTAGTACTGATGATGCTGCAACTCATCTCAACAATTTTGTTGAGCTATGTGAGATGCAAAAATATAAGGATGTTGAAAGTGATATTATTAAGCTTAAGTTGTTTCCTTTTTCTTTGAGAAGAAAAGCTAAGGATTGGTTGCTGTCTTTGCCTAAAAATAGTATTGATTCATGGGCTAAGTGTAAGAATGCTTTTATTGGTAGATACTATCCTCCTGCTAAGATTATAGCTTTGCGTAGCAATATTATGAAGTTTAGTCAGTTTGATAATGAACATGTTGCTCAAGCTTGGGAAAGAATGAAATCTATGATAAAGAATTGCCCCACTCATGGACTGACTACTTGGATGATTGTCCAAACTTTTTATGCAGGACTGAATTTTTCTTCGAGGAACCTATTGGACTCAGCTGCTGGAGGCACTTTCATGTCCCTTACCTTGGGCGCCGCAACAAAGCTTCTCGACAATATGATGGTAAATTACTCTGAATGGCACACCGAGAGAGCTCCACAAGGTAAGAAGGTAAATTCTGTTGAGAAAACATCTTCCTTGAGTGATAAGATTGATGCTATTATGCTTATACTTTCAAATGATAGGACTCATGTAGATCCTAATAATGTTCCTTTAGCCTCTTTGGTTGCCCAAGAAGAGCATGTTGATGTAAACTTCATTAGAAATAATAATTTTAACAATAATGCTTATAGGAACAATTTTGCTAGTAACAATTATAGGCCGTATCCTTCTACCAATGGTAATGGTTATGGTAACTCTTATGGTAATTCCTCCAACAACACTACGGCCGCGCCCTCCGAGCTTGAGGTAATGCTCAAGGACTTCATCGATAAGCAAAATGCTTTTAACAAGTCTGTCGAGAAAAAGTTAGGCAAAATTGATATTCTTGCTTCTAAAGTTGATATCCTTGCTCATGATGTTGAACTTCTGAAATTAAAAGTGTTGCCTAATGAGGTGAAAGAGAACAATCCTTTTGCTACTGCTAATGCTATCCAAGTTAGAATTGATGAAAATGTTAGGATGCTAGCAAAATTGCATGCCAGGTGGGAAAGAGAAGATGAGATGGCTAGAGAGATGAACGTATGTACCATTACTACCTCTAATGATGTTGCTCCAAATGCTATCAAGTTTCCTGTTTATCAAAGAAAAATTCCATTAGCAGCCCATTCTTCATTAGCAATCCTCTTACTTTGATTGGTGTAGAGAAAACTCCCACTCCTTGTGTTAAAAAGCCTAAAACTGCCAAAACTTTTTCTCAAAAGAGTGCTGAAATTTTTCGGAGTGTGGGAGATGATAGCTCTATTTCCTTTAATGATTTTGATGTTGATGGCTGCAATATATCTGAAGTTATTTTGTTCTTGCAAAAGCTTGCTTTGACTCCTAATGCTAGTTCTTTAAATGTTGCTTTTACTAAGCATATTAACAATGCTCTCATAAAAATTAGGGATGAAAAGTTGAAGCAAAAAGCTTATGTTCCTAAGAAGTTAGAAGATGGTTGGGAACCCATCATTGATATGAATGTTAATGGTTTTGATTGCCATGCTTTATGTGATCTAGGAGCTAGTATTTCTATCATGCCTAGAAAAATTTATGATATGCTTGATTTACCACCGCTTGAAAAATGTTATTATGATGTTCCTATTGCTGATGTTGCTAAGAAGAAACCTTTGGGAAGGATTAATGATGTTCTTATTATGGTTAACAATAACCTTATTCCCGTTGATTTTCTTGTCATGGATGTTGAATTCGAACTGTAGGTGACATCATTGATATGAGGGAAGGCACCATCAAATATCAATTTTCACTTAAGAAAGGTATGGAACACTTCCCTAGGAAAAGAAAGAAATTACTTTTTGACTCTATTCTTAGAGCAAATTATGAGCTTGATGCTTCATCACTTGATATTACTTGATTCGCACTTTCTACGCCTAGCTCAAAGGCATTAAAGAAAAGCACTCTTGGGAGATAACCCAATGTTTTTACATTCAGTTCTTTTTCTTTTATTTGAGTCTTGGAAGTTATTACTACTGTAATAACCGCTCCTTATCCTTTTTATTTCGTTTTTGTGCCAAGAGAAGCCTCTAATTTGAGCAAGGTAAGATTTGGGGACGTTGCTGACCTGAAACAGTTTTCGGTGCTGCACCGTAAAAATTCGTGAAAATTCTCTGTATATCTTTTGGACCTGCAATTTCTTGTGCATATGTCCCAGGTTATATCCAAACTTTCATTAGTAGAACACTTTTTGATTTGAGCAACAGAAAACCCTCTAAAAATTCGACCTTTGTCAGCTGTTCTGTTTTGACAGATTTCTGCTAATATTTGTGTTTGCCGCTTTATCGCTTTCTTTTTGAGTTCTTTTGATCACGGAACTTTTGGGGAAGTTGCTACAGTAGTATATACTTTATATGTGGTGGTTTTGAGTTGAAACCTGAAGCAAAAAGGGTTGATTCTATGTTATGCTTACACTAATGTTGCTAATAGATTTGTGTTTAGTTTTGTATGAAGGAAGTTTTCAAGTGTAGGGATCGGAGAGTGATGAGATGAGTTGAAGAATGGAAAAAAGCTCAAGCTTGGGGATGCCCATGCATCACCCCAAGAAATATCCAAGAAGTACAAGCGTCAAAGCTTGGGGATGCCCCCGAGGCACCCCTTCTTCATCGGCAAAAATTAGGTCACCTTTCAATACGCTGTATTTTTATTGCTTCATGCATTATGCATTTTTCTTGGAGCATCAGTTGTTTTTAGTTTTCAGTTTAGTTTAGTTTTGTTTGTTGCAATAAATGGTTGGACCCTAACAAATTTCTTTTGGAGAAGTTGCCTTGCTTTTCATTTGCCAAGAACACTCTATTTTTCACTCTATTCGTTTCAACGAGTGTTCTCTTTTTCTAGAACTGCGTTTAGCTTTCGATTTTTGCCTTGATTTGCGTTCAGATCTTGTTATATCTTTACATCAAGGTGTATTTTTGCCTCTGGTCTATATTGGTTTTCATTAAAAGAGGTGACAAGGGTATAGTTAATAGAGCCCGTTAGTTGTGTACCCCTGAGGCCCGTATAGCTAGGCCCAATTGTAATGATAGTCGAATACGAGTCTTTACCGTATGTCGATATTGTAATCTGTATCGGACCCTACCCGATCCTTGAGACCTGGCCACCTATATATAGGGGCCAGGAGGGGACGGTGTAGGCCAGATTGAAAGCAAGCCAGGTTGAACACCCAAGTTTACTTTCGACACACACCTATTTCGACTAACTTTACCTTCGAGTTCATCTAGCGCCCTATCTCCCCGATCCTAAGTCTTTCATCTAGGACATTTGTCGAGTTAACCCCTCGTCAATTGGCGCCGACCGTGGGGACCTGGGCGTTGGAATCATGAATTCGACGGCTTTTTCGCTTTTAGCCAACAGCAGTACAGAAGTCGACGAAAATAAAGAGATGGAGTTGACAATCGGAAGTTTAAGCATCCTCATCGGGCCATCAGGTTCATCTCGCCTTTCAGATCCGACGAAACAAGATCCGTCGGCAGGTGAGCCCAAAACAATAGCAATGATGGAATATTCTGAAGGCTCTTCCAACGAGGTAAACTCGCCGGTCAGCCTAGAAGAAGTGCAAAAAGGAAAGATCGTAGAAGACAACAAAGGAAAGGAAAATTTCGACACAGGAGTCCAACTCGACTATCTCATGATCTGCCTCGACGATATTTCAGACAAGTCAACAGATACATGGAAGACAGGATTAGAGCTTTCTGAGGATAGTAACTCAATTCTCTCAAGTTTCAAGGGTAACATTGGCAAACAATGCCAGGTGCTCGCCATTGTAGGAGACAACTCAGAAGAGTTCGACGAAAACGACAATCCAGTGCTAAACCCAGCAAATATCGACAGAGGAGCAAATCACCTAGCAGAAGGGCAAACACCAGAATCCCTCACAACCAGGGAAAAATTCGACTATCAGTCGACGAATGGAGGATAATAAGAGAAGCCGTAGAACACGGCACGCCAATACCATCAAGTTCCAGCAAAGACTTGCTTTTGGGGTATCATTACGCCCTAAGGCAGCAGGCCAAGCAATTAGCAAAGGAGAAAATAGAGATACAAAGAAGAAAAGATTCAGCCATTGCAGCCAGCGAAGCTGCTAGAAAAGCAGGAAGCGACGCATCATATAGTAATGCAAGGAAAAATCGTCGACACGGCTCAAGGTACGATAACCTCGAGTACTCAGACAGGCAAAGCATCTCCAAAAACCTCGACTCGTCCTTCTTATCAGTCGACGAGCAGGGGAATATCCTACCAAAAACCCCTGAAGCAGCATTAGTAGCAGCGCAAGCATATTTGCTTACAACCTGACCAAGTCCAGGAGATCCTAGGGAACATATGCATAGAGCAGCATTGAACGGACTCAACATGGTGGGCCACAAGCTATCAGCAAAAGGAGAAGAAGCATATCACCACAAGGAAGTGCACAAAGCAAGGTCACCTCGCCGTCACAACAGTCCTCGGCGCAGAAGCAGCAAGCACCGATCTCGATCGACATCACCAAAACAGCACGGTGGAACTCAAAGATCGTGATCACCAAACGAAAAATGCGACTATGAAGAAGATGAAAAAGAGATGGGGGCATCGTGCTTTACCCGAAGGGTTCGCACTACTCCAGTTCCCAAGGGATTCAAGTTACCTCATGATCAGCAGAAGTACGACGGGTCGCAAGAACCACAATCGTGGCTATCAGATTATCTACAAGCAGTGCAAATACTGGGAGGAACCAAAGAAACAGCAATGCAAAGTTTGCAACTACACCTCACCGGAGCAGCAAGGTCATGGTTGAGCAAACTAGAGAAAGAAACTATTGGAAGCTGGGAAGACCTCACAAAGCAATTCACAGGCAACTTCAGGTCGACATACAAGCGGCCAGCATCAATAGAAGAAGTCAAAGCATGCGTGCAACAACGCGATGAAACACTGCGGGCATACATCCAAAGATGGAGCCTTATCAAATATTCGGCAGTCAAAGTTTCAGACGAAAGAGCAATAGATGCATTCATCATTGGATTAAGGCGAAGAGACCTAGTCGAAGAGATGGGTAGAATCAAGCCAAAAATAGTGTCAGACCTCATGGATGTAGCAAATAGATTTGCAGATGGAGAAGACGCATGCAACAACAAACAGACGCGATCCCCAGAAGACGATAGAAGAAATAGATATGGAAGTCAAAGGAGACGGTCCAGAAATTATGACAACTATGGCCCTCATAGCCAAGTCGCCGCAGGATACAAAGACAACAGCTATTAAGGAAGTAATCGAAGAAGTTCAGGATATCGAACCTACGGAAAAGAGGACTATAAAAAAATCCCCGTAAGAGAATCCAGAGAATACAACCCCTCGCCAGAAGATATGCTCAACGGACCTTGTCATATACACTCAACGTTCGTCGATGGGAAGCGAGTATCAAGGCACGCAATGAAGGATTGCACAACATTCTTAAAACTTCAAGAGGCAGCACTAAACAAGCAAATTGAAGCAAGGCGACAAGGATTTGAAGGAAGCAACAATCCTCCGACAAATCAGCAAGGAAACAACGGAGCTCTTCAAGGACAAGACCAGCAAAATAAGGGACACGATGACGACGACGGGTATGTTCCATCCAAAGGACACATCACAGCAATGATACAACCCGTGCCCAAGTCAAACAAAGAAGAAAAGAGTATAACTCGACAAGTCAACCTAGCAGTCATCTCACCTCCAGCCACAACGGAGTATTTGCACTGGTCAGAACAACCAATCGAGTTCAACAGAGAAGACCACCCTATAACAGTACCTCGGCCGGGAAACGCGCCTTTGGTACTCAAAGCTCAAATCGGCGCGTATGATGTCGATAGAATATTCATGGACGCAGGGAGTGGAATTAACCTGATATACGCAAAAACACTCCGAGCAATGCATATATCACTAGAGTTCCTGAAGCCAACAGATTGTTCCTTCCACGGAATCGTTCCAGGAAGTGCCAATTACCCACTGGGTCGAATAGCACTCAACGTTTGCTTTGGCAACCGACAAAACTACAGAAGAGAAAAGCTAGATTTTGAAGTCATGGACTGGCCATCTCAATATCACGCGATCCTCGGACGACCCGCGTTTTCGCGATTCATGGCAGTACCTCACTATACATATTTGGTACTTAAAATGCCAGGACCAAGAGGAATAATTACAGTGAAAGGAAGTTTTGAAGTTTCAGATCTCTGCGACAGGGAGTTCCATAAGATGGCGCAAAACTTTGGCATGATAGCCAACTACGCAGAGAAGGCGAAAAGCACGACTACAGAGGGCGTCAAACCACTCGAAGGACATGCTGCGGAGCCAGAGATGAAGAAACCGCGAGTAGGAGCATCAGGAGAAGACAAAAATACAGGAGAAGAGGAGAAAGCTACGACAGCATAAGCATCAAAGCACAACAGAGTAGAAGAATAAGGCTATAAAAGCCACGAGTTATACCAGGGGCAATGCCCTCTAGATCCAGAACACAGGCCATAGGCCGGATCTCTTGGGTCACCCCATGTATCTTACATTACAAGTATAATGAAGACAAAACGTTCCTCACATTCGAGTTTACGAGTCTTTCAAAGAGAAAATGCGGCAAACGCACGAGTCATACAATAACGCTCTGAGAGCAAATTTTCGTCATGAAGTCGCAAAATAAAATACTCTCGCGTTACACACATACAAAAATGTGTTACAACATCGGGTTGTCAGAATCATCTACACCCAAAGGGTCTAAATAGTGAAACTCGCGGAAAAACGCGGCATCTTCTTGCAATAGCCTGGCTATAATTCGTCGGGCAGGCTACAGGGTACTCTCCAAGTGTACTCGAAGGCTAGCTCCACCTGGAGGGTAGCTCAGCGACATAGAACTATAATTGAGTCTTGGCTTCCACTTACGTATCCATCCAAGAGCAAAATTGGCACCTGCCACTAAGTTCAGTTCTATCAACCGATGAATTCGCTGGCTGGATCTAAAAGTATCAAGGAGAAGTGGGAAAGTCGCGGGTAGAGGATTGCGAGGAAGCATAACTGAGTGCATAGTTACAAGAGATCTTCTGCAGCCATCCACCGCTTCGCCAACGTGCTGGGCACGGTCCTAAAGCAATACAACAGCACTCTAGCGTCGGGGATCAGACCACAAATTTTCAACACTTGCGGACATTTTCTCTAGGGCCGCATTTCGCTCGGTAACCCGACGATCTTCAGCAGCAAAATCTAAACAAGTGCCTACGAGGGCAAGAGGATATCATAAAAATAGCAGTGGAACAAAGAGAGAAAAAGATAAGTCGAAAGGAAACTTACATTGCAACATCTCGCAGGAGGATTCGATGATGCCAAGAAGAAAAGAGTTGCATTCCTCGTGATGCAAAATCTTTGCCGTCAAGCTGGACACTTCATCACCAAGAATCGATACCTGCTTCATCAGGGCAGAAGTTTGGCTAGCTTTATCAAACGCCATCTGAGCTTGGCATTTGGCTGAAGTCAAGCGAACCTCAAGGTCAGAAATCCTTGAAGAATATTCTGTGCATTGATCGCATCGACTAGGAGGCGACGGAATCCTCGAATTGAACGTATTGGCAGAGAAAGGAGCAGGCCCACAAGTCAAAGGGTCATCGACATGCGTCAACTGAAAACGAAAGAAGAGGAAGAAGAAACATTTCAGAAAGGCAGCACAGGACTTCATAAGAAGATATATTTACATGAGATCACAACCCTATGACTAAGGTTCTCGGGTTGCACGCAACTAAAAGTCTTTACATTCAAAAAGGAGAAACTTGGAAATACAAAAGAGCCGAGTCTACGCCACCTCAGCATTTTGCTCCGTGGCAGAAGAAGGCACGGCAGATTGCTCGCCAGAAGTCGACGGCGGCACTGGATCTTCCACCGCTGGAGGTGGTGCAGCAGATGCAGCAGAGGATGCCGAAGGGGAAATAAGCGTCACCAATGCAGGTGCCAACTTCTTCGCCTTCTCGAAAAAAGCCTTCATCTCGTCGCAGGTGCGGCCATGGGGAGTGCTCACCCTCTCCCAGTCGAAATCCGTACCATGCGCAAGGGACAGTGCAATAGCACCCTCGGCGCCACGCTTAATAGAAAGCCCTTTCAGTTGGAGGGTGGGGTCTTCAGTTGTATCGAAGGACTTGGCAAGATTACTCAAGTCATCTTTCGGAACTCCTGCCCTTTTCTTCGGCCACAACCTGACAAACAGTCGTGATAGAACGCGGTTAACTAACTCGAAAGTTTCCTGGATAGATATCCAGTTTTCCTCGAGTAGGTTAACCGCAGTCATCAGAGGGTCATCGTCCAGTTGCAGGGCCGACGGAGATACCCCGGTAAATCTTGCACGACACAAAGAAGGTAGAAAAGAAAAGAAGGAGGAAGATGTCAGCACACACAACAGTGCAACAGAAGTCGAAAATAGGAGACAAGGCGAAACACTTACTTTCAGTAGCAGTGGACATTGTGTGGAGACGCTCCGCCACGGCTTGCTCTCGCTGGGCGTGATCCTTGTTGGCATCAGCTAAAGCTTTTTCAGCTTTCTTCGCCTTACCAAGCGCAGATTTCTGCGACTTCTCAGCGTTTGCCTTGGCAGTGGCTGCAGCATCGTAAGCTTTCTATGAAGCATGGAGCTCCGCCTCCAGCGACGCAATCCGAGCGTTCGCCGTCGCCAGAGCAACTACAGAAGAAGAGGCAAGCGTGTCAGATAAGAGCAAAGTATAAGTACAAGGAAAAAGTTGTGACTAGACGTCAAAAGTGCACCTTCGGACGTTTTCGCAACCCTCAGGTATCCAGCACATTCCGTGCCTAAGGCGACAAATCTCTTCAATAATGCCTAAGAGAAAGGACGTGTAAGAGCACAAGTATATGCAAAGGAAAGACAAGAAAAGGAAAAGCAAGAGGAGTCGCTCACATCGTCGGGAGAACCCGTCGATGCATGGGCCTCAAGAGAAACGTTGGGTTCCTTGGCTTCTTTGAGCGTTTGTTGCTGCGAGTTTCCGGAACCTTCTTGACAGAAGCCCTGGTGACCCTCGGTACGGCAACTGGCTCAGGAGGCTCGGCAGCGGTCATTGGCGACATCAAAGGAGCAGTTGAATCATCTTTTGGCGGCTCTTCGTCATCTCTATAAAGAAGAAAGTACGTTATATGCCATACTACAGAAACAAGACAAGAATAATGCAAATGAAGAACTCAAATAAAATACTTACGACGCCAGGAGGTCGAAGAGATCCATATCTTCTGTCAAGATAGGAGATTTCTCCGCAACTGCTTGTTGCAAAGAGGAACTCGAAGAAGCAAATTGGTCGACTCGTTTCCTTTTCTTGTCCAAGCCAGTATCTTCAGGCCGCACAGGAGGAAGTGATGTCGACGAACTAGTGTCCTCTTCTGATTCTTCGGCATCATCTCCGTCCTGATTATCATCAGCCTCGGGGGCTTCAGATACAGACCTGGCCAGATCAGCCGGAAGGGGCCCTGCCTCTGGAAGAGGGGGGCGCGAGAGGAGAAATTGGTGTCCCTGCACGCGAATGCGTTATTAGAGTAAGTAAGGAAAAAGAAAATATAGTTTGAGAAACACGAAAATCGACAACAAGAAGCCAAGAAGTAAGCAGATATATACCTCAGGAAGAGGGTGTACGGAGTCAAAGAAATCAGCAGTCAAATCAGCAACTGCATGATCCTTGGTGAGCTTGGTGAGACTCCTGACCCGCTTGTCGACATCTTCTTTCGATATCAGATCTTCAGAGACGCGGGTAGGATCTTCCAAGCCGGAATAACTCCAAAATTTGGTAAGACGGTGTTGTAGGGGTTGAACTCGATGTTGAATGAAAAATGCCATGAGTTGAATACCCGACAAAGCGCCTCCTTGACCTCCTTTTAAAGCCTTGACGCGAGACAAAAGAGGAAGAATTTGTTCGACTTCCGCATCTGAGGGGAGCATATCCCACGACGCCAATTTCTTTACCTCCTGGGAAGCATCAAAAGGAGGTAGGCCGTATTCATCTTCAGGAGAGGATTTGCGGTCCTTGATATAGAACCACTTGGTCCTCCACCCTTGGACAGATGCGGCCATAGAAAATTCAAGGTATTGTGCTTCAGGGCGCACAGAAACAACGGCTCCGCCCAGTTCGGGTTTTCTAGCCAACGCAACATTAGGGCGGAGCCAAAAGATTGACCTCCAGAGAAGAAAGTGGGGCTCAATGCCCAAGAATGACTCGCAAAGAGTCAGGAAACACACAATGTGCAGAAGAGAGTTAGGTGTGAGCTGGTGAAGCTGCACACCGTAAACAAAGAGAAGCCCACGAAGGAACTCGTGGGCAGGAAGAGAAAGACCACGGAGGAGGAAAGCGAGGAACATTACCCGATAACCACTCGGGGGCTTCGGGATCCACTCCGTGCTTGGAAACTTGATCGAATCTTGGGCGGAGATGAGGCCGTCCGTCCGGGCTTTCTCCACCTCCTTCTCCGTGATGGCAGAGGTCACCCAGCTGGTCGCAGCGTTCGATTTTCCTTTGGCCATGGCGTTCTTGCTCGCTAGGTGCTTCACGCGCATCTATCAGATCTATGCCTGGGGGCTATGCACGAAAGGAGAAGGAAGCAAGAGCGACAATGGCGGCGGTGGCGGAGAGAAAGAGCCGGTAAACAGTAAGATTCCCCACGGCCCCCCTTATATATCTTCTGGGAGAAGGATCGTGGGCTTAGACGTGGCGCAAAGATAGGAAACGGTAAGCCCACTAACGGTCAAAAGTTAAGAAATTTATAGTACTGCCCATGCAACGGTTCGCAATGGTACAGAGTGACGTACTCATTGATGTCATAAAGAAGATAATATAAGAAAGAGGAAAAGATGGCGCCGACAAGTGCAAAATAGGTGCACAAGACTGTATACGAAGGAGTTTCGATTATAGCCATGGGGGCTACTATTTTCAAGCATGGTGAATACAACTTCTCTCTGAAGTAGTGGATTAGTATTCGACGACAAGATGTTCTTAAAAGTATCTCGAAGTTGAAGTATCTCGAGTTGAAGTATGATGGACTACGCTATATTTTGAGCCTATACTCGAAAAAGTCTTTTTCGACTATAGCCTCGGGGGCTACTCCCATCGGGAGCGCTGAGCGCGCACCCGACGATATTTCTTGGTAAAGCATTAAAGTTGGAGAAGTGCAGGAGTGTTACTCCCATCGGGAGCGAGTTTTATGGTTGAAGAAACCCGAATATTTTCAGTCAAAATTTGACTGTGACATAAGATTCTCGAGTTGCGTTATCGCAACGCAACTCGAATGTCGTGACTTGTCACGAAGGTAAGACCCCGGGATCCGTCCTGTGTGGCCTGGTATACGCACATGGATGCACTCTGCTGGTATGTATCTGTGTCTACGACGCGAAGAAAATCCTGGTGGACGCACTGGGTACCCTGAGAATCACTGGGATTCATTCTTTGTAAGTCCTAAATGCGGCAAAAGAGTGGGTTTGACCGGTATCCCGAATTCAAGTCCAAGGGGATTGAATTTGAAGTAGGTGACAAGTATCTGTTCTGACAGTTAACTGACCTCTTGATCCGTCAGAGTTGTCAGGCTTGTTCATCAAAACCCCTTGCGAAAGAATATCATGAAAATAAGTCGCAAAGACCAAGTCGAAGATTCGAAGATAAGAAGAAATCGAAGAACTGATCAAGTCGAAGATTTAAAGATTAGAGATTCAACCCGAATCTGCAATTCTGGTAGAATCTCAGGGGCTACTGACAAGGGTATAGTTAATAGAGCCCGTTAGTTGAGTACCCCTGAGGCCCGTATAGCTAGGCCCAATTGTAATGATAGTCGAATACGAGTCTTTACCGTATGTCGATATTGTAATCTATATCGGACCCTACCCGATCCTCGAGACCTGGCCACCTATATATAGGGGCCAGGAGGGGACGGTGTAGGCCAGATTGAAAGCAAGCCAGGTTGAACACCCAAGTTTACTTTCGACACACACCTATTTCGACTAACTTTACCTTCGAGTTCATCCAGCGCCCTATCTCCCCGATCCTAAGTCCTTCATCTAGGACATTTGTCGAGTTAACCCCTCGTCAAGAGGTGTTTATAAAAAGTTTGAATGGTGTTGGAAAAGAGAAAAAGCTCTATGCAAAAAAAAGTGGTACAAGAAGGAGCTTGTGTAGACTGCGGCCTAGGCTTTTTCATGTCGTGCTTGATGTCTTTTTTATAGTATGCTTAGTGGTTTTGCTGTAGCATGACTTGTCTCAAATAACTGAGATTGCTTAATGAGCCTTTGAAAAAATCATGCGTTATTTTTATCGTTTGGAAGCATTATTTTGGTTTTCTCCTTGATGCTTTATTTGGGTTGACTTGGCGCATGCTCACACATGTTAGACTCTTACAAAGTCACCAGTAGCCTCTATGATCATTTAGTTTTTGACTTTTGATGTCATCTTATGCTTCTTTTAATATCGCTTTGTTGCTTTGCATGATTATGGCCGTTATTGCTCTCTTAGTTGGTCGCTCCCAGTCTTTTGCTAGCCCTCGTTTTGTACTGAGTATGAGCTCTACTGATGGCGCCTAGTTGGCGAGAGAGATTATTCTTCTTCGTTCCCCGGCAACGGCGCCAGAAAAGAAGCTGCTGCGTGTGGTTAACGTGGGAGCAGATGGTCCTTGTGCGTGGTGAATAACCAGCCCGTTGGGAACCCCAAGAGGAAGGTATGATGAGTATAGCAGCTAGTTTTCCCTCAGTTTAAGAAACCAAGGTTTATCGATCAGGAGAGGAGAGACAAACGACTGAAGGTGATGCAGAACCTGCACACACACAACCAAGTACTTTGTTCCCAACTTGCGATGAGGTTGTCAATCTCACCGGTTTGCTTGAAACAAAGATTATGAGCGTATCGAGTGGAAAACAATATAGTATGCGAGTAAAGTAAACAGTGCGAGTAAAGTAAACAGGTGATAGCAATATGATGTAAATAGGACCGGGGTCCACAGTTCACTAGTGGTGTCTCTCCATAAGATAAATAACACATGCTGGGTAAACAAATTACAGTTGGGCAATTGATAGAATAAAGATAAACGTGATATGTCAAGAAGATCACTATGAGATTTACTCTGGGCATTACAACCAAATACATAGACCGCCATCCAACTGCATCTATGACTAATAATCCACTCCCGGGGATATCAATCCGAACACCCCAAAAGTATTAAGTTGCGAACAACAGATAATTGCATTAAGCAAAGTGTGTAATGTAAACAAAGCATATGCCCTTGAGCATATGAATGTTGTTTTCTCCCTAGTAGCAACAGCACATCTACCACCTTAGAGGTTTCTGTCACTCCCCCAGGTGAAATAGAGGCATGAACCCACTATCGAGCATAAATACCCCCTCTTGGAGTCACTAGCAACTACTCGGCCAAGATAGCTACTAACAACGGAGAGCATGCAAGATCATAAACAACATAGAGATAACAAAAGATATAATTCAGTACAGCAACTTAATCATAAACACCAATATTCATCGGATCCCAACAAACCAAACATGTAGAATTACATAACGGTGATCTCAATCATGTAGGGCAGCTCATGAGATCTAAACATGAAGCACATGGTGGAGGAGACAACCATCTAGCTACTGCTATGGACCCATAGTCCAAGGTAGACTACTCACTCATCGCTCTGGAGGCAAGCATGGCGATGAAGAAGACCTCCGGTGGCGATTCCCCTCTCCGGCAGGGTGCCGGGAAGAGCTTCTGGACCCTCCCGATATTCGGGTCGACGGTGGCGGCGGATCGCGATGTGTTCTGGAAATCTGATCGGGTACTTAGGTTTTTTCCGTCGGGGGGTCTTTATAGGCGAAGGGGCATCGTCAAAGGAGGAGCCAGGCGCCCTCACACAGGGCCCGCGCGGCCAGGGGCCTGGCCGCGCCACCCCTGCGTGTGGGGCCCTGGTGGCCCCCCTCCGACTCTTCTTCAGATCTCTGGAAGCTTCCGGGTAAAATAAGACTTCAGGAACTTGTTTCGTCCAATTCTGAGAATATTTCCTATGTATCACTTCTGAAACACAAAAACAGCAGAAAACAGGGAACTGTCACTGTGGCAACTCGTTAATAGGTTAGTTCCGGAAAATGCATAAAAGTGCCACGAAGTGTAACGAAACAATAGGCAAATGGTGTAAAAACAAGCATGGAGCATCAAAAATTATAGATACGTTGGAGACGTATCAAGCATCCCCAAGCTTAACTCCTGCTCGTCCTCGAGTAGGTAAGTGATAACAAAGAATAATTTTTTAGGTGACATGCACCTACACAATCTTGATCATATATGTAAGCATTGGTGAGCTGGGATCATAAGAACTTAAAACATGGGCATGAAGATATAATCATGATAATAAGAACTTAGCAACCATGTTGTAAACATGCAAATGAACACAAACAAAAGATCATGAAAATGAAACAATGAAAGTCAAACGTGTGTTCAAATCATAAGGAAAAACATACAAATGGTTTTCAGCTTGTCCTTCAAAGAGAGCAAAACATAAATGCATAGGACACCTTCAACTTTAAGAGGGCGACTAGATACAAATAATTTAAGAACAAGTGAAACCTACAATATGAATCAATCAATGAACTTTGGGACAATGCATATCACACTAAGAATGACAACTATGCTCTCTTAATGGTGCATAAAGAAAGAAGGTGGTGACTCAATATAAAAGTAAAAGAAAGGCCCTTCGCAGAGGGAAGGAGTGATTGCAAGTTTTATAACCTTCAAAAATTATGGTACTTACCGGCTTTGAGCTCTCATTGCCCCCATCATAAGCATCTTGAATGGTTAAAGTTAATGCGAGAACAATTATGATGCATATGCTTGACAAATCATAAGTTGAAGACCTCGTGCCCCGTGAATACGAGTACCCAAACCTCATGCTACTTTACTTAGAGTCCCAAGCAAGGCTCTTGTCATTGTAAGTATATGCATATCATTGAGAACCGCCAATGGGGTACCTCCGTGCCCGATGACATGGAACAAGCCCACACCAAAATGACAGGACAAGCAGACAATGAACACCTCGACATCTCTTTTATTTGCCTTTTGTTTAGCTTTTTATTGTGAGATGCGTCGTCAAATGTTCACCATGGGTATGCTGCAAATTTCCACCATGAATTATGCATGGCTTAGATTGGCGGCCCGGCATTTCCCTAACACATATACAAACTCCATGATCCCCACAAGATTCCCAATTCATTTCACACCGTGGGCATCCATAAACAAAAGATCACGATATCAACTCAAATAAGAAGTGCAATGTTGAAAGCTTGCCCCATGACAGCATGGATGGGCTAGAATCCAACTTACAACTTGCAAGCATAACAACTCAACATAAGAGACCACAATGTCAAATTTTTAAGAACAGGAAAAAGTAAAGTGTGTCTTCCGGTTCGTGAGAGCTTTACTGACTGAATTTCGCATAACACTGGTAAGAGTTTAATTTGAAGAGAAAATAAAAGCAAGTCAAATTTACTTGGAATAGCAAATTGCTAGTAGGTATGTATGGTGGACACTTTGGAAAACTTTGGCTTTTAGGAGTTGGATGCACGAGTAGAGCTCATACTCAGTACAAGGCGAGGGCTAGCAAAAGACTGGGAGCGACCAACTAAGAGAGCAATAATGGCCATAATCATGCAAAGCGACAAAGCGACATTAAAAGAAGCATAAGATGGCATCAAAAGTCAAAAACTAAATGATCATGAAGGCTATTGGCCACTTTGTAAGAGCCTAACATGTGTGAGCATGCGCCAAGTCAACCCAAATAAAACATCAAGGAAAAAACCAAAATAATGCTTCCATACAATAAAAACAATGCATGATTTTTTCAAAGGCTCATTAAGCAATCTCAGTTATTTGAGACAAGTCATGCTACAGCAAAACCACTAAGCATACTATCAAAAAGACATCAAGCATGACATGAAAAAGCCTAAGCCGCAGTCTACACAAGCTCCTTCTTGTACCACTATTTTGCACAAAGCTTTTTCTCTTTTCCAACACCATTTGAAATTTTTAAAGACACCTCTTTTGATGAAAACCAATAAATATCAGAGGCAAAAATACACCTTGATGAAAAGATATGACAAGGTCTGAACGCAAATCAAGGCGAAAACAAAAACCAAAAGCAGTAGCATAAAAAGAAGAACACATGAACAACTCCATTTTCACTCTTATAATTTCAACGAGTGTTCTTCGCAAATGAAAAGCAAGGCAACTTCTCCAAAAGAAATTTGTTGGGGTCCAACCATTTATTGCAGCAAACAAACAAACTAAACTAACTAAGAAAACTAAAACAACTGACGCTCCAAGAAAAACACATAGTGCATGAAGCAATAAAAATATAGTGTTTTGAAAGGTGACCTGATTTTTGCCGATGAAGAGGGGGTGCCTCGGGGGCATCCCCAAGCTTTTACGCTTGTACTTCTTGGATATTTCTTGGGGTGATGCATGGGCATCCCCAAGCTTGAGCTTTTGTCCATTCTTCAACTCATCTCATCATTCTCCAATCCCTACACTTGAAAACTTCCTTCATACAAAACTAAACACAATTCTATTAGCAACATTAGTGCAAGCATAACATATAATCAATCCTCTATTTGCTTCAGGTTTCAACTCAAAACTACCACATATATAGTAGATACTACTGTAGCAACCTCTCAAAAGTTCCGTGATCAAAAGAACTCAAAAGAAAGCGATAAAGTGGCAAACACAAATTTTGGCAGAAATCTGTCAAAACTGAACAGCTGACAAAGGTCGAATTTTTGAGAGGTTTTATGTTGCTCAAATCAAAAAGTGTTCAACTAACAAAAGTTTGGATATAACCTGGGGCATACGCACAAGAAATTTCAGGTCCAAAAGATATACAGAGAATTTATACGAATTTTTACGGTGCAGCACCGAAAACAGTTTCAGGACAGCAACATCCCCAAATCTTTACCTCACTCAAATTAGAGGCTTCTCTTGGCACAAAAACGAAATAAACAAGATAAGGAGCGGTCATTACAGTAGTAATGACTTCCAAGACTCAAATAAAATAAAAAGTACTGAAAAGGAAACATTGGGTTATCTCCCAAGAGTGCTTTTCTTTAACGCCTTCGAGCTAGGCGCAGAAAATTGCGAATCAAGTAATAATGAAAGGGGGATCAGGATCCACAATAGGGATAAAGGAATGAATACTATCCAATTGAGGTTTTGCATATCCCTTGAAGTCATGCTTTGGTACACTATTTTCATCAAAAAGATTTTCAGGACAAATCCAACTAGTATTAGCTACCAAGGCATTATGAATTCCTACAAGCTTACAAAGTATTGGCAATTTAGATTCTTCATTGGGTGTACCAACAATTTCAACAGGCGAGCCAAGCTTATTAAACTTCTTAAAAACTTTCCTAGCCTCAATTGCAACATCTCTAAATTCTATGCGCAAGGTTTCTAAGATAAAAGCTTTCTTTTCGTGATCCTCAATTTCATGAAGCTTAAGGAACATGTATTGCATAAAAGGATTAAGACTAGCAAACCTAGCTTCTAACATGTGAACTAAATGAGCAGAAGCAACTTCATAACTAGGGGCTAGCTCAACCAAAGACTTTTCCTCAACTTCCTTATGCATACTAATGTGATTAAAGAACTCCTCAATGTTACTTTTGCCCATAATCGAACCACTACCTACTGAGAGGTCCTCCAGAACGTACTTAGGGATCAACATGATAAACTAAAGTAAAGAAATAACAACTACCAAGGATTCTAATTTTTTTGGGTTTTTGATAAAAAGCAATGCAGGCAAAATAAATAAAGTAAAGCAAAACAATAACAAAGTAAAGGATGTGTGTGCGAAAAACTCCCCTCGCAGAAGTCTTCTCTTCCTCCCCGGCAACGGCGCCAGAAAAGAAGCTGATGGCACCTAGTTGGCGAGGGAGATTATTCTTCTTCGTTCCCCGGCAACGGCGCCAGAAAATAAGCTGCTGCGTGTGGTTAACGTGGGAGCAGACGGTCCTTGTGCGTGGTGAATAACCAGCCCGTTGGGAACCCCAAGAGGAAGGTATGATGAGTATAGCAGCTAGTTTTCCCTCAGTTAAAGAAACCAAGGTTTATCGATCAGGAGAGGAGAGACAAACGACTGAAGGTGATGCGGAACCTACACACACACAACCAAGTACTTTGTTTCCAACTTGCGATGAGGTTGTCAATCTCACCGGGTTGCTTGAAACAAAGATTATGAGCGTATCGAGTGGAAAACAATATAGTATGCGAGTAAAGTAAACAGTGCGAGTAAAGTAAACAAGTGATAGCAATATGATGTAAATAGGACCGGAGTCCATAGTTCACTAGTGGTGTCTCTCCATAAGATAAATAACACATGCTGGGTAAACAAATTACAGTTGGGCAATTGATAGAATAAAGATAAACGTGATATGTCAAGAAGATCTCTATGAGATTTACTCTGGGCATTACAACAAAATACATAGACCGCCATCCAACTGCATCTATGACTAATAATCCACTCCCGGGGATATCAATCCGAACACCCCAAAAGTATTAAGTTGCGAACAACAGATAATTGCATTAAGGAAAGTGTGTAATGTAAACAAAGCATATGCCCTTGAGCATATGAATGTTGTTTTCTCCCTAGTAGCAACAGCACATCTACCACCTTAGAGGTTTCTGTCACTCCCCCAGGTGAAATAGAGGCATGAACCCACTATCGAGCATAAATACCCCCTGTTGGAGTCACTAGCAACTACTCGGCCAAGATAGCTACTAACAATGGAGAGCATGCAAGATCATAAACAACATAGAGATAACAAAAGATATAATTCAGTACACACATTTGACTTTCATTGTTTCATTTTCATGATTTTTTGTTTGTGTTCATTTTCATGTTATAACATGGTTGCTAAGTTTCTTCTCTCAAGATTATGTCTTTCATGCCCATGTTTTAAGTTCTTTTGATCCCAGCGCACAACGCTTACATATATGATCAAGACTGTGTAGGTGCATGTCACCTCAAAAATTATTTCTTTTGTTATCACTTACCTACTCGAGGACGAGCAGGAGTTAAGCTTGGGGATGCTGATACGTCTCAAACGTATCCATAATTTTTGATGCTCCATGCTTGTTTTTACACCATTTGCTTAGTGTTTCGTTACACTTCGTGACACTTGTATGCATTTTCTGGAACTAACCTATTAATAAGTCGCCACAGTGCCGGTTCCCTATTTTCTGCTATTTTTGTGTTTCAGAAAAGTTACACCGGAAATATTCTCGGAATTGGACGAAACCAAAGCCAGTCGCCCAGAATTTTACCGAAGCTTCCAGAGAACCGAAGAGGAGACGGAGTGGGGCCATGAGGGCCCCACACAACAGGGCAGCGCAGCCAGGGGCCTGGCCGCGCCCCCTATGTGTGAAGTCACCTCGGTCCACTCCTGACGATGCCCCTTTGCCTATAAAGACCCCCCGACGGGAAAAACCTAAAAAACCCGACCACTTTTCTAGAACACATCGCGACCCGCCGCCGCCGTCGACCTGAAGATCGAGAGGGTCCAGAAGTTCTTCCTGGCACCCTGCCGGAGACGGGAATCGCCACCGGAGGTCTTCTTCATCGCCATGCTTGCCTCCGGAGCGATGAGTGAGTAGTCTACCTTGGACTATGGGTCCATAGCAGTAGCTAGATGGTTGTCTTCTCCACCATGTGCTTCATGTTTAGATCTCATGAGCTGCCTTACATGATTGAGATCACCGTTATGTAATTCTACATGTTGTGTTTGTTGGGATCCGATGAATATTAGTGTTATGCTTGAGTTGATGTACTGAATATTATCTTTTGTTATCTCTATGTTGTTTATGATCTTACATGCTCTCCGTTGTTAGTAGCTATCTTGGCCGAGTAGTTGCTAGTGACTCCAAGAGGGGGTATTTATGCTCGATAGTGGGTTCATGCCTCTATTTAATCTAGGGGAGTGACAGAAACCTCTAAGGTTGTAGATGTGTTGTTGCTACTAGGGGAAAACAACATTCATATGCTTGAGGGCATATGCTTTGTTTACATTACACACTTTGCTTAATGTAATTATCTGTTGTTCGCAACATAATACTTGTGGAGTTCTCGGATTGATTCGCCACAAGTGGATTATTAGTCATAGATGCAGTTGGATGGCGGTCTATGTATCTTGTTGTAATGCCCAGAGTAAATCTCATAGTGATCCTCTCATCATATGCACGTTGTCTTTATTCTATCAATTGCCCAACTGTAATTTGTTTACCCAGTGACGAGGGGTTAACTCGACAAATGTCCTAGATGAAGGACTTAGGATCGGGGAGATAGGATGTCGGATGAACTCGAAGGTAGAGTTAGTCGAAATAGGTGTGTGTCGAAAGTAAACTTGGGTGTTCAACCTGGCTTGCTTTCAATCTGCCCTACACCGTCCCCTCCTGGCCCCTATATATAGATGGCCAGGTCTCGAGGATCGGGTAGGGTCCGATACATATTACAATATCGACATACGGTAAGAACTCGTATTCGACTATCATTACAATTGGGCCTAGCTTAACGGGCCGTAGGGGTACTCAACTAACGGGCTCTATTAACTATACCCTTGTCAGTAGCCCCTGAGATTCTGCCAGAATTGTAGATTCGGGTTGAATCTCTAATCTTCAAATCTTCGACTTGATCAATTCTTCGACTTTATCTTCAAATCTTCGACTTGGTCTTTCGACTTATGATAATTTGTTCGCAAGGGGTCTTGATGAGCAAGCCTGACAACTCTGACGGATCAAGAGGTCAGTTAACTGCCAGAACAGATACTTGTCACCTACTTCAAATTCAATCCCCTTGGACTTGAATTCGGGATACCGGTCAAACCCACTCTTTTGCCGCATTTAGGACTTACAAAGAATGAATCCCAGTGGTTCTCAGGGTACCCAGTGCGTCCACCAGGATTTTCTTCGCGTCGTAGACACGGATACATACCAGCAGAGCGCATCCATGTGCATATACCAGGCCACACAGGACGGATCCCGGGGTCTTACCTTCGTGACAAGTCATGGCATTTGAGTTGCGTTGCGATAACGCAACTCGAGAATCTCATGTCGCAGTCAAATTTTGACTGAAAATATTTGGGTTTCTTCAACCATAAAACTCGCTCCCGATGGGAGTAACACTCCTGCACTTCTCCAATTATAATGCTTTGCCAAGAAATATCGTCGGGTGCGCGCTCAGCGCTCCCGATGGGAGTAGCCCCCGAGGCTATAGTCGAAAAAGGCTTTTTTCGAGTATAGGCTCAAAAATGTAGTGTAATCCATCATACTTCAACTCGAGATACTTTAACTTCCAGATACGTCATCTTCGAGATACTTCAATTTCGAGATACCTTAAGGACATCTTATCATCGAATACTAATCCAGCACTTCAGAGAGAAGTTTTGTATTTACCATTCTTGAAAATAGTAGCCCCCATGGCTATAATCGAAACTCCTTCGTATACAGTCTTGTGCACCTATTTTGCATTTGTCGATGCCATCTTTTCCTTTTTCTTATATTATCTTCTTTATGATATCAATGAATACGTCATTCTGTACCATTGCAAACCGTTGCATGGGAAATACTGTAAATTTCTCATTTTTTGACCGTTAGTGGGCTTACCGTTTCCTATCTTTGCGCCACGTCTCAGCCCACGTTCCTTCTCCCAGAAGATATATAAAGGGGATCGTGGGGAGTCTTACTGTTTACCAGCTCTTTCTCTCTGCCGCATCCATTGCTGATCTCCTCTGTCTCCTCCTCTCGTGCATAGCCCCCGAGCGCACTTCATACTGGATGCGCGTGAAACACCTGGCCACCAAGAACACCATGGCCAAGACTTCTGCCACCAACTGGGTGCGCTCCGCCATCACAAAGAAAGAGGTGGAGAAGGCCAGGGCGGACGGCCTCATCGCCGCCGAAGATTCCATCAAATTTCCTAGCACTGAGCGGATCCCGAAGCCCCCGAGCGGTTATCGGGTAATGTTTCTTGCTTTCCTCCTCCGCGGTTTCTCTCTTCCTGCGCACGAGTTTCTCCGTGGGCTTCTATTTGTCTACGGTGTGCAGCTCCATCCGCTCACACCGAATTCCCTTCTGCACATTGCCTGTTTCGTGACCCTCTGCGAGTCATTCTTGGGCATTGAGCCCCACTTCCTTCTTTGGAGGTCAATCTTTTGGCTCCGCCCCAACGTTGCTTTGGCTAGGAAACCCGAACTGGGTGGAGCCGTCGTTTCTATGCGCCCTGAGGCGCAATACCTTGAATTTTCCATGGCCGCATCTGTCCATGGGTGGAGGACAAAGTGGTTCTATATCAAGGACCGCAAATCCTCTCCTGAAGATGAATATGGCCTTCCTCCCTTTGACGCTTCCCAAGAGATAAAGAAATTGGCATCGTGGGATGCGCTCCCCTCAGATGCAGAACTAGAAGAAATTCTTCCTCTTCTTTCCCGCATCAAGGCTTTGAAAGGAGGTCAAGGAGGTGCTCTGTCGGGTATGCAACTCATGGCGTTTTTTATTCAATGTCGAGTTCAACCCCTACAACACCGCCTTACCAAACTTTGGAACTACTCCGGCTTGGAAGATCCTACCCGCATATCTGAAGATTTGCTATCGAAAGAAGATGTCGACAAGCGAGTCAGGAATCTCACCAAGCTTACCAAAGAACATGCAGTTGCGGATTTAACCGCTGATTTTTTCGACTCTGTGCACCCTCTGCCTGAGGTATGTATCTTCGCGTTCACTTGTTGTCAAACTTTGCTTGGTTCGACTTGTGTTATTCTGTGCCTTTGCACCCTGCTGACTTATTTATATGCAGGGTCACCAATTCCTTGTCTCTCGTCCTCCTCTTCCATAGGCAGGGCCCCTACCGGCTGATCTAGCCTCTCCTGCATCTGAAGCCCCCGAGGCTGACGAAAGTCAGGACGGAGATGATGTCGAAGAATCAGAAGAGGAAACTAGCTCGTCGACATCGCCTCCTCCTGCACTTGCTGAAGATGTTGATGTCGACAAGAAAAGGAAGCGTGTCGACGAAATTGCTTCATCAAGTTCTGCAGCGGCTGGTAAAGCCCCCGTTCTTGCAGAAGATATGGAGTACTTCGACATGCTTGCATCGTAAGTATTTTATTCGAGTTCTTCAATTTCATTGTTCTTGCCTTATTTCCATAATTTATATTCTTCATGCAGTGATGATGAAGAGCCACCGGCATATGCGACAGCTGCTCCCCCAACTTCTCCTGCGGCCACTGATGAGCCCATTGAGCCAGATGTTGCGCCGAGGGCTACCAGGTCTTCTGTGAAGAAGGTTCCTCAAGCCCGATACCCCAAACGCTCAAAGAAGGCCAAAGAACCCGAAGTTTCTCTAGAAGCCCATGCATCTACGGTTTCTTCTGACGATGTGAGCAATTCTTTTTTACTTGCTTTCCTTTCATGCACTTCTGCTCTTACACACTCCTTTTCTCAGGCATTATTGAAGAGATTCATCGCCCTGGGCACTGAATGTGCTGAGTACCTAAAGGTTGCGAAAGCTTCCGAAGGTATGTTCGACATCCATTCATGGTTTTTCCTCCTTGCATATCTTGTGCTATTTTTCTGACTTCCTTTCTTCTTCCATTTTAGCTGCTCTAGCCACAGCCAATGCCCGGATTGCGTCACTGGAAGCGGAGCTCCGTGCTTCTCAGAAAGCTTACGATGCTGCGGCTACTGCCAAAGCAAATGCTGAGAAGTCACAGAAATCTGCGCTTGGTAAGGCGAAGAAAGCTGAAAAAGCTTTAGCTGATGCCAACAAGGATCATGCCCAGCGAGAGCAAGCCGTGGCAGAGCGTCTCCACACAATATCCACTGCTGCTGAAAGTAAGTGTTTCGCCTTGTCTCCTATTTTTGACTTCTGTTGCACTGCTGCTTGTGCTGACATCCTCCTCCTTCTTTTCTTTTCTACCTCCTTTGTGTCGTGTAGGTTTTACTGGGGTATCTCCATCGGCCCTGCAACTGGACGGTGACCCTCTGATGACTGCGGTTAACTTACTCGAGGAAAACTGGATATCTATCCAGGAAACTTTCGAGTTAGTTAGCCGCGTTCTTTCACGACTCTTTGTCGGGTTATGGCCAAACAAAAGGTCAGCGGTCCCGAAGGACAACTTGAGCGATCTTGCCAAGACCTTCGATACAACTGAAGACCCCACTCTTCAGCTAAAAGGACTTTCAATTAAGCGTGGCGCCGAGGGTGCTATTGCACTTTCTCTTGCGCACGGTACGAGTTTCGACTGGGAGAGGGTTAGCTCCCCTCATGGCCACACCCGTGATGAGATGAAGGCTTTTTTCGAGAAGGGGAAGAAGTTGGCACCTGCGTTGTTGACAACTATTTCTCCTTCGGCAGCTTCTGCGGTGCCTGCCGCACCATCTCCAGCAACGGAAAATCCAGTGCCACCGTCGACTTCCGGCGAGGAAGTTGCCGTGCCCTCTTCTGCCACGGAACACAATGCTGAGGTGGCGTAGACTCGGCTTTCTTTGTAGCTTTTAGTTTTCTCCTTTTGGATGCAAAAACTTTAGTTGGGTGCAACCCGAGAACCTTAGTCATAGGGTGTTGCACTTATGTAAATATATTTCTGGCGTATGAAGTATTATGCTGTCTCTCTGAAATGTTTCTCCTTTCTTTCCCCTTTGGCTTGCAGTCGATGCACGCCAATGATCCTTTGACTTACGGTCCTGCTCCTTCTTCTACCCGTGCGTTCGGTTCTCAGATTTCGTCGACTCCTAGTCGATGCAATCAGTGCGCAGAATATTCGTCAAGGATTTCTGACCTTGAGGTTCGCTTGACTTCAGCCAAACGCCAAGCTCAGATGGCGTTTGATAAGGCTAGCAAAACTTCTGCCCTCACAAAGCAGGTATCGATTCTTAGTGATGAAGTGTCCAGCTTGACGGCAAAGATTTTGCATCACGAAGAATGCAACTCTTTCATTCTTGGTATCGTCGAATCCGCCTGTGAAATGTTGCGATGTGAGCTTCCTCTCGACTTATTTTCTTCTCTTTGTACTATTACTCTTGTAATATCCTTTGCCCTTATAGGCACTTGCTTGGACTTCGCTACTGAAGATCGTCGGGTTACCGAACGAAGCGCAGCTCTGGAGAAGATGTCCGCAGGTGTTGAAAATTTATGGTCTGATCCTCGACGCCGAAGCGCTATTGTATTGCTTCAGGACCGTGCCCAGCATATTGGCGAGGCAGTGGATGGTTGTAGGAGAGCTCTCGTAACTATGCACTCGGTGATGCTTCCTCGCAATCCTCTGCCTGCTACTTTTCCATTGCTCCTTGACGTTTTTAGATCCAGCCAGCGAATCCATCGGTTGATAGAACTAAACCTAGTAGCAGGTGCCAACTTTGCTCTTGGGTGGATACGCGAGTGGCAGCCAAGACTCAATTATAGTTCTATGTCGCTGAGCTATCCTCCTGGTGGGGCAAGCCTTCGAGTACACTTAGAGAGTACCTTGCAGCCTGCCCGATGAATTATAGCCAGGTTGTTGCAAGAAGACTCCGCGTTTTTCCGCGAGTTTCACTACTTAGACCCTTTAGGTGTAGATGATTTTGACAACCCGATGTTGTAATATACTTTTGTGTGTGTGTAACGCGAGAGTATTTTATTTCGTGACTTTATGACGAAAATTTGTTCTCAGAGCGTTATTGTATGACTCGTGCGTTTGCCGCATTTTTTCTTTGAAAGACTCGTAAACTCGAATATGAGGAACGTTTTGTCTTCATTATATTTGCGATGTAAGATACATGAGGTGACCCAAGAGATCCGGCCTATGGCCCGTGTTCTGGATCTAGAGGGCATTGCCCCTGGTATAACTCGTGGCTTTTACAGCCTTATTCTTCTACTCTATTGTGCTTTTGATGCTTATGCTGTCGTAGCTTTCTCCTCTTCTCCTGTATTTTTGTCCTCTTCTGATGCTCCTATTCGTGGTTTCTTCATCTCTGACTCCGCAGCGTGTCCTTCGAGTGGTTTGACGCCTTCTGTTGTCGTGCTTTTTGCCTTCTCTGCGTAGTTGGCTATCATGCCGAAGTTTTGCGCCATTTTGTGGAACTCCCTGTCGCAGAGATCTGAAACTTCAAAACTTCCTTTCACTGTAATTATTCCTCTTGGTCCTGGCATCTTAAGTACCAGATATGTATAGTGAGGTACTGCCATGAATCGCGAAAACGCGGGTCATCCGAGGATCGCGTGATATTGAGATGGCCAGTCCATGACTTCAAAATCTAGCTTTTCTCTTCTGTAGTTTTGTCGGTTGCCGAAGCAAACGTTGAGTGCTATTCGACCCAATGGGTAATTGGCACTTCCTGGCACGATTCCATGGAAGGAACAATCTGTTGGCTTCAGGAACTCTAGTGATATGTGCATTGCTCGGAGTGTTTTCGCGTATATCAGGTTAATTCCACTCCCTGCGTCCATGAATATTCTGTCGACGTCATACGCGCCGATTTGAGCTTTGAGTACCAAAGGCGCGTTTCCCGGCCGAGGTACTGTTATAGGGTGATCTTCTCTGTTGAACTCTATTGGTTGTTCTGACCAGTGCAGATACTCCGTTGTAGCTGGAGGTGATATGACTGCTAGGTTGACTTGTCGAGTTATGCTCTTCTCTTCTTTGTTCGACTTGGGTACAGGTTGTATCATTGCTGCGATGTGTCCTTTTGATGGAACATACCCTTCGTCGTCGTCGTGTCCCTGATTTTGCTGGTCTTGTCCTTGAGGAGCTCCATTATTTCCTTGCTGCTTCACCGGAGAGTTGTTGCTTCCTTCGAATCCTTGTCGCCTTGCTTCGATTTGCTTATTTACTGCCGCCTCTTGAAGTTTTAAGAATGTTGTGCAATCTTTCATTGCATGCCTTGATACTCGCTTCCCATCGACGAACGCTGAGTGTATATGACATGGTCCGTTGAGCATGTCTTCTGGAGAGGGGTTGTATTCTCTGGATTCTCTTACAGGGAATTTTTTATAGTCCTCTTTTCCGTAACTTCGATATCCTGAACTTCTTCGATCACTTCCTTGATAGCTGTTGTCTTTGTATCCTACGGCGACTTGGCTATGAGGGCCATAGTTATCGAAATTTCTGGACCGTCTTCTTTGACTTCCATATCTATTTCTTCTATCGTCTTCTGGAGATCGCGTCCTTTTGTTGTTGCACGCATCTTCTCCATCTGCGAATCTGTTTGCTGTGTCCATGAGGTCTAACACTGTTTTCGGCTTGATTCTGCCCATCTCCTCGACTAGGTCTCTTCGTCTTAATCCAATGATGAACGCATCTATTGCTCTTTCGTCTGAAACTTCGACTGCTGAATTTTTGATAAGGCTCCATCTTTGGATGTATGCCCATAGTGTTTCGTCGCGTTGTTGCACACATGCTTTGACTTCTTCTATTGATTCTGGTCGTTTGTATGTCGACCTGAAGTTGCTTGTAAATTGCTTTGTGAGGTCTTCCCAGCTTCCAATAGATTCTTTCTCTAGTTTGCTCAACCATGACCTTGCTGCGCCGGTGAGGTGTGGTTGCAAACTTTGCATTGCTGTTTCTTTGGTTCCTCCTAATATTTGAACTGCTTGTAAGTAATCTGCGAGCCATGATTGTGGTTCCTGTGATCCATCGTATTTTTGCTGATCATGAGGTAGCTTGAATCCCTTGGGAACTGGAGTGGTGCGAACCCTGCGGGTAAAGCATGATGCCCCCATCTCTTTTTCGTCATCTTCATAGTCGCGTTTTTCATTTGGAGACCGTGATCTTCGAGTTCCACCGTGCTGCTTTGGTGATGGCGATCGAGATCGGTGCTTGCTGCTTCTGCGCCGAGGACTATTGTGACGCTGAGGTGACCTTGCTTTGTGCACTTCCTTGTGGTGATATACTTCTTCTCCTTTTGCTGATAGCTTGTGGCCCACCATGTTGAGTCCGTTCAGTGCTGCTCTATGCATATGTTCTCTAGGATCTCCTGGACTTGGTCGAGTTGTAAGTAGATATGCTTGTGCTGCCACTAGTGCTGCTTCAGGAGTTTTCGGTAGGATGTTTCCCTGCTCGTCGACCGATAGGAAGGACGAGTCGAGGTTTTTAGAAATACTTTGCCTGTCGGAGTACTCGAGGTTATCGTACCTTGAACCATGTCAACGATTTTTCCTTGCGTTGCTGTGTGATGCGTCGCTTCGTGCTTTTCGAGCAGCTTCGCTAGCTGCAATGGCTGAATCTTTTCTTTTTTGTATCTCTATTTTCTCCTTTGCTAATTGCTTGGCCTGCTGCCTTAGGGCGTAGTGATACCCCAAAAGCATGTCTTTGCTAGAATTTGGTGGTATTGGCGTGCCGTGTTCTACGGCTTCTCTTATTATCCTCTATTCGTCGACTGATAGTCGAATTTTTTCCCTAGTTCCGAGGGACTCTGGTGTTTGCCCTTCTGCTAGGTGATTTGCTCCTCTGTCGATATTTGCTGGGTTTAATACTGGATTGTCGTTTTCGTCGAATTCTTTTGAGTTATCTCCTATAATGGCGAACACCTGGCACTGTTTGCCGGTGTTACCCTTGAAGCTTGAGAAGATCGAGTTACTATCCTCAGAAAGCTCTAATCCTGTCTTCCATGTATCTGTTGACTTGTCTGCAATATCGTCGATGCAGATCGTGAGATCTTCGAGTTGGACTTCCACGTCAAAATTTTCCTTTTCTTCGTTGTCCGCTGCGATCTTCTCTTTTTGTACTTCCTCTGGGCTGACCGGCGAGTTTACCTCGCTGGAAGAGCCTTCAGAATATTCCATCATTGCTGTTGTTTTGGGCTCACTTGCCGACGGATCTTGTTTCGTCGGATCTGAAAGGCGAGATGAACCTGACGGTCCGATGAGGATGTTTAAGCTTCCGATTCTCAACTCCATCTCTTGATTTTCGTCGATTTATGTACTGCTGTTGGCTAAAAGCAAAAAAAGCCGTCGAATTCATGATTCCAACGCCCAAGATCCCCACGGTCGGCGCCAATTGACGAGGGGTTAACTCGACAAATGTCCTAGATGAAGGACTTAGGATCGGGGAGATAGGGCGTCGGATGAACTCGAAGGTAGAGTTAGTCGAAATAGGTGTGTGTCGAAAGTAAACTTGGGTGTTCAACCTGGCTTGCTTTCAATCTGCCCTACACCGTCCCCTCCTGGCCCCTATATATAGATGGCCAGGTCTCGAGGATTGGGTAGGGTCCGATACATATTACAATATCGACATACGGTAAGAACTCGTATTCGACTATCATTACAATTGGGCCTAGCTTAACGGGCCGCAGGGGTACTCAACTAACGGGCTCTATTAACTATACCCTTGTCACCCAGCATGTATTATTTTATCTTATGGAGAGACACCACTAGTGAACTGTGGACCCCGGTCCTATTTCCGTCATATTGCTATGACCTGTTTACTTTACTCGCATTGTTTACTTTATTCGCATATTATCACTATTTTCCACTCGATACGCTCATTCCTTTGTTTATAGCAAACCGGTGAGATTGACAACCTCATCGTAAGTTGGGAACAAAGTATTTGGTTGTGTTGTGTGCAGGTTCCACGTTGCTACTAGTTGAAGACGCGCTAACTCGTTTGATCGTAAACGGTGCCCTTGTTGGAGTGTCACTAGACTAGCAAGCATCACCTTCAGTCGTATTGGCTCCTTCCTCTCCTGATCGACATACCTTGGTTTCTTGACTGAGGGAAAACCTTGCTGCTATATTTATCATACCTTCCTCTTGGGGTTCCCAACTGGACGGTGAAAAGCTATCAACACCGTACCGCATCATGCACCTATACATCTGACAAGTGTATTGGGTGTGTTGGGGACACAAGAGACTTCTTGTATCATAATTGCAGGGTTGCTTGAGAGGGATAGCTTTGACCTCCTCCTCCTTGAGTTCGATAAACCTTGGGTGGTCCACTTAAGGGAAACTTGTTGCTGTTCTACAAACCTCTGCACGTGGAGGCCCAACACTGTCTATAAGGATAGAAGCGTGCGTAGACATCATGGACGCGCCCTCCTCCACCCCTCCGACCCCTCCCTACTCTATCCCACCTATCGCCGACACCACCGTCATCATCGGGGCGATGCCAAATGCGCCAAACCCTAGAGGTGGCACCGACATCGGGAACACCTCCGCCGCCGCTGATCCCTCTTCATCCCACCGTGCCCGACGCTGCACACAAGCGCCGCCGCTGCACAGGTCGACGGCAAGGCGCGACCACCGGCCAAGAGTAAGGTATCCGTGCCCAAACGCCCATCGCTCGCGGCGGGTGCCAATCATCCGGCGCTGAAGAAGGGGAAGGTGCTGGCTACTCGGCGTGTGGAACAACCTCCACCGCCGGCGCCATCCGCCGACCCTTCGTGCACGCACATGGTGTTCGATGAAATGCCGAAGAGGTAAAAAATTCTTTTTATTGAGTTCTTTAGTTTAGATGCATACAAAAGGTGAAATTGACATGAATTTCATTGCAATGTAGTGTCGATGACGCGTGTTTCATGGACACAATGAATGTTGGATCTTTGTTCTCTCATGCACACGTGAATGAAGAAATTGTTCAAGAGGAGGAATATGATGTTGATGAGGAAGAAGAGGGGTTGATTGGATCACGCCATACCGGTCGGTCGGCGAACTACACCATAGCGAAGGACAAGTTTCTTTGCAAGACATGGTTGACAATTGGAATGGATCCAACTACTGGTTTTGATCAAACTAGAGAGACCTATTGGATGAGGATAAAGGAGTACTTCGACGCCAACAATACAAGCGGGAATGAGCGCACCATGCGTTCTCTTCGGTCTCGTTGGTCGGGCATCAACACTAATTCTCAAAAGTGGGCGGGAGTGCAATCTAGTGTTGATGTGATTAACCCAAGTGACACAAATGATCAAGATAGGGTAAGTAATTCTACTAGTTTTTTTTATCATCTCTACACATGCTTGTTGTTCTATATGACTCATTCTATTTGTGTTTTGCTCATCTGTTCTCTTTTATTTGCTTTGTAGAACACCATGGCTCAAGGCATGTATAGAGATGAGGGAAAAAAGAACAAGAAAGGCAACAAAATTCTTGGCAAGCCATTCATGTTGCATCATTGTTATCAAGTGCTAGGGAATGAGGAAAAGTGGAAGACCCACCAATGCAACCGGTGAGGCAACAATCATCGATGATGATGACTCAAGTGAGGAAGGCAAGAAGAGAAGCTCCACTCCTCACTCGGTTACCAATGCAAGGAGGAACATTCTTGGAAGAAAGGCCGCCAAAGACATGAAGGGGAAGAAGGCCAAAGATGATGACATAGCGATTGCTATGGATAGGATTGCCAACACAAGGTTACAAGCAAATGAAGATAGGAAGGTGGCAAGAAACTTGGAGCAAGAGGTTGAGGCTCGGAGGGCGGCTTTGTAGGAAAGGCTTGCCGCCAATGAGGAGAGGAGGTTGGCATTGGAGGAGAAGAAGCTCGCCAATGAGGAGCACCAACGCCTAGTGTAGGAAGAGAGGAAGCTCTTCTTCATGGACACTTCCAAATGGATCAAAGGCAAAAGGAGTACATCAACCTTGCTCACGATGAAGTGTTGGCCAAAAAAAGAATGTTGGCAACCAACATGAATGCACCGACGACTGGCTTTGGAGGCTATGGAGGCTATGTAGGCATCCCCAGCGGGTGTCTTTGGCACCGAAAATGGTGGCGTGGGAGCGCCGGTGGGCAGGTTTGGAGGAGGCATGGCCGGCATGGGAGGCATTGTCAACATGGGAGTCATTGCCGGAATGGGATTGGGAAGCATGGCTGGTGTGGGAGGCATGGGATTGGGTGGCTTTGGAGGAGTCTTCGGAGGGACAAGTGCACCGATGGCCGGCATGGGAGCACCAGCGGGTGGTGTCTATGGAGCCATGGGAGCACCACCGGGGGGATTCATGGTCTCTATGGAATCTTCTCTTCCTCCTTCAACTCATGGTGACGATGAAGAAGAGGCAAAAGATGAACATGACTTCGAGAATGTCGATGTGTGATGATTTTATCTTGCATTTGTGATATGCAAAATCTGTGTTGCACTTTGTGTCGATTTGAACTATGATATTTGTGTGTGTTTGTTGAACTATGTCCTAAAATTTAACTATGGTAAATCATTTGGTTGATGATTTATTTGATTATTTGATCTTGTTAAATGTTTAGAAGTGGGTGAATGTTGTTTGTGCCGGCGCTGCGCACTGTAATTTGGAGCGCCCGATGGAGGAGCATTGTTTCCCCCAGCGCTCGTGCTGCAAATTGGCGCCTTTGATGGAGGAAAACCTTGCGCCATGCGCGGTATAGCTTTACAGCGCGGGCGCAGCGACGTTTACAACGCGGAAATATGGCGCGGCTGTTGGAGATGCTCTAAGGCTCAGCTAGCCCAACTTTGAATTAACAAAGCCATAACCGGCTAGGAGTATTACAACCGAACTGCTGGGATACCAGCTTACAATGAAAGCACAAATAGAAAAGAACAACACCCCACAAAATATAGAGAAGCACTACAATAAGCAAAAAAAATAGAAAGGCAATCCAGGTCTTGATGTATTTCCCCTCCTTTGACAGTAGAGCATAGGGCATCGCCGGCTGGGCCTCTACAGCGTTAGGCCGGCGTCGCGGCATCTCGTCACCCAACCCGGGTGGGCCAGCATTCCACCGCCTCGACCGGCCCATCCCGGCCTCCACTCCCGTGCCTCGGACTCCTCAGCCCGACTCCATCTAGCAGGTCGGGTCCGCCAGGCTGGCATCAGGCAGGCCAGCACCTCTAGGCTGGCGTCTAGTAGGCTGATATGTCCAAAACGCATCTACTTTCCTGAACACTTTTGCTATTGTTTCTCCTCTAATTTGTGTGTTTTGAATACAACTAACACAGACTAATGCTATTTTCAGCAGAATTGCTCTGGTGTCTCGTTTTTGTGCAGAAATCCGACTTTTAGGAAAAATCCCAGAAAATATTACAAAAATTCTATTTTACGAGAAGACCCACGGAGCCAGAAGAGGAGACGAAGAGAGGCAAGGAGCTGGGCTCACCGCCTCGGCCATCACCTCGACCCCTCCTTCCGCCTACATATACCCTCTGACCTGAAAGGAGCGGGGGTTCGGCGTTTTTCCCAGATAGACTTCCGCTGCGTCGCCACCATCAGAAACCGCGATTCGGAACCAGAAACTCCGTTCTGGCACCCTGTCGAGACGGGGATTTGGAGGAGATCTTCATCACCATCATCACCGACATCTCTCCATCAACCATCCATGACTCCCCTATCCATGTGTGAGTAATTCCCGCTATAGGCGAAGGGGATGGTAGGGATTGGATGAGATCATTCATGTAATTTGCTATAATATTGTTAGGGCATAGTGTCTAGTATCTACTGTTAGTGCTTATGACATTGTTGCAACTTGTTGTGCTTACTGCTTGTCACTTTGGGCCCGAGTGCCATGATCTCAGATCTGAACTTGTTATTGTTTTATGATGATACTTGTTATTTATGATCTTACCTGCAAGTTGTTTACACATATCGTTGCCCGGAACCCGAGGCCCCAAAGTTACAGAAATTGGGATAACCGGAGGGGATGGCTATGATGTGAGGATTACATGTGTTCACCGAGTGTTAATGCTTTGCTCCAGTACTTTATTAAAAGGAGTACCTTAATTACCAGTAGTTTCCCTTGAGGCCCTGCTGCAACAGGCTGGTAGGACAAAAGATGTCGTGCAAGTTTCTCATTGCGAGCACATATGACTATATACGGAACACATGCCTATGATTATTAGTACTAGGATGCTTATCATTATTTATCTGCAATTGCCCATGTCTCACTAATTTCATGAATTATCTTATCCATGCAACGCTCGTACATCCATCCCTATGCCTGCAGTATTTCATCATACTGTTTACTATTGCTATTATTACCGCTTTTATTTTACTACTGCTATTACTGTTTCACTACTATCACCACTATAAAACTATTGCTACTGATAAACCACTACGAACAAGTCTATTTTCAGGTGCAGCTGAATTGACAACTCATCTGTTAAGGCTTATAAATATTCTTTGGCTCCCCTTATGTCGAATCAATAAATTTAGGTTTTACTTCCCTCGAAGACTGTTGCGATCCCCTATACTTGTGGGTCATCATAGGCCACCCCGCGCCAGCATCCAGCAAGCCACCTCCCGCGGGCCGGGCTTCTCTGGCCGACTTCCTCCAGGCCAGCACTCATCTAGGCTGCCACCTCCGGGCCAGCAGCGCCATCGCCCAGCACTAGGCCGGTCGAGATCACTGGTGCTAGGGACAGCGACTCCCAGGCCGGCAACGGCGACCAGGCCTCCAGCTCCCCAAATCACTCCCCATGTCTCGCCGCACTCCAGCTTCATCCGGCTGGATTGATCCACGAGGGATCAATTTGGCCGATATCTACGCCATCTGTATCGTTCTCATCGTCCAGTGCTGGTCTTGGGACGCCCCTTGGTTCAGACTAGCACACCCTATGTCTACAGCAAGCAACCTTATCATGAGGAGGAGAATAAGAACAATGACCAAGCCTACATATAAGGGGACAAGATCTATGAGACAAGGGTGTCGCTCCAAGTACAAACAAGACATGTCATAGACCATACCGTGACCTGACTACAGTGCTGACAAGACCCTAGTAGTCACATCTGCTATAGTAAGCAGGGTACATGTATAGTGTAATGTGGGGGTTCACCTTGTCCCCTCGGCTCCCTATATAAGGAGCACCACGCTAAAAATAGCGCCGCTAAAACGAAACAGAGAAATAGCAGCAATCACGACCATTCAGGTACGAACAATGAAGAACTTTATATATTTAGTCGGAACTTTATAGATCAGACATGCAGGAGTAGGGGTGTTACCTCCTCACGAGGGCCCCGAACCTGGGTAGTTTGGTGTCTTTGCAGTGTCTTTCGTGTGCACACTTCGGTGCATTATCCCTCCCTGGATTCTCCAGTGTCCAATCGACCCCAACTTAAACCACCTTGTGGCATATCACCAGAATGACACCACCCACTATACTAGATTCTCTTCCTCAAATGTACTACAAACTCAAAATGGAGCATAATTTTCACTTAATCGAATGCAAAATTATTTTTGTTCATATATTTGACTTCATGATGAACTATTTGAAATGAGTCTAATGTTCAATTATATTCAAATTTATTTCAAAGTTTTAGTGGACTAAATATATAAAGTTCTTCATTGTCCGTGCCTACAGTTTCGACTCCCAGATATGTTATAGCGGCGCTATAGCGTTGATACGTCTCAAACGTATCTATAATTTTTGATGGTCCATGCTTGTTTTTATACCATTTGCCTATTGTTTCGTTACACTTAGTGGCACTTTTATGCATTTTCCGGAACTAACCTATTAACGAGTTGCCACAGTGCCAGTTTCCTGTTTTCTGCTGTTTTTGTGTTTCAGAAGTGATACATAGGAAATATTCTTGGAATTGGACGAAACAAGTTCCTGAAGTCTTATTTTACCCGGAAGCTTCCAGAGATCCGAAGGAGAGTACGAGGGGGGCCACCAGGGCCCCACACGCAGGGGCGGCGTGGCCAGCCCCCTGGCTGCGCGGGCCCCGCGTGAGGGAGCCTGGCTCCTCCTCTGACATCGCCCCTTCGCCTATAAAGACCCCCCGACGGAAAAAACCTAAGTACCCGATCAGTTTTCTAGAATACATCGCGATCCGCCACCGCCATCGACCCGAAGATCGGGAGGGTCCAGAAGCTCTTCCCGGCACCCTGCCGGAGAGGGGAATCGCCACCGGAGGTCTTCTTCATCGCCATGCTTGCCTCCGGAGCGATGAGTGAGTAGTCTACCTTGGACTATGGGTCCATAGCAGTAGCTAGATGGTTGTCTTCTCCACCATGTGCTTCATGTTTAGATCTCATGAGCTGCCCTACATGATTGAGATCACCGTTATGTAATTCTACATGTTTGGTTTGTTGGGATCCGATGAATATTGGTGTTTATGATTAAGTTGCTGTACTGAATTATATCTTTTGTTATCTCTATGTTGTTTATGATCTTGCATGCTCTCCGTTGTTAGTAGCTATCTTGGCCGAGTAGTTGCTAGTGACTCCAAGAGGGGGTATTTATGCTCGATAGTGGGTTCATGCCTCTATTTCACCTGGGGGAGTGACAGAAACCTCTAAGGTGGTAGATGTGCTATTGCTACTAGGGAGAAAACAACATTCATATGCTCAAGGGCATATGCTTTGTTTACATTACACACTTTGCTTAATGCAATTATCTGTTGTTCGCAACTTAATACTTCTAGGGTGTTCGGATTGATATCCCAGGGAGTGGATTATTAGTCATAGATGCAGTTGGATGGCTGACAAGGGTATAGTTAATAGAGCCCGCTAGTTGAGTACCCCTGAGGCCCGATAAGCTAGGCCCAATTGTAATGATAGTCGAATACGAGTTCTTACCGTATGTCGATATTGTAATCTGTATCGTACCCTACCCGATCCTCGAGACCTGGCCACCTATATATAGGGGCCAGGAGGGGACGGTGTAGGCCAGATTGAAAGCAAGCCAGGTTGAACACCCAAGTTTACTTTCAACACATACCTATTTTGACTAACTTCACCTTCGAGTTCATCCGACGCCCTATCTCCCCGATCCTAAGTCCTTCATCTAGGACATTTGTCGAGTTAACCCTCGTCAATTGGCGCCGACCGTGGGGACTCTGGGCGTTGGAATCATGAATTCGACGGCTTTCTCGCTTCTAGCCAACAGCAGTTCAGAACTCGACGGAAGTCAAGAGATGGAGTTAACCATTGGAAGTTTGAGCATCATCGTCGGGCCATCGGGTTCGTCCCTCCTCTCGGACTCGACGAAACCAGATCCGTCGGCAAACAAGCCCGAAGCAGAGGAAACATTGGAATCATCAGAAGGCTCTTCCAGTGAGGTAAACTCGCCGGTCAGCTTAGAAAAAGCATCAATCGTAGAAGGCGACAAAATACGGGAAAATTTCGACTCAGAAGAAAAAGCGTGTCAGACGCACAACAATGCAAAGGACTTCGCCGTGGGAAGCAGCGGCATCTCCAAAGTACATCAGTTATGCGTCATTATCACTGAGGCAGAAGAAGGAAACAACAGCGAGGGAAGTAAAAAGGCCGACAGGGAAGTCGACAAAATACAAGATCACAACAAAAAGGAAAAGGAGAAAGTCCATGTCTCAGCTGGTGAATGGAGAATGATCAAATCAGCTATTAATCATGGTACAGAAGTACCCGAAGGATCGAGAAGAGAAGTTTTAATGGAATATCAGTATGCATTGTACCAACACAGGAAGAAACTAAGGGAGGAAAGAAACATGAATTTTCAAGACAACAGTATATCAAGGGAGGAATACTGGGAAGACTATAGTGAAGATTTAGAATACAGCAGAGAAAGGCGCGGAGACCCAAAACACAACAGAGGGGCGATAGCACGCGACAGAGAGGAAGGGTACTCAAGGAGCCCTACCCCACATCTAGAAGAGGAGGAAGATGACTTCATACAAAAAACGCCAGAGGCAGCATTAGTAGCAGCACAAGTGTATTTACTAGCTACAAGACCAGAACCTGGGGACCCACGAGAAGATATGCACCGAGCTGCGATACGAAGCCTCGGAATAGTAGAAGGAAAGATCAGGGAGCAAGGCCCAGAGAAGAAGTCGACAAGCTACAAGGGAAATCAAAAGGAGAAGCTCAGATACAATGTCGCAGATAACGAGTATAGCGAGTCATCAGAAGAGAAAAAGCGACAGAAAAGGAAGGAGGACGCAAGAAGTATAATAGCACAAGCTCGAGTAAATAAATCACGTCATGCTTGGAGGGAAGAGAATTACGAGGACGGCGATAAAGATATGGGTGCGTTATGCTTTACCCGCAGGGTTCGCAAAACGCGGGTACCCAAAGGATTCAAATTACCACACGACCAGAATAAGTATGACGGGTTGCAGGAACCTACCTTATGGCTATCAGATTATCTGCAGGCAGTACAGATACTAGGGGGAACAAAGGCGACTGCAATGCAAAGTTTGCAGCTGCACCTCACCGGTGCCGCACGGTCTTGGTTGAATACCCTACCCGACAAATCCATTGGAAGTTGGGGGGAACTCGAAAGTCAATTCACAAGAAATTTTCGTTCCACCTACAAGCGCCCAGCATCACTGGAGGAAGTTAAAGCATGTGTGCAAAGGAAAGGCGAAACGCTACGTTCTTATATACAACGCTGGAGTATAATCAAAAACTCAGCAGAGGACGTCTCCGACGAACGAGCAATAGACGCCTTTTCGGAAGGACTTCGTCGCTCAGATCTTGTGGAAGAGATAGGAAGAACAAGACCTACAACAGTAGCCGAGCTAATGGAACAAGCAAACAAATTTGCTGATGGAGAGGACGCGTATAATAACAAAAGAGGACGTTCACCAGAAGTCGACAGAATAAGTAGACAAAAGAGACGACACCGCAGCAGGGATAACCATGAAAGGAAAAATCAGGTAGCCGCGGGTTACGTACTAGAAGAAGAGGAAGGATATGAAAATAGGAGGTTTCAGGCAAAAGGAGTAGAAAAGTCAAGGTACTCTGGTCCATCGGCCGAGGATATTCTATACGGACCCTGTCGAATCTACTACGCGTATCTCGATGGAAAAAGGGTCTCAAATCATCAGATGAAGGATTGCAGAACGTTCTTAAGGTTGCAAAGCGCCATGGGCGCAAGCCAACAAGGGAGGCAAGGAGAAAGACACAGAAGTCAAGGATATCAAATGCAAAGGCCAGCAAGGCACCTAGAGTCAAAAGTCCACATATCAGCCATGATTCAACCGGTGCCCAAGTCAAAGAAAGAACGAAAGAGCATATCCAGGCAAGTAAACCTAGCGATATCATCACCGCCAGCTACCACAGAGTACCTACGGTGGTCGGAACAACCAGTCAAGTTCAGTAGAGCAGATCACCCGAGGAAAATTCCCAGGCCAGGCCACTCGCCTATGGTCCTGAAGGCACAAATAGGAGGGTACGACATCGGAAGAGTGTTCATGGATGCAGGGAGTGGCATAAACTTAATATATGCTAGAACCCTAAAGGCAATGTGCATCTCGCTGACGAGTTTGAAGCCAACAGATTACTCTTTCCACAGAATAGTACCAGGAGCCGCAAACTACCCTTTGGGAAGGATAGAACTCGATGTCCGTTTTGGCAGTAGTGAAAATTATAGAAGAGAAAAGCTGGAATTCGAAGTTATGGACTGGCCATCGCAATATCATGCAATCCTGGGGCGCCCAGCATTTGCAAAATTCATGGCAGTGCCACACTACGCGTATCTTACATTGAAAATTCCAGGGCCCAAAGGAACAATTACAGTACAAGGGAGCTTTGAAGTAGCCAACACATGCGACAGAGAGTTCAACAGGATGGCGCAAACCTTCGGCATGACAGCAGAATATGAGAGGTTAAAAGGAGAAACGGATCATAATGTGCTACCCGACGTTGGACGATCCCTGCCAGATCAGGCTTTCGACACAATGCAGGACTCGAAGAAAATTCAGGTCCATCCTACAGATCCAAACAAGACGACATCAATTGCGGTGAACTTGGATCCCGCATAGGAAGGCGCGCTCGTCGAGTTCCTCCATGAGCGCTGGGAAATCTTCGCCTGGTGTCCATCGGACATGCTAGGGGTTCCTAGGGAACTCCTCGAGCACGCACTAAATGTAGATCCCAAGGCAAAACCAGTCAAGCAACCATTGAGGCGATTTGATGAACCTAAAAGGAAGGCGATAGCGTCAGAACTGCACAGGCTAGAAAATGCCGGATTTATCAGAGAAATCAAAACTTCGAGTTGGGTATCGAACCCAGTTATAGTACCCAAGAAGAATACAGACGTACAAAGAGTATGTGTCGACAACACATCTCTCAATAAGCATTGTCCAAAGGATCCCTTCCCTCTACCCCGCATCGATCAGATAATCGATTCCACAGCGGGATGCGCGAGGCTTTCATTTTTGGACGCATATTCTGGTTACAATCAGATCAAATTGAAGAAAGAGGACGAAGAAAAAACGTCCTTCATCACACCATACGGAGTGTTTTGCTACCAAGTAATGTCGTTCGGCCTAAAAAATGCAGGAGCAACTTATCAACGGATGATGCAAAATTGCCTCGGAAGCCAAATAGGACGCAATATCCAAGTCTACATTGATGATGTAGTCATCACGAAAAGAGAAGAGAAATCTCTAATCAGCGACTTGGCAGAAACCTTCGACAACCTGAGCAGGTACAAGCTTAAGCTTAACCCAACAAAGTGTTCCTTCGGTGTATCAGCATGACAACTTTTGGGGTTCTTGGTATTAGCACGAGGAATAGAGGCAAACCCAGAGAAGATCCAAGCAATCTTAACAATGGGGAAACCCACGAAACTACACAACGTACAGAAACTTGCAGGACGCGTCGTGGCACTAAGTCACTTCGTCGCTCGACTAGGGGAGAAGGCGCTTCCTTTTTATGCACTTATGAAGAAATCAGACGATAAATTCGAGTGGACAGAAGAAGCAGACGCAGCGTTCGCACAGTTGAAAAAAGTGCTTTCCACGCCACCAGTGCTGGTCGCACCAAAAGAAAAAGAACCATTGCTATTGTACATCGCCGCAACCCATCAGGTGGTGAGTACAGTATTAGTAGTCGAAAGGAGCGAAGAAGGAAAGGCCCATGGCGTCCAGAGGCCGGTATATTTCATCAGTGAAGTGTTATCTCCAACAAAACAGAGGTACCCGCATTATCAGAAGTTGGCATACAGTGTCTTCACAACAGCACGAAAACTACGACAGTACTTCGCGGTGCACCCAATTATAGTGGTCAACGAGGCGCCATTATCGAACATATTGAATAATCCTTCGGCAACAGGACGTGTCTCTTTGTGGGGAATCGAGTTGTCTCCCATGGACATCACGTACGAGAAATGGAAGGCGATCAAGTCGCAAGTTTTGCCAGATTTTACGGCAGAGTGGCTGGAGCTGCAGAGCACAGGACCACCAGACTTATCCAGTATTTGGACAATGTATTTCGACGGTTCTAAAAGGGTCCAAGGCGCAGGCGCAGGAGTAGTTTTGATATCACCTCATGGCGACAAATTGAAGTACGTACTAAGGATGAGCTTTCCACAGGCTTCTAACAATGAAGCAGAGTACGAGGCTTTGTTGCACGGCATGAAGATGGCTAAAGCATGTGGAGCAACTCGCCTAAAAATATTTGGAGATTCCAACCTTGTTGTCCAGCAAGTTATGAACAGATGTGACACAATCAATGACAACATGATGGCATACAAAAATTTGTACCATTATCTAGAAGGAACATTCGATGGATGCGAAGTCTCGCACATAAGCAGGAACAGCAATGAAGAAGCCGATAATTTAGCAAATATCGGGTCACAGTGTCTACCTGTGCCGTCCGGAGTATTTTGGGAGGAAATAGTGGAAAGATCAATAAAAAGTGGAAAAAGCTCGACTACTACAGCAGGCTCGGGGGCTACATCAGAGGCAGAGGAAGTCATGATGATAGAAGAAACATGGATGCAGCCATATCTTGCATACATGATAAATAAGAAATTACCAGAAGATGCAGTGGAGGCCAAGAGGATAACTCGAAGATCGAAAGCGTTTGTCGTGTTGCAGGGGAAACTATACAAGAAAAGTATTACTGGCGTTTTGCAGCGTTGTGTAATGCCCCAGGAAGGACAAACAATATTAAAAGACATACACGGCGGAGTATGTGGTCATCATGCTAGCAGCAGAGCAATAGCAGCAAAAGCTTTCCGAGCAGGATTCTATTGGCTAACAGCCATCGAGGACGCAAAAGATATAGTTCGAAAGTGTGAAGCATGTCAAAGATTTGTGTCTAGACCGCATGCACCAGCAGCAGAGTTACAAACAATACCATTATCTTGGCCCTTCGCACAATGGGGCCTCGACATGGTGGGAAAGTTGCACAAATCCTGGCCAGGAGGGCATGTCTACATGCTAGTGGTAGTCGATAAATTTACCAAATGGGTGGAAGCGGCCCCGGTAACAACTCAAGATTCTACAGCAGCAATCAGCTTCATCAAGTCATTAGTTTTCCATTTTGGTGTACCATACAGCATCATCACAGACAACGGGACAAATTTCACTTCAAAGGAATTCAAGAGTTACTGTGAAGGATTAGGGATCAAGCTCAAATTCGCATCTGTGGCGCACCCGAAGACAAACGGGCAAGTCGAAAAAGCCAATGGTCTGATATGTAGTGGGATAAAAAAGAGGCTCTTAGCACCTCTTGAGAAAGCCAAAAGCGCTTGGGTAGAAGAATTACCCTCCGTTCTTTGGAGCTTAAGAACTACACCTAATGCAGCAACTCAAGAAACTCCCTTCTTCCTGGTCCATGGCGCAGAAGCCGTGCTTCCAGTCGAAGTTACACACGAGGCTCCAAGAGTGACAACATATGACGAGACAACGTCAACAGAAGCATTGCAAGACGATGTCGATGCACTAGATGAAGCAAGAGATAAAGCATTAGAAAGGGCTACGCAGTATCAACAGAGCCTGCGAAACTACCATAGTAGTCGAGTTCGTCCACAATCCTTCGTGGTGGGAGACCTAGTTTTGCGACTCAGGCAAGACAGCCACGGCAAATTAGAGTCCCCTTGGGTGGGACCTTACATCATCACCGAAGTAATACCAGGAGGAGCATATCGACTACAAGACAAGAAGACTGGGAAGGACGAGAGCAACCCATGGAATGCAGAGCAGCTACGACGTTTTTATGCGTAGAATAAAATATAGAGGTATCAGTAAATTCGAGTCAACCTTCTGAACCTAGAACATGAGGCCACAGGCCGGGTTCTTTGGGTTGAACTTGACAAAAATGTACAACTATCTTTACTTTTCCGCCTCGGGGGCTTTAACCCTCGGGTCGTACGAAAGGGATTTCTTATCGCGACTTGGAAGAATTTTGTTACTGAAAGGTTGTGCAGACAACCCGATAAAGATTCGCATAACTTGGTTCACAAAGGAACCCGATATTTTTCGTATAAATTGGTTCGCAAAGAACCCGATAGATGGAAAGAATACCTCAGAACAATGATTTTTTTTTCTGGTACTAGCGAAAGCACAGACACAAAGTACGAATATTTATTACAGATAACATGGTAGCAAGGACATTATCAAAAGAAATTACATAAAAAGTGAATACTAGTGGAAATGGACTTCAGCTTCATATTTCTTCTGGCACTGGGTGCCATCATAGATCGTCACGTTGAACTTCGACGTACCGATATGGAAGTCAAAGACCATGAAGAAGCCTTGGTGGATGTCATGGTCTTCTGCAAACTCTGACCAGCCGCCCCTCAAGTACTGCTCGCCGTCGCCATCATACCACACCTCCACCTCGTATGGGATGCCACTGCCAGACTGTTCACGGAGAACCGCCTCTCGCAGTTTGCGGCCATCCATGAACTTGGTAAAATTCAGCGGCAGGCGCTGAATCTCACGGCACTGCGCCATGGCAATGCAGAAGAAGGAGAAGATTCGGGGAGGGGCAGCAGGAGCAGCAGGAGCAGCAGGAGGAGGAGCGATTGGACCTGGAGCAGCGCCAGTCACCTTAGGCTTGTTCTTGCTACCAGGTGGACGGCCGGGACGACGCTTAGCCAGAGCGTCCGATGAAGTTCCTGCGGCGGTGATGTTGCTCTTGTTCTTACTTCCACGAGGGCGACCCTAACCTCGTGGCGCCACCGGGGAGCCAAGATTCAGACGAGAACCTTCAGCATCAGCCATGAGAACAAGGGAAAAACCTCGGAAAACCCTAGATGGAGAGAGAAGATGATGCGGCGGAGGAGGAATCTAATTAGGGTTTTTTACCTTGACCAGCAGGTGCTTTATTTATAAGCACGTATTATTGGGCCCCCGTGCTACAGCAGAGCCCGTAAACGTATTTTACAACAGGAGTTAAATTCTACGCACAGCAGACGATAATATCAAAAAAGAAAAACAAGAAAAGGAGACTATGGTCGCACGATATGAAAACCTCGACTTGGACTCGGGGGCTCGCTAACAGTAAGACGTTCACAGAAGAAAGAGGAGCTGAACTTCGAGCCTATGCTTGACTAAAAATAGCCAAACATAGCCTCGGGGGCTACTCCCATCGGGAGCGCTGAGCGCGCACCCGATAGAGGATAAGATAATCAATACTGGAGATGCAGAAGGATAAGCGTATAAACTTCGACTACATACTCGACAAAACTGAAGAGAGATTACTCCCATCGGGAGCAAAGAAGATCAATTTAAAATCCAAAAATTCTTTGGTTCTATCAGTCAGAGTCTTGGCTGCGAAATATAAGATTCTCGAGTTACGTTATCGCAACGAAACTCGAATGCCGTGAGTTATCGCGAAGGTAAGACCCCGGGATCCGTCCTGTGTGGCCTGGTATACGCACATGGATGCGCTCTGCTGGTATGTATCCGTGTCTACGACGCGAAGAAAATCCTGGTGGACGCACTGGGTACCATGACAATCACTGGGATTCATTCTTTGTAAGTCCTAAATGCGGCAAAAGGGTGGGTTTGACCGGTATCCCGAATTCAAATCCAAGGAGATTGAATTTGAAGTAGGTGACAAGTCTCTGTTCCGGCAGTTAACTGACCTCTTGATCCGTCAGAGTTGTCAGGCTTGTTCATCAAAACCCCTTGCAAAAGAGTATCATGAAAATAAGTCGAAAGACCAAGTCGAAGATTTGAAGATAAGAAGAAGTTGAAGAGTTGATCAAGTCGAAGATTTAGAGATTAGAGATTCAACCTGAATCTGCAATTCTGGTAGAATCTCAGGGGCTACTGACAAGGGTATAGTTAATAGAGCCCGCTAGTTGAGTACCCCTGAGGCCTGATAAGCTAGGCCCAATTGTAATGATAGTCGAATACAAGTTCTTACCGTATGTCGATATTGTAATCTGTATCATACCCTACCCGATCCTCGAGACCTGACCACCTATATATAGGGGCCAGGAGGGGACGGTGTAGGCCAGATTGAAAGCAAGCCAGGTTGAACACCCAAGTTTACTTTCAACACATACCTATTTCGACTAACTTCACCTTCGAGTTCATCCGACGCCCTATCTCCCCGATCCTAAGTCCTTCATCTAGGACATTTGTCAAGTTAACCCTCATCAATGGCGGTCTATGTATTTTGTTGTAATGCCCAGAGTAAATCTCATAGTGATCTTCTTGACATATCACGTTATCTTTATTCTATCAATTGCCCAACTGTAATTTGTTTACCCAGCATGTGTTATTTATCTTATGGAGAGACACCACTAGTGAACTGTGGACCCCGGTCCTATTTCCATCATATTGCTATCACCTGTTTACTTTACTCGTACTGTTTACTTTACTCGCATACTATATTGTTTTCCACTCGATACGCTCATAACCTTTGTTTCAAGCAAACCGGTGAGATTGACAACCTCATCGCAAGTTGGGAACAAAGTATTTGTTTGTGTGTGTGCAGGTTCCGCATCACCTTCAGTCGTCATTGTCTCTCCTCTCCTGATCGATATTAAACCTTGGTTTCTTAACTGAGGGAAGACTAGCCGCTACACTCATCATACCTTCCTCTTGGGGTTCCCAACGGGCTGGTTATCCACCACGCACAAGGACAGTCTGCTCCCACATCAACTTGGCACCATCAGTAATTTCCTGGCGCCATCAACAAGTAGCAGCTAATTTTCTGGCGCCGTTGCCGGGGAGGAAGAGAAGACTTCTGCGAGGGGAGTTTTTCGCACACACATCCTTTACTTTGTTATTGTTTTGCTTTACTTTATTTATTTTACTTGCATTGCTTTTTATCAAAAACCCAAAAAAAATAGAATCCTTGGTAGTTGTTATTTCTTTACTTTAGTTTATCATGTTGATCCCTAAGTACGTTTTGGAGGACCTCTCAGTAGGTAGTGGTTCGATTATTGGCAAAAGTAACATTGAGGAGTTCTTTAATCACATTAGTATGCATGAGGAAGTTGAGGAAAAGTCTTGGGTTGAGCTTGCTCCTAATATTGAAGTTGCTTCTGTTTATTTAATTGACATGTTGGAAACTAGGTTTGCTAGTCTTAATCCTTTTATGCAATACATGTTCCTTAAGCTTCTTGAAATTGAGGATCCCGAAAAGAAAGCTTTTATCTTGGAAACTTTGCGCCTAGAATTTAGGGATGTCGTTATCGAAGCTAGAAAGGTTCTTAAATGTTTTAATAAACTCGGTTCGCCTATAAAGGTTATTGATACTAATGATGAGGGAACCGAAATACCTATACCTTGCAAGTGTTTGGGATTGTGTGAAGCTTTCGAAAATTATTTTGACTGGATCTGTCCATAAAATCTTTTTGATGAGAGTAGTGTACCAAAGAATGATCACAAAGGGTCTTCAAAAACTTATGTGGATGAAATACAATGCCTTATTGACAAGACCTCTGCTGTTGATCTTAATGCTTCTGCTGAAAATACTTGATTCACAATTTTCTGCGCCTAGCTCAAAGGCGTTAAAGAAAAGCACTCTTGGGAGATAACCCAATGTTTTCTTTTCAGTACTTTTTCTTTTATTTGAGTCTTGTAAGTCATTACTACTGTAATGACCGCTCCTTATCTTGTTTATTTTGTTTTTGTGCCAAGAGAAGCCTCTAATTTGAGTGAGGTAAAGATTTGGGGATGTTGCTGTCCTGAAACTGTTTTCGGTGCTGCACCGTAAAAATTCGTGAAAATTCTCTGTTTATCTTTTGGACCTGCGATTTCTTGTGCATATGCCCCAGGTTATATCGAAACTTTTGTTAGTTGAACACTTTTTGATTTGAGAAACATAAAATCCCTAAAAAATTCGACCTTTGTCAGCTGTTCAGTTTTGACAGATTTCTGGCAATATTTGTGTTTGCCACTTTATCGCTTTCTTTTGAGTTCTTTTGATCATGGAACTTTTAGAGAAGTTGCTACAGTAGTATTTGCTATATATGTGGTGGTTTTGAGTTGAAACCTGAAGCAAAAAGAGGATTCATTATATGTTATGCTTGCACTACTGTTGCTAATAGAATTGTGTTTAGTTTTGTATGAAGGAAGTTTTCAAGTGTAGGGATTGGAGAATGATGAGATGAGTTAAAGAATGGACAAAAGCTCAAGCTTGGGGATGCCCATGCATCACCCCAAGAAATATCCAAGAAGTACAAGCGTCAAAGCTTGGGGATGCCCCCGAGGCACCCCTTCTTCATCGGCATAAATTAGGTCACCTTTCAAAACACTATATTTTTATTGCTTCATGCACTATGTGTTTTTCTTGGAGCGTCAGTTGTTTTAGTTTTCTTAGTTGTTTTGTTTGTTTGTTTGCTGCAATAAATGGTTGGACCCCAACAAATTTCTTTTGGAGGAGATGTACTCGTTTTCATTTGCCAAGAACACTCAGTTTTCACTCTTATCGGTTATCATGTGTTCTTTTTTTCGCCTTGATTTGCGTTCAGACCTTGTCATATCTTTTCATCAAGGTGTATTTTTGCCTCTGATCTTTATTGGTTTTCATCAAAAGAGGTGTTTATAAAAATTTCAAATGGTGTTGGAAAAGAGAAAAAGCTTTGTGCAAAATAGTGGTACAAGAAGGAGCTTGTGTAGACTGCGGCTTAGGCTTTTTCATGTCATGCTTGATGTCTTTTTGATAGTATGCTTAGTGGTTTTGCTGTAGCATGACTTGTCTCAAATAACTGAGATTTCTTAATGAGCCTTTGAAAAAATCATGCGTTGTTTTTATTGTATGGAAGCATTATTTTAGTTTTCTCCTTGATGCTTTATTTGGGTTGACTTGGTGCATGCTTACACATGTTAGACTCTTACAAAGTCGCCAATAGCCTTCATGATCATTTAGTTTTGGGAATTCTATTTTCGTGCCCTCGGGTCCTTAGTTGTACTCAGTTTTCCCCAGCTCCTTAGTTTTTCTTCAGTTTTGTCCAAGCCCTTGTCTGAAACCGTCATAGTGCTGGAACGGCCGGTTGCCCGACGGTTGAACACCTTTGACCGTTAACTGCTGACTAGTGGGGCCACGTAGAGCCCGCAAAGACACGTCAGAGCATCCATCTTTGTTTGACCGTAAGCATCGCCGTATCCCTGACCAAAACACGGACGAGTGGGGCTTCGGTATATCGAATGACAAGTGGGGCCATGACGCTGATACAAGGGGCAATACACGGGCAGGATTAGATTTTTAAACGGAGCTCTACAGCGATGGCACGGAGGAGGTGGCCTGCGGGGTGCCGAGATGAGATCGACGTCCACAAAGAACTGCATGAGGCGAGACCAGACGCATTAGATAGATATGAACTAGACGCATTTAACCATGCAAAGAAAAGAAGAAATGGTCGAGGACATCGACGACGACCTCAACACTTTGACTGATGGTGTCGGACACGAACGCGAGCTATGTAGAGAAAACTAGTGTCTCTCCTTTCTGGCATGTATAGATAGGTGCTAGGGGAGTGTGGTGGCGAAGGGAAAGACCTCGCGGTGGTCTGTGGCGTCCAGCATAGCGGGGCGGCGTGGCCGTGCCCACAGCGGCGTGCATGTTCGGCATTGGCATCAGCATGTACTTTCGTCATTGGCCTCGGCGGTATCTCTGGTGTGTTAGTGATCGAATGAGGGGACGGGATTGAGGGTGCATCCCGACGGTGACCTAGCAGTGGCGGCGAGCATGCATACCCGTCCTGACCATGACGATATCGGCATCGGCATCGTTTGGAGGCTGTGGTGCTCGAATCATAGTGGAAATCGATGCATATGAAACTACATATATATTCTTGGTCATAATCCCCTTAGATGCATGGCTTCAGGTCGTCGTCGCTTTCATCGTCAGTATCTTCGTCGTCCATGTAGTAGTACTTCCTGCACGTTGTTCCGTCGAACACCTTCACTGTGAGCACATAATCGCCTTCATATTTGAAGTGTAGGAAGCAGCCGAAATCCACACCGTGCGCGATGGCGAAATTCTCCCAGCCCTTGTCGAGGTACATCTGGCCTTGTCCGTCAAATAGGACCTCCACGGTCCAGAGACGAGGACCGCAGTCAGCTGCTCGCAGATACACCTTTGCGGGCTCCTGGCCGTCAAGATAGTCCGCAAACTTTTGTGGGAGTGCCTGCAAAGAGATCGAGCGCCGATCGTTTGAAATTAAAGGTTTTTTAGAACATGCACATAATTAATCACATGCATCATATATGTGGGAACGCGTACGTACCTTCTTGGCCAAAGGGTCTTCATAGATGGTGATGAAGAACTCCTCTATGATCAATGGCAGTGTTGACGGTGGTGGTGGCAATGATGATGATCCACCACCCCGGCCGCCCCTTCCCCTTCCCCTTCCCCTTCCGGTCGGCGTCCGAGACGTGGAAGCCATAGCAATGGATCAAGTGTATGTGAACGAAGAAGAGAGAGTCAGAAACGAAGAAGAGAGAGGCAGAACCTATTGACATGAGGGATGGCCGTTGTGGGGGTTTATAAGGGAGAGATGACCGTTCTGGGGGTTTACACCATAAATTAAGGTAGAGATGACCGTTGTGGGGTTTACACAATAAATTAAGGAGGAGATGACCGTTGTGGGGGTGGTTTATATCTCAACAAAAAAGTAATGCCTAAAAGAAATGGAAATTCGTGAAAGTTCTGAAGGGATTCGCAGCATAGTAAATCAAAAAAAAAATTCCTACGGATGCGAACAAGAAAGCCAAGATCTAATCTAGGAGATGTAATCAACGAGAGAGGTAGATGAGATCTTCATACCCTTGAAGATTCGCACAGCGGAAACGTTCAAGAGAACGTGGTTGACGTAGTCGTACTCGCCGTCTCCTCCTCGCGATCCGATCCGATCCTATGCCGCAAGTGGCGGCGCCTCCGAGAGTTGCACACGTGCGGTGCAGCGACGTCTCCTCCTTCCTTGGTCCAGCAAGTATGGTGGAGAGATAGATTGGATCGGCAGCACGACGGCGTGGTGCTTATGGTGGAGAGTTTCTGCGGCAGGGCTTCGCCTACGCGCAGTCGCGAGAGAGAGAGAGGGAGGGCAGCAGTTGGCGGCTAGGGTTTGGGTTGGGGTGAGAGAGGGCTGCGCCCTTGCCCCCCTATATATAGAGGGGTGGCCGGCCAAGGCCAGCTTGGCCTCTCCCCAAACCCTAGCTGACTTGGAGTAGGAAGAGTGGGGGGCAAGTTTCCCCCCCTTCCTTCTTTGAAGACTCCCTTAGGGTTTCCCCTTGGGCTGGCCGGCTGGGCCTTAGGGGCCTTGTGCGCCTGGCCCAGGGCGGCCAGGGCACTTCCCCTTAGGCCCACGCAGGCCTCCGTCAAGTGGGCCCACGTTGGTCCCACTCCGGAACCTTCTAGAACCTTCCGGTACAATACCGATAAACTCCGAAACCTTTCCGGAATCCAAAAACTGCTTTCCTTTATATGAATCTTATTCTCCGGACCATTCCGGAATCTCTCGTGACGTCCTGGATCTCATCCGAGACTCCGAACTAAAACTCATAAACCAATTATCCATTCTATCCTAGCGTCGATGCACGTTAAGTGTGTGACCCTACGGGTTCGAGAATATGCAGACATGATCTTCTATCAATAATCAATAGCGGGATCTGGAAACCCATATTGACTCCCACATATTCATCGATGATCATATCGGATGAACCACGATGTCAGGATTCAATTAATCCCATATATGTATTCCCTTCGTCACACGATATTTTACTCGCCCGAGATTTGATCGTCGGTATCACCATACCTAGTTCAATCTCGTTCACAGCAAGTACTTTACTCGTTCCGTAATTCGATATCACTTCGTGATTAACTCCTTAACCACATGCTTGCAAGCGGTGTTGATATCGATTACCGAGTGGGCCCGAAGTATATCTCTCCGACTTGGGAGGGACAAATTCCATCTCGATACATACAACTCAACAAGTACTTTCTGATCACCTGAGAGACACCTTTATTATCACCCTCACATAGGATGACGTTTGATGACTTCAAAGCTTTCTTCCGATACTAGGGAGTTGTATTATCTCATGGTCTAAGGAATACAATACATGACATAGGAAAAGCTTCGCAAAGATGAACACGATGACACGATCTAATTGCTCTGCTTTATTTGGGTCTGTCCATCACACCATTCTCCTAATGATATGATCTCATTATTAATTGACAACACATGTCTATGGTTAGGAAACCTTAACCATCATTAATCAATGAGCTAGTCCATAGAGGCGTACTAGGGACACGGTGTTGTTCATAAACCACACAAGTATTAAAGTTTCCGCTTAATACAATTCTAGCATGGAATATAAACATTATCATGAACAAGAATTATAATAATAACATCTTTATTATTGCCTCTAGGGCATAATTCCAACAGTCTCCCACTTGCACTAGAGTCAATAATCTAGTTTACATCTGGCAACAATCTAACACCCATGGCATTAAGATGCTGATCATGTTTTGCTCGTGGAAGAGGTTTAGTCAATGGATCTGCGACATTCAGATCTGTATGTACTTTGCTAATCTTCAGATCTCCATCTGATATATAATCTCGAATTATATGGAAACGGCGGTTGATGTGCTTGGTTTTTGGATGATATCTTGGTTCCTTAGCCAGTGCTATGGCGCCAGTGTTGTCGCACAATATCTCCAGTGGGTCCAAGGCATTTGGAACCACACCAAGCTCAGTGATGAAGTTTCTGATCCAAACTCCTTCACTTGATGCTTCCGAAGCAGCCATGTATTCCGCTTCTGTTGTAGATCCCGCGATCACGCTTTGCTTGCAGCTTCTCCAGCTCACAGCTCCACCATTCAAAATATAAACGTATCCTGTCTGAGATTTAGAATCATCCGGGTCGGTGTCGAAGCTAGCGTCGACGTAACCTTTTACGACGAGCTCCTCGTCACCTCCATAGACCAAGAACATTTCTTTAGTCCTATTTAAATACTTTAGGATGTTCTTTACGGCTGTCCAGTGTTCCACTCCTGGATCACTTTGGTATCTGCTCGTCAAACTAAGAGCATTGGACACATCCGGTCTAGTACACAGCATGGCATACATAATAGAACCTATGGCCGAGGCATATGGCACTTTGCTCATAGTTTCTCTATCTTTTACCGTAGCTGGACACTGAGCCTTGCTCAATATCTTACCTGACAACATGGGCAATGAACCTTTCTTTGCTTTATCCATTCTGAACCTCTTCAGAACTTTGTCCAGATATGTACTTTGGCTTAAAGCTATTAGGCGTCTTTCTCTATCTCTATAGATTTTGATGCCTAATATATAAGCAGCTTCCCCTAGGTCTTTCATTGAAAAACATTTATTCAAATAACTCTTCACATCGTTAAGCATATCGATGTCATTTCCAATAATCAATATGTCATCCACATATAGTACTAAAAATGTCACCGAGCTCCCACTCACTTTCTTGTAGATACAAGCTTCGTAGCAATTTGGAACAAATCCAAAACTCTTGATCACTTGATCAAAACGAAGGTTCCAACTCCGAGATGCTTGCTTCAGTCCATAAATGGAACGCTGAAGTTTGCACACTTTATTAGCATCCTTAGGATCGACAAAACCTTCGGGCTGCATCATATACAACTCTTCATCAATGTTGCCATTGAGGAACGCAGTCTTGACATCCATCTGCCATATTTCATAATCATGAAACGCAGCAATTGCTAATAAAATCCGAATGGACTTAAACATCGCTACGGGAGAGAAAGTCTCATCGTAGTCAACACCTTGAACTTGCCGAAAACCTTTTGCGACAAGCCGAGCTTTATAGACAGTAACATTACCATCCGCGTCCGTTTTCTTCTTGAAAATCCATTTGCACTCAACGGCCTTACGGTCGCTAGGAGGATCCACCAAAGTCCACACTTGGTTTTCGCTCATGGATCCCAATTCGGATTTCATGGCCTCTAGCCATTTCTCAGAGTCTGGGCTCATCATTGCTTCCTCATAGTTCGCAGGTTCGCTGTTGTCTAACAACAAGACGGTTAAGACAGGGTTGCCGTACCATTCAGGAGTGGCACGTGACCTTGTCGACCTGCGAAGTTCAGTAGTAGCATCGTTTGAAGTTTCATGATCTTTATCATTAGCTTCCTCTCTTGTTGATGCAGGCGGCGCCGGAACAATTTCTGGTGCTGCGCTACTCTCCAACTCGAGAGAAGGTTCAATAACCTCGTCTAGCTCTACCTTTCTCCCACTCACTTCTTTCGAGAGAAACTCCTTCTCAAGAAAGGATCCGTTCTTTGCAACAAACACTTTGCCTTCGGATCTGTGGTAGAAGGTATACCCAATCGTTTCCTTAGGGTATCCTATGAAGACGCATTTCTCCGCTTTGGGTTCGAGCTTGTCCGGCATCAACTTCTTGACGTAAGCTTCGCATCCCCAAACTTTAAGAAACGACAACTTAGGTTTAGCACCAAACCAAAGTTCATACGGTGTCGTCTCAACGGATTTAGATGGTGCCCTATTTAAAGTGAATGCAGCGGTTTCTAATGCATAACCCCAAAATGATAACGGCAAATCTGTAAGAGACATCATTGATCGCACCATATCTAATAGAGTTCGATTCCGGCGTTCAGACACACCATTGCGCTGTGGTGTTCCGGGTGGCGTGAGTTGCGAAACGATTCCGCTTGCTTTAAGATGCGTGAGAAAATCATAACTCAAATACTCACCTCCACGATCGGATCGTAGAAATTTAATTTTCCTGTTACGATGGTTTTCCACTTCGTTCTGAAATTCTTTGAACTTTTCAAACGTTTCAGATTTATGTTTCATTAAATAGATATACCCATATCTACTTAAGTCATCAGTAAAAGTGAGAAAATAGCGATATCCACCGCGCGTCGAAATACTCATTGGTCCGCACACATCGGTATGTATGATTTCCAATAAGTCTATTGCTCGCTCCATTATTCCGGAGAACGGGGTTTTGATCATCTTGCCCATGAGGCATGGTTCGCACGTGTCAAATGATTCAAAATCAAGAGACTCCAAAAGTCCATCAGAATGGAGTTTCTTCATGCGTTTTACACCAATATGACCTAGACGGCAGTGCCACAAATAAGTTGGATTATCACTATCTACTTTGCATCTTTTAGCCTCAATGTTATGGATGTGTGTTTCATTGCTTTCGAGATTCAGAAGAAATAAACCATTCACAACAGGTGCATGACCATAAAAGATGTTATTCATATAAATAGAACAACCATTATTCTCAGATTTAAATGAATAACCGTCTTGCAATAAACACGATCCAGATATAATGTTCATGCTCAACGCAGGCACATAATAACACTTATTAAGGTTTAAAACTAATCCCGAAGGTAAAACTAAGGAGAGCGTGCCGATGGCCATCACATCAACTTTTGATCCATTGCCAACGCGCATCGTCACCTCATCCCTTGCTAGCCGCCGTCTATTCCATAGCTCCTGTTTCGAGTTACAAATATTAGCAACTGAACCAGTATCATATACCCAGGCACTACAACGAGCGCTAGTAAGGTAGACATCAATAACATGTATATCAAATATACCTTTGATGGTGCCAGCCTTCTTGTCCGCTAAGTACTTCGGACAGTTTCGCTTCCAGTGACCCTTGACCTTGCAATAGAAGCACTCAGTGTCCGGCTTAGGTCCAGACTTGAGCTTCTTCTCAACAGGAGCAACACGCTTGCCGCTGCCTTTCTTGAAGGATCCCTTTGCTCCCTTAGCTTTCTTAAAGCTAGTGGTCTTGTTGACCATCAACACATGATTATCTTTCTTGATATCCACCTCCGCAGCTTTCAGCTTAGCGAAGAGCTCAGTGATCGTATCAGTGGAACCAATTTGATTATGAGTAACTACAAAACCTTTGTAGCTAGGAGGGAGTGATTGCATAACTCTGTCAATCTTGAGCTCCTCTGGAATCTTGCAGTCCAGTTGCTCAAGGCGTTGAGTGTAGCCCGACATCTTAATGGCGTGCTCACTAACGGAACTCCCTTCCTCCATCTTGCAGTTAAAGAACTTCTCAGAGATCTCATATCTCTCAGAACGGGCTTGAGTCTGAAACATGGTTTTCAGTTCCTCAAGTATCTCATAAGGCCCGCGGTACTTCTCAAAACGATTTTGAAGTTCCGGTTCCATAGAAAACAGCATGGTACTCATAATCACATCACAATCATCTCTACGAGCATTGAAGTCAGCAAGTTCTTCAGTTTTCGCAGTTGCAGCAGGGGTGTCACCTAGCGCTTTGTCAAGTACATAGGCTTTTTGTCCGCCAGCGAGTATGATTCTCAGATTGCGGAACCAGTTGGTGAAGTTAGACCCATTGTTCTTAAGCTTTTCTTTCTCAGCAAACACGTTGAAGTTGAAGTTGGACTTAGCCATTTGATCTACAACATTGCAAGTACAATTTTAGACTATGTTCATGATAACTAGTTCAACTTAATCAAATTACTAGATGAACTCCCACTAAATTCAACATCCCTCAAGTTGTTTAGTGAACACGATCCAAATTCACCACACCTAATCCGATCTTCACGAGAAGAGATGTGGTTTCAATGGTGGACAACTCAGTGTCGATCATATCATTCATATGACTCATGATTAACCTTTCGGTTCATGTGTTCCGAGGCCATGTCTGTACATGCTAGGCTCGTCAAGTCAAACCCAAGTATTTTCCGCGTGTGCAAAACTGGCTTGCACCCGTTGTATGTGAACGTAGAGTTTATAGCACCCGATCATCACGAGGTGCTTGAAAACGACGATCTTTCGCAACGGCGCATACGAGGGGAGAACACAATTTTATCTTGATCTTTAAGTGAGGAATCATCTTATAATGCTACCGTCGCGATCTAAGCATAATAAGATACATAAAAGGATAAACATCACATGCATATAATTTTATGTGACATGGTATAGCCAATCTCCGCGCCATGATCTCCATCTTGTGCGCGCCGGCATGATCTCCATCACTCCACCATGATTGCCTCCACCACGAATAGCAACTACAACTATTGCTAACTATTTAGCGATAAAGTAAAGCTATTACATGGCGTATAAGAAGTTGACACGCAGGTCATACACAATTATAAAGACAACCATATGGCTCCAGCCGGTTGTGAACTCATCGACATGCAAGTCGTGAAAGATTACAAAACATGATCATTGCATACAACTCAATTCATACACATCATGTCTTGGGCCATACCATATCACAAAACACTCCCTGCAAAAACAAGTTAGACGCCTCTACTTTGTTGTTGCAAGTTTTACGTGGCTTATGGGAGTAGCAAGCTAAGAACGATTCTTACCTACGAAAAGCCACAACGGTGATATTATGGTTGCTAACATCCGATGTAAGTCCCATGACTACTATAGTGAGAGAAACTGGCATCCACCAGCCGCATGTGTGGAACAAGCCACACGTCAAGTGCGGAGCCGGTCTCGCGAACGCGGTCGCGTAAAGTTGGCCTGGACCGCTTCGATCTCACTATACCGCGCCATAAGAAATACACAACAAGAGGTTTGCAACAGAAAACATCAACGCCCGCAACAAGCATGTTGCGTTCTACTCGTGAAACACATCTACGCATAGATCTAGCTCTGATACCACTGAAGGGATTCGCAGCATAGTAAATCAAAAAAAAATTCCTACGGATGCGAACAAGAAAGCCAAGATCTAATCTAGGAGATGTAATCAACGAGAGAGGTAGATGAGATCTTCATACCCTTGAAGATTCGCACAGCGGAAACGTTCAAGAGAACGTGGTTGACGTAGTCGTACTCGCCGTCTCCTCCTCGCGATCCGATCCGATCCTACGCCGCAAGTGGCGGCGCCTCCGAGAGTTGCACACGTGCGGTGCAGCGACGTCTCCTCCTTCCTTGGTCCAGCAAGTATGGTGGAGAGATAGATTGGATCGGCAGCACGACGGCGTGGTGCTTATGGTGGAGAGTTTCTGCGGCAGGGCTTCGCCTACGCGCAGTCGCGAGAGAGAGAGGGAGGGCAGCAGTTGGCGGCTAGGGTTTGGGTTGGGGTGAGAGAGGGCTGCGCCCTTGCCCCCCTATATATAGAGGGGTGGCCGGCCAAGGCCAGCTTGGCCTCTCCCCAAACCCTAGCCGACTTGGAGTAGGAAGAGTGGGGGGCAAGTTTCCCCCCCTTCCTTCTTTGAAGACTCCCTTAGGGTTTCCCCTTGGGCTGGCCGGCTGGGCCTTAGGGGCCTTGTGCGCCTGGCCCAGGGCGGCCAGGGCACTTCCCCTTAGGCCCACGCAGGCCTCCGTCAAGTGGGCCCACGTTGGTCCCACTCCGGAACCTTCTAGAACCTTCCGGTACAATACCGATAAACTCCGAAACCTTTCCGGAATCCAAAAACTGCTTTCCTTTATATGAATCTTATTCTCCGGACCATTCCGGAATCTCTCGTGACGTCCTGGATCTCATCCGAGACTCCGAACTAAAACTCATAAACCAATTATCCATTCTATCCTAGCGTCGATGCACGTTAAGTGTGTGACCCTACGGGTTCGAGAATATGCAGACATGATCTTCTATCAATAATCAATAGCGGGATCTGGAAACCCATATTGACTCCCACATATTCATCGATGATCATATCGGATGAACCACGATGTCAGGATTCAATTAATCCCGTATATGTATTCCCTTCGTCACACGATATTTTACTCGCCCGAGATTTGATCGTCGGTATCACCATACCTAGTTCAATCTCGTTCACAGCAAGTACTTTACTCGTTCCGTAATCCGATATCACTTCGTGATTAACTCCTTAACCACATGCTTGCAAGCGGTGTTGATATCGATTACCGAGTGGGCCCGAAGTATATCTCTCTGACTTGGGAGGGACAAATTCCATCTCGATACATACAACTCAACAAGTACTTTCTGATCACCTGAGAGACACCTTTATTATCACCCTCACATAGGATGACGTTTGATGACTTCAAAGCTTTCTTCCGATACTAGGGAGTTGTATTATCTCATGGTCTAAGGAATACAATACATGACATAGGAAAAGCTTCGCAAAGATGAACACGATGACACGATCTAATTGCTCTGCTTTATTTGGGTCTGTCCATCACACCATTCTCCTAATGATATGATCTCATTATTAATTGACAACACATGTCTATGGTTAGGAAACCTTAACCATCATTAATCAATGAGCTAGTCCATAGAGGCGTACTAGGGACACGGTGTTGTTCATAAACCACACAAGTATTAAAGTTTCCGCTTAATACAATTCTAGCATGGAATATAAACATTATCATGAACAAGAATTATAATAATAACATCTTTATTATTGCCTCTAGGGCATAATTCCAACAAGTTCATCATTTTACCGTGAAAAGTAAAGCCTGCAAGAAATGGAAATTCGTGATAGTTTATCATTTCAGCGTGAATAGTAATGCCTACAAGAAATGGAAATTCGTGATAGTTTATCATTTTACCATGAAAAGTAAAGCGTAAAAGAAATGGAAATTCGTGATAGTTCATCATTTTACCGTGAAAAGTAAAGCCTACAAGAAATGGAAATTCGTGATAGTTTATCATTTCAACGTGAAAAGTAATGCCTACAAGAAATGGAAATTCGTGATAGTTTATCATTTTACCGTGAAAAGTAATGCCTAAAAGAAATGGAAATTCGTGATAGTTCATCATTTTACCGTGAAAAGTAAAGCCTACAAGAAATGGAAATTCGTGATAGTTTATCATTTTACCGTGAAAAGTAATGTCTACAAGAAATTCGTGATTACCCAACTTGTTGAATCCGGTGGCAAACTCGTCATTTAGCATACATAGAGGGGTAGTAGTTTGCCACCGACAGATAGAGAGAGGGTGGCACGATCCTGCCCGTTGGATCATAGGATCGACGGTAGGTGGGCACGATCCGTGTGACAACAGCTCGACCAATCAGGCCAAGTTTGGGCTTCTGCGAGAAGGGAGAGGGTAAAACTGAGTAGTATCAAGGATACAAGGGCAAGTAAATAGTAAACAGGCTAAGGAATTCAAATAAGAGATTTAGAAAAAGAAAAACACATGTTTTGTACAATGAAACCCAGGTTGGCCTACCTCAAAGTATTAGCAATTCAAATATACATGAGTGTAAAAATTATGGCCTCATTCAGACAAACTATGTTTTGGGTATAGATGTTTTGAGAAGGGGTTTGAGTGGAAAGCCATGAACCTTCATAGCTACTAGTGATTTCAAAAGTGGCCATTTGTGTGAAAACTTGATTTATATATGATTGTTATGATTTCCTACGTGGCAGGTCGCGTCACAAGACTCCATGAGTAGGAGGCACTATGATTTTATTTTTTTGAATTTTTTTGCGCATGAAATGACTCAATTAGATGGCTTAATCCCATCTGTTGACTCTCTGTTGACCAGCCACTTGAGGGTAAAACTGAGTATATTGCACTAGGCAGTATTAGTACTCGAGGGGAAAACTGAGTACATATATTTTTCCAGTGTAAGATTCGAGGGTAGAACTGAGTACACGTAACGGTGCTGACGTGCAGTCCCACGGACGCGTGTCGCGGTGAACAGCGGTTAGCCGCGCGGTGCGCGTGTTGAGACCAAAACGTCAACTGCTGAGACGAACCGTCACTTTGCCAGTACAGAGCCCCTCTCCCTCCCTCTGCACACAGTCTCATCATAACTCACACACGCAACCACGCCTCTCACGTCCCATCACCTTCTCAAAAAAACCCCAACTGCCCTACGCGCGCTCCCCTGCCGGCGATGGAGAAGAAGAATGCACCGGCGGCCGTCGCCCCCGAGCCCATCGCCTCCGAGCCCGTCGCATCCGAGCCCGTCGCCGCCGAGCCCGTCGCATCCGAGGGCGGCGCCTCCGTGAACTGGGCCTCTCTTAAGGGTGACGGACCACTTCACAAGATCGGCGACTGCTTACTGGCGAACGAGGAGTACGTGGACACCTACGCTGCTTTGAGGCAAGTTTGTACAAATTGGCGCTCAGATCTACCTGAGCCCGACGTGCACCTGCACGAATGGATCGTGGTAGAACACGCCCTTCCATGCGCCGCTGAGTTCTCCTTCCTCAACCTCCGCACATCCCGCTACGTCACCATCGATCTAACGGAAGTTCATGCAAGGTTCAAATTCCTCCATATCTATAGAGTTAATCTATTTTTATTTTCAATCGTAAACATCTTAGTGCTGAATGTTATCTTCATCAACTCCCTTTTAGATACTACTTCGTCGGCTTTTACCGTGGCGTCATCGTGCTTGCCCAGAGGAACCAGCCGCACAAGATACGGCTTCTGAACCCACTCACAAAGACATTGAACGCTACGTTTGAGGCGCAGATGCCATCTATGATTGTGGAGTCAGTCGCTGTAATGAAGTCCCCGACTATGGTCTTCATTTGCACAGGTTACCCCAATGAAATTGCTTGGGTCGATGAGAGCTCTCCTACTAAGGATATAGATGTAGAAGATTGGGGAGAAGGAAGATTTTCGATCGAGGACGATTCTCTGCGTTGCCTTACCCCGCTCAATGGTGAATTGTATGCAATAGCTGTGAACAATTTTGATTTCGGAACATTAGTGTGCACCAACAATGTCCAGTCGGAGAAGCGTGCGAGCACTATCAACATGGAGACACTATTTTCATTTCCAGAACTTGGAAATGACAAGTTCTACCTTGTGGAGTCTGATGGTGATCTGCTGCTTGTGTTGTTCGGCGGCAGCCCTGGCAACAGGCATTTGGAGGAAGGTCAACCATTGGTGTACCGTGTGGACACCGAGAGCCGCTCTCTCCATGCCGTCAACATTGGCAGTCGTGCCTTCTTTGTCAGTTATAAACGGTGTATCTCCGTCGACACCAGAGTGCACCCGACAGTTCGACCTGGCTGCATCTACTACGAGGGCGGTTATATCAGACAGTACTTTGATGATAGAAAGGCCTGGGATGAGTGGCCACGACATGTGGATAGATTAGATTCCGACGGTATAAAAATAGAACAAAGGCCATACCGTTTGGAGGATCTATTGGCTGCACACTGCAGACGGAAGGAGTTCAGTCAATATTTTTTTCGTCTCATGGAATATAGCGACTCCGAAATATATGATGAAGAATGAAGAACCTTCATGTTGGGCATACATTGCGTCTTATATTATTTTCAGCTTAGTTTGTCATGAACATTAACATCGTTATTGGCTTCTTTTGGCTGCTGTATGCATTTTATGTATTATACTATACTAGCTTCTAGATTTGTTACCATATTGGGCAAAAAACGAGGGCCAAAAGGCAGCAATCATTAAAGAAAGACAGAAATAGAAGCTTCTCTAGATTTGATACTATTTTGGTGAAAAGAGAGAGAACTGTTTACAGAGAGAGAGGGGAAAAAGGCGCTCTGAAAAGGTGCTCTGAAAAGTCAATGCCAATTTGGCCCGAGAGAGACAGAACCGAGCTCTCACGTACAACCAAACGCGGTCTCGTCCTGTCCCACGCGGTCCCTTTCTACCAGCCCCACGCGACGTGGCCCCACACGACGCGGCCCCACACGTCAGCACGGAAACGGTCAACTTAACGGGAATCCTCCCGTCCGAGCTCCTTGAGGGTTTCACACAATGGCTTGGGGAAAACTGAGGAAAAACTAACGAGCTGGGGAAAACTAAGTACAACTAACGACCTGAGGGCACGAAAATAGAAATCCCTTTAGTTTTTGACTTGTGATGCCATCTTATGCTTCTTTTAATATCGCTTTGTCGCTTTGCATGATTATGGCCATTATTGCTCTCTTAGTTGGTCGCTCCCAGTCTTTTGCTAGCCCTCACCTTGTACTGAGTATGAACTCTACTCGTGCATCCAACTCCTAAAAGCCAAAGTTTTCCAAAGTGTCCACCATACATACCTACTAGCAATTTGCTATTCCAAGTAAATTTGACTTGCTTTTATTTTCTCTTCAAATTAAACTCTTACCAGTGTTATGCGAAAATTCGGTTAGTAAAGCTCTCACGAACCGGAAGGCACACTTTACTTTTTCCTGTTCTTAAAAATTTGACATTGTGGTCTCTTATGTTGAGTTGTTATGCTTGCAAGTTGTAAGTTGGATTCTAGCCCAGCCATGATGTCATGGGGCAAGCTTTCAACATTGCACTTCTTATTTGAGTTGATATCGTGATCTTTTGTTTATGGATGCCCGCGGTGTGAAATGAATTGGGAATCTTGTGGGGATCATGGAGTTTGTATATGTGTTAGGGAAATGTCGGGCCGCCAATCTAAGCCATGCATAATTCATGGTGGAAATTTGCAGCATACCCATGGTGAACATTCGACGACGCATCTCACAATAAAAAGCTAAACAAAAGGCAAATAAAAGAGATGTCGAGGTGTTCATTGTCTGATTGTCGTGTCATTTTGGTGTGGGCTTGTTCCATGTCATTGGGCACGGAGGTACCCCATTGGCGGTTCTCAATGATATGCATATACTTACAATGACAAGAGCCTTGCTTGGGACTCTAAGTAAAGTAGCATGAGGTTTAGGTACTCGTATTCACGGGGCACGAGGTTTTCAACTTATGATTTGTCAAGCATATGCATCATAATTGTTCTCGCATTAACTTTAACCATTCAAGATGCTTATGATGGGGGAAATGAGAGCTCAAAGCCGGTAAGTACCATAATTTTTGAAGGTTATAAAACTTGCAATCACTGCTTCCCTCTGCGAAGGGCCTTTCTTTTACTTTTATGTTGAGTCACCACCTTCTTTCTTTATGCACCATTAAGAGAGCATAGTTGTCATTCTTAGTGTGATATGCATTGTCCCAAAGTTCATTGATTGATTCATATTGTTGGTTTCACTTGTTCTTAAATTATTTGTATCTAGTCGCCCTCTTAAACTTGAAGGTGTCCTATGCATTTATGTTTTGCTCTCTTCGAAGGACAAGCTGAAAACCATTTGTATGTTTTTCCTTATGATTTGAACACACGTTTGACTTTCATTGTTTCATTTTCATGATCTTTTGTTTGTGTTCATTTGCATGTTTACAACATGGTTGCTAAGTTCTTATTGTCATGATTATATCTTCATGCCCATGTTTTAAGTTCTTATGATCCCAGCTCACCAATGCTTACATATATGATCAAGATTGTGTAGGTGCATGTCACCTCAAAAATTATTCTTTTGTTATCACTTACCTACTCGAGGACGAGCAGGAGTTAAGCTTGGGGATGCTTGATACGTCTCAAACGTATCTATAATTTTTGATGCTCCATGCTTGTTTTTACACCATTTGCCTATTGTTTCATTACACTTAGTGGCACTTTTATGCATTTTCCGGAACTAACCTATTAACGAGTTGCCACGGTGCCAGTTTCCTATTTTCTGTTGTTTTTGTGTTTCAGAAGTGATACACAGGAAATATTCTCGGAATTGGACGAAACAAGTTCCTGAAGTCTTATTTTACCCAGAAGCTTCCAGAGATCCGAAGGAGAGTAGGAGGGGGGCCACCAGGTGTGACGCCCCAAAACCGGCACCTTGCGTATCGTAGCGATAACGCCACAACACGCACGGTGTCGCTCTGGAAACGCCCACCAGGCATAATGTGCACATCGAAACATACACATTATGTGGGTGGAATCGAGTAGCAACAGTTACACAAGTTCACGATGGAACCCACAAAAGAATATATATACAACTGCAAAGACTCCACGAGTCAAGAATCCAAATATACATCACAAAAATCCGAATCATACATAAAGCAAATAGCATCCGAGTACGGACAAGAATACAAATGGGCCTAAGAGGCCTGAAGATAAACGATGGCGTCCATAACCCTGCCCAGGCCAAGCCGGAAGGGTAACCTTGCTAACGTCGTCGCTCCCATACCTGTGAACAGCGTCGGGCCAAAGGTTGCCGAACAAGGAGGGAGAAAGAGAAAAAGGGAAAAAAACGAGGGTGAGTACCGAGGCACGTACTCGCGAGACTGGAATTCAGCTGTGCTCGCCTACGGGCTATATGGTGGACTTAGCGGCAACAAAAGAACTTTACTACAGAGACACTAAAACTTCCGTCTAAATAGAATAAGATAAGAGAGCGCATAAGAGAACCAACTAGAAACTAACACCAAACATAACCCAGCTGATGTATCGCCCCTTCGTACCCAACGAGGAAGCAAATGCAAAGGCACTCACACAGTTAACAAGTTTTATTGCAGGTTTGTTGTTGTAGTTGTGCTAACTTACTACACAAGTTTATTTGTATTGAAACAACAGGTGCAAGTTATTCTATGATCGAGTAGTACAGCTCCAAGTCGTCCATAACCGCGGACACGGCTTTTCGAAAAGATTTAACCCTGCAGGGGTGCCCAAATGTACCCACACGTTCGAGCAATCCTTTAGGCAAATCTCGCGCCCTTAATAAAAACAGGTGCGCCATCAGGATAGTCACGACTCGCACTCTCCTTCACTACAAACAAGTCCAGGAAGCCACCTGACTAAGTTTAACCCGTATCGAGAGTCCGGCCGAATCTCCGAACGGACCTAGCTGTTTGCGTCGGCGCTGCAAAATGGACCGGAGCCTCTCTTCTGGGGAGGTTGTCCACCTGCAGTCGTCCCGCGCCTACACGAGCGTGCAGAACAAGGGGTTACAAGGCTCACTGGGCTTCCCCCAAAATAAAATCGGACCATAAGATACAAGCTGCACGCTCGACAAGAAACAAATGGAAACACCTCGAACTAGTTGTGGCCACTGGACAAGTATGTAGATTCCGGCAGTGATCGAGGGGAGGCCCGCAAACGTACCCACGTGTGGTTAGAGCGCTCAGTCTCAGAACAGTTCATGCGATCTCGGGGTCCTAGGGGACACAAGTGAGTCGTCGTAAAACCGGCAAAATGACTCACCGATGCCTCTGCTTAATTCAATTTTAAGTATTAACAATGAAGTAAGCCATGATTATCTCCAACAACATATATCCATAAAGTAGAGCATGTGATAACTTCCCAACCCAATAAGATAAAACAACTCCAACAACCTGAAGATGCCTACGACTCGCAAGGCCAACTTGAACAACAAGCACACGGGTAATAGGATGTATGAAAGGTTCTATGGCTTTGCTTTGGATAAACATGTGGATAAGACACATGACTCAAACAAAGCATCGCGACACAAGGCTAGAATATAGAGCTAGCGAGAGCGAAAGTATTAAATGGGTAGAGAGAAAAGGGCTCGCCTGAAAAGATGGTCGAAGAACACCCGAAGAACTTGTCGTTGCTCACATCACCACGAGACGTCCTATTCGCGAAGAAGCAAAATGCTACAACAAACAACGGATGCAACACTTACTACTACGGAGAAAGAATCGGCATGATCATGTGAAGCATGCATGCATGACATGGCAATTATGATGCAATGCAACTTAGCAAAATTAAGCGGAATCGGAATTCCGACACACATACATAGGGTTCAAGTTGTATTACTACTCGGCAAATTTAAATGATGATTAGCATGGCAAAGACAAGATATGGATGAGCTACACAAAATTAAATGAAGCGGGAAATCATTATAAGCATTTCCAAAATACTCCATATGTTATTATTAAATGAGATACAAACTATCACGTCAATGCATGATGCAAGATGCAAACAGTAGTATGGATGGCATATTCAGATTCTACACATTTTTCTGATAAATTTTCATATAAAATACTTCCTATTCCGAGTTACGGTTTGAAAGATATGGATTTAACAAATTTTGCATATTTGCAGGAATTTCAGAAAAACAGATAAACTGGAAGCGGAAACAGGGCCGGACCTGAACCGAAGCGGTGACAGATAGAAACTGCCGCCCAGGGCGTGAGACAGCGCAGCGATCTCGGGCCGAGGCCCATGTAGGTGCCAGATCTGAACAAAAAAAAGGTGTAAAAAGGGTTGTCTTTAACAGGCTGATTCAGGTTTCGAACTAAGGATCTCCTGATCGAGAACAAAAGAACGAACCACTGGTCCGCAGCAACGATATTGATTGATTGGTGTTTGGGATCGACATGAATCTGTGCTGCATGCGAGATCTGACAAAAACAGAGGAAAAAAAGGGTGGATCTCATGCTGCGTTTGGAGATTGATCTCGTCGATTTGCAGGACTGGCGAGGAACGAACCACCGGGCTGCTGTTTGGTACTGGAAACAGGAAGGGTTGCTGGGTCTTTGGCACCGAACAAGGAGGAGCGCGTCAGAGCTCCAGGAGCGCGTCAGAGCTCCAGGAGCTCGTCCATGGCACCGGACATACAGCAAAAACTGGTGTCAGCAACGGGAACCACAAGGAGCAGCAAAACCAGAAGAGGAAAGGGCCGAAAAGGAAGGGAAGCTCACCACAAGGACGCGAGTGAGCTCGGGGAAGCCAGAGGAGGACCGGGGCGGCCCAATTTCGTCGGTGACCGGAGATGAAGAAGAGGATGCGGCCGTCTCTGTGGTCGATGCCGGTTCGATTTCTTCATGGCCTACGGAGAGGACGACGTGTTGAACATCTTGGAGGCCTCGGTTCGACGAGCAGGTGACCATGGGAGCGGGGCGACGGTGGCCATGGTGGCGGAGGTCTTCAGGCTCGTTTCTCGCTCATGAACACTTGCAGAGAAGAACGAGAAAGGGGAAGGAGTGGTGGCGGCGCAGAGGGAGGAGGCTAGGGTTCGATGGGACATCTCCTGGGTTTAAAGGAAGGGGAGGGGAGCTGGCTCGGTGGCGTGGTGGTTGAAAAGGGGAAGAGGATCACGCGCTCGGCGTGGTGGTTGCAGGGGAAAAAGGAGGTCATGCTCTCCTTGTGACCAAAGGAGGAAGACGCCAAGAAGTGTTGGGCTTCGGTGGAGAGATTGGGCTGAGCTAGGTGGCCGAAAGAAGAGGAAGGGAAAATGCCTCCGTGGCCAATTTCTGGAAAATACAAAGATAAAAGGTACAAGAGAAAAAGAGAGATAGGAAGAAAAGATTATAAGAGACGGAGGGGAAAGGTCTGCAAACAATTTGCAAAAACTTAATTTTGATTTAAAACATTTTTTTAGAACTTTGCAAATATTATAATTTTAGTTTAAATTCAAAATAAGAAGAAAATAGGAGGGTATTTATAAAACCATAAGAGCCAAATAAAATAGTATTGTAACTCAAAATAAGTTAGGGTTTTAGAAAAAATGCAAGGTGATAAGATGCATGATGATGCACACGTCACGATGACGTGAAAAAGAAAATAACAAGCAATTCTAATAATGGGGATTTTTTTTCCGGGTCGTTACAATCGACACCACTAACAAAGGATCTCGCCCCGAGATCCACGTTAAGGCGGAGGAGGAGTTGGGTAACTATCGGATCTTCATACACCGTGTTGATCGTCGTGACACCACTAACAAGAGGTTTCTTCTCGACACCACCAACAAGGGATTCTTGCTCACATTGACGATGATGAACTTACAAAGATCGGACCTTGTAGGATAATGGCAAGAGATCATCCACCCACGTAGGAGCCTAGACTTGAAAAAGAAGATAAGAGAAAGAACTCAAAACTCGCAAAGATAAGAGGAGAGAAGCAGAGAGATAAGGAGAAAAATGCAGACTACTTAGATCTATCCAACTCATTTTTAGTAAAATAGTTTTAGACACTAAACCCTACAACGTCCGTTGGCAAGGTTATCCTACAGGCAGACTGGACTCGTGGGTATCGACAAAACCTGGCTCTGATACCACTTGTGACGCCCCAAAACCGGCACCTTGCGTATCGTAGCGATAACGCCACAACACGCACGGTGTCGCTCTGGAAACGCCCACCAGGCATAATGTGCACATCGAAACATACACATTATGTGGGTGGAATCGAGTAGCAACAGTTACACAAGTTCACGATGGAACCCACAAAAGAATATATATACAACTGCAAAGACTCCACGAGTCAAGAATCCAAATATACATCACAAAAATCCGAATCATACATAAAGCAAATAGCATCCGAGTACGGACAAGAATACAAATGGGCCTAAGAGGCCTGAAGATAAACGATGGCGTCCATAACCCTGCCCAGGCCAAGCCGGAAGGGTAACCTTGCTAACGTCGTCGCTCCCATACCTGTGAACAGCGTCGGGCCAAAGGTTGCCGAACAAGGAGGGAGAAAGAGAAAAAGGAAAAAAAACGAGGGTGAGTACCGAGGCACGTACTCGCGAGACTGGAATTCAGCTGTGCTCGCCTACGGGCTATATGGTGGACTTAGCGGCAACAAAAGAACTTTACTACAGAGACACTAAAACTTCCGTCTAAATAGAATAAGATAAGAGAGTGCATAAGAGAACCAACTAGAAACTAACACCAAACATAACCCAGCCGATGTATCGCCCCTTCGTACCCAACGAGGAAGCAAATGCAAAGGCACTCACACAGTTAACAAGTTTTATTGCAGGTTTGTTGTTGTAGTTGTGCTAACTTACTACACAAGTTTATTTGTATTGAAACAACAGGTGCAAGTTATTCTATGATCGAGTAGTACAGCTCCAAGTCGTCCATAACCGCGGACACGGCTTTTCGAAAAGATTTAACCCTGCAGGGGTGCCCAAATGTACCCACACGTTCGAGCAATCCTTTAGGCAAATCTCGCGCCCTTAATAAAAACAGGTGCGCCATCAGGATAGTCACGACTCGCACTCTCCTTCACTACAAACAAGTCCAGGAAGCCACCTGACTAAGTTTAACCCGTATCGAGAGTCCGGCCGAATCTCCGAACGGACCTAGCTATTTGCGTCGGCGCTGCAAAATGGACCGGAGCCTCTCTTCTGGGGAGGTTGTCCACCTGCAGTCGTCCCGCGCCTACACGAGCGTGCAGAACAAGGGGTTACAAGGCTCACTGGGCTTCCCCCAAAATAAAATCGGACCATAAGATACAAGCTGCACGCTCGACAAGAAACAAATGGAAACACCTCGAACTAGTTGTGGCCACTGGACAAGTATGTAGATTCCGGCAGTGATCGAGGGGAGGCCCGCAAACGTACCCACGTGTGGTTAGAGCGCTCAGTCTCAGAACAGTTCATGCGATCTCGGGGTCCTAGGGGACACAAGTGAGCCGTCGTAAAACCGGCAAAATGACTCACCGATGCCTCTGCTTAATTCAATTTTAAGTATTAACAATGAAGTAAGCCATGATTATCTCCAACAACATATATCCATAAAGTAGAGCATGTGATAACTTCCCAACCCAATAAGATAAAACAACTCCAACAACCTGAAGATGCCTACGACTCGCAAGGCCAACTTGAACAACAAGCACACGGGTAATAGGATGTATGAAAGGTTCTATGACTTTGCTTTGGATAAACATGTGGATAGGACACGTGACTCAAACAAAGCATCGCGACACAAGGCTAGAATATAGAGCTAGTGAGAGCGAAAGTATTAAATGGGTAGAGAGAAAAGGGCTCGCCTGAAAAGATGGTCGAAGAACACCCAAAGAACTTGTCGTTGCTCACATCACCACGAGACGTCCTATTCGCGAAGAAGCAAAATGCTACAACAAACAACGGATGCAACACTTACTACTACGGAGAAAGAATCGGCATGATCATGTGAAGCATGCATGCATGACATGGCAATTATGATGCAATGCAACTTAGCAAAATTAAGCGGAATCGGAATTCCGACACACATACATAGGGTTCAAGTTGTATTACTACTCGGCAAATTTAAATGGTGATTAGCATGGCAAAGACAAGATATGGATGAGCTACACAAAATTAAATGAAGCGGGAAATCATTATAAGCATTTCCAAAATACTCCATATGTTATTATTAAATGAGATACAAACTATCACGTCAATGCATGATGCAAGATGCAAACAGTAGTATGGATGGCATATTCAGATTCTACACATTTTTCTGATAAATTTTCACATAAAATACTTACTATTCCGAGTTACGGTTTGAAAGATATGGATTTAACAAATTTTGCATATTTGCAGGAATTTCAGAAAAACAGATAAACTGGAAGCGGAAACAGGGCCGGACCTGAACCGAAGCGGTGACAGATAGAAACTGCCGCCCAGGGCGTGAGACAGTGCAGCGATCTCGGGCCGAGGCCCATGTAGGTGCCAGATCTGAACAAAAAAAAGGTGTAAAAAGGGTTGTCTTTAACAGGCTGATTCAGGTTTCGAACTAAGGATCTCCTGATCGAGAACAAAAGAACGAACCACTGGTCCGCAGCAGCGATATTGATTGATTGGTGTTTGGGATCGACATGAATCTGTGCTGCATGCGAGATCTGATAAAAATAGAGGAAAAAAAGGGCGGATCTCATGCTGCGTTTGGAGATTGATCTCGTCGATTTGCAGGACTGGCGAGGAACGAACCACCGGGCTGCTGTTTGGTACTGGAAACAGGAAGGGTTGCTGGGTCTTTGGCACCGAACAAGGAGGAGCGCGTCAGAGCTCCAGGAGCTCGTCCATGGCACCGGACATACAGCAAAAACTGGTGTCAGCAACGGGAACCACAAGGAGCAGCAAAACCAGAAGAGGAAAGGGCCGAAAAGGAAGGGAAGCTCACCACAAGGACGCGAGTGAGCTCGGGGAAGCCGGAGGAGGACCGGGGCGGCCCAATTTCGCCGGTGACCGGAGATGAAGAAGAGGATGCGGCCGTCTTCGTGGTCGATGCCGGTTCGATTTCTTCATGGCCTACGGAGAGGACGACGTGCTGAACATCTTGGAGGCCTCGGTTCGATGAGCAGGTGACCACGGGAGCGGGGCGACGGCGGCCATGGTGGCGGAGGTCTTTAGGCTCGTTTCTCGCTCATGAACACTTGCAGAGAAGAACGAGAAAGGGGAAGGAGTGGTGGCAGCGCAGAGGGAGGAGGCTAGGGTTCGATGGGACATCTCCTGGGTTTAAAGGAAGGGGAGGGGAGCTGGCTCGGTGGCGTGGTGGTTGAAAAGGGGAAGAGGATCACGCGCTCGGCGTGGTGGTTGCAGGGGAAAAAGGAGGTCATGCTCTCCTCGTGACCAAAGGAGGAAGACGCCAAGAAGTGTTGGGCTTTGGTGGAGAGATTGGGCTGAGCTAGGTGGCCGAAAGAAGAGGAAGGGAAAATGCCTCCGTGGCCAATTTCTGGAAAATACAAAGATAAAAGGTACAAGAGAAAAAGAGAGATAGGAAGAAAAGATTATAAGAGACGGAGGGGAAAGGTCTGCAAACAATTTGCAAAAACTTAATTTTGATTTAAAACATTTTTTTTAGAACTTTGCAAATATTATAATTTTAGTTTAAATTCAAAATAAGAAGAAAATAGGAGGGTATTTATAAAACCATAAGAGCCAAATAAAATAGTATTGTAACTCAAAATAAGTTAGGGTTTTAGAAAAAATGCAAGGTGATAAGATGCATGATGATGCACACGTCACGATGACGTGAAAAAGAAAATAACAAGCAATTCTAATAATGGGGATTTTTTTTCCGGGTCGTTACACCAAGGCCCCACACGCAGGGGCGGCGCGGCCAGCCCCTGGCCGCGTGGGCCCTGCGTGAGGGAGCCTGGCTCCTCCTCTGACATCGCCCCTTCGCCTATAAAGACCCCCCGACGGAAAAAACCTAAGTACCCGATCAGTTTTCCAGAATACATCGCGATCCGCCGCCGCCGTCGACCCGAAGATCGGGAGGGTCCAGAAGCTCTTCCCGGCACCCTGCCGGAGAGGGGAATCGTCGCCGGAGGTCTTCTTCATCGCCATGCTTGCCTCCGGAGCGATGAGTGAGTAGTCTACCTTGGACTATGGGTCCATAGCAGTAGCTAGATGGTTGTCTTCTCCACCATGTGCTTCATGTTTAGATCTCATGAGCTGCCCTACATGATTGAGATCACCGTTATGTAATTCTACATGTTTGGTTTGTTGGGTTCCGATGAATATTGGTGTTTATGATTAAGTTGCTGTACTGAATTATATCTTTTGTTATCTCTATGTTGGTTATGATCTTGCATGCTCTCTGTTGTTAGTAGCTATCTTGGCCGAGTAGTTGCTAGTGACTCCAAGAGGGGGTATTTATGCTCGATAGTGGGTTCATGCCTCTATTTCACCTGGGGGAGTGACAGAAACCTCTAAGGTGGTAGATGTGCTGTTGCTACTAGGGAGAAAACAACATTCATATGCTCAAGGGCATATGCTTTGTTTACATTACACACTTTGCTTAATGCAATTATCTGTTGTTCGTAACTTAATACTTCTAGGGTGTTCGGATTGATATCCCAGGGAGTGGATTATTAGTCATAGATGCAGTTGGATGGTGGTCTATGTATTTTGTTGTAATGCCCAGAGTAAATATCATAGTGATCTTCTTGACATATCACGTTATCTTTATTCTATCAATTGCCCAACTGTAATTTGTTTACCCAGCATGTGTTATTTATCTTATGGAGAGACACCACTAGTGAACTGTGGACCCCGGTCCTATTTCCATCATATTGCTATCACCTGTTTACTTTACTCGTACTGTTTACTTTACTCGCATACTATATTGTTTTCCACTCGATACGCTCATAACCTTTGTTTCAAGCAAACCGGTGAGATTGACAACCTCATCGCAAGTTGGGAACAAAGTATTTGTTTGTGTGTGTGTAGGTTCCGCATCACCTTCAGTCGTCATTGTCTCTCCTCTCCTGATCGATATTAAACCTTGGTTTCTTAACTAAGGGAAGACTAGCCGCTACACTCATCATACCTTCCTCTTGGGGTTCCCAACGGGCTGGTTATCCACCACGCACAAGGATAGTCTGCTCCCACGTCAACTTGGCACCATCAGTAATTTCCTGGCGCCATCAACAAGTAGCAAGCGTTACCTAAAGTTCTTCACCTTGTCGTGGAAAAAAATAGCGCGCTAAAACTTCGCTATAGCGCCGCTATAGCATATCTGGGAGTCGAACGCTACGTTATGCCTAAAGAGCCATTGCCTAAAAATGAACTCCTTGATATATGTTATAATGGACTAACTGATGAATCTAAGACATATCTGGCTAGTTGTGCTGGTTGTGTTTTCAGGAAAAGAACTCCGGCTGAAGCTGAAGAATTAATGGCTAAAATAAGCCAGAATCATGATGATTGGACTCTAGTTGAGCCAACACTAGCACCAACACCTGCGCCAGCTCTAGAACCGACACCGAAGAAGAGAGGAATGATTGAATTAAATGATGAAGTTATGAGGGAAGCCAAGAAATCTCTCAAGGAGAAAGCTATTAAGGCCGAAGATGTGAAGAATTTACCTCCTATAGAAGAATTATGTAAGCCAATCCCTCACTCATCCACTATTGAGGTACACTCTCTCCAACGCTTTGATGATAGAGATATTCCTTACTCTAAACCTCCTGGTCAATGCTTAGATGAATTAGATAATTTTATTGTCAAGCAAGATAATTTTAATAGAATGGTACAGAATCATTTGTTGGAAAATTCTAGAGCTATTAACAAGTTGCAGGATATAGTGGAGAGAACCTCCAATGATGTAAAGATACTTGTTAAACATTTTCAAATGGTTCAGACTCAAATTGATCAGCTTACCAAGGTGCAAAAAGACTTGCTAATTAATGTCGCAAGAGAAAAACAAGCGTGTGAAATACGCACAAGAGGAGGTGCTACTACTCAAGACCCCTTATATCCTGAATGACATCCTAAGAGGATCAAGCAAGATTCTCAGCGCACTTCAAGAGATGATATTCCTTCCAAGAAGAAGAAGAAGAAGAAGAAGCATAAAACAGTTGCAAAATCATCTGAAGCAGGTAAAGATCCTAATAGTGTTTCTAATTCTGATGCTAAAACTGAACCAGGTGATGCTTCCGACAAAGAAGAAGTTGAAGGGGAACCAGAAAAGATTGATAAGAATGTAAAGTACACCAAAGAAGACTTCATTGCCAACAAGCATGGTAATGAGAGAGAACCTTGGGTGCAGAAACCAATATCTTTTCCTGGTAAGAAACATAAATCCAAGGAAAAAGAACACTACAACAAGTTTTGTGAATGGATGAGACCTTTATTTTTGCAAATTCCTTTAACTGAAGCTATTAAAATGCCTCCTTATGCAAAGTATATGAAAGATATTGTTACTAACAAAAGGAAGATTCCTAATGAGGAAATTTCCACTTTACTTGCTAATTATTCTTTTGATGGTAAAGTTCCGGAGAAGCTTGGAGATCCAGGTATACCAACTATTCCTTGCTCCATTAAAAATAACTATGTTAGAACTGCTTTATGTGATTTGGGAGCCGGAGTTAGTGTCATGCCTTTTTCTCTTTATAAGAGACTTGATCTAAAAAAAATTGGTATCAACTGATATATCTTCGCAAATGGCTGATAAGTCTACTACTATTCCTATTGGTATATGTGAGAATGTTCCTGTTCAAGTTGCTAATAGTTGTTTGATATTAACTGACTTTGTTGTGTTGGAAATGCATGAAGATGATAATATGTCTATTATTCTTGGGAGACCTTTTCTAAACAATGCAGGTGCTGTTATAAATTGCAATCAAGGAAAAGTCACTTTTAATGTTAATGACAAAGAATATACAGTATATTTTCCCAAGAAGATTGATAGAAAGAATGCTCTAAATTCAATCAAGAATGTTGAGACCATCAGAGTTGGTCAGATTATTTGTTCAGAGCGAAAGCCCAAAGAAGAATATAAAATTGTTATGATTGGGACTATGCCTATCAAGGTCGAGGTAACATAAGCATAAAGTGAAGTGCAAAATTTTGCCTCATATAAAATTAGTTTGGTAACAAGACTTGATCAACCTTGTTAACAAAGTGATTTTATATGAATGAAACTTCGTTTTCACCGCATTTACTCAACCTTACTCATTTTTACTTTCACCATTTTTGTTCCCTTTGTTAGTAACATGATTAGAATATCTTAGAGCTACTGCATACTTGGTTTTGATTTGCTTGCAATCATGCCATCTTTGTTTTCCCGAGTTTTTAATCTGTTGTCAAAATTCTGAAAAATCCTCGAAAATAAAGTTTCTCAAAAAATTCCAGAAAAATCCTTTTAAATTTTTATGTAAAAAATGGGGCAAAGAGGCACCTGGGAGACCTCAGGGGGACCTACCACGCGACCTCACCACTAGGGGCGCGGCCCAGCCCTGGCCACGCCCACCCATGGTGAGGGGAGGCCCCCTGGCCTCTCACTTATCTCTTCCTCCCCAGCTCTTTCTCTCTCCCGAAAAACAACGACACACCAGCTCAAACTCGTGTTCTTGCTGCTCTCCTTCTCGATTTTTCGATCTCCTTGCTCAGCCCATCATTGTTGCTGAGATTTGGAGCATTTGTTCTCTGGTATGTGACTCCTTCGATTGTCCAAGTAGAATTTTGTTTAGTGGAGTATTTCTTGAGTATTTTAGCTCTATAGGCTGCAGGTGAAATGAGTTTACATGCTTATTCTATTGCTTAGAGATGTTATTTTGATGCATGTTAGCCTTCTAGTAACTCCCTATAGTAGTTCCCTATATGTGTTTGTCTCAAAATCACTTTTTATGAGGTTTGTTTAAAAATTCAGAAATGGAGGAGAATGCATACCAACTCTTTCAACATGAACTAGAAGTGCATGAAGTTATGAGAATTCACCGTGAAGAGAGGGTCTTTCCCTCAATCTATCCATGATCAGAGTTCATGAATGCTGCTGGAATCCTGCAGGACTTCCAAACTTTAGTCTCTAATGCAGGATTGGAACATTTTGTTGATGGTGAACCACCCCAATTTGCTAAACTAACAATGTCTGTGGTGCAGGATTTCAAATTTAATTGGTCCACATCTAACTCTATGGTTCATTATAAAATCTACAATAAATCTGTGGACTTGCCCTTTGATGTTTTCTGTACAGCCATTAGAGTACCACAGTGGGGATCGCGCGAAAAGATGAAGGAACGGCCTAAGCCATTGACGGATCTTTATGAGGAGATTTATCAAGGAAGAAGCTTCTCAGGAGATAGTGGTAAAATTCGAAATATTCATTTTCCATCCATTCGATATTTTGCCCACTTTATTACCAAGTGTGTTCTTGCTAGGAAAGTTGCAAATAAGTTGTCCTCCTATGATCTAGCTTTTATTGCTGCTGCTTTGAGAGGTGATAGGACTTACAATTTGGGTGCTTTAATAGCTTTCCGTCTAGATGCTAACCGTGAGAAAGGGGGAATCTGTGGAGGTCTTATTGCTTCACGCCTGTTAGCTTTGCATGGTGTAGTGCCTCATGTTTTAGATCTTCAGTTTCTAGTAGAGAGACTTGATCTTAATTCTATGATACATCATAAGTGTGTTTCTCCTCATGCCTGTTTGACTAACTTGATGTTTGAGATTACCTTTTTCAAGAAATCTACCTGGAAGGTAGTGAAGACTGATCGATCAGTCCATTTGCCTGCACCTCTTTTGTTTAACCTTGATCGCAGGAATAGATGGTCACTCACAGAGGGTGAGCTTGACGCGTATCTAGAGGAGCACCCGCCGCTCGTGCACGATGGAGAGGCGACTGAGGAGTCGGCCTAGCCCTCTAACATTGCGGAGTTCCCATACCAGCAGCCTTATTATGATTATACACCATCTGCTTCATCTTCACAGGGGCCAAGCTATGACTATGCCAATGATGACCCACCGGCATGGGGCATGTATCGGAGACCAGGTTGATCTCCACTTAGGCCAAAAGCCTAAGCTTGGGGGGAGGTACGCCGACGATGCACTCATCTACATATCATATTTTGTCGGTCCTTTGTATATCCATGTTTCGCTTTCTTTATTATTCTCGCTCTTATTTCTTCTTTCCAAAACACAAAAAGACCAAAAATATTTTCGTTGTTTCTCTTTGTTGGCCTTTTTAGTTTTTTAGCTTTGATTTGTTTTGTTCTCTATTTTCGGTTTGATATTTGAAAAATCCAAAAATATTTTGCTTTGTTTGCTATTTCCTTCTGTTCTTGTTTCAAAAATCAAAAACCCAAAAATATTTGGTGTTCTTCTTCGGTTTTGTAAAGTTTGCTGCAGAGTTCAGTCTCCCGTTACTCCATTGGAGCTTGGTATTCAATTCATATTATTCAAGCCACACAAGTGAAAAGGCAATAATGACGACATATGACAATCCGAGATGTGGTAAGAGGCTGGTATGAACTTTATTTGTTTTCATTTTTATACATATACTCATCTATGTGGACATGCTTAATCGGTTCATGTAAGGTATATGTTATTTAATGGATGCTTTGTAGTTCTTGCTCTCATATGATTAGTTCCAATTTACTAATAGTTTGTAGCATGTCATGTAGACGCTTGCTTGCATTGTTTTATTCATAATATGGTATGGCATTGTGGTATCCATCTCTGAAGGTTTCATTTGAATCGACTTGGCACATGCTCAAGCATGCATATGACTGAATAAAAAGTCAATTAAGCCTCGATGATTTACTTTGCCTCAGAGTTCTTGTATCATTTTTATGCATATATTAATTTTGTTTTGTTGCAAGCATGATTACGACAGTTATTGCTCTCTCGATTGTCGATTCCCAGTCTTTTGCTAGCCTTCACTTGTACTGAGAGGGAATACTTCTCGTGCGTCCAATCACCAAAAACCAAGTCTTCCAAAGAGTCCACTATAAATTCCTATGCATGGTATTTGCAATCCATTCCAAGTAAATTTTCATGTGCTACCTTTCAAAACTTTCAAATACTTCTCATTTTGTGCCACTGTTTTTAGCTCATGAGGACGTAGTGGTCGGAATTGCTATCTTCCATATTAAATTAAGTACCCCTCGACTAGGCAGCTTCATCTGCTCGTCATTAATTTTGCAAGGGAGCTGGTCAGACCATTGCAATCTAATCTAAAAAAAAGAGCACTCCTCCATGGTATGTGAAAGTTGGTGGGCACCCGATGGAATCGGTTAGCCATGGTTTGAGAAAGGGAAAAAGGTGGGGAGGAGTGCCAAAGCTTTATAAAAAGAGCACCAATATGCCAAATTTTCAAAGAACTCGGAACCGCTCTCACTTGTTTATTATGGAAGATAGCAAGTCCCCATTGCCAGTCGTTGACATGAAACAACCACCTCTCAAAATAAATTTTTATCTTTGTTTTACAAATGAAAAGCTCTAGCACATATTAAATCACTGCTTCCCTCTGCGAAGGGCCTTTCTTTTACTTTTATGTTGAGTCTTCATCTTCTAACTTTAAAGCACCTTCTTGAGAGCATAGCTGTTATTCTTAGTGTAATGTGCTTATCCCAGAACACGGTTAATTGCGGTATAACTTTGATGCTTGTATCTTTGGTATTTTTACTTCTAGTCTTCCCTTGGACTTCAGAGGTGCCTCAGCATTTATGTTTTGCTCCACAAATCAAGGCAAGCGGGATACCACTCTTCCATATCATTTATGAACACTACAATCTTGTAGCTTCTTATGTTCATGTTACTTGTTATTAGTGCATTGGCCCTCTTTCATAGCTTGCTTGACTATGAGGTAACATTAGTTGCATATTTCTTATTATGAATTGCCTGAGTACTTGATCATATAGTTAGTATATATATATCATATGAAGCAAATATGTTCGTGAAAGTTTCTTTTATCGCTCTCAGTTGTTAACTGAATTGCTTGAGGACAAGCAAATAGCTAAACTTATGGAGTTGATACATCCAAAACGTATCTACTTTCCCGAACACTTTTGCTATTGTTTCTCCTCTAATTTGTGTGTTTTGAATACAACTAACACGGACTAACGCTGTTTTCAGCAGAATTGCTCTGGTGTCTCGCTTTTGTGCAGAAATCCAACTTTCAGGAAAAATCCCAGAAAATATTGCAAAAATTCTATTTTACCAGAAGACCCACGGAGCCAGAAGAGGAGACAAAGAGAGGCAAGGAGCTGGGCTCACCACCAGGGGGCACGGCCCAGCCCTGGCCGCACCCACCTGTGGTGAGGCCGCCTCGGCCATCGCCTCGACCCCTCCTTCCGCCTACATATACCCTCTGACCTGAAAGGAGCGGGGGTTCGGCGTTTTTCCCAGATAGACTTCCGCTGCGCCGCCACCATCAGAAACCGTGATTCGGAACCAGAAACTCCATTCTGGCACCCTGCCGGGACGGGGATTTGGAGGAGATCTTCATCACCATCATCACCGACGTCTCTCCATCAACCATCCATGACTCCCCCATCCATGTGTGAGTAATTCCCTCTGTAGGCGAAGGGAATGGTAGGGATTGGATGAGATCATTCATGTAATTTGCTATAAGATTGTTAGGGCATAGTGCCTAGTATCTACTGTTAGTGCTTATGACATTGTTGCAACTTATTGTGCTTAATGTTTGTCACTTTGGGCCCGAGTGCCATGATCTCAGATCTGAACTTGTTATTGTTTTATGATGATACTTGTTATTTATGATCTTACCTGCAAGTTGTTTACACATATCGTTGTCCGGAACCCGAGGCCCCAAAGTGACAAAAATTGGGATAACCGGAGGGGATGGCTATGATGTGAGGATTACATGTGTTCACCGAGTGTTAATGCTTTGCTTCGCTACTTTATTAAAAGGAGTACCTTAATTACCAGTAGTTTCCCTTGAGGCCCTGCTGCAACAGGCTGGTAGGACAAAAGATGTTGTGCAAGTTTCTCATTGCGAGCACGTACGACTATATATGGAACACATGCCTATGATTGTTAGTACTAGGATGCTTATCATTATTTATCTGCAATTGCCCATGTCTCACTGATTTCATGAATTATCTTATCCATGCAACGCCCGTACATCCATCCCTATGCCTGCAGTATTTCATCCTACTGTTTACTATTGCTATTATTACCGCTTTTATTTTACTACTGATGTTACTGTTTCACTACTATCACCACTATAAAACTGTTGCTACTGATAAACCGCTACGAACAAGTCTGTTTCCAGGTGTAGCTGAATTGACAACTCATCTGTTAAGGCTTATAAATATTCTTTGGCTCCCCTTATGTTGAATCAATAAATTTAGGTTTTACGTCCCTTGAAGACTGTTGCGATCCCCTATACTTGTGGGTCATCATAGGCCGCCCCGCGCCAGCATCCAGCAAGCCACCTCCCGCGGGCCGGGCTTCTCTGGCCGACTTCCTCCAGGCCAGCACTCATCTAGGCCGCCACCTCCGGGCCAGCAGTGCCATCGCCCAGCACCAGGCCGGTCGAGATCACTGGTGCTAGGGACAGCAACTCCCAGGCCGGCAACGGCGACCAGGCCTCCAGCTCCCCAAATCGCTCCCCATGTCTCACCGCACTCCAGCTTCATCCGGCTGGATCGATCCACGAGGGATCAATTTGGCCGGTATCTACGCCATCTACATCGTTCTCATCGTCCAGTGCTGGTCTTGGGACGCCCCTTGGTTCAGACTAGCACACCCTATGTCTACAGCAAGCAACCTTATCATGAGGAGGAGAATAAGAACAATGACCAAGCCTACGTATAAGGGGACAAGATCTATGAGACAAGGGTGTTGCTCCAAGTACAAACAAGACATGTCATAAGACCATACCGTGACCTGGCTACAGTGCTGACAAGACCCTAGTAGTCACATCTGCTATAGTAAGCAGGGTACATGTATAGTGTAATGTGGGGGTTCACCTTGTCCCCTCGACTCCCTATATAAGGAGCACCATGCTAAAAATAGCGCCGCTAAAATGAAACAGAGAAATAGCAGCGACCACGACCATTCAGGTACGGACAATGAAAAACTTTATATATTTAGTCGGAACTTTATAGATCAGACATGCAGGAGTAGGGGTGTTACCTCCTCACGAGGGCCCCGAACCTGGGTAGTTTGGTGTGTTTGCAGTGTCTTCCGTGTGCACACTTCGGTGCATTATCCCTCCCCAGATTCTCCAGTGTCCAATCGACCCCAACTTAAACCACCTTGTGGCATATCACCAAACGACACCACCCACTATACTAGATTCTCTTCCTCAAATGTACTACAAACTCAAAATGGAGCATAATTTTCACTTAATCGAATGCAAAATTATTTTTGTTCATATATTTGACTTCGTGATGAACTATTCGAAATGAGTCTAATGTTCAATTATATTCAAATTTATTTCAAAGTTTTAGTGGACTAAATATATAAAGTTCTTCATTGTCCGTGCCTACAGTTCCGACTCCCAGATATGTTATAGCGGCGCTATAGCGTTACCTAAAGTTCTTCACCTTGTCGTGGAAAAAAATAGCGCGCTAAAACTTCGCTATAGCGCCGCTATAGCATATCTGGGAGTCGAACGCTACGTTATACGAATTTAGCACGTTATGGCGCTACACGCATTTTTAGCATGCTAAACGCGCTATTTTAGATAACGCTATAGCGCCGCTAAAACAAAACAGAGAAATAGCAGCGACCACGACCATTCAGCGCATTCTAGCATTGAGCCTATAATAGCAGCACGAGTCCAACACTACTCCAACCCCACCCCATGTCGTAACCTACCTCCCCATTGCCCTCCAACCCCTAATTCCTCACGCGACGGTAGCGGTGTTGTTGTAGCACCCATCTCCTCTAGCTCCGGCAGGCCAGTCGTTCGGCTGAGCTCTGCTTGTCCCCGACTAGAGGAGCTCAACTTGATGCTGGCACTCTCCATCGCAGCCCCAACTCGCCTGGATGCCACCCTGACTCGCCCGGCCGCTGCTCTGACTCGCCAGCGCACCCCGATGGCATCCACGTCACAGACAAGCCAGCCAGCGCACCCCAATGGCATCCACGGCACAGACAAGCCAGCAACCAGATGTTTGTCCTTCATTCTTAGCTTTGTAGTTAGTTTATGAATTTAGGTGATGCCCTTTTGTGATCTGGACTCTTATCATTTTGAATTTGGTGACCATTGTGGTCTGGATTGTGTCATTTGGCCTCTAAATAATAATTTGTTATGCATATATTACTCTGAAAATAATTTTAGCTGCTGAAATCCTTAATATACAAGGTATACCACGTCAATTTTTTCATAACGCTATTTTGAAAAATAGCGTGCTATAAGCACGCTATAACTTTCATAGCGTTTCCAAAAGGGCCGCGCTATTTTAAATAGCGCGCTATTTTTTTCCTTGTTACAGTGCAGTCATGTATAATATCATGTTGGATTCTTAAAGTTCTTCCAAATTTATTTAAAGGGTACATCGGGTTTGGCCAAAAGTTCTACTGCTTCAACACACATGACAGATCTATGTTCTCTTTTTAAGTGGGACATGTAGGGACCCACCGGTTCGAATTCCAACGAATGTAGATGGCTCAGATATCTGCTCGGTGCGGAATCAGCTAGTCAATCTCCAGTTCGACTACTACTGCTACTGTGTTGAGCACTTGAGCTCGATCACCAAAATTAATAATGTATGCTGCAGTGTTAGTTCATCTCCTGCGCTAATAACCAGACATAAACAAAGTCTCATAGAACAATGAACTTTGTCTTCGCCGAAAGTCTGTCGCTGATGAATGTTGTGGCTCTACGACGGATATCTGTTAGACTTGTTGTTTCGGCTTCCCTAACTCGATCAATAGTAGTTGGAACATGCTGCCTTATTGAATCTATAGTCAAAATCTCGAGAGCAGGGTCGTTGTCCACAATGTGTATCATAATCTCTAGTTGATCCTTTTGACCTGTAAATTCACGAGCTCTCAAGCTCCTTAGACGCTTGTGTTTGGACTGACCATGCGCTAACCTCCTTAGAGGTCCTTCACCACCATTTTTGGAAGCTGATGCAAACTTTATGTCCAATTCTTCGAGCAACGGAGCCGACTCTAGAAAATAGGCGATAGGAAGGATACCATTGGAATGTCCAGGAGGGTAAAGACATGGTAGCAGTTGCAAATACCTCAGGTGGGAAAACCTGGAGGTGTTTTCAAGTGGCGAGGGAAGCATCGGTAGTGTAAGAGTAGAACGGAGTGAGAGTCGTTGCACCATCGGGAACGCCTTGGGCAATGAGCTGATAATGGCAGACTCTTGTAGTCTTAGCTGATAACACTGAATATTAACATTGCGAAGTGTTGAAGTTCCCCCGAGGTTGGTGATGGTAGGCGCCGAAGCCGAATGCCCCCTGAATATGAAAGTTGTGAGCCTGTTGGCATTGAGCTCTATCTTGGTTACCCACTTACCCTGCACCCAACCAGACGCAGGTATACCAGCCGGGGCAAGGGCCGATCCACTCTGAGCTCAGGGTCTAGATGAACCATGTACAGATCCAGCCGCTCTAGATTAGGGCAATTTGACAGCATATGTTGCAAATCACTAGTAGACACAGTCACATCGCGCAGGCCAAGATTCTTCAGATTTGGAAAACCAATAGACCATGTGTGGGAACGCACTTTGAGCGATACAGCAGAAAGGTAGATATGCCGCAGGATCGATACGCCTCCTCCGGCGTCGAGCAATTGCAGGGGAACATGCCGACGAGGACCGACCAGAGGTAATTCCAGCACGTCAAGTCTCACACTCTTCGCCCGCGACGAGACCGCGAAACGTATCCAGTCATCCAGGTGGCCGGAAAGCCCTCGAAGGTGGGACTCGTCACACCTGAGCTCCAGCTGTTCGACCGCGCCGCCGCGGCGCTGGCGCAGTATCGTGTTGACGATGTTGATGAACCTTCCCACGTCGTGTGCCCTGTCAACGAACATGTATCCGGCGCCGGTCTTGTAGGACCTGTATCCATCGCCGCAGATCGCGAGGATGTCGAGGGTCAGCTTGGGAGAGTCCTTCCAGGCGTGCCTCCACGCGCTCGACAGGACGCTCGTCTGCGCGGCCTGTCTCGCGTCTAGATATGACAGGATCGTCGGCAGCAGCTCCGCCGGAAGGTCACCGAACGGGTCTCTTGCCGCTGCTCTACTTGATCTGTCACCGGAAGGCGGATGATCGAGGCGTGTGGGTTGGGATCCTCCCGGTGGGGTTTCTGTGTTGGAGCTTGGCGGCTTGCAATGGCAGATCAGGCTGGAGTTGCAACGGCAGCTCATCAGAACGATCGCTACTCCTTCTCGACATGAGTCGTCGTCCGGCATCCGGCCAGGATGACCTGTGAGACTATTCCCCATGGATCTTTCCAGCGATCGCCAGCCGAGATTGAGATGCGGACATCACCTGTTGCCCACGAAAGTCAATGGATAAATCCTGCCTCGATCGGTCGCCGTGCTGTTCGGTTCGAACTCTGTTCCGTGTAATCACTGATTACGGCCCAATTAAGGCGCACGAAGGCCTGTGGACACAGTAACGGGCCCAACGGGCCCAAAAGTCGTTCTGCACAGAAGGACAAACCTAACAGGCGCCCAGGTCCACCGAGCCTAGCCCCATTCGCAAACCCCTCAACCCTCGCCGCCGCCGCGCCGGCCGCTCTGCCACCGCCGCCGCCGACGCCATGGGCAAGTTCCGCAAGCTCGGGCGCCACGCCGCGCACCGTGTGTCTATGCTCAGGTACGGAGTACTCTTATCTCTCCGCTCTCCGCTGGTGATGGATGTATGCCGCGTCGCTGTGCGGCTGACTTACCGGATTCGTCTCCTTCGGCAGGACGATGGTGTCGCAGCTGGTGAAGCACGAGCGCATCGAGACCACCGTCGCGAAGGTACGTCTGTCGATCACTTCGTGATGGGTGCCTGTCGGACCGGAATTGGTGAGTCTGTAGTCGTGACAGTTGGATCCCCTTGTGGTGGTTGTTTTTCAGGCCAAGGAGGTGCGGCGCAAGGCGGATCAGATGGTGCAGCTTGGAAAAGATGTAAGCTCAACACCATTCCCCTACTGCCTAACGTTTTGTCACCTGAAAACATGTCATGCTATGCAGCATCCATTGATCTATGGAGCTGTGTGTCTGTAACAATGACGTAGTCAAATGCACGTTAGCTCCACTGTATTGGCGTTCAATCTGTTTGCAGATACAATTTGTGCGTAGGTTTCACTTAGAATTAGACCTTATAACTTTGGGCTGTATTTCAAGCGGAATTGGATGTTGAGAAGTATCTCATCAGTGAACTGACCACTGATAATGTTCCTTGAGTTTCTTTGTATAATGTCAGAAAGCACCATACACCTAATGCCCAACGTTTTCTCACCTGAGGACACATGATGCTTAGTAGCTTCCATTAATGTATGGAGCTTCGTGTATGTATCAATGACGTGGTGAAATCCACAAAGTTTAGAACTAGTTAATCAGCAAGAATATTTACTTAATTGGCTCCGTTGTAGTTACTGCCTACAAATAAGATTCGCTTAGAATTATACCTAATAACTTACGGTGGTATCATTGTGAGACTCATGCTCTTTTCAAGCAGAATGAAATGTTGGAAAGTCTCATTAGAGAACTGACCAATGAGAGTAAAAATCAAGTTTCTCTAATGTATAATATCAGAACAAGCTATATTTCAGTCTACTACCTAGTGCCTACCGTTTTGTTATAGGACCAAAAAGCTCGTCCATCCATTGTGACCCTCATTATCATGTTTGTGTTGGTGTCACATAAACTCCTGATATTGTTATACGTTTCTGAATAATTATCTCCTTCCGCGTATGTGACCTTGAGCCTCTTGTTATCTGAGCAAGATGTTACATTTATTTGCCTAACCCCATCCCCATGATTTATTTGGCTACAACAAATACTAAAACCATGTCCTATCAAAAATTTACAATGATTTAGTTAACTCTTACCTCTAGGCTAAGACCCTCATGTCAAATTGAAAAATCTTGTAGGGTACACTGGATGCGGCAAGACGCGCTTCTGCTTTTGTTCGGGGAGATGATGTTGTCCATAAGCTATTCACAGAGCTGGCCTACCGCTACAAGTATGCCTTATTAGCTAGCCATGGATCAGTTAAAAAATATAAAGTGGAATGCTTTATTGAATTTTACTACTCCCTTTGTTTTGCCTTTGAATTTTGCTAAAACTCTTGCCATTATTGTAGTAATATTTTTATCATGGAAAAATGAAATTCTAATTTATGGAGGGATATGTACTACTACCTCTGTTCCTGAACATAAGATGCTTTGGTAGGCTTAAATAGCCCACCAGAATGTCTTATATTATGGAACAGAGGTACTATGTAGGAGGGGATACTTTTATGTCCTTGAAACTGCAGAATGGCTTGTATATATAAACAGAATAATAAGGCTAGCATGACATATATTTCGAAGCACATGATGATTTTCAAGCTGAACCTAATGAGTTTCTTATTCATATATTTTAGAGATAGAGCTGGTGGATACACAAGATTGCTGAGAACGAGGATACGAATTGGTGATGCTGCACCGATGGCATACATTGAGTAAGTTTCTTTTCATATTCCTTAACATGGAGAAAAAAGACTAGGTAGCTTATCCACTGGGTCTGGGTGGTCGTAGTGCAAGTTAATCAGATGTACTTTCTGCTTGGTTTTGTTTGGTGTCAAAGCACTGTACTGGAAATTTTGCTCCCTGAAATTTCCAGAAAACAGGCTAGTTGCCTTCAGCTTTTTCTGATTTTCGTTTAAATCAACTGAGCTTCCCACCCTGCTTTTGCCTCTGTTGTTCAAAAGATGTTTCTTGTGCAGGTTTGTCGACAGAGAGAACGAGTTGCGAGAGGCGAAACCTGCAACACCCCCACCATCTCAGCGGGTTCCACTTGATCCATGGGCCAAGTCTCGTGCTAGCCAACAGTGGGCAGGACCTAAAATTAGCTCGAGTCCCAAATCAGAAGGCTTGTGAGATCAATATCTCTACTGCATTTCTTTCTCGTGAATGAGAATATCCATTTTGTCTGTAAAAGCCTACTAGGCATGAGGCGTGTCATGCAGGAGGACTTATGTCAGGGTATAAATTGTCAATAGAATAATTCAACTTAGTTGCTGATGTATGATCGAGTGGGGATGCAGTTTTTATCCACACAAGTGTGCTATTGGACAAGAAATGCCAGTGATGTAGTATTGATTTTCCTATTGCTGATGTACAATGAAATTTTCAATGAATAGCCTGGCAAACTCGAGCCTGGGTTGCATGCCATCCACGGCCTCCATAAAAATGTCTTGGTTGATTGCTTGATACTGTTGTGCCTTGTTTAGTGCAAATGCGTTTATTCCATATCTTAAGGTTGAAAAAATGCTGCTCTGAAATTTAGTGTGACGCCGGATAAACATGAGTAACAATATTTGTACCGTTTAATAGATCGTGATTTTGCGAAGAAATCTATATTAAAAATTATTACATTTTGAATTATTTGGTGGAAGTAAGGGGCAAGCCTCCATCCATATGGAGATTTTGTCGAATTTCAAGATCCGTTTTGCTCACTGGAACTTGCGTTCCTCGCACTAGATGAAACTGGCCAAAAAGTTGCCCAACCATTTGCTGCGCGCTACAAAAAAGCCTAAAAATCTCTAGACAATAAACCCCAGCACCACGAAGCTGCCCAAACGTACAAAAAGCCTAAAAATCGTGGGCCGAACTCCTCGCCCTTCGCTGCCCGCTACAATCAGGCCAGAAATCGCATGCCAAACTCCTCAGATCGGGCGCATCCAGCGGGCGTTCTTGTATAGCGGCGCCGCCCTGCAAGCCGCGCATAACGTGCTCGACGCAATGCCGTACCGGGACGTCGTCTCGGCCACGGCCGCCATCGGCGCGCTCACCCGCCGAGGCCGGCACCGCGACGCCGTCGCCCTCTTCTCTCAGGTGCTCACGGATGGCGTCCCGCCTAACAACTTCACCTTCGGCACCGTCCTCCGCTCGGCCACCGCGCTGCGTGACCTGGGCGTCGGCGCGCAGCTCCACGCCTGCGTCGCCAAGTTCGGCCTCTGCTCCAACGTCTTCGTGGGCAGCGCTCTCGTCGACCACTACGCCAAGATGGGCGCCATGAGGGAGGCCCAGAGCGCGCTGGGCGACACCAGTGAGCCCAACGTCGTCTCCTACACCGCGCTCATCGCGGGGTTCCTGAAGACTGGGATGTCCGAGGACGCCGTCCGGCTCTTCCGGTGCATGCCGGAGAGGAATGTGGTTTCCTGGAACGCGATGATCGGGGGGTGCAGCCAGGCAGGTCTCAACGAGGAGGCAGTCAGTCTGTTCCTGGAAATGTGTCGACAAGGCGTCAGACCGACAGAGAGCACGTTTCCCTCTGTGCTCACTTCTGTTGCCAATGCCGGTGCACTTGGTGTGGGTAGAAGCGTCCATGCATCGGCTATCAAGAACTTTGGCAAGCTCGACATTTTCATTGAGAATGCTCTGGTCAGTTGCTATGCCAGGTGCGGTAGCTTGGAGGATAGCGTGCTGGTCTTCAGAAAGATGGAGGAAAAGAACGTGGTCTCCTGGAACGCATTGATCTGTGGATATGCACAGAACGGGAGGGGGGAGGAAGCTTTGGTTGCCTACAAGACCATGAGAAAAATGGGCTTGAAGGCAAATCATGTTACTCTTCTCGGGCTGTTGTTTGGTTGCAACCATGCCGGTCTGGTTGACCAGGGTTACTCATTGTTCAAGACTGCACAGGTGGAGCAACCGGGGATATTGAAATCTGAGCATTATGCTTCTGTTGTCGACCTACTCTCCCGCGCTAAACGGTTTGACGACGCCAAGAGCTTTCTTGAAGACCTTCCATTTGAGCCAGGCATCGGGTTCTGGAAGTCAATGATAGGAGGGTGCCAGATTCACTGGAATAAGGACCTGGCCGAGAGCGTCGCCAGGCGTATTCAAGCACTTGGTCCAAAGGACACTTCTTCATACATCCTTCTTTCTAATGTTTACTCTGCAGCTGGAAGCTGGCAGAGTGCGTCAATGATCAGGAGGCAGATTAAGGATTTGGGGCTGAAGAGGATCACTGGCTGCAGCTGGATTGAGGTCCAGGACAAGGCTCATGTCTTCTTTAATGGAGACCACAGACATCCTCAGAGTAATGAAATTTACATGGTGCTTGAAGCTTGCCTGAATACCAATGAAGATTGCGAACATTGCCTTGTATGACTGGAAAACTTTCCAAAGAACAGCTGAAGAAACATTTTCCTATCTTCCGTTACTCATGCAGTGCTTAGAAGACAGCAAAACCAACTGACAATAGGCACTTTTTCAGACGTGTTCATCTTTTTTCACATGGCTCCCACAATGGAACCGAGGTCCACTATCAATGATAACGGAAGAATAGTAGAAGTTCAGAAAGCATCCACTTGTGTGAATCCAGCTGCAGCATTACGCATGTGTTGTTTATCTCCTCTCTCGGACTGAAACATTCGACAACGCCAACAGGTTTCTTGAGGACCTTCCATTTGAGCCAGGCATCGAGTTCTGGAAGTCAGTGATAGGAGGGTGCGAGAACCACTGGCACAAGGACCTGGCCGAGAGCATCGCGAGGCATATTCAACCACTTGATCCAAAAGACACTTCTTCATACATCCTTCTTTCTGATGTTTATTCTGCGGCTGGAAGCTGGCATAGTGTGCCAATGATCAGGAGGCAGATTAAGAAGATGGGGCTGAAAAGGATCACTGGCTGCAGCTTAGACATCCCCAGAGTGATGAAATTTACATGTTCCTGGAATCTTGCCTGAATACCGATGAAGATGAACATTGCCTTGTGTGTTTGTGGAAAATTGTCGGGAGAACAGCTGAGGAAACTGCACTCACCAGTAACCATTTCCTATCTCTGGTTACAGATGCAGTGCTTAGAAGACGGCAAGACCAACTGAGAATAGTCACTTAGTCATGTTTATTTGTTTCATCAAACTAAGTGATATGATGCAACTGCATTGCAGTGTAGCTTGAGTTGGGTATAGTATAAAATTAACTGCAAATAACTTGGAGATCAGAACAATGATAGACATATTTTGGTTATCTGCAGAGGATAGTGTTGCAATCTTGGAAGACATCATGGTGCTGATTCGTTTCATTTCTCCTCATTTTACATTACTAACGTTCTCAAATAACTGTTGGACAATAGAATTACAAATTTTATGAACGAACTGTAATGTGTCAATGGGAATAAGGAAATCTTTTGTACCAAACTCATTGCAGAGTAGCACACTGAGCTACAGGGGATAAACCCATCGAATGTTCTACACCTGTTCGACAAAGTTTTGCTTACTTTTTCTGATGTCTTCATCTAGGACTTCTTTCAGTGCGAAAAAACGCCCTCTAATTTTAAAGAGGCCTGCCTAATTCAAAATATTTTGCCAACTAAGAATGCCTACACATTAGCACGGGATTAAATTTTCTGCAGAATGAATAGGATACGGCTGGCTTTTGAATTCTTAGAACAAGTCAATGCTAATAAACCTCACGATCAAATGTTGCGCCTGGAAACAAAATTCAGTATCGAGTTACCAAATCTGGACAAATAAAACATTTCCATTATCATAACAAATCCTCTGTAAGCTCAACCAATCATCTAATTAGAATAATTATAATTATATAGATGGGACTGTAAATCTCTTCAGAACTTCACAGAGCAAGAAAAGTTGTTCGAGAAGCTGGTTCAGGTTGATTACTCGAAACATTCAACGTATTCAGAACTGAAGCAGAACGCACTGAAACTTCCACAAGATAATTCATTGATTCAGCAAATAGGGCTCATTTTACAGTGTTACATAGGGAGGTCTACTGGGAACAACCGCGACCAAAATTTTAGTTTCAAGTTACCAAATCCTGAGAAATAAACAATTCCCATTAGCACAACGTATCTTCTGTAATCTCCCTAGCTCAGTTGGCAGCTAATCATCTCATTGAAATAATTCTAAGTCTAGAGATCAAACTGTACATCTCTTCAGAAATTTCAGAACCAAGGAATTCGTGCAGATGGTTCATTTCGCATATCAAGGAACATATATTCAGAACTGAAGCAGAACACACTGATGATTTTCGACAAGATAATTCATTGAATCAGCAAACTCGGGACTCATTTTACACTGTTCCACAGGAAGATCTAACCCCCTACGATGCTGTTGACAGAGAAACAAACGGGACCAAACTAAATTCAGTATTCTTAGAACGAGTCAATGCTAATAAACCTCACTATCAAATTTCGCGCCTGAAAACAAAATTCAGTATCAAGTTACCAAATCTGGACAAATAAAACATTTCCATTATCATAACGAATCCTCTGTAAGCTCAACCAATCATCTCATTACAATAATTATAATTATATAAAATGGGACTGTAAACCTCTTCAGGACTTCACAGAGCAAGAAAAGTTGTTCGAGAAGCTGGTTCAGGTTGATTACTCGAAACATTGAACATATTCAGAACTGAAGAAACACACTGAAACATCCACAAGAGATTCAGCAAACAGCACTCATTTTACAGTGTTACATATGGAGATCTACTGTTGACAGAGGAACAAACGGGACCAAAATTCCGGTTTCAAGTTACCAAACCTGGAGAAATAAACACTTTCCATTAGCACAACGTATCCTCTCAGTTGGCAACTAATCATCTCACAGAAACAATTCTAAGTCTAGAGATAAATATGAACATTTTCTTGCAGTCTACAAGAAACTACAGGACACAGGTACAGGAAAGAAAATCTAAATATCTCTCCAGAACTTCAGAGTGCAAGGAAAAGTTGTTCCAGAAGCTGGTTCAGGTTGATTACTTGAAACATTAAACATATTCAGGACTGAAGCAGAACACACTGAAACTTCCACAAAATAATTCATTGATTCAGCAAATAGGACTCATTTTACATTCTTACATAGAGATATCTACTGTTGACAGAGGAAACAAAGTTCCAGTAAGTTAGCAAACCGGAGAAATAAACACTATCCATTAGCACATCGTATCCTCTGTAATCTCCCTAGCTCAGTTGGCAACTAATCATCTCATTAAAATAATTCAAAGTCTTGAGTTAAAACTGTACAATCTTCAGAACTTTCAGAAGAAAGGAATTCGTGCAGATTGTTCATGTCAGTTTCGCATAACAATGAACATATTCAAAACTGAAGCGGAACACATTGGCGATTTTCCACAAGATAATTCATTGATTTAGCAAACTCGGGACTCATTTTACACGGATCTAACCCCCCTACGATGCTGTCGACAGAGAAACAAACAGGTACCAAACTTAAAAACAGGGAGGCGATCTAAGACGAGGTGAACTTGGTGACGGCCTTGGTGCCCTCAGAGACGGCGTGCTTGGCGAGCTCGCCGGGGAGGACGAGGCGTACGGCGGTCTGGATCTCCCTGGAGGTGATGGTGGGCTTCTTGTTGTAGCGGGCCAGCTTGGCCGACTCGCCGGCCAGCTTCTCGAAGATGTCATTGATGAAGGAGTTCATGATGGACATGGCCTTGGAGGAGATGCCGATGTCCGGGTGCACCTGCTTGAGGACCTTGAAGATGTAGATCTTGTAGGTCTCGACGCTCTTCTTGGCCTTCTTCTTCTTCTTGTCGGCGCCGCCCTCGCCCTTGGCCCCCGGGACGCGCTTCTCCGCCTTGGGCTTGGACTTCTCCGCCTCCACCGGCTTCTTCTCCGCGGCGGGCTTCTTCTCTGCCTTGGGCGCCATTGCTGGTGGTTCGGGAGGTTGTGAGGAGACGGCGGGGAAAGTTTGTGGCGGCGGCGGCGGGAGGAAGAGGCTTGAGGTTGTGTTGGGTTTGAGCTGTGGGATTTCGGGGAGGGAGCGGTGGGAATATATAGGATGGAGAGGAAGCGCGCGATTGGTGAAGCGGGTTGGGGTCCGGATCGGTGACGTGGCGTGGGAAGGAGGCGTTGGATTGTGGGACGGACGGATTTGGACCTGCTGGCGGGGTGGATCCGTGTGGTGATGCGCGCTCTGGCGGTTCCGCGGTGGGTTTAGGCGCTGAGCGAAAATTTGGGTCGCGAAATTCGCGCGGGCAGATGCGTTTTGGGTGGTTCGGGCTGGGTTTTCGCGGGGCCCTTGTGGGGATTTTGGCGCCCGCATATGGAGGTTTGTTCACGATTTGTCCGTCGGCGAGTTTCCGTTCCGTCCCAGTCCGGTGAAGCTTTCAAGTGTGGATATCGACAGCGATTGTTTCTTTGGTGCTCTTTGGTTTGTTGTGCTTGGTGTGCTGATCCGCTGGCTACGATCTGTAGTCTATCTTGGAGATTGTTTGGCTTTGGTTGGCTACGTCCTGATTCAGATTGGTCAACAAGACGACCAGCGGTCTGGCGTGGAGACTGGTGACCGCCGGGAGCAATGAAGATTGTTGTCTGGAACTGTCGAGGAATGCGCAAACCCTCGCCGGTCTGTGCGTTCCTTCGCCTCATGGAACGACTGAGGCCAGATGTGTTGTTTCTATCCGAAACGCATCTAAACAAAGCAAGGGCAGATAATTTGAGAAGGAGACTGAATTTTGATGAGGTGTTAGTATCGGAAAGCGATGGTAGAAGTGGTGGTCTACTTATGTTATGGCAGAGTAGTTTGAATGTTACACACAAGGAGGTTCACTCGAATTATCTTGATGTTCGGGTTGATGAACATAGTGATGCTGGTTGGCGTTTCACAGGTCTGTACGGAGAGCCAAGTGGAGATCGGAAATATTGTGGGATTATATCAATGATGATCTCAAGCAAGCTACTGATCTCCCCTGGTTGTTGCCGGGTGAGTTCAATGAAATTATGTTCGGCATGAGAAAGAAGGAGGTAATATCCGTCAACAGAGCTGGATGCAAGCTTTTAGGAATTGTCTATCAAATTGTGCTCGGGAGGATCTCGGTTTTAGTGGTGATAAATTTACTTGGAGACGTAGTCGCATAAGGGCATGTACAACGCAGGGCGCTTACATGAACGCTTAAAGAAAATAAAAAAATGATTAAATGCTTAGCATCAGCACAAGAGCCTATGCCTCCAACCATGGGCGCTAGCCAGCGACGCATGCATGATTGAAGGGAAAAAGATAGCGCCCCAATCTCCAACGCCAAGGCACCAAGCGCCCATAAAACTCAGAAGATTATCTGCCGCGATGTTTGCTGAAACAAGCGCCCCGTCTGACGCCGGACTCGACGGAAATCACGGGAAGGAAAATTAAATTGCTAAGCACCCGACGCTCTCTTTTGCGGCGACGCAAACGAGTTTCCTGGAAACGACCGGAAATGAGCCAAAATGGTCAGGAAAGGAATCCTAGCGTCGCCCCCCTAAGCGCCTGCATTGTACTTGCCCTAAGAGAGCACCTTGACAGAGCTGTTGGAAATGTTGGATGGATGACCATGTTCCCTTTTCATGGTGTTGTGAACGAAGACTTTGACAAATCGGACAATCGTCCAATTCTAATCGATACCGACGTGCAAGATGGTCTAGTAATAAACCGTGGATCGGGACCAAGGAAATTTGAGGCCAAGTGGTTGTGTGAGGAGTATGTGGAGACAATCATCCAAGCGGCATGGGATCGTGCAAACTTTGTTGGTTCAAATAGTTTCGCGAGAAAAACAGCTACGGTCCATGCAGCCTTACACGAGTGGGACAGGGAGGTTCTAAGGGACCCGAGGAACCGTCTTTGATAGCTTCAAAAAGAGCTTAATGAAATCATGTTTGGACCCCTTAGTGAGGATGCAGTTGATAGGCAGAGAGAAGCACAGATTAAAATCGAATCACTTTTAGATCAAGAGGAAATCTATTGGGTACAACGTGGCCGTGCCAATTGGTTACGTCATGGTGACAAGAATACTAGTTTTTTCCATGGTACAGCTACTGCCCGAAAGAAAAGAAACTTCATTAAGAAATTGAAGAATGATCTTGGTGAGTGCGTGGAAGTACAAGGTTAGGTTGAAGCTTTGGCTACAATTATTTTGAGTCACTCTTCTCGGCAGGAATCCATGCAGCATATGTAGATGTTCTAGGGAAAGTTTGGCCTCGTGTTAGTTAGAGAATGAATGAGATTCTTACAGCAACATATACCCGAGAAGAGGTAAGTAAAGCTTTTTTTAAATATAGGAGATCTAAAGGCTCCTGGGCCAGATGGGCTCCATGCAATTTTCTATAAGAAATTTTGGCACATCATTGCGAAGATTTGACAGATTAGGTGTTGTTGGCAGTGAATTCTTGAGTTATTCATGAGGGTTGGAACAACACTACTATTGTTCTTATCCCAAAAGTGGAGAATCCTGAGCTTATCACGCAGTTCATACCTGTAAGCCTATGTGATGTTATTTATAAGGTCATTGTGAAGCTATTAGCAGGAAGGTTGAAGAATCTACTGCCTGAGATCATATCTCCTACACAAAGTGCTTTTGTTCCTGGGCGACTTATAACTGATAATTTCTTGGTTGTTTTCGAGTGCTACCATGTAATAAAGAATAGAGACATGGGAAGAATGGATTTCAGCAGTAAAGTTAGATATGCACAAGGCCTAGGACCGGGTGGAGTGGTGCTTTCTTGAAGGTATCATGCTTCGGTAGGGGTTTGATGAAACATGGGTGAAGTTAATCATGCAGTGTGTGAGTACGGTGAAATACCAGGTTTGGTGTAATGGTTCTCTTTTGTGATTATATAACCCCAACTAGGGGTCTCCGTCAAGAAGACCCCCTCTCACCGTATTTGTTTTTACTATGTGCTGAGGGCCTGACTAGCTTGATCACTCATGAGGCAGAACAAGGATACCTGACGGGGGTAAAGGTCTGTAGGGGAGCACCGACGATATCCCATATGTTATTCGTCGATGACTCCTTGATTCCGATGAGGGCGACTGAAGAGAATGCGAATAGTTTGCGGCATGCCCTTGATAGGTACTGTGCAGCCTCTAGACAACTGGTTAGTGAGGCTAAATCTAGTATTTTCTTTAGCCCGTGTACTGAAGCTGCAAAAGAGAAAAGGTGTGCTATACACTGAATATTCTTACTGTGGCGATCACAAATAAGTATCTTGGATTACCCCCTATCATTGGGGTTGAGTGTACAGATTGTTTAATGCATCTTATAGAGAGGATTATTAGCAGAATCAATGGTTGTAAAGAGAAGATCCTATCTTATGGTGGTAAGGAAGTTCTCATTAAAGCTATCGCTCAAGCGTTACCTGCATATGTTATGATTGTCTTCAGGCTACGCAAACAAGTATGTCAAGGATAATATCAGTAATATCCCAATACTTGTAGGGAGATGATGATCAGAAGAAACACATGCACTGGTTTGCATGGTGGAAAATGTGTATTCCAAAAAAACAAGGAGGTATGGGTTTTAGAGATATCCAGAGTTTTAATCTTGCTCTTTTGGCTAAACAAGCATGGAGACTGTTGGTTGATCCTGATTCACTGTGTGCTACGGTGTTGAGAGCTAAGTATTTCCCAGAAGGAGACTTGTTAAACTATAAGCTTAAAAAAGGTAGTTCCTACTCTTGGCAACGTATTTGGGCAGGGATCCAAACGTTTAAGAGAGGTGCAATTTGGCATGTTGGAGATGATTCAAATATCAAAATTTGGGAGGATTGCTGGATTTCTAGCAGCCCTAGCCATGGAGTTATGACACCAAGAGGAAACATTGTTCTAACTAAAGTGTCTAAATGTATCAGTTCAAATAGTAGAACATGGGATGAAGAGTTGCTGAATAGTTTGTTCTGGCCTATTGACGTGCAATGAATTTTGAATATTCCTTTATCTAGGGAGAGGTATGGATTATTTTGTTTCTTGGCATTTTAACAAGTACGATATTTTTATGGTGAAGTCAACGTACTATATAGAGTGGGAATACCAACATGGAAGAAAGATCAGAAGGTCGAATCTGTTTGGGACCTCGTGCACTTTGCCAGTGTGGAAAATTATGTGGTCGATGAGGGTTCCATCTAAGATAAAGACCAATTGTTGGCGTGCATTAATGGGAGCGATTCCATGCATGGGTATCCTAGCTAATCAACATATAGAGACTTCCTCTCAATGCCCTCTCTGCAAACTTGATTGCGAGAGTCTTGAGCATGGTTTTTTCCAATGTCCGAGAGTCAAGGAATTTTGGTTTCATCTTGGCATGGAGATACTATCCTAGATGCGTGCAATATGGAGCATCATGGACCATTGGTCTTGGCCGACCTTCTTTTGTCATAGCATGGTGCGGCTCCTATAATTCTAGAGGTGACAATGGTTGAGCTCATATCGACTACAATTTGGTATGTCTGGTGGGAGAAACGTCAGGTGAGACAACCATAAAGAACAACACATACAATCTCGGCTCTAGTGACGAACTATATTCGGTCACGAAAGAAGGGAATAATAGGGTCGTTTGGCATGGCTGGGTTAAACCTAAAGAGGATTATGTTAAGCTTAATGTCGATGCTAGTTTTGATGCATATAAAGGATCAGGTGCAACATGTATGATTCTTAGGGATGATCATGGTTTCTTTATTGCTAGAGGAAACTGTACCATTCCCTTTGTAGAAGACACAACTACTGCTGAAGCTATGGCGCTTAGAGATGGATTGATCATGGTTCAAGCTATTGGCTGTTCAAAGATGGTTATTAATTCAGATTGTGTTGAAGTTGTTGATGTGATGAAGAACGGAGGCCACACACAAGGACCTGCTGCTGATATCTATATTAAGATTGCCTTTTCTTTGTAGAGAGTTTAATGATGTTATTTCGAACATTGTCCTAGAGAGTCTAATTTTGCAGCTCATGTTCTAGCTAGGGAGGCGGTGGATGATTCCAAAACTGTGGAAGGATGACCCACCTAATTTAATCGTTAATGTAATCGCAAACGATGTATCTGTGTTTCCCAAATTAATATAATCCACCATGGTGGCTCTCAGAAAAAAGACTATGATGAGCAACGATGGGTTCTCATCATGAGGTGAGAATTGGGTATTTCGGTTCGCGGGGAAGTTGTTTCTTCTGTTAGGATTTAATTAAACTTCAATTATATATAATCCTCTTCCTATTTTTCCAAGGAAATAGATTTTATTAAACAAAAAAGTGGGTACAATCAGAGTTTATTGTATCACCAACCTCAGGCGACATCCACGCTATATATGGTTCTACCCTCAACTATATTCAACTAAGTTATGGTTCTACCCACCACAGCCATATCCTCTCGCAATCCGAGGGAGCGAAAAAGGCATGATCGGTATAAAATCTGTATTCATACTCACACGCTTCTGGAACCAAGGTCTTGAACCCAAAACATCACGGGTAACCTATACTGACCTCAGAAGTTCACCTTGTCGCTATCATCCGCAGCCCATTGGTTAATGTTTTAATAGGGTTCAGGTCAAGAGAGGGATCGAGGGGAGCTAAAGGATACCTGACTAGGTGCACCTAATAATTATCACGGGCTAAAGAAGACGCCACTACACTTGGTATAAGGCCTTGGGATTTACTCTACGTCTACAACCCCATATAAGCACACTATTACGGTGACTAATAGACAAGTGTCTACGAGGTGTAGCTCATTCAAAGTCCTTTATTACTATCTCACAAAGGATGAAACACACTCTATGAGATCTAAAGCTGATGGGTGAGCAAAGTTTTAACAACTTCACGCCCAACATTTTCTCATTCTATATAGATAAAAACGTGGCACATGCAAAATACACGCCCAATAAGGGCTAGGTGAATAAGAGGAAGGGGAAAGGGAAACACAGTTAGTGGCTCATACTCAACAACTCTAGGATCGAAGGCGAACTAGATCTTGCATCTCGGCCTCCCACATGATCTGAAGTTCCTCCACAAATTTTGGCCTCGACTCCAAAGAACAATGGATGTCCTCGATATTTTCCATCATTACCATGTGGTGACGACCGATTCCACTTGTGCATATTCCAGCTCGAACCACAAACTGATGGCCTCCTACTCCAACATCCAAATCATGGTCCTCGCCTGGTGAAGCTTAAAGGAGATTCTGCCCTTCTCATTCCAAGCTTCCCGTGGAAACATGGCCTCCCTGGACTGCTCCCTTCCTAGTCGTGTCTTCTGGTTGGTAAGGGCCTTAATCATGGTGGCAATAAACCAACGCGTCTCTTCATCATACTGGACGCTCATTTTTAGGTTGGAGCACTTCTACAAGAGCTTGTTTGCATGCTCCTTAACCAGCTTCTAGCCTTCCTTCTTGACAATCAGGGTTCTTCGTAGACTGCACAAGAAGTTGTGATAAGAGCTATTGATGCATGTAAAACTCATGCATGAACTTTGTAGTTTATTATATTCTAGTATATTAAGATGTTATTAGATGATATAATCATGTATTGCATTGATTTATGGGGATTTTCCATCAATCCCCCTTATTTTGGTTATAACTCAGCATAACAGAAAAACCCTATTTTGCATATTTTGACGTTTCAGGGACCTTTCGGAACTCAAATTGACCTGGAATTTTTTGGGCATTAATATTTTATAATGAGAAGCATCTTGAGATCAAGAAGTCAACAAGGGGGGCCACGAGGCCCAAACAAGGCCAGGTGACACGGGCCCCAGGCTAGGTCGCACCATATAGGTCCATTTGGTCCTCAGACCTCCGATATCATCCATCTTCATCTCAGATTGATCAACTTGACCTAAAAACGTCTATATAAAGACCCCTGAGGCGTTCTCTCGAGGAGGCGATGGAGAAACACGAAACCACAAAACAGAAGTTGTTCCAACGAAGATTGGAGGGGGAAACGATGTTGGAGACACCCCCGATTGCTTCTCCTACCTCTCCGACATCACCAACACTGCCACCATGCTAAAGAGGGAGTAGTCCACCTCCGGACTATGGGTTTGTGGCAGTAGCTTGTTCTATTTCTCTCGTATGCTATGATGTTTAGATGCCATATGAGCTGCCCAACATGATTATGGCACATATTATGTAATTCCTATGTGGTGGATCCTTATTTTATTGGATGATCTATGAGATGTAATATGTTATTATGTTTGCTACCGAGTTAATGGCGTGTGGTTGACGTGGGAGCAGATGGTCCTTATGCGTGGTGAATAACCAGCCCGTTGGGAACCACAAGAGGAAGGTATGATGAGTATAGCAGCTAGTTTTCCCTCAGTTTAAGAAACCAAGGTTTATCGATCAGGAGAGGAGAGACAATGACGACTGAAGGTGATGCTTGCTAGCTTGCAACAGCTCAGGACAATTTATATATGGCGCCTCGTCCAAGCTTTGCTTGCTAGCTGCAACGCAGAACCTGCACACAACACAACCAAGTACTTTGTTCCCAACTTGCGATGAGGTTGTCAATCTCACCGGTTTGCTTGAAACAAAGGTTATGAGCGTATCGAGTGGAAAACAATATAGTATGCGAGTAAAGTAAACAGTGCGAGTAAAGTAAACAGGTGATAGCAATATGATGGAAATAGGACCGGGGTCCACAGTTCACTAGTGGTGTCTCTCCATAGATAAAATAACACATGCTGGGTAAACAAATTACAGTTGGGCAATTGATAGAATAAAGATAAACGTGATATGTCAAGAAGATCACTATGAGATTTACTCTGGGCATTACAACAAAATACATAGACCGCCATCCAACTGCATCTATGACTAATAATCCACTCCCGGGGATATCAATCCGAACACCCCAGTAGTATTAAGTTGCGAACAACAGATAATTGCATTAAGCAAAGTGTGTAATGTAAACAAAGCATATGCCCTTGAGCATATGAATGTTGTTTTCTCCCTAGTAGCAACAGCACATCTACCACCTTAGAGGTTTCTGTCACTCCCCCAGGTGAAATAGAGGCATGAACCCACTATTGAGCAAAAATACCCCCTCTTGGAGTCACTAGCAACTACTCGGCCAAGATAGCTACTAACAACGGAGAGCATGCAAGATCATAAACAACATAGAGATAACAAAAGATATAATTCAGTACAGCAACTTAATCATAAACACCAATATTCATCGGATCCCAACAAACCAAACATGTAGAATTACATAACGGTGATCTCAATCATGTAGGGCAGCTCATGAGATCTAAACATGAAGCACATGGTGGAGAAGACAACCATCTAGCTACTGCTATGGACCCATAGTCCAAGGTAGACTACTCACTCATCGCTCCGAAGGCAAGCATGGCGATGAAGAAGACCTCCGGTGGCGATTCCCCTCCCCGGCAGGGTGCCGGGAAGAGCTTCTGGACCCTCCCGATCTTCGGGTCGACGGTGGCGGCGGATCGCGATGTGTTCTGGAAATCTGATTGGGTACTTAGGTTTTTCCGTCGAGGGGTCTTTATAGGCGAAGGGGCGTCGTCAGAGGAGGAGCCAGGCGCCCTCACGCGGGGCCCGCGGGGCCAGGGGCCTGGCCGCGCCGCCCCTGCGTGTGGGGCCCTGGTGGCCCCCCTCCAACTCTTCTTCGGATCTCTGGAAGCTTCCGGGAAAAATAAGACTTCAGGAACTTGTTTCATCCAATTCCGAGAATATTTCCTGTGTATCACTTCTGAAACACAAAAACAGCAGAAAACAGGAAACTGGCACTGTGGCAACTCGTTAATAGGTTAGTTCCGGAAAATGCATAAAAGTGCCACTAAGTGTAACGAAACAATAGGCAAATGGTGTAAAAACAAGCATGGAGCATCAAAAATTATAGATACGTTGGAGACGTATCAAGCATCCCCAAGCTTAACTCCTGCTCGTCCTCGAGTAGGTAAGTGATAACAAAAGAATAATTTTTGAGGTGACATGCACCTACACAATCTTGATCATATATGTAAGCATTGGTGAGCTGGGATCATAAGAACTTAAAACATGGGCATGAAGATATAATCTTGACAATAAGAACTTAGCAACCATGTTGTAAACATGCAAATGAACACAAACAAAAGATCATGAAAATGAAACAATAAAAGTCAAACATGTGTTCAAATCATAAGGAAAAACATACAAATGGTTTTCAGCTTGTCCTTCAAAGAGAGCAAAACATAAATGCATAGGACACCTTCAAGTTTAAGAGGGCGACTAGATACAAATAATTTAAGAACAAGTGAAACCAACAATATGAATCAATCAATAAACTTTGGGACAATGCATATCATACTAAGAATGACAACTATGCTCTCTTAATGGTGCATAAAGAAAGAAGGTGGTGACTCAACATAAAAGTAAAAGAAAGGCCCTTCGCAGAGGGAAGCAGTGATTGCAAGTTTTATAACCTTCAAAAATTATGGTACTTACCGGCTTTGAGCTCTCATTGCCCCCATCATAAGCATCTTGAATGGTTAAAGTTAATGCGAGAACAATTATGATGCATATGCTTGACAAATCATAAGTTGAAAACCTCGTGCCCCGTGAATACGAGTACCCAAACCTCATGCTACTTTACTTAGAGTCCCAAGCAAGGCTCTTGTCATTGTAAGTATATGCATATCATTGAGAACCGCCAATGGGGTACCTCCGTGCCCGATGACATGGAACAAGCCCACACCAAAATGACAGGACAAGCAGACAATGAACACCTCGACATCTCTTTTATTTGCCTTTTGTTTAGCTTTTTATTGTGAGATGCGTCGTCGAATGTTCACCATGGGTATGCTGCAAATTTCCACCATGAATTATGCATGGCTTAGATTGGCGGCCCGGCGTTTCCCTAACACATATACAAACTCCATGATCCCCACAAGATTCCCAATTCATTTCACACCGCGGGCATCCATAGACAAAAGATCACGATATCAACTCAAATAAGAAGTGCAATGTTGAAAGCTTGCCCCATGACAGCATGGATGGGCTAGAATCCAACTTACAACTTGCAAGCATAACAACTCAACATAAGAGACCACAATGTCAAATTTTTAAGAACAGGAAAAAGTAAAGTGTGCCTTCCGGTTCGTGAGAGCTTTACTGACCGAATTTCGCATAACACTGGTAAGAGTTTAATTTGAAGAGAAAATAAAAGCAAGTCAAATTTACTTGGAATAGCAAATTGCTAGTAGGTATGTATGGTGGACACTTTGGAAAACTTTGGCTTTTAGGAGTTGGATGCACGAGTAGAGCTCATACTCAGTACAAGGCGATGGCTAGCAAAAGACTGGGAGCGACCAACTAAGAGAGCAATAATGGCCATAATCATGCAAAGCGACAAAGCGACATTAAAAGAAGCATAAGATGGCATCAAAAGTCAAAAACTAAATGATCATGAAGGCTATTGGCGACTTTGTAAGAGTCTAACATGTGTGAGCATGCGCCAAGTCAACCCAAATAAAGCATCAAGGAGAAAACCAAAATAATGCTTCCATACAATAAAAACAACGCATGATTTTTTTCAAAGGCTCATTAAGCAATCTCAGTTATTTGAGACAAGTCATGCTACAGAAAAACCACTAATCATACTATCAAAAAGACATCAAGCATGACATGAAAAAGCCTAAGCCGCAGTCTACACAAGCTCCTTCTTGTACCACTATTTTGCACAAAGCTTTTTCTCTTTTCCAACACCATTTGAAATTTTTATAAACACCTCTTTTGATGAAAACCAATAAAGATCAGAGGCAAAAATACACCTTGATGAAAAGATATGACAAGGTATGAACGCAAATCAAGGCGAAAACGAAAACCAAAAGCAGTAGCAGAAAAAGAAGAACACTCGATTTTTAATAAGAGTGAAAACTAGAGCGTTCTTTGCAAATGAAAAGCAAGGCAACTTCTCCAAAAGAAATTTGTTGGGGTCCAACCATTTATTGCAGCAAACAAACAAACTAAACTAACTAAAAAAACTAAAACAACTGACGCTCCAAGAAAAACACATAGTGCATGAAGCAATAAAAATATAGTGTTTTGAAAGGTGACCTGATTTTTGCCGATGAAGAAGGGGTGCCTCGGGGGCATCCCCAAGCTTTGACGCTTGTACTTCTTGGATATTTCTTGGGGTGATGCATGGGCATCCCCAAGCTTGAGCTTTTGTCCATTCTTCAACTCATCTCATCATTCTCCAATCCCTACACTTGAAAACTTACTTCATACAAAACTAAACATAATTCTATTAGCAACATTAGTGTAAGCATAACATATAATCAATCCTCTATTTGCTTCAGGTTTCAACTCAAAACCACCACATATATAGCAAATACTACCGTAGCAACCTCCCCAAAAGTTCCATGATCAAAAGAACTCAAAAGAAAGCGATAAAGTGGCAAACACAAATATTGGCAGAAATCTGTCAAAACTGAACAGCTGACAAAGGTCGAATTTTTGAGGGGTTTTCTGTTGCTCAAATCAAAAAGTGTTCAACTAACAAAAGTTTGGATATAACCTGAGGCATATGCACAAGAAATCTCAGGTCCAAAAGATATACAGAGAATTTATACGAATTTGTACGGTGCAGCACCGAAAACAGTTTTAGGACAGCAACATCCCCAAATCTTTACCTCGCTCAAATTAGAGGCTTCTCTTGGCACAAAAACGAAATAAACAAGATAAGGAGCGGTCATTACAGTTGTAATGACTTCCAAGACTCAAATAAAAGAAAAAGTACTGAAAAGAAAACATTGGGTTATCTCCCAAGAGTGCTTTTCTTTAACGCCTTTGAGCTAGGCGCAGAAAATTGCGAATCAAGTATTTTCAGCGGAAGCATTAAGATCAACAGCAGAGGTCTTGTCAATAAGGCATTGTATTTCATCCACATAAGTTTTTGAAGACCCTTTGTGATTATGCTTTGGTACACTATTCTCATCAAAAAGATTTTCAGGACAGATCTAGTCAAAATTATTTTCGAAAGCTTCACACAATCCCAAAAGCTTGCAAGGTATAGGTACTTCGGCTCCCTCATCATTTGTACTAATAACCGTTATAGGCGAACCGAGTTTATTAAAACGTTTAAGAACCTTTCTAGCTTCAATAACGACATCTTTAAATTCTAAGCGTAAAGTTTCCAAGATAAAAGCTTTCTTTTTGGGATCCTCAATTTCATGAAGCTTAAGGAACATGTGTTGCATAAAAGGATTAAGACTAGCAAACCTGGTTTCCAACATGTCAATTAAATAAACAGAAGCAACTTCAATACTAGGAGCAAGCTCAACCCAAGACTTTTCCTCAACTTCCTCATGCATACTAATGTGATTAAAGAATTCCTCAATGTTACTTTTGCCAATAATCGAACCACTACCTACTGAGAGGTCCTTCAGAACGTACTTAGGGATCAACATGATAAACTAAAGTAAAGAAATAACAACTACCAAGGATTCTAATTTTTTTGGGTTTTTGATAAAAAGCAATGCAGGTAAAATAAATAAAGTAAAGCAAAACAATAACAAAGTAAAGGATGTGTGTGCGAAAAAATCCCCTCGCAGAAGTCTTCTCTTCCTCCCCGGCAACAGCGCCAGAAAAGAAGCTGCTACCGAGTTAATGGCATGTGGTTGACGTGGGAGCAGACGGTCCTTGTGCATGGTGAATAACCAGCCCGTTGGGAACCCCAAGAGGAAGGTATGATGAGTATAGCAGCTAGTTTTCCCTCAGTTTAAGAAACCAAGGTTTATCGATCGGGAGAGGACATACAATGATGACTGAAGGTGATGCTTGCTAGCTTGCAATAGCTCAGGACAATTTATATATGGCGCCTCGTCCAAGCTTTGCTTGCTAGCTGCAACGCGGAACCTGCACACAACACAACCAAGTACTTTGTTCCCAACTTGCAATGAGGTTGTCAATCTCACCGGTTTGCTTGAAACAAAGGTTATGAGCGTATCGAGTGGAAAACAATAGAGTATGCGAGTAAAGTAAATAAGTGATAGCAATATGATGGAAATAGGACCGGGGTCCACAATTCAATAGTGGTGTCTCTCCATAGATAAAATAACACATGCTAGGTAAACAAATTACAGTTGGGCAATTGATAGAATAAAGATAAACGTGATATGTCAAGAAGATCACTATGAGATTTACTCTGGGCATTACAACAAAATACATAGACCGCCATCCAACTGCATCTATGACTAATAATCCACTCCCAGGGATATCAATCCGAACACCCCAGTAGTATTAAGTTGCGAACAACAGATAATTGCATTAAGCAAAGTGTGTAATGTAAACAAAGCATATGCCCTTGAGCATATGAATGTTGTTTTCTCCCTAGTAGCAACAGCACATCTACCACCTTAGAGGTTTCTGTCACTCCCCCAGGTGAAATAGAGGCATGAACCCACTATCGAGCAAAAATACCCCCTCTTGGAGTCACTAGCAACTACTCGGCCAAGATAGCTACTAACAACGGAGAGCATGCAAGATCATAAACAACATAGAGATAACAAAAGATATAATTCAGTACATCAACTTAATCATAAACATCAATATTCATCGGATCCCAACAAACCAAACATGTAGAATTACATAACGGTGATCTCAATCATGTAGGGCAGCTCATGAGATCTAAACATGAATCACATGGTGGAGAAGACAACCATCTAGCTACTGCTATGGACCCATAGTCCAAGGTAGACTACTCACTCATCGCTCCGGAGGCAAGCATGGCGATGAAGAAGACCTCCGGTGGCGATTCCCCTCTCCGGCAGGGTGCCGGGAAGAGCTTCTGGACCCTCCCGATCTTCGGGTCGACGGTGGCGGCGTATCGCGATGTGTTCTGGAAATCTGATCGGGTACTTAGGTTTTTTCCGTCGGGGGGTCTTTATAGGCGAAGGGGCGTCCTCAGAGGAGGAGCCAGGCGCCCTCACGCGGGGCCCGTGCGGCTAGGGGCCTGGCCGCGCCGCCCCTGCGTGTGGGGCCCTAGTGGCCCCCCTCCGACTCTTCTTCGGATCTCTGGAAGCTTCCGGGGAAAATAAGACTTCAGGAACTTGTTTCGTCCAATTCCGAGAATATTTCCTGTGTATCACTTCTGAAACACAAAAACAGCAGAAAACAGGAAACTGGCACTGTGGCAACTCGTTAATAGGTTAGTTCCGGAAAATGCATAAAAGTGCCACTAAGTGTAATGAAATAATAGGCAAATGGTGTAAAAACAAGTATGGAGCATCAAAAATTATAGATACGTTGGAGACGTATCAATGTTCTTGATGCAATGTTCAAATAATTGGCTGATATGCCAATTAATCTCCCAATTAATCGTGAATCATTGGCTGAGCGATAAGATTATTACTTATCAGTCTGATTTATCGCCTTGGCCGATATACCAATCTGATAGCTGATATTTCGACCAAAATATCCCGAATTTTGCTACTTACGGTGATTTGGTAGACGATTCATCTATAAGAGAGATGATTTTTGGGCCATAAGTCTTGTATTCCCTCTGTTCACATTTAATTCACGCGGTCTGATGCTGCCCATCTAGTATGGTGGTGTCGATTAAAACCAAACGGAGGGAGTAGAAGTGTACAACAGCTCAAATTTTTCCATTTTTTGTCAATTTAAATGCAATGAATCAAGGTAACACTTTTGTCCAATACTCCAATGCTGTTTTAGCATAGCATATTTTTGAACTTTGGTGCCAAAATTCTGGATTTATAGAAAAACTGGACGATAAATAGTCGACCGATAAAATCGATTAATCGGCCGATAAACGATTAATCTCAAATCTTAGGCCGACCGAGAAGTTAACGATAAACAATTTCTTGAACATTGTCTTGATGTATGAGTAAATGCATATTGTTACCCCGTTCTTTATTACTTGTTCTGATCCAACTTGTATGCGAGAGCATGAGAGGGGGATGGTGTGTATTAAATGAAGTAACTTGGTAGTAGTAGTGAATTGTGATATTCATGATCTGCTATGGTGTTCAATAATTCCATGGTTATCTCTCTAGGGATAAACAGAATGCATGTGCTATATTTCTTAGTGACAGCCGAGAATCCTAAGTTGACATTCATAGACCATGTTCTGTTGTAATATGTCCAGCGGTAGCATATTTGTTGTTCACCATCATATCAAAGTACTTAAGGCTATACTATGTTAATTCTTAATACTAGATTACTTGAAGTTTATGCCTTTCTAGTGGAGTATAAGTAAGATGCGTAGTATCATCTTTATGTTAGGACGTGATGCCCTTATGAATATTATCAAGTAACATTATAAAATCATGTCAATGTTTTAGTCATCTATCTTGTGCTTAATACCACTACAACTTTATGAGAAAGTAGACAAGTGAACCGATGAACCCCAGTCCAATTTTAATCATAACAAACACCTTTCCAACGCTTGCACGTATCTTTTAAAATTCATCTTTAATTAAATCCTAAAATACAAAAAACATATTTACTTTCTAGCAATCATATAAAAAAACACATTTACCTTATTGCATTAATCGCATATTTGCTTAGTTTACATTATTACATTGTTATTTATTTTATTGCATTTGTTATTTTATTTTACTTATATTGAACACCTTGTGCTTGACAACCACTCGATGGAGTTGAAGACGCAAGAAAGGAGATTTTTTGCAGGTTGCCTGACGAGAACGAAGAGACCTTTTTTTATTGTTCCCCAGAGTTCGATATAAACCCCGAGTTTCCTTGTGGGGAAATTTTACTATTGCTACAACACTCTGCACTTAGATTCCTAACGAAGTGGCACATTTCTTAGTGTCATAAGCAATGGAAACAAGAGGCGTTCATTGCCCATATCACAGACACCTCGGGGGGAGGGGGGCACAAGGCTCCCTGAAGAAAAGAACAAGAAATGTACTTTAGTTTAGGGTACTCGGGTAAGGCCAAAGGGAGAATTCCTTATGCAAAGGGTTCAACCCAATCATACATGGACCAACGAGGAAGAAGGCAAAGGGATAAGACTCGCTTCCTTAGCGGTCGGTTCCTCCAGCTCGCATAGATGAGATTCAGGGGAGTGTGGAGAACGGAGCTAACCGTTACAATTGACAATAGTTGTGGAAAAAATGGAAAATTATGAAATAGTATTTGAAGAAGAGTATGCACAGAGATCATCAGAATACTTAAGTGTCGATTCCTCACCTAGATAGTAAACTTGGGGATTATCCTCGAATCCCATGGCCCAACTGCTCCAAGGGAAAAAGGGCATACCATAATTATGCCCCAAGAAGAGCATACGAGGAGGTAAAAGTTGAGGTTGTATAACGACACACACTCTCCATAGCTTCAAGCTTCTGGGTAGCTACTATTTGGTTTTGGTGAAAAGTGCAATCTTCTTTGCCGTTTCAACACTATATGTTTTAAAAACACTCATTTAACTAGAGTAATGGGCATTGAACTATTGCTTCCATGGACAATGCATAGACACCCTTGAGCACACTATTGAAGCATTCTGACATGTTGCTTGTCATGTCACTATACCTCATGCTACCTTGGTCAAAAGCTCAAGCTCACTTCATCCTTTTGGGGCACAAATACCAATTTAGGAACCCTTGAACCCCCACCATAAGGTTTCTAAGATTGACCAATCTGTTGTACATTCTCGTAAAGTGTTGCTCGGAGAAAATGCGACAATAATATTATTAAATAATCAGACAACTCCTTGTTCTCACATTCCATAGAGAAGTTTGAGACAAAATCTCTTTATGGTGAAAACAAGCATGCCCTCGAATATTAATCTTCATCTCGTTAAAATATTGCCTTGATGCTAGTCCAAGATGACATAAACCTCTCTTTCGTGCAAAATAATCTTGGTTCTCACTAGATGCATGAACCACTCCCGATTATTGTTATTCTTCATCATAGACAAAGCAAAAGCCAAAGGCAGCACAACCGGTTATTGGCATCATGAGATATTGCAACCAACATTGTGCCCTTGAATTCGCCTGTCTAAATGGTTCCATCAACAAAGATAACGGGCCTACATGTCAAATGCCTTTATGCATGGTGCAAAGGACCAGAATGCACGACAAAATAGTTGGGCAGTTGCACCATTGTAAGCCCTAGTTTTCGATCCAAAGGGCTCGACCACAATATACGTGCCTCGTTTGTTAGCTGCCATCGCTCCCAACAACCTAGCGAGTTGCTTGTATGCTTCCTCCAAATAACCATGCAATATCTTAAATGCAGTTTTCTTGGCCTTCCATGCCTATCCATAAATTATTTTGTAGTGAAATAGGGCTTTCACCATATCTATGAGACCTTTAATCATAAATGTTGGGGGTGAATGTATGCAATTGTAAAGTCTATAAGCGATGAATTTAGAGGTGACTTGTCGGTGATTGTCCTTCACATTGCTGTCATTGATATCCTTGCCATTGCACATATGAGTTGATACACAACTTGAAATCTCACATTGTGGCCATCCTTTATACCCATGGATATTCATCCTCCTCACATCTAACCGTGTAACACTTCTTAGAGTATGAGTGCACAACCATGTATGGTTGTTAAAACTTAACCATGTACTCCTTGATCCATATATTAAATTCTAACAAGGTTTTGAACTTCACTCCTTCATGATCCCACATTTTTTGGTTTCATATCCTTATGCAAAGTTAGCATGGTCCAAGCTATTTGCTTGTGCCACCGGTAACAACAACTTTATCCGCGAGACTAAGGTCACAGAACAATAATATCCAATGATCCTGGCTCACTACCTTACTGAAAGCTTCGGCTTCTTTAGTCATGAAATCCTCCTCATGAACATCTTCTCGGGGACCATCTTCATCCGAAGCATAACATCGGTTATAGATCCTATTATGTTTCATGATGTTGTTGTTCATGTCCTCTTGCACACAATATGCGTCCAAACCACAAACATCATTGTCATAAAGCTCACCATCCAACCCATTGCCCGCATAGACATCAGTATCCTTTTCTAACACTTCATATTGTTCATTGTGAAGCGGGCTAGAAGGTTGGCTTATTTTATGTTGGTCACTGGAGGTGGACTCATTGTTGTGTTGTACACATTGCGCCCAACAAGTGGCTCACTTCAAACCGGGCTCCTAGCATCAAATGGGTAAGCACATCTGCTCAATTCAAGGTGCAACTGAGAATCAACCTTCCTTTGAGTCTTGTCTTGCGATCCCCCCACGGTCTCCTTGTATGCACTCCAATGTTCCTCCGAGTTGAGGGGCATTGTCTCTCCAATGAATGTGCATTCCAAACCTAACATCATGCCTTCCCTCCAATTCAACTACATCACTTGGGTCATTCCACTTCAATTTAATCCTCACTTTTTACGCTACCTCGGCGTAGTTAGGACTACGCTCAAACACCATCTTTACCTCCTCTCGGCCAACCTCGACATTGCCTTAAAGAAACCTCCTTGACCACATGATGAACACTCGTGATTCTTGCCATCTAAAAAATATTGACAACACCATGAATGCATCAACGATAAATATATTAAATAAGCTATGCATAAAAAATAAAATAACAAGATCTCACTAGTCATTTAATTATCCTATCCACATACCTAACCCTAACTAGATCTAGGCCTAAGTAAATCCAGCGGGCCGCACTAGTGCCACGGCCCACAACGCCAAGCGGAACAGTTTCGCGCGAAGGCCGCCGCCCCTTGCTTTTTCCTCTTGTACAGATCGCGGTTCCTCTCCTCAAAAGGAAAAAAATAGATCGTGGTTCCGGCAAACCAGAGCTCTCAGAACGGACACAGCCGATCACCGCGGGACTGCAACCGAGCGCTCCAGCAGCCAGTGTAATCAGTCATGTCCTCGCCGGCTTACGGATGTATCTCCGGTACGCTCTATTCCATCTCTCACCACCCCCAGTGGTCAATTCGCCTATTCCACGGCCAAGGCTCCACCCGTCGCCAGATCCCCTTCTGGAAATATTCGCTCTCTTCGTCGGCGATCTGATCTGCGTAGCTCATAGGCCAGATCTGCTGGAGCTTCTGTCTGCAACTTAGCAAATATATTGGTCAACGTACTGCTGGTGGTAGACAGGTAGAGTCGTGACATGTAGTATTGTTAGTTCTTGTTTGGTGTCCGCTATTGTTTTCCTAGCTCGTCCTCCTCAGACCAGGATTGGGAACTTATGGAAACAATGGTGCATTTCTGAGCGAAACATCAAATTTAGGGAGACACCTTCTGTCTGATTGGTGCCTCCCGAATTTTCCTTTGTGACGGTTCACTAGTTCTCCCTCAAGAGTTATAATAGTGCCAGGATTGAACTGATTGCTGCTAGCATGGAGTGAATGTAGTCATCAATGCTTGTGTGTACTCCTGATTGCGTTAGCATGGAGTGTTATGATGTGCATACACCTAATTTGTTGGTTCTTGCCATGCTTGTGCCTTCAATTTTTCTTTTTCCTTTTGTATGTTTCATTGGTATGCTCCCTAGATGCAAAATTTAGTGGACACTGCATTATTGCTAGCGCAGCCATCATTTTTAAGGTGATAATAGATCACCTAGAGCTTTATGTGTTACATATTTGGGAACTCTATAATGTTGTATTTATCATTCTATAAAATTTCAAATTTTAAAGGAGTGTGCTTTATTTCCCCTATTGATGAATTGACGTATGTTCTGATGTACAATACTCTTGATTCACAGTCACTGTGGTTATACATATCAAATCATTTTGTTTCAGTTTTGGATGTTACTAATGGTAGGCATGTCTGGCTGTGGGCCTTACCATTGTCTGGTGTCTCTTGTGCCTCCTTGAAGATAGGACATGGGTGGATGTTGATGCCCTTATGTATCAAAGTTTTGTAAGGAAATCAAGAATGGTCATATAGCGAAGTGGATATCGCGTTAGATTCCGAATCTATAGGTCGTGGGTTCGACTCCCACTATGATCAATTTGCCTTGGGTTTTATAGAGGAATTTTTGTGTGGCTTCTACTTTTGTTTCTAGTGTGTTTTTTCAGCAGACAGTGACATACTGGCATCACCCACAAGGTATTCAGGGTTCCTGTGAACAAAATTGGTCCCAAGACCCAGCTGCCTTCCAGGAGAATTGTCACGGAGTGCAGAGTTTCACCTGTGAATTATCAACCATTTTTACCTCCTTGTGGTCCATTTGCGTACTGTAACCATCTGGTGACTTGTGTAAACCTGTGTGGAAGAGATCGGACCATCGGAAGACTTGGTTGTCAATGGCCCATCATTATCCAGAACGCATGGTCTTGGGGTAGTGATTAGAAAGTTGTATTTTTTTTTTGTACCGGATGCATGCATTTTATGATGTTGTGAAGATACTGATTTACTCCCTCCATTCGGAAATATAAGATGTTTTAGCTTTGTGAAGCTAATGTATCTAAACATTTTTTAGTGTATAGATTCGAGCGAATCTATACACTAAAAGATGTCTAGAAACATTCACTTCATAAAACTAAAACATCTTATATTTCTGAACGGAGGGAGTAGTTTCAACACATATAAGTCTCACATTTCTGGAAGATATGTTGGGCATGTGTAATCCTTGCTACAAAGAAAGATATTCCCTTCGATCCATTTATCTATATACATCCATATTAGCGAAGAGTAATATGGGTTGGAGAGAGTACTGTTATAGTTCAACGCATACACTATCAAACGATACCATGTTCTATAGACAATTGAGGCGCTTAACTACTCCAGAGAACTGTAGGTTTCCAGAAGTTGTAAAGAAGGCCTTCTGCTCATCTGCAGTGACAATTATGTTTGGCTTTTGCAGCATAGTGCCATTCCGTGAATCTGAGATGTACTGATAACAAATCAAGGTTGGATCACCGTAAGTTCTGAGGAGCGGTTTTGCGACAAGGGTTATTATCAGTTCCTAACTCAACCTTTCAGGATCTCCAAAATATAATTTCTAGTTTATATTTTGTAATTTCTCATTTAAATTGAGACCAAAATTTGAACTACTATCACAAAATGAACTAAATACAGGATGTTGGCAGGATCCTGCTTGACATGTTACTCGGCTTCTAGCCCAGGTAAAAGGGTTGTGAAAGGATTGGCGAGCCATTTTCTAAAAAAAAAAGCCATTCCTGTGGATATGGAACCCAATAGAAATTGATAATATCAGTTTCTACCAAAAAATGATGAGACAACAGGTTGCCCCCATCGACAGACTTGTTCAATATTGGAATTCAGTAATCATCTCATCAGACATGTGTCCTTTTATATCAGATTCGTTACAAATGTTACGGTGAGTGGCAGCTCTCCCAAGTTTTTCAATCGTGATAGCCCAAGCCACACAAATACAACAACGTTCAGTACCAGACCACCGCTGGAGACGCACTGAATGGAAAATATACAGGGGAAAAGTGAAATTGCTATCGCCAGATGGGCATTTTGAGATCCACAGCAAAACCTTGCATGCATGAAAAGGCATGGCTAACTTCCCCAGACACTCCCATTTTATTCAGAGCATTTCCTGAGATTTCCGTACAGCACGCCTAACTTTCTTCTTGAACTCATCCTGCTTGTCTCTCCAGTCTTTCTGCTCAAGGAACAACACAGCAGGTGAATTTCAAGCTAAAAGAGATCCATTAAGCACAAAAAGAACAATTTCAGCCATTTTTTAAACAGGCATTCCAACTATACTGTTGGAACAATATCTCCATGCAGCAAAACAACAACCCAAATGGTGATGTACGTGAATTTACAAATGTTGCAATGTTAATGTGAGAAACCGAAGATTTGTCTACAGCAGTATGGGCGCTCAAACAAGGGTTTGCCCAAACCATTGAAAACCGAGAACTATTCCGCTTCCTAACACTAACAAATAGGTGGAGATAAGTCTCCACCAGGATGGTTCTGAGGAAAAATTGACGATGAATTCTGAACAAATTAAGATTAACGGTGGAGATCTGCATGCAAAACAGCAAGAGAATAGCAGCAGTGACAACACAAATGGGCAAGCGAAGGACTCAGTGGCCAAGTTAGTACTGAGTTTGGTTTAAGCTACAAAGTTTTATTAGCTGCATGTGAGATGTGACTGTCTTGTGTTCTTATCAAATTGTTCTGGTGAGCTCCACAGTTAGTAATTTTGTTGCACGTGTCCATCTTGAATGCTTACCATATCCGGTTGGTTAGTCCAAACAATAGAACTATAGATTACATGTTAGCCTCAGCTCTATCTAAAAGGACGTGATAATTTCCTCCCCCATCGGTGCCCTCGTCACCTAGCAATGTTCTAATTCAAGTCATGATGTCTGGCCTCTCTGCGGTGCATGTTTGCCATATTGTGAATTAACAGACCAAAATTCTGCATTAGCAAGTAATAGAAACTGTAGGTGCTGTTATAAATAAAGTTGATTTTTCACCTACACAAAGAAAGCATCAGGCAAATAAAGTTATCATGGTAGATGTTAAAGTGAGCTTACAGCGGCTTCAATATTTGCTGGTGATTCATCATTTGGACTAGAAAGCATTGAAATGATGCTCAGAACTATACTCTCAACCTGCAAATGGAGAACAAAGTTTTAAATTATCAACTATATAAGAATATATACAAACATTGACGTGTGCATGCTCATTATCTGATCAAGATGAGCACTGCAATCAAGTGGAAAATGCTTAATATTTTACTGTCATAGTTACCATGAATGGAAACTAACAGGTAGCACATTTTAAAGTGAAATAGTATTCAGAGATGGAATAAGCATGAGGATGACATCACTTGCACCTCTGGTATTTTTTTCAAGAATTTTCATCATCAGTGTATCGAGTGTGAGCTTTTTCAAAAGATTTTTGTACTGTCATATAATAGGAATTAGGAAAAGGGCTACACGTATAAAAAAGTATGACATAAAAGTTCATCATAAACATAGTTGCATCTTTTACACCAAGGTCATTCCCAGCTGAATTTTTAAAATAAATATAGCAGTAATAGTTACAATAATCCACAAAGCACTCAAATAAATTAGAAACTACCAAGATATTGCATATCTATCGACAGACTTAAAAGGTTGTTCATTGTAGTACAAAGTTTTTTCATTTCGAATGCTGTTTGATGAAGGTTGGCAGCACATATAGCAGATAAAGCCATATAGTTACAATCACAGAGCAAAATAGAAGGAAGCAAACTGTTAGCGGGGTAGACCATAAGAAGCACTACCGTATGCACTGGTGTCCAACGCTCACTAGCAAGCTCGTATCCATTGGGATCATCACCAGGTGGATGAAGAATAGAAATGCATACACGTCCATCTGGATAAACTGAGGGAAAAAAACATAATGTCAGAATGATTTATCGTGCAACTACAGAAATATAAAGTTCTTACTGTGAAAATCTGACCATTTGGATGCCACATTTCAGAAGTAAATCTAACTGATGGAGGACTGTTCGGATAATTTTGTGGGAAGCTCATTATTGCATTGAAGTAACCTCCATCGCTGCAAGTGCAAACCAGCATTACTGAGCAGATCATAGAATATGATATTCAATGAACACATGGATCTAATACATACAAGTATAATGCAAAGCATGTGCATCGACATTATTTTTCTCGCTAAGAAAAGGCCCACTAACTGTTGTCCTCGGTATTATAAATCATGGTGGTGGACTTAATTCATATGAGCTCTTGAGTGTTTACAATTCTACCGATATACTATTGACTGGAGTAACCAAAGCATTGCTTAATTGGCAAGTATAACAGTTCAGGTCGGTGGACAAAAAACTACTCCCTCCGTTTCAAAATATAAGATGTTTTAGCTTTGTGAAGTAAATGTATCAAGACATCTTTTAGTGTGTAGGTTCACTCGAATATACACACTAAAAGGTGTCTACATACATTTGCTTCACAAACCTAAAACATCTTATATTTTGAAACAGAGGGAGTACTAAGAAATAAACACTGAAGCTACTAATGGAAGAGAGTTCCACATTCCGTTCAAGTCCCCTAAATTATTTCTGGTTCTCTTTGAAACAAAGTGAACAACAAAATTTTAGCATTGCAAGAGCATCCTGAGGATCCAGTAGCGTGTGTTTGTTAAAGAGATCAGTATATACAAAACATATGCTACATCCGTCCAAAAAGGATGTCATAGATTTGGCGACATCCTTTTTGGACAGAGGGAGTATTACTAATGTATGCCAAACTGCTAGAATCAAGTACACACATCAAGTCTAGAGCAACTCACAAAACATCATAGTAAGAACCTCCTGCCAACTGTTCAGCATTACCACAATAGAACATGCTTATACTTCTTGTTCTTAGCGCTCATTCCACTATCATATCCGTTCTTATATTTCTATGGAAGCCACACTACTTGCCAAGAAGATAAAATATGAATGTAAATTTCATAGCCCCCATGTGACAATTAACTCCACTACCCCGCTTACATAGTAGCATCAAGTCAAAATAACATGATACTCCCTCCGTTTTAAAATATAAGATGTTTTAGGTTTGTGAAGCAATTGTATTTAGACATGTTTTAGTATGTAGGTTCACTCAAATATACACACTAAAAGGTGTCTAGATACATTTGCTTCACAAACCTAGAACATCTTATATTTTGAAACGGAGGGAGTACATGTGAAATATATCGCAGTACTTTTGATGTCTGTAGCAGAAAAGACAGAGAAAAATCCACCCGCATCTGAAACTTGATTCCACCACCTCCCCAAGTCACATTAATTTCAATTGGTGTATATCGCCAAAAAGACGGGGGAAGAGAACAAAGCGGTAAGGCAGGTCAAATTGCCTCCACACTACAGACTGGCAGACGCCAGACGGTACTATTGATGGTCAAAAGTGGTTGGTTGCTCCGTCTAACCCAAGCCCATCTCCAATAAATCAGGGCACAGCATATGAACATAAGGGATGTATGTGACAGTGCATATGTACATTGAACTCATTGATCAATAGTACTAATACATACCGGTGTATCCACAAGTTAACACAAAACATGCACAGTTTCAGCTTGTGAGACCTACATACAAACTTGCTACTTGAGATATTCTTTCAAGAACTCACAATGGATTGTTTCATGTGCTTGATAAGCTTTATGTAAAACATAAATTTTCGATCTGATTGGGATTTTCATAATTGGTACAAATATTGCCTCATGCGCCAAACCACCTGGTAAATTAGCATACTCCAGCCACGAGATACATGTAGTTCCATCTATTAACATGTTGCTGAACAACTCAACCCAATTTTGCATGAATCCCAACACCGCCATCCCCAATTCCAACAAAGCCACCAAAACTACCACGCTACCTGAGGGACTAACGGTCTGCAGAGCTAGATTAGAGACCACAACCCGCACGGCACAAACAAACACGGCAATTCAACAGGATGCGAAAATCGAAACGCGATGCAAAGTGGAGGGAATCCGGCTGGACTCACTATAGGGTCTCGGGCGGGCCGATGATGGTGACTTGCCACTCGAAGACGTTGCTGTCGTCGACGAGCCCGGCGGAGAACCCATCCACGGGGTGCTTGGCGAGATCTGCATCAAACACGAGTCAGTCCCACCAGATCAGCCGGTAGTTTCGGGACGGTGGAGGGGGGCGGCCGGATCCGTACGTACCTCTGAGCTGCTTCGTGAGGAGGAGGCTCGCCTGGCTGGAGGCCGTCGCCATGGGATCCGCGGCGGCTAGGGTTTTGGCGGCGAGCAGGAGAATAATTCGCGGTCTCGGGAGGCTCCTGTGAGGGTAATCGGTTGCCGCCGCGGACCGCCTAGCTTATTTATAGAGGATGAGGAGTAGGAGCTTTGAGAAGGAATCGGGGCCGGAGGAGAGAGACGAGAGGGAGAAAGCGGAGAGGTGGTTGATTACGGTGGCTGTTCGGGAGCTGGTATGGTAGGAGGATGCGAACTCTGTTTTCGGGAAAGGAGTTTAATTTGGATCCTAGTAATCATGAGCGCGTCTCGATACAATCCATCTTCGTTTGGACTTTGGAGTAGGGCTAGTAGAATTGAATTTGGTGTGCTGTGGGAGGAAGCAATTTAGATAGGTTAAACTATTTCCAACCACATTTCATAGCCTCCATGTGACAATTTTATAACATTGTCTCCTGTATTTGCAACTAATTGGCAAAATAGGATAAATCCGCAACTAATTGGCAAAATAGGATAAATCCAGCACATGCAAGTGCTTCTCTAGTGGGTCCCAGAAAAAAGATGAAAATCGTAGAATAACCGTTTTTTACAGTTCAGTTTGACAAAACATGCAATGAATAGATCCCGCAAAACGGTCGTTACTAAAAAAATCCAGCCCCCCTCCCTCCCCAATTTTTTTCATGGCTCCCCTAAATTTCAAAAAATGGTCGGCGGGAGGGAAGTTTTAGCTCCCGTTGATGCCCCCTTGGCCACGCTTGAGTCTAGCCAATTTTGTCAACTTTTCCTTACAAATGGGATCCCGTCACCAGAATTCAACCCCTGCAATGCTCATCGAGAAGATCCACGACACGAACGGAGGAAGAAGGGGAATGAGGTGGGTGGGTGGGTGGGGGGAGGGCTGATGGACGACGACACATGTAGGCGGAGTGGCGGGCATTGTCGGAGGTGACCTGGCAACGATGAGGTGAGGTCGGGCACGAGAGATGAGTAGGCGGCACATGAGCGGTTGGTGCTGTCGTCAGAGGCAATCAGCGGCAGCAGGGTAGGGTAGGGTCATGGGCAGCGAGCTCTCCCAGAAAGACAATGTGAAAGAATAAAGAATAGAGAAGAGAGAGAGAGAGAAAGAAAACATGAAGAAAAATAAAAAAAGGAAAAAAAGTTTTGGTATATCGATTTAGGCTATGGGTTCTACCTAACCAAAATGTTGTGCCTTAAAATGTTTTCTAGTATACCTTAAAATATCTGTGCGGTACGAGTTTTTAAGGAATAACCTATAGATGCTCTAATTCTGTAGTTTTAGAAATATACTCCCTCCGTTTTTATTTATCTCGTGTTCTAGATTTAGTCAAAGTTTTTTTTTGAGGTAAATGATAATATATAAAGCTAGCAAGCCGCCTCATTAAAAACCTTCCAGTCCCCTTAGGTACTCTGGTAAGGAAAAGAGTGCCTCTGAAACTTGCAGCTATCACAGTACAGTTACATCATTAACGAGTCTATCGAGAATAAAACTAGGGGGTTCATTGACCCAGTTACAAGTCTGATTATTTAAGAAACTAAACTTAGCAATCTCATGAGCTACCTGGTTAGCTTCCCTCGGGCAAGATTTGAACTTAACATTACCAATCAACGTTGAGATATCTATGCAGTCCGCATATATTGCCGCCGATTCATTCCACCAACGAGATTCACCCGAGCATGCTTCGATAGTTTCCGCAGAGTCTGATTCAGCAATCAACCTATTACATCCAAGGTTTTGTGCTAGCTCCAAGCCTACCTTCAAAGCAATTGCTTCCGCCATCGCTGCTGATGCTACATGTGATATTGGTCGGCAAGATGCTGCCACAAAAGATCCTTCAAAATCTCGAATAATGGCACCAACCGAACCAGCTCTTGAATCAGCATAAAATGACGCATCAGTGTTGAGTTTGAGAACCCTAGGCTCCGGTCTTTGCCATCTTTCCTCCCCGATAACCAGATTAGATTTATAGGCCTTCATTGCATTTGCAGTAATCGCAAGAATAGAAATCTTACAGCGGAAAACCGGGGGGACTGACTCACCATGAGTCCGACGATGGCGCAGCCACCACAAATACCAACAAGTTACCGCCACCAACTCTTTGAATTGCACCACCTCAAAACCAGAAGGAGTATTGTCAGGAAGGCATAAAATGTGTTCGAGTACCGCAGATCCAGAACGGTCAGCCAACAAAGCGTTAGCAATAATACTACCCAAACCTAGGCACTCCCAAATCTCCTTGGCGGTATCACATGTAAATAGAAGGTGGAAGATGTCCTCCGCATGAAGACCGCATATTGGGCACTCACCGCTTGTACCAATATGACGATTGCACAAGATACTTTTCAGAGGCAGGATTCCATGAAGAGCTCGCCAAACAAAAAATTTGACTTTGCTAGGGATTTTTAGTTTCCAAGCAGTCTTCCAAACCGGATTAATTGTTGATATTCCAGGTCAGGCTAATTGGCCTGAAGAGGCTCCAAATTGATGTCTCCATTGCGCATAATAAGCAGACCGAACAGTAAAACGCCCATGCGGGGTAAGGTTCCAAGCAACAAAATCATTGAACCCTTGGTTATGAATAGGAATTTGCAAAATTCTACCTGCATCAACTGGGTTGAACAAGTCACTCAATAAAGTTGCATCCCATTGATCGGTGATAGGGTCAATCAAATCACTGACTTTTGTAAGCACTGCACCCCTCCTGTTTGTAATAACTTTCCTGTCCAGGCTTGAGGGGATCCACGGATCCGTCCAGATATTAATTCTTTCACCATTGCCGACTCTCCAAATATATCCTCGTTTGAAGGTAGACAGCCCCGCAACAATACTTTGCCAGGTATATGAAGAACCGGCCTTTGGTCCTGCTTTCAGAATGTCACCATGAGGATAGTATTTAGCTCTTAAGACACAAGCACAGAGAGACTCCGGATCATTCACTAACCTCCAAACTTGCTTTGCTAACATAGATAGATTAAAAGAGTGAAAATCCCTGAATCCCATACCTCCTTCATTCTTGGGGTAGCAAAGTTTCCACCAAGCAAACCAGTGCATTTTATTGCTGTTCTCATCATCTCCCCACCAGAATTGCGATATCGCATCCATCATACTTTTACAGACTCCTTTTGGGATCAAGAAGATAGACATTGCATAAACAGGAATTGCTTGAGCAATGGCGTTTAGTAATATTTCCTTTCCTCCTGTAGATAAAATTTTCTCCTTCCACCCATTGATTCGCTGGATAATCCTTTCAATGAAGTGCCTAAATCAGTCACTCCGATCAGCCCCAACAAGCGCAGGGAGCCCCAAATACTTATCAGAAATAGCCTTAGTATCAATATGTAGTGTTGCACAAATCTCAGCTCGCATAATCACAAGGGTATTAGGGGAAAAATATATACTTGATTTTGCTAAGCTCACCAGTTGTCCTGAATTTGCACAATAGGTGTCAAGAACCCGTTGTAAGGAAGTTGCATTAGTCATATCCGCCTTCATGAGAATCAGGGAATCATCAGCAAATAAAAGGTGTAAAACTGATGGTGCATTTCTACACACCCGTATCCCATCGATGCCACCAACTTCTTCTTCAAACAACAGTAAACTTGATAAACCTTCTGCACATAATAGGAACAAGTAAGGGGACAGAGGGTCCCCTTGCCGAAGCCCCCTAGAGGGGGTAAATATCTCTGTCTCTTCAGAATTAAATCTAACCTGATATCTTACAGAGTTCACACAGGCCATCATCAAGGAAACCCATCTATCATCAAAACCGAGTCTCCTCGTCATGTTTTCTAGAAAGATCCACTCCACACGATCATAAGCCTTGTGCATGTCCAGCTTTACTGCACGAGTTCCCACTGCTCCAGATCTTTTATTTTTAATAGCATGAACACTTTCATAGGCGACAAGTACATTGTCAGTGATTAATCTCCCAGGGACAAAGGCACTCTGCATTGGTGAAATAATATCAGGCAACACTTCTTTTAGATGAGAAGCCAAAAGCTTGGACAATATCTTATAAATAACATTGCAGAGGGAGATTGGCCGGAATTGAGTAACAAGTGCAGGATCATCAATTTTTGGAATAAGAACCACAGTAGTATCGTTCCATCCCTCGGGAATAGCACCAGAATTGAGAGCCTGAAGGACTTCTTTGGTTATTTCTTCACCACACAAGTCCCAAAATTTCTTATAAAAGACAGCGTGAATACCATCGGGGCCGGGGGCTTTAAAATCGCCAATACTGAAAGCTGCTCTTCGAACCTCATCGGCTGAGAAAGGAGCAGTCAACTTTTCATTCATCAAAGGAGTCACCCGAGGCAAAATTTTCTCCAAAAACTCCGGATCTGTCTCGTGTACTTCAGAAGTAAAAAGGTTAGAAAAATAATAAAAAACAAGAGGTTTTAGCATCTCCGTACCTTCCACCCAATCTCCAACAAAATTTTTTAGCTTCTTGATGTAATTCTTTTTCCTCCTTGCTGAAGCGAAATTGTGGAAAAAAGAAGTATTACGGTCTCCTTGTTGTAGCCAGTTGGCTCTAGATCTTTGAAGCCAATGGACTTCCTCTTGTTCGAGAAGCATCTCTATGAGATCAGCCATTTCTTTTGCCTTTGCCTCGCTCTCATCTAAAATAACCCCACTAACCGCTTTTTCAAACTCGCGCTGTGCCCTCCTTAACCTTTTCTTAGGAGCCTTCAAAACAGATTTATCCCATTCATGCAAAGCCCCATGCAGATGGCTTAGGCGTGCAAGAACATTACCTTCTGGTATCGCATGTGAAGCCGACTCCCATGCGGACTGAACAACGTCGCGGAATTTTTTCTCTTTTAACCATTTTGCCTCAAACCGCCGAGGCCCCTGACACTGTTGGGCCACTCCGGCCTGGTAATCTGTGTCTAGCAGGATAGGTCGATGATCTGATTTGATATAACCCAAATGTTGTAGTACAGCACCCGGATGCTGCACAGACCAAGTTTTAATGATGACCTGGCAACGATGAGGTGAGGTCGGGCACGAGAGATGAGTAGGCGGCTGACGTGGGTATGCCCTTCGAGTACCCACGGATTAGTATACCGGGTCCGGCCCATTAAGGAAGTGGAGAACTACAAGGACTCGAAGATAACTTGGAGATGAAGAAGGAAGGTCCTAATCTGTATTCGACAAGGACACTTGTAAATCCTAGCCTGGTTGCATATATAAAGCCAGGCAGGGGCGCCCCTAGAAACACAAGTTACAACATCATAGACACGCAATATTAGAGATACAAGATAGATTATGATGGGTTCGTAGCATAGAAAACAAAAATTTTCCTACGCATGAACGCATAAACTGGCCAAGAAACTCTACGAGATGGTAGCAACGGATACTCACCCTCGACGACCGTGAGCGGAGATTACGTTCCCGCACAAACGTTGACGATGGAGAGTTGGTGAAGACGCACGTAGTCGACGTAGTTGTTCACTTGATGTAGTCGACGTCGTGGTTCACTTGACGATCACAAGATCGTGTAGTCGGCGCCACAAGTGGCAGCGCCCCCGTACTCGCACACACGTGCAGCTCGACGTCGACTCCTCCACGCCCTCGGTCCAGCGGGGCAGCGGAAGAAGGGATCCGCCGGACACTCCTCCACACACTTCTCCAAGTGTGTGAACTACGAACTACTATTCCGGCAGAGCTTCGCTAAGCCAAGACGGAAAGTGGGCAGCAACTATGCAAAGGAGGGAGGATCAAGAAGTGTGTGTCCAAGGGAGAGAGAGGGGGGGTTTATATAGAGGAGGAGGGCAGCCAAGGGGCTGGCCGGCCAAGGGCCTCCCCTCCTCTTCATTTCCCCTCTTTATTCCCTTTATGGAGATTAATCCCTCATCAACATGAGGTAACCCCCATTTTAATGCATGACATTCATGCCAATTAAAATTCACACTTATTGATTTAATAAAACATTTTTATTTCTTTAATATTTGTTAATTCATTCAATTAACAAACATTAACAAATACACCCTTGAGTTATTTCGATATCCTGAAATAGTTTCGGTGCTTTTCTGAAACAACCCTTATGCTGTCCTGTAATTCGATCGGAGTATCGTATCCACTCAAAAACGACGACGAGCCTTAAGTGTGTCACCCTACGGTTCGTGAATAACGTGGACATGATCGAGACTCCTCTCCGATCAATAATCAACAGCGGGATCTGGAAATCCATGATGACTCCCACTTACTCAACGATGAACTAGTGATCGTGTGAACCGGTAACGAACATAGTTAATTCCTTTTGTCTCGCGATATTATTACTTGTCCGAGATCCGATCATTTGGTATCAACCATACCTAGTTTGATCTCGTTCCCGACAAGTCTCTTTACTCGTTCCGTGATAATGCATTCCTGTGACCTAGTCACATGCTTGCAAGCGATTCCAATGCAATATCACCGAGAAGGGCCCAGAGAATATCTTTCCATCATCCGGATGGACAAATCCCACTCTTGATCCATGAGCCTCAACTAATACTTTCAGAGTACCCAAATCAACCTTTATAATCACCCTATTACGGTGTGACGTTTGATATCATCAAAGTACCCTTCCGGTATCAGTGATTAACATGATCTCATGGTCTAAGGATTAGAACTACTTCGCATGAGTTTGATATAGCAATGAACTTGATGACTTGATCGTATTGCTATTCGTACTGTGGGTGTGTGTGTTCATCACATCATTCCTCTAATGATATGACCCCGTTATTAACAACATCCAATGTTCATGATCAGGAAACCTTGATCATCAGTTAATCAACGAGCTAGTATAAAAGAGAGGCTTTACTAGGAACCCTTTTAGTTTATTAATCACACAAGTATTAATGTTTCCGATTAATACAATTCTAGCATGAAAAATAAACATCTATTATGAACACGGAATAATATAATAACAACTTTATTATTGCCTCTCGGGCATATTCCTTTCAGTCTCCCACTTGCACTAGAGTCAATAATCTAGATTACATAGTGATGAATCTAACACCCATTGAGTTCTGGTGCTGATCATGTTTTGCCTTGGGGAGAGCTTTAGTCAACGGGTCTGCCACATTCAGATCCGTGTGCACTTTGCAAATCTTTACATCACCATCCGCGACATGTTCACGGATGGAGTGAAATCGGCGCTTTACATGCTTGAATTTCTTGTGAGACCTTGGCTCCTGAGTATTGGCTATGGCACCATTGTTGTCACAATAGATAACCATTGGATCCAATGCACTCGGAACCACACCCAGTTCGAATATGAACTCCTTCACCCAAACTGCTTCTTCTGCCGCTTCTGAAGCAGCAATGTATTCCGCCTCTGTAGTCGATCTCGCTACCACGCTTTGCTTGGAACTCCTCCAGCTTACCGCTCCTCCATTCATAACAAATACGTACCCGGATTGAGACTTAGAGTCATCCGGATCAGTGTCGAAGCTAGCATCGACGTAACAACTTGCGACGAGCTCTTCTTCACCGCCATATACGAGAAACATATCCTTAGTCCTTCGTAAGTACTTAAGGATATTCTTAACCGCCGTCCAGTGTTCCAAACCTGGATCAGATTGGTACCTACTAGTCAAACTAATAGCATGTGCCACATCTGGTCTTGTACATAACATGGCATACATGATAGAGCCTATGGCAGAGGCATAGGGAATCTTATTCATTTCTTCTCTATCTTCAGCTGTAGCCGGACCTTGAGTCTTACTCAAGATCTTTCCTTGCAACATAGGTAAGAACCCTTTCTTACTATCTTCCATTCTAAACTTCTTTAGAATCTTGTCAAGGTATGTACTTTGCGATAGCCCAATTAAGCATCTCGATCTATCTCTATAGATTTTGATGCCTAAAATATACGCCGCTTCACCAAGGTCTTTCATTGAAAACTTACTGTTTAAGTAATCTTTTACGCTCTTCAAAAGTTCCGTATCATTTCCAATCAGCAATATGTCATCCACATATAATATTAGAAATGCTACAGAGCTCCCACTCACTTTCTTGTAAATACAAGTTTCTCCATAAGTTTTGACAAATCCAAACCCTTTGATAACTTCGTCAAAACGGAGATTCCAACTCCGGGATGCTTGCTTCAGTCCATAAATGGATCGCTGAAGTTTGCATACCTTGTTAGCATCCTTAGGATCAATAAAACCCTTGGGCTGTACCATGTACAACTCTTCCTCAATGTTACCATTAAGGAACGCGGTTTTCACATCCATCTGCCAAATTTCATAATCGAAAAATGCAGCAATTGCTAACATAATCCTAACAGACTTTAGCATCGCTACGGGTGAGAAAGTCTCATCGTAGTCAATTCCTTGAATTTGTCGAAAACCTTTTGCGACAAGTCGTGCTTTATAGACGGTCACATTACCATCAGCATCTGTTTTCTTCTTGAAAATCCATTTATTCTCAACGGCCTTTCGGTCATTGGGAAGTTCCACCAAAGTCCATACTTGGTTTTCATACATGGATTCCATTTCGGATTTCATGGCTTCATGCCATTTGTTGGAATCTGGGCTCATCATCGCTTCATCATACGTCGCAGGGTCATCGTTCTCAACAATGGCATTTACGATAAGATCACCATACCATTCAGGAGTGGTGCGTGTTCTTGTCGACCTGCGAGGTTCGGTAGTATTCTCTTTTGGAGTTTCATGATCTTCATCATTAGCTCCCACTTCATTTGGTGAAGTCACCACCGGAACGGTTTCCGGCGCTGCGCCACTCGCCAATTCATGAAGAGGAGGTTCAATAACCTCATCGAGTTCTACCTTCCTACTATTCACACCTTTCAAGAGAAACTCCTTCTCCAAAAAGGATCCGTTCTTAGCAACAAACACTTTGCCCTCGGATCTATGATAGAAGGTGTACCCAATTGTTTCTTTAGGGTATCCTATGAAGACACATTTTTCCGCTTTGGGTTCGAGTTTATCAGGCTGAAGTTTCTTCACATAAACATCGCATCCCCAAACTTTTAGAAATGACAGCTTAGGTTTGTTTCCAAACCACAATTCATACGGTGTCGTTTCAACGGATTTAGATGGAGCCCTATTTAAAGTGAAAGCGGCTGTTTCTAGCGCATAACCCCAAAAAGATAGTGGCAGATCGGTAAGAGACATCATAGACCGAACCATATCCAATAAGGTACGGTTACGACGTTCGGATACACCATTTCGTTGTGGCGTTCCAGCGGGAGTGAGTTGTGAAACTATTCCACATTCTCTCATATGTGCGCCAAACTCGTAACTAAGATATTCTCCTCCACGATCAGATCGTAGAAATTTAATCTTTCTGTTACGATGATTTTCTACTTCACTCTGAAATTCTTTGAACTTTTCAAATGTTTCAGACTTGTGTTTCATTAAGTAAATATACCCATATCTACTTAAGTCATCAGTGAAAGTAACAAAATAACGATATCCACCACGCGCCGGCACACTCATAGGTCCACATACATCGGTATGTATGATTTCCAATAAGTCTGTCGCCCGTTCCATTGAACCGGAAAACGGCGTTCTAGTCATCTTGCCCATAAGGCATGGCTCGCATGTTTCAAATGATTCATAATCAAGTGATTCCAGAAGTCCATCCGAATGAAGTTTCTTCATGCGTTTAACACCAATATGACCTAAACGGCAGTGCCACATGTATGCGGCTATATCATCATTTGACTTAATTCTTTTGGCATTCACATTATGAATATGTGTTTCATTACTATCAAGATTCAAAAGAAATAAACCTTTCTTCTCAGGTGCATGTCCATAAAAGATATTATTCATATAAATCGAACAACCATTGTTCTCAGACTGAAATGAATAATTGTCTCGCATTAAACAAGATCCGGATATAATGTTCATGCTCAACGCAGGCACCAAATAACATTTATTCAGGTTTAAAACTAATCCAGATGGTAAATGTAGAGGTAGCGTCCCGACGGCGATCACATCAACTTTTGATCCATTGCCGACGCACATCGTGACCTCATCCTTCGCAAGTTGCCGCCTATTCTTTAGCCCCTGTTTCGAGTTACATATGTGAGCAACCGAACCGGTATCAAATACCCAGGTGCTATTGCGACTACTAGTAAGGTACACATCAATAACATGTATATCATATATACCTTTGTTAATCTTCCCGTTCTTCTTATCCGCCAGATACTTTGGGCAGTTGCGCTTCCAGTGCCCCGTTTCCTTGCAGTACAAACACTCAGTTTCAGGTTTAGGACCAGCCTTGGGTTTCCTCTCAGAACCGGCAACAGATTTGCCGTCCTTCTTGTTTCTACCCTTGGACTTATTATCCTTTCTACCTCTCTTGTAACTAGTGGTCTTATTGACCATCAACACTTGATGTTCCTTTTTAATCTCCACTTCTGCAGTCTTAAGCATTGAGAGAAGCTCGGGGAGAGACTTCCTCATGCCCTGCATGTTGTAGTTCATCACAAAGCTCTTGAAGCTAGGTGGGAGAGATTGGAGAACCCGATGTATTCCCAACTCATTGGGAATCGTTATTCCCAAGGAGATGAGCTTATCGGCGTACCCAGACATTTTGAGTACGTGCTCACTAACGGAGCTGTTCTCTTCCATCATGCAGCTAAAGAACTTTTCTGAAGCATCATAACTCTCTACGGCAGTATGGGAGTCGAAGATCAGTTTCAACTCTCCCATTGTATCATAAGCGTTGCTGTTCTCGAAACGTTTTCGCAGCTCCGGCTCAAGTCCATACAGTATGCCGCAATGAACTAAACTGTGGTCCTCCTTACGAGTCAGAAAAACATTTTTCTCTTCATCGGGAGCTTCTTCTGCAGGCGGGTTACCTAGCGGTGCCTCAAGCACATAGCCCTTTTGAGAGGCATTGAGGAGGATCCTCAAGTTAAGTGCCCAGTTGGTGAAGTTGCTACCGTTGGTGGCTAGTTTTTCTTTCTCCATGAACGCATTGAAATTCAGAGCAGGTGGTGCCATGATCTACAAATTATTTGCAAAGTTAACTTAGACTAAGTTCAAATAGAATGAGTTCAGGTTAAATCAAATTCTACGTGAACTCCCACTTAAAAACAACATCCCTCCTAGTTTTCTTAAGTGATTTACACGAACCAAATCCACTATACCGAAACCGATCATCACGTGCAACGGTATAGTTTCAAAGGCGAACATCACCATGTTCATCATATCAGCCATATGACTCATGCTTAACCTTTCGGTTCGTGTTTCGAGGCCATGTCTGTACATGCTAGGCTCGCCAAGTAGAACCATAACATTTGCATGTGTAAAACTGTCTTACACCCGTCATATGTGAACGTAGAGTCTATCACACCCGATCATCACGAGGTGTCTCAAAACGACGAACTTTCATGACGGTGCATGTTATGGGAGAACACATTTTATCTTGATATTTATGTGAGAGGGATCATCTTATAATGCTACCGCGCGATCAAATCTAAGCAGAATAAGATGCATAAAAGGATAAACATCACATGCATAAATAATGTGATATGATATGGTCCTTCATGCACTCGATCTCCATCTTGTGCGTCATGGTATGATCTCCATCATTCCACCGGCGCAGCACCAAGGTCCATGGCGCGCCAACTTGGTTGTCTTCCTCCATTACAATATATCACTTGGATATATATACGGCACGCAGGCCATTTAAATGTAAAGACAACCATATGGCTCCTGCCGGTTGTTTATAACTTACAAAAAGGATCATCGCATACAATTTGTAACATAAACAATTTGACCATATCACATCACATGCCCCCTGCAAAAACAAGTTAGACGTTTCTAATTTGTCTTGCATATTTTACGTGGTTTGGGGCTTTCTAGGAAGAACCGTTCTTACCTACGAACAAGAACCACAATGGTGATAAAAATATTATTAACAATTCTTTGTATAATAGATCATAACTATAGTGGGAGAAACGTGCACCCGCAAAGCCACATATGCCGAAGCATGTCAAGTGTGGGACAAGTCTCGTGAACGTGGTCACGTAAGGTTAGTCTCGGGCAGCTTCAATCCCACTATGCCACTATGATCCAAAATACCAAAAAATTGCAATAACATGATCATCAACGCCCACATCCACATGTGTTCTAACCGTGCATACCAACTACGCATAGAGATGGCTCTGATACCACTGATGGGTTCGTAGCATAGAAAACAAAAATTTTCCTACGCATGAACGCATAAACTGGCCAAGAAACTCTACGAGATGGTAGCAACGGATACTCACCCTCGACGACCGTGAGCGGGGATTACGTTCCCGCATAAACGTTGACGATGGAGAGTTGGTGAAGACGCACGTAGTCGACGTAGTTGTTCACTTGATGTAGTCGACGTCGTGGTTCACTTGACGATCACAAGATCGTGTAGTCGGCGCCACAAGTGGCAGCGCCCCGTACTCGCACACACGTGCAGCTCGACGTCGACTCCTCCACGCCCTCGGTCCAGCGGGGCAGCGGAAGAAGGGATCCGCCGGACACTCCTCCACACACTTCTCCAAGTGTGTGAACTACGAACTACTATTCCGGCAGAGCTTCGCTAAGCCAAGACGGAAAGTGGGCAGCAACTATGCAAAGGAGGGAGGATCAAGAAGTGTGTGTCCAAGGGAGAGAGAGGGGGGTTTATATAGAGGAGGAGGGCAGCCAAGGGGCTGGCCGGCCAAGGGCCTCCCCTCCTCTTCATTTCCCCTCTTTATTCCCTTTATGGAGATTAATCCCTCATCAACATGAGGTAACCCCCATTTTAATGCATGACATTCATGCCAATTAAAATTCACACTTATTGATTTAATAAAACATTTTTATTTCTTTAATATTTGTTAATTCATTCAATTAACAAACATTAACAAATACACCCTTGAGTTATTTCGATATCCCGAAACAGTTTCGGTGCTTTTCTGAAACAACCCTTATGCTGTCCTGTAATTCGATCGGAGTATCGTATCCACTCAAAAACGACGACGAGCCTTAAGTGTGTCACCCTACGGTTCGTGAATAACGTGGACATGATCGAGACTCCTCTCCGATCAATAATCAACAGCGGGATCTGGAAATCCATGATGACTCCCACTTACTCAACGATGAACTAGTGATCGTGTGAACCGGTAACGAACATAGTTATTTCCTTTTGTCTCGCGATATTATTACTTGTCCGAGATCCGATCATTTGGTATCAACCATACCTAGTTCGATCTCGTTCCCGACAAGTCTCTTTACTCGTTCCGTGATAATGCATTCCTGTGACCTAGTCACATGCTTGCAAGCGATTCCAATGCAATATCACCGAGAAGGGCCCAGAGAATATCTTTCCGTCATCCGGATGGACAAATCCCACTCTTGATCCATGAGCCTCAACTAATACTTTCAGAGTACCCAAATCAACCTTTATAATCACCCTATTACGGTGTGACGTTTGATATCATCAAAGTACCCTTCCGGTATCAGTGATTAACATGATCTCATGGTCTAAGGATTAGAACTACTTCGCATGAGTTTGATATAGCAATGAACTTGATGACTTGATCGTATTGCTATTCGTACTGTGGGTGTGTGTGTTCATCACATCATTCCTCTAATGATATGACCCCGTTATTAACAACATCCAATGTTCATGATCAGGAAACCTTGATCATCAGTTAATCAACGAGCTAGTATAAAAGAGAGGCTTTACTAGGAACCCTTTTAGTTTATTAATCACACAAGTATTAATGTTTCCGATTAATACAATTCTAGCATGAAAAATAAACATCTATTATGAACACGGAATAATATAATAACAACTTTATTATTGCCTCTCGGGCATATTCCTTTCAGATTAGAGAGGGATTAGATAGACAACTCCGCCTACAGCGGCACCATGTAAACACCATTGTGATCATATACTAGATTGCTAGCAGGATGTAGCGATCCTCCACCGCGGGGACGTGAACCTGGGTACATCGTGTGCCAATCTCGATCTCGGAATCTCTAGTCGTTGCTCTTCCCCCGATCCTAAGTCCTTCATCTAGGACATTTGTCGAGTTAACCCTCGTCAGCGGCACATGAGCGGTTGGTGCTATCGTCAGAGGCAATCAGCGGCAGCAGGGTAGGGTAGGGTCTTGGGCAGCGAGCTCTCCCAGAAAGACAATGTGAAAGAATAAAAGAATAGAGAAGAGAGAGAGAGAAAGAAAACATGAAGAAAAATAAAAAAAGGAAAAAAGTTTTGGTATATCGATTTAGGCTATGGGTTCTACCAAACCAAAATGTTGTGCCTTAAAATGTTTTCTAGTATACCTTAAAATATCTGTGCGGTACAAGTTTTTAAGGAATAACCTATAGATGCTCTAATTCTGCAGTTTTAGAAATATACTCCCTCCGTTTTTATTTATCTCGTGTTCTAGATTTAGTCAAAGTTACTTTTTATAAATTTTAACAAAAAATATAGATAAAACTATCAACATTCACAATAGCAAATGCATATTTTATAAAAATATATTTTATAATAATTCTAATACCATAAGTTTTATATTGTAGATGTTATTTTTTAAAAATATTTAATCAAACTTTATAAAATTTAACTTTGATTAAACCAGAATGCGAGGTACTGGAACTATTATTTTCTGTAACGCTTCTGGAAAGGCTGCCTGCGTGGCCATCATGGACCATTGGCGAATGAGAGCAGCAGCCAGAGGAGCCTCGCTTGGACCAGCGCTGCAAGTTGCGGGGGGCGGGCAGCGGGCAGCGGGCTACAGTCGACACGGCGACGGTGCAAATGGGCCGACAAAGGTAGCGTAGCAGCGCAGCACGGCGGCACCGGTCGTTGCGCTCGCGTTCCCGAGTCCTCTCCCCCCACCGCCCACCGCCCAACGATGATGAGCCGCCGCCCGCCGGCTGTGCCATGCCATGATACGCGACGGCGACGCGGTGCTTCCCCCCCTGGCAGGAAACAGAACGTACTGGGCTGGATCCAGCACAGTTGCCGCTTGCCGGCAGGGTAAACAGCCTCGCATCACAAGGAGGGTACAGTTTGGGCAGATCTCCCGTGGTCAGGGACGATGGGGAAGAAGGATGACCATCCATCGATTCACCGCCGGCCGGGCCCGAGTCCACGATAGCGATCGGATCAGTTTTGCCCGCGCCACCAATAGTGGCGACGGCGGGCGGTGGACGATGCGATGCGCGATCGAGGTCGTCAACTTTTGCTATTTCGGCGCATCATATCTATGCTCTGGGCGCTCTGGCGTGGCGAGCGCCGCCCGGTGAAAAGTAGGCGTCGCTCTCAAAGAATCTTTGAGGGTCCGACAATTCATTTTGATCAGCCAGCACGATGGACCATGGATCTGTTGTTTGATGCGCTACAACTTTTTGAATCGTGCAAGTAGTACGAACGACAAGTGCTCGTAGGGTCCGTGGATATTCAGGCATACACCGCTCGTTTTTCATCAGCTAGCACGACGATGAATTTGTTGTTGGACACGGTGCGTTTTTTTTTTTTGAAACGTGCAGATGCTAGTCCGAACGCCAAACGTGTACCAAGGGCAGGATTTGTTCTAGCCCGAGTTTACAGTGCCAATACTACTTCCGCCGATCGAAAATAAGTGTGATTCTATACTAACTTAGTATTGTATTAAGTTATCGACGCTTATTTTCGATCGTCAAAATTTTGGTTGAACCCTCGACTGCCCACGACTTGATCAATATTGGTAAGAAAAATTTAGTATATCGGAGCATGCCAAAAAGGTTGCTAATCATCCAAAGAGAGACGTCCTTTTTTGCCATGACCTAATTTTTTTTGGGTGTGAGTATTGCACCACCTAAACATACCCCAAGTCGCCATGAAAACGTGAATACAAGGCACCTACACGCTTTTGCCGTTAAATCCTCTCTATATAAATCATATAATACAAGAGAATTTACGATATGACTTTATAGTTTATCATAGGGTAACATGGAGTACATTAGTCATTAGTGTCGGCGTACACATATTGACGAGGGTTAACTCGACAAATGTCCAATATAAAGGACTTAGGATCAGGGGAATATGGCGTCGGATGAACTCGAAGGTAAACTCAGTCAAACAAGATGCGTGACAAAAGTAAACGTAGGGTGAACTTTGGCTTACTCTCAATCTGTACCTCACCGTCCTCTCCTGGCCCCTATATATAGGTGGCCAGGTCTCAAGGTACGGGAGGGGTCCGACACAGAATACAATACCGATATACGACATGAACTCGTATCTCGACTAGTATTACACTTGGGCCTAGCATAACGGGCCTCAGGGGTACTCAACTAACGGGCTCTATTATCTATACCCTTGTCAGTAGCCCTCGAGATTCTACCAGAATTGCAGATTCGGGTTGAATATCAAATCTTCAAATCTTCGACTTGATCAATCTTTTCGACTTCTTATTCTTCCTGTACTCAAAAATAAACAACTTTCATTATATTATCTTCCAAGGGGTTTTGATGAGCAAGCCTGACAACTCTGACGGATTAAGAGGTCAGTTAACTGCCGAAACAGATACTTGTCACCTACTTCAAATTCAATCCCCTTGGACTTGAATCCGGGAAACTGGTCAAACCCATTCTTTTGCCGCATTTAAGACTTACAAAGAACGAGTCCCAATAGTTCTCAGGGTACCCAGTGCGTCCACCAGGATTTTCTTCGCGTCGTAGACATGGATAATTACTAGCAGAGCGCATCCATGTGCGTATACCAGGCCACACAGGACGGATCCTGGGGTCTTACCTTCACGATATGTTTCAATCATGGCATTCGAGTTTTGTCGCGATGACGCAACTCGAGAATCATACGTCGCAGCCTTGTTTGACTGTTTCAGTTCTGAAAATCTTTGGGTTGTCCCACCTTGATTTAATATATATTCCCTCCCGATGGGAGTAATTGCCCCTTCCAAATCTTCTTTCGCCTTCTTTACTCTTTCATGCATTTAGAAATTTCGTCGGGTGTGCGACCAGTGCTCCCGATGGGAGTAGCCCCCGAGGCTATAGTCGAAAAACGTGTTTTTGAGTATAGGCTCAAATAAATTGTCGCTCCTTTAATCATCAGATAATAGCTTTTTTTTATAATATCGTCGGATGCGCGCCCAGCGCTCCTGATGGTAGTAGCCCCCGAGGCTATAGTCGAATATTTCCAGGTATAGACTCAAAAAATAATTTTTCTTCACTGACTCCTCTGCATCTCCCATAGCATATTTCGTCGGGTTCCTTGATCAACACCAATATGCATATCGGTCATGCCAGACGTTTTGCTGAGTCTTCGACGAGTATCGGTAACTGTCATATTGCACTATAATGTTCTTATTTCCCGTTACCCGAACGCTCGTGACGTCATTAGTGGAATCACTATGTGTGTGATTTGACTGAAACGCTGACCGTTACTCGTGGGCATCGTGGTAATTCCACAATTTTTCCTGCCCGTTAGTGGGCTACCGCTTCCGCTTCTTGCGCCACGTCGCATCCCACGTTCCTTCACCAAGGCGCTTTATAAGGGGGATAGTGGGGTTGTTTACTGTTTACCAGTTTATTGCCCTTCCGCCGCCACCATTGTTGCATCCCCTTTGCACTTCTGAGCTTCTTCACAGCCCCTTGCCGCCACTGCTATAGATGCGCGTAAAGACCCTTGCCCACAAGAACCAGATGGGGAAAAGCAAGACCGCCAATGCGTCGACCAGCTAGGTGCCCTCCGATTTTGGGCAAACCGATCTCACCAAGGCCCAAAAGGAGGGCCTCATCGCCGAAGGGGATCAGGTTGTCTTCCCCAGCACCGAGCGCATCCCCAAGCCCCCGAGCGGCTATCGGGTGATGTTTCTCGCCTTTCTTTTGCGTGGCTTATCCTTTCCTGCCCATGAATTTCTTCGCAGACTTCTCTTTGTTTACGGCGTGCAGCTTCATCAGCTCACGCCAAACTCGATTTTACACATTGCTTGCTTTATCACTCTTTGCGAGTCTTTCCTGGCGATCGAACCCCATTAGATTCTCTGGAAATTTCTCTTCCGCCTCCGCCCTAGTGTTGCTTTGTCGAAGAAACCTGAGCTGGGCGGGGCTGTTGTTTCTGTCCACGCTGAGGTTCATTACTTGGAATTTGCCATGGCTGCCTCAGTGCAAGGTTGGAAGAAGAAGTGTTTTTACATCAAAGACCAGAAAAACTCTTCCTCTGACCAATACGGCTTTGCCCCTTTTGATGCCAATAAAGATCTGAAGAAGTTGTCATCGTGGGATTCGCCTCCCATGGAAGCTGAGATGGAAGATATCAAGCCACTGCTAACCCGCATCCAGGCTCTGAGGAGTGCTAGCGGAGGTGCGCTGTCAGGGACTCAGCTTATGTCGTTCTTTCTGCAACGGCGAGTTCTGCCTCTTCAGCATCGTATTTCCAAACTTTGGTCGTACTCTGGCTTAGAAGATTCTTCTCGAGTGTCTAAAGAAGACATAAATAAGAAGGATCTCGACAAACGAGTGTGAGTTCTGACTACTCTTATGAAGGATCATGAAATTCCCGCTTTAGCCGCTGATTTCTTCGACTTCGAGCATCCCTTGCCTGCAGTATGTGCTTTTTCATGCATCACCTTCTCATTTATTCGCCTTCTTGTATTTTATCACTATTTTCCTTATAGCTTTTCAACTTACTTTTCTGTAGGATCACCAATCCATTGTTTCTCGTTCTCCTCTTCCAGAGGGGGGACCTATTCAGGCTATTCCTGATTCTGTTGCGTCCGAAGCCCCCGAGGCTGAGGACAGCCAGGACGGAGATGATGCCGAAGGTTCACTGGAGGGAACTAGCTCGACTACGTCGCCTCCTCCTGCGCATTTAGAAGATCTTGGTCTCGATAGGAAGAGGAAGCGTGTCGAGGAGCTCCTTTCTTCGAGTACCTATGCTCCCAAGAATGTGGCCGGGGAGGCCTCTGCTCTTGAAGATGAAGAGGAACTTTTCGACCTCTTAGACTCGTGAGTCTTTGCTGACTTGAGTACTTATCTATTTTTCTTTCTTTCGACTTATGCAAGGTGTCTACTCTTTTGTTCCTGTTTTAGTGATAACGAGAACCCGAAAAAGGATGCTGCCACTGCTCCCATTTTCGATGCTCCTGCTATCGACGAGCTGCCCTCTCAAGAGACAGTTGTGGTGCCTAAGTCACCAGAGGCCACTGTCAAAAAGGCCGCTTCTCGTGCTTCCAAACGCCTGAACAAAGCGTCAGTGGCAAGTACTTCCCTCGATGCCCATCGACCAATGAGCTCTGCTGATGATGTAAGTACTACTTTTCTTCTTGTGGCTTACTCTTTTTGAACTGTCCTTCTTATGTCTTACTTTTGACAGACTTTGATGAAAAAGTTTGTCTCTTTGGGCACTGAGTGTGTTGAGTTTTTGAAAGCTGCTCGGGCTTCTCAGGGTAAGCTTTTCGCTATGATGTGTCTTTTATCTGTTTAATTTGCGTCTCCATGGTTCTTTATCCAGCTTTCTTTCCCCTTTTTATGCTGCAGAAGCTTTGTCGGCGGCCAATGCTCGCATATCGTCCCTGGAAGCTGAACTCGAAGCTTCCAGAAAAGCCTGGGATGTTGCCACCGCTGCCAAGACCGCTGCTGAGAAGTCCACTAAATCAGCAGTGGCTAAGGCGAAGAAAGCGGAAAAGGCGCTTGCCGATGCTGATTGGGAGCGTGTTCAAAGGGAGCAAGCCATAACTAAGCGCCTTAATCGAATTTTGGCTCTTGCTAGAGGTAAGTACCATGCTTTTCCCTTCTTGGCTGACTTGCTCACTCTTCTACTTACTGATGTGTGCTCACTTATCTTTTGTCTCTGTCTTTTTGTTTCTATAGAAAATACTGGGGTGTCTTTGGCGCCTTTGCAGCCGGACGAGGATCCTCTGATGGCCGCGGTGAACTTGCTGGAATCGAATTGGATATCTATCCAGGAAATCCTCAAGCTGGCTAGTCGCGTGCTAACACGGATTTTTGTCGGGTTGTGGCCCAAGAAAAAGGCGGATATGCCAACTGCCGATCTGAAGAAACTTGCCACGGCTTTCGACACCCCCGAAGATCCTATCCTTCCGATGAAGAGCCGTTCGGTGAAGCGAGGCGCTGAGGGGGCCATTGCGCTTACTTATGCACATGGCGAGGATGTTGACTGGGAGAAGGTTAGCTCTTCCCGTGGTCGACCTCTTTCAGAGCTGCGAGGTTTCTTCGAGAAGGCGAAGAAGTATGCGCCCGGCATCGTGTCGATTATCACTCCTTTGGTGGCTTCTTTGACTTCCACTATGGTTTCTTCGACTCCTACGACAAGTGCGTCGATGCCCCCGCCAAGCACTGGTGCTACTTCTCTCGCACCTTCTTCCGCCGCAGAGCCTGCTGCTGAGGTGGCGTAGACTTAGACTTCCCCTGTAGTCCTTTTTTCCTTTTGTAATGAACTCGTTCATATTTTGCCCGAAGAACGATCAGGGAATTTGTGCTCTTTGTAAATACTTTGTCTTTATGAAATGTCGTGCTTGATTGTGTTTCTGAGTTGTTTCCTTTTGTCTTTTCTCTCCTCCCAGCCTGAATGTACTGGAGGATCGGTGGATCGTGGTCGCGGGTTGCCTTTTGATGCGCCTTGTGCTTCGACTCCTTCTGTTCCTCGTTCTTGTTACCAATGCGCTGAGTACTTGTCGAGGATTGCGGACCTTGAAGGTCGTTTATCTTTGATGAAGCGTCAGGCGAGTACTGCTATAGCCCAGGCCAGTAAATCTTATGGCCTGATGAAGCAGGTTTCTGTTCTTGAAGATAAATTGTCGGGTTCGGTTGCCGAAGTTATGCATCTAAAGGAGTGCGACTCTTTCCTTGTTGAGTTCATTGAATCAGCTTGCAAACAATTGAAGCGTAAGTTTCTTGTAGACCTTTCCGGAATTCTTGCTGCTTTTCTTATTATTGTTTTTGATGAATTGGCACCTTCCAGGTACTTGCTTGCATCCTCCTGATGAAAATCGTCGGGTTGCCGAGCGGATTGCAGCTTTGGAGAAAGTCTCGAAAGATGCGTCTTCTTTGTGGGCTGACCCGAGGCACCGTAATGCTGTTGTACTCTGGCAGGATCGTGCTCAACACATTGGTGAGGCTGTGGATGGTTTTCGAAAATCCTTGACGACAATGTATTCTGTAATGCTTCCCCACAATCCTCTGCCGGGAAGCTTTACGCAGCTACTCGACATTTTTAGATCTAGTCAGCGAATTCATCGGCTAATAGAGCTCAACCTAGTGGCTGGTGCCAATTTTGCTCTTGGATGGATACGTAAGTGGCATCCAAGGCTCAATTATAGTTCCATGTCACTAGGTTTTCCTCAAGGAGGAGTTAGGCTGCGAGTCCACATGGATGCTACACTTCAACCATCAAGGAGGATCATATCTAGGTTGCTTCGAGAGGATGTCGCGTTTTTCCGCGAGCACCATTACTTAAATCCCCTAGGAGTAGATGATTCTGATTAGCCAATATTGTGATGCTCGTATTGTATATATACTTTGTGTGTAGAATGCAAGAGTTTCTATTTCTGAATTCTTTTGTCAGAAATTTTGTTTTATTCTCAAGGCGCTTACGTTCTGTGTTTAGTGCGTTTGCCGCAATTTTGTTTGAAGACACGTAAACTCGAATAGGAGGAACTTTGTCTTTATTTATACTTGTAATGTAAGATACATGGGGTGTCCCAAGAGATCCGGCCAGTGACCCATGTTCTGGATCTAGAGGGCATTGCCCTGGGATAACTTGTGGCTTTTAATAGCCTTATTTTTCTAATCTACTTTTTGTGCACTTGCCACCTATGTTGCCGAAGTTTTTCCCTTGTCTTCTACTGCTTCTCCTGGATCTGACGGCTGCACCCGCAGTTTCTTCACTTTTGGCTCTGTTGGATGTCCTTCGAGTTGTTGTGCGGTTCCTGTAATCGCGCTTTTTACCTTGTCTTTGGGTTCTCCATAGTTGGCCATCATGCCGAAGTTTTGGGCCATCTTGTGGAATTCCTTGTCGCATAGATCCGATAATTCGAAGCTTCCTTTCACCGTGATGATTCCTTTGGGTCCTGGCATTTTGAGTACCAGATATGTGTAGTGAGGAACTGCCATGAATCACGAAAATGCGGGTCGCCCGAGGATCGAGTGGTATTGTGATGGCCAGTCCATGACTTTGAAGTCGAGCTTTTCTCTTCTGTAGTTTTGGCGATTCCCGAAGCAAACGTTGAGTGCTATTCGACCTAGTGGATAGTTAGCACTTCCTGGGACGATTCCGTGGAAGGAACAGTCTGTTGGTTTTAGGAACTCTAGTGATATGTGCATTGCTCGGAGAGTTTTTGCATATATGAGATTTATTCCACTTCCTGCATCCATAAATACTCTGTCGACGTCATATGTCCCAATTTGGGCTTTGAGTACCAGAGGCGCGTTTCCTGGCCGAGGTACTGTTATGGGGTGATCGTCCCTGTTGAATTCTATGGGTTGTTCCGACCAGTGCAGATACTCCGTTGTTGCTGGAGGTGATGTTACTGCTAGGTTGACTTGTCGAGTTATGCTCTTTTCTTCTTTGTTCGACTTTGGCACTAGCTGTATCATTGCTGTGATGTGCCCTTTGGATGGAACATATCCTCCGTCATCATTGCATCCCTGGTTTGGCTATTCTTGATCCTGAGGAGCTCCACTGTTTCCTTGTTGACTTGCAGGCGCGTTGTTTGTGTTCCCTTCGTATCCTTGTCTCTTTGCTTCGGCTTGTTTACTCATTGCTGCCTCTTGAAGTTTTAAGAACGTCGTGCAATCTTTCATCACGTGCCTGGACACTCGTTTTCCATCAACGAACGCGGAGTGTATGTGGCACGGTCCGTTTAGCATATCCTCAGGTGATGGGTTGTACTCTCTGGGCTCCTTTGTCTGGAATTTTTTGCTGCTCCCGTAGTCTTCTTTTCCATAACTGCGGTATCCCGAGCTTGTGCGGTCGTTTCCTTGATAACCATTGTCTTTGTACCCCGCGGCTACTTGGCTATGGGAGCCGTAGTTGTCGTAATTGCGGGATCTCCTCCTTTGGCCACCGTATCTGTTTCCTCTGTCGTCCTCTGGTGATCGTGTCCATTTGTTGTTGCACGCATCTTCGCCACCTGCAAATCTATTCGCTATGTCCATTAGATCGGATACTGTCTTTGGCTTGATTCTGCCCATTTCTTTGACTAGGTCTCCTTGCCGCAACCCGAGCGTGAAAGCGTCTATTGCTCTTTCGTCTGAAACTTCAACTGCGGAATTTTTTATAATACTCCACCTTTGGATATACGACCTTAGTGTCTCATTACGCTGTTGTACGCAGGCCTTGACTTCTTCTATCGATGCTGGCCACTTGTATGTCGACTTGAAGTTGCTCATGAACTGTTTTGTAAGCTCCTCCCAGCTTCCAATTGTTCATTTTTCTAATTTGCTCAACCATGACCTTGCTGCGCCGGTGAGGTATAGTTGCAAACTTTGCATTGTTGTTTCCTTTGTTCCTCCCAATATTTTCACTGCTTGTAAGTAACCTGAGAGCCATGATTGGGGTTCCTGAGATCCATCGTACTTTTGTTGATCATGAGGTAACTTTAAACCCTTGGGTACTGGCATGATGCCAACCCTGTGAGTAAAGCATGACACCCCCCTCTCTTTTTCGTCGTCTTCATAGTCATATGCTTTGGTGGGGGTCCTGGATCTTCGGGTTCCTCCATGCTTTGGGCTTTTGTGTCGCCTAGGTGATGGTGTCCTAGATCATCGGTTGCCGCTTTTGTGCCGAGGATTGTTGTGACGGCGTGGTGATCTTGATTTATACGCTCCTTTGTTGCGATGTGCTTCCTCTTCTTTTGCTGTTAGTTTATTGCCTACCATCCTTAGGCCTTGCAGTGCGGCTCGATGCATATGCTCTCTTGGGTCTCCTGGACTTGGTCGTGTTGTGTATAGATATGTTTGTGCTGCCACGAGCGCTGCTTCTGGTGTCTTTGGTATGATGTTACCTTGCTCGTCGACCGATAGGAAGGACGAGTCGAGATTTTTGGAGAGGCTTTGCCTTTCGAAGTGTTTGAGGTTTTCAAACCTTGATCCATGTCGACGATGCTTTTTGCTATGTATATATGATTGGTGGCTCGGTGTCGATGATGTAAATGACCGGCCAGTTGGGAACCCCAAGAGAAGGTGTGATGAATATAGCAGCAAGTTTTCCCTCAGTTATGAAACCAAGGTATGTCAATCCAGTAGGAAAAAGCCAAACGTCTGAAGGTGATGCCTTCTAGTTGCGTGACACTCTAACAAGGGCGCCGTTAACGATTCTTGTTAGCGCGTCTTCAACTAGCAGCAACGCGGAACCTGCACACAACACAACCAAGTACTTTGCTCCCAACTGACGATGAGGTTGTCAATCTCACCGGTTTGCTGTAAACAAAGGAATGAGCGTATCGAGTGGAAAGCAATAGTAGTATGCGAGTAAAGTAAACAGGTGATAGCAATATAAAGGAAATTGGACCGGGGTCCATAGTTCACTAGTGGTGTCTCTCCATAAGATAAATAACACATGCTGGGTAAACAAATTACAGTTGGGCAATTGATAGAATAAAGATAACATGCATATGTCGAGAGGATCACTATGAGATTTACTCTGGGCATTACAACAAGATACATATGTAATGTCCCAGCTTTTAGGACAAAACGAAGGGTAGATTTAGGATTATTGAGCATTCATGCATCTTAAAAACCTGAGTAAATTTTTTGCAAATTCAAAAACCTGGGAGAGCAAAACTTCTTTCTAATCACCTTTAGAGTTTAGGGGTTATTAGATTGCTAAGGGTTTTGCTATGATCTCTTGATGTTGATGTTTAAGTGATTTTGGAATTTAAATTGATTGTTGGATTATCACAAATTTGAATATTTAATTATTAATAAATAAATAACTCAATTAAATATTGAGTTGGATAAAAGAAAAGGAATAGAATATAAATTAAACAAAAATAGTACTTTATTGATATTACACATTAATACAATGTCTTTACATTTCTATATTAAATGAAAAGAAGATTACATCAGTGATAATGAATAGAAATCTAAACCTAAACTATTTCTAATAGTCTTCATTAATTTCATCTTCTAAGTCTTCATAATTTGCAACCTGCAAAACAAAGCAAATAAACAAAAGAAAAAGATTAAAGGTTAATGTTAGTTTACTCTCAGACTAGGGCAAATATTTTGCCATTGCATCATTGAGTATATTGCCAAGTGTAGCATCTGTTCTTTTAAGCCATTGAGGTACAAATCAATAGAGCACATAGCAGTTTCACAGCACGGCCAGTTGAGGATGAGAACAAACTTAGTGAAGGATGCAAGCACACAGCTCACAAGTAGCTTAGTCACAGAACCAGCAGGGTGGTGCTGGCAGCACCACAGCAGCTCACACACCAAGCTGCCGGCTAGATGAGCACCACCAGGAGAAGCAGCTCCCATTCAAAACCACAGGGAAACAACACCAAGAACATCACAGTTCTTTCACAGCACCACCATCATATCTGAAACAATCAGCAAACACCATGGAGTCCATCTGAAGCTCAAGATCAAGCCCAGGAGGAGAAGGACAGGGGACCAGCAGCAAGTCCAGGAGGTGAAGGACAAGCTAGGAGCTGAGCCAGGAGGAGAAGGCAAGCTAGAAGCAAGCCATCGCCAACAGCAAGCAATATAAGCTATAAACAACACTATCACTGCACAACTCCAGGCTGCAGGTAGAAACCTTGCAAACACTTCACTGCTAGTGCATGATTCCAGCATGTGTTATTACAGGATAAACCCTCAGTTTGGCAAAGAAATTCTTTGCCAAGCTCATCATTGGGAATCATGAATAAAAGCCAAGTAAACCCACATCAGAGTATTAGCCTCAGTTTGCACTTCACTGGCACATCTTAAAGATCAAAACATCACTGAGAAGCTTGTGCTGGGCACATGACCTAATGGACATGCACCTCAAACACACAAAGCATGCTAGCATCATCAAATAAGTAAGCAGTGGGCACACAAGCAAGCTAGGCACCTCACTAACTATCACTAGCCTTAGACCAGCATCATAGGCTTAATTAAAAAGGGGCAAGCTTCCCCATAAATTGATCACAGAAGTTAGTTGCTGGGCACAAGATCAGCAGATCTTGCACCTCAACACAACTAGCTTGATAATGGGCAGCTAGGTCAATAAACAACAGCAAAATCATTTCCCTAGTTCTGTATAACTAGGAATCATATTCTTGCTCAATCAAACTCCATAGAAGCTTGCAACATAGCAAGCCATTCTATCACTTGGTTATCATGGATAAACAAGTAACAGAAGCTAGCACAACAACACATTTATCACTGGACCAGTGTTAGCAGTTAACTGAATAACAAAATTCAGTTTGCTACCACAATACTGAGATATCATAAACCACAAGGGAACCATCTAGCATACTTTGATATAGAGCTAACTGAGTGACTTCAGCATAGCAAGTCTATAGCAAACATCAACTGAATCTTGCAATTTAGCAAAATTCAGAACAACACTTCTGTTAGTAAGTGTTCTGACAGAGGAAATGTTGGAGCAGATAGTTTATCACATGTTATAGCACAACCACAACTAACTGTATCAAGCTTGCATCAAGCAGCAGCCGCACAGAGCAAGATCTGTGAGCTAGGCTCACTGTTCTTGACCAATTGGTCAGAGAGCGTGGTCAGTGAGAGAGGGCAGAGGAAGAAGAGGAAGATCACACTCACCAGGCGCCCAGGTGCATACCTGGCCGGCATGGCGAGGCAGTGCCCGCGCGGCCGACCAGGCGCGGCCGAGGGGAGACTTCACTGAGATGCACCGGGAGCACCACATCTGGCGCTTCCACCGGCGAGCACACGCGAGGCGCAAGCACTTGAGCACCCTCAGCGTGCTTAGCAAGCTCTAGAGGCGAGGCATCGCATCGGAGTGCTCGGAGGCGGCAGATTCCGAGCGGGGAGACCACCCCGATCTCCTCAGGGAGGAAGCAGACGGCGATTCCATTTGGTGGAGCTGGTAGAGGGCGCGGAGGCGAGTGTTTTGCCCAAGGTGGTGACGGTGGAGGCCACCGGAGTTGGCCGGAGAGGCCAGGCGGCGAGGGCGGTGATCTGGAGTCGCCAGTGAGATCGAGAGGAGGAGAGAGGAGAGCGAGGGGGGCTGGGCTGGGTCGGGTGACCGACCCAGACCCGAGCCGGGTCGGCTTAGCCGTGCCTGGGTGGGCCAGTTTGGGCCAGTTAGCCGGCTGGGCCAAAGAGGCTTTGGCCATTTATTTAAACAAAATCTTGAAATTCAAAGTTGAATATTATTTCCTTTTTAAATTTAATTCAAACTTAAAACTCAAATAACATTGATAAATCAATTTTTTTACTCTTTAATGAAAGTAATAGCGAAATAATTCATATTTCTGAATTATTCTTTAAATCAAATTTTAAAAGCTTTTAAATTCTATTTTCAAAAATCTTAATTACTATTATTATTAAAAATTGAACTTCTTCTTTCAAAACTAAACCTTTTCCTTTACAAATAACTCAACAAGAGTTTTATAACTTAAACTTTAATTTCAAACTTTAATTAATTGTCTTAACACTTAAATAGGGTAAAACACACAAATAAAACTTTGTGTTTTATAAGAATTCTTTAACCCTAGCAAATCTTGGGTAAAACACACAAATAAGAAAACCAAGTCCATGAATCACCATGCATAGCATATCATTATGCATAGCATCCATTTGCTTCTTGAAACATTGTCCTTACCGGACAATGCTTGGATTTCTGTAGAACAAGGAGATCAGGAGCATCGCCAAGTATCCGACTCCATTACATTTCAGTCACAAGGCAAGTTTATCTTGCTCATACATCTTGGTTGCACTGATTTTGAAACTTCTTGCAAAGTGCTGACTTTAAACTCTAACATTTCAAAAAAGATGTAAAACCTATTTTCATAAGTAATATGACTAGTGGTTATCGACCAGTGGTGATAACCTAGGAGGGCTGGCAGGTGGAACCACGGTAAGATTGTGGTGGTGGAGGTTCCACTTGCACGGGAAAGTAAACCTAGGATTAACTACCAATGCCACAGTTATTCTTGTGCCGTAAAAACCGTGTCGTCCAAGAGACTTGGAATGGGACGGGAAAGTCAGCTGTATCTTCTCTTGTTCGCATGTCAACGGGCAGCCAGTTGTCGGTCGCAGTAAGTCTTGCGGGACTACTTGCATATGGGTGGGACACCTAAGTTCTCACGGCACTGGTGTCTATGATGGTCCGCAAGAGGCGTCTAGGTACTTCATCGGTGGGGGTGAATATCAGGGGCATAACCTGCTATGCGTGAATTGGGTGGGCATGCGTTGTGCGGAGAAGGCAGTGATTGGCTTGGATCAATGACTGGGCCCCACACCATAGAAGTGTGGACGAGAATGTACGCCCGGTTGTGCAACAAGGCTTTGATCTCTTTTGGAAGGACACACCTTTACAGAGTGTAAAACGATGTGACATGTTACCCCTTGTTCCGGGAAGGAGCTGCGAACGCGGCAGGAAAGGTGCTCTCAAGGCACTAATACCCTGTGTTGGCTGTTGGGCATAGTTTTCTAAAGTAAAAGCAATCTTTCAAGAAACCTTGATAAAACCTTGCATAGGCCAACGACCCTTTTGGGTCTGTGGCTATAGATAGTGCATATCACATAACTTCTTTCTAAAGAAACTTGCTGGGTAACGCTCGTTACTCACCCCAATCTCTTAAACCCTTGCTAGACTGTGAAGAGCTCGACGAAGCCACTCTGAACGCAATCGAAGGCCAGCAGGACATCTTCTATGAGGAGCCAGATCTCTCTCGCGGCGTCGAAGGCGTGGATTACTTCATTCGCTATGGAGCATCCTCAGGCGAAGAGTCAGAGTGAAGGAGTACTAACTACTAGGATAGTATTGTAGTTGAGGAACCGAGCAACTGTAAAATATGAATAAGGTGCTGAGTTCTTCTCATGTTTAATTACCTATTTAACTATTTCAAGCTTTCCAGTTGCTGTAAACACTAAGCACTTGAGGTGTTCTCTTTATGGGAGCATTTCGTTATCATCACACTTTGGTCTGTAATAATATGTGGATCAGTTTGTATTTGGGCCCGCAATGTTTCTGTTGTACCATTCAGAGGGATGTAATATTTGTGGAGGCTTGTTCCGCAAGTGTTATATCAACGACTTGCATACTACAACATGCAGTGGTATGCTGGGTCACCGCAGCTGGTATCAGAGCAATTGCTTTGACCTTAGGTTGGAAACCTAGTAAAGGGATAGAACCTGTAGGAGTCTAGTAGCAACGGTAAAGAGTTCTCTAAAATTATGATGGTTATTCACTTGGCAATAACATAGTCATATTTTTAGTGTTACAATTCTTTATTATGATGCATCATACTAATTCTGTACCTTATTCTTGTAACAGCTATTATGGCATCAAGAATTCCAGCACGTACTGTTTGGTCACAGAGGAAGACTCTGGAAGACTATGAGGGAACCTTGACTGAGCAGTTAGGGTCACTACTACGGGCTTTTGGACTCAGCACCGACATCCCTGTTAAGACTTATACTTACAAGGATGATGGGACTGTGGTCAAGTACCGTGTCGTGATCATGCTACCAGATGGATTAGCACATAGTCTAGTTCAGCCTTCCGGAGAAGGAAGATGAGAGACTGCAGCTTATCACGAGGTGGTAGTGCGAGCTATTGCGACTATCAGGGAGTGCAGAGCAGTGGAGTTAGCAGGTACCACTTTTACTGCTATTCCACATGACTCACTGATGGATGAGCCGGGAATGGATCACGATGTTCTGGTGAAGAAGAAGCCTAAGTTAGCAGCCAGACTTCTTGATAGGTATAGGAAGATGGTAGGATCACTGTATAACACACACCAGGTCATTGTGGAGGACAAGGCGGTGATGCTTGATGACCTCACAGACACTACTAGGAGGCAGGAGCGAGCACAGATGACAAGGCAGGAGTCGGAGGGATCACACTTCTCACCAGTTGTGGGAACTCACAGTTACCCGGCACAGCCTGGGCCTTCCAGGTATTCACTCACTCCAGAGCCTACACATTACCCAGTTATCACTTCTAGTATGGAGGCGCAGCAGGGTCTCAAGGGGGTCTCGGAGTCCGAGCTTCCTATTGAGAACTCTGATGGGTGGAGGTTTGACTGGCTGGGAGACGGCCAGCAGTATACTAGCTAGTATGGAGGGACAGCTCACGCAGCAGGAGGTGGTAATGCCGTAGTTACTCCTGTTGTATCTGTTGAGGAGGAGGATCCGATGGAGGTTCAGTTCGAGAGTCAGGAGCCAGTGGAGACACCTATGGAGCAGGACGTACCATTTGATCACACCTACTGCACGGAGAGTGTGTGTTATGGAGAGGCGGAGCCTTTTCCTACTATGACTGCTCACGAGACCAGGGTGTACTTTGAGAGCTACCTCGGACTGAATGGACTCGTGTTGAGTGATACCTCAGCGATGGACACGTCTGACTCGGACTATGTTCCGAGTGGTAGGCCGTTTGTTCCTGAGACAGTGCGTCGGACTACGCGCCAGCACGGGTGGACTCTGGGCATGTACTACGAGCCGTGAGATCCGGACGTGATGTCAAGACCAAGAAAGAAGCTTAGTTGTATCTGTGAATGCAGCTAGTGCTAGTAGTATGTTGTAATAATAAGAGAGACGTTAGAACTATCCAGTCTCGATCTATGAGTGTACTCCATGTGTGAGAGTACGTGTTGTAATAACGACCTTGTATCGGTTTGTATGATATGTATAATATGTACCTTGTATTTGGTTTTCTTGCGATCTTCCATTTGGATTTGGATTTCTGTTTTCCATTATGTGACTAGTTCTGAGCATGAAGTGAAGCTCAGAAAGCATGGGCACGGTGTAATTATGAGATCTTCGCTTTATGTTACAGGACTAGAAGGGTATGGATGCGGGTTTAGCTCCCGATGCAGAAGCCGAAGCTCAGCGCTTGGCACAAGAAGCTCAAGCGAAGGCAATGAATGACCAGCAGGCAGAAATGGAAGCCAAAGCTAAGGCTGATCAAGAAAATCAAGCTCATTTACCACCACCACCATTCAGGCCTTTGGCGGAACAAAGCTTTATGCAATATATGCAGTTCATGCAAGAGACACAGAACAAATTTATGCAAGAGCTCATGGGGCATGTTGGAGCCGGAAGGGTTCCGGAAGCAAGAGGGGTAAGTCTTTCGGATTTCCTCAATGCAAAACCATTTCCCTTTGCTTCTGCGGTGGAACCAATGGATGCGGAAGACTGGCTCATGGACACTGAAAGAAAATTGAAAGCTGTGGGAGCCAATGACGAGGAGAAGGTTCGTTATGCGGTACACCTTCTATTAGGACCAGCCGCAGCATGGTGGGATAACGAAGTGACACTCCAACTTCCGGAGAAGGTATTCTCTTGGGAAGAGTTCAAAGAAAAATTCCGTACCTTTCATGTGCCAGAAAGTGTGGTTGAGCTCAAGAGGAGGGAATTTGAAGACCTCAAGCAGGGGAGTGCTACAATGATGGCTTACATCAAGGAGTTCACGAGACTCTCTCGTTACGCAAGTGACGAGGTGAGTACTGACAACAAGAGGATGAAAAGGTTCCTCAGGGGACTGGATCCATACGCGGCAATGCAGATGAAGTTGACAAAGCCGCGTAACTTCCAAGAATTGATGGATACAGCTATTACCTGGGAGAATCACCTACCAAGCAGATAAGCACACCCATGTTGAGATTGGAATCCAACTCAATTCTCTGAAAGAGGCTAAGTTAGAAGATATTCTAGTGGTTAATGAGTTCATGGATGTATTTCCTCAAGAATTACCAGGAATGCCACCGGATCGGGAGATAGAATTCACTATTGATCTAAAGCCGGGCGCAGCACCAATTTCACAAGCACCCTATAAAATGGGTCCTAAAGAGTTGAAAGAACCGAAGGAGCAGTTAGATGAGTTGGAAAGTAAGGGATTCATCCAAGAAAGTATATCACCTTGGGGTTCACCAATCATATTTGTTGATAAAAGAGATGGAGGCAGAAGAATGTGTGGGGATTTCAGGAATCTGAACATTGTCACCATCAAGAACAAGTATCCTTTGCCAAGAATTCAAGATTTGTTTGATCAAGTTCATGGAGCCGGGGTTTTCTCAAAAATTAATTTGAGATCTGGTTATCATCAAATCAAGATCAAGCCAGAAGATGTACCAAAGACTGCATTTGTCTCAAGGTATGGCCATCATGAATACTTAGTTGTTCCTTTTGGGCTGACCAATGCTCCGGCAATTTTCATGAATTTGATGAACAAGATTTTCATGCCATATCTGGACAAGTTTGTGATAGTGTTCATCGATGACATATTGATTTACTCCAAGAATAAAGAGGACCATGCAAAACATCTCAGAATAGCATTGCAAGTGTTAAGGGAACATCAGTTGTATGCTAAATTCAGTAAGTGTGAATTTTGGCTGGATCAAGTGGAATTCCTTGGTCATGTTATTAGCAAGGAAGGAATTGCCGTAAACCCAAGCAAAGTTCAGTCAGTCTTGGATTGGCAAGCACCAACCAATGTGAAGGAAATAAGAGGTTTTCTAGGAATGGCCGGATACTATCGGAGATTCATTGAAGGATTCTCGAAGATAGCTGGGCCGATGACCAAATTATTAAGGAAAAACACTCCATTTGAGTGGTCTGAAAAGTGTGAAGAGAGTTTTCAAGAGCTAAAAAGGAGACTCACAACAGCACCTATCTTAGCAGTACCAGAATCTGGAAAGGATTATACAGTTTACTGCGATGCATCCAAGAATGGATTGGGCTGTGTTTTGATGCAAGACCGAAAGGTAATTGCTTATGGTTCTAGACAACTCAAGCCACATGAAGTCAATTACCCAACACATGATTTAGAATTGGCAGCAGTTGTGTTTGCTCTCAAGCAATGGAGGCAATTTCTCTATGGAGCCAAATGTGAGCTATTTACCGATCACAAGAGCCTTAAATACTTCTTCACCCAGAAGGAGTTGAACATGAGGCAGAAAAGATGGTTAGAGTTGATCAAGGATTATGATCTTACTATTAACTATACCCCTAGAAGGGCTAATGTGGTAGCCGATGCATTAAGCCGTAAGAGTACAGAAACACAGTTGATGGATAGAGAACTTTCGGAGGAATTGCTAAAGGACCTGGAAAGACTTGAAATACAATGTCTAGAGGTCCAATCTTTGGGGAGTATCCACACTATGAGAGTGATGGAGGAAAGACAAAGTGACTTGAAATACACTATAATCAGAAGACAAGATGAAGATCCTTTCATCACCGAAGAAATCCGCAGGATTGAAGAGGGTAGACCATCTGAATTCCGTTTGGGAGATTTTGATTCACTTTGGTTTCAAAACAGAATCTGTGTGCCAGATATACCGGAAATCAAAGGACTGATTCTCAAGGAGGCTCACGAGACACCATACTCCATACATCCGGGAAGTACGAAGATGTACATGGATCTCAAGGAGTTGTTTTGGTGGAATAACATGAAGCGGGACATAGCCAAGTATGTAGCGGAATGTCACACCTGTCAAAGAGTCAAGGCAGAACATCAAAGTCCAGCAGGGTTACTTCAACTTTTGGACATTCCGGAGTGGAAATGGGAGGAAATCGGGATGGATTTTATTACCGGTTTACCTTTAACCAAGAGACACAAGGATATGATATGGGTGATAGTTGATAGACTCACCAAAAGTGCACATTTTTTGGCTGTTAATCAAAAAGATAGTGCAGAGAAGCTGGTAGAAATCTATGTTAGAGAAATCATTAGCAAACATGGAGTGCACAAGAAAATCGTCTCGGATAGAGGGTCAGTTTTCACATCAACATTCTGGGGAAATCTTCATGCAGCACTGGGATCACAATTGGATTTCAGCACTGCTTATCATCCTAAAACTGGAGGGCAAACAGAAAGAACAAATCAAATCTTGGAGGACATGCTGTGTGCATGTGCTCTAGATTTTGGAGGTTCGTGGGATGAGCACTTACCGTTAGCAGAGTTTTCTTACAACAACAGCTATCAAAGCAGCTTGAAAGTAGCACCATTTGAAGTATTATACGGACGTAAGTGCAGATCTCCAATATGTTGGTTTGAGCCTGGAGGCAACCATGAATTTGAAACGGATTTCATCCAAGAGAAGCAAGGCATCATTGAGACCATCCGTAACCGTTTAAAGATAGCTCAGAGTAGACAAAAGAGTTATGCAGATCAAAAGAGGCGGACATGCGAACCCAAAGTTGGAGATTTGGTCTATTTGAAGGTTAGTCCTATGAAAGGAATCAAGAGGTTCGGTATTAAAGGAAAGTTAAGCCCAAGATATATTGGACCATTCAAGATTCTCAGTCAAAACCAAAGTGTTGCCTTTGAATTAGAACTTCCAGTAAAATTGAAGAAACTTCACAAGTTTTCCATGTTTCTCAACTTCGGAAGTGTCTGAAAGCACCCGAAGACTCTATTACACATGATGATCTAGATCTTCAAGCAGACTTGACTTATGAGGAGAAGCCAATAAAGATCTTAGAAGAGAACTGGAAGAGGCTTCGGAACCGTGCAATCAAGTTCTGTAAAGTACAATGGAATCATCACACCGAAAGGGAAGCAACTTGGGAAAAAGAAGAGGATTTGAGACCAACATATCCAGAACTCTTCAGGTACACAAAGTTTTAACTTCGGGACAAAGTTCTGATAAGGGGGGAAGACTATAATATCCCAGCTTTAAGGACAAAACGAAGGGTAGATTTAGGATTATTGAGCATTCATGCATCTTAAAAACCTGAGTAAATTTTTCGCAAATTAAAAACCTGGGAGAGCAAAACTTCTTTCTAATCGCCTTTAGAGTTTACGGGTTATTAGATTGCTAAGGGTTTTGCTATGATCTCTTGATGTTGATGTTTAAGTGATTTTGGAATTTAAATTGATTGTTGGATTATCACAAATTTGAATATTTAATTATTAATAAAGAAATAACTCAATTAAATATTGAGTTGGATAAAAGAAAAGGAATAGAATATAAATTAAACAAAAATAGTACTTTATTGATATTACACATTAATACAATGTCTTTACATTTCTATATTAAATGAAAAGAAGATTACATCAGTGATAATGAATAGAAATCTAAACCTAAACTATTTCTAATAGTCTTCATTAATTTCATCTTCTAAGTCTTCATAATTTGCAACCTGCAAAACAAAGCAAATAAACAAAAGAAAAAGATTAAAGGTTAATGTTAGTTTACTCTCAGACTAGGGCAAATATTTTGCCATTGCATCATTGAGTATATTGCCAAGTGTAGCATCTATTCTTTTAAGCCATTGAGGTACAAATCAATAGAGCACATAGCAGTTTCACAGCACGGCCAGTTGAGGATGAGAACAAACTTAGTGAAGGATGCAAGCACACAACTCACAAGTAGCTTAGTCACAGAACCAGCAGGGTGGTGTTGGCAGCACCACAACAGCTCACACACCAAGCTGCCGGCTAGATGAGCACCACCAGGAGAAGCAGCTCCCATTCGAAACCATAGGGACAAAACACCAAGAACATCACAGTTCTTTCACAGCACCACCATCATATCTGAAACAATCAGCAAACACCATGGAGTCCATCTGAAGCTCAAGATCAAGCCCAGGAGGAGAAGGACAGGGGACCAACAGCAAGTCCAGGAGGTGAAGGACAAGCTAGGAGCTGAGCCAGGAGGAGAAGGCAAGCTAGAAGCAAGCCATCGCCAACAGCAAGCAACAGAAGCTGTAAACAACACTATCACTGCACAACTCCAGGCTGCAGGTAGAAACCTTGCAAACACTTCACTGCTAGTGCATGATTCCAGCATGTGTTGTTACAGGATAAACCCTCAGTTTGGCAAAGAAATGCTTTGCCAAGTTCATCATTGGGAATCATGAATAAAAGCCAAGTAAAACCACATCAGAGTATTAGCCTCAGTTTGCACTTCACTGGCACATCTTAAAGATCAAAACATCACTGAGAAGCTTGTGCTGGGCACATGACCTAATGGACATGCACCTCAAACACACAAAGCATGCTAGCATCATCAAATAAGTAAGCAGTGGGCACACAAGCAAGCTAGGCACCTCACTAACTATCACTAGCCTCAGACCAGCATCATAGGCTTAATTAAAAAGGGGCAAGTTTCACCATAAATTGATCACAGAAGTTAGTTGCTGGGCACAAGATCAGCAGATCTTGCACCTCAACACAACTAGCTTGATAATGGGCAGCTAGGTCAATAAACAGCAGCAAAATCATTTCCCTAGTTCTGTATAACTAGGAATCATATTCTTGCTCAATCAAACTCCATAGAAGCTTGCAACACAGCAAGCCATTCTATCACTTGGTTATCATGGATAAACAAGTAACAGAAGCTAGCACAACAACACATTTATCACTGGACCAGTGTTAGCAGTTAACTGAATAACAAAATTCAGTTTGCTACCACAATACTGAGATATCATAAACCACAAGGGAACCATCTAGCATACTTTGATATAGAGCTAACTGAGTGACTTCAGCATAGCAAGTCTATAGCAAACATCAACTAAATCTTGCAATTTAGCAAAATTCAGAACAACACTTCTGTCAGTAAGTGTTCTGACAGAGGAAATGCTGGAGCAAATAGTTTATCACATGTTATAGCACAACCACAACCAACTGTATCAAGCTTGCATCAAGCAGCAGCCGCACAGAGCAAGATCTGTGAGCTAGGCTCACTGTTCTTGACCAATTGGTCAGAGAGCGTGGTCAGTGAGAGAGGGCAGAGGAAGAAGAGGAAGATCACACTCACCAGGCGCCCAGGTGCATACCTGGCCGGCATGGCGAGGCAGTGCCCGCGCGGCCGACCAGGCACGGCCGAGGGGAGACTTCACCGAGATGCACCGGGAGCACCACATCTGGCGCTTCCACCGGCGAGCACACGCGAGGCGCAAGCACTTGAGCACCCTCAGCGTGCTTAGCAAGCTCCAGAGGCGAGGCATCGCATCGGAGTGCTCGGAGGCGGCAGATTCCGAGCGGGGAGACCACCCCGATCTCCTCAGGGAGGAAGCAGACGGCGATTCCATTTGGTGGAGCTGGTAGAGGGCGCGGAGGCGAGTGTTTTGCCCAAGGTGGTGACGGCGGAGGCCACCGGAGTTGGCCGGAGAGGCCAGGCGGCGAGGGCGGTGATCTGGAGTCGCCAGTGAGATCGAGAGGAGGAGAGAGGAGAGCGAGGGGGGCTGGGCTGGGTCGGGTGACCGACCCAGACCCGAGCCGGGTCGGCTTAGCCGTGCCTGGGTGGGCCAGTTTGGGCCAGTTAGCCGGCTGGGCCAAAGAGGCTTTGGCCATTTATTTAAACAAAATCTTGAAATTCAAAGTTGAATATTATTTCCTTTTTAAATTTAATTCAAACTTAAAACTCAAATAACATTGATAAATCAATTTTTTACTCTTTAATGAAAGTAATAGCGAAATAATTCATATTTCTGAATTATTCTTTAAATCAAATTTTAAAAGCTTTTAAATTCTATTTTCAAAAATCTTAATTACTATTATTATTGAAAATTGAACTTCTTCTTTCAAAACTAAACCTTTTCCTTTACAAATAACTCAACAAGAGTTTTATAACTTAAACTTTAATTTCAAACTTTAATTAATTGTCTTAACACTTAAATAGGGTAAAACACACAAATAAAACTTTGTGTTTTATAAGAATTCTTTAACCCTAGCAAATCTTGGGTAAAACACACAAATAAGAAAACCAAGTCCATGAATCACCATGCATAGCATATCATTATGCATAGCATCCATTTGCTTCTTGAAACATTGTCCTTACCGGACAATGCTTGGATTTCTGTAGAACAAGGAGATCAGGAGCATCGCCAAGTATCCGACTCCATTACATTTCAGTCACAAGGCAAGTTTATCTTGCTCATACATCTTGGTTGCACTGATTTTGAAACTTCTTGCAAAGTGCTGACTTTAAACTCTAACATTTCAAAAAAGATGTAAAACCTATTTTCATAAGTAATATGACTAGTGGTTATCGACCAGTGGTGATAACCTAGGAGGGCTGGCAGGTGGAACCACGGTAAGATTGTGGTGGTGGAGGTTCCACTTGCACGGTAAAGTAAACCTAGGATTAACTACCAATGCCACAGTTATTCTTGTGCCGTAAAAACCGTGTCGTCCAAGAGACTTGGAATGGGACGGGAAAGTCAGCTGTATCTTTTCTCGTTCGCATGTCAACGGGCAGCCAGTTGCCGGTCACAGTAGGTCTTGCGGGACTACTTGCATATGGGTGGGACACCTAAGTTCTCACGGCACTGGTGTCTATGATGGTCCGCAAGAGGCGCCTAGGTACTTCATCAGTGGGGGTGAATATCAGGGGCATAACCTGCTATGCTTGAATTGGGTGGGCATGCGTTGTGCGGAGAAGGCAGTGATTGGCTTGGATCAATGACTGGGCCCCACACCATAGAAGTGTGGACGGGAATGTACGCCCGGTTGTGCAGCAAGGCTTTGATCTCTTTTGGAAGGACACACCTCTGCAGAGTGTAAAACGATGTGACATGTTACCCCTTGTTCCGGGAAGGAGCTGCGAACGCGGCAGGAAAGGTGCTCTCAAGGCACTAATACCCTGTGTTGGCTGTTGGGCATAGTTTTCTAAAGTAAAAGCAATCTTTAAGAAACCTTGATAAAACCTTGCATAGGCCTACGACCCTTTTGGGTCTGTGGCTGTAGATAGTGCATATCACATAACTTCTTTCTAAAGAAACTTGCTGGGTAACGCTCGTTACTCACCCCAATCTCTTAAACCCTTGCTAGACTGTGAAGAGCTCGACGAAGCCACTCTGAACGCAATCGAAGGCCAGCAGGACATCTTCTACGAGGAGCCAGATCTCTCTCGCGGCGTCGAAGGCGTGGATTACTTCATTCGCTATGGAGCATCCTCAGGCGAAGAGTCAGAGTGAAGGAGTACTAACTACTAGGATAGTATTGTAGTCGAGGAACCGAGCAACTGTAGAATATGAATAAGTTGTTGAGTTCTTCTCATGTTTAATTACCTGTTTAACTATTTCAAGCTTTCCAGTTGCTGTAAACACTAAGCACTTGAGGTGTTCTCTTTACGGGAGCATTTCGTTATCATCACACTTTGGTCTGTAATAATATGTGGATCAGTTTGTATTTGGGCCCGCAATGTTTCTGTTGTACCATTCTGAGGGATGTAATATTTGTGGAGGCTTGTTCCGCAAGTGTTATATCAACGACTTGCATACTACAACATGCAGTGGTATGCTGGGTCACCGCAACATAGACCGCCATCCAACTGCATCTATGACTAATAATCCACCCACGGGGATATCGTCCGAACACCCCATGAGTATTAAGTTGCGAACAACAGATAACTGCATTAAGCAAAGTGTGTAATGTAAACAAAGCATATGCCCTTGGACATAAGAATGTTGTTTTCTCCCTAGTGGCAACAACACATCTACAACCTTAGAGGTTTCTGTCACTCCCCCGGATTAAATAGAGGCATGAACCCAACTATCGAGCATAAATACCCCCTCTTGGAGTCACTAGTATCTACTTGGCCAAGATAGCTACTAACAACGGAGAGCATGCAAGATCATAAACAACATAAAGATAACATAAGATAATATTCAGCACATCAACTCAATCATAACACCAATATTCATCGGATACCAACAAACACAACATGTAGAATTACATAACGGTGATCTCAATCATGTAAGGCAGCTCACGAGATATAAACATGAAGCGCATGGTGGAGAAGGCAACCTTCTAGCTACTGCTATGGACCCATAGTCCAAGGTAGACTACTCACGCATCGCGCCGGAGGCAAGCATGGCGATGAAGAAGACCTCTGGTGGCGATTCCCCTCTCCGGCAGGGTGCCGGGAAGAGCTTTTGGACCCTCCTGATCTCGGGTCAACGACGGCGGCGAATCGCGATGTGTTTCTAGAAAATTGATCGGGTACTTAGGTTTTTCTCATCGGGGGGTCTTTATAGACGAAGGGGCAGCGTCAGAGGTGGACCAGGGTGGTCTCACCCATAGGGGGTGCGGGCCAGGGGCAGGCCGCGCCGCCCTATGGTGAGGCCAGCCTCTGGCTCGGCTCTGACTCCTCTTCGGTGTTCTGGAAGCTTCGTTTAATATCTGGATGTTCGGCTTTTGTTTCGTCCAATTCCGAGAATATTTCCTTTGTAACTTTTCTGAAACACAAAAACAGCAGAAAACAGGGAACTGGCACTGTGGCATCTTGTTAATAGGTTAGTTCCGGAAAATGCATAAAAATGCCACAAAGTGTAACGAAACATTAAGAAAATGGTGTAAAAAACAAGCATGAAGCATCAAAAATTATAGATACGTTTGAGACGTATCAATGATGCATCACTACGCGCTTTATGGTAAGCTATGCTTGCTGCGATGGCTGACTCTTTCCTCTTCTGTATTTCAATTTTTTCCTTTGCTAATTGCTTTGACTGCTGTCTTAAGGCATAATGATACCCTAACAGCATGTTTTTGCTTGCATCTCCTGGTATTGGCGTGCCGTGTTCCACGACTGTTTTGGTTATCCCCCACTCTTGGACTGATAGTCGAATTTTCTCTCTGCTTGCCAGGGAATCTGCAGTTTCTCCTTCTGCTAAGTGATTTGCTCCTCTATTTATATTTGCTGGGTTGAGCACTGGGTTGTTGTTTTCGTCGAGTTCTTCTGAGTTATCTCCTACAATGGCGAGTACTTGATATCGATTGTCGAACTTGTTGCTGAAGCTTGAGAAGATTGAATCATCATCCTCATGAAGCTCTAGTCCTGTTTCCCAGGTGTCTGTTGACTTGCCTGAAGTATCATCATGGCAGATCATGAGGTCTTCGAGTTGATCTCCTAAGTCGAAATTTTCCATGTTTTCCTCGACTTCTGCGATTTCTGCGATTTCTGTTGCTACGAAGCTGACCGGCAAATTTGCTTCGCTGGAAGAGCCCACTGATAATTCTGATATTGTAATTGTCTTGACTTCGCTTGCCGACGGATCCAACGAGACCAGATCTGAAAGGCGAATCGAGCCTAGAGATCCGACGCGGAAGTTTAGGCTTCCGATTGTAAAGTCCATGTCTTGATCCATGCTCTCGAATATTGGAGTGAAATTTGGCGGGTGAGGCTGAAAATCCACGGTTCCGAACGATATCTGGTTTTCGTCGACTTCTGAATTGCTGTTGGCTAAAAGCGAAAAAGCCGTCGAATTCATGATTCCAACATCCAGAGTCCCCACGGTCGGCGCCAATTGACGAGGGTTAACTCGACAAATGTCCAATATGAAGGACTTAGGATCGGGGGAATAGGGCGTCGGATTAACTCGAAGGTAAACTCAGTCAAACAAGGTGTGTGACGAAAGTAAATGTAGGGTGAACTTTGGCTTACTCTCAATCTGTCCCTCACCGTCCTCTTCTGGCCCCTATATATAGGTGGCCAGGTCTCAAGGTACGGAAGGGGTCCGACACAGAATACAATACCGATATACGACATGAACTCGTATCTCGACTAGTATTACACTTGTGCCTAGCTTAACGGGCCTCAGGAGTACTCAACTAACAGGCTCTATTATCTATATCCTTATCACATATATTCTTACCTAATGGCCTCAGCCCTTCTAACAAATAAATAAACATGCTCTTACGATCCTTCATTCGTACAAAATGACGTCACATTAGCTCTAGAAACATTTCTAGAGTCTAAAATTAGAGAAGGAGGTGAACTAGAGTTGGTACTGTATTTTTATGTCAGCTAAATAATAATGCTCAGTAAATTTAAATAACTAATATTCTTACAAGACGAACGAGAAAATATGTCCAAATATACGGGCATGGATTGTTGTTTGAATTTCTTTTTTTATTCTCTAGAATACCCATGGCATGCGCATGTGAAGTGTAAAAGAAGAGCGTTGAGATAATGACTTGTTTAAATTCATCACAATTAGACTCTAGTAACAAAATGGTTCAAAACAAGTATACAATCCGATAACTGACGTTGAAGGTAATATGACGAATGGTTGTTTTTTCGACGAGGCATATATTTTGAGTGGAACATTTAGAAGCTGCGCAAAGCCCTTGCTAGGCTGGCCCATGCTACAGTACTGTGGGCGGCCCATTTCTCCAATCAAAGAAAGTGGTTTAGTATAACTTTATACCAAGTTATACAAAAAACATCCGACACTTATCAAGGTCGGAATGAGTAGTTTCAAAGAGGAATAGCCCCCTCAATTTTTTTATATGTTTCTTATTTTGATCTTTTCGTTGGCCCCAGAAAACTACCAAAATGTTATGATTATCCATTTTATGAGTGTGGATTTTTGTAGCTCAAGCTATATATAGCTTTTTTTTTAAATTCGAACATGTTATTTTAAAGTTTCAAAAAATTCTGAAAAATTTAGATGTTGGCAATGTTGTGTTCTAATATTGTGCAAAGTTTCAATTCCAAATACCTTATATTCGAGGCTTCACAAAATTGACAAAATCTGACAAATGTTAAGGTTGTAAAAGCTTACACTGTTCACTATTACATATGTCAGATTTTGTTATTTTTGCACAGCCCACATTATAACGTATATTAAGTTGAAATTTTACACGTTTGTAGATCTCAACATTGTCCATATCAAGATTTAATTTCAGATTTTTTTGAAACATGAAAATGCCATTTTTCTTAATTTTTTAAACGAGCTACATTTGTAGTTTTCATCCATTTTCTCTCATTTCGTATATCATCATGCTCGTTCATGTTTATCTCATTTCGAAGGGACCACTGATTTCAGCGAATATCAAGGTAAGCAACACACTTTTGGCACAAGAAAGGTGGTACTGGGTCTGGGTGGTGTAGTGAGTTCTGTGTGCAGTCATGCTAGTGCTATGCAACTTTTCACCGCTTCCCATGCAATGCGACGGCATTTGATGCTTTCCTTCCCTAAAGCTAGATCAAAAGTAGGGATTAGGGATTGTAGACCAAGCTTATACACGGGCTTGAATCAGATGTTCAGACCTAAAATAATTCACATCGGTTCTGTCGTCATGTCCGAATAGCTGCTGTTTCGTTCAAAATATATCCGGAAAACAACGAAGCAGTCAAGAATTTCTGTTGCAAATTTCACGTAGAAATCAAAGTTTTACGCAAAGCTAATGAGCTTACCGTTCACTGAAAAGCTGTTAATATTAGAGCGTAAGCTTTAAAATCTAATCCTACGAACTGAAAAGGAGCAGCGAGACTGCAGAGAAAATGGAACAGAGGCAGAGACAAGAGCCGTCGAATCAAACAGGGGAAGGCAATGCCATCCTCGAGTACCCGGGGACAGAGTATGACTTGGTGTCATCGTTCGTCCAGTGTCGATTCAGTTTTGTTTTGATTTTGGCTAAAAAATCATTAGCTTAGTTTTTTTTTAAAGTTCACAGCGAGAACTTGACACACAATAGGTGATTAAACATTGCTGAACACGCCATCTGATTCAGAGTTTCAGACTGGGATCCAGTCAGCTAATAATACCATACTGCAACAAACACGAGCGGCACATAGCCACATACAGATAAGATTACGAACAACACCAAACACTCCGGTCTCCATGCTCCGTAGCACAATCGAACACTTGCACATATGCAGCACACAACATACCATAATCAGATCCTAGCGACGGCGACAATTGCCGTTGGAGGCCGGCGGCGGCGCGTCTCCATCCACCGGCTCGAGCGCTGGACGGACTCTAGTGGCAGAAGATGACCTTGAGCTCGCGCGGCGCGGAGCACTGGTGGGTGAGGGAGGGGCTGTCGTGCGCGTAGGTGAAGGCTTGCGGGCACTCGTTCTTGAAGAACTGCGAGTACTGCGACGAGCGGCAGGCCGCCGGGCTGTTGTACGCGTTGCGGCAGCACAGCTCGTCGGTGCCGAACGCCTGGCAGCCGCTCTTGCACGCCACGACGCCGCCGGCCGGCGCGCGCACCTGCAGCTCGCCGGGGCACGTCTGCGTCAGGTCCTTGCGGCAGGCCAGGACGGGGCAGTTGCCCTGGCCCTCGTGCGGGGTCACGGAGAGCCCCACGTTGAAGCCGTCCACCACGCTGACGCCGTACGAGGACTGGTCGTTGCCGCCGTGGAGGGAGACCTGCGCGAGCGTGGCGGGCGCCGCGCCGCCGAGGCCCCCGCACTGGAGCCGCCCGCCGCAGTCGCCGGTGACGCAGTGGAGCTGCTCCGCGCCGGCGGGCGTGCAGCCGGTGCGCGCCCAGATGCGGCCGGACCAGGCGTGGGTCGGAGCGGGGAAGGAGCGGTGGGAGAGCGCCGGGAGGTAGAAGCCGCCGCCCTCCAGGACCTCGTTGCCGGCGTTCGCCTGGATGCCGGGCCATATCGGGTAGGCACAGTTGTTCACGACGGTCAGGGTCATCGGAGCGAAGTCCGCCAGGATGAGGCCGCAGCTCGGCAGGAAGGTGGCGAGGAGGAGGAGAAGCTTGGGAGAGGCCATGGTGGTGGCTACCGGCTAGTGGGGCTACCTGAATCCCGAGGCGTTGGTCAGGTTATGTTGGAGTGGTGGTGACTAGTGGGGTTTTAGGGGGGTTTTATACGAGAATTTGAATTGGATTGGAGCCTGATGAGTACTTACTACCGAGTGGATTGGAGCCTGATGAGTACTTACTACCGAGTGGATTGGAGCTGATGAGTACCGAGTACCGACTACTGAGTGTGTTTCTGCGTGTTGGGGAATTGGGGTTAGAGCATCTCTAACACAGCCCGTAAATCCTGACGAACTGAACTTTTCTGTACTACACTTTTAATACGGGGCATGCGGGGAGTTTCTCGGGCTACCCTTTTAATCCCGCCGGAGCTGATGAGTAGCGAGTACTGACTACTGAGTGTGTTGGGGACTACTCTTTTAATACGGGGCGTGCGGGGAGTTTCTCGGGCCCCTGAACTTCTTTTACGGGCCGGCCCATGTTTTCGGGCTCTGTTCTGCGCGCGATTTGGCCCGAACCCGTAAATCCGCCGGAAAAGTTCAGTTCCGGCGGGATTTACGGGCTCTGTTAGAGATACTCTTAAAAGGGTTCGCGGAGGGGAGTTCGGTTCGCAAACCCTACTCCCCTCCGCCGTTCCTCTCCCTCCGCCGCCGCCACTCGCCAGCTCCGACGAGCAATCCAGCTCGCCCCAGCCATCGATCCGTAGCCCACCGCCACGCGATGGCGTCCCGTGGAGGCTCCGACGGCCGTGCCGCGGGATTGGGCAGCGGCGACTCGCCGCCGCGTCCGCCTGTCTTCCGCACCGACGCGGAGCAGCGCAAGTGGAACAAGAGCGAGGGCACGCGCAAGCGGAGCGCTCGCCGGTGGACGAACTGGGGGCTCACGCCCCCAGGGAAGCTCGCGCGCTACGGCAACGCCGGCGAGGGCTCCTCCTCCGGCCAGTCAAGCCGCGCCGCGTCCGCCTGTCTTCCGCACCGACGCGGAGCAGCGCAAGTGGAACAAGAGCGAGGGCGCGCGCAAGCGGAGCGCTCGCCGGTGGACGAACTGGGGGCTCACGCCCCCAGGGAAGCTCGCGCGCTACGGCAACGCCGGCGAGGGCTCCTCCTCCGGCCAGTCTAGCCGCGCACTGATGCGTGGTGAATGACCAGCCCGTTGGGAACCCCAAGAGGAAGGTATGATGAGTATAGCAGCTAGTTTTCCCTCAGTTAAGAAACCAAGGTTTAATCGTTCTTGGGGAAAAGAGACAAACAGCTGAAGGTGATGCGGACTGGCTTAATAGCACTCCAACAAGGGCGCCATTTACGATACTTGTTGACTCGTCTTCGGCCAGTAGCAACGCGGAACCTGCACACACACAACCAAGTACTTTGCTCCCAACTTGCGATGAGGTTGTCAATCTCACCGGTTTGCTTGAAACAAAGGTTATGAGCGTATCGAGTGAAAAACGGTAGAGTATGCGAGTAAAGTAAACAGTGCGAGTAAAGTAAACAGGTGATAGCAATATGATGGAAATAGGACCGGGGTCCACAGTTCACTAGTGGTGTCTCTCCATAAGATAAATAACGCATGCTGGGTAAACAAATTACAGTTGGGCAATTGATAGAATAAAGATAAACGTGATATGTCAAGAAGATCACTATGAGATTTATTCTGGGCATTACAACAAAATACATAGACCGCCATCCAACTGCATCTATGACTAATAATCCACTCACGGGGATATCATCCGAACACCCCATGAGTATTAAGTTGCGAACAACAGATAATTGCATTAAGCAAAGTGTGTAATGTAAACAAAGCATATGTCCTTGAGCATATGAATGTTGTTTTCTCCCTAGTAGCAACAACACATCTACAACCTTAGAGGTTTCTGTCACTCCCCCTGGTTAAATAGAGGCATGAACCCACTATCGAGCATAAATACCCCCTCTTGGAGTCACTAGCAACTACTCGGCCAAGATAGCTACTAACAACGGAGAGCATGCAAGATCATAAACAACATAGAGATAACAAAAGATATATTTCAGTATAGCAACTCAATCATAACATCAATATTCATCGGATCCCAACAAACCAAACATGTAGAATTACATAACGGTGATCTCAATCATGTAGGGCAGCTCATGAGATCTAAACATGAAGCACATGGTGGAGAAGACAACCATCTAGCTACTGCTATGGACCCATAGTCCAAGGTAGACTACTCACTCATCGCTCCGGAGGCAAGCATGGCGATGAAGAAGAGCTTCGGTGGTGATTCCCCTCTCCGGCAGGGTGCCGGGAAGAGCTTCTGGACCCTCCCGATCTCGGGTCGACGACGGCGGCGGATCGCGATGTGTTTCTGGAAAATTGATCGGGTCCTTAGGTTTTTCCCGTCGGGGGGTCTTTATAGGCGAAGGGGCGATGTCAGAGGTGGCCCCAGGCCTCCTCACACCATGGCGGCGCGGCCTGGGCCTGGGCCGCGCCAGCCTGGTGTGAGGGCGGCCTGTGGCCCCTCTCCTACTTCTCTTCGGATCCCTAGATGCTCCCGGACAAAATAAGACTTCAGGAACTTGTTTCGTCCAATTCCGAGAATATTTCCTGTGTATCACTTCTGAAACACAAAAACAGCAGAAAACAGGGAACTGGCACTCTGGCGACTTGTTAGTAGGTTAGTTCCGGAAAATGCATAAAAGTGCCACGAAGTGTAACGAAACAGTAGGCAAATGGTGTAAAAACAAGCATGGAGCATCAAAAATTATAGATATGTTGGAGACGTATCAAGCATCCCCAAGCTTAACTCCTGCTCGTCCTCGAGTAGGTAAGTGATAACAAAAGAATAATTTTTGAGGTGACATGCACCTACACAATCTTGATCATATATGTAAGCATTTGTGAGCTGGGATCATAAGAACTTAAAACATGGGCATGAAAGATATAATCTTGACAATAAGAACTTAGCAACCATGTTGTAAACATGCAAATGAACACAAACAAAAGATCATGAAAATGAAACAATGAAAGTCAAACGTGTGTTCAAATCATAAGGAAAAACATACAAATGGTTTTCATCTTGTCCTTCAAAGAGAGCAAAACATAAATGCATAGGACACCTTCAAGTTTAAGAGGGCGACTAGATACAAATAATTTGAGAACAAGTGAAACCAACAATATGAATCAATCAATGAAAACTTTGGGACAATGCACATTATACTAAGAATGACAACTATGCTCTCTTAATGGTGCATAAAGATAGAAGGTGGTGACTCAACATAAAAGGTAAAAGAAAGGCCCTTCGCAGAGGGAAGCAGTGATTGCAAGTTTTATAACCTTCAAAAATTATGGTACTTACCGGCTTTGAGCTCTCATTGCCCCCATCATAAGCATCTTGAATGGTTAAAGTTAATGCGAGAACAATTATGATGCATATGCTTGACAAATCATAAGTTGAAAACCTCGTGTCCCGTGAATACGAGTACCCAAACCTCATGCTACTTTACTTAGAGTTCCAAGCAAGGCTCTTGTCATTGTAAATATATGCATATCATTGAGAACCGCCAATGGGGTACCTCCGTGCCCGATGACATGGAACAAGCCCACATCAAAATGACAGGACAAGCAGACAATGAACACCTCGACATCTCTTTTATTTGCCATTTGTTTAGCTTTTTATTGTGAGATGCGTCGTCGAATGTTCACCATGGGTATGCTGCAAATTTCCACCATGAATTATGCATGGCTTAGATTAGCGGCCCGGTGTTTCCCTAACACATATACAAACTCCATGATCCTCACAAGATTCCCAATTCATTTCACACCGCGGGCATTGATATGTCTCAAACGTATCTATAATTTTTGATGCTCCATGCTTGTTTTTACACCATTTGCCTATTGTTTCGTTACACTTCGTGGCACTTTTATGCATTTTCCGGAACTAACCTATTAACAAGTTGCCACAGTGCCAGTTCCCTGTTTTCTGCTGTTTTTGTGTTTCAGAAGTGATACACAGGAAATATTCTCGGAATTGGACGAAACCAAAGCCAGAACTCTTATTTTTCCTGGGAGCATCCAGACATCCGAAGAGAGGAAGGAGAGGGGCCACAGGCCGCCCTTACACAGGGCTGGCGCGGCCCAGGCCCTGGCCGCGCCACCCTGGTGTGAGGAGCGCCTGGCTGCCCCCCAACGACGCCCCTTCGCCTATATAAAGCCTCGGGACGGAAAACCCTAGGGGATTCGGCAAATTTCCAAAAAGAGTTCCGTAGCTCCGCCGCCGCCGTCGACGAATTTCGGGGGACAGATCTCTCTGTTCCGGCACCCTGCCGAGACGGGGAAGTGCCCCCGAAGCCATCTCCATCGGTCTCCATCGCCGTCTCCGCCGTCTCCATCGACCTCACCGCCATCTCCATCAACCTTGCTGTCTCCTATGATGAGGAGGGAGTAGTTCATCCCCGGGGCTGAGGGCTCTACCGGTAGCTATGTGATTCACCTCTCTCTCCCATGATGTGATCTTTATGTGATCGTGAGCTTTGTATCATGTTGAACAAGTAGATGTTATTATTCAGATATTATGTGTACTCTAGTGATGTTATTAAAGTAATCTATTCCTCCTGCCATGGTGTAACGGTGACAGTGCGTGCATCATGGTGGTACTTGGTCTAGGCTACGATTGTGATCTCTTATGGATTATGAGAATAATTATCGCTATGATAGTATTGAAGTGATCTATTCCTCCTTTCATGGTGTAATGTTGACAGTGTGTGCACCGTGTTAGTACTTGGTCTAAGTTGCAATAATATCTATCTTGAGTTGTGCTTTGATTTGGATATCTCTATGAGTGGTGTTTGTCAAGTACTTGATGAACTTTAAGGGGTGCTTCTGTAGCCACTACGCAATGATTAGTGTTGTTCAATAGGAGAGTAATTCAGAGTACCATAGTGAAGAGAAGTTGTTTATTTGTTCAATTATGTTATATTTGTTGGGAGTGTGTCCACTAGTGAAAGTATGATCCCTAGGCCTTGTTTCCAAGCATTGCACACCGTTTACTTCCTGTTTTGTTATATGTTTGCTCGCAGCGATATTTACTTCAAGTCACATTTGCTACTTATAATCATCACTACCGCTTGTATTTCACTATCTCTTCGCCGAACTAGTGCACCTATACATCTGACAAGTATATTGGGTGTGTTGGGGACACAAGAGACTTTTTGTATCGTAATTGCAGGGTTGTTTGAGAGGGATAGCTTTGACCTCTTCCTCCCTGAGTTCGATAAACCTTGGGTGATCCACTTAAGGGAAACTTGCTGTTGTTCTACAAACCTCTGCACTTGGAGGCCCAACACTGTCTACAAGAACAGACGCGTGCGTAGACATCAAGCTCTTTTCTGGCGCCGTTGCCGGGGAGGTAAGGTAAAAGGTACTCGCATCCTCCTGTGTGAGTGCTCGGAGTTATTTCCTTTAGATTCTGCAATTACATCTTTTTGTTTCTTGTTTTTATTTTCACTAGTTAGGCTTAATGGAAAATAAAGAGTTCTCTAGTCTTTTTCCTGAGTTTAGATATGAAGTGTTTAAAGAGAAAATTGAAAAACCTTTGGAGCTTAATTTGCATGCTAATAGTGTTGTTAGTATGAATGCTTTGAACACCGTTGTTGCTAATGCTGTAGAAAAGTCTAAGCTTGGGGAAGCTGGTTTTGTTAAGCATGATATTTTTAGTTCCCCAGCTTTAGTGGAGAAAGTTTGTTTTGATGATATTTTATCTCCCCTATGTGATGTTCCTTCTTATGATGATATGTTTGAAGAATATGCTTTGCGACATAGTAGTTCTCTAGCTTGTGATGATGAGTATAATATTTTCAGTTCACCTACTATTGAGGATAAAATTAGTTATGATTACAATATGCCTCCTATTTTTGATGATTATGGTGATGAGAATAATTATTCTGCTGAATCTGCTCCTACTACTATTGTTCCTGTGGTGAGTATTAATTCTTTTATGCATGTGGCTCATGATAGGGATGTTTTATGTGATAGTTATATTGTTAGTTCTATTCATGATGCTACTGAAAGTTATTATGAGAGAGGGAAACATGGTTTGATGGATCTCAACAATATTAAGTTTCCCCTCTTTATGTTGCAAATCTTGAAGTGGCACTTGTTTTATCTATCCATGCTTGCTACTATGTGCCTCGTTGATTTATTTTCTTACAAGATTCCTATGCATAGGAAGTGGTTCAGATATAAATGTCTTTCACATTTGCTTTTTGATGCTCTCTATTGCTTTAATTTCCTATATGGCGCCTTTGCCTCAAGCTCTTATATGGCGCCCACATGAGCATCTTTGCAAATTACTGCGCCTAGCTCAAAGGCGTTAAAGAAAAGCACTCTTGGGAGATAACCCATTGTTTATTTTCAGTACTTTTTCTTTTATTTGAGTCTTGGAAGTTATTACTACTGTAATAACCGCTCCTTATCCTTTTTATTTCGTTATTGTGCCAAGAGAAGCCTCTAATTTGAGTGAGGTAAGATTTGGGGATGTTGCTGTCCTGAAATAGTTTTCGGTGCTGCACCGTAAAAATTCGTGAAAATTCTCTGTATATCTTTTGGACCTGCGATTTCTTGTGCATATGCCCCAGGTTATTTCCAAACTTTAGTTAGTTGAACACTTTTTGATTTGAGCAACAGAAAACCCCTAAAAAATTCGACATTTGTCAGCTGTTCAGTTTTGACAGATTTCTGCCAATATTTGTGTTTGCCACTTTATCGCTTTCTTTTGAGTTCTTTTGATCACGGAACTTTTGGGGAGGTTGCTACAGTAGTATTTGCTATATATGTGGTGGTTTTGAGTTGAAACCTGAAGCAAAAAGAGGTTGATTATATGTTATGCTGCACTAATGTTGCTAATAGAATCGTGTTTAGTTTTGTATGAAGGAAGTTTTCAAGTGTAGGGATTGGAGAATGATGAGATGAGATGAAGAATGGACAAAAGCTCAAGCTTGGGGATGCCCATGCATCACCCCAAGAAATATCCAAGAAGTACAAGCGTCAAAGCTTGGGGATGCCCCCGAGGCACCCCTTCTTCATCGGCAAAAATCAGGTCACCTTTCAAGACACTATATTTTTATTGCTTCATGCACTATGCATTTTTCTTGGAGCGTCAGTTGTTTTTGTTTTCAGTTTTGTTTTGTTTTGTTTGCTGCAATAAATGGTTAGATCACATAATGTTTCTTTTGGAGGAGATGAACTCGCTTTTCATTCGCCAAGAACACTCTAGTTTTCACTCTTATCGTTCAATGAGTGTTCTCTTTTTCTGCTACTGCATTTAGCTTGCATTTTTTGCCTTGATTTTTGTTCAGATCTTGTTTTATCTTTGCATCAAGGTGTATTTGGACCTCTGGTATATGTTGGTTTTCCTCAAAAGAGTTTCCTCAAAAAGGTTTTAATGGTGTTGGAAAAGAGAAAAAGTTTCATGCAAAAAAAAGTGGTACAAGAAGGAGCTTGTGTAGACTACGGCCTAGGCTTTTGCATGTCATGCTTGATGTCTTTTTGATAGTATGCTTAGTGGTTTTGCTGTAGCATGACTTGTCTCAAATAACTGAGATTGCTTAATGAGCCTTTGAAAAAATCATGAGTTGTTTTTATTGTATGGAAGCATTATTTTGGTTTTCTCCTTGATGCTTTATTTGGGTTGACTTGGCGCATGCTCACACATGTTAGACTCTTACAAAGTCGCCAATAGCCTCTATGATCATTTAGTTTTTGACTTTTGATGCCATCTTATGCTTCTTTTAATGTTGCTTTGTCGCTTTGCATGATTATGGCCGTTATTGCTCTCTTAGTTGGTCGCTCCCAGTCTTTTGCTAGCCCTCTCCTTGTACTGAGTATGAGCTCTACTCGTGCATCCAACTCCTAAAAACCAAGTTTTGCCATTGTGTCCACTATAAATTCCTATGCATGGTATTTGTAAGCCATTCCAAGTAAATTTTCATGTGCTACCTTTCAAAAAACCTTCAAAATACTTCTCATTTTGTGACACTGTTTTTAGCTCATGGGGACGTAGTGGTCGGATTTGCTATCTTCCATATTGCTTATTCCAAAAAGAAAAAAAAAATGAAAAAAGGCACTCCTCCATGGAATGTGAATGTTGGTGGGCACCCGATGGAATCGGTTAGCCATGGTTTGAGAAAGGAAAAAAGGTGGGGAGGAGTGCCAAGCTTTAAAAAAGAGCACAAAAGTGTCAATCTCTCTCTCAAAAACTTGCTTCATTTTTGTATGGAAGATAGTAAGAACCCCATTGCCAGTCGTTGACAAAGACAACCACCTCTCAAAACCAATTTTTATCTCTCTGTTTTACAAATGAAAAGCTCTAGCACATGTTCAATCACTGCTTCCCTCCGCGAAGGGCCTTTCTTCTACTTTTATGTTGAGTCACCACCTTCTATCTTTATGCACCATTAAGAGAGCATAGTTATCATTCTTAGTATAATGTGCATTGTCCCAAAGTTTTCATTGATTGATTCATATTGTTGGTTTCACTTGTTCTCAAATTATTTGTATCTAGTCGCCCTCTTAAACTTGAAGGTGTCCTATGCATTTATGTTTTGCTCTCCATGAAGGACAAGCTGAAAACCATTTGTATTTTTTCCTTATGATTTGAACACACATTTGACTTTCATTGTTTCATTATTCATGATCTTTTGTTTGTGTTCATTTTCATGTTATAACATGGTTGCTAAGTTTCTATTATCAAGATTATGTCTTTCATGCCCATGTTTTAAGTTCTTTGATCCCAGCTCACAACGCTTACATATATGATCAAGATTGTGTAGGTGCATGTCACCTAAAAAATTATTCTTTTGTTATCACTTACCTACTCGAGGACGAGCAGGAGTTAAGCTTGGGGATGCTGATACGTCTCAAACGTATCTATAATTTTTGATGCTCCATGCTTGTTTTTACACCATTTGCCTATTGTTTCGTTACACTTCGTGGCACTTTTATGCATTTTCCGGAACTAACCTATTAACAAGTTGCCACAGTGCCAGTTCCCTGTTTTCTGCTGTTTTTGTGTTTCAGAAGTGATACACAGGAAATATTCTTGGAATTGGACGAAACCAAAGCCAGAAGTCTTATTTTCCCCGGGAGCATCCAGACATCCGAAGAGAGGAAGGAGAGGGGCCACAGGCCGCCCTCACACAGGGCTGGCGTGGCCCAGGCCCTGACCGCGCCACCCTGGTGTGAGGAGTGCCTGGCTGCCCCCCGACGACGCCCCTTCGCCTATATAAAGCCTCGGGACGGAAAACCCTAGGGGATTCGGCAAATTTCCAGAAAGAGTTCCGTAGCTCCGCCGCCGCCGTCGACGAATTTCGGGGGACAAAAGTCTCTGTTCCGGCACCCTGCCGGGACGGGGAAGTGCCCCCGAAGCCATCTCCATCGGTCTCCATCGCCGTCTCCGTCGTCTCCATCGACCTCACCGCCATCTCCATCAACCTTGCTGTCTCCTATGATGAGGAGGGAGTAGTTCATCCCCGGGGCTGAGGGCTCTACCGGTAGCTATGTGGTTCACCTCTCTCTCCCATGATGTGATCTTTATGCGATCGTGAGCTTTGTATCATGTTGAACAAGTAGATGTTATTATTCAGATATTATGTGTACTCTAGTGATGTTATTAAAGTAATCTATTCCTCCTGCCATGGTGTAACGGTGACAGTGCGTGCATCATGGTGGTACTTGGTCTAGGCTACGATTGTGATCTCTTATGGATTATGAGAATAATTATCGCTATGATAGTATTGAAGTGATATATTCCTCCTTTCATGGTGTAATGTTGACAGTGTGTGCACCGTGTTAGTACTTGGTCTAAGTTGCAATAATATCTATCTTGAGTTGTGCTTTGATTTGGATATCTCTATGAGTGGTGTTTGTCAAGTACTTGATGAACTTTAAGGGGTGCTTCTGTAGCCACTACGCAATGATTAGTGTTGTTCAATAGGAGAGTAATTCAGAGTACCATAGTGAAGAGAAGTTGTTTATTTGTTCAATTATGTTATATTTGTTGGGAGTGTGTCCACTAGTGAAAGTATGATCCCTAGGCCTTGTTTCCAAGCATTGCAGACCGTTTACTTCCTGTTTTGTTACATGTTTGCTAGCAGCGATATTTACTTCAAGTCACATTTGCTACTTATACTCATCACTACCGCTTGTATTTCACTATCTCTTCGCCGAACTAGTGCACCTATACATCTGACAAGTGTATTGGGTGTGTTGGGGACACAAGAGACTTTCTGTATCGTAATTGCAGGGTTGTTTGAGAGGGATAGCTTTGACCTCTTCCTCCCTGAGTTCGATAAACCTTGGGTGATCCACTTAAGGGAAACTTGCTGCTGTTCTACAAACCTCTGCACTTGGAGGTCCAACACTGTCTACAAGAACAAACGCATGTGTAGACATCAGGCATCCATAAACAAAAGATCACGATATCAACTCAAATAAGAAGTGCAATGTTGAAAGCTTGCCCATGACTGCATGGCTGGGCTAGTCTCCAACTTACAACTTGCAAGCATAACAACTCAACATAAGAGACCACAATGTCAAATTTTTAAGAACAGGAAAAAGTAAATGTGCCTTCCGGTTCGTGAGAGCTTTACTGACCGAATTTCGCATAACACTGGTAAGAGTTTAATTTGAAGAGAAAATAGAAGCAAGTCAAATTTACTTGGAATAGCAAATTGCTAGTAGGTATGTATGGTGGACACTTTGGAAGACTTTGGCTTTTAGGAGTTGGATGCACGAGTAGAGCTCATACTCAGTACAAGGCGAGGGCTAGCAAAAGACTGGGAGCGACCAACTAAGAGAGCAATAATGGCCATAATCATGCAAAGCGACATTAAAAGAAGCATAAGATGGCATCAAAAGTCAAAAACTAAATGATCATGAAGGCTATTGGCGACTTTGTAAGAGTCTAACATGTGTGAGCATGCGCCAAGTCAACCCAAATAAAGCATCAAGGAGAAAACCAAAATAATGCTTCCATACAATAAAAACAACGCATGATTTTTTAAAGGCTCATTAAGCAATCTCAGTTATTTGAGACAAGTCATGCTACAGCAAAACCACTAAGCATACCATCAAAAAGACATCAAGCATGACATGAAAAATCCTAAGCCGCAGTCTACACAAGCTCCTTCTTGTACCACTATTTTGCATAAAGCTTTTTCTCTTTTCCAACACCATTTGAAATTTTTAAAGACACCTCTTTTGATGAAAACCAATAAAGATCAGAGGCAAACATACACCTTGATGAAAAGATATGATAAGGTCTGAACGCAAATCAAGGCGAAAATGAAAACCAAAAGCAGTAGCGGAAAAAGAAGAACACCCAGTGAAATTGTAAGAATGAAAAACGGAGTGTTCTTGGCAAATGGAAACGAGTACATCTCCTCCAAAGGAAATCTGTTGGGGTCCAACCATTTATTGCAGCAAACAAACTAAACTAACTAAGAAAACTAAAACAACTGACACTCCAAGAAAAACACATAGTGCATGAAGCAATAAAAAATATAGTGTTTTGAAAGGTGACCTGATTTTTGCCGATGAAGAAGGGGTGCCTCGGGGGCATCCCCAAGCTTTGACGCTTGTACTTCTTGGATATTTCTTGGGGTGATGCATGGGCATCCCCAAGCTTGAGCTTTTGTCCATCCTTCAACTCATCTCATCATTCTCCAATCCCTACACTTGAAAACTTCCTTCATACAAAACTAAACACAAATCTATTAGCAACATTAGTGTAGCATAACATATAATCAACCTCTTTTTGCTTCAGGTTTCAACCCAAAACCACCACATATATAGCACATACTACTGTAGCAACTTCCCCAAAAGTTCTGTGATCAAAAGAACTCAAAAGAAAGCGATAAAGCGGCAAACACAAATATTGGCAGAAATCTGTCAAAACAGAACAGCTGACAAATGCCGAATTTTTGAGGGGTTTTTTGTTGCTCAAATCAAAAAGTGTTCAACTAACGAAAGTTTGGATATAACCTGGGGCATATGCACAAGAAATCGCAGGTCTAAAAGATATACAGAGAATTTATACGAATTTTTACGGTGCAGCACCGAAAACAGTTTCAGGACAGCAACATCCCCAAATCTTTACCTCACTCAAATTAGAGGCTTCTCTTGGCACAAAAACAAAATAAACAAGATAAGGAGCGGTCATTACAGTAGTAATGACTTCCAAGACTCAAATAAAAGAAAAAGTACTGAAAATAAAACATTGGGTTATCTCCCAAGAGTGCTTTTCTTTAACGCCTTTGAGCTAGGCGCAGAAAATTGCGAATCAAGTAACATCAGAAGGAGCATTAAGATCAACTGCAGAGGTCTTCTCAATAAGGAATTGTATTTCATCCACATAAGTTTTAGAAGACCCTTTGTGATCACGCTTTGGTTCACTCAAATCACTAAAAAGATTTTGGGGACAGATCCAGTCAAAATTATTTTCGAAAGCTTCACACAATCCCAAGAGCTTGCTAGGTATAGGTATTTCGGCTCCATCATCGTTTGTACTAAGAACCTTTATAGGTGAACCGATTTTATTAAAACATTTAAGAACTTTTCTAGCTTCAATAACGACATCTTTAAATTCTAGGCGCAAAGCTTCCAAAATAAAAGCTTTCTTTTCAGGATCTTCAATTTCATGAAGCTTAAGGAACATGTATTGCGTAAAAGGATTAAGACTAGCAAACCTAGTTTTCAACATGTGAATCAAATAAGCAGAAGCAACTTCAATACTAGGAGCTAGCTCAACCAAAGATTTTTCCTCAACTTCCTTATGCATACTAATGTGATTAAAGAACTCCTCAATGTTACTTTTTCCAATAATTGAACCACTACCTACTGAGAGGTCCTCCAAAACATACTTAGAGAACAACATGATAAACTAAAGTAAAGAAATAACAACTACCAAAGATTCTATTTTTTTTAGGTTTTTGATATAAAACGATGCAGGTAAAATAAATAAAGTAAAGCAAAACAATAAAACAAAGTAAAAGATGTGTGTGCGAAAAACTCCCCTCGCAGAAGTCTTCCACTCTTCTCCCCGGCAACGGCGCCAGAAAATTAGCTTGATGCATGGTGAATGACCAGCTCGTTGGGAACCCCAAGAGGAAGGTATGATGAGTATAGCAGCTGGTTTTCCCTCAGTTAAGAAACCAAGGTTTAATCGTTCTTGGGGAAAAGAGACAAACAACTGAAGGTGATGCGGACTGGCTTAATAGCACTCCAACAAGGGCACCGTTTACGATACTTGTTGACTCGTCTTCGGCCAGTAGCAACGCGGAACCTGCACACACACAACCAAGTACTTTGCTCCCAACTTGCGATGAGGTTGTCAATCTCACCGGTTTGCTTGAAACAAAGGTTATGAGCGTATCGAGTGGAAAACAATAGAGTATGCGAGTAAAGTAAACAGTGCGAGTAAAGTAAACAGGTGATAGCAATATGATGGAAATAGGACCGGGGTCCACAGTTCACTAGTAGTGTCTCTCCATAAGATAAATAACACATGCTGGGAAAACAAATTACAGTTGGGCAATTGATAGAATAAAGATAAACGTGATATGTCAAGAAGATCACTATAAGATTTCTTCTGGGCATTACAACAAAATACATAGACCGCCATCCAACTGCATCTATGACTAATAATCCACTCACGGGGATATCATCCGAACACCTCATGAGTATTAAGTTGCGAACAACAGATAATTGCATTAAGCAAAGTGTGTAATGTAAACAAACCATATGCCCTTGAGCATATGAATGTTGTTTTCTCCCTAGTAGCAACAGCACATCTACAACCTTAGAGGTTTCTGTCACTCCCCAGCTTAAATAGAGGCATGAACCCACTATCGAGCATAAATACCCCCTCTTGGAGTCACTAGCAACTACTCGGCCAAGATAGCTACTAACAACGGAGAGCATGCCAGATCATAAACAACATAGAGATAACAAAAGATATATTTTAGTATAGCAACTCAATCATAACACCAATATTCATCGGATCCCAACAAACCAAACATGTAGAATTACATAACGGTGATCTCAATCATGTAGGGCAGCTCATGATATCTAAACATGAAGCACATGGTGGAGAAGACAACCATCTAGCTACTGCTATGGACCCATAGTCCAAGGTAGACTACTCACTCATCGCTCTGGAGGCAAGCATGGCGATGAAGAAGACCTCCGGTGGCGATTCCCCTCTCCGGCAGGGTGCCGGGAAGAGCTTCTGGACCCTCCCGATCTCGGGTCGACGACGGCGGCGGATCGCGATGTGTTTCTGGAAAATTGATCGGGTCCTTAGGTTTTTCCCGTCGGGGGGTCTTTATAGGCGAAGGGGAGATGTCAGAGGTGGCCCCAGGCCTCCTCACACCATGGCGGCACGGCCAGGGCCTGGGCCGCGCCAGCCTGGTGTGAGGGCGGCCTGTGGCCCCTCTCCTAAATCTCTTCGGATCCCTGGAAGCTCCCGGACAAAATAAGACTCCAGGAACTTGTTTTGTCCAATTCCGAGAATATTTCCCGTGTATCACTTCTGAAACACAAAAACAGCAGAAAACAGGGAACTGGCACTCTGGCGACTTGTTAGTAGGTTAGTTCCAGAAAATACATAAAAGTGCCACGAAGTGTAACGAAACAGTAGGCAAATGGTGTAAAAACAAGCATGGAGCATCAAAAATTATAGATACGTTGGAGACGTATCACGCACCGCGGCTGCCCGTGGCGGAGAGCAGCGAGGAGGATGACCTCGTCCCCGCGCGGTCGCCGACCATCTCCGCCGGGGACTACGTCCACGGCAGCGACGATGAGGAGGCCGTCCTCGCGCAGACGAAGGCGGTCAGCAAGGCGGAGGCTCGGGCGCGCTTCCGCCGGGAGGAGGCCGACGCCGTCCGCCAGGTCAGGAAGTACGAGGCGGCCCGCCGGGAGGCCCGCGTCCGCCGCGTCAAGCTCGAAATAGTCGAGCTTGACGCCGACGACGCGCGCAGATCTTCGACGACAGCGTCGGCGCCGTCTGCCGCCGACAAGCTGCGCCACCACCGGCACTGCCGCGCGCCATAGGTCATTATAGGCCGCATTTTGCTTAGCTAGGTAGCGCTTGCTGGTGTACCAGTATTTACATTTTCAGTTTATCGAACAATGTAAGTATCGATGCTCAATCGGAGCATCTATGTCATCTAGAACTATGATCATCGCCTAAATTTACCCGCGTCATTTCGAATTCCGCTTTTCAGTTCCATTTTACGGTTTCTATTCTGAGTCACTGTGAAATTCGACAGAACTTACGTTTTCGGTGCACTGAACTCGACTTTTTCAGTTCGCGTTTTTTCGGTCTCTACTAGAGATGCTCTCATGCTATTTGAAACTTAGCAAAAGGAAAAATCATATTTCTAAGTTTTTAAAATTGTGAATAAAATTTCCTCATATAGAGTACTATTATAGGAGTATATGAGACCACGCTTCATGCGAATTTTGCTACTCCCTCTGACCCATATTACTCTTCGCTAATACGGATGTATCTACCACTAAAATGAGTCTAGAATTCTAGATACATCTATATTAGCGAATAGTATTATGGGTCGGAGCGAGTAACATAATGTATATTATTTTGGGTTGTCTTTATGTAACTTATTTTTTTTACATTACGCTATAATTTATTGTGCATGAAAACTAATTTTTTTTTCTTTCTCAACTCAGAGGTTATCATATTTTCTATGAAATTTCACTTGTTCATGTTCCACATTATCTTTTACATGCTTGATTTTTTATAAGTTTCGAAACTTACAAATATGGTCTTCCCTAAGTTAACCATGTCAAGATCTTATGCTCATAAGATCCAAAAAATCATGTTCATGATGTTAGGATGTGCTTTTTTTATAATGAAATGTTGTGTGTTTATGTTTAGGACTGAGATAAAACAACATAAGGTTGGCTCACGCCAGAATTTGTTGACTTGCTCGCATGTAACGTTTCCGCACAAGTAGTATTGTTTTAGAAGTTTGTTTAGGTTAATGTGTTTTAAATGTCGTGTAGAAGATTAACCATATAGAAAAAAAATCAGTACATTTAAGATTGAGTATTTTATCAAGTAAATGCTTTGATAACACAAAATGTATAGGGCAATGGAACTAGGAAGTGTTTTTTACAATCATTACCAATGTATATTTATAGTACATGGTAAAGTTATATGAGCTGTGTTTGGCAATTACAGAAGAAGTCTAAAAAAACTAACAAATCTATGCGGTCTTCAAACTAGCAATGGAACTAGGAAGTGTTAATAGCCTGGTCAAAGTAGATCTCTATAATTTGAACATAGTACACTCGTGCCATACTAGTTTCTTCTCGACTAAGGATCATACATGGCATCAAGCCCGCAAGCAAACGAGTTACCTTTGGAGTTGCTTAGCCTTGAACCTGCTTTCCCAAAGCTGCATCCTGAAAGCAGCCAAACAGGATACAAAGCTATCCTTACAGATAATCTTTTGGATTCATGTAATCGACCGAAGTCTTTTGCACTTGTGTGCAGATAAGCTTCTGGATTCATGTAATCTTTTGAACTTGTGTACACGGATTTGGCCGTTTGATCGCCGGATGCACATCTTGCTAGCTGGCTTGCAAAACCTCCGAAGAAGCGACGGCGATCCTTGCGAGGCGATGCCATTATCTGCAAAACTAGCTAGCATTAGCAGGGCGCCCCATAGGCCCATACCACTGCCCAGTTCCATGCCATCTTTTTCGAAAGCACGCGCCACCACCAGGCTCTGTAAACGGTAAGCCATCGATCGGATAAGAACAGAACAGTCAGACATGGCACGAGCAAGATAATAAAGTGGAATTGGAGGGCAAGGACAGAGGACAGAGGACGAATTTCCCGCTTCGTTCTTTTCCGCCGCACCGCACCGCACACGGGCCCGGTTTCTCTAGCGCCGCACAGGCAAATCCTGCCAGGTTTCTTCTTCCTCCTGCTCCTGGTATGCACGACTGCACGGGCGGTGCCGGCCGGTGGTGGGGCTGGGAGAGAGAACGCTTTCTCGCTTTGTTCGGTTTCAGCACGCGCCTTTTCCCAGTTCTCGCGTCGCGCCGAGGACTCCAAAGCGCCGCCCCACATGCAATGTTATGTGTGATTGTGGGTGGAATGTTTTTGTTTTCTGCTCCAGAGGGATGGCGGAGTGGGTTTTCAGGTTTGAAATCGGTACAGTTGATGCCTCTGTAAAATAGATCAATGCAAGTATGCATGTTCAAGTGGCATGGAGCTGCGACAAACGATAGACCGAGTGCTGCCCACTGGCGACCACAAAAGCTAGCAGAGATGGCTGTAAAGAAGGATCTTCAAATTTGTTTAGTTTTCACCATGAACAAAGCATTCGGATCCACGAGATCGTGAGCACACGACAGGCGTAAACAGGCTAATCTTCCTGTCGGGCGTTCTTTCTTCTCGTCAGCAAACCTGCTGAAACTAACGGGACACTGCAAGTTCTGAAGCTACGAAGAAGGTCAGTTGAGCAAAATGTAATCGACGATTCGCTCGAAAAGGTCATGCGATCTGCAATGCAACCTCGTTAGTTTGTTAGAGGCGATCGATCGAGGCACGCATATGGGCGCTACTTTCGCCTGAAACCACATGCCCCGTGATAGTCTTCCGTCGATTTCACGCATTGTTGCGCATGGTGGAGGTGGATCACGAGGTTTGGGGGAGGGGACGCGCGAGCCTTCAGTTCAGCCCGTCGACAGGGGAATGCCGTGAAACGGTGGAAGAAGTAATGGTTCGGTTCGAGGCTGCCCCAGACATGGACACGCCTCCCGTCGTGATTGTCTTCTGGACGGTGCGGTGGAGAAGACGACGCCGCGCCGATGGGATGATGGCACTGGCGCGAGGACCGGTGGTTGTGGTCCTTTGTGAATTGTAACACTGGCCTTCTTAAAGTGCGGGGAGGACCCAAGAAGGCGTTGTGGCCCGCAGCAGATGGCTGCTGGGCCGATTTTCTTCTGGTCCATTAAAATGTATGGCCTCTTTTATTTTCATTTTTCTTTTTCAGGTTTTCCTATGCTCAATTCTTTTTTCAGTTTTTCCCTTTGAGGAAAAAGTTTTGGCTACTAGCCTCCAATGATCCCTTCATGTTTTTAAGAAATGCATAATTTTAAATTATAAAAAGTATGAAAACATATCTAGAAAAATTCAATGATGTAACCTACAATAATGCAAAATTTAGTACAAAATTCTTTATATTATGGGCTACAAAAAAATGACAAATTCTGATAAGATTTGTAGATTTGAAAACATACATGCTAGATCTAGTTCTACACGTTCGTCTTTTCGTGTATCTAGAATACAAATATTTTGAATATAAATTTTTGTAAATTTGTGGGATAATCAATTGGCTACATCCAATTTTTTTAAATTGAGAATATGATTTTATTTTATTTTAAAGCAGGATCACTCATGCTCATGTACACAAAATCTCCTCTCCCCCTTTTATTAATTTACATTTATAATTCTAAAATATTAAGAATTTGAAAAATTTCAGATTAAAAAATGTTCAAGACTTGCAAAAGGTTAGGATTTAAAAAGTTTAGTTCTGAAAATTGCTCATGATTTTAAAATCCGATATTTTAATAGTTGGTTCACAAGAAGAAAAAGCTTTAGATTTCAAAGATGTTCATGACACAGAAAAGGTTAGTTTGAAAATTATTCCCGATATTCAAAAGTTCAAGTTTGAAAAAGTTCATATTTTAAAATTTGTTGGCTAGATAAAAAGTTTTAGATTTGAAAAATATCCATGATAAAAAATGCTCATTTTTTAAAATTGTTCATGATATGAAAATGGTTCAAAAAAATTCAAATTATAAATATGTTCGATGGATAAAAAATTTAGATTCTACATGTTCCATTTTGAAATGTTCATGATATGAAAAAATCAAACTTTAAAATATTCAATTGGGTAAAAATTATCAAATTTTAAAAAGTTTCATGAAAAAGGAATAAATAAAACGTAAATTAACATGAATAAACATAAAAGAGATAACACAAAAATATAAAAGAAAAAATAAGCAAAAAAGATATAGTAAAAAAGGGAAAAAAGTAAGAGAGAACATAATAAAGGGAAAACGAAACATGGGCCAATCCTTGTGGAACTTAAGCGCGAGTCGATACAACAGATCGCGATAAGCGATACATAGTGGTCACAGAAGAATGCTATCAAGAATGCTATCTCAGTGAAAAAGGGTAGATCTGATTGCAAGGTTGCTCCGTGCTAATGAGCCGTCACAAGCAAGTTTACTGGACCTTCATCGTAGATAGGGCTTCTTAGATGCAAAGAAATTACACATCAATTTTTTTTTTGGATTCTTTGAAATTCATGAGTATGAGAAAACAGTTATTGCTGGCAATAATTCTACTACTTGTTTTCCCACTAGTTGGGACTCAAAGTATAGAGTAAAGCAGTTCGCATAGTTTTCCTCACAAATATGACTTGATTGTTTATATCGAACTCTCGGGGGAAAAGAGTGGAACTTTCCCCTTCCCATTTCAATCAATCTGTAGTAGAGCACAAATAGCTTTTTATCACCAACTCACCAGAGTGTTCGTCAGGCACGCACAACGTGTGAGCAATACAAAACTTAAAGTAATAAGTAAAAATAGTAAATCAAAGTATTTCTGGTTGGATTTAATGATAAATAAAAAATAAATAGCATGTAAAGTAGTGTAGAAGGTGTTTCTTATGGCTAAAAGTGGATCGAGGATCATGGTTTCACTTGAAACCTCTCTTTCGAACATGGTTGTGGTGATAAAGCTTCATAGCACAAGTTAGAAGCATGCAAACAAATATACAAAGTTATTGATAAGCATATATAAAAATATGGGCATCACTTTAAGGTATAGATTTGATGCAACACAACCCTATCCTATAACAAGCGCAAACTTCCACAAGCTATATTTAAGAATTAACGAAGATTTCCTTTAGTACTTTGACATGACATTGGATATCAGTTGCCTAAATGTTTGCATCAAGTTATATTTGTAGGACTTGTCCGTAGACAACGCTTGAGCCATATGGTGGGTTCAAGGTTGTAAAAAGTTGAAAATAAAGAATATTATGTGATGATCAAGGTGTTATTCAAGGAGTGATCCAAAGATTGGTCATAAGGGAGTTGAGCCTATATAGAGTGTGTCTTGAGGAATAAGATGGAGTGAGCTCTCATGTGCATTCTCAAGACATCATCATTATGAAAGAAGAAGATGAAGTGCAATGTTGATCAAGTCGAAGTGCAAGTTCAAGATAGGCTTCTAGAAGATATCATTTGCTTGAAGGGTGTCCATTTGGTGGTAATGGACATGTGAAGATATTTCTCTAGTGTCTCTCCCATAGTGTAGTATGGGGGAGCAATCCGCAAGACTTCACCGAGCAAGCGCAATCAAGAAAGGTACTCCAACTTGAGAAGATCAAGATCGTCACCATCTAGCTCAAGTGGAATGCGCAAGGCAAAAAAAGGTATATTCTTGATAGGTTTTCTTTCTTACCGGTCTCATAGTGTGGGAGACCGGGTTTAGGATCGATAGCCGTACTATAAAGAGGGGCTCTCGAGTGAGTAACTTACTCGTATTATTTGAAGAGAGCTCAAACCTTTGCATTCTTGGCATCATCTTTCTTGGTTCTTATTTGGTTTTTCTCCTTGTGAGGTTCTAGAGCTTGTGGTTATTCTCATGACAAGCTCTAGTTCATCGAAAACAGATTTTCTATGGAAAACTTGTTGTGTTTTCGGTGTTTGGAGAATTTACCGGTTCCTCATATAGAGAGGCTTATTACCTCTAAATTCATAGTAAATTCTCCCTTGCTGGTTTTGTGAGGTTCTCCTTGTTGTTAGCTTTCCAACAAAATTGGTTTATCTCATTCAGAGTTTCCTTGCAAAAGTTATTTGGTTTTTGGGCTATCCAGTTTGGCCCCTATTCCGGCCAGGCCGGGCTCCAGGCCGGACCTTCCGGCGGCAGACCAGACCAGTCCGGCACGGGAAAAAATGCTATACTGGCACGTGTTTCGGCGCCGGGCCGGAAAATTCCGACGGGCCGCCGGACCGTCCGGTCTCCAGTCCGGCGGCGCCGGACTTACGGCCGAACTGTCCGACGGGCTGCTTCCAACGAACATTTTTTCCCCTCCTATCAATACCCCTTCTTCCTCCTTTAGCTAACCACGTTTTTGGGCTTCTCTCCTCCATTGTTGATCTTGAAAGCTTTCCCTCCCTCCTCCTTTCCCCTAGGTTTCTTGCATCTTTTTGAGGGAAAAGAGAGAGGAGATCTAGATCTATATTTCCACCAGTCACTTTCTCCTCTAAGTGAGGGGAACCTATTGGATCTAGATCTTGGAGTTCTTTGTGGATTTCCTCCTTGTTCTTCCTCTCATATCCCTCCATAGCATTTGTTGCTTTGGTAGGATTTTGGAGTGAAGGATTTGAGCACTTCGTGTGTTCTTGCCATTGCATTTGATGCATCGGTTTGAGTTCTCCTTGGAGATTTGGTGGTGAAAGCAAGAAGCTTATTTCCTCTTGGGTTCTTGGAACCCTAGACGGCTCCGTGGATTTCTTGGGGACCTCCAATTAAGTTGTGGAGATCTTCCCAAGCTTTGTGGTGCCTCCGTGGTGATTATTGGGAGCCTCCAATTGAGTTGTGGAGTGTGCCCCAATCTTAGTGGCTTTGTGGATTTGGGAGCCTCCAATTAAGTTGTGGAGTTGCCCCAAGCTTTGTGCCGGTTTGGTGACCGCCCTCAAGGGTCCCATAGTGGATCGGGTCTTCCATCTTGGTGGGAGGGCTCGAGGAGATTACGGTGAGCCTTCGTGGCGTTTGGGGAGCCTTGTGCCTCCACACCGCTCCAACGGAGATTAGCACCAGTAAGGGTGTGAACTTCGGGATACATCGTTGTTTCCGCGTGCCTCAGTTATTTATAAACCCGAGCTCCTTTACTTATGCAACTAGATAAAACCCCGCGCGTTGCGGCGGGAAAATAAGCTAATATGTAAGTGGATACATGTCAGACAAACTACATAGGTTCTCACCCTTGATCTACTCCATTGGATTTTCAAACAAATCCCTGCCTTGTCAATTTTGCCGTCCCTCTCGAATCCCAATTGTGTGAAATAGATATATTTTTCATCTCTAGGTGATCATAGTTCTATACGGGTCCAAGAGTTCATGTAACGACAAATTGAATGGGGCATACCAATGTTTTACCAAGTACTCAGCTCTGTTCAAATCTAAGTAGCTGAAGGCTTATTAAAACCCTCATCAAATTAATATGATTGTGTATTTCTCTTTTCAGTACAGTTAGGCTAACATATGTAATGGAGCAAAAACATATTAGGTTACGAATTTTATTTTACGATCTGAAAAGTCAACACTTTATTTACATTGGCTCAATAGTAGAGATATAGTGGACATGTACTTATTTCTCCAAACATATTTAAGCTCTCAGAAGTGACCACCTGTATATTTCTGATTCTTTAAATAATATGACTTTTGCTTAGTTCTAAACTAAACCAAATCACAGTGAAGTACACGATCATACCTTTGCTGAGAATCAATGGAAAAGAATTACAAAATTGTGCATTCACTCATATGCAACAACAGTCTATTATCCTTAGTGTATTACAGAAGGTAGGGCAAAGGATTGATATAGAAACAAATTATGAACCAGAGGAAAACAAAAACCTGCGGCAGGACTCTTCGTATTAGAGTTAGTATCACTGAAACAAAGCACCTGTCCTTGTTTTCGAAAATGATGAGAGAAATCTAGCAAACATTACACAGTATAGGCTTTTCAAATAAAATTCTGGATAAGTGGGCATGGACGACCAAGCCCATGTAGGCATCACCCTTTGGTCCATGTGGACCCTTTGGGGCATGTGGGCCCCACCATGGAGCCCTTCGGAACTTTCTAGAACATTCTGGTACTCTACCGAAAAAGTCCAGAACTTTTCCGAAACCCAAAAACTGCTTTCCATTATATGAATCTTATTCTGCGGACCATTCTGGAACCTCTCGTGATGTCCGGGATCTCATCCGAGACTCCGAACGAAAAACTCAATAACCAATTATCCATTCTAACCTAGCGTTGATGCACGTTAAGTGTGTGACCCTACGGGTTCGAGAATATGCAGACATGATCTTCTATCAATAATCAATAGCGGGATCTGGAAACCCATATTGACTCCCACATATTCATCAATGATCATATCGGATGAACCACGATGCCAGGATTCAATTAATCCCGTATATGTATTCCCTTCGTCTCGCGATATTTTACTTGCCCGAGATTCGATCGTCGGTATCGCCATACCTAGTTCAATCTCGTTCACAACAAGTACTTTACTCGTTCTGTAATCCGATATCACTTTGTGATTAACTCCTTAACCACGTGCTTGCAAGCGATGTTGATATTGATTACCGAGTGGGCCCGAAGTATATCTCTCCGACTTGGGAGGGACAAATTCCATCTCGATACATGCAACCCAACAAGTACTTTCCGATCACCTGAGAGACACCTTTATGATCACCCTTTCATAGGATGACGTTTGATGACCTCAAAGCTTTCTTCCGATACTAGGGAGTTGCATTATCTCATGGTCTAAGGAACACAATACATGACATAGGAAAAGCTTCGCAAAGATGAACACAATGACACGATCGAATTGCTGTGCTTTATTTGGGTCTGTCCATCACATCATTCTCCTAATGACATGACCTCATTATTAATCGACAACTCATGTCTATGGTTAGGAAACCTTAACCATCATTAATCAATGAGCTAGTCTAGTAGAGGCGTACTAGGGACACGGTGTTGTTCATAAACCACACAAGTATTAATGTTTCCGCTTAATACAATTATAGCATGGAGTATAAACATTATCATGAACAAGAAATATGATAATAACAATATTATTAATGCCTCTAGGGCATATTTCCTTCAGTCTCCCACTTGCACTAGAGTCAATAATCTAGTCATACTTGCGCCTTTAACACCTATGACATTCCGGTGTTATTCATACGCGTTGCATGTGGTAAACCTTATCTACGGGTCTGACACTTTCAGGTCCGTTTGTATTTGCATATTCTTTTGCGTTAGCACGCATTACTCATCTTGTATGAGATGGCATCGTATAAACTTGGTCTTCTGATGAAACCTTCGTTTCTTTGCCAAAACTATGTTGTCACTATTGTCATACAATAGAACTATATAGTACTAGCACACTTGGAACTAAACCTCCACGATCGGATCGCAGAAATTTAATTTTCCTGTTACGATGGTTTTCCTGTTCGTTCTGAAATTCTTTGAACTTTTCAAACGTTTCAGATTTATGTTTCATTAAATAGACATACCCATATCTACTTAAGTCATCAGAAAAATGAGAAAATAGCGATATCCACCGCGCGTCGAAATACTCATTGGTTCGCACGTTCTACTCGTGAAACACATCTATGCATAGATCTAGTTCTGATACCACTGAAGGGTTTCGCAGCATAGTAAATCAAAAAATTTCCTACGGATGCGAACAAGAAAGCCAAGATCTAATCTAGGAGATGTAATCAACGAGAGAGATAGATGAGATCTTCATACCCTTGAAGAAATCGCACAGCGGAAACGTTCAACGGAACGTGGATGATGTAGTCGTACTAGCCGTCTCCTCCTCGCGATCTGATCTGATCCTACGCCGCAAGTGGCGACGCCTCCGAGAGATGCACACGTACAGCGCACCAACGACTCCGCCTTCCCGGTCCAGCGAGATATGGTGGAGTGGTAGATGGGATTGACAGCACGACGGCGTGGTGTCTATGGTGGAGAGTATGCGCTGACAGGGCTTCGCCTGTTCGCACGGTGGAAGAAGAACGGGAAAAAGAGACTTCAAAAGCGGGCAGCGGCTCCGCGCAGAATTAGGTCAGACCAAAACCGGCGGCCGTCTCCTCCTTTTTTATAGGCGCACGCACGCATCGGTGGAGTAGTATCCAAGTTTTCAGAAAAAACTTTACGTACACGTCAACCTGGCCGTGCGCTATCTCCATAGCTGATCGATCAGCTTGCATGATCGCAGTGCATGCATGGTGCATGCGGCCGGGCCGGCCGGCCCATGTGCACCCCTTTTTTTTCCTTTATTTATTTCTGTTAAATAAATATCAGTTAATACTGCTTAATACTTATCAATTCTCATAATTGATAAATACTAATATTTTCCACCCGGAACAATTCCGTAACTTTTGAAACAGTTTCACATATATCCCTGAACTACCCTAGCGTTGATTTGCGTTAAGTGTGTGACCCTACGGGTTCGAGAATGCGCAGACATGATTTCTATCAATAATCAACAGCGGGATCTGGAAATCCATATTGACTCCCATGCACTCAGCGATGATCATATCGGACGAACCACAATGTCAGGATTCAATCAATCCCGTATTTGCATTCCCTTCGTCTCACGATATTTTACTCGCCCGAGATTCGATCGTCGGTGTCGGCATACCTAGTTCAATCTCGTTCACAGCAAGTACTTTACTCGTTCCGTAATCCTATATCACTTCATGATTAACTCCTTAACCACATGCTTGCAAGCGGTGTTGATATCGATAACCGAGTGGGCCCGAAGTATATCTCTCCGACTCGGGAGGGACAAATTCCATCTCGATACATACAACCCAACAAGTACTTTCCGATCACCTGAGAGACACCTTTATGATCACCCTATCATAGGATGACGTTTGATGACCTCAAAGCTTTCTTCCGATACCAGGGAGTTGTATTATCTCATGGTCTAAGGAATACAATACTTGACATAGGAAAAAGCTTCGCAAAGATGAACACAATGACACGATCTAAAAGGTACTGTAAAAGTTATGTTGAAATCATCACAGTATTGTCAGTTGGAAATTGTAACGACAAACATACAACGAACCAAGGCCTCAGAATTTACAATTTTTTTTATGATGCAGACTTTCCAAGGCCTCTAGTTGCAACATGCAACTAACAGGACAGATCATCATGAACAAATAAGGAAAGAAGAAGGCACGTGGTTGAGCAGAATAGGAAAGGAACTATAGAACACAGGTCAGGCCCTGAGCTGCATCGCTCGCCCGTGAACTGAAGACATGTGACTCAATTGCTCCTGCAAAGACACTTCAGGAGAAGAGAATTGAACATAATAAAAGAAGCTCTGCCAAAAATAATCAATACTAATCAAGAGGCAAACTGCATGACACTGATCTGCTAGTATACTCGTATCTGAATCAACAAATCAGCGGCGGCGAACGGCGAGTTCTGCAGATGAGTGGCGGCCGATGGGAACTTCAAATTCGTCCAACCAAGGGCTTTCTCTGGGCGAAATCCATGTTGTCTCCTCTGAGCAAAATCCAATGAATCTCGAGAAAAGGGAGGGCTTTAGGTGTCGGGAGACAGAATCCTGAGTATACCGGAACTGAGCTGCTGCACAGCTTAAATTGGAGAGGACTCTCCATCGGTTACTCATGCAGGTCTTTGGTGGAGTTGAAGATGAGGAATGAGATGTGCTGGTGGAGAAGTTGAAGAGGGAGAGGGGGCTAATTAATTGGAGAAGTAAATGGAGATAGTGAGATGAAAACTGTTGCGCTGCTATGTAATGAAGACACGATAGGCTAGCACGCAGTATTTGGTAAAGAAGGTGACGTGGACGCAGGAGATTGTAGGAAAATTATGTAGTGGGGGTCTCCTGTATAGATATAAAAGATTTACTTTGTGATAGCCTTCGTGCTTGAAGTTATATATATATTGTTATCACATAGTTGTTTATCTTGTTTAGCATACGTTGTTGGTGCACATAGGTGAACCTAGTTTATTTAGGTTTTGTATGCTTGGCCAATTAAATGTTAGTTTTATTCCGCATTTGTCAAGCCACTCCTAAAAGCTTTAAATCGCCTATTCACCCCCCTCTAGACGACATCTCTGTCCTTTCAACCTTGAATAAAAAAGACCATCTTTAATGTCACTATATGGGCGATAACATAAGCATTAATTTATCCCTAGAGAGGTTGCCAACAGGAAGGTAAAAACCATGGCATTACCTAGAAAATCCACACATTCCTATGTATACCACCAGATTATTCCAACAATACACGTCTCCCACACACGCTCTAGCATACAAGTTTGTTCAGAACATAACATACATAAACCGGGTAACAAATACATCTATCAATATATCAATAACAACTACAATTTAAATTCAATGACAAAAGATTTACCATAGGGTAATAGAAATATGATCGCAAGCATGATAGGCAACTCATGTGACTCTTTTGATAGTTAGTGAAGCACATGATTTATCAAATATTTAAATATGAATATTTGAAAATTTCGGTGCATTGAAAAGACAATCCCTATGTACTCATACTCAGTACCAAATCTCACCCATATTTATTTTACTTTTTTAATTTATTATAACTATCAAATGTCTCACTCTCTCTCCATCACAACATGTATACATCCGAATTTGGATGAGAAAATATCATCCATATAGTCCCATAAATATTCTAAAAAGTTGTTCTCGAATGACCGATTTCGAGGAACATACACGCAAGTACGCGGCTAGAGTTGCTATTTCATCTATTCATATGTGAATGAAACATATTGATATTTGAACAACAAAAATCATATTAATTGTTCTAAGCACGTAACGAGAATAAAGAGGAAAATATTGCAACTAAAAAATAGTTTAATACTAAAAAATTTGTTGGGCAAACTGTTCGACCATTCATAAATTATGAGCTCGATATTGATTTCATTGAGGTAGTCCACTGTTTCAATAAAAACTCAACATGACAATGGCAACAGGGTATTTATTATTAAATGATGTTAAAATTTTATAGTTTTTGGCAATGGGTTATTCATTATTGAATGATGTTAAATTTTTAAAATTTTGCATTATCGAATGATTGAAATGACAACCACATTTTCTTATTAAGTTGGTTTTATATGTTAATAAAGGCCATATGCATCATTTTGATGTAGAGGCTAGGGCTTTCCTATTTAAAAAAATTTAAATTGGTTATATATATTTTTAGATAAAGGACACCAAGTATCTGACTTTAAATTAATACCCCTAGTTGGTTATATTCAATAGCTACAGTCTATCCCTGGCTGAATTCTCTCAATCCTCTCTATTCTCAAACGAGTAGTAGCACACAAGCAAAAACATGTCCCCCCCCTGCTCTTTCATGAAAAAAATGCAATCAAATAAACTAATCCTTTAGCTTCAATCAGTCCTTGTTTTTCCTCAAGCTCTCTGCTCTCAAACAAGTAGCAGTACTTGTAAATCTCCGTCTCTCTCAAACAAGCAGTAGGAGATTCTCTCGATCCTCCCGCACCAACTATCTGAAACCCTTCTATCTGTCTAATTTCCGTGAAAAGTGAAAACATGACATCGGTAGCATCACAAATCTGGTACGATTCAAGAACCAAGCACATAATCTATCATCCACAACTGGATCGGCTCCATCGGCGGGACTCCCCACCGCCAGACGCCAGCCATGTAGAGAAGCCGCAGCGCCTCCGGCTCCCACCTTCACGACTAGATCGGCTCCATCGCCGAGACTCCATGCACCGCTACACTTCTACCCCTATACTCTTCCATCCGATGATAGTGCGGGGCTGAAGGAGTAGGCGCACGGGAGAACATGAGTGCAGGTTCCTCTATACTCCATGGTCTAGAATCTAGACAACGGCAATCCTAAATGTGCCAACTCGATGAAAATAATTATTGAACTTACATTAAATTCTCATATGTCCATAAACTGCCAAGAATTATAACCAATCTACAATTTTCAGAAGATAATCACACAAGTATTTTCATCCGCCATAGACAGGAATCAAACATAGGTAGAAACAACGTGTGTAAAATTAAAGATCTGTACCTCATGCGGAATACAAGAAGAAGAATGAAGACTAATCAGATGGATCCAGAATTCGACACACTGTCATCTCTGCGGCTCCGGCACGTCTGGTCAGGCTCTTCATGTCGGCCTCTCGGGAATCATGCCGGCGCTGCACGCGATGTCGTTCAATCCAGGAACACCCCAATTGCTACCTGGCACTGTGGCTTGAGCTCTCCACGGCGCTTGCCTACGCGACGGGCGCCACTAGAGCTCTCGATGGCGCTTGTGTCACTAAATCCAGGAACACCCGTCGGCCATCATGCTGCTCTTGCCGCCCTCCTGCCGCCCACACAATCCTCGCCGTGACTCCAGCACATCCGGGTCAGACTCTTCATGTCGGCGCTGCACACGATGCGGCTCAACCTGGGAACACCTCGAGTGCTACCTGATGTTATGGGAGGAGCTCGCTGATGCGTGGTAAATGACCAGCCCGTTGGGAACCCCGAGAGGAAGGTATGATGAGTATAGTAGCTCGTTTTCCCTCAGTTAGAAACCAAGGTTTATCGTTCAGGAGAAAAGCAGACAAATGACAGCTGAAGGTGATGCTTGCTAGTTTGCGACAGCAGCGGACAATTTATATATGGCGCCTCGTCCAAGCTTTGCTTGCTAGCTGCAACGTGGAACCTGCACACACACAAACAAATACTTTGCTCCCAACTTACGATGAGGTTGTCAATCTCACCGGTTTGCTTGAAACAAAGGTTATGAGTGTATCGAGTGGAAAACAGTAATAGTATGCGAGTAAAGTAAACAATGTGGGAAAAGTAAACAGGTGATTGCAATATGATTAAAATAGGACCGGGGTCCACAGTTCACTAGTGGTGTCTCTCCATAGATAAAATAACATGCTGGGTAAACAAATTACAGTTGGGCAATTGATAGAATAAAGATAACGTGATATGTCAAGAAGATCACTATGAGATTTACTCTGGGCATTACAACAAAATACATAGACCGCCATCCAACTGCATCTATGACTAATAATCCACCCTCGGGGATATCAATCCGAACACCCCAAAAGTATTAAGTTGCGAACAACAGATAATTGCATTAAGCAAAGTGTGTAATGTAAACAAAGCATATGCCCTTGAGCATATGAATGTTGTTTTCTCCCTAGTAGCAACAGCACATCTACCACCTTAGAGGTTTCTGTCACTCCCCCAGGTGAAATAGAGACATGAACCCACTATCGAGCATAAATACCCCCTCTTGGAGTCACTAGCAACTACTCGGCCAAGATAGCTACTAACAACGGAGAGCATGCAAGATCATAAACAACATAGAGATAACAAAAGATATAATTCAGTACAGCAACTTAATCATAAACACCAATATTCATCGGATCCCAACAAACCAACATCATAGAATTACATAACGGTGATCTCAATCATGTAGGGCAGCTCATGAGATCTAAACATGAAGCACATGGTGGAGAAGACAACCATCTAGCTACTGCTATGGACCCATAGTCCAAGGTAGACTACTCACTCATCGCTCCGGAGGCAACCATGGCGATGAAGAAGACCTCCGGTGGCGATTCCCCTCTCCGGCAGGGTGCCGGGAAGAGCTTCTGGACCCTCCCGATCTTCGGGTCGACGGCGGCGGCGGATCGCGATGTGTTCTGGAAATCTGATCGGGTACTTAGGTTTTTTCCGTCGGGGGGTACTTATAGGCGAAGGGGCATCGTCAGAGGTGGAGCCAGGCTCCCTCACACAGGGGTGGCGCGGCCAGGGGCCTGGCCGCGCCGGCCCTGTGTGTGGGGCCCTGGTGGCCCCTCTCCGTCTCTCCTTCGGATGTCTGGAAGCTTCCGGGGAAAATAAGACTTCAGGAACTTGTTTCGTCCAATTCCGAGAATATTTCCTGTGTATCACTTCTGAAACACAAAAACAGCAGAAAACAGGAAACTGGCACCGTGGCACTTGTTAATAGGTTAGTTCCGGAAAATGCATAAAAATGCCACTAAGTGTAACGAAACAATATGCAAATGGTGTAAAAACAAGCATGGAGCATCAAAATTTATAGATACGTTTGAGACGTATCACTCGCCATGGGGCTTGGGTACGCGATGGAAGCCACCAGATCTTCCACATACTAAACCACTATCCATATCATCGGCTGGCTCATGGCCATGGCTACCATCGACGCGGTTCTCGCATTGTTATGACGAGCAGATTGGAACGAGAGTTGTTGCTATCACCGATTGATGAAGGAATGCCAAAAAGGCCCTCGATATTCGCCTACCTGGTTTTCGGTCCCGGAGGGATTACTGTCGAAGGAATTGCAAGGCCCATAAAGACAGCGGCCGGACGCGGCCCAGGAGCAACACTTGGCGTACAAGCAAGAATTCGAAGAGTCCAAGTTGGATTAGCCTTCGACTAGGGTTTACTCGAAACCGGTCTTATATGTACCTTACTTGAGGGACAATCCTGAGACCTAGCCTTCGCATATAAAAGGCTGGGAGGGAGGTCCCGAAACCCTAGACACTTTTCCACCACCTCACGCCGGAGCGCTCGATACATTAGAGCTCTCTACCTTCGGCTAGATCTAATCTACGCCACCATTGTAACACCTTCATTGTAGCCACCCCATCAATAAAAGTCAGACAAGCAGGACGTAGGTCATTACCCTACCAAGGGGGCCGAACCTGGGTAAAACCCCGTGTCCCTCTGCTTTCGTCTGATCGCCGTCGAGTTCGCCGGATCCCACAAAGCGCTCCATGAATCGAAAACCAGCAAACATGGGCATTGCCGGGGTTGAACCTCATCAATTGGCGCCGACCGTGGGGATGACGGGATCTGGATCTACGGATTTGTCGGCTCCTTCACCAATCGTCGACAACCTCACCGCATCGACAAGGCTCGATGGCCCGGCATCAGCTATGACCGTCGATTCTGCATCACCGCTTGACGTCGATTCTGTCATCAACTTCGATACCAACGATAAGATCGACATCGATTTTGCCATCAACACCGCCGTCGGCATCGCTGTGCCGACCGTCACCGACACCAACGACAAGATCGACATCGACTCTACCATCGACACCGCCATCGGCATCACTGTGCCGAACGTCATCAGCACCACCTCACTGGAACCGGAGGTCGACATCGCTGGATCGACCATCATCGACACTGCATCGCCAAGCGCCGCCGGTCTTATTCCGGCCACAGTCATCATCGACTCTACCTTAGGCACGACGGGAGAGGCTTCGCCATGGCCTTCAGACTGTTCAACTTCCATGTGGATAGCGACGGAGTCACTGAGCTGATCTCCATCAGTGATTCGACGCCGCCTGCGACGGCATCACTGGTTGAAGTCACCAGTTACCGAGGGCAATCCCTCGGTGACCATGCTGCCGGTGCCACTGGAGGAGGAACCAAGGCCGAAAGTTTTGACCCCATCAGTAGGGTCGAATGACTTCGAAGCTCCACCTCCATCCCCAACCACCGCCTACTGCGTCGATTGCGACGCGTACCACTTCGTGGGCGCCGGAGATTTCTCGTCTCACGAGATCGCCGACTGTGACGACCCTCGGGGAGGCACTGCAGCTGTCTACCCGACGATATCCGAGTGCGAGCGGGCTCTTAACGCCCTCACGCTCCGTACTACGCCCTATGACCCTGATTATGTCGAAGGGCTGTACTCAGATTACACATATTCAGACGACGACGACGACGTCTACCCCGAAGCTAAGGGGAAAATAGGCAATTCGGATAGCTCATACTCGAGCGAATCTGCAACATCAAGCAACAGATACATGGTCGATTACGACTCCGACCTCATGATCGAGGTCGAATATTACCTCAGAGACGATGACATCTATCCTCTAGCGCTGGGCGAAATCAGCGATGACTCGATCCCACCGTTCGGAGGACACTGCATGATGGCATCACATGGAGATGAGAACGAGAATAGAGCCAATGACGGTCGAAACCGGTCAAACACCGGCCGACAGTTCATAACACAAGACCAGATCTGGTACGCAAGGAGAGTGTACGCGGGTGAAGCAGATATGGGCCCTAACCCGAGCCCGCAAGAGCTAGCTGCGCTCCGGTTCGTCGTCCAGGAGCAGAAGGACCAGATCAGCGCCGACAGGCGCATCTTGGAGCGACGCAGAGACGAGGCCGACGCGTCTAGCAGAAGGCGGGCCACACTATCGTCCCACTATTCATCAAGCGTCCAACATAGGACATGGTCGCATATCCAGCCTGGGGCCGATGTGCACAATGTCGCCCGAAATTTGGAAGCGGAGTTTAATGAAGCAGATCTGCTACCCAAGACCAAGGAAGCTGCGATCATGGCAACAACAGCGTACATTGCTGCGAATGCAGCCAATGACGACGAGCATATGAGGCACTTGCGGAATCTGGCGCTCGAAGGAGTTAGGGTGCTTCAAGGCACAGCTAACCAAGAGCGCAAAACAACGTCGAGAAGGGCCATCCCGCCAGTCGAACAGCCCAGACACCCAGCAGCAGCGCCAGCAGTCACGCCCAGGACTCAAGTGGTGGAGCCTATCAACAAAGAGCTTCGACATGGCTTGGCTCAGAACAGAGTCAACAACGGGCGTGCGCGACGCGATGCCCGTCGCTTCAAGGAGGAACGCGATATGGAGGCGTTCGCCGGTAATCATGATGGGCTGTGCGGAGCAGAGTGCTTTAGCCTCCTGATCCGCTCCACACCATTGCCGAAAGGGATCAAGCTTAGCGACGGTGTAGTCAAGTTCAATGGGCAGCAGGACCCTCGAATTTGGCTCGATGACTTCATGACCACTATCACCATCGGCGGTGGATCTAGAGATAATGCTCTCCAGTTGCAATCACTGCACTTGAAGGACAACGCAAGGGCGTGGCTGAACAACCTTGCTCCGGACAGCATCCGCTCTTGAGAGGAGTTTCGGCAAGCGTTTATCGCCAACTTTCAAGGCACCTCGCGACGGCCCACGTCGTTCAAAGAGTTACGCTTGTGCATACAAAGGACCGGAGAAAATCTGAGGTCATACATCTCACGATGGATCAGTCTCCGCAACACGGCGGAAAATATTTCGCCCGAGAGGGCCATCGACGCCTTTCGGGATGGTCTCATCCGTCGTGACTTCAAAGAGGAGTTGGGGCGCTGCAAGCCGAGGACCGTCGACCATCTCATGAGCTTGGCGAACGAATGGGCTGATGGAGAAGATTCCATCACGGCACCTAGAAGCCGCCGCCGATCAGCGGAGCGTGACATCGATGCGAAAGATCAATTCCACAATAGCTCCCGAAAGAAAGGTCGTCGAATACGCTACGATGACGCAGACGCCATGGATATGGTAGCAGCAGGCTACGTAAACGAGGACCGTGATGATAATCGCGATGGAACGCGACGAGGAAACAACTACTATGGCAGTAGTAGCAGGAGCGCTGGCCGCGATTCGAGGCCAAAAACGGAGTGGCGCCAACGACGTGATCAGCCACAGCTGTCAGCGGAAGAGATGCTCGATGGGGGGTGCACAAGACACACATACCTCGATAAAGATGGGATCCGAAGACCCGCTCATCTCCTCATTGAGTGCAGGGAATTCCTTCGCCCCAGTCGAGCACTTCAGGAGAGGATGCAAACCGAGCAGCCGGTGGCAGGTGCGATAGCTTACAACGCTCTACCACCACCGCCTAATCCGCCAGCGAGCGTGGTACAATAGTGCCACCAAGCCACCACAATCTAGCACGTCGAGCCACGGCAGCCGACCGTCGAAGAGGAGGAGTTCCCGCCACCACGAGGATTCGTGCCCATGATTCAGAGAGGGCGCCCGACGAACAAAGTCCAGCGGAAGCGTGCAAGGGAGGTTTTCCATGCCGAACACGAACCACCTGCCACACCCGAATATCTGAACTGGTCAGAGCACCCAATCGGCTTCGACCGGTCAGATCATTCACCAAAGATCCCACGCCCCGGACACCACGCCTTGGTCGTCGAAGCGCAGATAGGAGGCTTCACCTCCAAAAAAGTGTTCATGGATGGAGGGAGCAGCTTGAACCTCATCTATGCGGACACATTACGGAAGATCAAGATCCCGATGGACAACCTCTTGCCAACAGAGACATCCTTTCATGGAATCGTCCCGGGGAAACCAACGTATCCGTTGGGGGCTATACATCTGGACGTTATCTTCGGAACTCCATCAAACTTCAGGAAGGAAAAGATTGAATTTGAGGTCGTTGATTGGCCCTCGCAGTATCACGCTATTCTCGGGCGACCAGCGTTCGCCCGATTCATGGCGGTTCCACATTACGCTTACCTAAAGCTGCGGATGCCAGCGAATAGGGGACCACTGACGATTAGCGGAAGCTTCGCCCGCTCAGAAAACTGCGACAAGGACTTCAACAGCATGTCCCAGACATTTGGGGTACACAAAGAGCTCAACCATATTAGGGAGAGCACTAACATGGATGTTGATCCACCGGCGCAGCAGAACGCCCCAGAACTCTCATTCGACGCCAGCAAAGACACTCGAGAGCACCAGATCCACCCGACGGATCCAACCAAGACCGCGTGGGTGTCGAATTCTCTCTCGCCTGCATAGGAAAGCGTGCTCGTTGGGTTCCTCCGTGAGCACTGGAGGATGTTCGCCTGGTGTCCAGCTGATATGCCAGGCATCCCCAGGGAACTCGCCGAGCACGAGCTCAAGATCTTTATGAACGCAAAACCGATCAAGCAGACGATGCGTCGCAACAACCCAGAGAAGGCCCGAGCAATGGGCAAAGAAATAAATCACCTTCTCGAAGCGAAGTTCATCAGAGAGATAAAGGAGGCCACGTGGCTTTCGCCACCGGTCATGGTGGAGAAAAAGGACACCAAGATCTACATGATGTGCATCGATTTCACGGCACTGAACAAGCACTGCCCGAAGGACTACTTCCCTCTACCCCGGATCGACCAGATCATCGATTCTACCGCTAGTTGCGAGCGCCTTTCGTTCCTCGACGCATACTCTGGGTACAACCAGATAAGACTAAAAGTCGAAGACGAAGACAAGACGGCGTTCATCACCCCACACGGGGTGTACTACTACATGACGATGCCCTTCGGGCTCAAAAACACGGGAGCCACCTATCAACGGTGCATGCAGGCGTGCCTAAAGGAGCAGATCGGCCGCAACATCGAAGTCTATGTCAACGATATCGTCATCAAGACCATGAAAGCAGACAGCCTGCTCGACGACCTGTGAGAAACCTTCGCCAACCTTGACCGCTACAGTATCAAGCTCAACCCGAAGAAATGCTCCTTCGGGGTGCCTACAGGCCAGCTGCTGGGCTACCTCATCTCTGAAAGAGGAATCGAGGGCAACCCAGAGAAGATCCAAGCCATCGTCAACATGCAACCGCCGAAGATGCTTCGACATGTCCAGCAGCTGACAGGTCGACTAGCAGCACTCAGCCGCTTTATAAGCAAGCTCGGTGAAAAAGCTCTCCCCTTCTAGCGGCTGCTCTAGAAGACGGACAACTTCACATGGACAGAAGAGGCACAAGCCGCGTTCGATGATCTTAAGCGTCGCCTTTCGACGTCCCCAGTCCTCGTCACTCCTCGAGAGAAAGAGCCGATGTTGCTATACATAGCGGCCACAAACCAAGTCGTCAGTTCGGCCCTGGTGGTCGAGCGTGCGGAGGATGGCAAAGAGCACAGAGTACAAATGCCAGTATACTATCTCAGCGAAGTCTTATCTCCAACCAAGCAAAGGTACCCTCATTACCAGAAGCTAGCATATGCCATCTACATGATAGGAAAAAAATTGCCGCATTACTTCGAGTGTCACTCCATCATAGTAGTGGCCTCGAATCCAGTATCCAGCATCCTCAACAATCCCGACGCCACAGGGCGTGTGTCGCTATGGGGGATCACTTTGGGGCCCTGGGAGATCACGTACCAGCGCCAATCGGCAATCAAGTCACAAGTCCTGCTAGATTTCATAGCCGAAAGGACAGAAGCACAGATGCCCAAACTCCCGGACCTGTCGAACTGTTGGACCATTTATGTCGATGGGTGTTGATACGTCCAATTTGCATCACTATTTTGTATCATAATTTACTGTTATTCATTGATATATTTCATATTTAGATATGATACTTATGTTGTTTCCTTTGCTTTCACATGTTTGATGATCATCGGAGGAGTTGCTGCCGGAGTCAGGATTCTGCTGGAAAATGGACCATCAAGAGACCATATTTTGAAGATCAGGAAAATTCCAGAAAAATACCCAGAAATTATATTTTCCCAAAAGACTCAGGAAGCCAGAAGGATGAGTCGAGAGGAGCCAGGGGGGCCCCACACGCCAGGGTGGCGCGGCCAGCCCCCTGGCCGCGCGGGCCCTGGGTGAGGCCGCCCTGGCCCACCTCTGGTCTCGCCCTTCCGCGTACATCATCGTCCCCGAAAACCTAAGTCAGGGGGGGGGCTCAGAGTTAGACACAGCCGCCTCTACGGGGCGGAGAACACGAGAGAGAGAAAGCTCTCTGGCAGGGAGAAATCTGCCGGGGAAATTCCTTCCCGGAGAGGGGAGATCGTCGCCATCGTCATCACCATCGCACCGGACTTCATCGGGATCATCATCATCATCTCCATCACCAGCACCTTCATCTCCACCATCACCACGCCATCCCGCTGTAACATCTTGAGTTGGATCTTGTTATATTCATAGGGGAAACTTTCCCGGTGTTGATTACTCTTATAGTTGATGCTATTGAGTGGAACCGTTGAGTTAAGGTTTATGTTCAGATTGTTATTTACCATTATTTCACCTCTGATCATGATCCATATGATGTCGTGTGAGTAGTTCGTTTAGTTCTTGAGGACATGGGAGAAGTCAAGATGTTAGTAGTGAATTATTGTTGAGAAATATTTAATGGTTTGATATTGTTGTGGTGTTATTTCACTAGTGGTGTCATGTGAACGTCGACTACATGATACTTCACCATTTATGGGCCTAGTGAGATGCATTGTGTATTTGGCTACCGATTGTGGGGTTGCTGGAGTGACAGAAACCTAAACCTCCGTTGGGAAACCATTGCACCAGGGAGCGTAGGATCTTAGAGTTTAAGGTTGTGGTTAGATTTATCTTAATTACTTTCTTGTATTTGCGGATGCTTGCAAGGGGTATAATCACAAGTGTGTATTTATCCTAGTAAGGGTAGTGCGCTAGCACAGGTTCACCCCCATCACACCTATCAAACCAATAAATACTATTAGCTCTATGAAGCGAAAGCTCTTGACAGAAACTCCCGTGTGTCCTCGAGAACGTTTGGTTAATATAAGTACACAACCGACTTGTCCTTTGCTGAAGAAAGGATTGGGCCACTTGCTGCAATTGTTACTACTGTCTTTTATTTACTCGCACTTTATTTACTCGTATTACCAAATACCCTTGAAAACCTGTTTGCTAGTATTTACAGTGATTCCTTGATCAAAACTGCTCATCAACACCTTCTGCTCCTCGTTGGGTTCGACACTCTTATTTATCGAAAGTACTACGATACACCCCCTATACTTGTGGGTCATCAAGACTATTTTCTGGTGCCGTTGCCGGGGAGTGTAGCGCTATTGAAGAGTGGAATTTGTAAAGGTAACCGTCGCTGTGAGTATTGTTCTTATTTTGTCTTTTATTTTTGTTTTACTCTGCTATGGAGAACTCTCCATTTGGTTTCCTATTTGGAAACACATCTACTACTACTGCTGCACATGCGGAGGAACCACCACCGCCACCGCCTGCTGAAATTGATCCTTTTAAAATACCTATGAAAATTGTTGGGCGTATTATGGATAACTGCTATTCAGGAGATGGAACTGTCCATCCGGGTGATCACTTATTATTTATACATGAATTATGTGAGTTGTTCAGATGTGCAGGTATTTCACCAAGCCAGGTTAAGAAGAAATTATTCTCATTATCATTGAAAGGCAGAGCTGAAGAGTGGTATCGACTACTCCAAGATGGTCCATCTATGGCATGGGAGGATATTGTGCCTCTCTTTTATTCCAAGTTTTATCCTCTAAGTGAAATTCATAAAGACCGTAACCGGATATATAATTTTTGGCCTCATGATGGAGAGAGTATTGCCCAAGCGTGGGGGAGATTGAAGTTACTAATGCTCAAATGCCCCATTCATGAGCTCCCCAATAATATTGTTATTGATAATTTTTATGCACGGCTTACTCTTCCTGATAAGGATTATTTGGATGCTTCTTGTTTTGGATCATTTACTCATATGAAAGAAGATGCTAAGTGGAAACTTCTTGACCGTATACAAGAGAATGCTGAAGGTTGGGAAAACGACAAAGGTAGGAAGTCAGGTATAAACTATGATTATGAATGCATTAAATCTTTTATGGGGACCGATGACTTTCATAGTGTTAGCGCTGCTTATGGTCTTGATTCACAAATACTTGCTAATTGTTTTAAGGCTTTTGCCTCTTATCTTGATGTTCCAAAGAAAGATTGGAACAAATATCATGCGCCTTATAAAGATTCTATTAGTCATATTCCTGCTGCAGCTACTGAAGTTTGTACTGTTGATAGCATTGTGCCTGAACATTATTTTGAGAAGACACATTTCCCTGCTAAGGTAAAGAAGTATTCTACTTTGGTAAGTGTGTCTAATAAAAGTACTAAGAAAGCTGCAGAACCTGATGAGCAAATTACTATTAAGTCCCCTGTAGCTATATTGAAGGATCTTGTTACTAAAGATGTAGGGGATGAATATATTCTTTTTTGTGAAAATGTTTCTAACATTCTTTCACATCCTAAAAAGCATAGGAAAGCAAGTGTTCCTGTTATTTCTGTCAGGATTGGAGATCATTGCTATTATGGTTTATGTGATATTGGTGCTAGTGCAAGTGCTATTCCCTTAGAGCTTTACAAAGAAATTATGCACGAGATAGGCGCTTGTGAACTTGAAGATATTGATGTGGTTGTTCAGCTTGCTAACAGAGAGACTGTTTGGCCTCTTGGTATTGTTCGAGATGTGGAAGTTCTATGCGGTAAGACTAAATACCCCACTGATTTTCTAGTACTTGGTAAGGAGGCTAGTAAAACTTGTCCTATTATTTTTGGTAGACCGTTTTTGAACACCTGTGGCGCCGTGATAGATTGTAAGAAGGAGAATTTTTTTACTAAGTTTAATGGAGAGTCTTATGAGTTTAATTTTTCCAAGTTTGCTAAGACTTCTTATGAAAATGACACGCCTAATGAAAATTTTCGAGTTGAACAGCTTGCTTCTATTGCTCTTGCCCCTAATAATGCCTTGCAGCAATTCATGGAAGATCACGAAAGTGATGTTTTCAACAAGGAAAGAGAAGAGATTGACGATATTCTCCTTCGTCAACCACCATTACTCAAGCATAATCTACCTGTGGAGGATCTTGGTACCACTTTGCCGCCTAAAGAAGATCCTGTGTTTGAATTGAAGCCTTTGCCTGATAATCTTAAATATGCTTATATTGATGATAAGAAAATATATCCTGTTATTATTAGTTCTAAACTTTCAGGAAAGGAAGAAGAAAGATTATTGGAGATATTGAGGAAACATCGAGGAGCTATGGGATATACTCTTGATGATTTAAAAGGGATTTCTCCCACTTTATGTCAGCATGCCATTAATATGGAGAAAGATGCGAAGCCAGTTGTGGAGCATCAACGCCGCCTAATTCCTAAGATGAAGGATGTGGTAAGAAACGAGGTATTAAAACTCCTTGATGCTGGTATTATTTATCCTATTGCTGATAGTAGATGGGTTAGTCCTGTTCATTGTGTTCCTAAGAAAGGAGGTATGACTGTTGTGCCTAATGAGAATAACGAGCTTATTCCTCAAAGGGTAGTTGTTGGTTATAGGATGTGCATTGATTATAGGAAGGTAAACAAAGTTACTAAGAAAGATCATTACCCTTTACCGTTTATAGATCAAATGCTAGAAAGGTTGTCTAAGAAGACTCATTTTTGTTTCCTTGATGGTTATTCTGGTTTCTCTCAAATTGCTGTTAAGAGGGATGATCAAGAGAAAACCACTTTTACTTGTCCTTATGGAACTTATGCTTATAGACGTATGCCGTTTGGTTTATGCAATGCTCCTGCTACTTTCCAAAGATGCATGTCTGCTATTTTTCATGGCTTTTGTGAAGAAATTGTGGAGGTCTTCATGGACGATTTCTCCATCTATGGAACTTCTTTTGATAATTGTTTGCACAACCTTGATAAAGTTTTGTAGAGGTGCGAAGAAACTAACCTTGTTCTTAATTGGGAGAAATGCTACTTTATGGTAAATGAAGGAATTGTCCTTGGACATAAAATTTCTGAAAGAGGTATTGAAGTTGACAGAGCAAAAGTGGAAGCAATTGAGAAAATGCCTTGTCCAAGAGATGTTAAAGGTATTCGTAGTATTCTTGGTCATGCTGGTTTCTATAGGAGGTTTATTAAAGATTTCTCTAAGATTTCAAAGCCTCTTACCAATCTTCTTCAAAAGGATGTACCATTTGTCTTTGATGATGATTGTAAGGAAGCTTTTGAAACTCTTAAGAAGGCTTTAACTACTGCTCCTATTGTTCAACCACCTGATTGGAATCTACCTTTTGAAATTATGTGCGATGCTAGTGATTTTGCTGTTGGTGCTGTTCTTGGACAGCGCGTAGATAACAAGTTGAATGTTATTCATTATGCTAGTAAGACTCTTGATGCTGCTCAGAAGAATTATGCTACTACTGAGAAAGAGTTTCTTGCTGTTGTTTTTGCTTGTGATAAGTTTAGATCTTACATTGTTGATTCTAAAGTTACTATTCATACTGATCACACTGCTATTAGATATCTTATGACTAAGAAGGATGCTAAGCCCAGGCTTATTAGATGGGTGTTGCTTTTACAAGAGTTTGATTTGCATATAGTAGATAGGAAAGGTGCTGAAAATCCTGTGGCTGACAATTTGTCTAGATTGGAAAACATTTCTTTTGATCCTATTCCTGTTAATGATAGTTTTCCAAATGAACAGTTGGCTGCAATAAATGTAACTTCGCGAGACCTTCCTTGGTATGCTGATTATGCTAACTTTATTGTTTCCAAGTATTTGCCTCCAACCTTTACAGCTCAGCAAAGAAGAAAATTCTTTTATGATTTGAGGCATTATTTTTGGGATGACCCACATTTATATAAAGAAGGAGTTGATGGTATTATGAGAAGATGCGTACCGGAATATGAGCAACAAGAGATATTAAGAAAATGCCATAGCAGCGCCTACAGAGGGCATCATGCTGGAGATAGAACCGCGCAGAAGGTTCTACAATCAGGTTTTTATTGGCCAACCCTCTTTAAAGATGCCAGAAGGTATGTCTTATCTTGTGATGAATGTCAAAGAGTTGGTAATATTTCTAGACGCAATGAGATGCCTATGAGTTACACTCTTGTTATTGAACCGTTTGATTGTTGGGGATTTGACTTTATGGGTCCTTTTCCTCCTTCAAAAGGCTATACCCATATACTTGTTGCTGTTGATTATGTTACTAAATGGGTAGAAGCCATTCCTACAAAGAGTGCAGATGGTGAGACTTCGTTAAAAATGCTTAAGGATGTTATTTTTCCTAGGTTCGGAGTGCCTAGATATCTTATGACTGACGGAGGTTCTCATTTTATTCACGGTGGTTTTAGAAAAACTCTTGCTAAATATGATGTCAATCATAGAATTGCTTCTGCTTATCATCCCCAAACTAGTGGGCAGGTAGAGCTTTCAAATAGGGAGATCAAGTCTATCTTGCAGAAGACTGTCAATAGATCTAGGAAAAACTGGGCTAGTAAGTTAAATGATGCTTTATGGGCTTATAGAACTGCTTATAAGAATCCCATGGGTATGTCTCCTTATAAGATGGTTTACGAAAAAGCGTGTCACTTGCCCTTAGAATTAGAACACAAAGCTTTTTGGGCAGTGAGAGAGCTTAACAGAGATTTTAAACTAGCCGGTAAGAAAAGGTTGTTAGATTTGAGTTCTCTAGATGAGTGGAGAAACGAAGCGTATGAGAATGCCAGACTCTTTAAAGAGAAAGTCAAGCAATGGCATGATAAGAGAATTCTTAAGAGAGAGTTTCTTGTTGGTGAGAAAGTTCTTTTGTATAGGTCTCGTCTCAGATTTTTTGCAGGAAAATTACTCTCTAAATGGGAAGGACCATATGTTATTGTGGAAGTGTACCACTCAGGTGCTATTAAGATTACTTCATTGAAAGATGATTCTACACAAGTGGTGAATGGGCAAAGACTCAAGCATTATATTTCTGGAGATTCTTATAATGAAGGTGTTGATGTTATTGAAACAGTTTCTCCGGAAGATTACATCCAAGACAAACTGCAGGTACCTGCAGAGTTCGTTTTCGAATAGGTAACAGTTCTAGTCAGAAAAGTTTCGCGAAAAGTTCTTCCTTTAATATTTTTGCTGTTTTTACTAAATATGAAAAATCACGAGACGAAAAAGGGCAGGAAAAAGAGTCCGTGTGTGTCTCACACACAGGTGGCGCGGGCCCACCCCTGGCCGCGCCACCTGGGTATGAGAACACCCCGGAACTCGTTTCCGTCCCGGTTTCCTCCGGTGACTTCGTTTCGATGTATAATTTTTGCCTATTTAACCCCCCGGAGTCCCCGAGGTCTGTATATCGTTTTCTCCTCGTGTTTTGTTTCGAGCTGTTTCTGTTAGGGATTGCCCTCGGCTTTGGAGTTATAATGTCTTCGTCTGGTTCATCTAAAGAGAACCCTCCTGCGGATTCCATCAATCCGTATATGAGGGAGCTGAAGATGCATCTGAAGGAGTTGTCACTCAAAGATGGGGAGTTGCAGATTAAAGATGTTCAAGGACCCAAGGGAGAAGGGAGTCTCAAAGCAAGGATGGAAGCATTGGAACAGGAAGTTTTCAAATACAAGAAGATGGCGGAACACGAGGTGGACATTATCTATAGGATTAATCAAGAGCTTGTTGCCAAGTACAAGAAGGAGACTACAGAGCTTTGGAAGGATGTCCTCTCACTCCAGGAGATGACTAGCCAATTACAAGCACAACTCTACGACTTGCATAACCAAAATTGTGAGTATGAAGCTAGATTTCAACAAATGAGTGCTGCTGCAAGTTTCAGGATTTTGGAGACCAAGACATCCTTCCTTGACGGAGGACCTCTGCCTTGGAAGTATGACAACGATGAAGATTCACAACCACCGCCAAAGGAGTAATTCGTCATCGGTATAGGCATCCCCCTTGGCTTGTTCCAAGCTTGGGGGAGTGCCGCGGTATCACATCATTACCTTTTGCTCATTTACTTTTCAAGTAGAGTCGTATCATGAATAGAGAAGTTATCATATAGAATAGTTTGCAGTTTGGAAGTATCCTCCTTAGTCAGTTATCTATGTATCCCTTGGTGTGAGTTGCGGTATTAAAATATTAATGAGAAGTTTTATCGTTTACTTTTCGCGCACTTTATGTTAGTTTGCAATCTCTCTTGTATGACTAGTCTTGTTGATTGGTATTGGTATCACATTGGGAGCATGAGTAGATTTAGTTGGTTTTGGCAAACCTAGCTTGGTCAGTAGCAACTTTACCTTGAGGTTTGAGTAGAAAAGAAAAAAAGAAGTGCTTGCAGTTACATCACTTCAATTTTCCTTTATGATTGGCTTATAAGCATTGTTATTCTTAAAGTTAAAATCGTTGTACCTTGAAGGGAGTTTGCATGATTGTTCTTATTATATGTATGTTTGTTTGTTCCATGCAACTCTTATGCTTGCTACCCAGCCTTTCTAGCCAAAAACCTATACTGAGAGGAAATACTTCTCGTGCATCCAATTTCCAAAAGCCAAGTCACTTTCAAAGAGTCCACTGTAAATTCCTATGCATGGTATTTCAAGCCATTCCAAGTAAATTTTCATGTGCTACCTTTCAAAAACCTTCAAACACTTCTCATTTTGTGCTACTGTTTTTAGCTCATGAGGACGTAGTGGATGGGTTTGTTATCTTCCATACTAAATTAAGTACCCCTCGACTAGGCAGCTTCATCTGCTCGTCATTAATTTTGCAAGGGAGCTGGTCAGACCATTATAATCTCAAAAAGAAAAAGAAAGAAAAAAGGCACTCCTCCAATGGAATGTGAAAGTTGGTCGGCACCCGATGGAATCAGTTAGCCATGGTTTGAGAAAGGAAAAAGGTGGGGAGGAGTGCAAAGCTATAAAAGAGCACCAAAGTGCCAATTAATCAAACATCTCGGAACCGCTCTCACTTGTTTAGTATGGAAGATATCAAGAACTCCGTTGCTAGTCGTTGACAAAAGCAACCACCTCTCAAAACAATTTTTACCTCCGTTTTACAAATGAAAAGCTCTAGCACATGTTTAATCCCTGCTTCCCTCTGCGAAGGGCCTATCTTTTACTTTTATGTTGAGTCAACCTATTTCCCTCTATCTCAAGCAAGCATTCGAGTTGTTATGTTTCATTCACCCATATGTTGATCCGTTTAATCATGTTTATTATCTTCCTTGTTTTGTATAATGCTTTTGTCTGAAGGAATACATCTTTGAAAGCTTTCTATGAATGCAAAAGTTTACTTTGTTGAGCATATAGTCTTTGCTATATTAGCTCCGTTTTAAAAGGCTCCGTCTAAAAGAGAGAATAGTTTGTTCTCCATTCTTTGACCAAGAACTAAGGTTTGCCATTGCCAATTATAGTTTACCTTGTGCATCTTTACATGTGATTCCCTTTTACCTATTGCAAGTCTACATCTTATAAAGGGAAGTTGCTGTCTATTATAATTTGTGCCTTAGTGAATGTGATGCTTCTTGTCCGTATTTTGATTATCGACACTTCACTCCATAAACCTGTGGTCATGTTTACCGAGTTTAGTTTTCGCTTGGGGACAAGCGAGGTCTAAGCTTGGGGGGGTTGATACGTCCAATTTGCATCACTATTTTGTATCATAATTTACTGTTATTCATTGATATATTTCATATTTAGATATGATACTTATGTTGTTTCCTTTGCTTTCACATGTTTGATGATCATCGGAGGAGTTGCTGCCGGAGTCAGGATTCTGCTGGAAAAGGGACCACCAAGAGACCATATTTTGAAGATCAGGAAAATTCCAGAAAAATACCCAGAAATTATATTTTCCCAAAAGACTCAGGAAGCCAGAAGGATGAGTCGAGAGGAGCCAGGGGGGCCCCACACGCCAGGGTGGCGTGGCCAGCCCCCTGGCCGCGCGGGCCCTGCGTGAGGCCGCCCTGGTCCACCTTTGGTCTCGCCCTTCCGCGTACATCATCGTCCCCGAAAACCTAAGTCAGGGGGGGCTCAGAGTTAGACAGAGCCGCCTCTACGGGGCGGAGAACACCAGAGAGAGAAAGCTCTCCGGCAGGGAGAAATCTGCCGGGGAAATTCCTTCCCGGAGAGGGGAGATCGTCGCCATCGTCATCACCATCGCACCGGACTTCATCGGGATCATCATCATCTCCATCACCAGCACCTTCATCTCCACCATCACCACGCCATCCCGCTGTAACATCTTGAGTTGGATCTTGTTATATTCATAGGGGAAACTTTCCCGGTGTTGATTACTCTTGTAGTTGATGCTATTGAGTGGAACCGTTGAGTTAAGGTTTATGTTCAGATTGTTATTTACCATTATTTCACCTCTAATCATGATCCATATGATGTCTTGTGAGTAGTTCGTTTAGTTCTTGAGGACATGGGAGAAGTCAAGATGTTAGTAGTGAATTATTGTTGAGAAATATTTAATGGTTTGATATTGTTGTGGTGCTATTTCACTAGTGGTGTCATGTGAACGTCGACTACATGATACTTCACCATTTATGGGCCTAGTGAGATGCATTGTGTATTTGGCTACCGATTGTGGGGTTGCTGGAGTGACAGAAACCTAAACCTCCGTTGGGAAACCATTGCACCAGGGAGCGTAGGATCTTACAGTTTAAGGCCGTGGTTAGATTTATCTTAATTACTTTCTTGTATTTGCGGATGCTTGCAAGGGGTATAATCACAAGTGTGTATTTATCCTAGTAAGGGTAGTGCGCTAGCACAGGTTCACCCCCATAACACCTATCAAACCAATAAATACTATTAGCTCTATGAAGCGAAAGCTCTTGACAGAAACTCCCGTGTGTCCTCGAGAACGTTTGGTTAATATAAGTACACAACCGGCTTGTCCTTTGCTGAAGAAAGGATTGGGCCACTTGCTGCAATTGTTACTACTGTCTTTTATTTACTCGCACTTTATTTACTCGTATTACCAAATACCCTTGAAAACCTGTTTGCTAGTATTTACAGTGATTCCTTGATCAAAACTGCTCATCAACACCTTCTGCTTCTCGTTGGGTTCGACACTCTTATTTATCGAAAGTACTACGATACACCCCCTATACTTGTGGGTCATCAGGTGTAAGCGGCTTTCGGGAGCAGGAGCAGGAGTGGTACTCGTGTGACCACAAGGGGACAAGATGCGCTACGTCCTCCGTATGCATTTCGCGAACCCCTCGAACAACGAAGCGGAGTATGAAGCCGTTCTGCACGGCATGAGAATGGCAAAAGCATGCGGAGCCACCCGCATCAAGATCCACGGAGACTCGAATCTCATTGCCCAGCAAGTCATGAAGGAGTGCAATGCGACCTGCGCAAACATGATTGCATACCGCGCCATGTATGACAAGCTCGAAGGCAACTTCGAAGGGTGCGAGGTGACGCACATCGGAAGGGATAGCAATGAAGAGGCAGACAACTTAGCCAACATCGGCTCCAAGTGTTTGCCGATAGCACCAGGAGTCTTTTTCGAGGAAATATTCGAATGCTCCGTCAAGATCAAGCGAGCCACCGATCCGGCGTTAGCAACATGCTCGGGGGCCAAGCAATCAGGCTCCGCTCTAGCAACGGGAACAGAAGACCTTCCCAAAGAAGCGGCCTCAATCATGCTCGTCGAAGCAATCTGGACGAAGCCATACCTAGCCTACCTGACGCGAGGCAAACTCTCAGAAGACCCCATCCATCGTCGACAGGTCATGTGACGCTCCAAGGCCTTCACAATAATCAACGGAGAACTCTACAAGCGTAGCAGTACATGTGTTCTCCAGCGGTGCATAGCGCAAGAGGACGGAATTGCCCTCCTTCGAGAGATTCATGAAGGAACCTGCGGGCATCACGCCAGCAGTCGAACTCTCATCGCTAAGGCTTTTCGATCGGGGTTTTACTGGCTCTCGGCCCTCTACAACGCCAGGAACATCGTCCAGCAGTGCGAAGCATGCCAGCTATTCGCCACTAAGCCGCACGCGCCCGCGTCAGAACTACACACCATACCCGTCGCCTGGCCCTTCATGCAATGGGGCCTCGATCAAGTAGGGCCCCTGCCCAAGTCATCTCGAGGAAGCCACACGTACCTGTTGGTCGCCGTGGATAAATTCTCCAAGTGGATCGAAGCTGTCCCTGTCACCAACCAAGAGGCGACCATGGCGGTTAAATTCTTCGAATCCATCGTCTACCGATACGACGTACCGAACAGCATCATTACCGACAACGGCACCAACTTCACTTCGGGTGAGTTTCAAGAATTCGCCAAAAAGCTCGGCATCAAGATCAAGTACGCCTCGGTGGCGCACCCCAAGTCCAACGGCCAAGTCGAAAAGGCCAACGGGCTCGTCTGCGCAGGCCTGAAGAAGCGACTCCTTCGACCCCTCAAACGCGCGGCATGCGCTTGGGTCGAAGAACTACCGTCGGTCCTATGGAGCCTGTGGACAATGCCCAATTCTTCGACCGGTTACACGCCATTCTTCCTGCTTTTCGGAGCAGAGGCGGTGCTACCTACAGATGTGCGCTACTGCACGCCCCCGCGTGGTGGCCTACGTCGAAGAAGACACAGAAAAGGCATTGGCAGATGCCCAAGACCTGCTGGATGAAGCTTGAGACATCGCTCTCACCCGCTCGGCAGTTTACCAGCAGAGCCTCCGCAATTACCACAGCAGACGGGTACGCAGACGGTCCTTCGAGCCCGGCAATCTCATACTTCGCCTCAAGCAAACAAGCACGTTGAAGCTGGAGCCACCATGGGAAGGACCATACCTCGTCCACGAAGCAATCCCAGGAGGCGCGTATCGGCTACGCACCCCAAGACAGGGAAGGACGTCGAAAACCCGTGGAACGCACAGCAGCTGCGTCAATTCTATCCTTAGAATCAGCACACTTCCTCCACCTCCCATCTCTATGTAATTAAGCGTCGGCAGCAGACCACGCTCAACCATTGCGCCCTCGGCGCCAAGCAATAAAGTACACTTCCTTATATCATTGTCTAACCCACACTTGGGGGCTTCGCCTTAAAAAAATCGCTCAATCTACGCTTGGGGGCTTCGCCCTTCGGCCTACGCTCGGGGGCTTCACCCTTCGGCCTATGCTCGGAGGCTTCGCCCTTTGGCCTACGCTCGGGGGCTTCGCCCTTCGGCCTATGCTCGGGGGCTTCGTCCATCGGCCTACGCTCGGAGGCTTCGCCCTTCGACCTACGCTCGGGGGCTTCGCTCTTCGACCTACATGACTTATCAAAATTTGCACAAGCACTTTGAAGAATCTCCCAAGATACATGCATACACAAGAGACAAGCTAGGTTCAGACATTTGGCTAAATCATTGCGCCACGACGCCCTGATTCGCCCTCTGACGATCACTCTCGGTGATGATCTCTCAGGCGATACAATCAGCTGTGTCCTTACAAGCAGCATAATGAGGGTCCATGTCAATACGGCCGCTGGGAGTTGGAGGGAGCGCCTTCAGCAGTTCCAAGTCGATCTCAGGGTAATGAACGCGCACAAAGGAAAGGGCGACCAGAGCCCCGCAGCGCAAATGTTCCCGAACGAAGGCATGGATAGCGTTGCCGTTCTCAAATCGATCAAGCAGCGCAGGAAGGCCTTCGGGCTGATTGTTCAGAGGAAACATCGCCTCGTACACAAGCGCGAGGGCGCTGCGGCTTGTTTCGGCTAGAACTCCAGCTTGGGCGATCCGATCCTGGAGGATTGTCAGTTTCAACGCTTTCGATCGGTCAGCCCAGAAGCTGTCAGCGATCGAATTAGCATGCGTCTAAGCCGCACGAAGGTGCGCATTTACGCGCCGGGCTTCGGCTTTGCTATCAAGGCATACATCTGCAGAAGAGTGAAGAATGTCATACTCGACAGGTTTGGAGCACAAGCAGATCAAGAGCTCGGAAGACTCACATTTCAGGGCTTTCCCAAGGTTCTCGACTTCCTCAAGAAGGAACCTTTCAGCATCCGCAACCCGCGATGCCTTGGAAAGAGCAACGTTGACTTTAGCAGTAACTGTCTTCAGTTGATGCTGAGTGTTCTTGAACTGATCACGCAAGGATCGAATTAAAGATAGTTCACTCGTGGAAGGTGCTCTCCTCTCAACGGCGCTAGAAGAACTAGCGACTGTTTCATACAAAACAAGCCAGGCACTGGAGACCATGGACGAACCCTGCACAGGAGGTCCCCGGTCACACAAGGTCATCGGCAACCAATCAGCAAAAAGGTGCGAAATACATCGAAGGAAAATGACTAAATAGAAGCGACGGATTTACAATAAGCAATGTTCAAAAGTTAGCCACAGCCTTCTGGGTGGAACTACATCGTCCATTACAGAAAACAGCAAGCGCGTCGATCAAGCTACGCTGAACTGCCAGCAACCTTGCTGGATGGTGCACCTGACACGCTACGCTTTTGAGCCTTCGCCGCTGCCCTCTTCTCATTCCTTTCGGCCAGAAAGCTCGTCATCCGAGCAGACAAGTTGCGGGCACGCTCAAGATAGCCTTTTGGAGCAATGTCGCATCCGTCCTTGTCCTTCGGGTACGTGCCCGTGACCTTGTCGGCGTCGAACTCAACCCCGTGCATCATCATCATAGAGAAGACAGACTCGGAGCCAATAGTTACCTGTCGGCGAACCGCGGCAACTAAAGGATCCTCGCCGTCCGCCTTCACCGCCAGGGCTTCGAGGATGCCAGCCATAGTGTTGCTGGTCGAGTCAGGGATGGAGACATCGCGAACGCGATCAAGTGTCGACCGTACCTTCGCCAGGAGATCACGCGCTTCCTGACAGAGGCGCTCGGTGCTGCCAACGCTGGATTCTAGTCCAGCGGGCTCCTTCATTGCCCCGGCGTCCAATTCGGCAGCGGCTTCACGAAGAAACAAGATCCTCAGTCAATGGTGGATTTAATTAGCACAAAACGCTCACTCAAAGGATAGCGAAAGCTTACCACGCAAGATATCGAGGGAGGTCTGCAAGCGCTGATGCAAGTCCTTCTCCCTCGACTCAGCTTCTAGACGGCGTGTTTTGGCAAGCTCCTGGGCCTTGGTCGATTCAGCTTTAAGCCGGGCAACCTCGTTGACCAACCCATCAGCTTTGACCTTCAGCTCGGATTTCTCTGCCGCAAGATCGTCTAGTTGTGCTTTCAATGACATCTTGTCGGTGGCAGCTTGCGCTGCAATCCTTGTTCATTCGAGGAGTAGCGCGCTAAAAAAGGAAGTAGTGGCGTCGAAACAAGATATCAGATGGATGCAGACGTCACTTACGTCGCACATCTTCCAGCTGTGCGGATAACTGCTGGTTTTCTTCCTCCAGCGCAAGGAAGTCCCTGCACATCTTCGACAGATCCCTGACAACGGGCTAAACAAGCAGAAGCAAAGATGAGATTTTGAATAATTGTTTGGAGGGCAAGTCCAAGTGTAAACACTTAGACTCACCCTCGGGGGCTACTAATAGGCAAGCATCAGAATCGTGAAGCTAGGATATTCGGGCTTACATGGCTTTTGGGGCCGGTAGGCTCGCCGGAGGAGGAAACTAGAACAAGCTCGGGCTTGATCATTTTTTTCCTCGGAGGGGGCGGCGGCTTCGGGAGATCATCTCCTGGCGCGGCGTCTCCAGTTGCCTTCTCCTGGGAGTCCGCGGTCTGTTCGAGAGCGGAGTCGTGGGGTCGGACCTGGAATCAATCACGGTCGCCCAGACTCGCCGTGGTCTCCTCAGTTGAAGATCTAGAACAGGCGTCGAAGTCAAAACGGCGCAGGCAATCCAAGACGAAGTCATACAATAAGGAGGTGCGAAAGAGAGTACTTACGAGGCGTCAAGACCAAATTTCGGGAGGATCTTCTTCCCAAATCGAGGAGGAGGGCGGCTGTCCAAAGGCTTGGCCGGAATCACGCTGTCATCTTCATCGCCAGAAGAGAAGTGTGTGTCGCCGAGATCTTCTGAGTCTTCAACGATGTCAGCATCCACAACTTGCTTCTTCTTCTTTGATGCTCGTGAAGGCGATGGAGCAGTGGAAGTCGATTCTTCTGGGACCTCGATGAAATCACGCCCTGGGTATTCACCGTCTTCGGGCTAGGGCGGATAACATCGGGCTACATTGACAACCTGAGCAGATACTTTTCATCACTTTTGATCTTGATCAACAAGTTTGCAATGGAAAGGGAATATTCGGCCAGGACAAAGAGCGTACCTCGGTGCGGGGAAAGGCTTTGCTAAAGGCCACCGCGCCGAAGATTTTCGGCACGAACGCCTTCTTCTTGATGTTGGTGACGGCGCGCACGCTGTCATTGATCTTCGCTTCATGCAATTCATCGGGAGAGATTCGTGTCGAGTCCCGGCGATCGCTGTAGTCCCACATGCAGTGGGCTCGAGCAGCGAGCGGCTGGACCCGGCGCTCTATGAAGGTCCGAATGAGTTGGACACCCGAAAGCTCTTTCTTCGGCGTGGCTCAAAGTTGCTGGATTTTCTCCATCAGAGGCTCCGTGATCTTCATTTCTTCGTCAGAAAGCTCGTGCCTCCAAGACACCCGCGGTCGAAGAACGGTGGTAGCTCAAAATTCCTCGAGCCCGAAGTCTTCGCCAGCGGAGGACTTGTCCTTGGCATAGAACCATTTTGTCCTCCAGCCGGGATTGTTTTTGGGCGTCTGGAGGTTGAAATACGGAACGTTTGGGCGCACCTGGCAGCTGAAGCCACCAGTTTGGTAGCAAAGTGGGTGCCGGATGGCAAAAATCTAGCACCTAAGCGCTCAATGGGGCTTGATCCCCAAGAAACATTCATAGAGCATGATGAAACATGCAATGTGCAGAATCGTATTGGGATTCAGATCATGAAGCTGAATCTCATACGCGAAGAGGAGCCCGCGAAGAAAAGGGTGCGGGGGAAGTGATAGCCCCCGCAGCATAAAGGCAAGGAAAATTACCCGGAAGCCTAGAGGGGGCCGGGGAATGATTTCCGGACCAGCAGCGAGCGATTCCGCTAGATCGTTCTCGAGGAGGCCGATCTTCTCGGCGTGGGATAGTTCCTTGTCCCCGATCTTGGTCTGCACCCAATTGCCGACAACGGAGGTGTCGGTGTCCGCGGTCTTGACCTTCTTAGCGGCGGCGCCGGCGGTGGCGCCGGCCGTGGTTGAGCCTCTCTTGCCCATGGAAGCGGCGCGCAGCAAGAGCTTTGTGAGAATGGAGATGGGAGAGAGGAGTAGCTGGAGCAGAACACAAGGAAGAAGATGATGGCGGCGGAGTGGGGTGAACAGTTACCCCTCCGTGGCCATTTTTATCTCATTCCTGGAAATTGACGGTTGATCCTAGCCGCTCATTACGAAGAGGAAACGGTTCAGCAGATCTGGCCGTCCATGTGTCATCACCGTGGGAGCCGCGGCCTCCACTATGCACGGTAATCAAGGAGACCGGGCGGACTTTTTTCACCCACGCGCGGGACGTGCGATCAAACTCAGTCAACAGCTGGGACGCGCGAGCGTGGAGCCCACAAGACGTTTGGTCTTGTCAATGTCATTTTATCCTGGCAGAGGATGGCATGACAACTCGAAGAATCCAAGCGTCATCACTGACGTCATGGCTCGCAGAGCGATTTCCCTCTGAGTTAAGGGGTAAGCTCGATTTTGGGCCCTCATGTTTTCGAGGTATGTACCTTTCCAAGGCTAAACTCTTCTGGAACTGGGTTTTTCTCGTCCTCTTTGTGTCGTCTGGGTGTAAATATTGCCTTTCGAGCGGCTTTGTTTCCCATACTTTCGAGCCTTCAGAGCTTTTCGAGTGAGGTTTTCGGCATGACCACTCGAAGAGATTCTCTTGCTTTAATCGGTATCATTTTGGCATTCGAGTGGTGAGTTTTCGTTCTCAAATTATCTATCACGGGCCAGCAGAGCCTCCAGGCACCTTTGGTCGAAGATGTCGATTCTCCTAGGTTCCTGCATCCGAGCAGGATGCGTTGCTTCGACTTTCGAGCGGAGATTTGTAATCCCTCGAATTATACTCAGGCTAGCAACGCCCTCTCATTATTCAAGTCATGGCTGTCGATTCTTTAGCCCGGCCTGCAGAGTCGCAAGTTTACTCGAATAATGATTTCGTCAATTTATATAATTACAATTGACACAGCATCTAACCATGGGCTTCAGTCCCCAGGTTATTCTCGATTCAGGGCCAGCAGTGCCTCAGTTACGATTCGGGGGCGGCTTTAGCCCCTGAATCCAATTTCATGCTCACACATACACTCAAAATACCCGAATCCTGGTGGAATATACCAATTCGGATGCCGTATGTCAAATACGAAGGTAAGTCCACGGTTTGCAACACCAGATGGCCCGGTATTCGTATCAAGCGTGCTCTGCCGAGAAATTTTCCATACCTTCGATATGAAGTTTGCACCGATGGACGCATCGGGAGCCTCACATTGAATTGGGCTTCGTCCCGGTAAGTCCAATGCGGCTCGGGTCGAGGTAGCGCAAGCCCACGCGGGTTCGAGTCGGGGGACTCGAATCTGAGTAAGCTAACCGAATGTTTTTGCGGCTATGCAATTAACTGAGACCCGGCGTGAGTCTCAGGCCTGTTATGCCTATTTCCCTGCAAACCAAGCCAATCATTTTCGAGGCTCAGACTGAGCATTGCTCGAATCAGCAGTGTTTATTAGACGTATCATTTGTGTGTCTATTATGCCCTTGTGCTTTTCCAGGTAAGGCAAATACAGTTTTGCGCAATCAAAAGGAGATTCGAGTTAGAGTCCCTACTATCCCAGGCACTCGGGGGCTACTGATGAAGGAATGCCAAAAAGGCCCTCGATATTCGCCTACCTGGTTTTTGGTCCAGGAGGGATTACTGTCGAAGGAATTGCAAGGCCCATAAAAACAGCGGCCGGACGCGGCCCAGGAGCAACACTTGGCATATAAGCAAGAATTCGAAGATTCCAAGTTGGATTAGCCTTCGACTAGGGTTTACTCAAAACCAGTCTTATCTGTACCTTACTTGAGGGACAATCCTGAGACCCAGCCTTCGCATATAAAAGGCTGGGAGGGAGGTCCTGAAACCCTAGACACTTTTTCACCTCCTCACGCCGGAGCGCTCGATACATTAGAGCTCTCTACCTTTGGCTAGATCTAATCTACGCCACCATTGTAACACCTTCATTGTAGCCACCACATCAATAAAAGTCAGACAAGCAGAACGTAGGTCATTACCCTACCAAGGAGGCCGAACCTGGGTAAAACCCCGTGTCCCTCTGCTTTCGTCTGATCACCGTCGAGTTCGCCGGATCCCACAAAGCGCTCCATGAATCGAAAGCCCACAAACATGGGCATTGCCGGGGTTGAACCTCGTCACCGATCTTCCGTCGTCCATGGCCTCGTCCTCCTACTTGCTCTCGCTCGATTGACCGATCGATGGAATATGTGTGTAGTCCGGTCCAAGAGTTCGAATAGCATTCTGATATGATATGCGTGGACAGAGAGTTCTAACAGGATGTGTGTGATGCACGGTTTTTTTTTGTGACGTACGGCAGCCACGGACGAAACAAAACATAAGCGATCAGCACACGTACGAAGACGTAAACTTGAATGGACCAAAATGTAAAGACCATCACATCCTCAAACCGTATTATTAGTAGAGATTCAGATAAACGCATAATTATGTTTGCAACTTGCAACCGAATTGTGCGTTCTAATTTTATGTTATAATATAGATTTCATGGGCATGACGTTTTTGCTTCCGGGTGCATATTCACCTTTTATTTAAAATGTATTTTCAACATATTTTCAAATATTAAAAAATTCAAATAAAAAAGTTGTCTATACACAACTTTCTATGTGGCCTATGTAAAAATAACAAAATTCAGGCGTGAGCATATAGGATATGAAGATATAAATGTGAATATTTTCTGATTATTTTGCTACCAAGCATAGATAAAAGTGCATTTCCAAAAATTAATACCCCATCCCATCCTTAATATAACTAGGAATTTTGACGCGGCGGCACGCCGCGCCCCTTTTCTTAATCTTCTAGCATTAGTAGTTAGTGTTAACTATCTTCTTTTATATCTTCTGAAAATTTGCGGAGTGGTACATTTTATGTGGTACGGTCTGATGGAGCGAAGTGTGGCGTGCTTTCAAGACTTTCTCGAATAAGTGAAAAAGCAAAGAAGAGAGAGAACGTTGGCGCATCTCGAATAAGTGAAGAAGCAAAGAAGAGAAAGGTGGGGCAAAATGACCATGTCGTTCTAGATGATAATCTTGTGGACCGCTTCGGACCGCTTTGTCCATAGAGACGAATATCGAAGTCTGTAAGTTAATTGTGAAAATAACTATTTATGCACCGGTGAAAAATTAACGCGAGGGAGTTACACATGTTCGAAGAATTATTGGAGGGTAATTACTGTGAAAGAATTGTCGTAGAGATTTATTACCGGGAAACTACCGCATGGAAATAACCGTTAGCGGTCAAAACTTTTGGTCATTGCTGAAAATGACTATTCGTGCACCGATGAGAAATTACCGCCGGAGAGTTTAAGGTTAACTAACATCGAAGAATTGTCGCAGAGATCAATATCGGGAAACCATCTTTTGGAAATAACCGTTAGCGGTGAAAACTTCTGCTAAAAATTAATATTCGTGAATCGGTGAGAAATTACCGTTGGAGAGTTACGTATAATCATCGAAGAAATAACGTAAGATATCTACCGCGGGAGAATTGCCGCATCGATAGCGGTCAAAACTTTTGGTCATTGCTGAAAATGATTATTCGTGCACCGATGAGAAATTACCGCCGGAGAGTTTAACGTTAACTAACATCGAAGAATTGTCGCAGAGATTTACTATCGGGAAACCATCTTTTGGAAATAACCGTTAGCGGTGAAAACTTCTGCTAAAAATTACTATTCGTGAATCGGTGAGAAATTACCGTTAGAGAGTTACGTATAGTCATCGAAGAAATAACGTAAGATATCTACCGCAGGAGAATTGCCGCATCGATTTACTACTGAGAAGTTACAACTGACAAATTACCGTTGCGTCACGGGTAGAAGCGACTTGTTCGTGCATAAGTGAGAAATTACCGTTGAAGAGTTACGTATCATCATCACGGCTAGAAGCGATTTGTTATGCACTGGAATAAATTACCATTGAAAAGTTACGCAATATTAAAAATTATCTAATATAATTACCATCAGAAAATTAGCTAAACTAATTACCACCAGGGAAAATAATTTTTTGTGAACACTGTTCATACGCCCATGTGAACGCTGTTTACACGTACACTCGAGGACTGTTCATATGCACGCGCGGGGGCACTGTTTATACGTATATGTGAGCACTGTTCATACGTATACGTGAACACTGTTCATACACTACGTGTCGCGCAAACGATTGGTCACAATGAACAGTGCAGGATCGCTCTCAGCTCGTTAAAACCGACCTCATTTATATATATATCTATGTGTATACTTTTTTTGCACGAATATTAACGCATAGGCTAAAAGGAATAAATTCTGTTACTTTAGATATTAATACAAGTAGGTGATCGACGTGAGAATAGATAAAAAATAGGGAAATCTTCGTATTATATCTCTCCTAATCAGTTCTCGGTATGGTGGTTGTTTATGTCCTTTTCCTGTGTTGCCATGGTGGCGGTGAAGAATGATGGTGGACGACGTTTAGGCGAGGCACATGTTTCTCCAGTGGTTATAATGTTACTTGCTGTGGAGTTCTTTGTGCAAGTTTGCTTGACACACATGTTTATGGCTTGCTGTGACCACATGTGTAATCAACAGATTATCTAATAAAATATGTGTTACTTAAAAAAACAAAATGACTTCTAAATTGTATAAAAAAATTCACAATCCCGTCATACACCTCATATTTTGAAAAAAAATATCAAGCAGAGGGAGTATAATATAAAAATAAAGAAAAACAAAGTCATATCAAAACATAAACGGGATGCGGCTCGTACCCGCAGTACAGACCCAACGGCATGGTGACATCCTAGAACCTACTCGAACCTACGAGGCTGTTCCGAATTCTGAAAGACTTGGTCAAAGGCAGGTCTCGCCAGGCCCGAGGCCCCGAGTCGTGCTCAACTGGCTACGCCACGTGTCACGCTGCCATTGCCCAGCTCACAGATACTCGTACAGCCGAGGAGCTTCCAGAACGTCCCCGGAGCTCGTCGCCTGAACATTCCCGAAACCCTCCCACCGAACCCCATAAAACCCCATCTCCCCGTCCGCCGTCCCCTCAACAGTTCCATCAGCCAAATCGTAGCAAATCACGCGATTCTCCATCAGATCCCCAGTTTCGATTTCGGGTTTCGAATCCCCCTTCGAGTTTATCAGAGAGGAGGAGATGGCGAAGAAGGGAGGGGAGGGCCCGGCGATCGGCATCGACCTCGGCACCACCTACTCCTGCGTCGGCGTGTGGCAGCACGACCGCGTGGAGATCATCGCCAATGACCAGGGCAACCGGACCACGCCGTCGTACGTCGGCTTCACCGACACCGAGCGCCTCATCGGCGACGCCGCCAAGAACCAGGTGGCCATGAACCCCACCAACACCGTCTTCGGTACGTGCACCGTTTCCCCCTTCTAGATCGCCTCCTGTTCATGCTGGTCTCTAGTGTAATCTTGTTACCTGTGATGCTGTATCTGCTTTGTTGCTTTGTTGTGTGTGGCTAGATGTATTTTGAAGCGATATTTTATTTGGATCTAGTTACCCATAGCGCTCCCGTAGTACACCCATAAATTCGATTTTGTTGGTCTAAGTCTGTTTGCCGTGCTTAGCGATTAGAAAAGGAATGCAAAAAAGTATAGAGATTTTTGTAAGCATAATCTGGTACTGCATTGTCCTGTATTCGGTTTCTAAGCAGCTCTGATGGGACAAACATATTTATTGTCTGTGTCCAGTTTGAAACCCCTTAGTTTCAGTAAGATTTACTTGTTGTCGAGTAAAAGAAGTCAGAAGTAAGTTGTTGCTGGGCTTGGATGATCGATGTATGAATCATTTTTTTGGGTACTACTAGGGAATGTTGTGGGTAATTTCAGACCAGACAACTCTGTTTTTCTTCCTCTTTGATATAGTTTGACACCCTTAGTTTCAGTATAAGATCTGTTAATATCTTTATGTGGGAGTTCTAATTGTTCCCGAGCAATAATCTTTCTGTGCAAACAATTAGTTTGGGGTAGGAGAACTTTGTGAATAATCTCATGCCAGGTTACTCTGTTTCCTGTTTATAGTGTGTTATGCAGTTCCTCGTTAAGCCATCCTGTTGCGCTGCCTGTTTCCTATTGATACCTGAATTTAAGCTGTATATAATTAGTTTGATCACAGATTATCCCATTGGAACGATTTGGCTCACAGTCTTGCTCTGTCTGTATCGCAGATGCCAAGCGGTTGATCGGTAGGCGGTTCTCCGACCCGTCAGTGCAGAGCGACATGAAGCTGTGGCCATTCAAGGTCATTCCCGGCCCTGCTGACAAGCCCATGATCGTCGTCCAGTACAAGGGAGAGGAGAAGCAGTTCGCTGCGGAGGAGATCTCCTCCATGGTGCTCATCAAGATGAAGGAGATTGGGGAGGCTTACCTCGGCACCACCATCAAGAACGCCGTGGTTACGGTGCCGGCCTACTTCAACGACTCGCAGCGGCAGGCCACCAAGGACGCTGGTGTCATCGCCGGCCTCAATGTCATGCGCATCATCAACGAGCCCACCGCAGCTGCCATCGCCTACGGGCTTGACAAGAAGGCCAGCAGCTCTGGCGAGAAGAACGTGCTCATCTTCGACCTTGGTGGCGGCACGTTTGATGTGTCGCTGCTCACCATTGAGGAGGGCATCTTCGAGGTGAAGGCCACCGCCGGCGACACCCACCTTGGCGGCGAGGACTTCGACAACCGCATGGTGAACCACTTCGTCCAGGAGTTCAAGAGGAAGAACAAGAAGGACATCAGCGGCAATCCTCGCGCCCTGCGCCGGCTGCGCACAGCCTGCGAGCGCGCCAAGCGCACCCTGTCGTCGACTGCCCAGACCACCATCGAGATCGACTCTCTGTATGAGGGCATCGATTTCTACTCGACCATCACCAGGGCTCGGTTCGAGGAGATGAACATGGACCTGTTCCGCAAGTGCATGGAGCCCGTGGAGAAGTGCCTGCGCGACGCCAAGATGGACAAGAGCACCGTGCACGACGTGGTGCTCGTCGGCGGCTCCACCCGTATCCCCAAGGTGCAGCAGCTTCTCCAGGACTTCTTCAACGGCAAGGAGCTGTGCAAGAGCATCAACCCCGACGAGGCCGTGGCCTACGGCGCTGCTGTCCAGGCCGCCATTCTCAGCGGCGAGGGCAACGAGAAGGTGCAGGACCTGCTTCTGCTCGATGTCACCCCTCTGTCCCTCGGCCTGGAGACCGCCGGGGGCGTCATGACGACGCTCATCCCGCGGAACACCACCATCCCGACCAAGAAGGAGCAGGTCTTCTCCACCTACTCCGACAACCAGCCGGGCGTCCTGATCCAGGTGTTCGAGGGCGAGCGCGCCAGGACCAAGGACAACAATCTTCTGGGCAAGTTCGAGCTGTCCGGCATCCCTCCTGCTCCCCGCGGCGTGCCCCAGATCACCGTCTGCTTCGACATCGACGCCAACGGCATCCTCAACGTCTCGGCCGAGGACAAGACCGCCGGGGTGAAGAACAAGATCACCATCACCAACGACAAGGGGCGGCTCAGCAAGGAGGACATCGAGAAGATGGTGCAGGAGGCGGAGCGGTACAAGGCGGAGGACGAGGAGGTGAAGAAGAAGGTGGACGCCAAGAACGCGCTGGAGAACTACGCCTACAACATGAGGAACACCATCAAGGACGACAAGATCGCCGCCAAGCTCTCGGCCGACGACAAGAAGACGATCGAGGACGCGGTCGACGGTGCCATCAGCTGGCTCGACACCAACCAGCTCGCCGAGGCGGACGAGTTCGAGGACAAGATGAAGGAGCTGGAGGGCATCTGCAACCCCATCATCGCCAGGATGTACCAGGGCCCTGGCGCGGACATGGGCGGGATGCCGGGCATGGCTGGCGGCATGGACATGGACGAGGATGTGCCGGCGGGTGGAAGCGGTGCTGGCCCCAAGATCGAGGAGGTCGATTAAGTTCGTCGTGGGGGAGTTGAAGTCTGAACTGTGATGTTCGTGTCGTTTCGTCGGGCGTGTTTGGTAGCCCAGCCCAACTCAGATATTCCCACCTTAGCCGAAAATTTGCTGTTTGTTAACCCGGTCCGTGCTTCTGGGCAGTGCCCACCTCGACCGAAAACAGCCTCTCAGCCCTGCCCGGGTGAGAAGCTCGATTCGAGGTTCTCTACTCGGCAGGGCTGGACTCGGCCGAGATGCTCTCCCCGCGTCCCCCGCCCGTCCACGCGCCCACAGGGGTCAACCGCCCCCTCCTTCATTTTCCCCCTTTTCTCTGCAGCTCTCTCTCAAGTCTCACCCTCACCTTCTCACCCGCCTCGACCAGCACCGGCCAGCGCCTCCTCGGCGAGCACTGCTGCCTCCGCCGGACTCCGCCTCCTCGAAGCGACCCTCCGCCGCCGCGTCCTCGTCCAGCGCCTCGCGCACCATGGTCGTCTCCGCCGTCCTCCTTCTCCACGAAGACGAATCGGGTCGGGCCCGTGAATCCAGTCTTCTTCCCGAACGCCAACCGCCCCGGCCCGCGCAGCCCCATCCAGCGACGCCACCTAGCTCGTCCGCCCCGACCAGCGCCGCCCTGTGCAGCGCCGCCACCGAGCTCGCCTGCGCCCCGTTCAGCTGGAACCAGACGCGCGACGCCGGACCTGGACGCGCGACGTCGACCTCCGCAGCTGGAACAGGACGCGCGACGCCGGACTCCGCCGCTAGACCAGGCTCTGGTGGCGTGCTCCTCTCGCCGGCGCTGGCGCCGGCACCGGCGCCGGCCGGCCGTCACGGCACAGCGCAGCTCCTAGACGCGGATTGGATTGCTTTTTTCTTTTCTTTGCAGGGACCTATGTATAAAAATTTCGAGACAGGCTACCAAACAAGGTCTCAGTTCAACTCGTCTCAACCTAGCCGGGCTACCAAACACAGAACAAAATCTGATCTCAGCCTAGCTGAGCTCAGCCTAGCTGAGTGTAGATAGCTAATCTCAACCCACCCAGGCTACCAAACACACCCGTCGTGTTTAGGTGTTCTGCTGTCTTCCAAGGCAGGTTTTAGGGGTACTTTGTGATGGAAGTCTGTATCGCTGCAGTCGTGAACTTTGTTCGATTTTACCGGCACTGTACCGGTGTCTGCTAAGATGAAGTTCGTTCCTTAATAATTGTCGTATCTTGTGTTAAACGAGCTCGAAAGCGCTGCGATTTCTGCTGCCTTGCGATTTAGGATTTCCCTCTGCAATTTTCAGATCAACTGATGGTGTGGTTGTTCAGGCTTTCGGCAGATAACGGCAGAAAATTTTCATTTTTCTTGACAGTAGCTGATACTAAAATCTCTGTCTGCCTGACAAGAAATGTGATCTATACGGCCAATTCAGAATTATATGCCTGGTTGGAACAAAAATCACGAACTGTTGGAGCCGACATTTGTTCAGTTTCACTAGACATTTCTATGTGTGTACACTTGACATTTCAGAGACTGTAAATCGTTCACTCGACAGCAAGTATCACTCCATGTATTCCGTCACGGGTAGAAGGGCAATGCCTCATCACTAACTCGCTGGCAACTTGGATAAGAGTTTCTCCGAAACAGAATAGACGATTTAGTTTCTTGACGGCAAAGAACATTGTTATTTTGGGCAGTACAGACTGGTCTTACGAAAAGAATCCTGCTCGAGATCCAAACATGGAGCAGCAACAGCATATACAATTTTTTTTTTGCTGTGAACATAACTCAGTACAGGTTCAACGGCAAACAATTCCAGTGCACGCTAAAGAAATTAAGGCTTAACAAGCTAGTCAAATGTTTCTGGGAAATGAGCTGCTAGAACAGATTTTGATGTTTAATCACAGATAGTCTTGGTGCCTTACTGTAACTTGGGTTTGAATTATACAGAAGAACTCATAAACTAACTATGTCTGAAGCTCAAACGAGTAAAGTTTAAGCGCTCCGATCACTGAATGCCGGGTTCTTTTCTTCTGTTCTCCATAAAGAAGCTGCAGCTGCTTCTTGTACCACGCATGCCCCCTAGAGGGCCTGCCCTAACATGGAATGCTTCTCAGGCAGCAGCGTTAGAATTAGGATTCCTGGTTGAACCTAACATGGAGTTCGCCATGTAGTAGTGTCGATGAACTCAAGGTCATGACTGGAACCATCGAGACACAAAGGTTCTGCGTTTTCTCAGGAAATATAACCATGACTGGAACAAGCAGTTTATACTCTCAACAAAACAAGGCATGGCATTTCTGGGACAGAGTAACAGCAACTACCATTTGATGCACTATATTTTTTTTTTCCATACGTCTCCAACTGGAGCCGGGTTCCATTATCAGAGGACAACAGAACATTTGATGCACTATATGCTTCATCCCAGATAGAAAGTTCAAGGTAAATGCAAATTTGTGCAGTAAAAACTGAAGACAACAGGAGGACCATATTCCAGAAGACAAACACAGAGCAGCAACTAGAAATAGAGGAATTTTATTCTGTTAACTGAACTTAGTACAGAATCAAGGACAGAATCCCACCATATGCTAAAAGGAGAACATGAGGGTTAAAAAGACACCCACAACATATAAGCTAGAACAAACTATTCTTCAGCAAAGGATTGTCAGCTGAAGAGGCCGAGAGGAGCAACCAGTAGCAACACCCTCAGAACAAGATGCTACTCCAAGGTGAGGGGGGCGCATGGAGACACTAACTTTTAGCCCCTTGGAGCATCTATCTGGTGATCACAAAGAAGATACCAACATGGTGAGATCTTCCATTACCTATGTCATAAGCAGGTCGTTAACTCCAAGGTGAGGAGGGCGCATGGAGACTCTAACTTCATGCTCTTCCGGCTCGTTTCCTCGTTTGGGGACCATGATCTCAAGAACTGCAGCAGCCTCATCAAAGCAAGCCTCCAGCTTAGCATCTTCAGGGATACGGGTAGCTAGATGTATTTCACGCATGAACTCCCCTGGAGGGCAGTGCTCGGGCGTAGCGTCAGTGAGCTTGAAGACCCTATCATGTCTTCTTATGTATTGCACCCGAGCTGTACTGACACAAAGGATCTTGACTATACCATGAGTAAGACTGTTCTTCCATGAAACCTTTACCCTCTGCTGATCAACAAATGGTAAGCTGACCATTATTAAGTAGCCGTGATCATCCTCGTAAACAGACTTGGCAGCCGTTGCTGGACCGCAGGACTTTGTCATCACCCCCGTGAAGTCATGCAGCCACGAAGGCTGCACTGCTGAATGCATCTCGATATCTTGTTGTGCCCTCCCAGTGCAAGAGTTCAATGGCAGGAAGCACTCCTCATCCATGGTATGTGGAAATGACTCCTTCCTGCGTTTGCTGCTAACAGGGGAGAGATCCATACCGTCTTCTCCTGAATGATTGGATGGTGATGACAGATTGAAGCCTGATCCATTTAGCGGCTTCTTTGGGGGTTGCTGAACAGTGGTCTTCATGGTAGGGTGTGGCCTCTCCAGCTCGAGCTCTGCGTTTGGCATAGTCCTCCATGTCCCAAAGTCACTGGCCTCCTGTGGGATACAGAAATTGAGCTCCCTCCCTGTAAGCTCCGCCCACCTCCTCCGGTCGACCTCGGTGATGCCCACAAGATTCGGCGAATTCACCACCTCAATCCCATGAATACACTGTGGGTTGGAGAGCCCCCGGTAGTGCTTTCGCTGCATCCGGTGTGATCGGACAAATCCCCTGTCAACGCTGAAAGGGAAATGCGGCTCACCAGGGCGCGAGTGGCCGTTCATGTAGCTCCTGAGCTGCATCTTCCCAAGGGCATTATCCGGCCTTTCCTTGAACACCCACATGTACATGTTCTCCATGTCGTGCTGCACCAGGAACATGTCGAGGCGGAGGTCCGACTTGTCGAACCCCCCGGACACGCCGCTGGCGTCCCGGACGACCTTGCTCTTGCCCTTGTCCGACAGCAGGGGCTTGAAGTAGAAGGTGAAGAAGAACCACGCGCCCCAGATGCTGTCCCCGCGCTTGGCGGTCTTCCGGCTCCCGGCCTTGGGAGCGGCGCTCAGCACGGCCTCGCCGTCGTAGACCTGCGGCCCGAGGCCGACGTCCAGCATGTCGCAGGCCTCGGTGAGCCACGGCTGGTTGATGTCGGGCGGAGGCGCGCCGGAGAGGGAGACGGCGTGGGCGTGGGCGTGGGCGCGCGCGCCGACGACTCCTGCGACGACGCGGGGCTGCACCATGACGCCGACGGCGCGGCCGTCGAGGTGGCCGGAGGGGTCCATGGAGAGGAGGGTGCAGGGTCCGTGGTGGCCGCCTCCGCCGCCGTTCTCCATGGACAGGGTGGTGACGAGGTCCTCCCCCATGGCTGGTGACTCGCGGCTCGGGGTGGTGGTGGTGGTGCTAATGGCGGCCTCCTCCTCCTGGTTCTCCTCTTCCCCGGCCGCTATCTAATGGGCGGCCTCCGGATCCCTCCGCATTCCAAGAAGGCGTCCCACAGCAACCAATCATGCGACCACTCCATGTAACCCACCATGAATTCCCCCACGGGAATACACAGGCAAATCTGAACCAGCCCCCTCCTCCCCGCCCAACCAAATCCACACACCCCGGAAAATTCCTACGCACTCGTAGGAATCAAGAATCCAGTGAGATGGGTTAGCCGACGGTTACCTCCATTGGGAAAGCTTGCAATTAGCAGGGATGGGGTGGGGAGCAAGAGCGCGGGGAGGAAGGCGAGGACATTGGGGGATGGGGGGCGTGGGAGGTGGAAGAAAGGGAAGAGGTGGTTGTGGGGGGAAGGCCGATTTTATTGGCTTCTGGGGGTGGGAAGAGGCCTCCACCGGATACGGCTGAGACGGGCGGTGCCGTCAGCTTCCATTGCACGGCCACGCCGTTAGGGCACACGCCACCGCTGTGCTCACCCGTAACACGCCGTGTCGCCCGCAGGAAGTGGAAAAACCTCCCGAGCTCCACTCATCTTATTTTTCCTGTAAATCAATTTTATTTGAAAGCTCACGAAATTCTGGAAAAATTATACCCCCTTCGGTCCAAAATAGTTGACTGAATATGCATGTATCAACGCACATTTCAGTCCTCAGGTCCACTCATTTTACGACATGTATTTTGGATCAAAGGGAGTATATGTATATATAGATGTGTCATACGTACATAAAGAAGTCCATCAACATATTTCTTCGAGTAAATGACGCAAAACCACCACATTTGAGGCGTATTTGACAACTTACTACCATTTTTTAGCCTAGCGACACTTAACTACCACTTTTGAGGTAGGTATGCGACGGAGAGCACTGATTTTCTAATTTAGCCATGTTAATCCGCTGTCTGACTGTCTAGGCCCACCTGTCAGTCCTGCGTGGCATAATTTAGGACAAATTTTATTGTTTTTTCATTATTTTGCTTACCGCTCCGCTGCCAGTGGGGCCCAAAGCCACCACCGCCCTCTTCTTCCTCCCCGCAGGTCAATTACCTCGCCGGCGACATGCGTGAGCGGAGATGCACAGCCTACAGAAAGCAAGAGCAAGGCTGGGATGGGGCAAAAGGACCCCTGGCTCATCATAAGCTGCTGGGATCATCGGAGAGGACAGAGGAGGTGGAGGGAGTGCGAATTGATGGCAGCAACCTTCGGCCGGAGCGGAAGACGACGACCTTGATCTGTCGATTTTGGACGTCCCGGGAAGCTTGGTTGTGTGGATAGGTAGAGGGAGACGAGGGGGAGCTAGTGGTGCCGTCGGGGACAAGGGAGCTGGCCGGAATCGATGGATTCGACGGCGGCCGATGTTGGAGAAGACCGGCTCGATTCGGCCTAGTGGGGGCTTCTCAGGTGGATTGGCTTGGTGGAGAGGATGCGGACGGTAGCGGAGAATCTTTGGAGATGCTCGTCGGAGCTTGGGGCGACGTCTACCGGTGAGCCTAAGCGGTGGCCGGAGCTAGGGTTTCGGGGATCTCGCCGGAGAGCGCCTCCTTTATCTCCGGTTCCACTCCCTCCCTCTGGAGAGGAGGCCGAGTGGCCGCCGGACCTAAGGTGTGGCGGCGAGCCTGCATAGTCACCAGCAGCCTCGCCAAGCGTCAGCTCGGTGGTGCTCGTGGACGGGAGGAGGAGAAGGAAAGATGGCTGGAGAAGAAGGACCTGACATCGGGCCCCATCTGTCAGTGAGCTAGAAAAATAAAGATATTGGCAGATTGGTTGAACGGACAAAAAATAATGAAACAAGAACCGTTTTTGTCCTAAACTGTGCCACGTAGGACCTGACATCGGGCCCCACCTGTCAGAAAGCTGGTTAACTCGCTAACAATGAGCTTTTAGTGCTCTCCGTCGCATACCTACCTCAAAAGTGGTAGTTAAGTGTCGCTAGGCTCAAAAATGGTAGTAAGTTGTCAAATACGCCTTAAATGTGGTGGTTTTGCGTCATTTACTCTATTTCTTCAACAGTGATAAATACATTAAAAAGACAGATGTGTTCTGCAAAATAATGTTATTTTTTTATTTGGAATAAAGGTACTATTTTTTATCTATATTACTTGTCACTAATATGGACTAGCAACAAGTAATATGGGTCGGATGGAGTATCTTTTTTATGTAACTTAGAATTTAATGTACTCCCTCTGATGCATAATAAATGTTGATGATTTATTTTAAAAAAATTAGCTACACTTATTATAGATTAGCGAGAGTATTATATAAAAATGTTTCTTTCCTATCTCCCCTAACTTGTTAATTCTAAAACTTGTATTTTTGTTAAACGATTAATGGAAGGCAGTGTAACCTCGTTACCAAATTTGTCTTAAATTCCAAACGTTGTAGAGATAACAACAAAAGAGACATTTAGGATGGTACAAAAACAAAACTATACACACCGTGGTAGCTACACACCCTTCTATAAACTAACACGTCTAATAGTGTTAGTTGCAGACTGGCTGTCGCCCCCGCTGCTCGATTTGTCGGTGAGGCCTCGCCTGATGGTATCATTCCCCCGTCTATTCCTCATAGCTACTAAGTGGTTGTCGTTGCAACTATTGAGCATGTCATCAGTTCCCAGCGCGCTGGCGAGGGGCGTGCTGTTCACGGCGTCCGACAGCGGCCGCGGCCGCGCGTGGGCGGTGCCCGGGTGCTTCAATCGCGTCCCGGCGCTCGCCGCGTGCGGCGGCACGCTCGTCACCTCCCACAGTCGCGACCACCACGCCGACAGCTTCTCCAACGAGCTCGGTCGAGAGGATCTCGTCGTCGGCCCGGCTCGCTCGCCACGCTCTCCGGCCGCCTGAGCTCTGACGACGGACCGCGGGAGGGGCGTGGCGCCTGAGCTCCCACGACGAGGACGCGCGAGGCGATGAGCTGTCTCCGAGGGCGTGCGGGTTCCTCTGGAACGTTAAGCTGGTGCTCTGCGGGCTCCCTCGATCCCCATCTGACGAAACTGCAGAACAAAATGCAACACAAGTGTTTTTTATGCTGCGTGCGTAGCTACAACTTTTCTGAATCCATGAAGCTAGGATCCTGGACGAGATTTGTTGAGCTGCCGTCCCAGCTCCTCTGGTACACGTCCTTGACTTAGCACACGATGACCATCAACATCGTGCCCGCACCACCACCGGGACACCGTGTCCTGCCTCGTGCTCCACGCCGTCGCGGGCCTCCTCTACACCGCGTCGCACGACCACATCGGCGGCCTGAGGTGGAGCTCTGTGAGCGCGCATGGCTGCTCGAGTCGACCATCGTCGGCGAGCGCGCCTCTTCGCCCGCGCCCTCTTCCCCTCTTCTCCTTCTCGAGGTGGAGCTCCATGGAAATTTGACAGGAAGTCAGGAACACGGAAATTTCTTGCAGCTTCCATGGATGCAGATCGACACTCGCCGTGTCCCGAGGACGATTTTGAAGTAATGTGTGGATGCGAATCTGAGCTGCCTGGCATTTAGGAATAAATTCCCCGAGGATAAGAACCACCCGCCCTCCACAGGACAGTCAGGACCTCCGCCTTTCTCCCAGCTCAGGACGCCATGGCCGGAGTTGGACACGAAGAGGTGCCTGTCCAGGGAGCTGGACACAAAGCGGCTGCCGCACGGAGGCATGGTCAGCCGCAACTCCAGCACTGCCCACCATGGCTCGATTTGGATGCGGGCGATCTCGATTTGTTGGGGGCCGGGCTCGATTTGGTCGGGGAGACGGCTGCCCTTCCGTCGCAGGGCACTGGCTCGGTGAGGGAGGTGGGCGCTAGGGAGGGTGGGGTTAGGTGGGCTTTTTGCTCTGTTTAGATTGCTTTGATCCGTTAAACGGCCGTGAGTCCTTGGAAGAATCCAACGGTGGTGGAAAGAATCCAACGGTGATCAGAGGGTGAGTAGCTACCTAGGTGAGTACCAAATCCACTCTCTAGGATGGTAATGGTGGATTTTGTTTAGTATTGTGTACTATGGAGATTATTGATATGAAAGTTTCCACAATAGTTTATCAAATACTTCATCGCAACATAGTCAATAATCACAATTATCCCCAACAATACTATAATGATATTTTTTTAGAATCAACATAATGATAGAATTCAAAGAGTCAACTTGCCTGGTCAAACGCCCATCCACCGATGCCAAAGAATAAACCCTAGTAGCTAGCATCTCATCTATCTCCGTCGTCAGATTCTCGCCTGCTCTACTTGCCACTATAGCAGCGGGAGGGGGTGCAGACTTCGGACCAGCGCTCGACACGTTGAAGTTAGGTCCCTAAAGTTAGAATTTGGTCAACCGACAACGATGCTATGGTGGCTATACGATATTGTGCGAAACAAGAATAAGGTTTCCCTATGTACGCATCCACCTCGTAGGCGTTGATCTCGTCGGCGAAGTTGAGGAGCACGGGGAATCGTCCCATCACTGCTCCCTCAAAGTGTTGGGTCTCATTTGTCTATGTCTATTGCAGGTTTGGTGTCAAGAGATTTAGATCGATTCAAGAGTTTAATGGTGACGACTTCATTTCTGTAGCGCTGGTCCTCGGGGACATGTGCAAGGAGACTGACTAGTTATCATCAACAACGTCAGCTCTGTAGGTGAACAGTGACATCAGCACGTCGGCAGCTCGTTCTGGTGATGATAGTAGTCTTTAGGTGATCGAGGAGCCTTGATGTATTTTTGTTATGTTTGGAAATGCTTTTTTTCTTCCGGTCAACCTTTATTATAGATCAGGGTTCTTCTCGCAATTTTTTTCCTCGTCAAAGACTACTAACTGTTTTACACTATCCAAACATGTAATTTGTATCTTCGCGATATTAACATATTCCCTTTATAAAAAAAATCCAAACATGTAGAAATAATCTCTTACCATATTTAATATGCAATGACTTTTTCTCAATATTTGAGTCTAAGGGCGTAAGACACACAGAAACCGTAAAGTATGGTATTCACTTGCCCATTATGATCATGTTGTCATATTTAGTTTTGAAAATGCAGATTAAAGTTCATTTTGTATTTATATGAATAATAAACTGCTTTTGGTACACGACTGTAATGCAGTTTAGAGCCTAAATTTGTACCTAAACAATAAAATCGAGTTAATCTAACTTTTTTTCATGACAAACTTCAACATTTTTAAAGAATAATTGCTACCTTTTGTCTTCAGCTCCATTTGTTTTTTTGTTTTCTTAACCATATTTCTTGTTTATTTACACTATTTCCTTTCTTGTTTTTTCACTGCATGGAGTGGACTTTTGGAGCCCGAACGGCAACACCACCTGCTTCTCCTGCCGTCGCATGGGACCGTGATAAGAAAGCTTTGGATCTCCGGTAGGTGCTTTTTCTGGAACAACATGATCAACCAGCCACAGTTATGCAAGTTCTATTTTGTGGGTCAATTGTGCGATACTTGTCCCCTCCCCATTACTTTCAGCAAAGTGTGATTCCGGTTGCGAAAGCTATCACTTTCTAGCGTGCCGTGAACAAAGCTGCATATTTGGTCTAGCAGGTTTGCTTAGCCCATGAACCACCAAATTTCATGTCATATCAGCATGGCATTATTCAGATATCTTTCTAGATCCCATGTGAATCTTCTGGTGGCAGAGTTGAATTAGGCATGCATCTTCACCTCACTTCGCTACTTGCCAATTTGGTTAGGCGAAATATCATTGTCCACTGTTTTTGGGTATCAATTTCAGTGGTTTGGTGCTGGATATTTTGGAGTACACATTCAGGCTTTCTTTTCCTCCACAAGTTAAACTCTGTTTTAATAACTTTTTTTTCCAAAATTTAGGACTTAATTCAAACACAGAATATTTGGAAGATTTTAAAGTAAATACAAGTATCAAGTCTGACTGAGTAACCCCTTGTTCCAGGGTCAAGTATTCGCACCACTAAACTATGCAGTATACGATATTAGCGATAAGCTCGTGGTTTCATGTTTGTGGCTTCAGTCCTGTGGTTCGGAGTCAATAGTTTAGCTGCTTATTGCTAATAGAGTATTACCGGCCAAGCCATGCTTCACACAACTACGCAAAAGTACACACTAGAAAAGTCATTGCTCGGCTGTTGGGACCTTTCTAGGCCAGTACCAAAGTTTGAAAATTATATTGCTACCCAGAGAAGCGTTCATCTTTGACTTGGTGTTCTTATCTCTTTGGCCAAGTTCGTGTAGCTGCTCGTTTATTTATCAAAGAGAAAAAACTAAAGCAACCTATCGCATGTCTCCTCTCTTATCATGGTGGTTGGTCGACGAGTTTGGTAGTGGTGGGCCTTGCCAGACTAGCACAATTTACTTGTGATACCAGGACTAAATTATAAAAAAAACTGATTTGCTTTACTCAAAGCTGCCGTTAGTTTATATCTAAACTCTCTTCGACTGATCAACTGGGAGCATGGCACAAATTCTCATTGACGGGTTTGATGGCGATATGTTGCACAATTCCATTACAAGCATTTCAACAATATATTATGCACTTATGCAACTATGGATGCTTTTTTCTAAAGCAAAGACGTATTGAGCCAATTATCATGTCATGTAAAGACGAGGAAAACTTGGGTAGGATCACGTTTTAGATAAGATTTATGAGATTAATTTTTTTTTAAAATACAAAACATGTTCAGAACTTCTCAAAAAAAATGATAACATACATTTTTGTTATATATGCTACTCCAAAAAAATTCAGCTCAAAATTTGACCTACACTTTTAGAAATAAAAAGAAAATTTTGCGTGTGAATAGTCTGAAACACTATTCAACCAAAGCTGACACTATTCATAGTATAATTTATCCCTTTTAATTCTTAAAGTATAGATCGAATTTTGAGCTGAAATTTTGGAGTTCTAGATACATTACATAGGAATGTTGAACAAAATTTTCAGATTTTTCGTATTTTCTAAATATGTTTTTCATCAGTTCATCCTATGATCTCACCTATTGTTAATATCCTATACGAGTCTCCCCCATGTAAAGACCCCTTAGAATATTTCTCAAGACATTGGTTGATTTACCAATATACTAGAGTAAGTAATGTGAGTTACTTTCTTCTTTTTATTAGTCATATTTCCTTTCTATGACAAGCCGATAAGGTTAAAGTGGCACCTAACCCTCCAGTCCATGCTACAAGAGAAGAAGGCTCCCTAATCGTTCTTTCCCTCCTTGAGAACTAGGGTAAACCGTTGATCTGTTTAGCTGGATCACGCGGCGACTCCACCACGGTATCACCCCTCCTTAGAGGCACATGGGTTGCTGATGTCAGCAACTCTATTCTTTAAAATGTCACTCGTTGGGACTTCAAATGCAGAGTGATGCAGCAAGATAAGTTTTCCCCACAAGGGTAACTCAGGGTAATTATTAAACTCTCGGGAAAGTCTGAGGTTGATTCCTTTTCCTCACTCTTCAAACAACATGCAACAGTGAACAAGCAGCTTTGCATCCGCAACTAACTGTGGTGGTTGTCAGACATCAACAAGTCGCAAGTAAACAAAACCAAAGGAAACAAAAGTAAGAACAAGGTTTATTAGTGATTTTTTGGTTTAAAGAACTGAAAGTAAAACAGTGCAAAAGTAACTAGAGAGCTTCTTATGATTAAAACCTAGACTAGGGATCATGGTTTCACTTTCACCTGATTTCCCTCACTGAAAAACATGGTGGTAATAAAGCACAAACGACAAGTTAAGAGCATGCAAACACACAAGATGTCATTGATAAGCATAAACATGGGCATCACGTCCAAACAAAGAGTTGATATAAATCAACTCACTAATACTCCTTTGACAAGGATTCCACCTCAAGTTAAATTAGACTTATAGAGTATTGCATAAAGAACTATAACATGATGTTGAACACATATGCATCCTTGCAAGTAAAGGGTCCTTCCTGTCACTCGACTTTTATGCACAGTAAACCATTCTACCTAGTGAGGCAACCATATAAAGGTAAAAACCATAGCAGTTCAGAGATTTCTGTCACTTCCCCAAACCAACTACAAGATTGCTCCAACTAAATCACACATCCCCCTCACATGCCCTAGCATAATAGTTTGATCAGGAAAGCATACAAGAACGGGGTAACATATACGTCTGCTCATACATCAAGAACATAAACATCTTTGCATCTCATAAATTATCTCACAAACATAAGATCCACTACATGGGTAATACAAATAAAGTCACAATCATGATAGGTAGCTCATGTGACTCTAATCTATGAAGCACGAGTGAGAGTTTGATATAAGTTACTTCCACAATCCCCATAGTCCAGGGGGTGAACTACTCCCTCTTCATCATGTTGCCGAAGGAGATGGTGTCGATAGAGTTGAAGGGGAAACTGGTAGTGGCTCCGGCAGCATCACCCTTCCCATCCTCGCAGTCTTCAGATCAATTTCGTGTATTCTGTGTTTCTCCATCGCCCCATCGCGAAGTCGGTCGAGGGTATACCTGGGCATGGGAAGCCCGGCCTGACAAGCCCGGCCCGGCCCGAAAATCTCGGGCCTGGGCCGTGTTTTTTGGCCCGATGGGCGGGCCTGGGCAGCGGAAATGCGGCCCGATTGCTTACTCGGGCCGGGCCTGGGTAGCAGATTCGAAGATTTTTGGGAAGGCCCGGCCCGAAAGCCCGACGGCCCGACAAAAAACAGCCCACTCGGGCCAGGCCTGGGCAGATTTTTTAGGCCCGACAGTCGGGCCGGGCCGGGCCTGGGCAGCCATTTCCAGTTTCGGGCTTTGTCTTGGCCCGGCCCGACCCGGCCCAGCCCGAGAGGATGCCCAGGTATAGTCGAGGGGGGGTATATATAGTCAGTTTTAGATCAAGACAAATCCATGGGATTAAGATTGCGTTGAAAGGACGTGTGAGGCCCGAGATGGGCCCCACCATGGAGCTAGGGTTATGGCCCACGTGGTGGTCTCTCTTTTGGTTCTCATGGTGTCCCCCATTGACTTCTTCTCACGGTCTTCTATTTACCAAAGTTTGGGTCCGTTTGACGTCCAGAAGGTCCTTGAAAGTCAAAAAACATGCAAAAACATGAAAATCTACTTCGCAGTGTTAAAACCAAATGAAAGGGGATTGTTTAGAAAACCCCCGAAATCAATGGAAAACTAGTCCAGGTCCTTATAAAACTATCAAATAACTAGAAATATGATCTATTGAACTACAAAGTTTATGGGTGCATTTTACATGCAACAGTTGCCCGTCATTGCGCAGAGTGTGTGCCTCTGCTGCGCAATGTACAATATTGTGTGAGATTTGTAGATGACACTTTCCTTGGGTATATCCAGGCCCTGGTATCTACTCGTTGACTCTTACATATACTTATGATGGGCTATACGTTGAACTGTGCCATCCTATAGTGGGGTTCATGCTACCGAGGTGCAGGGGCTAAGCTAATATTGAAGTTTAGCAGGGGCCAATGACAACCTTCCATTGGGGGGGGGTAAACTACTGTACTTTTCTCTCAAAATGTTAGCTAAATATACTTGGTGTACCATGCCATCGAGGGGAGGGGAGGAGGAGAAGGCACTACTGCCCCTAGGTTTGACACTACTTGAGGTGTGGAACATCGATTATGACACGGTCTTGAGAATATGTGTCCTGCTTTCTCGCATTCATGGCTATAGGTTGGATAAGACAAGTTTTTGTCTATGTTCTTGTTGTGAGAGTGATTTGGAGGGAAAAAATCTTTATGTGGATGTACCATTGTGGCCATTCTATGGCTCTATACCGACCTTCTTGTTCTTCTATGAAAATGAATGTATTTTAGGACGTGATATAAAAATCCTCTTTCCATGGGAAGAAATATCTCATATCTGCCTCCACCCTCTCCCAACCATGTCCGTCTACAGTATCTTCAAACCCTTCACCGTCGTTCTAGGACATCGTGGCCAAAGGCCTCATGCTGGAAAGTGGTGGTAGGAGCTGCTAGAATCTATGACATTATTCTGTTCTCCCTTAGGAGTGGTTAACCAACAATATTGATTGCATGAAATTTGGGGTGGTAACCCAAAACGACGGCCGCAATAGCTGCTAGATTCCCTTGGTGACATGGGCACGACCTAGCGGGTCCCCACTATTGGTATACCAGGTCTGGCTTATCAAGAGGCCTAGGAGGCAGCAGCCAACAAAATGAAGCCCATGAAAAAAGGCGGGTAGAAGCCCAAGAAGCCTGTCTAGCCCTGGCATGCGATGCAAGAAAAGAGAGTCCTAGGTTTTTAGCCTACTTTGTAACTTAGCCAGAACCGACATGAGACATGGCCTACTATATAAAGGCCAGGAGGGGACGCCGGCAGGAAGATCAATCTCATCCACGAGCAACCTCGCCATAGCCACCAAGGCACCATTATAATAACCTCAATCACCATCAATTGAGATCAGACATGCAGAATTAGGTCTTTACTTCCAATGGAGGGGCCCAACCTAGGTGAAGTAGCGACTTCTCCTTGACTGTTTGCCATCGAATCCATCTACGCACGTTTCCCCCAAAATCCTAGTCCTCAATCCACGGACATTGCCATGATCACCCACATCACTTGGCATGCAACGCTCATGGATGCTACCATGCTTCTCAATTGTGATGGTGGCAAGAGGAGAATGAACCATCGCTATGTTTGGATGGAGGAAATTGGGTTTGAAATTGAATTGGCGTGGGAATTCCAAATCCAAGCTAGAAAGAAAATGGCCTCCAATTTGAATTCTATTGTTTGGGTGTGCTTGGAATTAAAGGGAGGTGCCCATTTCCAATTCTTGTTTGTATGTACAAACAATGGAATTGGATGTTTTGTTGAGTTTAGACAATATAACCTTGTGTACATATGAAAAATAACATCCTAGAATATTTATATCTATAATCAGTCTCAGTTGCTGCTAGTTCTTCAAGGAATCTGCAATTAAAATAGATAAAAATTTAGCAAAAAATACCTTTGTATGGTTGCTGCAATAGGAGGTCTAACTTGTGTGCTGAAGGCGGGGTATCTGGCAGTGCACACGATTTAGGGTAGAACCGAGTGGGAGGGGGGCAGCAGAATAGGGGGCAGGGACGGTAGGGTGTTAAGGAGGGAGGCTAGGGAGGAGGGAAACCGGATAAATGAGATTGGGAGGATAGCCCAACTTGCATGTTGTTGCCGAGTCTGGTCGTTGGCGTTGCTCGCGTCGAGGAGGGAGATCCTCCCTCAGTTTCTCCACCAAACCAGTTGATACATCTCAAACGTATCTATAATTTTTGATGCTCCATGCTTGTTTTTACACCATTTGCCTTGTGTTTCGTTACACTTTGTGGTGTTTTTATGCAATTTCCGGAACTAACCTATTGACAAGATGCCACAGTGCCAGTTCCCTGTTTTCTGCTGTTTTTGTGTTTCAGAAAAGCTACACAGGAAATATTCTCGGAATTGGACGAAACAAGTTCCAGAAGTCTTATTTTTCTCGGAAGAGTACCGAAGACCGAACGAGAGCCGGTGGGGGGCCAGGGGCTGCCCACACAACAGGGCGGCGTGGCCCAGCCCCTGGCCGCGCCCACCTATTGTGAGGCCACCCTGGTCGCCTCCTGACGACGCCCCTTCGCCTATAAGAAGCCTCCCGACGGAAAACCCTAAAACAATCGGCAAAATTTCGAGAAGAGTTCCGCAGCTCCGCCGCCGCCACCAACGAATTTTGGGGGACAGAAGTCTCTGTTCCGGCACCCTGTCGGGATGGGGAAGTGCCCCCGGAGCCATCTCCAACGGTCTCCATCGCCGTCTCCGCCATCTCCATCGACCTCACCGCCATCTCCATCAACCTTGCTGTCTCCTATGATGAGGAGGGAGTAGTTCTCCCCCGGGGCTGAGGGCTCTGCCGGTAGCTATGTTGTTCACCTCTCTCTCCCATGATGTGATCTTTATGTGATCGTGAGCTTTGTATCTAGTTGAATTGGTAGATGTTATTATTCAGATATTATGCTACTCCCGTGCTATATATTTGTAAACTCCGGAGATACCTTGTATCATGGTGTGAAGGGGACTAGTGTGCGCATCATGTGTATCTTTTTGGTTAATGTCCCTATGAATTGTTGGTGTTTGTTGGAACCATCTAGTGCATTCACGGTGATAGTGTGGGACAATATAGTTTGGGTACATACGGACTTTGAGGAGTGCTTCGTAGCCCTACGCATGATTAGTGTTCGTTTTCCTTTAGAGAATTGTTTTGAGTTGCATGTTGATGATAGTATCTATTGGTTCAACTATGTTATATTTGTTGGGAGTGTGTCCACTAGTGAAAGTATGATCCCTAGGCATTGTTTCCAAGCATTGCACACCATTTCCTTTCAGTTTTGTTACATGTTTGCTCGCAGCGATACTTATTTCGTATTACATTTACTACTCATAATCATCACTACTACTTGTATTTCACTATCTCTTCGCAGAACTAGTGCACCTATACATCTGACAAGTGTATTGGGTGTGTTGGGGACACAAGAGACTTTCTGTATCGTAATTGCAGGGTTGCTTGAGAGGGATAGCTTTGACCTCCTCCTCCCTGAGTTCGATAAACCTTGGGTGATCCACTTAAGGGAAACTTGCTGCTGCTCTACAAACCTCTGCACTTGAAGGCCCAACACTATCTACAAGAACAGACACGTGCGTAGACATCAAGCTCTTTTCTGGCGCCGTTGCCGGGGAGGTAAGGTAAAAGGTACTCACATTCTTTGGTTACTAAGTCTTTTAGTTGCTGGTGAGTGCTCGGAGTTATTTCCTTTAGATTCTGCAATTATATCTTTTTATTTCTTATTTTTATTTTTACTAGTTAGGCTTAATGGAAAGTAAAGAGTTCTTTAGTCTTTTTCCTAAGTTTAGATTTGAAGAGAAAATTGAAAAACCTTTGGAGCTTAATTTGCATGCTAATAGTGTTGTTAGTATGAATGCTTTGAACACCGTTATTGCTAATGCTATAGAAAAGTCTAAGCTTGGGGAAGCTGGTTTTGTTAAGCATGATATTTTTAGTTCCCCGGCTTTAGTGGAGAAAGTTTTCTCTGATGATATTTTATCTCCCATGTGTGATGTTTCTAATGATGCTTGTGCTCCTCATCCTTTTAAAATACCTATGAAGATTGTTGAACGTGCTATGGATAACTGCTATTTAGGAGATGGAACTGTCCATCCTAGTGATCATTTGCTTTTTATACATGAATTATGCGAGTTGTTCAAGTGTGCAGGTATTTCGATGAACCGAGTTAAGAAGAAGCTATTCTCTTTATCACTGAAGGGCAGAGCTGCGGAATGGTATAAAACACTGAAGGATGGCCGACCTATTGATTGGGAGGAAATTGTACCTCTCTTTTATTCTAAATTCTATCCTTCTAGTGAGGTTTATAAAGATAGGAATTACATTTATAATTTTCATCCGCATAAGGGAGAAAGCATTGCCCAAGCGTGGGGAAGATTAAAGTTACTAATGCACAAATGTCCTATTCATGATCTTCCCCGTAATATTGTTATTGATAATTTTTATGCAAGGCTTTCAGGACATTACAAGGACCATCTAGATGCATGCTTGGATGGGTCTTTCACAAGCAAGGATGTTGACACCAAGTGGGATCTGCTTAAAATAATTCAAAGCAATATCGAAGATTGGGATAGCGACAAAGGTAAAGGATCAGGTATAAATTACGAGTATGATTGCATTAAGTCTTTCGCTGAAACTGCTAATTTTCAAGTGATAAGGGGTGGCCCGATCTTCTCAGTAAGCAGGTGGATGTTGTCGAAGGCGATGGCGAAGGCGACGTCTATGGGGTGATAGGCGGCAGTATGACGCTGACGAACTCTCTCTCGACCGAACCTGATGCCAGTGCAACAGCTCCAAATCCTATGGATATTCACAACTCCACACTCTGACGACGTAGTACGAGACCACGCGCTTGAATAACTTGCAATTCTCCAATTCCTAGTGGAACGACGAATCACACTCAGATTAGGGTAGGATCAACATCAATTCGACATGAATCTGATGCACAAGTGTCTCATAGCAAAAACTAAGGTTTCTCTAAACGGGGTCTGCCCTCTACATGGGGGCTGCCTCTCATATATATGAGGGCTGATGCGCCTAGGGCTGGGAGAGCACCTAGGCGCCACTCCCCTGGTTGGGCTGGGCCCAACATGGCCAAAGCCCAACCGACTTAAATCTGTCTTAAAAAATACGGTTCGACTCAAACTGATACAAACCGGCCAAAATTTGGATGGCTCGGCCTTATGGCTCGCAGGCCCGACGTATGGCGCGCCTTAGACTCATGACGTCGTGGCGTTGGCTGTCCTGGTGCGCCATCTCGCTGTCCTGGTTCTCCCTCATTGACGGTGTGCGTCGTCCTCCCGCTCCTCCCTCACGCAGCCGTCAATGTGCGTAGCAGCCTCCTCATGTCGCAGGCCGCCTCCTCCTCGTGCGAAGCTAGTCTCCTCCGTAAACCTGATCATACAAAGATACATCGACTTAGGTAGTATAAAGTTCTCATTAATAAATATATCAGGTTCAGCTAGGAGTGAATTCACCTGTTGTTCAAGTAGCTTTGCACGAGCTCTAGTCATCGGTCCAATCCTAACATCATTGGATGTATCCTTTGCCGCTGCTGGTGTTGGTGTAGGGATGTCCTCATCATCTCCCCCCCCTTCAAAAAGCGTCGACCTCGACGCGGCAAGGTCTTCTCCAGTATATGGTGTCAAATCAGCAACATTGAAGGAATTACTGACACCAAACTCATCCTTTGGAAGATCTATCTCGTAGGCATTATCGTTGATCTTGGACAAAACTTTATATGGTCCGGCGCCGCGTGGCAGAAGTTTGGAGCGGCGTGCATGTGGAAACCTATCCTTGCGGAAGTGAACCCAAACCATGTCGCCTGGCTCAAACAAAACCTCCTTCCGCCGCTGGTTTCTCTTTATAGCAATGTTCTTTCCCTTCTTCTCAATAGTCTCTTTTGTCTTGATGTGTATCTTCCTCACATAATCAGCACGCTTCGACGCCTCCATGTTGGTGCGCTGGTGCAATGGAAGTGGCAGCAAATCAAGCGGCGTAATGGGTTTGAAACCATACACCACCTCAAACGGACACAGCTGCGTTGTAGAATGCACAGCCCTGTTGTATGCAAACTCGACATGGGGCAAGCACTCCTCCCACTCGCGCAAATTCTTCTTGATCATCGATCTCAGCAACGTCGACAACGTCCGATTCACAACCTCCGTCTGACCATCAGTTTGGGGATGACATGTAGTGCTGAACAGTAGCTTTGTTCCTAGCTTTCCCCAAAGTGTCTTCCAGAAGTAGCTCATGAATTTCACGTCCCGATCAGAAACAATCGTCCTAGGTACTCCATGTAAGCGCACGATCTCCCTGAAAAACAGATTAGCAATATGCGACGCATCGTCGCTCTTGTGGCAGGCAATAAAGTGTGACATCTTAGAAAATCTATCCACTACCACAAATATTGAATCATGGCCTCTCTTAGTTCTAGGCAATCCTAACACAAAATCCATACTTATATCTTCCCAAGGTGTAGTAGGCGCAGGTAACGGAGTATACAAACCGTGGGGCTTCAACTTGGATTTGGATGTGTTACATATGATGCAGCGCTTGACGTAGCGGTCCACGTCGCGGCGCATGCGCGGCCAAAAGAAGTGATCAGCGAGCATCAACAACGTCTTCTCTCTACCAAAGTGTCCCGCCAATCCTCCTTCATGTGATTCCTGCAGTAATAACAAACGCACCGACGACTCCGGAACACATAATTTGTTAGCACGAAACAAATACCCATCATGGATGTGAAACTTATCCCATGCTTTATGCAATGCACACAGCCTATATGGTTCCGCAAAATCAACATCAGTAGCATATAGATCACAAATACTCTCAAAACCAGGAATTCTCACATCAAGTTGTGTCAATAACATATGTTTCCTAGAGAGAGCATCAGCTACAACATTTTCGTTCCCTTTTTTGTACTTAATGATGTAGGGAAACGACTCAATGAATTCAACCCACTTGGCTAGGCGCCTATGCAAATTGGCTTGCGCCTTCAAGTATTTCAAAGCTTCATGATCAGAATGTATGATAAATTCTTTTGGCCACAAATAATGTTGCCAAACCTCAAGAACTCTAACAAGTGCATACAATTCCTTATCATAAATCGAATAGTTCAACCGTGCACCCGAAAGTTTTTCAGAAAAATATGCAATAGGGCGCTTCTCTTGCATCAAAACACCACCAATTCCGATGCCACTAGCATCACATTCAATCTCAAATTTTTTGGCAAAATCGGGTAATGCCAGACATGGTGCAGAAGTTAACAATTGTTTCAACATCTCAAATGCGCCTTGCTGCGCGGCGCCCCACTCAAAGGGCACGCCCTTCTTAGTCATGTCATTCATAGGCGCATCAATGGTGCTAAAATCTTTCACAAAACGGTGATAAAAACCAGCAAGTCCTAGAAAACTACGAACTTGACTAACATTAATCGGTATAGGCCAGTTTTGGACAGATTCAATCTTACTCATGTCAACAGCAACTCCATCTTTGGAGACAACATATCCAAGGAAAATCACTCTATCTTTTGCAAAAGTACATTTAGCAAGATTACCATACAATTTAGCATGTCGTAGTACTTGCAAAACTTGTCTAATGTGATCACAATGTTTAGTTTCATTATGGCTGTAAATTAATATGTCATCAAAGTACACAACCACAAATCTACCAATAAACTCACGCAAAACATGGTTCATCAATCTCATGAAAGTGCTAGGCGCATTAGTCAACCCAAAAGGCATAACTAACCACTCATATAAACCAAACTTTGTTTGAATGCAGTTTTCCATTCATCCCCTTCCTTCATCCTAATTTGATGATAACCACTACGCAAATCAATCTTAGAAAAAACAGCAGCACCACTCAATTCATCAAGCATATCTTCTAAGCGTGGAATAGGATGACGATATCGAATAGTGATGTTATTTATAGCTCTACAATCTACACACATACGCCATGTACCATCTTTCTTAGGAACTAAAATAACAGGAACAGCACATGGGCTCAAGCTTACGCGAATATAACCTTTGTCGAGTAGAGCTTGTACTTGTGCCTGAATTTCTTTCGTCTCATCGGGGTTGGTCCTATACGGTGCGCGGTTTGGCAACGTCGCTCCAGGGATGAGGTCGATCTGATGTTCAATGCCCCGCATTGGCGGCAATCCAGCTGGTACATCCTCCGGAAAAACGTCCTCAAACTCCTGCAAAACAGTGGAAACACCAATAGAGAGAGGGGTCATATCGTTAGAAACCAAAATCTCACCCTTGTAGAGCAGCACAAGGGGGATCTTCGTCGGATCATCTCCAAGTTCTCTCAAATCCTCTTTGGTGGCCATCAGTATATAGGATCCCATATTAGCAGTAGGTGACGTTGCAGTATCACCATCAGTCATCGCGAGAGCGTCAAGGGCTCTATCCGCGGCATCACCAAAAGTTGGCGGAAGGAGCACGCCGTGTGTGGGCACATCGGCAAGTGCACAAGTGGTGGGACGAAGCAGCTCGGTTGGCGTTGGACGGCTCGGTGGAGCGGTTTGCTTCGGCTCGGTGGTGCAAGTCGGCGCGGCTTGTGCGGCGGGAGACAAGGCTCCAATGGCATGCACGATTGTTTTGGTAGTAAAACAACCTGATATCTCTGTGGCAGCGGCAAAACAGTCTGAAAAGTGTGCCACTGCGGATGTATTAATCGTATGCACCGCCAAATTTGTCTCCTTGTCATTTGCTTCAGTTGGCTTGACTTCAATCTTCTGTCGAGACTCATTTATAATGTCTTGCGGTGTCATTGGGGATAATTTTATCTTCTTACCCTTATGCTCTAAGTGATATGTATTGGCACGACCATTGTGTTGCACAGAACGATCATATAGCCATGGTCGACCCAGCAATAAGTGACAAACTGTCATAGGAACCACATCAAAATCAACGGTATCGGTGTACGGCCCTATGGTGAACTGAACTTGTACCATGTGATCAACCTTCATCTCGCCGGCATCACTCAACCATTGTATGTAGTATGGCGATGGATGTGGTATATATTTCAATTTCAGCTTCAAACATAACTCCTTACTTGCCAGATTACGACAGCTGCCTCCATCAACAATCACCTTGCAAGCCTTCGTTGCGGTGACCAACGCCCTGGTTTGAAATAAATTGCAACGCTGACTTGGAACAGGTGTAGTAACGCTGAGTGCACGCTGCGAGACTACTATCGTGTGTGCCGTGGATGGCATAGCATCATACTCGGTATCCTCGTCGGACACCTCCTCTTGTTCATCCGGATCCGCCTCATCACCTGTCTCGTATCCCCCGGCTTCAGTCACGAAAACAACTTTCTTGTTTGGGCAATCACGCTTGAAGTGACCTCTTCCTCCACATGAATGGCACTCCATATTGCTTATTCGTGCTGCAGAAGCATTGGAAACATTACTGCTGGCTGCAGGGGTTGGTTTCCGTGTATTGGCGACACTAGATGATGAGGTATGAGAACCCGCAGGGCGCGCATTAGCATGGCCGCTAGATGTAGGCCCGGCAGGTGCCGTCGGCGCTGGGCGCGTGGGGTATGTCCTCCCCCCGGTATATCGAGGTCTCGATTTGGCGTCCTCATTGATCTGCGATTCAGCCTCCCGTGCATGATGTAGCAGTTCATTCATTGTAGCATACTGATGGTGACGGACAACACTCTTGATATCATTGCGCAGCCCTGACACAAACCGTGTAAATGTCTGCTCGTCCGCTTCCCGTATCTTGGCTCGGCGCATCAACAGCTCCATCTCCATGTAATATGCATCAACAGTCATTAACCCTTGTCGCAAACTCTGTAGTCTATCAAAAATTGTTCGCAAGTAATTTGTCGGGACAAACCGAGCAGTCATCTCCTGGCGCATGGCACGCCAAGTGGTGATTGGCACCTGTTGTGCGGCTTCACGACCCGATACGATCATGTCCCACCAAACCAATGCGTAGCCATCAAATTCAGAGGACGCAAGCTTGATCTTCTTGTCGTCTGAATAGTTATGTAAACGCCACAGTTTCTCTATTTTCAACTCCCATGTGAGGTAATCTTCAACGGTGCCCTCACCCGTGAACTTGGGAATTGAAAACTTGGGTTTACCCAACATATCCTCCTCTATAGGCTCACGTCCGCCACGGTGCAGAGGATATAATCCACGACCAACTCTAGGAGGTCGCTGCTATAGTACGTTGTCGCCATGTTCACCATCATCCCTGTGTCGCTGCGCGGCAAGCTGTGTGCGCAGTCCCTGAATTTCTGTAGTCAAAGTGTTGATGTTGGCTTGCATAGCGGTCACAGAAGTGTTCAGTGCGGTTATTTCATTATTGGCGTCTTGCACGGTCAACCGAATATCTTGTATCGCACTGTCAAGGTGTTCTCCTTGTTGTTGGATGGCATTCTCAAAGTAGGCGTGTAGCTCCTTCAAAGATCCCCAAAGAACGCAGTCATCATCCGGCTTTCCCTGCACACTAAACGAAACAGAACTAGGAGCCATTGATTAGTAGATTAGTCCAATAAATCAAATGGTGGTGCTCACTCACAACTCACTCTACCACAAATAAGGTGGATCTTACCGTTCCAAAGTGAATTGTGAAGCTTACCCAGCGAATGGCGACAAATAGTGTACTATTGTGAGAGAAACGAATACCGAGGATAGGAGTAGTCACACGACAATCAGGAATTTATGGTGGAGCTGTAGGTATGGTATCCTAAGTACACCGCAAATAAGTCCTAGTGCTGATCGTATGACAAGACCCACGAAACACACACGGTGGAGATAAGCGAGGCAAAGCAACTCTGAAAAAGAGCTCAAGAGATATAAGTGACAACGCATAGTAGCTCGTGTTGCAATGCACAAGAGAGACGCTAGCACTAGCTCGACGAACATGCACAAGATTGCGCACACGGCAGCAGCCTGATGAGCACAAAGTAGCTAGTCTCGTATGGGTAAGCTCCTAACACGATGCTGTAGACAGGCTGTAGCTAAAGCGATCAAAATCGTGTAGAAAGGACGCTATATGGACACAGTAGTAACACGCTGTCGCGAAAGAGAAATCGACAAAAAACGTGTCGCGGCAGAGATATACGACGCCGGAAACGCACGGCAGCGCGACGGCGACGCGAAACGGACAAAGTAGTTTGTCTCTTTTTTTTATATAGGTGCGGCGTGTGCAGGCACGTCCCCTTTTTTCTATATTTTTTTATACTAAAACGGCCTAAACAGGCTTGAAACGATTTGCGCTGGAGGGCAGACAGCCTCCGCGCTTCAGCGAGCCGCGCGAAACAGGGCGGGGCCACGCACGCACACGAGCGCGGAGATGGTCTGGGGTGCAGCGACCCGGGCGAGCTGCGGGCGAGTCTGCCTTTTTTTTTGTGTTTGTGCGATCGCTGCCTGGAACCTTGGCCACGCTAGACTCCAGCTAGCGATTTGAATTTTTTTTTTCTCTTCAAACTTGCGATCGGATCTGGACGAGATCAAACTGAAAAAGGAAAAACGATCTGGACGCAAAGAACCGGACGAAGGAAAAGAGCTCCGACGACGAACGGCGAAACGCAAACAGCACTGACGACTCTAGTTGGACGACGACGCAGATTTGGAAGGAGAAAAGTGACGAAAAAAGACAACGATCAGCGACTAAAACTCCAAAAGCGATGCAATCTAGGCTATGGCAAGACTATGAACCCTAATTTTTGTGGCTTTTTCTGGATAGGATGAAAACAAAAACGAATCTGTGGGGATGGATTGTGGATGCTCACCGAGTAAACCGTGGAAATCTGATACCAAGATGATAAGGGGTGGCCCGATCTTCTCAGTAAGCAGGTGGATGTTGTCGAAGGCGATGGCGAAGGCGACGTCGATGGGGTGATAGGCGGCAGTATGACGCTGACGAACTCTCTCTCGACCGAACCTGATGCCAGTGCAACAGCTCCAAATCCTATGGATATTCACAACTCCACACTCTGACGACGTAGTACGAGACCACGCGCTTGAATAACTTGCAATTCTCCAATTCCCAGTGGAACGACGAATCACACTCAGATTAGGGTAGGATCAACATCAATTCGACATGAATCTGATGCACAAGTGTCTCATAGCAAAAACTAAGGTTTCTCTAAACGGGGTTGTAAGGGCATTTTGCCCTTATATTTATTTTGGTGATGATGACACTTACTTATGGTACTAATATAATCTTCAAGTTTGTTTCTCAGATTTAGTCCCTTGTGTTCATGATGGTGAAAGGAAGGTGACCCCCCAATTCAAAAAGAAGAAAAGAGTCGGCTTACTCCTTTTTCCGGTTTGTTTTTGAGTCGTAGGTATGCCGCACTATTAAGAGGGGCTTATGATGAACTTGCTGAGGATAATCTTTTTCCTATAGTTTTCCACCTCTTGTCGAGTCGAAGAATCATGTGTGCCTTGTCCCTGTGCCTTTCTGCCGCAGCCGGAGCAGGGGCCGGAGCAGCTCCGGGCCGTACTCCGGGCGGGGCAGTGAAGCTGCCAGGCTTCCAGCCTTGCTCCGGAGTACCCCCCAGAGCTGTTCCGGGCTAGGCCGGAGCAGCGGCCGGAGCAGCTCCGGACCATACTCCGGGCGGAGCAGTGAAGCTGGCGTGCTTCCACTCTGCTCCGGAGCACTTGCCAGAGCTGCTCCGGGCCAGGCCGGAGCAGTGGCCCGAGCTGCTCCGGGCCACTCCGGAGTGACATGTTTTTGTCGCAACGGTCACATTTCGGGGGGCCTTTATAAGCCCCCCCTTCTTCTCCAAGGAGCACCTTTGCACGAAAAAGAGCTCTTGTTCCTCACTTTCTCTCTCCTCCATTGTTGAGCTCCACATTTCCTTGAGATCTCTCATTCCCCCCAACCAAACCCTAATTCCTTTGGGGAATCGAGAGAGGAGGTCTCGATCTACATTTCCACCAAGCCAAAAGTGATTCCTCCTCAAGTTCATCAAGTAGCTTGTTACTCTTGGGTTTGTTGGGAAACCCTAGGCGTGCTAGGTCGCCCGGAAGCTTCCGGGTTGTGGATTTGCTTCGGGAAAGTTTGTGAGGGTTTGGAGACCACCCTAAGGTCTACCACAAGTGATTGGGCTCCTACTTCGTGGAGGAGGCTCAAGGAGAAGAAGGTGAGCCTTCATGGCGCTTGAGTACCCTTCGTGGGGATTCACACCTCTCCAACGGTGACTAGCTCTCTCCCAAGAGAGTGAACATCGGGATACATCTTCGTCTCCGTGTGCCTCGGTTATTTCTATCAGAGTTCCTTTACTTGTGTTTTTACCTTTGTGATAGCCTTCGTGCTTGAAGTACTTTGCATAGCATCATATAGGTTGTTCACCTAGTTGTTAGGCTCACACTTATATTCCGCAAAGCCTAAAACTAGTGAAAAGAAAAGTAAAATTTGTAGAAACCTATTCACCCCCCCCCCTCTAGGTTAGACCATCTACACTTTCAATTGGTATCAGAGCCAAGGGCTCTTTCTAAGGGCTTAACCGCCTTAAGAGTAAGATGGTCTCACCTACAGATGAGGGTGAAGGCAAAGTCTTCACGGCCGTTGAGGTCCAAGCTGAAAGGACACAGATGTCGCCTAGAGGGGGGGGTGAATAGGCGATATCAAATTTTACGAATGGCTTGAACAAAAGCGGAATTAAACTAGCGTTTATTTTGTCAAGCACAAAAAACCAAAATAAACTAGGCTCACCTATGTGCACCAACAACTTATGCTAAGCAATACAAGTAACAAGGTGATAGCAAGATATATGACTTCAAGCACGAAGGCTATCACAATGTAAAGTGCATAAGTAAAGAGCTCGGGTATAGAAATAACCGAGGCACGCGGAGACGATGATGTATTCCCGAGTTCCTCCCTTGAAAGGGAGTACGTCTCATTGGAGGGGTGTGGTATCGCCACAAAGGCCTAACCAACGCCACAAAGGCCTCACCCTATTCTCCGGTGTGAGCTTGCGCCACAAAGGCCTAGCTCACTTTTCCACTAAGGGGTTCCTCAAGGCGGAACCGGGCCTTTACACAAAGCTTGGGGCACGCATCCACAACTTAATTGGAGGCTCCCAAGAATAGCCACAAAGGCACCACAAAGCCACAAAGCCGTCTAGGGTTCCAAGAACCCAAGAGTAATAAGCTCACAAACTTTCACTTACTCAAATCTCCGGGGAGAACTCAAACCGATGCAACTTATGCAATGGCAAGAGCACACAAGGTGCTCAAATCCTTCTCACTCAAATTCTACCAAAGCAACTAATGCTATGGAGAGATATGAGAGGAAGAACAAAGGAAATCCACAAAGAACTCCAAGATCTAAATCCACAAGAGGTTCCCCTCACTAAGAAGAGATTTTGATTGGTGGAAAGATAGATCTAGATCTCCTCTCCCTTTTCCCTCAAAAATATCCAAGAATCATGGGAGGAATGGAGGAGGAAGGGCAAGCTTGCAAAGTCAACAATGGAGGAGAGAGAGGCCCAAAACGTGCACAGCCCAAGGAGGAAGAAGGGGTATTTATACCCCCCACGAAATATGGCCGTTGCAGGACTTGGAGGGGCGGATTATCCGGCCAAAATATGGCCGGAATATCCGGCCCCCAGGCCGGATTATCCGCCCCCCTATACTGGGTGACGCCGAGCAAAGTCCTTAGCAGAAATTCCGAAACGAAATTTTCGCTCCCAGGCCGGATAATCCGCCCCCCCTGGCCGGAATATCCGCCCCCCTTACTGGGTGACGCCGAGCAGAAACTGCAATACGAAAACGGTGATAACTTTTTCATCCGGACTCCGTTTTTGATGATCTTGGGCTCGTTGGAATCACCACAACGAGCTCTACAACTTCATCCATAGAAACATCATAGTCCAACAAGGGAGTATAAAACCAAATGATGAAAGGTTTGCCCTCTCTTTGAAGGCAAACCAGTAAAACCTCCAAACATCAAAAACGCAATAAGAGTTTCATGCGAAATCCGTTTTTGATGAGCTAGAGCTTGTCATGGAAATAACCACAAGCTCTAAAACCTCACATGGATAAAACCCAAATAAGAACCAAGAAAGATGATGCCAAGTATGCAAAGGTTTGAGCTCTCTCCGAACGATACAATTAAGTTACTCACTCGAGAGCCCCTCTTGATAGTACGGCTACCGATCCTATAACCCGGTCTCACAACAAACACCATGAGACCGGTAAGAAGGAAACCCTAACACTATCATACCTTTGCCTTGAGCATTCCACTTGAGGTGGATAAAGACGATCTTGATCTTCTCAAGTTGGACCACCTTTCTTGATTGAACTTGCTTGGTGAAGTCTTGCGGATTGCTCCCCCATACTCCACTATGGAAGAGACTCTCTTTAAGCATATCTTCACATATCCATGATCACAATAGAGATGGCAAGCTTCAAGCATATGTTCTCTTCTAGTTGCTCATCTTGAACTTGCGCTTTGACTTGATCAATCCTCGAATCAATTCTTCTTTCTCCATAATGATGGTGTCTTGAGGATACACATGAGAGCTCACTCAATCTTATTCTTCAAGACACACTTGACATAAGCTCAACTCCCCTAAGACCAATCTTTGGATCACTCCTTGAATAGCACCTTGGTCAACACATAATATTCTTCTTACAACCTTGACTCCAACAAATGGTTCAAGCATTGTCTATGGACAAGTCCTACACATATAACTCAATGCAACCATTAGTCCATAGGGATTGTCATTAATTACCAAAACCACACATGGGGCTCGATATGATCTTTCAATCTCCCCCATTTTGGTAATTGATGACAATCTCTTTGAGAGGGTTTATATAATGAATTCAAAGAACCAAAATGGTTGTACTAACATCAAATACTACAAAAGTATGTGATGTTAGTAACACCACCATATATAGAGCAAACTCCCCCACAATCTATGCACGTGTGAATGATTTTGATTTCATTGCATATATTGCCAACCAAGGTTGTTGGTGGAGTTTCCACTATATACTCAACCATGCAAAGCATGCAAGGCAAATGCTTAAGAACAAACCAAAGCATAAAAGCCAATTCCCTTTAAACCCTCGAAACTTCTCCCCCATTGGCATCCATTGCCAAAATGGGCGAAAAACTTAGAAGGCCAATATAGTGTGAGTTCCTCCAAAACGGTGTGCATATCCAAAAGAAATAAGTGAAGACACATGCACATATGCAAAGACAAATATATGAAGGAAACCAAACTATATTGAGGATCAAAGATTGCAAAAAAAATAAGATAACACGATGGATAAACTTCAACAAATGAAGATAGCAATCAAACAATCCAAAGAACAAATTGAATAAGGATATTATGATAAGATCGAAAAGTTGCTCTAAATAATATGAGGAAGCTCCCCAAGGTGTGTGCACAAAATATTCTATTTGAGTTGAAGTATAAGGTGCACACATATGGAATCATCACTCCCTCAATATTATTCAAAACAAAATGATACCAAGTGAAATTAAATACTATGCTAACCGCAAAATGGTGCTTTAAATGAAATGAGGAAGCTCCCCAAGGTACGTGCAAAAATTAGAATGTTTATATTTGAATACAATTTGCACAACATGGAGTCCTCACTCCCTCAATAACATTTAAAACGCAACCATTTGCAAGAGATCATAGAGAAGAAATTAAGCTTACACTTGCGTCAACCAAATGGTTGAGCAACAAGCAAGGGACAATATATTAAAAGGCTCAACCAAAGAAATGTGTGATAGGAATGACAAAGAATATTATAAGACTAACACAAGGATAAGCATAGAGCATCCACATAGTCTTCAATGAATGAAATTGCTTAGCATTCTATCCCAACACATAAGGTTCAAATAAGATATCAAATAATGAGATATCATCTCTCATGTGTATAAGTTTCTAAGTAGACAATATCACAAAGATAATTATCACAAAGAAACATGTACACACAAAATAGATACTAAGAATAGAACATGATATCCAAAATGAAGGCATGCAATATACCAATGAGATTTTTGCTTTTAAAGCATGGTCAAAGGCTCAAATTATCTTATTGTATATTGACAAACTTCAACCACCAACATGTCAAAGACATCACAAATATCAACAAGGGAAAGAAGATAGTTGGGATGCTTTGATAAAAACAACAAGTATCAAAACGAAGGATACCAAATGGAAGAAATAAATTTGCAATTTCATCAATTTTACACATGTGAGCTTATTGAGGAATTGATATGCAAAAAGATTGCTAAGTTGACATATATGGGATAGGAGAATCATGAGCATGATTTTTATATGTTCCCAATAATATGTCCTCATCTCAACTTGCTCACATTTGCAATAAAGAGGTTTCATTAGAATCCTTGCAAGAACCACATGATTTTCAAATAAAGATATCCATGCCAAGAAACAACCTACACAAGGTTGGACGCTAGAAAAGTATGCATAAAAAGATACTTGTTACCGAGATATTAATGGTAGGATGTAGTAGATAGGAGTTCTTCAATAATCCTAGCTTGCCTCAAATTATCATTTAGTCACCACTTCATCCTTATTATTGAGACAAGCACCAATATATCTCCATGTACCTAAAACAAAGTTCAAGTACAAGATGGTCCCCAAACTCATTGGGTCCAAAGTAGTTAGAAACTACAACATATAGGACAAACTCCACATAAATATGTGCATATATATATGAAATTGAATTTCATGCACATCTTAGCCGATTTAGGATTTGATGGAGCTTCTCCTATATATTTGATCAAAGAAAGAAAAGCATGCCATAAAGTATACATTTAGTAAATATGCATGCACAAGACTTTCTAGAGCCAAAGAAGATACAATTTGGACAAAACACCAAGAAGGACAAGCGAGCACACAAAATTGTGAAGCGACAAAAGGTTGTCCAAATTATATCAATGAATCAAATCAACACAAGATTGACTCCAAAGTTCAACTAGTGAACCAAGCAAAAGCCAATGAGCATAAAGTATAACTAAAACACACATGCTCAAAGACATATCTCATTTTAAGAGTAAGAAATAAATAATAAGGAATGAGATCACCAACTCCCAAAGAGAGCAAGGTTCAAACAAACAAACCAAACTCTCCACACTTTTTATGATGGCACACTAAGTACCAAAAATAAAAGATTTGTCTTCCAACAAAAAACCAATACCAATTGAAATAAGCACAAAGAGTGTGTTATAACAAATATAGGAGAGCTCCCCCAAGATTAGTGCATTATTTATGATTTTGCATTTGAATACAAAATGCACACAAGTGGGATCATCACATCTACCTACATAGAAATAACACAAGACAAGTCCAACGAAATCAAATGGAATAACAAAAGTCACGGAAGACAATGGGAGCTAAAACAAATACATTTTTGGCTAGAGATAAGGCAATTAAAAGCAATAGCCAATGTAAAGATGATCAATATACATGTGCCACATGATATAGTACCAATTGTCCAAGAACAAGAGGTATTTGGATTTATTTCCCGGTGGTAGTTTACATATAAATCCAAGATCATCTTCACAACAAAAAAAAGCATACGGAGAAGGATAGGAATTAATCACCATGCTCAAGAAGATATTCTTGATAGACTCAAATAGTTAAACAATCACGCAAAGCAATGATTAAGATAACATGAAGCAAATGGTTTTCCAACTTTGATGTAGCATTCCACATTTTAGGAAAACCCTATCAAGAAAGTATCTCACAAACAAGATCCAAAACAAGAGCAATAAAACAATTTGGCAAATTGGAATTTGTTTGAGAAAACATGCCACATAGAAGCAAGATAATTTACAATATCAACACTATGTGACACAACCTCAAATATACACATTATATTGGTTTGTAGTATGCACAAAGCATATTACTCCCCCATAATGTGATAAAACATTTATTTTTCATAAGAGGCAAATAAACCCAACAAGATGATTAATGGACATTATAGAATTTGAATTTCTCATGAGAATGACATACCACATAGAAACTAGATAATCTTCAAATATCAACACTAAGTGGTATTCCTCATGTACACACATTTTTAGGATTGTGAAGTGCAAAGCATATCACTCCCCCAAAATGGGATGGTCCAATAATCTCTCACAAGAGCCAAGTAAGATAAAACGAGATGCAAAAGGCTCAACAAGAACAACCATACATGGTGTGCAAACCAACATGCACATACTTGATTACTCAAAATGAAGCAAGTAGGAAGCACAACATATACACACACATGCAAGATACAAAACCCAACACATGCAAATGGGTGAGTAACTTTCAAGGTAGATAAGTTGAATACATGTTACCGCAAGGAGGAACATTGGATATATGATAGAAATAAGATAATCCAAATGACTTGACTTGAGAAAATATAATTGATGAAGATCCCTTAATTCTTCATGATATAGCCAAGTCTTCAATGCCCTCCAACAACACCTATTGTTCAAGTAATGGCTTGTTGGTCCCCAACCAAGTTGGGTCCTAAGAAGTTAGAAACAATAGGTTTGGCAACCCAAATGGTTCTTTTCTTGACACCACTTTGAGCGCCAACAAATTTGGCAAACACATTGCCAACCTTATCCTTGCAAAGTGAATAAACATCTTCAATTATGATAGGGTTGGATGAGTTACCACTAGTGCATGAAGAAGATAGGTGACCCTTCTCATGGCATATGTAGCAAGTTCTTTTCTTCACCTTCTTCTCACTTGATTTCTCCACAAGGGGAGCATTAGCTTGATTTTTCTTGGGAAGTGACCTTTCTTCAACTTGAGGTTGAGCAAGGGCTTGAACTTGAGGCCGCTTCCCTTGTTGCTTCTCACTAAGTGCCTTTTTCTTCAAAGGGCAAGATCTAACATGGTGCCCTTCAATTTTGCACTTGAAGCAAACAATCTTGGCCAAATTCTTGACTTGTTCTTGGCCCTTCTTCTTTTTGTATATTTTGGACTTCTTCTTGTTATTAGAGATAAATCCAAGTCCACTCTTGTCATTGGGGGATTTTTGCACACTCAAGATCTTATTGAGTGTGGACTTCCCTTCATGACATTTTTCCAAGTCTTTCTTCAATGAAGTAACTTGGGCCTTGAGCTCTTTGATTTCCTCTACATGGTTAGTGACAACACAAGTACTAGTGGAAGTAGAGGCTACATTGTTAGAGCAACAAGACAAGGAGGGTAATTCATCACTAGATGTAGCAATAGTATAAGTGGATGAATTACTAGGACTAGCACATGTCAATATAGCATTTTGAGAAATAGTGCTAGCGTCCACATGAGGCTCACAAGATGTTACCTTTGTAGATATAGCCTCATGAGCTAACATTAGGCGAGCATGGGACACTAAAAGATCCTCATTAGAGCTAGATAGCTTTTCATGACTTTCTTCCAATTTCCCATACTTTCTAGTTAGCAACTCAAGTTGAGCCCTTAGCTCAACATTCTCCTTCACAATAGATGCTTCATAAGAAATAGAGTTAGTAGCACAAGCATCATTATCATGAGCAATAGGAGAAGACAACTTAGCAAGAGCGAGGTCACGTTCTTTAGTGAGTTTAGAAATAATTTCATTACATGACTCCTCAATGGATTCAAGCTTCTCCTCAAGAGAAACCCGAAGCTCTTGCTCTTCCTCTAGAGCATATTTTAAATCATGGATATCATTGGCATACTCACGCTCAAGAGAAAACATTTTATCAATTTGTTCTTCCTTCATCTCAATGAGTTTTGTACTCTCAATAGCACAACTCATGATTTCAAAGAAGTTGGGCAAAACATTTTTATGGTTATGCAAAGCATCAAAGACCACCTTACCCTTCTTGTTTAAATACTCAATATAGTCTTCTTCATTTTCCTCATCCTCACCATTGTCCTCAACATCATTATGATTTGAAGACCTAGCCATAAGGCATATGTGGGAACCGTGAGAAGAGGAAGATGAAGAAATACTTGAAGCTCCATTCAAGACCTTGTCTTGGCCCAAAGACTCTTCGGTTTCCTCTATATGGTTAGCATCACAAATACTAGAGGAAATAGAAGCATTTGTATCATGGCAACAAGACAAAGCAAGCATATCATCATGAGATTTATTCAAGAAACATAAACATGATATGCAAGGACTATCAACACAAGCATGTAAAATATTTATGGGGCTACAAGTGTTTAAGTCCAAAGATGAAGCATTGCAATGAGATAGAGATGACGGATCATCAAAAGTAAGCATACTATCACCATTGCAAGTTTCATCACCACTCACCATATCATTACCTTGTGTCTTGACACACTTTGGTAAAGTGGATGAAAGTTCATTGCGGCCGGAAGTGGAAGGAATACAATCATCCCCAATAATCTTGGACACACAATATTTTTCTTGAAGCTTTGTCCATATCTCATGAGCGCTCCGAAAAGGCATGATGGAGAAGGTAACTACATCGCTCAAAGCATTAACAATCACATGAGTAGCTTGAGCATTGAGATACAAGTTTTTCTCATCCTCTAAAGATAGATTTTGAGTATCCTTTGGAGGAGAAAAACCCACATCTACAATTCGCTCCATAGATGGGTCCATGACCCGAAAATAATTAAGCATGTGAATTTTCCAAGAATCATAATTTGTGCCATCGAATATAAAAGTGTCATTGTGCACTAATCCCCTAGCCGACATCTTTGCTCTCAAGGCAGTGAAGCCTAAAATGAGAGACCGGGCTCTGATACCAATTGAAAGGACACAGATGTCGCCTAGAGGGGGGGGGGGTGAATAGGCGATATCAAATTTTACGAATGGCTTGAACAAAAGCGGAATTAAACTAGCGTTTATTTTGTCAAGCACAAAAAACCTAAATAAACTAGGCTCACCTATGTGCACCAACAACTTATGCTAAGCAATACAAGTAACAAGGTGATAGCAAGATATATGACTTCAAGCACGAAGGCTATCACAATGTAAAGTGCATAAGTAAAGAGCTCGGGTATAGAAATAACCGAGGCACGCGGAGACGATGATGTATTCCCGAGTTCCTCCCTTGAAAGGGAGTACGTCTCGTTGGAGGGGTGTGGTATCGCCACAAAGGCCTAACCAACGCCACAAAGGCCTCACCCTATTCTCCGGTGTGAGCTTGCGCCACAAAGGCCTAGCTCACTTTTCCACTAAGGGGTTCCTCAAGGCGGAACCGGGCCTTTACACAAAGCTTGGGGCACGCATCCACAACTTAATTGGAGGCTCCCAAGAATAGCCACAAAGGCACCACAAAGCCACAAAGCCGTCTAGGGTTCCAAGAACCCAAGAGTAATAAGCTCACAAACTTTCACTTACTCAAATCTCCGGGGAGAACTCAAACCGATGCAACTTATGCAATGGCAAGAGCACACAAGGTGCTCAAATCCTTCTCACTCAAATCCTACCAAAGCAACTAATGCTATGGAGAGATATGAGAGGAAGAACAAAGGAAATCCACAAAGAACTCCAAGATCTAAATCCACAAGAGGTTCCCCTCACTAAGAAGAGATTTTGATTGGTGGAAAGATAGATCTAGATCTCCTCTCCCTTTTCCCTCAAAAATATCCAAGAATCATGGGAGGAATGGAGGAGGAAGGGCAAGCTTGCAAAGTCAACAATGGAGGAGAGAGAGGCCCAAAACGTGCACAGCCCAAGGAGGAAGAAGGGGTATTTATACCCCCCACGAAATATGGCCGTTGCAGGACTTGGAGGGGCGGATTATCCGGCCAAAATATGGCCGGAATATCCGGCTGGCCGGATTATCCGGCCCCCAGGCCGGATTATCCGCCCCCCTATACTGGGTGACGCCGAGCAAAGTCCTTAGCAGAAATTCCGAAACGAAATTTTCGCTCCCAGGCCGGATAATCCGCCCCCCCTGGCCGGAATATCCGCCCCCCTTACTGGGTGACGCCGAGCAGAAACTGCAATACGAAAACGGTGATAACTTTTTCATCCGGACTCCGTTTTCGATGATCTTGGGCTCGTTGGAATCACCACAACGAGCTCTACAACTTCATCCATAGAAACATCATAGTCCAACAAGGGAGTATAAAACCAAATGATGAAAGGTTTGCCCTCTCTTTGAAGGCAAACCAGTAAAACCTCCAAACATCAAAAACGCAATAAGAGTTTCATGCGAAATCCGTTTTTGATGAGCTAGAGCTTGTCATGGAAATAACCACAAGATCTAAAACCTCACATGGATAAAACCCAAATAAGAACCAAGAAAGATGATGCCAAGTATGCAAAGGTTTGAGCTCTCTCCGAACGATACAATTAAGTTACTCACTCGAGAGCCCCTCTTGATAGTACGGCTACCGATCCTATAACCCGGTCTCACAACAAACACCATGAGACCGGTAAGAAGGAAACCCTAACACTATCATACCTTTGCCTTGAGCATTCCACTTGAGGTGGATAAAGACGATCTTGATCTTCTCAAGTTGGACCACCTTTCTTGATTGAACTTGCTTGGTGAAGTCTTGCGGATTGCTCCCCCATACTCCACTATGGAAGAGACTCTCTTTAAGCATATCTTCACATATCCATGATCACAATAGAGATGGCAAGCTTCAAGCATATGTTCTCTTCTAGTTGCTCATCTTGAACTTGCGCTTTGACTTGATCAATCCTCGAATCAATTCTTCTTTCTCCATAATGATGGTGTCTTGAGGATACACATGAGAGCTCACTCAATCTTATTCTTCAAGACACACTTGACATAAGCTCAACTCCCCTAAGACCAATCTTTGGATCACTCCTTGAATAGCACCTTGGTCAACACATAATCTTCTTCTTACAACCTTGACTCCAACAAATGGTTCAAGCATTGTCTATGGACAAGTCCTACACATATAACTCAATGCAACCATTAGTCCATAGGGATTGTCATTAATTACCAAAACCACACATGGGGCTCGATATGATCTTTCACAAGCGTTGCTTGATAAGCAACGCAACGAACTCAACGAACGTTTCGCCGCGTTGGAAGCGAGATTCTCGGCTTTGGATGCTAAGAGTGTCCTTCCCGAGGTTGTCGAGGTTGCTCCGAAGGAGAACCTAAACTCGGAAAAGGCAAAGGTGGATGATCCACCTAAGCCCGATGGACCTTCTTCCCATGCAAAGCCATATGAATATCCCCTCGAACGCGTGCCTATGCCTCACATGAATCCTTCATCCGGTGCACCCCCCATGCTTGATGAATTTAACTATTCCTATTGGAAGTCTTGCATGCGTTCTCATCTCAGGTGCGTTTGTGTGGAGCTTTGGGGCGTTGTTGAAAATGGGTTCACTCCCGTTGATGAGAAGCACATGACGCCCAAGGAGAGGATTGATTGTCAACTCAACTCCACCGCCCTTGACAAGATTCGTCAAAGCTTGAAGCGTGAAGTGTATGATCAAGTCTCAAGCATTGAGTCCGCCAAGGAACTTTGGGAGAAGCTCTCGGTCAAGTTTGATGGGACACCGGCAATGCAAAAGACCAAGTATGAAGCCGCCAAACAAGACATGAACTTGTTTTGCATGAATGATGGAGAGTCGGTCTCAAGTGCCTACTCAAGACTCCAAGCTCTCAAGGAGAAGATCATTCTTCTTGGTGGAAACACCATTGATGATGGCTTTCACATGAATGATAGCTTTGTGAAGAACAAGTTCATTGAGATTGTGTCTTGCGAATACAAGGAGTTGGCCTTCAATGTCACCTTCTTGGAACCTTGTCGCAAGATGACCGCAGATGAGCTTGTTGGATATTTTTTTGCCCATGATGACATGATTGCCAAGGCAAATAGGACCAAGGAGATTGTCCACGCCATGAACAAGAATCCATCCCTTGCCTTGAAGGCCAATGTCACTCATTCAAGGGCGCGTGAAGCAAGCAAGGAAGAGAGAGTTGAAGAAGATCTTGAAGAGGAAGAAGAGATGACTTCAACAAGTGAGCTTGATACCGACCTAGCATTCTTTGCCAAGAAGTATGGGAAGCATTCCATGAAGAGAGGAAGCTTTGTTCCCAAGGAGAAGAGAAGGACTTGCTACAATTGTGATGAGCCGGGGCATTTCGCCGATACTTGCCCCTATGAGAAGAGACAAGACAAGCCGAAGTACATAAAGGGTGACAAGCCAAGATTGAAGCCTAATCCAATCAACTTGAGGAACAAGAACAAGTTCAAGGACGTCAAGGCTCTTGTGGGTATTGAATACACCTCCGATGTTGATGAAGAAGATAGCGACGAGGAGGACGTTGTTGGAGTGGCCGGCTTGGCCCTTGCCAAGCCCAGATCACTATTCAAGTATGACTACACCAAGGACTACGAGAGCTCCACCAAGAACACTCCTCATAAATGCCTTATGGCAAAGGAGGCCAAGGTGATCTCCTCGCCCCAACCTTCTTGTTCCATTAATGATGATATGGATGAGGAGACTATTCTTGCCACTCTTTACAAAACTATGTGTTCTCTTCGTGGTGATGCTCGTGATCATTTCGAATACTTGATGGACACTATTGCTCAACGCAATGAGTCCCTTGAGGAAGCGAGATCCCATGTTGAAGATGGGGAACGGAGATTCAATCTCCTTGTTCAAGAGCTAACCGAGGAGAAGAACACTAGATTGCTTCTTTCTCATCAAATTGAAACATATCAACTTGATAAAACTAAGGACTTGGATGCTATGGATAAAACCTTGCTAATGGCACAAAAACTTGATGCTTCCAAAAAGGAACTTGAAGTTGCTCATGCTTCTCTTACTAAGGATCTTGAGCACCTTGAACGGGCTAACAAGCTAGTCAAGGATGAGCTCAATAGACTTAGCAAGAAATATGAGGAACTTCAAGCTCTTCATAAAGAAGTTCAAGGTTCATCAAATGTGCCTATAATTGTTGAGAATATAGCTTGTGCTACTAATCCTTCTCTAGATCAAGCGATCCTCATTGAGGAGAATGCTAAGTTGAAGGCTCAACTTGAGAAAGAGCGTCTCTCATCCCAACAACTTGGGAAACCTCCTCATGAGCTCTTTGCTCAACAAAAGGAGAGACCTCGTGGTCAAGGCCTTGGTTATATTCCAAGGAACAACAACAACAATTATGTTCCTCCACCCAAGAAGATCAACTTTGTGAAGGAAGGGTACAATGGGAATGGTAAGAATGAGCCTATGGGAAGGAATGCTAATAGGGGCAATCCTAACCATAGCTTTGCCGGAAAGACCAACCCATCGTACGTGTTGTGTAAGGACACGGATGGGAATGTTGTTGCTAGATATGTTGGTCCTCGTGATGGTTATGCTTATAGATGGTACTCCATTTGGGTACCTAAATCTCTTATTGCTAATGCTAGGGGTCCCATTTCACAATGGGCTCCTAAACCCAAGAATTGATTTTGTAGGGCTATTCCTCCGGTGGACCGAAATGGTTGTTTGATAGTGGGTGCACTAATCATATGACCGGAGGAAGAGAGGTGCTTGAGCAATTCGTTGAAGATGTTAACTCAACTCAATGCATCCTCTTTGGAGATAACTCAAAAGGAAAGGTATTGGGTCGAGGCAAGTTGGCAATCTCAAAGGACTTGTCTCTTGAGAATGTCATGCTTGTCGACACCCTTGGCTATAATCTCCTTTCAATACGTCATCTTGCAAGCATTGGTTATGATTGCTATTTTACCTATAATCATGTGAAAGTCTTTAGGAGTGATAATCTCAAGTTGGTTTGTGTTGGGCATGTTGAGGACAACCTTTACGCGGTTGATTTCTCGAAAGAGAACACTTCCTCCTCAACATGTCTCATAGCCAAGGTTGACGAGGGTTGGCTTTGGCATCGCCGGATAGGCCACGTCAACATGAGAAATCTCAAATGACTCCTAAAGGGTGAACATGTTGTTGGACTAACCAATGTAACATTTGAAAAAGATCGTGTGTGTAGTGCATGTGTTGCCGGGAAGCAACTTGGGAAGAATCATCCGGCCAAGAGCGTGATCTCAACGACAAGGCCTTTGGAGCTCCTTCACTTGGACCTCTTCGGGCCATCCACCTACGACTCCCTTGGGGGTAGTAGATATGGTCTTGTCATCGTGGATGATTATTCAAGATATACATGGGTGTTCCTCCTTAAGTCTAAGGATGAGACCCACAAGTTCTTCACCAAGTTCGCCAAGCAAGCGGAACATACTTTTGAAGAAGTGATCAAGACCATAAGGACCGACAATGGGTCGGAATTCAAGAACTACGCCATGGATGACTTCATGGGTGAAGAGGGGATCAAGCATGAGTTCTCCGCTCCGTACGCCCCTCAACAAAATGGCGTGGTGGAGAGGAAGAACCAGACGATCATTGAAATGGCAAGAACCATGTTGGATGAGTTCAAGTCTCCCCATAATTTTTGGGGAGAAGCTATTGCCACCGCGGTTCATGTCTCCAACCGTCTCTTCCTCCGCCCGATGTACAACAAGACGCCTTATGAGCTCGTCACCGGGAACAAGCCCAATGTCTCCTACTTCCGCATCTTCGGATGCAAGTGCTTCGTCAAGAACAAAAAGGAAAGACTTGGTAAATTCGAAACTAGAACAATCGAGGGTATTTTCGTTGGCTATGCGGACGATTCCCACGCCTATAGATACTACAACATATCCTCCGGATGTGTTGAAGTATCTTGTGACGTGGTTTTCAAGGAATTTAATGACTCCCAAGTGGAGCAAGTTGTTCCAAGTGATGTAGGTTATGAAGAATCTTCTCAAGTCATCAAGTCTATGGGAGTTGGTCACATCTTGCCTAGTGAAGATCAAGTTCTTCAATACCAAGACCTTCCTCATGAAGAAGATTCAAGGTCAACTCAAGTGGAGCCTAGCTCAACTCAAGTAGAACCTTCATCACCATTCCAAGTGGAACAAGATTCTCAAGAGGAGACGCAAGCCCAAGATCATCCACCAAGCCCTCAACCTCATGAGCAAGATCAAGGAGATGATCAAGATCCCCACTCCTCTCAAGATCAAGCTCAAGAAGATGGTCATGACCAAGACAAGCCACAAGAAGAATTTGTTGGTCATGATGGTTTGAAAAGGCGCATCAAGGCCGCCACCAAGGCTAGTGATCTTCAAGTCGACAAGATTCTTGGTGATATTTCTAAGGGGGTCTCAACTCGTAGACAACTTGCTTTGCTTGCCACCTTTTGTGGCCATCATGCTTTTGTGTCTAGTTTTGAACCTCAAAAGGTACATGAAGCCTTGGGAGATCCGGATTGGGTGAATGCTATGCAAGAGGAGTTGGAATGCTTCACCCGCAACAAAGTGTGGTCTCTCGTTGAGAGGCCCAAGGACCATAGGATCAATGTGATTGGCACCAAGTGGGTGTTCAAGAACAAGCAAGACGAGAATGGAGTCGTCACCCGGAACAAGGCAAGGTTAGTGGCGCAAGGGTTTGCTCAAATAGAAGGTATGGATTTTGAGGACACCTTTGCGCCCGTTGCTCGTCTTGAAGCTATTCGTCTATTGCTTGCTTATGCTTCTTTCCATGATTTCAAGCTTTATCAAATGGATGTTAAAAGTGCTTTTCTTAATGGCCCCTTGAAAGAGGAGGCATATGTTGCTCAACCCCCGGGTTTCGAAAATCCCAATTTCCCGAATCGTGTGTATAAACTCCATAAGGCGCTCTACGGTCTCAAGCAAGCTCCACGTGCTTGGTACGAGCATCTTAGGGATTTTCTACTCACGGACGGTTTTGAAATTGGGAAGGTAGATTCCACCCTTTTCACCAAGCGGGTTAAAGGGGGTGGGTTGTTTATATGCCAAATCTATGTTGATGATATTATCTTTGGTGGGGCTAACGAAAAATATAACAAAGCTTTTGAGAAATTGATGACACAGAGATTCGAGATGTCCATGATGGGGAGATGAAGTTCTTTCTAGGTTTCCAAGTGAGGCAACTTGAAGGAGGAACCTTCATCTCTCAAGAGAAGTACGTGAAGGACATGCTCGCCCGTTTCGAGATGACCAAGGCCAAGAGTGCAAAAACCCCCATGCCAACCAAAATGCAACTTGACCTTGGTGAAGGTGAGAAACCGGTGGATCAAAAGGTATATCGCTCCATGATTGGATCCCTTCTCTACCTTTGTGCTTCTAGGCCGGACATAATGCTAAGTGTTGGGTTGTGTGCTCGTTTTCAATCCGGTCCTAAGGAGTGCCACCTTGTGGCGGTCAAACGGATTTTAAGATATCTTGTTCATACTCCTACTCTCAGGCTTTGGTATCCAAAGGGGTCAACCTTTGATCTTGTGGGCTATTCGGATTCCGATTGGGCCGGTGATAAGGTTGACCGGAAGTCGACCTCCGGGGCTTGCCAATTTATTGGCCGGTCGTTGGTGAGTTGGTCGTCCAAGAAACAAAACTCCATCTCCCTATCCACCGCCGAAGCTGAATACATCTCCGCGGCATCTTGTTGCACTCAATTGTTATGGATGAAGCAAACCTTGAAAGACTATGGTGTGTCTCTTGGTACGGTGCTTCTTCTATGCGACAATGAAAGTGCAATAAAGATCGCCAACAACCCCGTCGAACACTCCCGCACCAAACATATCGACATTCGCCACCACTTCCTACGTGACCATGTCGCAAGGGGTGATATTGCTCTCTCTCATGTGAGCACCAATCACCAATTGGCGGACATTTTCACGAAACCTTTGGATGAAGCCCGGTTTGTTGAGCTAAGGAATGAACTCGGTATTCTTGATCCTAAAAACTTGGATTGATCTACTTGCTTGCAATCTCACATTTATCTTGTGTCTAGCTTAGAAACACCGCACATGTAGGGCGAGTCATTTTGCCATGTCTTGGCATAATGCATACCTATGTGTGCAACATCAATAGACCCAATGTCATGATATGGGCCCTAGGATTTATCTTCGCGGTGCCATGACATTTGTGCTTAACATAGGGGGAGTCATCCCCCGCCCTTCATTTGCCTCCGTTTTTATTGGTCCATTTACTTGAGGCTTGTTTTTCTCTTAAGGTTCTCATCATGTCCCTTGCTCCTTGTTGTTATTTTTTTGCCTTTTCTTCTCTCTTTTTGGGCATGATAGGACGTGTTTTTTTCTGATATTTGTGCATGCCACTTGTTTCGGACCTTTCTTCTGTCCACTGGCCACGTCGGAGCAGCTTCGGATTCTGCTCCGGATCAGCCCGGAGCACAGCCCGGAGCAGCTCCGGCCCCCTCCGGCGTGACCAGTCCCTTAAGGGTCGGGGGGGTAGAGTCCCTTAAGAGCCTAGAGTCCCTCCTCACTTGCCCCCTCCACCCACCCCGCGCTAGGGTTCCGCCGCCGCCGCCCTAGCCCCTAGCCGCCGCCGCCGCCCTCGTCGCCGCCGCCAGCCGCCGCCGCCGCTTGTGAGGGTTTGGAGACCACCCTAAGGTCTACCACAAGTGATTGGGCTCCTACTTCGTGGAGGAGGCTCAAGGAGAAGAAGGTGAGCCTTCGTGGCGCTTGAGTACCCTTCGTGGGGATTCACACCTCTCCAACGGTGACTAGCTCTCTCCCAAGAGAGTGAACATCGGGATACATCTTCGTCTCCGTGTGCCTCGGTTATTTCTATCCGAGTTCCTTTACTTGTGTTTTTACCTTTGTGATAGCCTTCGTGCTTGAAGTACTTTGCATAGCATCATATAGGTTGTTCACCTAGTTGTTAGGCTCACACTTATATTCCGCAAAGCCTAAAACTAGTGAAAAGAAAAGTAAAATTTGTAGAAACCTATTCACCCCCCCCTCTAGGTTAGACCATCTACACTTTCAGGGGTCTGCCCTCTACATGGGGGCTGCCTCTCATATATATGAGGGCTGATGCGCCTAGGGCTGGGAGAGCACCTAGGCGCCACTCCCCTGGTTGGGCTGGGCCCAACATGGCCAAAGCCCAACCGACTTAAATATGTCTTAAAAAATACGGTTCGACTCAAACTGATACAAACCGGCCAAAATTTGGATGGCTCGGCCTTATGGCTCGCAGGCCCGACGTATGGCGCGCCTTAGACTCATGACGTCGTGGCGTTGGCTGTCCTGGTGCGCCATCTCGCTGTCCTGGTTCTCCCTCATTGACGGTGTGCGTCGTCCTCCCGCTCCTCCCTCGCGCAGCCATCAATGTGCGTAGCAGCCTCCTCATGTCGCAGGCCGCCTCCTCCTCGTGCGAAGCTAGTATCCTCCGTAAACCTGATCATACAAAGATACATCGACTTAGGTAGTATAAAGTTCTCATTAATAAATATATCAGGTTCAGCTAGGAGTGAATTCACCTGTTGTTCAAGTAGCTTTGCACGAGCTCTAGTCATCGGTCCAATCCTAACATCATTGGATGTATCCTTTGCCGCTGCTGGTGTTGGTGTAGGGATGTCCTCATCATCAAGAGCTTAGTGCTAAATATGGTCTTGATCCTCAGATTATGGTTAATTGCTTTAGCGCCTTTGCTTCCCATATTAACGTCCCTAAGGGAAATGGGGACGTGTATCATGAACCTTTTAAAGACACTTGCATAAAAAGTGATATTGTTGTTGATGATTGCAATAAACATGCTCGAGAAAGTCCTATTTCCTATAAGCATGTTAATTTTTGTGGAGTACATAGGCCTTATGAACAGAGTCACAATAAGGAAGATTATTGTGTCCACCACGCAAATGAAGAAACCCAAATGTGGCACAAGGCTATAGGCGAGCTTGGTAAAAAGGTTTGCAAGCTTTATCCTTTTCTTTGTGACTTTTGCGATGACATAGGTCATTTTAATTTTCAATGCTCGAGCCCTAATAGTCACCTTTCTAATCGAATGAGCACCACAAATTTGTATTGTGATGACAAGATTACTCTCAATCAGCATGATAAGCTTACTTTGTTTTTGGGGGTGTGAAGAGATATCTAGAAAGACTTCTTCGGTTGATATGAATGATGTTGATATTAATAGCACCCTTCGTGGTTGTCGTATCTATTGTGTTAAAGATTGCCTCGCAAATACTTACTTACAAAATCTTATAAAACATGATGTTTTGCCAAGCTATGACAGGACTGATAGATGTTTCTATCTTATTAATAGAGAGGAGGAATCCTCCAAAGTTTCTTCTGTCGTTTCTGTCAGTAAACCAGATTATGTGGAGAAGATGTCTTTCCCTCCTAAAGGATATATGGAGAAGATGCCTTTCCCTCCTAAAGGAGAGAGTAAGGAGAGTAAGAAGAGTAAGAAGAAGAAGAGGAGTAAAAGGCGAGAGGAAACGGTATCTTCCCCTAAGCATGTTGCTCCTATTATAGATTATGATAATTCTGATTGGGATGATGTTCCTATGCCTGTTACCTATGTTAGTGATCATGATTGGGAAAAGCACTCTACTTTTGATATTGAAAATATTTTTGGTACCAATTCTAAGGTTAATAATTGTTGTACCATTAGTACTATCCATGTTCCTTCTTATGATGATATGTTTGATGAATATGCTTTGCGAAATAGCTGTTCTCTAGCTTGTGATGATACTAAACCTCTAGTTTATGATGGTTACAATGATGGGTATAATATTTTCAGTTCACCTACTTTTGAGGAGAAAACTAGTTATAATTACAATATGCCTCCTATTTTTGATGATTATGGTGATGAGAATAATTATTCTGTTGAATCTGCTCCTACTACGATTGTTCATGTGGGGAGCATTAATTCTTTTATGCATGTGGCTCATGATAGAGATCCTTTATGTGATAGTTATATTGTTAGTTCTATTCATGATGCTACTGAAAGTTATTATGAGAGAGGTAAACATGGTTTGATGGATCTCAACAATATTGAGTTTCCCCTCTTTATGTTGCAATTCTTGAAGTTGTACTTGTTTTGCCTTCCTATGCTTTTTGCTTTGCACTTTCATGACTTGTCTCTTTACAAGACTATTTTTCATAGAAAGTGGTTTAGATTTAAATGTGTTTCATATTTGCTTTTTGATGCTCTCTCTTGCTTTAAGTTCCTATATAGCGTCTTTGCCTTAAGCTCTTTTATGGCGCCTACATGAGCATCTTTGTAAATTACTGCGCCTAGCTCAAAGGCGTTAAAGAAAAGCACTCTTGGGAGATAACCCAATGTTTTTACTTTCAGTTCTTTTTCTTTTATTTGAGTCTTGGAAGTTATTACTACTATAATAACCTCTCCTTATCATTTTTATTTCGTTGTTGTGCCAAGAGAAACCTCTAATTTGAGTGAGGTAAGATTTGGGGAAGTTGCTGTCCTGAAACAGATTTCGGTGCTGCACCGTAAAAATTCGTGAAAATTCTCTGTATATCTTTTGGACCTGCGATTTCTTGAGAATATGCCCCAGGTTATTTCCAAACTTTCATTAGTTTAACACTTTTCGATTTGAGCAACAAAAAACCCTCTAAAAATTTGACCTTTGTCAGCTGTTCTGTTTTGACAGATTTCTGCCAATATTTGTGTTTGCCGCTCGATCGCTTTCTTTTTGAGTTCTTTTGATCACGGAACTGTTGGGGAAGTTGCTACAGTAGTATATAATTTATATGTGGTGGTTTTGAGTTGAAACCTGAAGCAAAAAGGGGTTGATTCAATGTTATGCTTACACTAATGTTGCTAATAGAATTGTGTTGAGTTTTGTCTGAAGGAAGTTTTCAAGTGTAGGGATTGGAGAATGATGAGATGAGATGAAGAATGGACAAAAACTCAAGCTTGGGGATGCCCATGCACCCCAAGAAATATCCAAGAAGTACAAGCGTCAAAGCTTGGGGATGCCCCGAGGCACCCCCTTCTTCATCGGCAAAAATCAGGTCACCTTTCAAGACACTATATTTTTATTGCTTCATGCATTATGCGTTTTTCTTGGAGCGTCAGTTGTTTTTGCTTTCAGTTTTCTTTTGTTTTGTTTGCTGCAATAAATGGTTGGATCACATCATGTTTGTTTTGGAGAGAGACTTACTCCGTTTTTCATTGCCAAGAACATTCCAGTTTTCACTCTTTTCGTTCAACGAGTGTTCTCTTTTTCTGCTACTGCGTTTAGCTTTCGTTTTTCGCCTTGATTTTTGTTCAGATCTTGTTAAATCTTTGCATCAAGGTGTATTTGGACCTCTGGTCTATGTTGGTTTTCATCAAAAGAGTTGTTTCAAAAGGGTTCGAATGGTGTTGGAAAAGAGAAAAAGTTTCATGCAAAAAAGTGGTACAAAAAGGAGCTTGTTTAGACTGCTTAGACTTTTGCATGCCATGCTTGATGTCATTTTGATAGTATGATTAGTGGTTTTGCTGTAGCATGACTTGTCTCAAATGACTAAGATTGCTTAATGAGCCTTTGAGAAAATAATGCGTTGTTTTTATTATATGGAAGCATTAATTTGGTTTTCTCCTTTGATGCTTTATTTGGATTGACTTGGCACATGATTACACATGTTGACTACAAAATAAGTCGCCTATAGCCTCTATGATCATTTGGTTTTTGACTTGTGATACCACTTTATGCTTCTTTCAATGATGTTTTGTCGCTATGCATGATTATGGCTGTTATTGCTCTCTTAGTTTGTTGCTCCCAGTCTTTTGCTAGCCTCATTTTGTACTGAGTATGAGCTCTACTCGTGCATCCAACTCCCAAAAACCAAGTTTGCCAATGTGTCCACTATAAATTCCTATGCATGGTATTTGCAAGCCATTCCAAGTAAATTTTCATGTGCTACCTTTCAAAAAAACCTTCAAAACACTTCTCGTTTTGTGACACTGGTTTTAGCTCATGGGGACGTAGTGGTCAGATTTGCTATGGTATGTGAATGTTGGTGGGCACCCGATGGAATCGGTTAGCCATGGTTTGTCTTATTCCAAAAAGAAAAAAAAGAAAAAGAAAAAAGGCACTCCTCCATGGTATGTGAATGTTGGTGGGCACCCGATGGAATCGGTTAGCCATTGTTTGTGAAAGGAAAAAAGGTGGGGAGGAGTGCCAAGCTTTATAAAAGAGCACAAAAGTGCCAATCTCTCTCAAAAACTTGCTTTATTTTTGTATGGAAGATAGTAAGAACCCCATTGCCAGTCGTTGACAAAGAAAACCACCTCTCAAAAACCAATTTTTATCTCTCTGTTTTATAAATAAAAAGCTCTAGCACATGTTTAATCACTGCTTCCCTCTGCGAAGGGCCTTTCTTTTACTTTTATGTTGAGTCTCCACCTTCTACCTTTATGCACCGTCTAAGAGAGCATAGTTGTCATTCTGAGTATAATGTGCATAGTCCCAAAGTTATCATTGATTGATTCATGATTATGGTTTTGCTTGTTCTTAAATTATTTGTATCTAGTCGCCCACTTAAACTTGAAGGTGTCCTATGCATTTATGTTTTGCTACTCCATGAGGTACAAGCTGAAAACCATTTGCTATGTTTTCCATATGGTTGAAACACACACGTGACTTTCATTGTTTCATTTTCATGATCTTTCCTTTGTGTTTCTTTTCATGCTATAACATGGTTGCTAAGTTTCTACTATCAAGATTATGTCTTTCATGCCCATGTTTTAAGTTCTTTGATCTCAGCACTCAATGCTCTACCTCGTTGATCAAATTGTGATGGTGCATGTCACCTCAAAAATTATTCTTTTGTTATCACTTACCTACTCGAGGACGAGCAGGAGTTAAGCTTGGGGATGCTGATACATCTCAAACGTATCTATAATTTTTTATGCTCCATGCTTGTTTTTACACTATTTGCCTTGTGTTTCGTTATACTTCTTGGCATTTTTATGTAATTTCTGGAACTAACCTATTGACAAGATGCCACAGTGCCTGCTGTTTTTGTGTTTCAGAAAAGCTACACAGGAAATATTCTCGGAATTGGACGAAACAAGTTCCAGAAGTCTTATTTTTCTCGGAAGAGTACCGAAGACCGAACGAGAGCCGGAGGGGGGCCAGGGGCTGCCCACACAATAGGGTGGCGCAGCCTAGCCCCTGGCCGTGCCCACCTATTGTGAGGCCACCCTGGTCGCCTCCTGACGATGCCCCTTCGCCTATAAGAAGCCTCCCGATGGAAAACCCTAAAACAATCGGTGAAATTTCCAGAAGAGTTCCGCAGCTCCATCTAGTGCGTTCACGGTGATAGTGTGGGACAATATAGTTTGGGTACATACGGACTTTGAGGAGTGCTTCGTAGCCCTACGCATGATTAGTGTTCGTTTTCCTTTGGAGAATTGTTTTGAGTTGCATATTGATGATAGTATCTATTGGTTCAACTATGTTATATTTGTTGGGAGTGTGTCCACTAGTGAAAGTATGATCCCTAGGCCTTGTTTCCAAGCATTGCACACTATTTCCTTTCAGTTTTGTTACATGTTTGCTCGCAGCGATACTTATTTCGTATTACATTTACTACTCATAATCATCACTACTACTTGTATTTCACTATCTCTTCGCAGAACTAGTGCACCTATACATCTGACAAGTGTATTGGGTGTGTTGCGGACACAAGAGACTTTCTGTATCACAATTGCAGGGTTGCTTGAGAGGGATAGCTTTGACCTCCTCCTCCCTGAGTTCGATAAACCTTGGGTGATCCACTTAAGGGAAACTTGCTGCTGCTCTACAAACCTCTGCACTTGGAGGCCCAACATTGTCTACAAGAACAGACGCGTGCCTAGACATCACCAGTACGCGGGGTGCATTTGCACATGGTTTTGAGGGTGCGACCTATGAATCACGGATGTGATCTTTGCACATGAGGGAGCGGGTGATACATCCAAAACGTATCTATAATTTTTGATGCTCCATGCTTGTTTTTACACTATTTGCTTAGTGTTTCGTTACACTTCGTGGCACTTTTATGCATTTTCCGGAACTAACCAATTAACAAGTCGCCACAGTGCCAGTTCCCTATTTTCTGCTGTTTTTGTGTTTCAGAAAAGTTACACAGGAAATATTCTCGGAATTGGACGAAACAAAAGCCGAACGTCCAGAAATTCACCGAAGCTTCTAGAGAACCGAAGAGGAGATGGAGTGGGGCCACGAGGGCCCCACACAATAGGGCGGCATGGCCTGGCCCTTGGCCACGCCCCCTATGTGTGACGGTGCCTCGGCCCACTCCTGACGTTGCCCCTTCGCCTATAAAGACCCCTTGACGGGAAAAACCTAAGTACCCGATCAGAATTCCAGAAAGATATCGCGTTCCGCCGCCGTCGTCGACCTGAGATCGGGAGGGTCCTGAAGCTCTTCCCGGCACCCTGCCGGAGAGGGGAATCGCCACCGGAGGTCTTCTTCATCGCCATGCTTGCCTCCGGCGCGATGAGTGAGTAGTCTACCTTGGACTATGGGTCCATAGCAGTAGCTACATGGTTGTTCTCTCCACCATGTGCTTCATGTTTAGATCTCATGAGCTGCCTTACATGAGAGGACTTGCAGACATCCTTAATCCGGCGCAGAATGTCGGCCGGAGTCAGCTCGTGTGTGGAGTGCCGGGTGGGGTCCATTGGCCCGCTCATCTGGCAGATCTTGTGCGACCGGCGCTGCAGAGGGGAGACGCGCCGGCTTATATAGCAGGCCACCAGGTCTTGAGGAGTAAGACCGGCATCCCGGAGCTCGCCCTTAACCCGGTGAAGCGCATTCACCGGCATCACCGAGTTCTTCGGGTTGTAGGTCCAATTCGTCATAGCCAGGGGTGGCTCGTCCACAAATGGCGGCAGGTTGAGCAGATCCTCGTCGGTGGTGTTCTTGACGTAGAAGAAGCTCTTCTGCCACTTCTTGCAAGATTCCAGGAGCTCCACCTTGGGGAAGTCCGAGCCCTTCCGGGACATGATGGTGGCCGCGCCGCAGAGGGTCATGGGGTGGTCCTTCTTTTCCTGGGCCGTCTCCGGCGGGTCGTCCTTGCTCCGGGGCGGCTCTTGGACGACTTGCTTCCGCAGTTGGAAGTACTTCGCCCAGCCTTGAGTAAGGGGCTCTATGCCGGCATAGCCTTCGCAAAAGGCAGCGAAGGCGGAGAGGATCATCACGGCGTTGGCCGGGATATGATGAGGTTGTAGGTCGTAGGTGTTGAGGAAGTCCCGGAAGAAGTCCGATACCGGCAGTCCGAAACCCCGCTCGAAGTGGGCGATGAAGACGACGCGTTCGCCAGGTTCGGGTGCCGGCACAGTTTCTCCTGCTGGTAGCCGGCATGCTACGCCCTCCGGGACTCTCCTGGTGGAGGTGACCCATGATATGTCGGCCGGAGTAACCTCCGACCCCTCCCAGCCGGAGCGTCCTTGGGCTCGGGCCGAGGTATCTTCCTCAGAGGCCGAGGTACCCGTCATGCTTGAAGATGCCATCTTAGTGGCCGGGACAAGGCGTGAGAGCCGGAGTCCCGTGATGTTATTCCTATCAAGGCCGGAGAAAAGAGGGAGGTTAGTCTCTCCGGCATACCGCCCTCACCAATGTTAGCAGAGATAAAAAGATCTACCGAGACAGTTAAAATAGGAAACAAATAAGGGTAAAACTCCTAAAGATGAACACCTGCGAGCGTTGCCTAGCAATGCTAGTCGAATCAAAGGGAAAACTATCTCTGAAACTGGCAGATCTATGCAAGTGTGGCTACCAATGCGAAGTTATAAAAAGCGTGAAGGAGGAAGAACAGAGGGAGATCTCACCGGAGCTTGGCCGGCGGCGATGAAGCGGCGGCGAGCGTGCAGGAAGAGTTCCAATCTCCCTGCAATGTCGCGGAGGAACGATGCGGCGGCGGCGGCGGCGTCGTCGACGGAGATGCCGGGCGTCGTCGAGCGTCGGCGTCGGCGAGGAGCAGGCTGACTGCGGCGGAGATGCTGTTCTTCGGACCGGCGGTGGAGCGCAGGAGGCAAAGGAGCAGGCGAGGAAGACGATGGTGGGGGGTAAAAAGATAAGTTTACCCCCGCCGCCCTATTTATACGTCTGCCAGGTCAGGGTCGTGGGGATCGTGGGAGTGTTCCACTCCCCCGACCGTTCCTGCAGAGAGTCGCCACGTGGCGGCACGGAGTGGGGCGGCGGTTCCGGTAACCGTGCCATGACGCAATGATGGCGAGGAGTAACTGCACTGTGAACCGTCACATCGTGGGTGACCGTTCGAGGTGGCAGGGCAGTTACAAGTTTCGATGCAAAGCTGTCAGGCATGGCTTCTCGAGGAAGACTCGTCTATATGTCGGATTAATTGCCCGATGTATATGTTCTGTCTGGAATACCCTCGGGACCGGCCGGAATAAGTTTTGGAACAGGAACAGAGGCCGGGATATGTGCAGATGTGTCGGCATATAATCTGATCGCCGGGGCATAATGAAGAAAGGTATGTTGAACCTTTCAAGGCTCCACAGTCATGACTGGGGAACCTCGGCAGCTTCGGGGACTAGTGTCGGGGGGATGACCCCCGGCAGGGTCAAGAGACTAGAAAAACACAAGGTCTATGGTTGACTTTATGCCGGGTTATCAAGGAAGTGCCTGGCCGGAATATAAGAGCATCGGCTAGGCCGGCATATGTGTGTATCCCGGCTGATACTTGGATATGCCGGTATAGCCGGAATACTTATAAAAGTGTGCCGGCATATACTTAGATATGCCGGCCTAACCATTTGGTGTGTTGTGCAGGAGCAGGGGAGGCCGGATTACCCGACCCTCGTAGGTCGTTGGTCCGGCATATATGTCCTGGGTATGGCCAACGGTCATATCCGGGATACTTAAGTCAACCAAGGTGTCACATCCCTACAATCAAGGAAGAAAACATCCAAGCATGGTAGCAGAGTGGGATGGCAGGGTGCACAGTGGTGGTCTACCAACCCTCACTGTGCACAAGTACAGAGCTCACCTCACAGAGGTAAGGCCACAGTTCAAGAGGTACAAGGTACAGGGATATGAAGTCCCATCGAGAGCAATCAGGGAGGAAGTCAAGGGTCGGTGCCTTCGTCAGCAAGTCCTATTTGGAGTGTAGCCCGTGTCTTGTGGTCTCTTATGACCGTTGTAACCCTGGCTACCACTATATAAGGTGGCATAGGGAGCCCTAGTAAAGGGTTGGTCACTCTGTGTTCCTACACTTAGCAGTTCATCTTCCTTCTCTAGCAGAGAGCTTGGAAGCACCATTGTTGTGTACTACATCGGCCCAAATATACAACCAGTAGAGCAGGAGTAGGGGTGTTATCTCCTTACGAGAGCCCCGAACCTGGGTAGATCTGTGTTCCTTTCTGTCGTGCTCTTTAGCCCGTTCCCCTCTCCCGGATCCTCCAGCATCTAGTTCGGCCCCCATTTAAGCCATCCTATGGCATATGTTGTTTCACCACGACGACAGTTGTAGATGTGTTGTTGCCACTAGGGAGAAAACAACATTCATATGCTCGAGGGTATATGCTTTGTTTACATTACACACTTTGCTTAATGCAATTATCTATTATTCGCAACTTAATAATTGTGGAGTTCTCGGATTGATTCGCCACAAGTGGATTATTAGTCATAGATGCAGTTGGATGGCGGTCTATGCATTTTGTTGTAATGCCCAGAGTAAATCGCATAGTGATCTTCTTGACATACCACGTTATCTTTATTCTATCAATTGCCCAACTGTAATTTGTTTACCCAGCATGTGTTATTTATCTTATGGAGAGACACCACTAGTGAACTGTGGACCCCGGTCCTATTTCCATCATATTGCTATCACCTGTTTACTTTACTCGCACTGTTTACTTTACTTGCATACTACTACTGTTTTCCACTCGATACGTTCATACCCTTTGTTTCAAGCAAACCGGTGAGATTGACAACCTCATCGTAAGTTGGGAACAAAGTACTTGGTTGTGTTGTGTGCAGGCTTCACGTTGCCGCTCGCAAAGCAAAGCCTGGACGAGGCGCCTTATAAATTGTCCGGAGCCGTCGCAAAGCTAGCAAGCATCACCTTCTGGAGTATTGACTTTTTCCTGGACGATAAAACCTTGGTTTCTTACTGAGGGAAACTTGCTGCTGTGCTCATCATACCTTCCTCTTGGGGTTCCCAACTGATCGGTCATTTTCATCATCACCACCGAAGTAATCAAGCATATTTTTCTGGCGCCGTTACCGGGAGAAAAGAAGACTTCTGCAAGGGGAGTTTCACACGCACATCTGATGACCCACAAGTATAGGGGGTGTATCGTAGTACTTTCGATAAATAAGAGTGTCGAACCCAACGAGGAGCAGAAGGTGTTGATGAGCAGTTTTGATCAAGGAATCACTGTAAATACTAGCAAACAGGTTATCAGGAGTATTTGGTAATACGAGTAAATAAAGTGCAAGTAAATAAAAGACAGTAGTAACAATTGCAGCAAGTGGCCCAATCCTTTATTCAGCAAAGGACAAGCCGGTTGTATTCTTATAATAACCAAACGTTCTCGAGGACACACGGGAGGTTTCTGTCAAGAGCTTTCGCTTCATAGAGCCAATAGTATTTATTGATTTGGTAAGTGTTATGGGGGTGAACCTGTGCTAGCGCACTACCCTTACTAGGATAAATACACACTTGTGATTATACCCCTTGCAAGCATCCGCAAATACAAGTAAGTAATTAAGATAAATCTAACCACAACCTTAAACTCTAGGATCCTACGCTCCCTGGTGCAATGGTTTCCCAACGGAGGTTTAGGTTTCTGTCACTCCAGCAACCCCACAATTGGTAGCCAAATACACAATGCATCTCACTAGGCCCATAAATGGTGAAGTATCATGTAGTCGACGTTCACATGACACCACTAGTGAAATAGCACCACAACAATATCAAACCATTAAATATTTCTCAACAATAATTCACTACTAACATCTTGACTTCTCCCATGTCCTCAAGAACTAAACGAACTACTCACAAGACATCATATGGATCATGATCAGAGGTGAAATAATGGTAAATAACAATCTGGACATAAACCTTAATTCAACAGTTCCACTCAATAGCATCAACTACAAGAGTAATCAACACCGGGAAAGTTTCCCCTATGAATATAACAAGATCCAACTCAAGATGTTACAGCGGGATGGCGAGGTGATGGTGGAGATGAAGGTGCTGGTGATGGAGATGATGATGATGATGATCCCGATGAAGTCCGGTGCGATGATGATGACGATGGCGACGATCTCCCCTCTCCGGGAAGGAATTTCCCCGGCAGATTCCTCTCTGCCGGAGAGCTTTCTCTCTCTGGTGTTCTCCGCCCCGCAGAGGCGGCTGTGTCTAACTCTCAACCCCCCCTTCACTTAGGTTTTCGGGGACGATCATGTACGCGAAGAGGCGATGGCAGAGGTGGGCCAGGGCGACCTCACGTGGGCCCCGCGAGGCCAGAGGGCTGGCCGCGCCGCCCACGTGTGAGGGCGCCTCCTGGCCCCTCTCGTCTCCTCCTTCTGGCTTCGTGAGTCTTCTGGGAAATTATAATTTCTGGGTATTTTTCTGGAATTTTCCTGATCTTCAAAATATGGTCTTCTGATGGTCCCTTTTTCCAGCAGAATCCTGACTCTGGCAGCAGCTCCTCCGATGATCATCAAACATGTGAAAGCAAAGGAAATAACATGAGTATCAACTCTAAATATGAAATATATCAATGAATAACGGTAAATTATGATACAAAATAGTGATGCAAATTGGACGTATCAACCCCCCCAAGCTTAGACCTCGCTTGTCCCCAAGCGAAAACCAAACTCGGTAAACATGACCACAGGTTTATGGAGTGAAGTGTCGATAATCAAAATACGGACAAGAAGCATCACATTCACCAAAAGCACAAGTTATAATAGACAGCAACTTCCCTTTATAAGATGTAGACTTGCAATAGGTAAAAGGGGAATCACATATAAGAATACACAAGGTAAATTATAATTGGCAATGGCAAACCTTAGTTCCTGGTCAAAGAACGATGAACAAGCTATTCTTTCTTTTAGACGGAGCCCTTTTAAAACAGAGCTAATATAGCAAAGACTATATGCTCAACAAAGTAAACTTTTGAATTCATAGAAGCTTTCAAAGATATATTCCTTCAGACAAAAGCATTATACAAAACAAGGAAGATAATAAATATGATTAGACGGATCAACATATGGATGAGTGAAACATAACAACTCAAATGCTTGCTTGAGATAGAGGGAAATAGGTTGACTCAACATAAAAGTAAAAGATAGGCCCTTCGCAGAGGGAAGCAGGGATTAAACATGTGCTAGAGCTTTTCATTTGTGAAACAGAGGTAAAAATTTGTTTTGAGAGGTGGTTGCTTTTGTCAACGACTAGCAACGGAGTTCTTGATATCTTCCATACTAAACAAGTGAGAGCGGTTCCGAGATGTTTGATTAATTGGCACTTTAGTGCTCTTTTATAGCTTGGCACTCCTCCCCACCTTTTTCCTTTCTCAAACCATGGCTAACCAATTCCATCGGGTGCCGACCAACTTTCACAATCCATTGGAGGAGTGCCTTTTCTTTTCTTTTTGAGATTATAATGGTCTAACCAGCTCCCTTGCAAAATTAATGACGAGCAGATGAAGCTGCCTAGTCGAGGGATACTCAATTTAGTATGGAAGATAACAAACCCATCCACTATGTCCTCATGAGCTAAAAACAGTGGCACAAAATGGGAAGTGTTTGAAAGTTTTTGAAAGGTAGCACATGAAAATTTACTTGGAATGGCTTAAAATACCATGCATAGGAATTTATAGTGGACTCTTTGGAAGTGACTTGGCTTTTGGGAATTGGATGCACGAGAAGTATTTCCTCTCAGCACAGGTTTTTGGCTAGCAAGGTTGGGTAGCAAGCAGAAGAGTTGCATGAAACAAACAAACATACATATAATAAGAACAATCATGCAAACTCCCTTGAAAGTACAATGATTTTAACTTTAAGAATAACAATGCTTATAAGCCAAACATAAGGAAAACTGAAGTGATGTAACTACAAGCACTTCTTTATTCTATTCTACTCAAACTTCAAGGTAAAGTTGCTACTGACCAAGCTAGGTTTGCCAAAACCAACTAAATCTACTCATGTTCCCAATATGATACCAATACCAATCAACAAGACTAGTCACATAAGAGAGATTGCAGACTAACATAAAGTGTGCGAAAAGTAAACGATAAAACTTCTCATTAATATTTCATTACCGCAACTCACACCAAGGGATACATAGATAACTAACTAAGGAGGATACGTCCAACTACAAACTATTTTATATGATAACCTCTCTATTCATGATAAGACTCTACTTGAAAAGTAAATAAACAGAAGGTAATGATGTGATACCGCGGCACTCCCCCAAGCTTGGAACAAGCCAAGGGGATGCCTATACCGATGACGAATTACTCCTTTGGCGGTGGCGGTGCAATCATGATTGGGGTGAGAAAATCCTCTAGCATCCTGCGAAGCCTATTGTTCTCCTCTCGAAGTATCTCCACCTCCATCCTAAGAGCTCGATATTTGTCGCAAAACTCATTGGTAACCCGAAGGGCTTCCACAGATGTAGGGTAGGAGCTGAGGTCAACAGCTGGCAGAATTGGTCCCTGCAGGTTATGAGAAAAGGCACGTCCAGTGTTAATTGTTCCTACTAGAGTAGGTTCTCTTGTTCCTGAACCAGCGGTAAACTGTCCTTCCTTCGACTTCAGGTTTTGGTGATCATCCCCCGGAGGTGTCTTCTCCTTGTCCCCGCTTGAAGAGGCCATGACTTCCCCAAACTTGAGATCAACTCCTGACAGAAACAGCTCGAAACAAAACACGACGAGAAAACGATATACAGACCTCGGGGACTCCGGGGGGTTAAATAGACGAAAATTATACATCGAAACGAAGTCACAGGAGGAAACCGGGACGGAAAAGAGTTCCGAGGCGTTCTCACACGGTGGTGGCGCGGCCAGGGGTGGGCCCGCGCCACCCGTGTGTGAGACCCACGCGGACTTCGTTTCCTCCAGGTTTTCGTCTCGTGATTTTTCATATTTATTAAAAACAGCAAAAGTATTAAAAGAAGAACTTTTCGCGAAACTTTTCTGACTAGAACTGTTACCTATTCGAAAACGAACTCTGCAGGTTCCTGCAGTTTGTCTTGGATGTAATCTTCCGGAGAAATTGTTTCAATAACATCAACATCTTCATTATAAGAATCTCCAGAAATATAATGTTTGAGTCTTTGCCCATTCACCACTTGTGTAGAATCATCTTTCAATGAAGCAATCTTAATAGCACCTGAGCGGTACACTTCCACAATAACATATGGTCCTTCCCATTTAGAAAGTAATTTACCTGCAAAAAATCTGAGACGAGACCTATACAAAAGAACTTTCTCACCAACATGGAACTCTCTCTTAAGAATTCTCTTATCATGCCATTGCTTGACTTTCTCCTTGAAAAGTCTGGCATTCTCATACGCTTCGTTTCTCCACTCATCTAGAGAACTCAAATCTAACAACCTCTTCTTACCGGCTAGTTTAAAATCTTTATTAAGCTCTCTCACTGCCCAAAAAGCTTTGTGTTCTAATTCTAAGGGCAAGTGACATGCTTTTCCATAAACCATCTTATAAGGAGACATACCCATGGGATTCTTATAAGCAGTCCTATAAGCCCATAAAGCGTCATTTAACTTACTAGCCCAGTTTTTCCTAGATCTACTAACAGTCTTCTGCAAAATAGACTTAATCTCTCTATTTGAAAGCTCTACCTGCCCACTAGTTTGGGGATGATAAGCAGAAGCAATTCTATGATTGACATCATACTTAGCAAGAGTCTTTCTAAAACTACCGTGAATAAAATGAGAACCTCCGTCAGTCATAAGATATCTAGGCACTCCGAACCTAGGAAAAATAACATCCTTAAGCATTTTTAACGACGTCTCACCGTCGGCACTCTTTGTAGGTATGGCTTCTACCCATTTAGTAACATAATCTACAGCAACAAGTATATGGGTATAGCCTTTTGAAGGGGGAAAAGGACCCATAAAGTCAAATCCCCAACAATCAAACGGTTCAATAACTAAAGTGTAATTCATAGGCATTTCATTGCATCTAGAAATATTACCGACTCTTTGACATTCATCGCAAGATAAAACGTACCTTCTGGCATCCTTAAAGAGGGTGGGCCAATAAAAACCTGATTGTAGAACCTTTTGTGCGGTTCTATCTCCGGCATGATGCCCTCCATAAGCACTGCTATGGCATTTTCTTAATATCTCTTGTTGCTCATATTCCGGTACGCATCTTCTCATAATACCATCAACTCCTTCTTTATATAAATGTGGGTCATCCCAAAAATAATGCCTCAAATCATAGAAGAATTTCCTTCTTTGCTGGGCTATAAAGGTTGGAGGCAAATACTTGGAAACAATAAAATTAGCATAATCAGCATACCAAGGAAGGTCTCGTGAAGTTACATTAATTGCAGCCAACTGTTCATTCGGAAAACTATCATTAACAGGAATAGGATCAAAAGAAATATTTTCCAATCTAGACAGATTGTCAGCCACAGGATTTTCAGCACCTTTCCTATCTACGATATGCAAATCAAACTCTTGTAAAAGCAACACCCATCTAATAAGCCTAGGCTTAGCATCCTTCTTAGTCATAAGATATCTAATAGCAGCGTGATCAGTATGAATAGTAACTTTAGAATCAACAATGTAAGATCTAAACTTATCACAAGCAAAAACAACAGCAAGAAACTCTTTCTCAGTAGTAGCATAATTCTTTTGAGCAGCATCAAGAGTCTTACTAGCATAATGAATAACATTCAACTTATTATCTATACGCTGTCCAAGAACAGCACCAACAGCAAAATCACTAGCATCACACATAATTTCAAAAGGTAAATTCCAATCAGGTGGTTGAACAATAGGAGCAGTAGTTAAAGCCTTCTTAAGAGTTTCAAAAGCTTCCTTACAATCATCATCAAAGACAAACGGTACATCCTTTTGAAGAAGATTGGTAAGAGGCTTTGAAATCTTAGAGAAATCTTTAATAAACCTCCTATAGAAACCAGCATGACCAAGAACACTACGAATACCTTTAACATCTCTTGGACATGGCATTTTCTCAATTGCCTCCACTTTTGCTCTGTCAACTTCAATACCTCTTTCAGAGATTTTATGTCCAAGGACAATTCCTTCATTCACCATAAAGTGGCATTTCTCCCAATTAAGAACAAGGTTAGTTTCTTCGCACCTCTGCAAAACTTTATCAAGGTTGTGCAAACAATTATCAAAAGAAGTTCCATAGATGGAGAAATCGTCCATGAAGACCTCCACAATTTCTTCACAAAAACCATGAAAAATAGCAGACATACATCTTTGAAAAGTAGCAGGAGCATTGCATAAACCAAAAGGCATACGCCTATAAGCATAAGTTCCATAAGGACAAGTAAAAGTGGTTTTCTCTTGATCATCTTTCTTAACAGCAATTTGAGAGAAACCAGAATAACCATCAAGGAAACAAAAATGAGTCTTCTTAGACAACCTTTCTAGCATTTGATCTATAAACGGTAAAGGGTAATGATCTTTCTTAGTAACTTTGTTTACCTTCCTATAATCAATGCACATTCTATAACCAACAACTACCCTTTGAGGAATAAGCTCGTTATTCTCATTAGGTACAACAGTCATACCTCCTTTCTTGGGAACACAATGAACAGGACTAACCCATCTACTATCAGCAATAGGATAAATAATACCAGCATCAAGGAGTTTTAATACCTCATTCCTTACCACATCCTTCATCTTGGGAATTAGGCGACGTTGATGCTCTACAACCGGCTTTGCGTCTTTCTCCATATTAATGGCATGCTGACATAAAGTAGGAGAAATCCCTTTTAAATCATCAAGAGTATATCCCATAGCTCCTCGGTGTTTCCTCAATATCTCCAATAATCTTTCTTCTTCCTTTCCTGAAAGTTTAGAACTAATAATAACAGGATAAATTTTCTTATCATCAATATAAGCATATTTGAGATCATCAGGCAAAGGTTTTAATTCAAACACAGGATCTTCTCTAGGCGGCAAAGTGGTGCCCAGATCCTCCACAGGTAGATTATGCTTGAGTAATGGTGGTTGACGAAGAAGAATATCGTCAATCTCTTCTCTTTCCTTGCTAAAAACATCACTTTCGTGATCTTCCATGAATTGCTGCAGGGCATTATTAGGGGCAAGAGCAATAGAAGCAAGCTGCTCAACTCGAAAATTTTCATTAGGCGTATCATTTTCATAAGAAGTCTTAGCAAACTTGGAAAAATTAAACTCATAAGACTCTCCATTAAACTTAGTAAAAATTTTCTCTTTCTTACAATCTATTATGGCGCCACAAGTGTTCAAAAAGGGTCTACCAAAAATAATAGGACAAGTTTCACTAGCCTCCTTACCAAGTACTAGAAAATCAGTAGGGTACTTAGTCTTACCACATAGAACTTCCACATCTCGAACAATACCAAGAGGCCAAACGGTCTCTCTGTTAGCAAGCTGAACAACCACATCAATATCTTCAAGTTCACAAGCGCCAATCTCGTGCATAATTTCTTTATAAAGCTCTAAGGGAATAGCACTTGCACTAGCACCAATATCACATAAGCCATAATAGCAATGATCTCCAATCCTGATAGAAATAACAGGAACACTTGCTTTTCTATGCTTTTTAGGATGCGAGAGAATGTTAGAAGCATCTTCACAAAAAAGAATATATTCATCTCCTACATCTTTAGTAACAAGATCTTTCAATATAGCAACAGGAGATTTAATAGTAATTTGCTCATCAGGCTCTGCAACTTTCTTAGTACTTTTATTAGACACACTTACCAAAGTAGAGTACTTCTTTACCTTAGCAGGGAAAGGTGTCTTCTCAATATAAGGTTCAGGAATGATGTTATCGACCGTACAAACTTCTGTAGCTGCAGCAGGTATATGACTAATAGAATCTTTGTAAGGCGCATGATATTTGTTCCAATCTTTCTTTGGAACATCAATATAAGAGGCAAAAGCCTTAAGACAATTAGCAAGTATTTGAGAATCAAGACCATAAGCAGTGCTAACACTATGAAAGTCATCGGTTCCCATAAAAGATTTAATGCATTCATAATCATAGTTTATACCTGACTTCCTACCTTTGTCGTTTTCCCAACCTTCAGCATTCTCTTTTATACGGTCAAGAAGTTTCCACTTGGCATCTTCTTTCATATGAGTAAATGATCCAAAACAAGAAGCATCCAAATAATCCTTATCAGGAAGAGTGAGCCGCGCATAAAAATTATCAATAACAATATTATTGGGGAGCTCATGAATGGGGCATTTGAGCATTAGCAACTTCAATCTTCCCCACGCTTGGGCAATACTCTCTCCATCATGAGGCCAAAAATTATATATCTTGTTACGGTCTTTATGAATTTCACTTGGAGGATAAAACTTGGAATAAAAGAGAGGCACAATATCCTCCCATGCCATAGATGGACCATCTTGGAGTAGTCGATACCACTCTTCAGCTCTGCCTTTCAATGATATAGAGAATAATTTCTTCTTGACCTGGCTTGGTGAAATACCTGCACATCTGAACAACTCGCATAATTCATGTATAAATAATAAGTGATCACCCGGATGGACAGTTCCATCTCCTGAATAGCAGTTATCCATAATACGCCCAACAATTTTCATAGGTATTTTAAAAGGATCAATTTCAGCAGGCGGTGGCGGTGGTGGTTCCTCCGCATGTGCAGCAGCAGCAGTAGTAGTAGGTGTGTTTCCAAATAGGAAACCAAATGGAGAGTTCTCCATAGCAGAATAAATATACAAAATAAAACAATACTCACAGTGACGGTTACCTTTTCCAATTCCACTCTTCAATAGCGCTAAGCTCCCCGGCAACGGCGCCAGAAAATAGTCTTGATGACCCACAAGTATAGGGGGTGTGTCGTAGTACTTTCGATAAATAAGAGTGTCGAACCCAACGAGGAGCAGAAGGTGTTGATGAGCAGTTTTGATCAAGGAATCACTGTAAATACTAGCAAACAGGTTATCAGGAGTATTTGGTAATACGAGTAAATAAAGTGCAAGTAAATAAAAGACAGTAGTAACAATTGCAGCAAGTGGCCCAATCCTTTATTCAGCAAAGGACAAGCCGGTTGTATTCTTATAATAACCAAACGTTCTCGAGGACACACGGGAGGTTTCTGTCAAGAGCTTTCGCTTCATAGAGCCAATAGTATTTATTGATTTGGTAAGTGTTATGGGGGTGAACCTGTGCTAGCGCACTACCCTTACTAGGATAAATACACACTTGTGATTATACCCCTTGCAAGCATCCGCAAATACAAGTAAGTAATTAAGATAAATCTAACCACAGCCTTAAACTCTAGGATCCTACGCTCCCTGGTGCAATGGTTTCCCAACGGAGGTTTAGGTTTCTGTCACTCCAGCAACCCCACAATTGGTAGCCAAATACACAATGCATCTCACTAGGCCCATAAATGGTGAAGTATCATGTAGTCGACGTTCACATGACACCACTAGTGAAATAGCACCACAACAATATCAAACCATTAAATATTTCTCAACAATAATTCACTACTAACATCTTGACTTCTCCCATGTCCTCAAGAACTAAACGAAGTACTCACAAGACATCATATGGATCATGATCAGAGGTGAAATAATGGTAAATAACAATCTGGACATAAACCTTAATTCAACAGTTCCACTCAATAGCATCAACTACAAGAGTAATCAACACCGGGAAAGTTTCCCCTATGAATATAACAAGATCCAACTCAAGATGTTACAGCGGGATGGCGAGGTGATGGTGGAGATGAAGGTGCTGGTGATGGAGATGATGATGATGATCCCGATGAAGTCCGGTGCGATGATGATGACGATGGCGACGATCTCCCCTCTCCGGGAAGGAATTTCCCCGGCAGATTCCTCTCTGCCGGAGAGCTTTCTCTCTCTGGTGTTCTCCGCCCCGCAGAGGCGGCTGTGTCTAACTCTCAACCCCCCCTTCACTTAGGTTTTCGGGGACGATCATGTACGCGAAGAGGCGATGGCAGAGGTGGGCCAGGGCGACCTCACATGGGCCCCGCGCGGCCAGAGGGCTGGCCGCGCCGCCCACGTGTGAGGGCGCCTCCTGGCCCCTCTCGTCTCCTCCTTCTGGCTTCGTGAGTCTTCTGGGAAATTATAATTTCTGGGTATTTTTCTGGAATTTTCCTGATCTTCAAAATATGGTCTTCTGATGGTCCCTTTTTCCAGCAGAATCCTGACTCCGGCAGCAGCTCCTCCGATGATCATCAAACATGTGAAAGCAAAGGAAATAACATGAGTATCAACTCTAAATATGAAATATATCAATGAATAACGGTAAATTATGATACAAAATAGTGATGCAAATTGGACGTATCAACATCCTTTACTTTGTTTTAAGTTTTGCTTTACTTTATTTTTACTTGCATCATTTTTATCAAAAACACAAAAAATTAGTTTCCTTATAGTTGCTTTTATTAACTTGCTCTTAGTTTTGCTAAAATGGCTACTCTTGAAAATACCAAGTTGTGTGATTTTACTAGCACTAATAATAGTGATTTTATCTGCACTCCTATTGCGCCACCTGCTCCTGCTGCAAACTTTTATGAGATTAAGCCTGCTTTATTGAACCTTGTTATGAAAGAGCAATTTTCTAGTGCTAGTACTGAAGATGTTGCAGCTCATCTCAACAATTTTGTTGAGCTATGTGAGATGCAGAAATATAAGGACGTAGAAAGTGATATTATTAAGCTCAAGTTGTTTCCTTTTTCTTTGAGAGGAAAAGCTAAAGATTGGTTGCTATCTTTGACTAAGAATAGTATTGATTCATGGACTAAGTGTAAGGATGCTTTCATTGGTAGATATTATCCTCCTGCTAAAATTATATCTTTGCGTAGCAATATTATGAAGTTTAGCCAATTTGATAATGAACATGTTGCTCAAGCTTGGGAAAGAATGAAATCTATGATAAAGAATTGCCCCACTCATGGACTGACTACTTGGATGATTGTCCAAACTTTTTATGCAGGACTGAATTTTTCTTCGAGGAACCTATTGGATTCAGCTGCTGGGGGCACTTTTATGTCCCTTACCTTGGGCGTCGCAACCAAACTACTCGGCAACATGATGGTAAATTATTCCGAATGGCACACCGAGAGAGCTCCACAAGGTAAGAAGGTAAATTCTGTTGAGGAAACCTCTTCCTTGAGTGATAAGATTGATACCATTATGGCTATGCTTGCTAATGATAGAACTCATGTTGATCCTAATAATGTTCCTTTAGCCTCTTTGGTTGCTCAAGAAGAGCATGTTGATGTGAACTTCATTAGAAATAATAATTTTAACAACAATGCTTATAGGAACAATTTTGCTAGTAACAATTATAGGCCGTATCCTTCTACTAATGGTAATTCTTATGGTAATTCTTATGGTAATTCTTATGGTAATTCCTCCAACAACACTAGGGCCGCGCCCTCTGAACTTGAAGTCATGCTCAAAGACTTCATGGTTAAACAAACTGCTTTTAATAGAACTGTTGAGGAAAAGTTAGGCAAAATTGATATTCTTGCTTCTATGTTCATGATGTTGAACTTCTGAAATTAAAAGTGTTACCTAATGATGTGAAGGAGCACAATACTTTTGCTACTGCTAATGCTATTCAAGTTAGAATTGATGAAAATGTTAGATTGTTAGCAAAATTGCATGCTAGATGGGAAAGAGAGGATGAGATTGCTAGGAATATGAAAGTTTGTACTATTACTACCTCTAATGATGTTGTTCCAAATGCTAGCAATCCTCTTACTTTGATTGGTGTACAGAAAACTCCCACTCCTTGTGTTAAAAAGCCTAAAACTGCTAAAACTTTTTCTCAAAAGAGTGCTGAAATTTTTCGGAGTGTAGGAGATGATAGATCTATTTCCTTTAATGATTTTAATGTTGATGGTTGCAATATATCTGAAGTAATTTTATTCTTGCAAAAGCTTGCTTTGAGTCCCAATGCTAGTTCTATAAATGTTGCTTTTACTAAGCATATTACCAATGCTCTTATAAAAATTAGGGATGAAAAGTTGCAACAAAAAGCTTCTATTCCCAAGAAGTTAGAAGATAGTTGGGAACCCATCATTGATATGCATGTTAATGGTTTTGATTGCCATGCTTTATGTGATCTAGGTGCTAGTATTTCTATTATGCCTAGAAAAATTTATGACATGCTTGATTTGCCACCGCTTGAAAAATGTTATTATGATGTTCCTATTGCTCATGTTGCTAAGAAGAAACCTTTGGGAAGGATTAATGATGTTCTTATTATGGTTAACAATAACCTTGTTCCCATTGATTTTCTTGTCATGGATGTTGAATGCCATGCTTCATGTCCTATTATTTTGGTAAGACCCTTTCTTCAAACTGTAGGTGCCATCATTAATATGAGGGAAGGCACCATCAAATATCAATTCCCACTTAAGAAAGGTATGGAACACTTCCCTAGGAAAAGAAAGAAATTACTTTTTGACTCTATTCTTAGAGCAAATTATGAGCTTGACGCTTCATCTCTTGATGTTACTTGATTCGCAATTTTCTACGCCTAGCTCAAAGGCGTTAAAGAAAAGCACTCTTGGGAGATAACCCAATGTTTTCTTTTCAGTACTTTTTCTTTTATTTGAGTCTTGGAAGTCATTACTACTGTAATGACCTCTCCTTATCATTTTTTATTTCGTTGTTGTGCCAAGAGAAGCCTCTAATTCGAGTGAGGTAAAGATTTGAGGATATTGCTGTCCTGAAACAGATTTTCGTACTGTACTGTAAAAATTCGTGAAAAATCTCTGTATATCTTTTGGACCTGATATTTCTTTTGCTTATTCCTCAGGTTATATCAAAACTTTAGTAAGTTTAACACTTTTTGATTTGAGCAACAGAAAACCCCTTAAAAAATCAGCCTTTATCAGTTGTTCTGTTTTGACAGATTTCTGCCATTATTCGTTTTAGCCGCTTTATCACTTTCTTTTTGAGTTTTTTTATCACGGAACTTTTGGGGAAGTTGCTACAGTAGTATATACTTTATATGTGGTGATTTTAGGTTGAAACGTGAAGCAAAAAAGGTTGATTCATTGTTATGCTTACACTAATGTTGCTAATAGAATTGTGTTGAGTTTTGTATGAAGGAAGTTTTCAAGTGTAGGGATTGGAGAATGATGAGATGAGTTGAAGAATGGACAAAAGCTCAAGCTTGGGGATGCCCATGCACCACCCCAAGAAATATCCAAGAAGTACAAGCGTCAAAGCTTGGGGATGCCCCCGAGGCACCCCTTCTTCATCGGCAAAAATCAGGTCACCTTTCAAGACACTATATTTTTATTGCTTCATGCACTATGCATTTTTCTTGGAGCGTCAGTTGTTTTAGTTTTCAGTATTAGTTTAGTTTAGTTTGCTGCAATAAATGGTTGGACCCCAACAAATTTCTTTTGGAGAAGTTTCCTTGCTTTTCATTTGCAAAGAACTCTCTAGTTTTCACTTTTATCAAAAACCGAGTGTTCTTCTTTTTCTGCTACTGCTTTTGGTTTTAATTTTCGCCTTGATTTGCATTCAGATTTTCTTATATCTTTTTATCAAGGTGTATTTTTGCCTCTGGACCATGTTGGTTTTGATCAAAAGAGTTGGATTAAAAAAGTTCGAATGGTGTTGGAAAAGAGAAAAAGATTTATGCAAAAAAGTGGTACAGAAAGGAGCTTGTTTAGACTGCGGCTTAGACTTTTTCATGTCATGCTTGATGTCTTTTTGATAGTATGCTTAGTATTTTTGCTGTAGCATGACTTGTCTCAAATGACTGAGATTGCTTAATGAGCCTTTGAAAAAATCATGCGTTGTTTTTACCGTTTGGAAGCATTATTTTGGTTTTCTCCTTGATGCTTTATTTGGGTTGACTTGGCGCATGCTCACACATGTTAGAGTCATACAAAGTCGCCAATAGCCTCTATGATCATTTAGTTTTTGACTTTTGATGCCATCTTATGCTTCTTTTAATGTTGCTTTGTCGCTTTGCATGATTATGGCCGTTATTGCTCTCTTAGTTGGTCGCTCCCAGTCTTTTGCTAGCCCTCGTTTTGTACTGAGTATGAGCTCTACTCGTGCATCCAACTCCTAAAAGCCAAGTTGTTCCAACGTGTCCACCATACATACCTATTAGCAATTTGCTATTCCAAAGTACATTTGACTTGCTTTTATCTACTCTTCAAATAAACTCTTACCAGTGTTATACGAAAATTGGTCAGTAAAGCTCTGACGAACCTGATGGCACACTTTATTTTTCTCATTCTTAAAAATTTGACATTGTGGCTCTCTTATGTTGAGTTGTTATGCTTGCAAGTTGTAAGTTGGAAATTAGCCCAGCCATGCTGTCATGGGGCAAGCTTTCAACATTCCACTTCATCTTATTTGAGTTGATATCGTGATCTTTTGTTTATGGATGCTCGCGGTGTGAAATAAATTGGAATCTTGTGGAGTTCATGGAGTTTGTATATGTGTTAGAGAAATGCCTGGGCCGCCAATCTAAGCCATGCATAATTCATGGTGGAAATTTGCAGCATGCCCATAGTGGACATTCGACGACGCATCTCAAAATAAAAAGCTGTACAAATGGTAAATAAAAGAGATGTCGAGGTGTTCATTGTCTGCTTGTCCTGTCATTTTGATGTGGGCTTGTTCCATGTCATCGGGCACGGAGGTACCCCGTTGGCGGTTCTCGATGATACGCGTATACTTACAATCACAAGAACTTGCTTGGGACCTAAGCAAAGTAGCACGAGGATTGGGTACTCGTATTCACGGGACACGAGGTTTTCAACTTATGATTTGTCAAGCATATGCATCATAATTGTACTCGCATTAACTTTAACCATTCAAGATGCTTATGATGGGGGCAATGAGAGCTCAAAGCTAGTAAGTACCATAATTTTTGAAGGTTTATAAAACTTGCAATCACTGCTTCCCTCTGCGAATGGCCTTTCTTTTACTTTTATGTTGAGTCACCACCTTGTACCTTTATGCACCGTCTAAGAGAGCATAGTTGTCATTCTGAGTATAATGTGCATTGTCCCAAAGTTTTCATTGATTGATTCATGATCATGGTTTCACTTGTTCTTAAATTATCTGTATCTAGTCGCCCTCTTAAACTTGAAGGTGTCCTATGCATTTATGTTTTGCTCTCCATGAAGGACAAGCTGAAAACCATTTTTATGTTTTTCCTTATGATTTGAACACACGTTTGACTTTCATTGTTTCATTGTTCATGATCTTTTGTTTGTGTTCTATTTCATGTTATAACATGGTTGCTAAGTTTCTTCTATCAAAATTATATATTTCATGCCCATGTTTTAAGTTCTTTTGATCCTAGCACTCAATGCTTAGATAGATGATCAAGATTGTGTAGGTGCATGTCACCTCAAAAATTATTTCTTTTGTTATCACTTACCTACTCGAGGACGAGCAGGAGTTAAGCTTGGGGATGCTTGATACGTCCAAAACGTATCTAAATTTTTTGATGCTCCATGCTTGTTTTTACACCATTTGCTTAGTGTTTCGTTACACTTCGTGGCACTTTTATGCATTTTCCGAAACTAACCTATTAACAAGTTGCCACAGTGCCAGTTCCCTGTTTTCTGCTGTTTTTGTGTTTCAGAAAAGTTACACAGGAAATATTCTCGGAATTGGACGAAACAAAAGCCGAACGTCCAGAAATTCACCGAAGCTTCCAGAGAACCAAAGAGGAGACGGAGTGGGGCCACGAGGGCCCCACACAATAGGGCGGCGCGGCCTGGCCCCTGGCCGTGCCCCTATGTGTGACGGCGCCTCGGCCCACTCCTGACGTTGCCCCTTCGCCTATAAAGACCCCTCGACGGGAAAAACCTAAGTACCCGATCAGAATTCTAGAAAGATATCGCGTTCCGCCGCCGTCGTCGACCCGAGATTGGGAGGGTCCTGAAGCTCTTCCCGGCACCCTGCCGGAGAGGGGAATCGCCACCGGAGGTCTTCTTCATCGCCATGCTTGTCTCCGGCGTGATGAGTGAGTAGTCTACCTTGGACTATGGGTCTATAGCAGTAGCTAGATGGTTGTTCTCTCCACCATGTGCTTCATATTTAGATCTCATGAGCTGCCTTACATGATTGAGATGATCGTTATGTAATTCTACATGTTGTGTTTGTTGGGATCCGATGAATATTGGTGTTATGATTAAGTTGCTATTCTGAAATTTATCTTATGTTATCTCTATGTTGTTTATGATCTTGCATGCTCTCCGTTGTTAGTAGCTATCTTGGCCGAGTAGTTGCTCGTAACTCCAAGAGGGGGTATTTATGCTCGATAGTTGGGTTCATGCCTCTATTGAATCTGGGGGAGTGACAGAAACCTCTAAGGTTGTAGATGTGCTGTTGCCACTAGGGAGAAAACAACATTCATATGCTCGAGGGTATATGCTTTGTTTACATTACACACTTTGCTTAATGCAATTATCTGTTGTTCGCAACTTAATACTTGTGGAGTTCTCGGATTGATTCGCCACAAGTGGATTATTAGTCATAGATGCAGTTGGATGGCGGTCTATGTATTTTGTTGTAATGCCCAGAGTAAATCACATAGTGATCTTTTTGACATACCACGTTATCTTTATTCTATCAATTGCCCAACTGTAATTTGTTTACCCAGCATGTGTTATTTATCTTGTGGAGAGACACCACTAGTGAACTGTGGACCCCGGTCCTATTTCCATCATATTGGTATCACCTGTTTACTTTACTCGCACTGTTTACTTTACTTGCATACTACTACTGTTTTCCACTCGATACGCTCATACCCTTTGTTTCAAGCAAACCAGTGAGATTGACAACCTCATCGTAAGTTGGGAACAAAGTACTTGGTTGTTTTGTGTGCAGGCTCCACGTTGCCGCTCGCAAAGCAAAGCCTGGACGAGGCGCCTTATAAATTGTCTGGAGCCGTCGCGAAGCTAGCAAGCATCACCTTCTGGAGTATTGAATTTTTCCTGGACGATAAAACCTTGGTTTCTTACTAAGGGAAACTTGCTGCTGTGCTCATCATACCTTCCTCTTGGGGTTCCCAACTGATCGGTCATTTTCATCATCACCACCGAAGCAATCAGTGGGGGATCAGAATTGCTTCCTATTTCCAGCAACAATTTAGAGTGCAACCTAAACAACAAAAATTGTTCCCAATTTCTAGATTCCACGACTCAAGCCTCGAATGCAAACACCCACACACGACATAATTATTTTTAGATAGGAATTGTGGTGGCCTTTAGGAAGCTAAATCTGCAAAAATAGAGATGTTGCAACAGATAAGTCTAGTAAGATGCAGAGCGGCTAAAAGCTATGATTGACAATTGACTTCCACAATATGGCAATATCTTTGGGGGCATTGTGTCACTCTTTGGAGGCATTGTACATAACTTTTTCCCTCCTTGAGATAGTCGTTTGCGGGTGAGGGAGATGACAAATAATCTTACGAAGATGGAGATGCTCTAGCGTAGTAGGTGCTACTCGTGTGATGGCGCCAGAAAAGACTGTGGCGTTTAGTTGACGTGGGAGCAGTATGTCCTTGTGCGTGGTGAAGACCAGCCCGTTGGGAACCCCAAGAGGAAGGTATGATGAGTGTAGCAGCAAGTTTTCCCTCAGTTAAGAAACCAAGGTATATCGAACAGGAGAAGGGAGACGATGACGACTGAAGGTGTTTGTGGAACCTGCACACACACAGACAAATACTTTGTCCCCAACTTGCGATGAGGTTGTCAATCTCACCGGTTTGCTTGAAACAAAGGTTATGAGTGTATCGAGTGGAAAATAGTAGTAAAATGCTAGTAAAGTAAACAGTGCGGGAAAAGTAAACAGGTGATTGCAATATGATTAAAATAGGACCAGGGTCCACAGTTCACTAGTGGTGTCTCTCCATAGATAAAATAACATGCTGGGTAAACAAATTACAGTTGGGCAATTGATAGAATAAAGATAACGTGATATGTCAAGAAGATCACTATGAGATTCACTCTGGGCATTACAACAAAATACATAGACCGCCATCCAACTGCATCTATGACTAATAATCCACCCTCGGGGATATCATCCGAACACCCCAAAAGTATTAAGTTGCGAACAACAGATAATTGCATTAAGCAAAGTGTGTAATGTAAACAAAGCATATGCCCTTGAGCATATGAATGTTGTTTTCTCCCTAGTAGCAACAGCACATCTACCACCTTAGAGGTTTCTGTCACTCCCCCAGGTGAAATAGAGGCATGAACCCACTATCGAGCATAAATACCCCCTCTTGGAGTCACTAGCAACTACTCGGCCAAGATAGCTACTAACAACGGAGAGCATGCAAGATCATAAACAACATAGAGATAACAAAAGATATAATTCAGTACAGCAACTTAATCATAAACACCAATATTCATCGGATCCCAACAAACCAACATCATAGTATTACATAACGGTGATCTCAATCATGTAGGGCAGCTCATGAGATCTAAACATGAAGCACATGGTGGAGAAGACAACCATCTAGCTACTGCTATGGACCCATAGTCCAAGGTAGACTACTCACTCATCGCTCCGGAGGCAAGCATGGCGATGAAGAAGACCTCCGGTGGCGATTCCCCTCTCCGGCAGGGTGCCGGGAAGAGCTTCTGGACCCTCCCGATCTTCGGGTCGACGGCGGCGGCGGATCGCGATGTATTCTGGAAAACTGATCGGGCTTAGGTTTTTCTCGTCAGGGGGTACTTATAGGCGAAAGGGGACTGTCAGAGGGGGTCCCATGCCCCCTCACACGGGGCCGGCGCGGCCAGGGGCCTGGCCGCGCCACCCCTGTGTGTGGGGCCCACGTGGCCCCTCTCCTTCTCTCCTTCGGATGTTTGGGAGCTCCCCGGTGAAATATGACTTCAGGAACTTGTTTCGTCCAATTCCGAGAATATTTCCTGTGTATCACTTCTGAAACACAAAAACAGCAGAAAACAGGAAACTGGCACTGTGGCACTTCGTTAATAGGTTAGTTCCGGAAAATGTATAAAAATGCCACTAAGTGTAACGAAACAATAGGCAAATGGTGTAAAACAAAGCATGGAGCATCAAAAATTATAGATACGTTTGAGACGTATCAAGCATCCCCAAGCTTAACTCCTGCTCGTCCTCGAGTAGGTAAGTGATAACAAAAGAATAATTTTTGAGGTGACATGCACCTACACAATCTTGATCATATATGTAAGCATTGATGAGCTGGGATCAATAGAACTTAAAACATGGGCATGAAAGATATAATCATGACAATAAGAACTTAGCAACCATGTTGTAAACATGCAAATGAACACAAACAAAAGATCATGATAATGAAACAATGAAAGTCAAACGTGTGTTCAAATCATAAGGAAAAACATACAAGTGGTTTTCAGCTTGTCCTTCAAAGAGAGCAAAACATAAATGCATAGGACACCTCAAAGTTTAAGAGGGCGACTAGATACAAATAATTTAAGAACAAGTGAAACCAATCAATATGAGTCAATCAATGAACCTTGGGACAATGCATATCACACTAAGAATGACAACTATGCTCTCTTAATGGTGCATAAAGAAAGAAGGTGGTGACTCAACATAAAAGTAAAAGAAAGGCCCTTCGCAGAGGGAAGCAGTGATTGCAAGTTTTATAACCTTCAAAAATTATGGTACTTACCGGCTTTGAGCTCTCATTGCCCCCATCATAAGCATCTTGAATGGTTAAAGTTAATGCGAGAACAATTATGATGCATATGCTTGACAAATCATAAGTTGAAAACCTCGTGTCCCGTGAATACAAGTACCCAAACCATGCTAGTTTACTTAGAGTCCCAAGCAAGGCTCTTGTCATTGTAAGTATATGCATATCATTGAGAACCGCCAATGGGGTACCTCCGTGCCCGATGACATGGAACAAGCCCACATCAAAATGACAGGACAAGCAGACAATGAACACCTCGACATCTCTTTTATTTGCTATATTGTTTAGCTTTTTATTGTGAGATGCGTCGTCGAATGTTCACCATGGGTATGCTGCAAATTTCCACCATGAATTATGCATGGCTTAGATTGGCGGCCCGGCGTTTCCCTAACACATATAAAAACTCCATGATCCCTACAAGATTCCCAATTCATTTCACACAGCGGGCATCCATAAACAAAAGATCACGATATCAACTCAAATAGGAAGTGCAATGTTGAAAGCTTGCCCCATGACGGCATGGTTGGGCTAGAATCCAACTTACAACTTGCAAGCATAACAACTCAACATAAAAGACCACAATGTCAAATTTTTAGAACAGGAAAAAGTAAAGTGTGCCTTCCGGTTCGTGAGAGCTTTACTGACCGAATTTCGCATAACACTGGTAAGAGTTTAATTTGAAGAGAATATAAAAGCAAGTCAATTTACTTGGAATAGCAAATTGCTAGTAGGTATGTATGGTGGACACAATGGAAAACTTGGCTTTTAGGAGTTGGATGCACGAGTAGAGCTCATACTCAGTACAAGGCGAGGGCTAGCAAAAGACTGGGAGCGACCAACTAAGAGAGCAATAATGGCCATAATCATGCAAAGCGACAAAGCGACATTAATAGAAGCATACGATGGCATCAAAAGTCAAAAACTAAATGATCATGAAGGCTAATGGCGACTTTGGAAGAGTCTAACATGTGTGAGCATGCGCCAAGTCAACCCAAATAAAGCATCAAGGAGAAAACCAAAATAATGCTTCCATACAATAAAAACAACGCATGATTTTTTCAAAGGCTCATTAAGCAATCTCAGTTATTTGAGACAAGTCATGCTACAGCAAAACCACTAAGCATACTATCAAAAAGACATCAAGCATGACATGAAAAAGCCTAAGCCGCAGTCTACACAAGCTCCTTCTTGTACCACTATTTTGCAAAAAGCTTTTTCTCTTTTCCAACACCATTTGAAACTTTTATAACAACCTCTTTTGATGAAAACCAATAAAGTTCAGAGGCAAAAATGCACCTTGATGAAAAGATATGACAAGATCTGAACGCATATGAAGGCGAAAACGAAAACCAAAAGCAGTAGCAGAAAAAGTAGAATGCTCGATTTATAAGAGTGAAAACTAGAGCATTCTTTGCAAATGAAAACGAGTACATCTCCTCCAAAGGAAATTTGTTGGGGTCCAACCATTTATTGCAGCAAACAAACAAACTAAACAAACTAAGAAAACTAAAATAACTGACGCTCCAAGAAAAACACATAGTGCATGAAGCAATAAAAATATAGTGTTTTGAAAGGTGACCTGATTTTTGCCGATGAAGAAGGGGTGCCTCGGGGGCATCCCCAAGCTTTGACGCTTGTACTTCTTGGATATTTCTTGGGGTGATGCATGGGCATCCCCAAGCTTGAGCTTTTGTCCATTCTTCAACTCATCTCATCATTCTCCAATCCCTACACTTGAAAACTTCCTTCATACAAAACTAAACACAATTCTATTAGCAACATTAGTGTAAGCATAAAATATATTCAACCTCTTTTAGCTTCAGGTTTCAACCCAAAACTACCACATATAAAGTATATACTACTGTAGCAACTTCCACAAGAGTTCCATGATAAAAAAGAACTCAAAAGAAAGCGATAAAGTGGCAAAAACAAATATTGGCAGAAATCTGTCAAAACTGGACAGCTGATAATGGACGAATTTTTGAGGGATTTTCTGTTGCTCAAATCAAAAAGTGTTCAACTAAGAAAAGTTTGGATATAACCTGGGGCATAAGCACAAGAAATGGCAGGTCCAAAAGATAAACAGAGAATTTTCACGAATTTTTATGGTGCAGCACCGAAAACAGTTTCAGGACAGCAATAACCCCAAATCTTTACCTCACTCAAATTAGAGGCTTCTCTTGGCACAAAAACGAAATAAACAAGATAAGGAGCGGTCATTACAGTAGTAATGACTTCCAAGACTCAAATAAAAGAAAAAGTACTGAAAAGTAAACAATGGGTTATCTCCCAAGAGTGCTTTTCTTTAACGCCTTTGAGCTAGGCGCAGAAAATTGCGAATCAAGTAATATCAAAAGATGAAGCATCAAGATCATAATTTGCTCTAAGAATAGAGTCAAAAAGTAATTTCTTTCTTTTCCTAGGGAAGTGTTCCATACCTTTCTTTAATGGGAATTGATACTTGATAGTGCCTTCCCTCATATCAATGATAGCACCTACAGTTCGAAGAAAGGGTCTTCCCAAAATAATAGGACATGAAGCATGGCATTCAACGTCCATAACAAGAAAATCAACGGGAACAAGGTTATTGTTAACCACAATAAGAACATCATTAATCCTTCCCAAAGGTTTCTTCTTAGCCACATCAGCAATAGGAACATCAAAATAACATTTTTCAAGCGGTGGTAAATCAAGCATGTCATAAATCTTTCTAGGCATGATAGAAATACTAGCACCTAGATCACATAAAGCATGGCAATCATAACCATTAACATGCATATCAATGATGGGTTCCCAACCATCTTCTAACTTCTTGGGAACAGAGGCTTTTTGCTTCAACTTTTCATCCCTAATCTTTATAAGAGCATTGGTAATATGCTTAGTAAAAGCAATATTTAAAGAACTAGCATTGGGAGTCAAAGCAAGCTTTTGCAAGAACAAAATAACTTCAGATATATTGCAGCCATCAACATCAAAATCATTAAAGGAAATAGAGCTATCATCTCCCACACTCCGAAAAATTTCAGCACTCTTTTGAGAAAAAGTTTTGGCAGTTTTAGGCTTTTTAACACAAGGAGTGGGAGTTTTCTCTACACCAATCAAAGTAAGAGGATTGCTATCAGTAGGAGCAACATCATTAGAGGTAGTAATAGTACATACCTTCATCTCTCTAGCCGTCTCATCTTCTCTTTCCCACCTAGCATGCAATTCCGCTAACAATCTAATATTTTCATCAATTCTAACTTGGGTTGCATTAACGGCAGCAAAAGGATCAGGCTTAGCGGACATTCTATTAACTAAGGAAGATTGCACATTAGACAATAATGAGATATCGGTTTCAGCTTTGGAAGCCTTAGCTTGTAATTCAGGAACAGCCTTGTTTAAATTTTCAAGTTGATGACTTATAGTCCTCAACAGAGCTGATTGCTCCTCCATAGTCTTGGTGAAAGCCTTGTTCTGCTCATATTGCATCTGCATAAAATTCTTGGTAGACTTTTCAAGTTCAAAAATTCTTTCTTCACTAGGCATTTTAGGTCTACCAAGATAGCTATTATCACCATTAGAAGGAAACGGTCTATAATTGTTACTAGCAAAATTGTTCCTATAAGCATTGTTGTTAAAATTGTTGTTTCTAATGAAATTCACATCAACTTGCTCTTCATGAGCAACCAGAGAGGCCAAAGGAACATTATTAGGATCAACATGAGTCCTATCATTAGCAAGCATAGCCATAATTGTATCAATCTTATCACTTAAGGAAGAGGTTTCCTCAACAAAATTTACCTTCTTACCTTGTGGAGCTCTCTCGGTATGCCATTCAGAATAATTTACCATCATGTTGTCGAGTAGCTTTGATGCGGCGCCCAAGGTAAGGGACATAAAAGTGCCTCCAGCAGCTGAATCAAGTAGGTTCCTTGAAGAAAAATTCAGTCCTGCATAAAAAGTTTGGATGATCATCCAAGTAGTCAGTCCATGAGTGGGGCAATTTTTAATCATAGATTTCATTCTTTCCCAAGCTTGAGCAACATGTTCATTATCAAACTGAGTAAACTTCATAATATTGCTACGCAATGATATAATCTTAGCAGGAGGATAATATCTACCAATAAAAGCATCCTTACACTTAGCCCATGAATCAATACTATTCTTAGTCAAAGACAGCAACCAATCCTTAGCTTTTCCTCTCAAAGAAAAAGGAAACAACTTGAGCTTAATAATATCACTATCAACATCCTTATATTTCTGCATCTCACATAGCTCAACAAAATTGTTGAGATGAGCTGCAGCATCTTCAGTACTAGCACCAGAAAATTGCTCTTTCATAACAAGGTTCAATAAAGCAGGCTTGATCTCATAAAAAGTAGTAGCAGGAACAGGTGGTGCAATAGGAGTGCAGATAAAATCACTATTGTTCGTACTAGCAAAGTCACACAACTTGGTATTTTCAGGAGTACCCATTTCAGCAAAACGAAAGTAAACAAGCAAAAACAGCTACCAAGGATTCTAATTTTTTTGGGTTTTTGATAAAAAGCAATGCAGGTAAAATAAAATAAAGTAAAGCAAAACAAATAACAAAGTAAAGTATGTGTGTGCGAAGAACTCCCCTCGCAGAAGTCTTCTCTTCCTTCCCCGGCAACGGCGCCAGAAAAGAGGCTGCTACTCGTGTGATGGCGCCAGAAAAGACTGTGGCGTTTAGTTGACGTGGGAGCAGTATGTCCTTGTGCGTGGTGAAGACCAGCCCGTTGGGAACCCCAAGAGGAAGGTATGATGAGTGTAGCAGCAAGTTTTCCCTCAGTTAAGAAACCAAGGTATATCGAACAGGAGAAGGGAGACGATGACGACTGAAGGTGTTTGTGGAACCAGCACACACACAGACAAATACTTTGTCCCCAACTTGCGATGAGGTTGTCAATCTCACCGGTTTGCTTGAAACAAAGGTTATGAGTGTATCGAGTGGAAAACAGTAGTAAAATGCTAGTAAAGTAAACAGTGCGGGAAAAGTAAACAGGTGATTGCAATATGATTAAAATAGGACCGGGGTCCACAGTTCACTAGTGGTGTCTCTCCATAGATAAAATAACATGCTGGGTAAACAAATTACAGTTGGGCAATTGATAGAATAAAGATAACGTGATATGTCAAGAAGATCACTATGAGATTCACTCTGGGCATTACAACAAAATACATAGACCGCCATCCAACTGCATCTATGACTAATAATCCACCCTCGGGGATATCATCCGAACACCCCAAAAGTATTAAGTTGCGAACAACAGATAATTGCATTAAGCAAAGTGTGTAATGTAAACAAAGCATATGCCCTTGAGCATATGAATGTTGTTTTCTCCCTAGTAGCAACAGCACATCTACCACCTTAGAGGTTTCTGTCACTCCCCCAGGTGAAATAGAGGCATGAACCCACTATCGAGCATAAATACCCCCTCTTGGAGTCACTAGCAACTACTCGGCCAAGATAGCTACTAACAACGGAGAGCATGCAAGATCATAAACAACATAGAGATAACAAAAGATATAATTCAGTACAACAACATAATCATAAACACCAATATTCATCGGATCCCAACAAACCAACATCATAGTATTACATAACGGTGATCTCAATCATGTAGGGCAGCTCATGAGATCTAAACATGAAGCACATGGTGGAGAAGACAACCATCTAGCTACTGCTATGGACCCATAGTCCAAGGTAGACTACTCACTCATCGCTCCGGAGGCAAGCATGGCGATGAAGAAGACCTCCGGTGGCGATTCCCCTCTCCGGCAGGGTGCCGGGAAGAGCTTCTGGACCCTCCCGATCTTCGGGTCGACGGCGGCGGCGGATCGTGATGTATTCTGGAAAACTGATCGGGCTTAGGTTTTTCTCGTCAGGGGGTACTTATAGGCGAAAGGGGACTGTCAGAGGGGGTCCCACGCCCCCTCACACGGGGCCGGCGCGGCCAGGGGCTTGGCCGCGCCACCCCTGTGTGTGGGGCCCATGTGGCCTCTCTCCTTCTCTCCTTCGGATGTTTGGGAGCTCCCCGGTGAAATATGACTTCAGGAACTTGTTTCGTCCAATTCCGAGAATATTTCCTGTGTATCACTTCTGAAACACAAAAACAGCAGAAAACAGGAAACTGGCACTGTGGCACTTCGTTAATAGGTTAGTTCCGGAAAATGTATAAAAATGCCACTAAGTGTAACGAAACAATAGGCAAATGGTGTAAAACAAAGCATGGAGCATCAAAAATTATAGATACGTTTGAGACGTATCAATAGGCCTCTGACTATGTCTTCGGTAATGACAAGAAACTATTGATTTGTGGGTTTTTCATGTGTTATTTTCCGGCTATGACATCGAAGATGCCTTATCGACTCAAGTACTTGTGGCAGGTTCCTTTTCTTGAGCAAGAATTGATATTTGTTGCCTATACCCTTTTCTTTTTTGCGGAAAGTATCTAGATCTATTATAGTTCAGATGCACTACAAAGTATCCCAAACATAATAAAAATTACGTTGAGATTCTTAGACCATCTATCAACCACTACCGTAGCTAGAGTGAGCCCTTGACGCTCCGCTTTTGCTGCTCCCATATTAGAGTTGACCTAACATTGTTGATGATAGTCAGTAAGTCTTCATGCACGTGCTTCTAAGGACTAGTGCGCTAGAGCTGAAGTTTTCGTCATTGAATCCTTGAATATATCAGTATATCTTGACAGAATATATGCAACACATGTATATGATACAAGATCCAACACTCTATGGGATCATCGACCAGACGAGTTCCCACCTCCCTCAACGCCACTAGCAAAATCGCCACTATCGGGTGGACGAGGAGATGAGAAAACCATATTTTCTTCCACACAACATCACCATAGCCACCATAGCTTCGCTGCCGCTGACTAAACCCTAACTTTAGAGACTCAAGTGCATGTCCGAGGTCCCCACCCCCTCCCACCGCCGGAGCGGCAAGCAAAGGAGATGGGGACCGGTCGATGCTAGATAGAGACGAAAGAGACGGGTGGTGGCTAGTGTTTTGTTGAGAGGGTCCGGGGCAGAAGCATTTTCTTGAATGTTGCGGCTATACCTTTTTCATGATATAAGTAAATTGAGGCTTCTTAGCACATTGTCATCCGTACTACCTTTTTCTTGGTAAAAGTTTGGGCCCATTTTTAAAAATAAGAGAAGAAACTTCTTGCGCTAGGAATCTACCGACGAGTAAAAAATATCAAAGGCATATATTCTCTTTTCCAATAAAGGAAATATATTAATATCGCGAAGATACCAATTACACTCAATCCCTGCCCAACTTAATGTCAAAGACATCAAGGGTGCACACATCCATCAAAAAAAATAAAAAGAGAAAATTAGAAAAAACAAAGACCCAATCGCGGCGATTAAACACTCACAACAACAACACTCGAACCATCAACTAAGACAACACGGGGCTACATAACAGATTCTCCAAAAGCAATGTCTTTATGAAAGGAACAATGCACAAGCATCACCCGATTGAAGATCTTGGGTTTTCACCCTGAAGAAAGTCGACTTCACGAAACAATGCCTTTAGCAAGGCCATTGTTAGATACAACCAATGAAGACCAGACCTTGAGCTTTCACCCTAGAAATCGCGATTCTGTACTCGAGGAGCACAATTACAAATGCAATCTATAAGCGTTGTCAACCCCTCTTGCCAAGACCGCTACTGCAAAATACCAAACACCCAACACATAGAAACCTGTACCGTCCGTCTTCATTGCCTCCAAAACGCCTCTCCGTCATTTCAAACCTCCGCTCACATCCCAGCCACCATAAATTTCTCCACCTCTATCAATACCTTAGAAATTAAAACTTTGATATATTTCATGGCACCGATACGAGAGCGAAGCTTCACGCCACGTCTTTATTAAAGCCTAGAGAGACCATGTAAATCATCACCCCATCAGTCTCATTTATCATGCCTAGAGAAGACCATGTAAACATACTTCCGGGCAAACAAAGACAAATATGCTGGTCTAAGCTACACTCAGCCACCCGATCACACTCAGAAGCGAGAAAAGTACTGCGGCGGCCGTGAGCTCAGGGCACCTCACACAGCTATCAACAATATCTTAGCGCATAATTGAGAGCCCATTACAGGTCGTGCCATGGCAGCTGGGAATCATCGCAGCCTAGTACATGTCTAACCCAGCGTGGTCGAGGGCATGATGGAGTATTTGTCAACAATTTTTTGCATCCACTGACGATGCCAGGAAAACAGGTGTTAACTGAGCCAAAAACGGTACTAATTCACTGCCATCTCCACTCTATATTTAGCGGCAGGTACGGCAGACAGCGCCTATGCGCCTAATCTATTCTACCATGTTTCGCCAGCTGGGTGGCTGGAGATTCTCGAGCAGTCCCGCAAGTGGGCTAGACATGGTCACGTTGCTCTCGGATTATATATCATCAACAGCAAGTGGGACATCAGCCTCCTCCAATCCAACGTATCATCATTCATCAACCTATCGAGACGGGGCGCAGATTCTCTAACTTGCTACAGACAAGTCAGAGGCTGCCTTGCGTGGGTGCGATGCCGTTCGTTTCATATCGCGTGACTCCTGCTTACTAGCCCCTCTCTCAACGCATTCAAGCCAACCAGGTCCAGCCCATTTAGCAATACAGCCCAGTTTAGGACGGAGGAGGGAAAACCTGGCGGGGCTTCCTGCAGTTTTTTCTTCTTCTCACTCTGCTTCCCCTATCCACTCCCACTGTGACACTGTCGTGCTCCCATGGAAGCTGTACCGTGGAGGCCGGTGGAGCTCCGTCCTCTCCTACCTCGAGAAGCTCGGCTTCACACGCGCGCGCCTGAGCTCGTCTGCGCGTACGCCGCCCGCCTCGTCGACCTCGCCCACGCGCGAGCGCCTGGCAGAGTTCGTCTGCGGCCGCCGCAGATGACCTCAAGAACCGGCCGCTCAGGACGCCGAGAATTCGTGACGGCCACCACTTCGACCTCACATCCTGGTATGAAGACTGCCCGGCCCTTTTCCCTTTGCTTCATCTACATCTGTTTAGCCCAATTCAAGATTATTTTGTGCATCTACCGGATCCATTATACTGTACTAGGTCGCGACATGTTCTTAATCTGATTTTGTTAGCTTGGGTTGTGCCTCAAATATCCAAAATAACCTCCATCAAAAGCCAGTCTAGAGTTGCTGAATCGACACCAAAATATCTAAAATAAATCATCTTGCAGCCACAGCATGTTAGTAGTGAATGACACTCAGAACTGAGATGCAAGATACTTGGAAATTAAAATCAAACTCACGACCTTGGAAAGCATGTTAGTACTGAATCACTAAAAGAATTTCTGGAAGCTCCCTTTGTTGTTCGATTTCCTCAACTTAGATGCTGTGGTCGCTGTGCTTTTTATAATTTTAGAGAGGCTACTAAGGGAATTGGCTGGATTTCTATAACAAGTATTGGGTGTTTACGGGCATCGCTGTGCTTTTTATATTTTTGGTGGCAGCCTAAACAATGTGCGTATGGAACCAGCTCATCATATAGATAGCTTTAGTGCACACTGTCATCTGTCACTTTTATGAGTTAAGTGTAATCAGCTAAACGTAGTACAAAATTTGATTATCTGCAAAATCTGAGACAACTATCAAATCATTGTCTGCAAAACGTAGTACAAAATATATATTCTGTATTTGCCATAATACAGCTAAAAGTAGCCAGCCGTTCTGTTTCATTCAAAACTATGCATGCTAGTCAAGGGATCCATACGCATTCGGATATATGTAACATACTGCTAAATCAAAATCATGTTCCTTGTTACTTCACCTATAATATAATCACTCAATATGCATAGCTTGCATTTTTTTGCATCCAAGAGGACATGTTGTCTGCAGGCCCTAAAACAGGAACCTAAAGAAGACCTTGAACATACATATCATCAATTTCACTAGAACCCTGCAAAGATAGAGGAGAATTTGAAACATGGAATACAAGAATAGTTTATAGAAGTTGATTGAACAATATTTGAAGTACCGTTAGCAAGTCTGTGTAGCTAGTGAATGCATTGTTGTCATTGTTAGCATTTTCGGTTGGTACTTGAGTGTCTCCAGCACCATCCTCTTGCTGCTGCACATAGATACAAACCATGTTGTTAATCATGTAGTAATAAATAAGAACACTATTTTACAATGATTTTCAGCAACAATACTTGAGTTTCTCCACGGCCTTTCTCTTGTTGCTGCAAGCAAACAACCATGTTATTAAAAATGAGGTAATATATAAGAACATTACTTTTCAAGGGTTTTCAACAACATACTTTAGATTTTTTTGGCGCTTTCTTTTTGAACTTGCGTGTCTTCTCGAGCCAACCTCTATGTCTCTTTGAACTTTTTGGTTGGACATCCTTTTTCTTTAGTCGTGCAGAACTAAGCAAACCATCATCTTGCTGAACATTAGGTTGGACATTAGATGAATCACTCAAAATACTTGGAGATGCTCTCATTTTATCTTCTACTTGCTTAGCAATGCAATCCAATGCATTGTCCACCAACATGCTACATTCTGGATCGGTTGCGGCTTTAGATGCAAAATCATGAAATTTGTGAGAAAGGAACTTGTAGCGCAGCATTGCATCCAATTTTGGATTTTCAATGATATTTCTTCCTTTGATGTCTTTTATAGTTCCATGTCTCGCTTCCCTTGTCCATCGCTTTAGAAGATAATGATTCGGCAATAACTTGATATTCATCAAGTCAAGAACTTTCAAAGCATGTCCACACAAGACTCCGGTCCTTTTGAACTGAAAACAACTACAAGAAGCCGTTTGCTCCAAAGGATCACCGACAACTATGCGCTCTATTTCAGAACTTAAATCACCATCAGCTCTCAGAACTGCAACAGCATAGGTATTATCTCCATCCAAAGCTCTAGTACATGCAGCCATGGATCTTTCATATTCACCTTGGAATGCTTCAAATATTATGGGTGTGTAAAGTTTGCTTGTTTGCAGCAACATAGGTGTCTTCATCCTTATTCTTGGTAGCTTTTTCCTAGCTTCAAATTCTGCATCTAGTTCCTTGTCTCTTTTTCCTTGCACCGCCCTTTCAAAATGTTTTAAGAACCGAATGATGTCGAAATCTGATTTCAGATGTTTTTTCAAGTCACTATTGAAACTCTCACTTAATTGTGTGCTTCTCATTCCCAACGAGAAAACATCCCTCATGTAACATTCAGTCCATTTTTCCTTTACCTTATAGATACTATCGAGCCATGATGCCTTCTTCTCCTCCACCTTATTTCTCATGATGCCAAATGCTTCTTCAAAGGCTGCCTTGTCCTCAATATTAAACATACATGCACTAAAATCTAAGAGAATGTGAGGTTCATCATCTTCCTCATTATTTGGGGAGTTTGATTCTTCACCTTTGCTATTGCACAAATGCTTCACAGCATTTTGCATTATGTGATAGGTACAAAGTCCATGCCATGCTTCTGTGAATACGTCCTCAACAGCCTTTCCCATAGCTGTGTCTTGATCAGTAAAAATTGTTCTAGGTTGCTTTCCATTGTGTGCAGCTAGAAAAGCCTCAAATAGCCATTTGAAAGAGGCACGTGTTTCATCAAACATAAGAGTAGCACCAAAAATAACAGTCTCTCTAAACTGATTGAATCCAATAAAAACACCAAAGGGCCTATACTCTTTGTTTGTGCCAAAAGTAGTGTCAAAGGTGACGACATCCCCAAAGTGTGCATAATCGATGCACATCTTAGCATCTGCCCAGAATATATTAGTTATTTGTTCTTCACAATCCAATTGCGGAGCATACTGGAAAGAAGGGTTCTCACTTATCTTGTCTTGAAAATACTTCAACATGCTTCCTGCCTGACCATATGCCAACTCCCTTTGACGCCTACTTTGCAAGTGATTTTTATGATCACGACAAGTGTAGCTAAGATTCATTCGTCCTCCAACTGTGCGACTAGCCAACTCATGTGCAGCTTTTGGCCTAATTCCGGAGTCATCAGCAGCCTCAATTTCAAATGCTTGCAAATCTGAGATCTTTCTTTGTGATGACATCAAATGGAAGGTTTCGGGCAAGTAAACACCATGATTATGATCAAGCACTACATCCACTGCTTCATATTGTCCCGCCACTCGATCTAATGAAAGACACATATGAACATCACAATTTGTTCTTGTTTCAGCTCGAGGGTTCTTCGTGAGATGATCCCTTTTGTCTTGTGCTCGACGACCCTCCTTCGCACACACATATCTACATGAAGTTACCTTCCCATCCATTTTACTTGTCCAGCTAGACCTTTTTCTAACTTCAAAACCTGCATGACCTCCATAGTTTACCCAAAATAACCAAGCATCATCCAAGTTTCTAAATTTCTGACCAACTTTAGGTAAGCAAATAGGAATCACATTCTCCCTACATCAAAATAAATATGTACTTTAGGTAAGGAAATAGGAAACACATTGATGCAAACAAAGCAAAAATAATTTCAGAGTAAGACTATCTTACTTGTTAGGTTGTGCCATTGATCCCGGCGGCGCCACGGCGTTACTAGCCTGCTAGGTTGACGGACGGCAACAGTCGACGTTGTCGGCAACTCTTATCAGGTAATTTTCTGAGTTCTGACCTTGCTCGAAATTCATTCCTGTAAGCCAAATAATCAGACTGATCCGTACATACTGTACATCAGCTGCAACAGTGTGTACGTAGAAGATTTAATCATTGCACTGGTATTGATTTTTGCGTTGGTGTTAGAGAAAATAAGTACTCATGATAAATTCTGGGAACATGTCAAGATTTACAAGGAGGAACATTTTATTCTCTTGCACTACCGGTATATTCCTCGACTGTAGCAGTACAAGGCTAACTCGGATGGCATTGTCAGGAATTATTAAGTTGATGTTTCCTGATGCATATAGCTGCCAGATTTGTGGATTTCTTATGATTTAAATTTCTAGATGATTGCTTTTGTTGGCTACAGAGATTGTTAAGTTATGCCTTTGACTCAACAAAGAAAATTTCGTTGCCTACAGAGAAGAAACATCCCAAGAGGATGAAGCGAAAGATGGCCTGACCTCTAGTGCCTGCCGCCGATGATCGCCCCTCGATTGCCAGCGCCAGAGATCGGATCGAGGAGATAAGCGAGCGAACTGACTTCCCCGCCAAAATCCTGACCGCGCGCTGGATCCCCGCGAGGTTTTCCCTCCTCCGTCCTAAACTGGGCTGTATTGCTAAATGGGCTGGACCTGGCTGGCTTGGATGCGTTGAGAGAGGGGCTAGTAAGCAGGAGTCACGCGATCTGGAACGAACGGCATCGCGCGCATGCAAGGCTGCCTCTGACTTGTCTGTAGCAAGTTAGAGAATCTGCGACCATCGAGACGACGGACGAGGCACCTCACCTCGTCCTCTTTCGACCTTCATACAGCGATGGTTCGCAAGCATGTTGGATGGCCGTCACGCGCGCGTCAGGACGACACATCCTCCACTCCGAATCCAAATAATGGAGCAGCGCACGCAGCAATTGGACGTAGTTTTCAGCTCGACATAGCCCCGAGTATGATTGCCTCGAAAGCGCCCAGCGCATGCAGCGCAGCGCGAAAGGGGAAAAGCGCAGCGCCAACAGAAGCCCGGCACGAAGAAATGCACCAAGTGCGAGCAGTATTTATCTCTGAATGAATGACTGAACTTTCGTCGCGTTCTGCCTGCCTAGTGTCAACGAGACAGGGCAGGCTGCATTATTGGTGGTGGCGCATCTGGATGGAAGCTTCATCCTTCAGAAAGGAGCTGCCCCGGGTACGAGCTGGAGTGCGGCAGTCCAGCAGCGGGACTTGTGATCTGGGCTAATAGTTTTTGTTTGTCTTCCTGCAATGCTGATAGGTTCTCGGTTTTGTAAGATTCTTGCGCCGGCCAAGGTGCAAACGGCGTCTGTATGTATATGTCGAATCAACAGCGATATCACAGCGTTGTTGCAGCTTGAATTTCAGTCGATGTTTTCTCTTCCAAAGATTCAGAAGATGAGCAGTTCGGATGCCAACTTCCACGGCTGAGCCGGATTCAGATTCAAGAATCGGACGTAACTGCTTATGTCATAGGAGGAGGTCCTCCTATCAGCAGCCTGAGCAACACTCTGGACACAGACAGCAGGCAAGCACGCAGAGAAGAGACGAAATGCCGCACGTTTTCGCAAAGAAGCTGACACTGAAATGCACGTAGCTCTGAACAGGGAAACGAATGGCCATTGTCCCGGGATCGTTGCGATCATGCTTCATCTCTTTTCGATTCCTTTATGTCCGTGATTGGGGTTTTTATATGGGCAATTATTGGAGATGGGGAGAATCTTCCCTGCAGTTTGGGTGAGGCGCTGAAGGTGCAGTTGCAGCATGCCCAATACCATGGCTACACCGTTTCAGGTGCTGCGAAAGCAGACGAGGCAATAATTGTCTACTATAATCGCACCGGCTGGGTCAGATGCGACTGTGACTTGTGAGACTACATATATTCTATATCATCTTGGTAGTTTCTTGAACTCTTTCCCTCTCCATCACAAACTGGCCTTTCTTTACATAGGGTTTCAATCAGATCCTTAAGATTTACTGAAGGCAAGGACAGCTGAAACAAGGGTCTCTTTGGTTTAAAGGATTCTCAGAGAAATTTTAGAGAAAAAACCTTGGGAACTTTTCTTGTAGTGGTTAATTCATTTGTAGATTCGAATCTCATAGGATTTTTTCCAAGAAATTCTTTGCAATAGATTCTACAGAAAATCTAACATTCACTCAAACCTCTTTTGTTCAGAATCTTTTGATTTTTCTGTTATGGATTCAAACAATTTTGGTGCATATAAAATCATGTAGAATAAGAGTGGACATGGCTTCTAATCCTGCGTTTTTCCTATCATTAAAGCGGCGTCAAGATTTTGTTGTTGTTGAAACATCGTCAAGAGGGCACGAAGTTCCTGCGCCTTCGCCGAGAAGACTGCCCCGTTTTCTGAACAAAACTAGGCCAAAAACCATGCATAACGCGGTTGATTAAAAGACAAATATGCAAAACCCTGACAAACGGATGAACACAGACTAAGGTTTCCTTGCCTACTTAATGTACACAAAAATTAAGATAAAACAATTTAGTACTAAATACATCCTTCCCCTACAGAAAAGAAAAACTAAAAACACTCTTCATTTCACCGGCCAACATGATCCTTGCCGTCAGTTAGTTCAGCATTTAGCCATTTACTCGTGAAGAAACCGTAATTGTTTGACACTCTTTACGTCATTGCCACTATAAAAAGCATTGATATATATCAACAATTCAACACTGTACTATAATTGACTTTCCGCATAGGAAAGCACTTGAATATTATATCTTGTGTACAATCTCGAGATACAATTAGCATCTAGCTCTTATTTTAGCAGCATGATTGAGGGGGCACCCTAGCACGCAGAAACTCCAGAAATGATGGAGATCTGAAGACATCTCTGATGGGGCCACTTTAATATTAATCAAGTTCTGTACAAAGCAGAAGCGGATGTACTACTAATGCTAAACAAACCTTCTCTTAACCTTTTCTGTTTGTTCATTCATAATGTTTTGCCACCCTGATGGCAGCTCCGCCAGTTGTCACCCCCTGCTGTGATCCATGTGGAGCTCTTCAGTCCTGTTAACGTTTTGGTTTCGTGCCGACAAAATTTTGTTGTTGTAACTTTGCAGAGAGGAGAGGAATCGACGAGAAGTTGCACGAGATCAGATGCATTTGGTAGCCGATCATGGTCTGGTTGTGTGAGTTAACTGACGACTCTTTCGAAGCTATGTCGTTCAGATTAAACCAATCTGAAACCGCCACGGGATGCAATGGCAATGACATAGCAGGAGCTAGCAGAAGGTGGACATCACTATACACTTTCAGATGGGGAAGTTGAGATCTTTTGCCTCCGATTCAGTTCACCAACACCTGAACGTGCGTGTCAGGAGAGAAGCAAAATATACTGATGGTTTAGTTAGGTTCCCATCGCCGTCGCCAAAAGCTCTTCTGCATCTGCGTGCCCGTCTAACCGCGAGACATATGCACCTCCTCCACCCAATGCGAGAAGAAGCCTAGTTTCTTTTTGGTTTTCGGATACGACCTTCAGACCAACGACAATCATGTGATCATGGCAACAACCAGCCGCGATGCCGCAACGACTGTCCCAACCAGGCATCGGCTAATAAGTGTGCCTCCTTTTCTGGTTTTGTTGTTGTTCTTTATAAGTGGATGAAAGACCAAGCCCCCCGTTAGAATCCAACACGTTCTAAAAGGGCAGTAGGTCAAGAAAGTCCACACCATATCTTCGTTCTGTGGCTGCACATTGACTGTGTGTAAACTGTAAGGCGTCAGTGTTCTAGTAGTTCCGTGTCTTCCTTTGCTTATGCATCTTTTACCTGCCAAGGAATAGCATTACAATCGACAAGTGTTTCTGTTGAATTCGATACGAAGAAGCCACTCGCTCCAGTCGATGTGCAGTGCAGAATCTTCCTGCACCTGCAGCCATGAATTTCAGTCTAGCTAGTGGTGAACCAGTTCGGTCCATCTGTCTCTTATCGAATAACTTATGGCAACAACAAAGTGGCTACATCTTTCAAAGGTTTGGCACTATTTGACGTTAGCAGGATTACTCTTGTTGATTCGGGGGTTGAGTTGTGTGAGCGTCAATGCCGCTCCGTATCATGGAGCATCGGCTATGTGGAAAAGTTGCTGGTATAGGGAGCCTTTATAACGGACAGTGCCCTGGACAACGATAATCTCCTTTAATTGAACTTCTTTTACAAGGTTGGGCTTTTATTCTAAACAAGCAAGACTAAACATTTGTATTCAGAAAGCAGAAGACTTTGGAAGAATCACGTAACCATTCTCACAATCCATTTGTTGTAGAGTGTTTTTTTCAAGGATATGTCCTGGGAGGTGTTTTTTTTTTATATCGCTGTGTTGTAGAGTGTTTTGCTTCGTCGAGGTTCATCACTGTTTTTCTTGTAGGAGGGGTGTAGTTAGGACCTTCTTGATATTAATATATTATCGCGCATGGTATACAAAAAATACCTTCTCGATATTAATATATTATCGAGTCCTTCACACCGGAAGGCACAGTCACCATCAAGGGCGGCGACACGGACAGTGAGTTACCGACACAGCGAAGGAAGATCGTGGTCGAGGTTGGCGTGAAGGAGTGCCCTGACTGCTTCTAAGATTAGGACATATAGGTGCATGTGATGCTGAATTATAACTTCCACGGCTGCTTTCAATTTTGGTACATTTGTACACACCAGTGGTGGATCTAGGATTTTACCATAGGATATGCCTCATTAAATAATAATGTGCATTTTGTGAAATCTCTTTTTTTACAATTCCTTCACTTCCGCTCTTGAGTTTGTTCTTTTGTCAGTCTCAAATGGGTAAGGTTTTGAAACATCAACTTCTCGGTTTTCCCCAGTTTTTACTCAACTTTCCTGATTTACTGCTGTTTTGGCAGAAAATTTGAAATTTCTTGTAGGATCAAAAGCTGTCCATATATGGTAATAGCAACTCTTTCCTGATAGTTTATACTGATGAGTTTAGAATATATATACACGTGGTATATCCACATTCAGAGAACCACAAGCATATTTATAAATAATGAATGGGCTAATAGCCGGCTAATTAATTTGCTACTCCTCACATCCCTACCTTTGTCGCGGGGGAGGGGGGGGGGGGGGGGGGGGGGGACTGCCGCCGGCTAGGGTCAGCCAAGAGGGGAGGACCAGTGATGGATCGAGATCGCTCCGAAGTCGATCGGGCAGGGAGCGTCCGGGAGGGAGTTTGTCTTGGATAGCCACTCTTTGTTTTTGGAATTGACTCCAGCATATTGGATGAGTGAAAATATACAAGTGCTTTTCTATTTAACCATATATTTTGGTCGACATATTATCCAAATGCTCAAGCACGGGTTATCATATATATTACCATGCATAACAATATATCATTTGGAACTTAGGTCATTTCTTATGTACTTAATAAGATTGTACCATGCGATATGCCAAGAACTTGCTAACTAGGGTATGTAAAAAAATCTAAAAATTGCACGTGCATGTTTACTAGTGTTAATTATAAAGAAGCTATACATTCTGTGAAAAGACGGGCTGATCGTGCTTAAGTGATTGATTGTTATGAATAATCACTATCCCGTGGCCCGTGGGTGTGTGTGGATAGGCTCTTATCAGTTGGACGTCGCGGCAAATCTAAAAAAAGGTCAGGCCAAACAAAAATGGCAGTTACTCTCTTTGATTGAAAATAATTGTTAATGACTTAGTACAAATTTTATGCTAAATTAGTATAAAATTATCGATAATTATTTTCAATCAAAAGAAATACTAGCATATTGGCCTATATATGAACGACTGGGCTTTAGCAATACATTCACATACAATTCTTCAAATCAGGGCGTCCATGGCCCACTTTTGCTCGCGCATAGCTCGGCCCAACCTAGTATATATAAGTAGCAGTCCATAACGGTGTTTGATTGATTTCACGCTATTCCTGGGTCCGGAGGCAGCCCTATTTCCTCTTCAATCGAAATTTGTCTCCCCATCTAAGGGAAAGAAAAAGCTCTTCGCCGCCGCTGCCTAAAATCGACCACGCATACTCTGTTACTAGGAAAATTGCCCGTGCGTTGCACCGGAATAATATTGTTTAAATATTATCATGGCTGGGAAAAAGAGAGAGAAATGACAAGACTATGTGTGGTTTTACCTCATGGTCTCCTGGGTTTGGATTGGCAGTCTCTTCCTTACAATCGCAAGCTCCGGCGGCCATGTTAGTGAACAGGGTCACTCCAACAAAGCCGGCTAAGCTCATCACACAGTGAGCCCTCTGTTTGCACATGGCAACCAGAGCGCTGACATGTATAAATCCAACTAACAAACAAAACCTTGAAGAAATCCACTAGCAGGCCCGTATATCTACTGACTGCCACTGTCTAAGGTGGTCCCCATATCTCGAATGCTCACTATCCAGGGCTTATCTCCAGCAACTGCTATTGCCTTCACGGTGACCAGGTTATTATACAAGGCGCCGAAGTGCAATCTTAAGCTTCTCTTTAGTCGTGTTGATCCACATCGCTTGACACTTAACTATTTATCCAAGTATTTCAATTTACATCTGAAAAAGGAATTCAATTAATTCACAGTGCAGCTCATGCCTTTCAGCATTACGAAGCTTTATAAAGTATGCTCATTCTCCATGCTTCAAATAAGCGACATGTCACAGTCTCACATAGATGATACATTGCCTTTAGTAGACCTGGTTGGCTTACATCCATTTCAATTCTCTCAAGAATCCTACACACTTTGAATTATATACTCATGCGCGTAGTAGTGAGGATAAGACCTGGGAAAATAGGATTTGATTTTCAGAACCAAACGAAGCACGCAACCAACAAATCAAAGCCAATTGGAAACACGAATGGCCTCCTAGACGTCCTCACCCAGATTACAGAATAGACGCATCAGCAGTACACCAATGGGAAAAACCTTCAATGCCGCCAAGAGCCCATCAGCTCAGCGGAGGGCACACCACCAAATCTAGGCCCCACTGCGTGCAAGGAATTCCTCGTCGCCGAAGCGTGCTGCACCATCAAGTCCAACGAGCACATCATTAAGAGAGGCCAGCTGACGATGGAGCACATGTGGATGGCCACGCTGGACGCGGTGTACATGTCCACGCCACCCGTGCGGCACGACGACTCTAGGACCATCGGGACGTTACAGGCGAGGACGCAGAGCTCGCTATCCATCCATCCAGCCAGCTGCGCGGACCCGAGGTCATCCTGATGGATGCGAGTCTGACTCGACCGGCAATGGCGGTCCTTAGCCTGCATCCTCACCGCGCGATCATTGTCGTCAGCTGGCTTCTAACGCAGCGGCGGGATACTGTAGAGCGCCGGCGGCCACCCGGTTGGCCCGGAAACGGCGCTGCTTCTCCCGGCTATCTTCGGCGTTGCTAGAGCCTCGCACTGGCAGTGTCTCCCTGTGTTGCTCCGTATGCTGCAATTCCCACAGGTTTTCGTTCCTTCCCTGAACACCGCACCTGGCCGCTGCACTAATCCTCGCTCTGGTCGGCCATGGCGGACATGATCCTTGAACGTGATGGCGAGTGTGAGTAGGGCCTTGCTGGTGCGAGGCTTATCCCCTGTGAGGCATGATGCGGAGAGCATATGGAAGAGATTGAGGTGGCACGGCAGTTTGACCAGCTTCCTCCGATCGGGCGCAGCAGAGATCGAATTGGGCGCCTAGGGTTCTCATGTTGACGGCTCACAAATTGATGAATCCTAGCTGTGCCAGGTCAAGGTGCATGGCCTGTGCCTGAAAATCAAGGTGCAGCTTGACTCTATGGCTTCCGATCGCGCTAGGAACAAAAAGGAGGGAGCGAGCGATCGGCATGATTCAATGCACCGCTTGACAGGCACATATGGAAACTGATCTCGGAAATACAAAGCGGCAGGGCCGGGGAGACACCACGACGAAATCCTCCAACTATACATGGAATTGTAGAACCACGTCTCTAGGTATCAAGGTCATGGCCTTCTGGCTTGGCGCCTCGTGCAACCAGCTGATTGTCCCGACGGCGCCCTCTGCACCAACACGCCAGTATTGCTTTTCTTGTCGTCTCGTGTGGTGGAGACGAAACATAGTCGCGTCAATTGTCTCTCCCGGAACACATCGTAGCTTTTTCACCTGTGTTTATATATAGGATCAGGGGATATTACAGTTCGAGTAGGACACGAACGATGCCGTACGTACGGACCAGGAGAAAGAAACGGAAGACCACGAACCGTTAGATGGCATTGTGCGTATTATGTGATTTGGTGGGAGGGCAAATAGGTCAAAAAATAATATTGGAAGAAACCAAACCATGAAACCCTTATGTCCTTTATTATTAGGTATAGATATAGATATAGATATAGATATAGATATAGATTAGCGATAATAATCACGATTAGGATGTGGGTTCTGGTCCCCGTATTGTAATCGGATTGTAATCGGATGTAGTAGTACCGAGTAGGACTGAACTCATTCCGTTTCCTGTATTGGCTCTGCGTGGCTTGCCGGTATATATACTCATGTACTAGGTACTTTGTAAATCACCGAGAAATCAATACTAGAGCTGGGCCAACATATATACTCCAGCAATGGCAGCATCCCAGTCCCAGAGGGCAGGGACGATGACGGCATCGAGGTCCACCGTAGTGAACGCACGGGCCACGCACAAGTTCGAGATAACAGGGTATTGCCAGCACAAGGGCCTTGACAGATACGTCCGCTCCGCAACCTTCACCGTCGACGGCTACGACTGGTATCGCCTTCCACCCTGACGGATATACTGATGAATCCAGAGATTATGTCTCGGCCTACCTTGAGCTTGTGACAGAGGACGTCGAGGTGAAGGCGGGATTCGACATGGGTCTGGTCACCCCACATGGCCCGGACACCATAGACGCGATCATACATGAGGATCCCATGGTTTTCGGCGATGAAATACGCAGCTGGGGGCTTCACCAGTTCATGAAGAGGTCAGTCTTGGAATCGTCTCCGTACCTGCTGCACGATGACCGCCTTGTGATCATGTGCGAGGTCACTGTTGTCAAGGAAGAAACACTGGTGGAGGAGACCGCGTTGGACTCTGAGGTTCAGGTGCCGCCCTCCGATTTGTCCCTTCATCTTGGGAAGCTGTTAGTATCGGAGGAGGAAACAGATGTAGCATTCCAGGTTAGAAAGGAGGTTTTTCCTGCTCATAGGATCGTGCTTGCTATGCGTTCACCAGTGTTCAAGGCAGAGCTTTATGGACCGATGAGGGACAAGAGAAAACGGAAAATAACCGTCAAAGATACGCAGCCTGCTGTTTTCAAGGCGCTGCTTCACTATATCTACACTGATTCGTTGCCTTCCATGGACGATGTCGACGACAATGACCAGAAAGAAATGGTTAAGCATTTCCTTGTGGCTGCAGATAAGTATGCCATGGAAAGGATGAAGCTAACTTGCGAAGGAATTCTTTGCAGAAGTCTTGATGCTGAGACTGTGGCGGGCGCACATTAGCTTTGGCTGACCAGTATCATTGCAGCAAGCTTAAAGAGGCTTGTGTTGAATTTATCCTCGCTTCGAATAGGATGGATGTTGTGGTGGCAAGCCAAGGGTATGCACACCTTAGAAGATCATGTCCTGCTGTCATAGCTGATATCTTTGAGAGGGCTACTATGTCTCGCAAGATTTAGTATGCTCATCTTGGGTTAATGGAGATAGTTACCTTAAAGATGGATGTAGGCCACCTGAGATTATCTTTTTAATCCTTTTGTTATCGGAAATATTTTGGAGAAGGTTAGCTTTTACAAATTGTATGCTTGGATGTGATGAAGGATCACCCATTCGCCCAATATATATTAATTTGTGCTAGAACATTTGTATTCACTAAGATGTTTTTATCTGCAGACTCACAGTATTTTGTTACAATTTTGATCATGAATCTTTGTTACAATTTCTAATTAGCCACCATGACGATATCCATTGTGAATTGTGGTGAACATGTGCAACATTGTAGCATTGAGCAACATATAACTAGCCAGCATGTATACTTTGTAATATTAGTATCTAGCTACTTCAGAATTTTCTACCAGATAGTTTATTACATTCTTCCATTTTGTGGCAGTGAAACCTTGAATACATTGGAGTCCTTTACCAGAAAATCCCGAGCTGTTGGAATCAATTGTGTAGTTAGTAACTCAAAATTGAATCGACAACGTAATATCTGCTCACTAAGCATAGAACTTGAGTAGCTGACCAAGCTAGCCTAAAAAGAATACGGACTTGATTTGATTGATTAAAGGATGTTGGAATTACGTAATGTTTGCAGCCTTCCAAGGGGAGAGCTACCTTTGTTTCATCTTAATTTTGGAACAATCATTTTGCTTCCCAAAAAAGAGAATGCTACTCAAATACAACAATATCGACCTATTTGTCTGTTAAATGTAAGTTTCAAAATTTTCACAAAGGTGGGCACTAATAGAATTTCAGAGGTTGCGCATAAGGTTGTGAGACCAACTCAGACGGCTTTTATGCCAGGGAGTAGTAGTACTTCATGAAACAATTCACGAACTACATAAGAAGAAATTAGATGGGGTGCTTTTAAAAATTAATTTCGAAAAAGCGTATGACAAGGTAAAATGGGATTTCTTGCAACAAGCGTTAAGAATGAAGGGATTTGATCCAAAGTGGTGCAAATGGATTCAAGAATTCATTAGCTGGGGTAGTGTAGGAATTAGAGTTAATGACGATATTGTGCACTACTTTCAAACTAGAAAAGGGTTACGTCAAGGGGATCCCCTTTCTCCCATTCTTTATAATATTGTTGCGGATATGCTTGCAATAATGATAAATAGGGCAAAAGAAGATGGCAGGTCAGCGGTATTATTCCATATTTAGTTAATGGGGGAGTGTCAATCCTCCAATATGTGGATGATACGATTATGTTTCTAGAACATGATTTAGAAAAAGCTCTAAACAAGAAACTAGTTTTATGCATCTTTGAGCAACTGTCGGGATTAAAAATTAACTCTCATAAGAGCAAAATATATTGTTTTGAGAAAGCTAAGGAAGTTGAGAATGATTATAAACAATTGTTTGGTTGCAAATCAGGAACTTTCCCTTTCAATTATTTGGGGATTCCGATACATTTTAGGAAACTGAAAAATGGGGAATGGAAACCGGTAGAGGACAGGTTTGAGATAAAATTGAGTAGTTGGATTGGAAAGTTGTTGTCCTATGGGGATAGGCTCATTCTTATTAACTCAGTTCTTACAAGTCTCCCAATGTTCCTATTGTCTTTCTTTGAACTTCCGGTTGGGGTGAGGAAGCGACTAGATATTTTTAGATCAATATTTTTCTGGCAAAGCGATTGGCACAAAAGAAAATATAGAGTAACCAACGGGAACATTCTGTGCCGACCCAAAGATCAGGGAGGTTTAGGAATAGAAGTCTTAGAAACAAAAAATAAATGCTTGCTCGCCAAATGGCTTTATAATCTTCAAAATGGGGAAGGAGTATGGCAAGAATTATTGAGAAACAAGTATCTCCATTCAAAATTTCTTTCCCAAGTGACTATGAAACCTTCAGGTTAACCTTTCTGGAAAAGAATTATGAAGGTCAAAGAAGAGTTTTTTAGTAGGGGCTCTTTTTCTGTGGATAATGGAGAAGATACTAGATTTTGGGAGGTTATTTGGCTAGGGAACAAGTCACTAGCTCATCAATATCCCTCTCTGTATAATATTGTGCAAAGGAAAAGAGTGCCGGCAGCCAGTGTGCTGAACCAAAATCCCCTTAATATTACGTTTCGACACACTTTAGGTGACAATCGATGGAGGTTATGGCTGCAACTAGTGCATCGTCTACTTCAAGTTCATTTAAATAGCGAGAAAGACATGTTTGTGTGGGGTTTGACTTCTTCCAGTATCTTCTTCGTTAAGTCAATGTATCTAGATCTTCTTGATGATGATACAAAATATCTAAATAAGTATATTTGGAAAATGAAGGTACCGCTTATGATCAAGATTTTTATGTGGTTTCTTCATCGGAAAGTTATTCTAACCAAAGATAACCTGATTAAGAGAAATTGGAATGGTAATGACTCATGTTGCTTTTGTGATAATAAAGAATCCATACAACACTTATTTTTTGAGTGTCCTCTTGCAAAATTAATTTGGCGTATCATTCATATGACGTTTGGCTTGGAACCCCCTAAGAACACTACTCACCTTTTTTGAAATTGGCTCAAGGGCATTCCAAAGAAGGATCTTATTCAGATTAGAGTGGGTGTTTGCGCGACTATTTGGGCAATTTGGAATACAAGAAATTACTTTATCTTTAACAAGACAAAAAACACTCATTTTTGCAGGTTATCCCAATGGCTACCCACTGGATCCGTATGTGGTCTTTATCTCCAACAAGAGGAGCAGCAGGAGGCGATGGATTCTGGGTGCAACCGTTTGGAGACGGTAGCTCAGGATATATTCAACCGGTGTGGCTGGCAATAGCTTAATAGAATAAGCCATTGATGTACCATCGAACTTGTATTATCTTTCTTTGGCTCATCCACGTGGCCACTTTGTGCGACCCGTGAATTGTAAGACTTAATTTTCGTTGTCTGCGGACACAAAATAAGTTTAATAAAGGCCATATGCATCATTTTGATGCAGAGGCTAGGGCTTCCCCGTTTCGAAAAAAATGAAAATTACGTCATGCAACAGGAAGTTCTAATAATTTTGTCAATCTGTCCATATCTTATTTGAGAACCTAGCATTGTTTGCTTGGCCAGAGCGTGTCTTCGCATGCTCTCACACCTCTGTTTGAGGCCCAAACTCTCAACGTTGCATACTTGCATCACTTCTCTAAAAAAATTGCCCTAGGTTCTAGTGCCCATGGGTCGATTTTTCTTTGGCCACTAGCATATTTATTTATGCAATGATAAACCAAATATAACATGAGTAAACAAGCGATTTGTCTTATGCCTCGAGTTTTCTTGAAATGGGGAGCCCCAGCCTCTGCATCAAAATGATGCATATGGTCTTTATTTTATTATTTTGAGTCCGGAGACTACAAGAGTATCAGAGTTTTACAAATTATGGGTCACACAACGTGGCCACATGAATCAACCAGCGGAAGATGACACATAAAATATGATACATTTAGGATAAGATTCTCTTATGCAACAGCCAGTCGCACTGACGAGGGTTAACTCGACAAATGTCCTAGATGAAGGACTTAGGATCGGGGAGATAGGGCGTCGGATGAACTCGAAGGTAAAGTCGGTCAAACAAGGTGCGTATCAGAAGTAAACATGGGTGTAGAACCTGGCTTGCTTTCAATCTGTCCCACACCGTCCCCTCCTAGCCCCTATATATAGATGGCCAGGTACCGAGGATCAGGTGGGATCCGATACAGATTACAATATCGACATACGATATGAACTCGTATTTCGACTAGTATTACAATTGGGCCTAGCTTAACGGGCCTCAGGGGTACTCAACTGACGGGCTCTATTATCTATACCCTTGTCAGTAGCCCCCGAGATTCTACCAGAATTGCAGATTCGGGTTGAATCTCAGATCTTCAATTCTTCAACTTGATCAATACTTGACTTCTTCAGATCTTCAAATCTCCGACTTGGTCTTTCGACTTATCTTTTATTATAATGTCTCGCAAGGGGTTTTGATGAACAAGCCTGACAACTCTGACGGATCAAGAGGCCAGTTAACTGTCGGAACAGATACTTGTCACCTACTTCAAATTCAATCCCCTTGGACTTGAATTCGGGAAACCGGTCAAACCTATCTTTTTGCCGCATTTAGGACTTACAAAAGATGAATCCCAGTGGTTCTCAGGGTACCCAGTGCGTCCACCAGGATTTTTCTTCGCGTCGTAGACACGAATACATACCAGCAGAGCGCATCCATGTGCGTATATCGGGCCATACAGGATGGATCCTGGGGTCTTACCTTCGTGATATATTTCAACCATGGCATTCAAGTTTTGTCGCGATGATGCAACTCGAGAATCATATGTCGCAGCCTTGTTTGACTGATTCAATATCCCAAGTATTCGGGTTTATCAACCTTGATTAATAAAAATCTCGCTCCCGATGGGAGTAATGATGCTTCCTGAAGCTTCTCTCGCCTTCTTCTCTCTAGTATTCATGAAAAAACATCGTCGGGTGCGCGCCCAGCGCTCCCGATGGGAGTAGCCCCCGAGGCTATAGTCAAAAAAAGTATTGTTTCGAGTATAGGCTCAAATATATTGTGCCTACTCTTAATCATTAAATCGAAGCTTTGTATGATAATATCGTCGGGTGCGTGCTCCGCGCTCCCGATAGTAGTAGCCCCTGAGGCTATAGTCGAATATTTTCGGGTATAGACTCAAAGAGTGATATGTTCTTCTTTAACTCCTCTGTAGCTTTCATATCGGTTTTTCATCGACTTCCCTAGTTATCATCAATACGCGGATATGTTACTCCAAACTTTTCATAGCCTTATTCCCCTTCACTCGAATTCACATGACGTCATTAATATCATTAATCTGTTCGTAATTGGGACTTGATTCTGACCGTTATCCATGGGCAGCGCGGTAATTTCGCAATATCCCTACCCGTTAGTGGGCTGTCGTTTCCGCTCCTTGCGCCACGTCTCAGCCCACGTTCCTTCCTCAGGAAGCTATATAAGGGGGAGTGTGGGGAAATTATTGTTTACCAGCTTCCTTGCTTCCGCCGCCGCCACCATTGTTGTTGACCTTGCGCCCTTCTGAGCTTCTGCATAGCCCCCGTGCGCAACCCATAGATGCGCGTCAAGACTCGCGCACAGAAGAACAAGATGGGCAAGAACGTTACTGCGAACTCCGCGACCAGCTGGGTGCCATCTGTTTTCAAGCAGAAGGATCTGGAGAAAGCCCAAGCCAATGGCCTCATCTCCGCCGATGATTAGGTCACTTTCCCGAGCACTGAGCGCATCCCCAAGCCCCCGAGCGGCTTTCGGGTGATGTTTTTTGATTTTCTCTTGCGCGGTCTTTCTCTCCCTGCCCACGAGTTCCTTCATGGGTTCTTTTCGTCTATGGTGTGCAGCTTCACCAGCTCACACCAAACTCGATTCTCCACATTGCCTGTTTTATCACCCTCTGTGAATCGTTTCTGGGGATCGAACCCCACTTCCTTCTCTGGAAATGCCTCTTTCGGCTCCGCCCCAGCGTTGCTTTATCAAAGAAGCCTGAACTGGGCGGAGCTGTTATCTCTATTCATGCTGAATCGAAGTACTTAGAGTTTTCCATGGCTGCCTCGGTACAAGGTTGGAGGAAGAAATGGTTTTATATCAAAGACCGGAAGGTTTCTTCCTCTGAACAGTACAACATTGCCCCTTTTGATGCCTCCAAAGAAGTGAAGAAACTGACCTCGTGGGATTCGCCTCCCACGGAAATTGAGATGGAGGAAATCAACCCACTTCTAGCCTACATCCAAGAGCTAAAGAGCGGTAGAGGAGGTGCGCTGTCGGGTACTTAACTTATGGCATTTTTTCTGCAATGTTGAGTTCAACCTCTACAGCACCGCCTCTCCAAGCTGTGGACATTTTCTGGCTTGGGAGATTCTTCTTGAGTATCTGAAGATCTTATGGAGAAGAAGGATCTCGACAAGCGTGTGAGAGCTCTTACTACTCTCACCAAGGATCATGAAGTTGCGGAGCTAGCCGCTAAATACTTCGACTCCAAGCATCCCTTGCCTGCGGTATGTTTACTGTCTTTATTTGCCTTACTTTCTCTTATCATTGTTTGTCTTGTGATTCTCTGCTTGTTTTTCTTTCAGGATCATCAATCTCGTGTTTCTCGCCCTCCTCTCCCAGAGGGAGGTGACATTCAAAATGTTCCTGTTTCCGCTGCCTCCGAAGCCTCCGAGGTTGAGGATAGCCAAAATGGAGATGAAGGCGAAGATTCACTGGAAGATACCAGCTCGACGACGTCGCCTCCTCCTGCGCTTTCTGAAGATCGCGGCGTTGACAAGAAGAGGAAGCGTGTGGCGGAGCTCCTTTCTTTGAGTACTTCGGCGTACACGACTGTGATCGGGGAGACCTCTGCGCCAGAGGGAGAAGTAGAGCTTTTCGACCTCTTGGACTCGTGAGTGTTCTGCTGCTATTTTTATATACTCTCTTTTTTCTGTCGACTTGGGTAAAGGACTCTACCTTTTGCTTCCTTTTCAGTGACGAGGAAGACCCAAAGAGATTTGCTGCTGTCCCTGCCACTGATACTCCTGCTATCGACGAGCCACCTTCACAAGAGGCTGATCCGGTAGTTAAATCCCCAAAAGCTCCAAGGGCTCCTGTTAAGAAGGTCATCGTTACTCGTGGTTCTAAACGTGCGAAGAAGTCGACAGACGCCGGTGCTTCCCTTGAGGCCCATCAATCCACGATTTCCTCCGGCGATGTGAGTGTTGATACTGGTATGTTTTCTTTTGTTTCCTGCGTGATCTTAATACTCACGTAGATTTTTCTGGACAGATCTTGATGAAGAAGTTTATCACTTTGGGCACTGAATGTGTCAAGTATTTGAAAGCTACTATGGCTTCTGTGAAGGGTTCGCAGCATAGTAAATCAAAAATTTTCCTACGGATGCGAACAAGAAAGCCAAGATCTAATCTAGGAGATGTAATCAACGATAGAGGTAGATGAGATCTTCATACCCTTGAAGATTCGCACAGCGGAAACGTTCAATAGAACGTGGTTGACGTAGTCGTACTCGCCGTCTCCTCCTCGCGATCCGATCCGATCCTACGCCGCAAGTGGCGGCGCCTCCGAGAGTTGCACACGTGCGGTGCAGCGACGTCTCCTCCTTCCTTGGTCCAGCAAGTATGGTGGAGAGATAGATTGGATCAGCAGCACGACGGCGTGGTGCTTATGGTGGAGAGTTTCTGCAGCAGGGCTTCGCCTACGTGCAGTCGCGAGAGAGAGAGAGAGAGAGGACAGCAGTTGGCGGCTAGGGTTTGGGTTAAGGGGTGAGAGAGGTCTGCGCCCTTGCCCCCCTATATATAGAGGGGTGGCCGGCCAAGGCCAGCTTGGCCTCTCCCCAAACCCTAGCCGACTTGGAGTAGAAAGAGTGGGGGGCAAGTTTCCCCCCCTTCCTTCTTTGAAGACTCCCTTAGGGTTTCCCCTTGGGCTGGCCGGCTGGGCCTTAGGGGCCTTGTGCGCCTGGCCCAGGGCGGCCAGGGCACTTCCCCTTAGGCCCACGCAGGCCTCCGTCAAGTGGGCCCACGTTGGTCCCACTCCGGAACCTTCTAGAACCTTCCGGTACAATACCGATAAACTCCGAAACCTTTCCGGAATCCAAAAATTGCTTTCCTTTATATGAATCTTATTCTCCGGACCATTCCGGAACCTCTCGTGACGTCCTGGATCTCATCCGAGACTCCGAACTAAAACTCATAAACCAATTATCCATTCTATCCTAGCATCGATACACGTTAAGTGTGTGACCCTACGGGTTCGAGAATATGTAGACATGATCTTCTATCAATAATCAACAGCGGGATCTGGAAACCCATATTGACTCCCACATATTCATCGATGATCATATCGAATGAACCACGATGTCAGGATTCAATTAATCCCGTATATGTATTCCCTTCGTCACACGATATTTTACTCGCCCGAGATTTGATCGTCGGTATCGCCATACCTAGTTCAATCTCGTTCACATCAAGTACTTTACTCGTTCCGTAATCCGATATCACTTTGTGATTAACTCATTAACCACATGCTTGCAAGCGGTGTTGATATCGATTACCGAGTGGGCCCGAAGTATATCTCTCCGACTTGGGAGGGACAAATTCCATCTCGATACATACAACCCAACAAGTACTTTCCGATCACCTGAGAGACACCTTTATTATCACCCTCACATAGGATGACGTTTGATGACTTCAAAGCTTTCTTCCGATACTAGGGAGTTGTATTATCTCATGGTCTAAGGAATACAATACATGACATAGGAAAAGCTTCGCAAAGATGAACACGATGACACGATCTAATTGCTCTGCTTTATTTGGGTCTGTCCATCATATCATTCTCTTAATGATATGACCTCATTATTAATCGACAACTCATGTCTATGGTTAGGAAACCTTAACCATCATTAATCAATGAGCTAGTCTAGTAGAGGCGTACTAGGGACACGGTGTTGTTCATAAACCACACAAGTATTAATGTTTCCGCTTAATACAATTATAGCATGGAGTATAAACATTATCATGAACAAGAAATATGATAATAACAATATTATTATTTCCTCTAGGGCATATTTCCTTCAGTCTCCCACTTGCACTAGAGTCAATAATCTAGTCAATACTTGCGCATTCAACACCTATGGCATTCCGGTGTTACTCATACGCGTTGCACGTGGTAAACCTTATCTACGGGTCTGACACTTTCAGGTCCGTTTGTATTTGCATATTCCTTTTGCGTCAGCACGCATTACTCATCTTGTATGAGATGGCATCGTATAAACTTGGTCTTCTGGTGAGACCTTTGTTTCTTGGCCGAGACTATGTTGTCACTATTGTCATACAATAGGACTACATAGTACTAGCACACTTAGAAAAATAGCGATATCCACCGTGCGTCGAAATACTCATTGGTCCGCACACATCGGTATGTATGATTTCCAATAAGTCCGTTGTTCGCTCCATTATACCGGAGAACGGGGTTTTGATCATCTTGCCCATGAGGCATGGCTCGCACGTGTCAAATGATTCAAAATCAAGAGACTCCAAAAGTCCATCAGAATGGAGTTTCTTCATGCGTTTTATGCCAATATGACCTAGACGACAGTGCCACAAATAAGTTGAATTATCACTATCTACTTTGCATCTTTATGCTGCTTCTAAAGCGATTATATACTTAGCCCTCGTTGCAGTGTCCGCCACAATATTAACATTGGAACTCATCCAAGTCATCATGGAACTTTCTTCCACCTTATTATGCCACCTTCTAACTCAAAACAAATAGCTTAAAAATTGAGATAAAATTTTACTTGTATGTGTGACAAAGCCAATGTAACTCATTGCAATGAACCATTTGTCACTTCTGCATACAGAACATATTCTTACTTCTTGAAAGTGCATAAGAATATCTTTACTATTGTCCAACGATCATCATATGAATGCTATAACCTTTAGAGCATTGGACACATCTGGATCTACATATCATGGTATACAAGATTGATAAAATCATTCTTGTGGTTTCACACATCAAGTGTCAAAACAATTGATTCTTGCTCCAACCTCTTCCATGCAACAAGAACCATTCTTATTGTTTCCATATTGAACAAATTCAATATTTCATCTATGTACTCTGGCAAAACTATATTAGTGTCTCAATCTATCTGCATAGACATTGATGCTTAATATTCTGGTTTTACCTAAGTCTTTCATCAAAAACTAATTTTAATGAAAACTTCACAAATATCAAGAAAAACACATAATTTCCAATGAACGATATGTCATCTACATAAAGCATTAGAAATATGTCTTAGCACTCCCACTTACTTTCTTGTAAATACAAGCATCTTCAAATATCTTTGATGAAATTAACACTTTAACATTTTCATCATTGAAGATTCCAACTTCGCTATGCTTACTTCTACCATAGAAGTTTACATACATATCTAGCAACCTTTGAATCAACAAAACCCATTGGGTCGTGTCAGGTACACGTCCTTGGTGTGCATTCCGGTAGAGGAACATTGTTTCGTTTATTCAACTAACATATCTCTATATGTAATTGTTGCTAGAATAATTCATATGACGAAGTCAGGGCCCATCATCGCTTCTTTGTATATTGTTGGTTACTATTATCTAATAATATCTCGTCCTCAAATCTTGCTATTTGATTACGACCAACTTGGTTAAATAGGAACTTCGATGCCGTGACTACAACATATTGTAGACGCGTGAGCTATGAATGCAGTTGCCGCTTCCAGAACATATTCTGGTGCTGCGCTACTCTGATCATCTTGCTCAGATTCAATAACCTCATCAAGTCCTATCTTCCTCCCACTTAAACCTTTCGCGAAAAACTCCTTCATAAGAAGTTCACTTCTTTCAGTGACAATCACCTTTAATTGGGTTTATGGCATAAGAAACACCCATCGACATTCTTTGGGATAACCTACAAAGACTTACTAATCCAATTTTGGTTGTAAACATTTTACACATATGCCTTGCATACCAAAATTCAAGAAAAGACAACTATAATTTGTATGGTGTCATTTCGGCAGATTATGATGGCACTCTATTCAGTGAAAAGCGGTAGTCTCTAAAGCATAATCCACAAATTATATTGGTAGTTTATTGATCTAACCATGTCAAACAAGGTTTGATTACATCCATCGAAAACTCCATACTCCTATGGTGTTTATCACGATGCAAGTTTGTGGAACAATTCCTCTAACTCTTAGATGTTTGCTAAACTTGTAACTCAAATATTCTTCTTGATGATCTAATCATACAACTTGAATATTCTTGTTACAACAATTTTCACTTCATAAATTGAACAATTTCAATTGTTTCATACTTCTATCTCATCAAGTAGATATACCATACATCTATTTGAGTCATTGATGAAATAGAAAATACACCATGATCGACTTCACACCATGGACTATATACATCAACATGTATGATCTCCATTTAGTTAGTCACTTGATCTGTCCATGGCCTATGAACGGAGTTTAATCATCTTTAGGAAAAGTCTCACAAGCGTCAATCAATTCAAAATCAAATGACTCGAAAATCTATCAATATAGAATTTCTTTCATGTTTTGTTTCCAATATGACTTAAACGGCGGTGTCATATATAAGTGAAATTCGTTTTGTCTGGTGACCTTTAGCATCAGTGTTATAAATGTCTATTTCACCAACAAGATTTATAATAATCTATCCATCGATTATGGAAGACGGTAATGACATGAACAACAATTGTTCTCATAATACCAGAACAAGATAACAATTATTAAGTTCATGAAATATCTTGAAGGCTAGGTTTGATGTCGACGAGAAGCACAATAACACTTTTATTTGTATCTCGACATGCATCATTACCATATTCTTTTACTAGTTACTTAGGCCATTATACTTCTTGTATTGTGTTGCTTTGTATGACATTTCATACCAACAAATCAGTATCGAATACCCAAGAATTACATTGTTAACGAGCAAAAGAATTCATCTATAACATGTATATCATTTATATACCTGAGCTGGACAATTCCAGTCTTTTCCTTTTTTCTACCAAATAATTTTGCAGATTCTATTTAGCATTTCCTCCCTTTTAGAAGAATCTATCGACATCAATAGTGGCGTCAATCATTTGACACATAGTCCAAAGGATTTTTAGTCAAATACTAATAGCCTTGGATTTTGCACTTTGAAGTGGATCACCATCATCATATGATTGGTATTCTTCCAGATTCCTTTCTTTAGTATTCTTTTGGTATAGCAAAACAATTTAGCCGATACCTTTTCATTCGTCCTATCATGACATCTTTCATGATGAAACTACTATAGCTTATAAGGATGAATGCAAGTATAATATTAGTTCCCAAACTTTTGGGTGATCGGGACGCCTAGCATCTTCAATCTTCGCATATAGTCATACAATATGAGCATATGTTCTTTTACTAAATTATACTTCATCATTTTGCAAACAATCAAAGTCTTTAGATATCAAATATCTTTCACTTCTTATTTGTTTCTGAAACAATTCTTTCAGCTCGATGATCATTTTGATTCTCAAACAATTTTGAAGATCAATTTATCATGAAGGCAAACATATGATCTTTAGATACTAAACTTGAATCGTTGCTCTTAGATTAATACAATTTATTAAATCGTATGGAGCAAGCAAGGTTTGCTAAAGTTTGCAATAGGACTTAATCTTTAGTCTTGACATTAAACGGCACTAGACCGAAAAGTGACTATCCAGAATTCTATAGTACTTTTAACTCAATTAAGCTAAGTGTCGGTGGAAAACGGTGCCAAAGACTACAACGACTTATGCAAATACAACAAGATTTAGTTCAAGATAATTAGTTCAAGTTAATCAAATTACTAATGAACTCCCACTAAATTCAACATCCCTCAAAGTTGTTTAGTGAAGCATGATCCAAATTCACTACACCGAGACCGATCATCACGTGAATGATGTAGCTTTAATGGTGAACATCAACATGTTGATCATATCATCCATATGACTCATGCTTGACCTTTCGGTCCGTGTGTTCCGAGGCCATGTCTGTACATGCTAGGCTCGTCAAGTCAAACCCAAGTATCTCCGCATGTGCAAATACTGGCTTGCACCCATTGTATGTGAACGTAGAGTTTATAGCACCCGATCATCACGAGATGCTTGAACACGACGAACTTTCGCAACGGCGCATACATGGGGAGAACACAATTTTATCTTGATCTTTAAGTGAGGAATCATCTTAAAATGCTACCGTCGCGATCTAAGCATAATAAGATACATAAAAGGATAAACATCACATGCATATAATTTTATGTGACATGGTATAGCCAATCTCCGCGCCATGATCTCCATCTTGTGCGCGCCGGCATGATCTCCATCACTCCACCATGATTGCCTCCACCACGAATAGCAACTACAACTATTGCTAACTACTTAGCGATAAAGTAAAGCTATTACATGGCGTATAAGAAGTTGACACGCAGGTCATACACAATTATAAAGACAACCATATGGCTCCTGCCGGTTGTGAACTCATCGACATGCAAGTCGTGAAAGATTACAAAACATGATCATCGCATACATCTCAATTCATACACATCATGTCCTGGGCCATACCATATCACAAAACACTCCCTGCAAAAACAAGTTAGACGCCTCTACTTTGTTGTTGCATGTTTTACGTGGCTTATGGGAGTAGCAAGCTAAGAACGATTCTTACCTACGAAAAGCCACAACGGTGATATTATGGTTGCTAACATCCGATGTAAGTCCCATGACTACTATAGTGAGAGAAACTGGCATCCACCAGCCGCATGTGTGGAACAAGCCACACGTCAAGTGCGGAGCCGGTCTCGCGAACGCGGTCGCGTAAAGTTGGTCTGGACCGCTTCAATCTCACTATACCGCGCCATAAGAAATACACAACAAGAGGTTTGCAACAGAAAACATCAATGCCCGCAACAAGCATGTTGCGTTCTACTCGTGAAACACATCTACGCATAAACCTGGCTCTGATACCACTGAAGGGTTCGCAGCATAGTAAATCAAAATTTTTCCTACGGATGCGAACAAGAAAGCCAAGATCTAATCTAGGAGATGTAATCAACGATAGAGGTAGATGAGATCTTCATACCCTTGAAGATTCGCACAGCGGAAACGTTCAATAGAACGTGGTTGACGTAGTCGTACTCGCCGTCTCCTCCTCGCGATCTGATCCGATCCTACGCCGCAAGTGGCGGCGCCTCCGAGAGTTGCACACGTGCGGTGCAGCGACGTCTCCTCCTTCCTTGGTCCAGCAAGTATGGTGGAGAGATAGATTGGATCAGCAGCACGACGGCGTGGTGCTTATGGTGGAGAGTTTCTGCAGCAGGGCTTCGCCTACGTGCAGTCGCGAGAGAGAGAGAGAGAGGACAGCAGTTGGCGGCTAGGGTTTGGGTTAAGGGGTGAGAGAGGGCTGCGCCCTTGCCCCCCTATATATAGAGGGGTGGCCGGCCAAGGCCAGCTTGGCCTCTCCCCAAACCCTAGCCGACTTGGAGTAGAAAGAGTGGGGGGCAAGTTTCCCCCCCTTCCTTCTTTGAAGACTCCCTTAGGGTTTCCCCTTGGGCTGGCCGGCTGGGCCTTAGGGGCCTTGTGCGCCTGGCCCAGGGCGGCCAGGGCACTTCCCCTTAGGCCCACGCAGGCCTCCGTCAAGTGGGCCCATGTTGGTCCCACTCCGGAACCTTCTAGAACCTTCTGGTACAATACCGATAAACTCCGAAACCTTTCCGGAATCCAAAAATTGCTTTCCTTTATATGAATCTTATTCTCCGGACCATTCCGGAACCTCTCGTGACGTCCTGGATCTCATCCGAGACTCCGAACTAAAACTCATAAACCAATTATCCATTCTATCCTAGCATCGATACACGTTAAGTGTGTGACCCTACGGGTTCGAGAATATGTAGACATGATCTTCTATCAATAATCAACAGCGGGATCTGGAAACCCATATTGACTCCCACATATTCATCGATGATCATATCGAATGAACCACGATGTCAGGATTCAATTAATCCCGTATATGTATTCCCTTCGTCACACGATATTTTACTCGCCCGAGATTTGATCGTCGGTATCGCCATACCTAGTTCAATCTCGTTCACAGCAAGTACTTTACTCGTTCCGTAATCCGATATCACTTTGTGATTAACTCATTAACCACATGCTTGCAAGCGGTGTTGATATCGATTACCGAGTGGGCCCGAAGTATATCTCTCCGACTTGGGAGGGACAAATTCCATCTCGATACATACAACCCAACAAGTACTTTCCGATCACCTGAGAGACACCTTTATTATCACCCTCACATAGGATGACGTTTGATGACTTCAAAGCTTTCTTCCGATACTAGGGAGTTGTATTATCTCATGGTCTAAGGAATACAATACATGACATAGGAAAAGCTTCGCAAAGATGAACACGATGACACGATCTAATTGCTCTGCTTTATTTGGGTCTGTCCATCATATCATTCTCTTAATGATATGACCTCATTATTAATCGACAACTCATGTCTATGGTTAGGAAACCTTAACCATCATTAATCAATGAGCTAGTCTAGTAGAGGCGTACTAGGGACACGGTGTTGTTCATAAACCACACAAGTATTAATGTTTCCGCTTAATACAATTATAGCATGGAGTATAAACATTATCATGAACAAGAAATATGATAATAACAATATTATTATTTCCTCTAGGGCATATTTCCTTCATTCTGAGGGTAATCTTCTTTCCTATATTTTGCTTGTCTTCAGAGCCTTTCTTTGCTGTTTTATTTGACTTTCTTTTCCCTGTTTGAATTGCAGATGCTTTGGTGACAGCTAATGCTCGCATTTCGTCGCTGGAAGCTGAACTCGAAGCTTCCAGAAAAGCTTTTGATGCCGCCACTGCTGCCAAAGCCAATGTTGAGAACGCTACTAAATCAGCACTGGCGAAGGCGAAGAAAGCAGAGAAGGCCCTTTCTGACGCGAATAAGGAGCACATCCAGTGGGAACAGGCCGTGACTGATCGGCTTAATAAGATGTCTGCTATTGCTGGAGGTACATACTATGCCTTTCCCTTCTTTTGTTGGGTTGCCCACTCTCTATGCGTGCTGATGTGCGCTTTTTCCTTCTGTCTTTGTTTCCTTGATTGTGCAGAATGTACTGGAGCATCTTCATCATCTGTGCAACCAGACGATGATTCTCTCATGGCCGCAGTTAACTTGCTGGAAGCGAACTGGATTTCTGTCCAGGAGATCTTTGAGTTGGTTAGCCGCATGCTCACGCGGATTTTCATCGGGTTGTGGCCCAAGCAAAGAGCGGAGATGCCAGATAATGACTTGAAGAAGCTTGCCAAGGCCTTTGACACCCCTGACGATCCTATCCTTCTTATGAAGGGCCGTTCCATGAAGCGAGGTGCCGAGGGGGCCATTGCGCTTACGTACGCTCATGGTGAGGAAGTCAACTGGGAGAAGGTGAGCTCTTCCCGCGGTCGACCCCTTTCGGAGCTGAAGGTTTTCTTCGAGAAGGCGAAGAGGTACGCGCCGGGCATCATCTCGATAATTTCTCCTTCGGCGGCTTCTACGACCTCTGCTATGCCGGTTTCTTCGACTCCGGCGACAAGTGGAACCATGCCTCCTCCCAATGCTGGGGCTACCTCTACCACGCCTACTTCCGCTGCGGACCCTGAGGCTGAGGTGGCGTAGACTTAGCCCCCCTTTGTAATCTTAGCTTACTCTGATGTAGTGAATTTTTAGTCGCATGTAGCCCGAGAACTAGTCAGAGGACTTGTGCTTTTGTAAATATTCTTTTTTTTGTGAAATGTCATGTTTGATTTAGTGCCTGAGATGCTTCTCTTTTCCTTTCTTTTGGCTTCCAGCCTATGCGTGCTGGTGGATCGTCGGGTTGTAGTCGGGCTTCACCTCCTCCCCATATGTTCGACTCCGGAGTTCCTTTGCCTCCTCATTCTTCATGTCGGTGTTCTGAACACTTGTTGAGAATTTCAGACCTTGAAAGCCGTTTGACGTTGATGAAGCGCCAGGCACAGATGGCTATGGACAAAGCCTGTAAATCTTGCGGCTTTATGAAACAGATATCCAGACTTGAGGATAAGGTGTCGGGTCTGACGGCCAAAGTTGTGCATCTGGAAGAATGCGACTCCTTCCTTGTTGGTATAGTTGAGTCTGCTTGTGAGCTATTGCGATGTAAGATTCCTTGCAACCTTCCTCTTATTCCCTTTTACTCCATTACCAATGGCCAATGACTTCTTATTTTTGCAGGCACTTGCTTGGATTTCGTTGGTGAGGCTCATCGGGTTTCTGAGCGAATCACAACTCTTGAGAGATCTTCAGAGGGAGTCGAAAGTTTTTGGTCTGATCCCCGGCACCGTCGTGCTATTGTGCTTCTTCAAGATTGTGCTTAGCACATTGGAGAAGCTGTTGATGGTTGTCGAAGATCTTTGACTACCATGTACTCCGTGATGCTCCCTCGTAATCCTCTTCCTGGCACTTTTCCGCAGCTGCTCGATGCTTTTAGATCTAGTCAGCAAATTCATCGTCTGATAAAACTCAATTTAGTGGCTGGTGCCAATTTTGCGCTTGGTTGGATACGTAAGTGGCATCCGAGGCTTAATTATAGTTCCATGTCGCTAAGTTTGCCTCCAGGGGGAGCTATGTTGCGAGTCCATATGGATGCTACTCTTCAACCAGCAAGGAGGCTCATAGCTAGGTTACTTCAGCAAGATGCCGCGTTTTTCCGCGAGCATCATTACTTAGATCCTTTAGGCGTAGATGATTCTGATTAGCCACTGCTGTGATTTTTGTATGTTTTTGTTTGCGGAACGCGAGATTTTTTGTTTTCTAACTTTTTTGTCAGAAATTTTTTCTTAGGGCGTTTTACCTTTGCGGATTTTGGTGCGTTTGCCGCAATTTTTGCTTAAAGACGCGTAAACTCCAATAGGAGGAACTGTTGTCTTTATTTATGCTTATAATGTAAGATACATGGGGTGACCCAAGAGATCCGGCCAATGACCTGTGTTCTGGATCTAGAGGGCATTGCCCTGGAATAACTCGTGGCTTTTACAGCCTTATTTTTCTACTCTAGTTTTTTGTCTTCTTACCTATGCCGTCGAGGTCCTCTCTTCTTCTCCTGTAGGCTTGTCTTGTTCTGATGGCTGTACCCACGGCTTTTTCACCTCCGGCTCTGTTGGGTGTGCTTCGAGTTTTTGTACGGCTGCTGTAGCCGAGCTTTTTGTCTTGTCTTTAGGTTCCCCGTAGTTTGCCATCATGCCGAAGTTTTGAGCCATCTTGTGGAATTCCTTGTCGCATAGATCTGATAGCTCAAAGCTTCCTTTGACTATAATGATTCCATTGGGTCCTGGCATTTTTAGCACCAGATAGGTGTAGTGGGGCACTACCATGAATCGCGAAAACGCGGGTCGCCCGAGGATCGCGTGATATTGTGATGGCCAGTCCATGACTTCGAAGTCGAGTTTCTCCCTTCTGTAGTTTTGCCGATTTCCGAAGCAAACATTGAGTGTTATTCAACCAAGTGGATAGTTTGCACTTCCTGGGACTATTCCATGGAAGGAGCAGTTAGTTGGCTTCAGGAACTCTAATGAAATGTGCATTGCTCGTAGAGTTTTTGCATAGATCAGATTTATTCCACTTCCTGCGTCCATAAATACTCTATCGATATTGTACGTCCCTATTTGAGCTTTGAGTACCAAAGGCGCATTTCCTGGCCGAGGTACTGTTATTGGGTGATCGTCTCTGCTGAATTCTATGGGTTGCTCTGACCAGTGTAGATATTCTGTTGTTGCTGGAGGCGAAGTCATCGCGAGGTTAACTTGTCGAGTTATACTTTTCTCCTCTTTGTTTGACTTGGGAACTGGTTGTATCATTGCTGTGATGTGCCCTTTATATGGAACATATCCTTTGTCGTCGTTGCGTCCCTGGTTCGGCTGATCTTGTCCCTGAGGAACTCCATTGTTTCCTTGTTGATTTGCAGGTGCGTTACTTGTGTTTCCTTCGTATCCTTGCCTATTTTGCTTCGGCTTGCTTGTTTAGCGCTGCTTCCTGTAATTTCAAGAACATCATGCAATCTTTCATCGCGTGTTTGGATACTCGTTTCCCATCGACAAACGCGGAGTGTATATGACATGGTCCATTTAGCATATCCTCTGGCGATGGGTTGTATTCTCTGGATTCTCTTGGCTGAAACTTCTTGTAGTCTTCTTTTCCATAGCTACGATATCCCGAGCTTTTGCGATCGCTACCTTGGTAGCTATTGTCCTTATATCCTGTGGCTACTTGGCTGTGAGAGCTATAGTTGTCATAATTGTGGGATCTTCTCCTTTGGCCTCCGTACCTATTTCCTCTATCGTCCTCTGGTGATCGTGTTCTTTTGTTGTTGCAAGCATATTCTTCATCTGCAAATCTGTTTGTTATATCCATTAAATCTGATACTGTTTTCGGCTTGATTCTGCCCATCTCTTCGACTAGGTCTCCTCGCCTTAACCCGACTATGAATGCGTCTATTGCTCTTTCGTCTGATACTTCGACTGCTGAATTTTTGATGATGCTCCATCTTTGGATATACGCCCTTAATGTCTCGCCACGTTGCTGTACGCATGCTTTGACTTCTTCTATGGATGCTGGCCGCTTATATGTCGACTTGAAGTTACTCGTGAACTGCTTTGTGAGCTCTTCCCAGTTTCCAATTGTTTCTTTTTCTAATTTGCTCAACCATGACCTGGCCGCGCCGGTGAGGTGTAGCTGCAAACTCTGCATAGCTGTTTCCTTGGTTCCTCCCAATATTTTTACTGCTTGCAGATAATCCGAGAGCCATGACTGTGGCTCCTGGGATCCATCATATTTTTGCTGATCATGAGGCAATTTGAAACCTTTTACTGGCGTGGTGTGAACCCTATGGGTAAAGCATGATGCCCTGATGTCTACGCACGCGTCTGTTCTTGTAGACAGTGTTGGGCCTCCAAGTGCAGAGGTTTGTAGAGCAGCAGCAAGTTTTCCTTAAGTGGATCACCCAAGGTTTATCAAACTCAGGGAGGAAGAGTTCAAAGCTATCCCTCTCAAACAACCATGCAATTACGATACATAAAGTCTCTTGTGTCCCCAACACACCCAATACACTTGTCAGATGTATAGGTGCACTAGTTCGGCGAAGAGATAGTGAAATACAAGTAGTAGTGATGATTATGAGTAGTAAACGTTATCTGAAATAAATATCGCTGCAAGCAAACATGTAACAAAACTGAAAGGAAACGGTGTGCAAAGCTTGGAAACAAGGCCTAGGGATCATACTTTCACTAGTGGACACACTCCCAACAAATATATCATAATTGAACCAATAGATACTATCATCAATATGCAACTCAAAACAATTCTCCAATGGAAAACGAACACTAATCATGCGTAGGGCTACGAAGCACTCCTCAAAGTCCGTATGTACCCAAACTAGATTGTCCCACACTATCACCGTGAACGCACTAGATGGTTCCAACAAACACCAACAATTCATAGAGACATTAACCAAAAAGACACACATAATGAGCACACTAGTCACCTTCCCATTACGATACAAGGTGTCTCTGGAGTTTACAAATATAAAGCACGGGAGTAGCATAATATCTGAATAATAACATCTACCAATTCAACTAGATACAAAGCTCACGATCACATAAAGATCACATCATGGGAGAGAGAGTTGAACCACATAGCTACCGGTAGATCCCTCAGCCCCGGGGGAGAACTACTCCCTCCTCATCATAGGAGACAGCAAGGTTGATGGAGATGGCGCTGAGGTCGATGGAGATGGCGGAGACGGCGATGGAGACCGATGGAGATGGCTCCGGGGGCACTTTCCTGTCCCGGCAGGGTGCCGGAACAGAGACTTCCGTCCCCCAAAATTTGTCTTCGATGGCGGCGGAGCTGCGGAACTGTTCTGGGAAAAATGCCGATTGATTTAGGGTTTTCCATTGGGAGGCTTCTTATAGGCGAAGGGGCGTCATCAGGAGTGGACCAGGGGCTCCTCACCACAGGTGGGCGCGGCCAGGGCCTGGGCCGCGCCCCTTGGTGGTGAGGGCAGCCTCTGGCCCCACTTCAGCTCCTGTTCGGTCTTCGATACTCTCCCGGGAAAAATAAGACTTCTGGAACTTGTTTTGTCTAATTCCGAGAATATTTCCTGTGTAGCTTTTCTGAAACACAAAAACAGCAGAAAATAGGGAACTGACACTGTGGCATCTTGTCAATAGGTTAGTTCCGGAAATCGCATAAAAACGCCACGAAGTGTAACGAAACACAAGGCAAATGGTGTAAAAACAAGCATGGAGCATCAAAAATTATGGATACGTTTGAGACGTATCAGCATCCCCAAGCTTAACTCCTACTCGTCCTCGTGTAGGTAAGTGATAACAAAATAAATAATTTTTTAGGTGACATGCACCATCACAATTTGATCAACTAGGTAGAGCATTGAGTGCTGAGATCAAAGAACTTAAAACATGGGCATGAAAGACATAATCTTGATAATAGAAACTTAGCAACCATGTTATAGCATGAAAAAGAACACAAATGAAAGATCATGAAAATGAAACAATGAAAGTTAAACGTGTGTTCAAATCATAAGGAAAAACATACAAACGGTTTTCAGCTTGTCCTTCATGAGAGAGCAAAACATAAATGCATATGACACCTTCAAGTTTTAAGAGGGCGACTAGATACAAATAATTTAAGAACAAGTGAAACCAAAATCATGAATCAATCAATGAAAACTTTGGGACAATGCACATTCTACTCAGAATGACAACTATGCTCTCTTAGAAGGTGTATAGAGGTAGAAGGTGGTGACTCAACATAAAAGTAAAAGAAAGGCCCTTCGCGGAGGGAAGCAGTGATTGCAAGTTTTATAAACCTTCAAAAATTATGGTACTTACCGGCTTTGAGCTCTCATTGCCCCCATCATAGGCATATTGAATGGTTAAAGTTAATGCGAATACACTTATGCTGCATATGCTTGACAAATCATAAGTTGAAAACCTCGTGTCCCATGAAATACGAATACCCAAACCTCATGCTACTCGACTTAGAGTCCCAAGTAAGCTCTTGTCATTGTAAATATATGTGTATCATCGAGAACCACCAACGGGGTACCTCCGTGCCCGATGACATGGAACAAGCCCACATCAAGATGACAGGACAAACAGACAATGAACACCTCGGCATCTCTTTTATTTACCATTGGTATAGTTTTTTATTGTGAGATGCGTCGTCGAATGTTCACTATGGGCATGCTGTAAATTTCCACCATGAATTATGCATGGCTTAGATTAGCGGCCCAGGCGTTTCCCTAACACATATAAAAACTCCATGATCCCGCAAGATTCCCAACTTATTTCACATCGCGAGTATCTATAAACAAAAGATCACGATATCAACTCAAATGAAAGATAGTGCAATGTTGAAAGCTTGCCCCATGATGGCATGGCTGGGCTAATTTTCAACTTACAACTTGCAAGCATAACAACTCAACATAAGAGAGCCACAATGTCGAAATTTTAAGAACAAGAAAAGTAAAGTGTGCCATCAGGTTCATGAGAGCTTTACTGACCAATTTTCGCATAACACCAAAAAGAGTTTAATTTGATGGATAGATAAAAGCAAGTCAAATGTACTTTGGAATAGCAAATTGCTAATAGGTATGTATGGTGGACACATTGGAACAACTTGGTTTTTAGGAGTTGGATGCACGAGTAGAGCTCATACTCAGTACAAAATGAGGGCTAGCAAAAGACTGGGAGCGACCAACTAAGAGAGCAATAATGGCCATAATCATGCAAAGCGACAAAGCGACATTAAAAGAAGCATAAGATGGCATCAAAAGTCAAAAACTAAATGATCATAGAGGCAATGGTGACTTTGTATGAGTCTAACATGTGTGAGCATGCGCCAAGTCAACCCAAATAAAGCATCAAGGAGAAAACCAAAATAATGCTTCCAAATAATTAAAACAACGCATGATTTTTTCAAAGGCTCATTAAGTAATCTCAGTCATTTGAGACAAGTCATGCTACAGCAAAACCACTAAGCACACTATCAAAAAAAGACATCAAGCATGACATGCAAAAGCCTAGGGCGCAGTCTACAGAAGCTCCTTCTTGTACCACTTTTTTGCATAAAGCTTTTTCTCTTTTCCAACACCAGTCGAACCCTTTTGAAACAACTCTTTTGATAAAAACTGACATAGACCAGTGGTATAAAATACACCTTGATAAAAAGATATAACAAGATCTGAATACAAATCAAGGCGAAAAATCAAAAGCTAAACGCAGTTGCAGAAAAAGAGAACACTCGTTGAACGATAAGAGTGAAAACTAGAGTGTTTTTGGCAAATAAAAAGCGAGTTCATCTCCTCCAAAAGAAACATGATGTGATTCAACTATTTATTGTAGCAAACAAAACAAAAGAAAACTGAAAACAAAAACAACTGACGCTCCAAGAAAAATGCATAGTGCATGAAGCAATAAAAATATAGTGTGTTGAAAGGTGACCTGATTTTTGCCGATGAAGAAAGGGGTGCCTCGGGGGCATCCCCAAGCTTTGATGCTTGTACCTCTTGGATATTTCTTGGGGTGCGTGGGCATCCCCAAGCTTGACCTTTTTTGTCCATTCTTCAACTCATCTCATCATTCTCCAATCCCTACACTTGAAAACTTCCTTCATACAAAACTAAACACAATTCTATTAGCAACATTAGTGAAAGCATAACATTGAATCAACCCTTTTTGCTTCAGGTTTCAACTCAAAACCACCACATATAAAGTATATACTACTGTAGCAACTTCCCCAAAAGTTCCGTGATCAAAAGAACTCAAAAAGAAAGCGATAAAGCGGCAAACACAAATATTGGCAGAAATCTGTCAAAACAGAACAGCTGACAAAGGTCGAATTTTTAGAGGGTTTTCTGTTGCTCAACTAAAAAAGTGTTCAACTAATGAAAGTTTGGATATAACCTGGGGCATATGCACAAGAAATCGCAGGTCGAAAAGATATACAGAGAATTTTCACGAATTTTTACGGTGCAGCACCGAAAACAGTTTCAGGACAGCAACATCCCCAAATCTTACCTTACTCAAATTAGAGGCTTCTCTTGGCACAAAAACGAAATAAAAAGGATAAGGAGCGGTTATTACAGTAGTAATAACTTCCAAGACTCAAATAAAGGAAAAATTACTGAAAATAAATAATGGGTTATCTCCCAAGAGTGCTTTTATTTAACGCCTTTGAGCTAGGCACAGTAATTTCAGAAAATGCTCACGTGGGCGCCATATAAGAGCTTAAGGCAAAGGCGCCATATAAGAACTTGAAGCAATAGAGAGCATCAAAAAGCAAATGTGAAAGACATTTAAATCTGAACCACTTCCTATGAAAAATAATCTTGTAAAGAGACAAGTCATGAAAGCGCAAAGCAAAAAGCATAGGAAGGCGAAACAAGTACAACTTCAAGAGTTGCAACATAAAGAGGGGAAACTCAATATTGTTGAGATCCATCAAACCATGTTTCCCTCTCTCATAATAACTTTCAGTAGCATCATGAATAGAACTAACAATATAACTATCACATAAATCATCCCTATCATGAGCCACATGCATAAAAGAATTAATACTCCCCACATGAACAATCGTAGTAGGAGCAGATTCAACAGAATAATTATTCTCATCACCATAATCATAAAAAACAGAAGGCATATTGTAATCATAAGTAATTTTCTCCTCAAAAGTAGGTGAACTGAAAATATTATACCCATCATCATAACCATCATAAACTAGAGGTTCAGTATCATCGCAAGCTAGAGAACAACTATTTCGCAAAGCATATTCATCAAACATATCATCATAAGAAGGAACATGGATAGTACTAATGGTACAACAATTATTAACCTTAGAATTGGTACCAAAAAGATTTTCAATATCAAAAGTAGAGTGCTTTTCCCAATCATGATCACTAACATAGGTAACAGGCATGGGAACATCATCCCAATCAGAATTATCATAATCTATAGCAGGATCATAATGCTTAGGGGAAGATACCGTGTCCTCTCGCCTTTTACTCCTCTTCTTCTTCTTCTTTTTCTTCATACTCTTCTTACTCTCTCCTTTAGGAGGGAGAGACTTGAAGGGCCATCTTCTCCACATATCCTTTAGGAGGGAAAGACATCTTTTCCACATAATCTGGTTTGTTGACAGAAACAACAGAAGAAACTTTGGAGGATTCCTCCTCTCTATTAATAAGATCGAAACCTCTATTAGTCCTGTCATAGCTTGGCAAAACATCATGTTTTATAAGATTTTGTATGTAAGTATTTGCGAGGCAATCTTTAGCACAATAGAGACGACAACCACGAAGGGTGCTATTAATATCAACATCTCTCATATCAACCAAAGAAATCTTTCTAGACATCTCTTCACACTCCAAAAACAAAGTAAGCTCATCATGCTGATTGAGAGTAATCTTATCATCACAATACAAATTTGCGATACTCATTCGATTAATTGGGCATTGAAAATTAAAGTGACCCATTTTATCGCAAAGTTCACAAAGAAAAGGATAAAGCTCACAAACCCTTTCACCAAGCTCGTCTAGATCCCTGAGCCACATTCGGGTTTCTTCATTTGCGTGGTGGACACAATAATCTTCCTTGTTGTAACTCTGTTCACAAGGTCTATGTACTCCACAAAAATTAACAGGCTTATAGGAAATAGGACTTTTAGAAGTTCGAGCATGTTTATTGCAAATCATTAACAACAATATCATTTTCTACGCAAGTGTCCTTAAAATGTTCATGATACACGTCCCCATTTCCTTTAGGAACATTAATATGGGAAGCAAAGATTTTAAAGCAATCAATCATAATTTGAGGATCAAGACCATACTTAGCACTAAGCTCTTGAAAATCAGGAGTTTCAGCGAAAGACTTAATGCAATCAAACTCGTAATTCATACCTGATCCTTTACCTTTGTCGCTATCCCAACCTTCAATATTGTTTTGAATTGTTTCAAGCAGACCCCACTTGGTGTCAGCATCCTTGCTTGTGAAAGACCCATCAAAGCATGCATCTAGATAGTCCTTGTAATATCCTGAAAGCCTTGCATAAAAATTATTAATAACAATATTACGGGGAAGATCATGAATAGGACATTTGTGCATTAGTAACTTCAATCTTCCCCACGCTTGGGCAATGCTTTCTCCCTCATGCGGATGAAAATTATAAATGTAATTCCTATCTTTATAAACCTCACTAGAAGGATAGAATTTAGAATAAAAGAGAGGTACAATTTCCTCCCAGTCGATAGGTCGGCCATCCTTCAGTGTTTTATACCATTCCGCAGCTCTGCCCTTCAGTGATAAAGGAAATAGCTTCCTCTTAACTTGGTTCATTGAAATACCTGCACACTGGAACAACTCGCATAATTCATGTATAAAGAGCAAATGATCACCAGGATGGACAGTTCCATCTCCTAAATAGCAGTTATTCATAGCACGGTCGACAATTTTCATAGGTATTTGAAAAGGATGAGGAGCACAAGCATCATTAGAAACATCGCATATGGGAGATAAAATATCATCAGAGCAAACTTTCTCCACTAAAGCTGGGGAACTAAATATATCATGCTTAACAAAACCAGCTTCCCCAAGCTTAGACTTTTCTATAGCATTAGCAATAATGGTATTCAAAGCATTCGTACTAATAACATTGCTATGCGAAATAAGCTCCAAAGGTTTTTCAATTTTCTCTTCAAATCTAAACTCAGGAAAAAGACTAAAGAACTCTTTACTTTCCATTAAGCCTAACTAGTGAAAATAAAAACAAGAAACAAAAAGATATAATTGCAGAATCTAAAGGAAATAACTCCGAGCACTCACACAAGAGGATGCGAGTACCTTTTACCTTACCTCCCCGGCAACGACGCCAGAAAAGAGCTTGATGTCTACGCACGCGTCTGTTCTTGTAGACAGTGTTGGGCCTCCAAGTGCAGAGGTTTGTAGAGCAGCAGCAAGTTTCCCATAAGTGGATCACCCAAGGTTTATCGAACTCAGGGAGGAAGAGTTCAAAGCTATCCCTCTCAAACAACCCTGCAATTACGATACAGAAAGTCTCTTGTGTCCCCAACACACCCAATACACTTGTCAGATGTATAGGTGCACTAGTTCATCGAAGAGATAGTGAAATACAAGTAGTAGTGATGATTATGAGTAGTAAACGTAATCTGAAATAAATATCGCTGCAAGCAAACATGTAACAAAACTGAAAGGAAACGGTGTGCAAAGCTTGGAAACAAGGCCTAGGGATCATACTTTCACTAGTGGACACACTCCCAACAAATATAACATAATTGAACCAATAGATACTATCATCAATATGCAACTCAAAACAATTCTCCAATGGAAAACGAACACTAATCATGCGTAGGGCTACAAAGCACTCCTCAAAGTCCGTATGTACCCAAACTAGATTGTCCCACACTATCACCGTGAACGCACTAGATGGTTCCAACAAACACCAACAATTCATAGAGACATTAACCAAAAAGACACACATAATGAGCACACTAGTCACCTTCCCATTACGATACAAGGTGTCTCCGGAGTTTACAAATATAAAGCACGGGAGTAGCATAATATCTGAATAATAACATCTACCAAATCAACGAGATACAAAGCTCACGATCACATAAAGATCTCATCATGGGAGAGAGAGGTAAACCATATAGCTACTGGTAGAGCCCTCAGCCCCGGGGGAGAACTACTCCCTCCTCATCATAGGAGACAGCAAGGTTGATGGAGATGGCGGTGAGGTCGATGGAGATGGCGGAGACGGCGATGGAGACCGATGGAGATGGCTCTGGGGGCACTTCCCTGTCCCGGCAGGGTGCCGGAACAGAGACTTCTGTCCCCCGAAATTTGTCTTCAACGGCGGCGGAGCTGCGGAACTGTTCTGGGAAAAACGCCGATTGATTTAGGGTTTTCCGTCGGGAGGCTTCTTATAGGCGAAGGGGCGTCGTCAGGAGTGGACCAGGGGCTCCTCACCACAGGTGGGCGCGGCCAGGGCCTGGGCCGCGCCCCTGGTGGTGAGGGCAGCCTCTGGCCCCACTTCAGCTCCCGTTCGGTCTTCGATACTCTCCCGGGAAAAATAAGACTTCTGGAACTTGTTTCGTCCAATTCCGAGAATATTTCCTGTGTAGCTTTTCTGAAACACAAAAACAGCAGAAAATAGGGAACTGGCACTGTGGCATCTTGTCAATAGGTTAGTTCCAGAAATCGCATAAAAACGCCACGAAGTGTAACGAAACACAAGGCAAATGGTGTAAAAACAAACATGGAGCATCAAAAATTATGGATACGTTTGAGACGTATCAGCATCCCCAAGCTTAACTCCTGCTCGTCCTCGAGTAGGTAAGTGATAACAAAAGAAATAATTTTTGAGGTTACATGCACCATCACAATTTGATCAACGAGGTAGAGCATTGAGGGCTAAGATCAAAGAACTTAAAACATGGGCATGAAAGACATAATCTTGATAATAGAAACTTAGCAACCATGTTATAGCATGAAAAAGAACACAAACGAAAGATCATGAAAATGAAACAATGAAAGTCAAACGTGTGTTCAAATCAGAAGTAAAAACATACAAATGGTTTTCAGCTTGTCCTTCATGAGAGAGCAAAACATAAATGCATAGGACACGTTCAAGTTTTAAGAGGGCGACTAGATACAAATAATTTAAGAACAAGTGAAACCAAAATCATGAATCAATCAATGAAAACTTTGGGACAATGCACATTATACTCAGAATGACAACTATGCTCTCTTAGAAGGTGCATAAAGGTAGAAGGTGGTGACTCAACATAAAAGTAAAAGAAAGGCCCTTCACGGAGGGAAGCAGTGATTGCAAGTTTTATAAACCTTCAAAAATTATGGTACTTACCGGCTTTGAGCTCTCATTGCCCCCATCATAGGCATCTTGAATGGTTAAAGTTAATGCGAATACACTTATGCTGCATATGCTTGACAAATCATAAGTTGAAAACCTCGTGTCCCGTGAAATATGAATACCCAAACCTCATGCTACTCGACTTAGAGTCCCAAGCAAGCTCTTGTCATTGTAAATATATGTGTATCATCGAGAACCGCCAACGGGGTACCTCCGTGCCCGATGACATGGAACAAGCCCACATCAAAATGATAGGACAAATAGACAATGAACACCTCGGCATCTCTTTTATTTACCATTGGTATAGTTTTTTATTGTGAGATGCGTCGTCGAATGTTCACTACGGGCATGCTGTAAATTTCCACCATGAATTATGCATGGCTTAGATTAGCGGCCCAGGCGTCTCCCTAACACATATAAAAACTCCATGATCCCTCAAGATTCCCAACTTATTTCACATCGCGAGTATCCATAAACAAAAGATCACGATATCAACTTAAATGAAAGATAGTGCAATGTTGAAAGCTTGCCCCATGACGGCATGGCTGGGCTAATTTCCAACTTACAACTTGCAAGCATAACAACTCAACATAAGAGAGCCACAATGTCAAAATTTTAAGAACGAGAAAAGTAAAGTGTGCCATGAGGTTCGTGAGAGCTTTACTGACCAGTTTTCGCATAACACCAAAAAGAGTTTAATTTGAAGGATAGATAAAAGCAAGTCAAATGTACTTTGGAATAGCAAATTGCTAATAGGTATGTATGGTGGACACATTGGAACAACTTGGTTTTTAGGAGTTGGATGCACGAGTAGAGCTCATACTCAGTACAAAATGAGGGCTAGCAAAAGACTGGGAGCGACCAACTAAGAGAGCAATAATGGCCATAATCATGCAAAGCGATAAAGCGATATTAAAAGAAGCATAAGATGGCATCAAAAGTCAAAAACTAAATGATCATAGAGGCAATGGCGACTTTGTATGAGTCTAACATGTGTGAGCATGCGCCAAGTCAACCCAAATAAAGCATCAAGGAGAAAACCAAAATAATGCTTCCAAATAATTAAAACAACGCATGATTTTTTTCAAAGGCTCATTAAGAAATCTCAGTCATTTGAGACAAGTCATGCTACAGCAAAACCACTAAGCACACTATCAAAAAAAGACATCAAGCATGACATGCAAAAGCCTAGGCCGCAGTCTACACAAGCTCCTTCTTGTACCACTTTTTTGCATAAAGCTTTTTCTCTTTTCCAACACCATTTCGAACCCTTTTGAAACAACTCTTTTGATAAAAACCGTCATAGACCAGTGGTCTAAAATACACCTTTATAAAAAGATATAACAAGATCTAAATACAAATCAAGGTGAAAAATCGAAAGCTAAACGCAGTTGCAGAAAAAGAGAACACTCGTTGAACGATAAGAGTGAAAACTAGAGTGTTCTTGGCAAATGAAAAGCGAGTTCATCTCCTCCAAAAGAAACATGATGTGATCCAAATATTTATTGCAGCAAACAAAACAAAAGAAAAATGAAAACAAAAACAACTGATGCTTCAAGAAAAACACATAGTGCATAAAGCAATAAAAATATAGTGTCTTGAAAGGTGACCTGATTTTTGCCGATGAAGAAAGGGGTGCCTCGGGGGCATCCCCAAGCTTTGATGCTTGTACCTCTTGGATATTTATTGGGGTGCGTGGGCATCCCCAAGCTTGAGCTTTTGTCCATTCTTCAACTCATCTCATCATTCTCCAATCCCTACACTTGAAAACTTCCTTCATACAAAACTAAACACAATTCTATTAGCAACATTAGTGTAAGCATAACATTGAATCAACCCTTTTTCTTCAGGTTTCAACTCAAAACCACCACATATAAATTATATACTACTGTAGCAACTTCCCCAAAAGTTCCGTGATCAAAAGAACTCAAAAAGAAAGCGATAAAGCGGCAAACACAAATATTGGCAGAAATCTGTCAAAACAGAACAGCTGACAAAGGTCGAATTTTTAGAGGGTTTTATGTTGCTCAAATAAAAAAGTGTTCAACTAATGAAAGTTTGGATATAACCTGGGGCATATGCACAAGAAATTGCGGATCCAAAAGATACACAGAGAATTTTTACGAATTTTTACGGTGCAACACCGAAAAATGTTTCAGAATAACAACATCCCCAAATCTTACCTTACTCAAATTAGAGGCTTCTCTTGGCACAAAAACGAAATAAAAAGGATAAGGAGCAGTTATTACAGTAGTAATAACTTCCAAGACTCAAATAAAGGAAAAAGTACTGAAAATAAACAAAGGGTTATCTCCCAAGAGTGCTTTTCTTTAACGCCTTTGAGCTAGGCATAGTAATTTCAGAAAATGCTCACGTGGGCGCCATATAAGAGCTTAAGGCAAAGGTTCCATATAAGAACTTGAAGCAATAGAGAGCATCAAAAAGCAAATGTGAAATACATTTAAATCTGAACCACTTCCTATGAAAAATAATCTTGTAAAGAGACAAGTCATGAAAGCGCAAAGCAAAAAGCATAGGAAGGCAAAACAAGTACAACTTCAAGAGTTGCAACATAAAGAGGGGCAACTCAATATGGTTGGGATTCATCAAAGCATGTTTCCCTCTCTCATAATAACTTTCAGTAGCATCATGAATAAAACTAACAATATAACTATCACATAAAGCATCCCTATCATGAGCCACATGCATAAAAGAATTAATACTCCCCACATGAACAATCGTAGTAGGAGCAGATTCAATAGAATAATTATTCTCATCACCATAATCATAAAAAACAAAAGGCATATTGTAATCATAACTAATTTTCTCCTCAAAAGCAGGTGAACTGAAAATATTATACCCATCATCATAACCATCATAAACTAGAGGTTCAGTATCATCGCAAGCTAGAGAACAACTATTTCGCAAAGCATATTCATCAAACATATCATCATAAGAAGGAACATGGATAGTACTAATGGTACAACAATTATTAACCTTAGAATTGGTACCAAAAAGATTTTCAATATCAAAAGTAGAGTGCTTTTCCCAATCATGATCACTAACATAGGTAACAGGCATGGGAACATCATCCCAATCAGAATTATCATAATCTATAGCAGGATCATAATGCTTAGGGGAAGATACCGTGTCCTCTCGCCTTTTACTCCTCTTCTTCTTCTTTTTCTTCATACTCTTCTTACTCTCTCCTTTAGGAGGGAGAGACTTGAAGGGCATCTTCTCCACATATCCTTTAGGAGGGAAAGGCATCTTTGCCACATAATCTGGTTTGTTGACAGAAACAACAGAAGAAACTTTGGAGGATTCCTCCTCTCTATTAATAAGATCGAAACCTCTATTAGTCCTGTCATAGCTTGGCAAAACATCATGTTTTATAAGATTTTGTATGTAAGTATTTGCGAGGCAATCTTTAGCACAATAGAGACGACAACCACGAAGAGTGCTATTAATATCAACATCTCTCATATCAACCAAAGAAATCTTTCTAGACATCTCTTCACACTCCAAAAACAAAGTAAGCTCATCATGCTGATTGAGAGTAATCTTATCATCACAATACAAATTTGCGGTACTCATTCAATTAATTGGGCATTGAAAATTAAAGTGACCCATTTTATCGCAAAGTTCACAAAGAAAAGGATAAAGATCACAAACCCTTTCACCAAGCTCGTCAAGATCCCTGAGCCACATTCGGGTTTCTTCATTTGCGTGGTGGACACAATAATATTCCTTGTTGTAACTCTGTTCACAAGGTCTATGTACTCCACAAAAATTAACATGCTTATAGGAAATAGGACTTTCAGAAGTTCGAGCATGTTTATTGCAATCATTAACAACAATATCATTTTCTACACAAGTGTCCTTAAAAGGTTCATGATGCACGTCCCCATTTCCTTTAGGAACATTAATATGGGAAGCAAAGGTTTTAAAGCAATCAATCATAATTTGAGGATCAAGACCATACTTAGCACTAAGCTCTTGAAAATCAAAAGTTTCAGGAAAAGACTTAATGCAACCAAACTCGTAATTCATACCTGATCCTTTACCTTTGTCGCTATCCCAACCTTCAATATTGTTTTGAATTGTTTCAAGCAGACCCCACTTGGTGTCAACATCCTTGCTTGTGAAAGACCCATCAAAGCATGCATCTAGATAGTCCTTGTAATATCCTGAAGCCTTGCATAAAAATTATTAATAACAATATTACGGGGAAGATCATGAATAGGACATTTGTGCATTAGTAACTTCAATCTTCCCCACGCTTGGGCAATGCTTTCTCCCTCATGCGGATGAAAATTATAAATGTAATTCCTATCTTTATAAACCTCACTAGAAGGATAGAATTTAGAATAAAAGAGAGGTACAATTTCCTCCCAGTCGACAGGTCGGCCATCCTTCAGTGTTTTATACCATTCCGCAGCTCTGCCCTTCAGTGATAAAGAAAATAGCTTCCTCTTATCTTGGTTCATTGAAATACCTGCACACTGGAACAACTCGCATAATTCATGTATAAAGAGCAAATGATCACCAGGATGGATAGTTCCATCTCCTAAATAGCAGTTATTCATAGCACGGTCGACAATTTTCATAGGTATTTTAAAAGGATGAGGAGCACAAGCATCATTAGAAACATCACATATGGGAGATAAAATATCATCAGAGCAAACTTTCTCCACTAAAGCCGGGGAACTAAAAATATCATGCTTAACAAAACCAGCTTCCCCAAGCTTAGACTTTTCTATAGCATTAGCAATAAGGGTATTCAAAGCATTCATACTAATAACATTGCTATACGAAATAAGCTCCAAAGGTTTTTCAATTTTCTCTTCAAATCTAAACTCAGGAAAAAGACTAAAGAACTCTTTACTTTCCATTAAGCCTAACTAGTGAAAATAAAAACAAGAAACAAAAAGATATAATTGCAGAATATAAAGGAAATAACTCCGAGCACTCACACAGGAGGATGCGAGTACCTTTTACCTTACCTCCCCGGCAACGGCGCCAGAAAAGAGCTTGATGTCTACGCATGTGTCTATTCTTGTAGACAGTGTTGGGCCTCCAAGTGCAGAGGTTTGTAGAGCAGCAGCAAGTTTCCCTTAAGTGGATCACCCAAGGTTTATCGAACTCAGGGAGGAAGAGGTCAAAGCTATCCCTCTCAAACAACCCTGCAATTACGATACAGAAAGTCTCTTGTGTTCCCAACACACCCAATACACTTGTCAGATATATAGGTGCACTAGTTCGGCGAAGAGATAGTGAAATACAAGTAGTAGTGATGATTATGAGTAGTAAACGTAATCTGAAATAAATATCGCTGCAAGCAAACATATAACAAAACTGAAAGGAAACAGTGTGAAAAGCTTGGAAACAAGGCCTAGGGATCATACTTTCACTAGTGGACACACTCCCAACAAATATAACATAATTGAACCAATATATACTATCATCAATATGCAACTCAAAACAATTCTCCAATGGAAAACGAACACTAATCATGCGTAGGGCTACGAAGCACTCCTCAAAGTCCGTATGTACCCAAACTAGATTGTCCCACACTATCACTGTGAACGCACTAGATGGTTCCAACAAACACCAACAATTCATAGAGACATTAACCAAAAAGACACACATAATGAGCACACTAGTCACCTTCCCATTACGATACAAGGTGTCTCCGGAGTTTACAAATATAAAGCACGGGAGTAACATAATATCTGAATAATAACATCTACCAATTCAACTAGATACAAAGCTCACGATCACATAAAGATCACATCATGGGAGAGAGAGGTGAACCACATAGCTACCAGTAGAGCCCTCAGCCCCGGGGGAGAACTACTCCCTCCTCATCGTAGGAGACATCAAGGTTGATGGAGATGGCGGTGAGGTCGATGGAGACGGCGGAGACGGCGATGGAGACCGATGGAGATGGCTCTGGGGGCACTTCCCCGTCTGGCAGGGTGCCAGAACAAAGACTTCTGTCCCCCAAAATTTGTCTTCGACGGTGGCGGAGCTGCGGAACTGTTCTGGGAAAAACGCCGAGTGATTTAGGGTTTTCCGTCGGGAGGCTTCTTATAGGCGAAGGGGCGTCGTCAGGAGTGGACCAGGGGCTCCTCACGACAGGTGGGCGCGGCCAGGGCTTGGGCCACGCCCCCTGGTGGCGAGGGCAGCCTCTAGCCCCACTTCAGCTCCCGTTCGGTCTTCCATACTCTCCCGGGAAAAATAAGACTTCTGGAACTTGTTTCGTCCAATTCTGAGAATATTTCCTGTGTAGCTTTTCTGAAACACAAAAACAGTAGAAAACAGGGAACTGGCACTGTGGCATCTTTTCAATAGGTTAGTTCTGGAAATCGCATAAAAACGCCACGAAGTGTAACGAAACACAAGGCAAATGGTGTAAAAACAAGCATGGAGCATAAAAAATTATGGATACGTTTGAGACGTATCATGCCCCCCTCTCTTTTTCGTCGTTTTCGTAATCGTACACCTTGTCTGGGGACCTGGATCTTCGGGTTCCTCTGTTCTTTGGGCTTTTGTGTCGTCCTGGTGACGGTGTTCTAGATCATCGACTGCCGTTCCTGCACCGAGGACTATTGTGACGACATGGTGATCTTGGCTTATGGGTTCCTTTGTTGCGATATGCCTCCTCCTCTTTTGCTGATAATTTGTTGCCTTCCATCTTCAATCCATTTAGTGCTGCGCGGTGCATATGTTCCCTCGGGTCTCCTGGATTTGGTCGTGTTGTATGTAAGTATGCTTGAGCTACCACCAGTGCTGCTTCAGGAGTTTTTGGTATAATGTTTCCTTGCTCGTCGAACGATAGGAAGGACGAGTCGAGATTTTTGGAGATGCTTTGCCTTTCTGAGTACTCAAGGTTTTCATATCTTGATCCATGTCGACGATGCCTTTTATTTGTATATGACGCATCGCTACGTGCTCTGTGAGCAGCGTCGCTTGCTGCAATGGATGAGTCTTTCCTCTTCTGTATTTCAATCCTCTCCTTTGCTAGTTGCTTCGCCTGCTGCCTTAGGGTGTAGTGATATCCCAAAAGCATATTTTTGCTGGAGTTTGTTGGTATTGGCGTGCCGTGCTCCACGGCTGTCTTGATTATTCTCCACTTGTCGACTGATAGTCGAACTTTCTCCCTAGTTATTAGGGAGTCTACAGTTTCTCCTTCTGCTAAATGATTCGCTCCTTTGTTTATATTTGCTGGATTGAGCACTGGATTGTTGTTTTTATCGAGTTCTTTTAAGTTGTCTCCTGTGATGGCGAGTATCTGGTATTGATTGTCGAGTTTGCTATTGGAACTTGAGAAGATCGAATTGTCATCTTCAGAAAGCTCTAATCCTATCTTCCAGGTGTCTGTTGATTTATCTGAGGTGTCATCGTGGCAGATCATGAGATCTTCGAGTTGAACTTCTAAGTCAAAATTCTCCATGGTTTCGTCGCCTCCTGCGATTTTTCCTTCTTCTGTTTCTGCTAAGCTGACCGGCGAGTTTACCTCGCTGGAAGAGCCTTCTGATGATTCCAACATTGCTACTGTCTTGGGTTCACTTGCCGACGGACCCGGTTTCACCGGATCGGAAAGGCGAATCGAACCTAGTGATCCGACGTGAAAGTTTAAGCTTCCGATCGTCAAATCCATATCTTGATCCATGCTCTCGAATACTTGCGTGAAACTTGACTGGTGAGGTTGAAAATCGACTGTTCCGAAGGGTATCTGGATTTTGTTGACTTCTAGATTCCTGCTGGCTGAAAGTGAAAAAGCCGTCGAATTCATGATTCCAACGCCCAGAGTCCCCACGTTCGGCGCCAATTAACGAGGGTTAACTCGACAAATGTCCTAGATGAAGGACTTAGGATCGGGGAGATAGGGCGTCAGATGAACTCGAAGGTAAAGTCAGTCAAACAAGGTGCGTATCGGAAGTAAACATGGGTGTAGAACCTGGCTTGCTTTCAATCTGTCCCACACCGTCCCCTCCTGGCCCCTATATATAGATGGCCAGGTCCCAAGGATCGGGTGGGATCCGATACAGATTACAATATCGACATACGATATGAACTCGTATTTTGACTAGTATTGCAATTGGGCCTAGCTTAACGGGCATCAGGGGTACTCAACTGACGGGCTCTATTATCTATATCCTTGTCACGCACCGACTGAATAAATCCCGAGATACCATTTTCAAACGGTTGCACCCAGAATCCATCACCTCCCGCTACTCCTCTTGTTGTAGATAGGACCACATACGGATCCAGTGGGTAGCCATAGGAATAACCTGCAAGAATGAAAAATTTCGGTTTGTAAAAAAAAGTCATTTTGGGTACTCCATAACACCCAAATCACCGCACATCACCCACTTAAATTCGAACAAGATCATCCTTCGGAATATGTTGAGCCAATTTCCAAAGAGGTTATCTATATTTTTGGGTGGGGATAATCCAATAGTCATATACATTATGCGCCAGATTAATTTAGCCAGGGGCAATCAAAAAAGAGATGTTGTATGGATTCCTTGTTATCCCAAAAGCAACATTTTTAATTCCTAGTCCATTGCCTTTTTATCAAGTTATCTTTCGTTAGAATTACCTTTCTGTGTAGGAACCACATAAACACCTTGATCTTTAGTGGTACCTTCATTTTCCAAATATACTTCTTTAAAATATTTCGTGTCATCATCTAATAAATCTAAGTACATAGACTTTACTGTGAAAACCCCAGAATTTGTCAAACCCTAGAGAAAAACATCTTTTTCATCATTTAATTGAACCACCATTAGTCGCTGCACAAGTTGCAACCATAATCTCCAGTGGTTTTCAGTTAAAGTATGCCAGAAGGTTATGTTTAGAGGGGTTTGATTCAGCACACTTGCAACAAAAACTTGTTTATGATGCACAATGTTATATAGAGAAGGATATTGCTCAGCTAGTGACTTGTTCCCTAGCCCGGTATCTTCCCAAAATCTAGTTTCCACATCATTGCCAACTGTGAATGAACCTCTACTAAAAAAATCTTCTTTTACCTTCATTAGACCCTTCCAAAAAGGTTATTCAGTGGACTTCATGTTCACCTCAGCCAGAGATTTGGAGTGCAGATATTTGTTCCTTAATAATTCTCGCCACACACCTTCTTCATTTAAGAGTTTAAATAACCATTTGCTTAGAAGGCACTTATTCTTTATTTCTAAGACCTCGATTCCTAGGCCCCCTTGGTCTTTGGGTCAGCAAAATATATTCCATTTGGTAAGTCTATATTTTATTTTTTGGCCATCACTTTGCCAAAAAAATTGTGATATATAAAAATCAAGCCTTTTGCATACTCCTACCAGGAGCTCAAAGAAGGACAGGAAAAACATCGGTAAGCTTGTTAGAACTGAGTTAATAAGGATAAGTCTATCTCCATATAACAATAATTTTCTGATCCAACTACTTAGTTTAACCTCAAAACAATCCTCAACTGGTTTCCACTCAGTGTTCTTTAGTTTACGGAAATGAATCAGAATTTCCAAATACTTGAATGGAAGGGTACTAGACTCACAACCAAAAATGCCTCGAGTTACCAAAGGATATGTATTTTTTAAGACGTCTTGGTTTCTGTACTACTAGAGAACATAATGTTATGATAAGAGCAATACACTAGTACATATCGGGCCTTTTAAGACTGTAACATCCCGTGTTTATAATTAAGTGCATTTGCATCATGAGCATCATGTAGAAATTCTCCAATAAAATTTTTTACGTTAAAAATGAAAGAGAAAATCATAAAATGATTAATCTCTCTTTTTCCGGTGTCCTCAAAAAGATTTTGAATATATTTGTTTGAATCAAAGAATTAAATTACAAATGCAACCAGTAACCAGTACCTAGGGTAAACAGCTAGGAGTGTTGAATAGATATCCATCAGCCATAGTACCCTATCTAAAATATGCAGGGAGAAAACCGCACCTGACCTCCAAGTGAAGTGAGCAAGTAGTACTTCTACTCCTGAACGACCAGACCAACTTATCTACCCATCATCGCCGCTGTCGGAAAAGTGAGAACCAGCGCCATAGCTGTGACCTAGCTTGGAGGGGAATCAGTGAGGGAGTAGTGGAGTTCAGGGAGGAGAAGGCCGGGCAGCAGTCGCCGAAGCCGCCGTCGTGGAGCAATCGCCGGAGTCCACAACCGGCCGCAGGAATCGAGCAGCGAGCGCACAAGGGGAGACTAGCTAGCCGACTCATCAAGAACCTGAGCTAGCACCCAAACGATCAGGTATAGCTGGTATAGTGACCACGCCATTCTTAGAACCTTTCATTTATGGAAGATTTCTGTTGCTCATCTGCTGCTGTACCACTCTAGTTTTGGTTCAGTTTTGGATGCTCTTGTACTGCAAATACGTATCAGGTTCAGAGTTTTCTTGGCAGCTAATACAAGTTCTATAGAAATCCATCTTTATCTACAAACTTTCCCTGTGACCAACTGTTCAGGGCAATTAATATCTGCCTGTGCTATATACTTGAGTAAGATTCAAATAAGTTCAGAACTGAATAGGAATCTCTAAAAATGCAGTAGTATTTGCTCTGAACTTTAGATCTGCTGTAGCTTTTCTGGTCATCTTGGCTTCAGGCATGTGATTCAGTTTCAGTCTAAGCTACAGGCAACAAGAGGCTTCTTGCAGTTTGATAACCTGTTAGGTACAAAACTCCTTTTAAATGGCTGTAGCTATATCTCCTATTTGAGTAATGTTCAAACAAGCATAAATCTGAATAGCATCTCTGAAAACACTTTCTGTTGTAACATGATCTAGTCATGGTTACAGTCATCTGGAATGACGTTTGTGGTTTACTTTCAGTAAGTGTTTGCTGTCAATAGGTTTCGTACATGCTTTGGTCGAGTTTGTACTTAACTAGTGCATTCATATAACCTTGAACTCAGAGGAGTATCTAATTACTGCCCCTCTTTATAACTCGTTTTCAGAAACTATAGAATATCAGCGAACTTGTAAAAATCATAACTAAATCCCTGTTTATCGGAAAAATACAAATGACCTATCAAAATCTTCAGAAAAATAAGATCTACATGTTTATGCATTAATCATGCATGTTTGATTAGATTTGAACCTGTCTAAAATAGAAGAACAAGTCAAACCCTTTATTCTAATATGGAGATAAATCAAATGCTAATATTCTCTATGCATTTGAACTCCATTTAAGATGCTATCCTTGTTCTAGGGTTTAAATTAAATATATAGAAATTGTCATATCATCATCCTTGTTTGCGCACCGATGCCATGTATTGAGTGCTACTATTTTTGGTGTGTTTGTGCTTTCCGGTAGGATCCGGAGTTGATGTGAGCAATGAGTCCGATGTCAAGATCGACAACATCGATGATCAATATTTATCCATCGATGAACAAGTCAAGAAGAAGAATCCTGGATATCTATTTGTATTTGGTTATCAACAACAAGACAAGCAGCCCCCCCCTCTTAACCTATGGTTTCAAAGTATTTCAAAACTTACTATTTTGCAACACGGTTCAACTGTCTTTTATCGATAGATAGAGTTATCCTATCTAATGCATGTTCCATTTTGTCGCCTAAATACCCTGATCCACTACTCCTAGCATGACTAGGTTTTGCCTGTGTGCGTCGCTAGAGCTTTTATATATTTGTAATGCTTAGCCATGCTTAGTTGTTTACTCTTGTACATATGGTTAATGAATCGGAGCTGCAAATGAACCTAGTATGTTATGATAACGTGGTTTGATCAGTGAAGGTGGTGAATAAACATGCTAAAGGCTTGGATGAGCCGCCACATGGGATGTGGTTATTTGACTCATTCTTGCCGACCCTAGGACCCGAGTTCTTGCCTCTTGAACCAAGACTGAGCGTACAGCCACACGGGGGTTTATGGGAACCCCCTCGACCCCAACTTGCCTAGTCTGTTCCATGAGTCACCTTATTTGGGTGTTTAAACTTTGCTTTAAACGTGGCCAGGGTTGCTTGAGGCGCGGCCTCTGATAAACCAACCTCGACTCACAATTAGGGGGACCGACTTCGGGACTAGACCCGTTATGGCGGTGCTTCCCTCTTTTAGTGAACTCATGGTTTAGATGAAGTAACGGAAAGGTCTTGGTAGACCACCCTCTGCCGGCACACCAAGGGAAGTGTGTAACGTACGGCGCTAAGAGTCGATCGGCACGTGTGGGTAAAGTTGTGCACCCCTGCAGGGTTAAATCTTTTTGAAAAGTCGTGTTCACGGTTACGGACGACTTGGGAACGGATTCTGAGATCATAGAGAACTTTAACCTAATCGTAAAACTTGGCCAATGATGTGAGCTTAGGATGCTTCCTCTAGGTGGAAAGAGGGGGTGATCCTAGTGGATAGGTTCTGGTGATATTGATTCGGTGGATGTCTTGATGATCAAAGACATCGCTCTCTTACCCCTTTTAAAATGTTCTGAGTAGTCGAGCTTCTACTCTTACTTGTTTTAAGCAAATAAAGATTGCTTTATGCAAACAACTCCACAAAAAGCCTTTCTTAACCAAGTTTAGCTAATAGGATACGTAAGTCTTGCTGAGTACCCTATGTACTCACCCCCCCCCTTTGTTGATATTTTTGCTGCAGAGTAAGTTCCACAACAAAGGTGAGTTCCGTACGACGATCGACACCGACGAGTAACTTGGGGTTCCCAGACAGCAGCTTGGGGCTGCGGAATGGGTTGTCGTTGTTATGCTTCTGGCCTCTTAGGCCATGTCATCCTTGCTATGTCTAATAGCATAACCTTCCTTCCGTTGTGTGATGTAATGTTGGTCAGTGACCTCTGTTTGTAATCCTTTGGATCTTTGCTCAGGTAAGAGCTTTACAATATTACCTTTGAGTCGTAGAGTCACTGTTGTGTACCAACTTTGGTTACCCATCCCGTGCATGATGCGTGTATGGATATAAAGTGCACGAGAGGGGTTTAAGATTCTTGAGCTCTCTGTTATGCAGTCTTGGTTATGATTAGTTTCACGGTGCTTCGAGATGTGTAGAGCCGATGTTTAATTCCGGCCTGCCTGCCGATGGTGTTCCGGCCTTGGACTGGTAACCCCAGTATCACTCGTTGCTAGCGTGACTAATACATATAATATCTCTGTATAGCTTAGATCACGGGGGTCCCCACAGGTTTTGGTATCAGAGCAGGACTGTCTGTAGGAAACCCTTGCTATTGGCCGATGTTGAGTCTAGTGTTTGTGAAAACTATATGAAAGCTAAAAATGAGTTGCAAAATGTAGGTAAGGTTTCTTTTTATTCCTTATCTCCAATAATCTTAGTTCTGAGCTTTCTTATCCTTTCATGTTGATTTGGAAAAAGTTTTTCTATCTCTTCTGGTCATTCAAAATTTAGGTCCCTCGTGGGCATGTCGTTTCTAAACCAGTTGACCTACATAGTATTCTTCATACTCTCAGCTAAAACAAGAAGATGCAATTAGAAGATTTCTTTTCATTGAAATATCTTTACCTCATGGTTTCCCTTCAAGGATTTCTTTCACCTTGTATGCCTCTCTATTGTTGGATACTTCAAAATCCATACCTTGTTCTGGAAGCTACCTCGTGATTACTACCGTTGCATCCTCTGAGTTGCTTAGTTAGTAGTTATTCCTTTCTCTATCTTTTAACCTTGGACTTGAACTGAAGGTCCCCGATTGTGCTGGATTCCAGTACATGAAGCTGGCCTTTAACCCAAGATCCATTTTGTTGAACCCTTGTGTTAATGGTTTAACCTTGACTCAATATGGGTTGCCTTTCAATCTTGTGGTTGTAGTCGTAATTGAATTGCGGCAACAAAGTACTACCCCTTCCACTAGCTATGGCAGATGTTCTCTCATGGAACCAAATAGATCACGACAAGAGTTCTCTTAGTGAGTCTCGCTTCTACGTCCGTGATTCTGCCACACCCTTCCTTTCAGCATTGGTTTACATGAGATGTTAACTTGTGCATCCAAATCTAAGGATTCCTTCTAAGTGTATTCCTTCTCTTAAGCTGCTTCCTGATCAATCGTCTGCCACTTGGTAGCCAAGGTGTAAATTGCATTGGTGTCCTCTAGTGCATATTACTCTTGTGGTCTTATCAAGCCATTCTACCCCAAAATGTCAGGAGAAACAAACTCCAGAACCTCATCCGTTTCTAGGACCAGGTCAAAGTGGTGTAATCCGCAGAATATGAGCTCTATGCAGCTTCTGCTCTGTCCCACCTTAGAGTATCACACTCTTTTATACCAAGAGGTTGTGCCAACCTCATGACTTTCTTGATGAAGTGATGCTCTTACACATCTTTGCTCACCCTTTCTCCGAGCTGGTCATGCTTGGAATGTTGGGTATGCATATTGTTGTGGCCATCTGAGATCCATAGTAAATCATATTGCTTTGAAATCTAAGGTCCTTTGCATCACTGTTAGCATGATTGGTTAACCGATCACTAAGCGAAGTTTCACTGTGTTGCCAAGTCCGTAATTCAGGAACACATCTTCGGTCAAAGAGTTAGGTTTGTGCCAAAACTCTCATGACGATGTCGCTTTCCTTCTAAACCAAGGTTCTCTCTTGAACTTAGTGACATACCGGTGGTTCGTGATATTCTGGAGGTCTTACCAGAAGTATTGCCATGTTTTCACATGACTGTGTTGTCAAGTTCATGAGTAAGCTAGTTCTCTGAATCGTTCTTTTCTCCAAGAATCCATACTGGATACCCTGGAATAGTTGGTTGAACTTGAACAACAACTTGGAGAGTTGAAAGACAAAAGCTCTATCTAACTTTGTTCCTTCTGAAAGGGATATCTAGTTTTATTCGTGTTGAAGCAAGATAGTATCTCCTTTTTGGATATACTTTCCTCCCAATCTTTGATTTGAGTTTGGGCTATCGTCAAATCAAACTCAGTCCCAAGGACCATCTTGATGGTGTTTACTTGTGGTTTTCACTTGAGTACATCATCATCCCCTTCGGTCTGACCAATACTTTTGCCTTGTTCCTGCAACATATGAGTCCATCTTCTTGGAGCATATAAATAAGCTTGTTGTTGAGCCCATCGACAACATCCTTATTTTCTCCATGTTTGAAGATATTCATATTGGACATTAGGCATTACTGTTGGAAACTTGTTAGAACCATCTTTGTGCCATCCCAAAGTATGTTTTCTAGATGTTAGAAGTGTCTTTTCTCTTTGGTTCACGTGCAATTGTTGAAAGATGTCGCCATGAAATCGAGAAGAGTTTTCCTTGTTCCCTTGGGAATCATCCTAAATTGGTCATGCATGTGTGGAGTATTCTTGAGATGACAGGTTGTTGCCTCCATCTTGAAAATTTCTTATATGCACAACAAACCACTGACTAATTTATTCAAGAACGAGAAAAAGTCCAAGACCTTCACTATCTTCTTTCACGTTCTCCCAACAAGGACCCAGTTGTGTTCCATTGCAATAAGCTCCTGCTAGTACAATTGTCTTTTGGCAATCGCAATCTTCTTATCTTTTTGGAACGTTACACTGTAGTCCATATCTTGAGAACCCAACAACCTTATTCTCTGACATCTATCGAAACTATCTATTCGGACTGTAGTATGATTCCATCTAACTAGAGCTGAATCTCAAGCAGCAATGATAGTTGGTCTTCCTCAAGGATTGACATAGGTCTCTTTGAAATTCGGCAATGTTGATGTTGTGGTTGACACAACTAGCCGAAGGGCCTAATGACATAATCCATTGATATCTCAAGAACAACCACTATCCATGAGGATTTCATGTGACTTATTCAAGAAGTTGCCCCTTACGGTCTCTCTTAATCTTGAAGTCCGACCTTTACTTGATGACTGATAGATGGCTAATCTAAAGCTTGATATTGGTATCCATAACATTGGAATCAAAGTTTCTAAATGTTTCTTGGTCAATCTATTAGAATCGTTCTCTTATGGCAACAACTCCATCAGAAGCAAATCCACCCTATGGATGGTCTCTGACACTTTGTTGGCTACCGCTCCCTTCTTTGTCTATACTTGATTTTCTAATGAAGTAATACATTGTGTGAAATTGTCACTCACATGATGGCCCCAAAATTTTAATCATGTGAATTTCTTCAAGTCACCCCGTTCAACGGTGTGCCCTTCCATGGTATCAAAGGCAATTCAACTCCTCGCCAGTACATTGTACCTTCCAATGTTAGTCAAGCGTAAATTTATTGCCTACCAAAATTTGGAACTTCCTTCCTCTGTTGTAGTTGGACGGATACCATAAAGAAAAGGAGTCAATTTCTTCATGATGCAACATATCAATCTCTTTAGGAAAGAAGATTGTCGTGAGCTTGTGAAGATCGTTGAAGACCGTTGTACCCTTTCTCTCTTTTCTTACCTAGGAATCTCGGGGTCGAGATTCTTGTAAGGTGGGTAGAGCTGTAACATCCCGTGTTTGTAATTAAGTGCATTTGCATCATGAGCATCATGTAGAAATTCTCCAATAAAATTTTTTACGTTAAAAATGAAAGAGAAAATCATAAAATGATTAATCTCTCTCTTTTTCCGGTGTCCTCAAAAAGATTTTGAATATATTTGTTTGAATCAAAGAATTAAATTACAAATGCAACCAGTAACCAGTACCTAGGGTAAACAGCTAGGAGTGTTGAATAGATATCCATCAGCCATAGTACCCTATCTAAAATATGCAGGGAGAAAACCGCACCTGACCTCCAAGTGAAGTGAGCAAGTAGTACTTCTACTCCTGAACGACCAGACCAACTTATCTACCCATCATCGCCGCTGTCGGAAAAGTGAGAACCAGCGCCATAGCTGTGACCTAGCTTGGAGGGGAATCAGTGAGGGAGTAGTGGAGTTCAGGGAGGAGAAGGCCGGGCAGCAGTCGCCGAAGCCGCCGTCGTGGAGCAATCGCCGGAGTCCACAACCGGCCGCAGGAATCGAGCAGCGAGCGCACAAGGGGAGACTAGCTAGCCGACTCATCAAGAACCTGAGCTAGCACCCAAACGATCAGGTATAGCTGGTATAGTGACCACGCCATTCTTAGAACCTTTCATTTATGGAAGATTTCTGTTGCTCATCTGCTGCTGTACCACTCTAGTTTTGGTTCAGTTTTGGATGCTCTTGTACTGCAAATACGTATCAGGTTCAGAGTTTTCTTGGCAGCTAATACAAGTTCTATAGAAATCCATCTTTATCTACAAACTTTCCCTGTGACCAACTGTTCAGGGCAATTAATATCTGCCTGTGCTATATACTTGAGTAAGATTCAAATAAGTTCAGAACTGAATAGGAATCTCTAAAAATGCAGTAGTATTTGCTCTGAACTTTAGATCTGCTGTAGCTTTTCTGGTCATCTTGGCTTCAGGCATGTGATTCAGTTTCAGTCTAAGCTACAGGCAACAAGAGGCTTCTTGCAGTTTGATAACCTGTTAGGTACAAAACTCCTTTTAAATGGCTGTAGCTATATCTCCTATTTGAGTAATGTTCAAACAAGCATAAATCTGAATAGCATCTCTGAAAACACTTTCTGTTGTAACATGATCTAGTCATGGTTACAGTCATCTGGAATGACGTTTGTGGTTTACTTTCAGTAAGTGTTTGCTGTCAATAGGTTTCGTACATGCTTTGGTCGAGTTTGTACTTAACTAGTGCATTCATATAACCTTGAACTCAGAGGAGTATCTAATTACTGCCCCTCTTTATAACTCGTTTTCAGAAACTATAGAATATCAGCGAACTTGTAAAAATCATAACTAAATCCCTGTTTATCGGAAAAATACAAATGACCTATCAAAATCTTCAGAAAAATAAGATCTACATGTTTATGCATTAATCATGCATGTTTGATTAGATTTGAACCTGTCTAAAATAGAAGAACAAGTCAAACCCTTTATTCTAATATGGAGATAAATCAAATGCTAATATTCTCTATGCATTTGAACTCCATTTAAGATGCTATCCTTGTTCTAGGGTTTAAATTAAATATATAGAAATTGTCATATCATCATCCTTGTTTGCGCACCGATGCCATGTATTGAGTGCTACTATTTTTGGTGTGTTTGTGCTTTCCGGTAGGATCCGGAGTTGATGTGAGCAATGAGTCCGATGTCAAGATCGACAACATCGATGATCAATATTTATCCATCGATGAACAAGTCAAGAAGAAGAATCCTGGATATCTATTTGTATTTGGTTATCAACAACAAGGCAAGCAGCCCCCCCTCTTAACCTATGGTTTCAAAGTATTTCAAAACTTACTATTTTGCAACACGGTTCAACTGTCTTTTATCGATAGATAGAGTTATCCTATCTAATGCATGTTCCATTTTGTCGCCTAAATACCTTGATCCACTACTCCTAGCATGACTAGGTTTTGCCTGTGTGCGTCGCTAGAGCTTTTATATATCTGTAATGCTTAGCCATGCTTAGTTGTTTACTCTGGTACATATGGTTAATGAATCGGAGCTGCAAATGAACCTAGTATGTTATGATAACGTGGTTTGATCAGTGAAGGTGGTGAATAAACATGCTAAAGGCTTGGATGAGCCGCCACATGGGATGTGGTTATTTGACTCATTCTTGCCGACCCTAGGACCCGAGTTCTCGCCTCTTGAACCAAGACTGAGCGTACAGCCACACGGGGGTTTATGGGAACCCCCTCGACCCCAACTTGCCTAGTCTGTTCCATGAGTCACCTTATTTGGGTGTTTAAACTTTGCTTTAAACGTGGCCAGGGTTGCTTGAGGCGCGGCCTCTGATAAACCAACCTCGACTCACAATTAGGGGGACCGACTTCGGGACTAGACCCGTTATGGCGGAGCTTCCCTCTTTTAGTGAACTCATGGTTTAGACGAAGTAACGGAAAGGTCTTGGTAGACCACCCTCTGCCGGCACACCAAGGGAAGTGTGTAACGTACGGCGCTAAGAGTCGGTCGGCACGTGTGGGTAAAGTTGTGCACCCCTGCAGGGTTAAATCTTTTCGAAAAGCCGTGTCCACGGTTACGGACGACTTGGGAACGGATTCTGAGATCATAGAGAACTTTAACCTAATCGTAAAACTTGGCCAATGATGTGAGCTTAGGATGCTTCCTCTAGGTGGAAAGAGGGGGTGATCCTAGTGGATAGGTTCTGGTGATATTGATTCGGTGGATGTCTTGATGATCAAAGACATCGCTCTCTTACCCCTTTTGAAATGTTCTGAGTAGTCGAGCTTCTACTCTTACTTGTTTTAAGCAAATAAAGATTGCTTTATGCAAACAACTCCACAAAAAGCCTTTCTTAACCAAGTTTAGCTAATAGGATACGTAAGTCTTGCTGAGTACCCTATGTACTCACCCCCCCCCTTGTTGATATTTTTGTTGCAGAGTAAGTTCCACAACAAAGGTGAGTTCCGTACGACGATCGACACCGACGAGTAGCTTGGGGTTCCCAGACAGCAGCTTGGGGCTGCAGAATGGGTTGTCGCTGTTATGCTTCTGGCCTCTTAGGCCATGTCATCCTTGCTATGTCTAATAGCATAACCTTCCTTCCGTTGTGTGATATAATGTTGGTCAGTGACCTCTGTTTGTAATCCTTTGGATCTTTGCTCAGGTAAGAGCTTTACAATATTACCTTTGAGTCGTAGAGTCACTGTTGTGTACCAACTTTGGTTACCCATCCCGTGCATGATGCGTGTATGGATATAAAGTGCACGAGAGGGGTTTAAGATTCTCGAGCTCTTTGTTATGCAGTCTTGGTTATGATTAGTTTCACGGCGCTTCGAGATGTGTAGAGCCGATGTTTAATTCCGGCCTGCCTGCCGATGGTGTTCCGGCCTGGGACTGGTAACCCCAGTATCACTCGTTGCTAGCGTGACTAATACACATAATATCTCTGTATAGCTTAGATCACGGGGGTCCCCACAAAGACACCCCATCGCAAACAAAAAACCTGTGCCATGTGCGATGTTATTTCTCGCATACGGGCCGGGAAACATACACTTGTTCTGAAGGCCCGGGCGGGCTCCAGCGTGGGCCCAACGCAAATGGAGATATTTAGTAAATCATGTGTGGAAATATAGTACATGGTTTGCCATTACTGATCGTCACTACAGTCACACACGGCTTCCTATATGATGCCGTGAGCTTGAATTTCACGACGCTTACGCTTTGTCAATCGTTTCCTTTTTCCTGGTCCATCACTGATGCGGAAGCCACATTAATTGTGTGTCTATTCCCAAGGTTGCCTCCTCGTATTCCCATCACCATGTGAGCTCTCGCCTTCCACGTATGCACTGGCAATGGTGGTGCGTCCTTAGCTAGTCGCTTGAAATCCGGCACCACCGTGCTCACATTGATCAGCAAATTAATAATATGATGTTGTGTAGATTGACTAACACACTATAAAATCTTAAGATAGATTACGAGATGAGTCAACACCGCACCCCGGCCACAGTCCTAGCGTTCTCCTCTCGATCTTTCCATCATTCTACTGCATCAAAATGCAGAGACCGAGTGCTAGCTATGGCGTCCGTACCAAGGAGTAGGTTGTACTATTTTGTTGTGCAAGGCATGCACTTTAGGGTGACAGTCACTCTCCGAGCATCACGCATGGAGAGGTGGATCCATTGCGTGTAGCGGGAGTTTCTTGGCCACGCATCGGAGAATTCCATGTGCGTTGGCCTGGACTACGAGTACACCGACGCAGTGAAGAATGTGAAGTAGAAGAACCTTCCACCAGAGAAGAAGCAACACACCTCCATCCTGCATCTCTATATGGCATCTGAGACTCTGGTCTTCCAGATATGTCACGCGGATGCAGTGCCGGAGCTCCTAAGGGAGTTCCTGAACAACGGTGTGATCATGTTTTGGGGAACGATAATCCATCGTGATGTATAGATGCTGGAGTACTATGGAATCACCATTCTCAGGGCCCGCGACATCAAAAGGGAGATCCCTAACCCAACCTTCAACTATCCCCCAGGTCTCTATGCTCTGGAGAATGCATACATTGAGACCAATCTTTCTAAAAAATGATCCAGAGATAGCAGCCATCAGAAGAGAAGGATGGGCCAACGTACCGTTTAGCTTTGAACAAGTCAAGTATGCCGCTGTAGATGCTCGCCTAGGATTTGAGATTGCTAGGAAGTGCTTTCAATTCACTGGGTACAATAGCCATGTAGATAGTCTCAATGTAGCTCTAACCGAATAAGTTCAATTATGTATTACATGGGCAATCTATATGTTATATATGAAGTTATATATTTTGAATTTAGTTCAGATCAAACAATTCTCCAATAGTTAGCCGTATGGGATAAGTTGTATCACACACAATTGTCATCATACAGTCCGTGTGCAATATTTGCTAACGCAAACAGTTCTCGATCAGAAATCGTATGCGATATATAATCGTTGTTTAAAATAGCACACGCTTTCTTTGAAATGTACGTGTGTGAATAAGGCCCATAAGGACCCAGCAAGCCTAAACCTATCTTACTCCTTATCTATAAGTATGAGACCAGCGATCCCCGTCCAGTCACTTGCATTCCACAGCCGCCACACTCTTCTTCAGGACCAGCAGGGATCCCGGCCGGCTGGTCTCACTGCCGACGACAACCACCAGAGCTCCGTCTCTATGGATCTTCTCGCCGGCGGCTTGCTCATCGTTGTCTCGTGCCCACCCATGTCACGCAGTCCTAGGCTCCAGGTTCCATCGAGAATGTCGGTCAACCTGCCTCGTCTTCGCCAGCTTACGCGTGTGTACGTGACACCTCCCCATAGGTATATGTTGTTAGCATGCATTTTTACTTATATATAGTGTGGATTTGTTATGTAAACACTATTAGCAAGGCGGGATCCATTAGAATTGTGCGGATCTGCTATGGAAGCACTGTTAGTAAGGACGGATCCATTAGAATAGTATGGATCTGCTATGTAAGCACTGTTAGCAAGGCCAGATCTATTAGAATATAGTGTGGATCTTGGTATGTAAGAACTATTAGCACGATGTGGTATGGTATCTTTCGGATCTGGCTATGAGATTTTACATTACTATTGTTTCCATTCTTTTATAATAGGGTTGATATTTTGGTGGCACTACATAAGAATTGGACAGCCTCAGTTTTGTTCAGTTGCTGCTATGTAAGAACACAAATCATTTGATCTTACATTTATTTTATCAACTTTAACATCAATGTTCTAGTTCTAATGATTTTGTTGTACAATTTTTCCTACTCTAAGTGATGCATCCAGATTAGGGTCAGTGAGAATGCGAGCATATGGGTTGGATGCACCATCTCATGTGCTTTTGAATGATGCAACAGCCGCCGCAATATCGGTGAGTTTTTATCTCAAGGAACCAAATTGATATAATTTTGCTTCTAGTTTGCCACTAATTTATTTATCTATTTGTACTTAAATAGATGATATCCATATCATCATCTGAGCTATGGCCCAGACCGTTCATCACCTTTCTGAGGTTTGGGTTCACTGCAAAGTGATGCCCACATTTCACAAAGGTGATTAGAAGATTGAAGATTGAAGTGAAGGTTCAACAAGGGCTGCCACCAGATATGGTGCATCATTGCCAGCAGAACCTTTGTCCATAAGGCAAAGACGTAACCAAGAAATATACAACAACTAGCTAGCTCATTTATATTGCTAGTAATTCAATGTATGCCAAAATTCATGTACATATTGTGTATGAAATATGTCGAAATGCAAGCACATGAAGTGTATGAGATGTACAATAAAAAGAAAATCTTCTTGCAATGCTGATTAATGGTATACTGGTAAACAATAACACACACTGCAAGCTGTGCATAATGACATTTGTGATTTACTTTACCCTCGATGGTTAAGTACAAATAATTTTATACGATTTTCCTACTAACGGTGACCCCCAAAAATTATTGATGTCTGCGAAAGCCATCGAGTTCGCACACAATTCTGGACCAAAGCCGTGTGCAAATTGGTAGCTATCGTACACAATTAAAAAACCGTCTGCATTGGTCGGCTTCATCGCACACCCATGCATAGCGACGGTTTTTTCAACCGTGCGCGATGAGCCGATTTTGCCGTGTGTGAAGGCATGATCTGTACTAGTGATACAATGGTATTTTTTAGAGTGCAAAAATCTAAACAACCAATGATGGTGAATACTGAACAATATTAGATCATGGTGATTTGTCAACGAGGGTAGTCAACCACTGTTAGTCATGAATGATGTCGTGGATATCTCGATCAGTGACACATCTTTTCTGACTTCCAAGGTGGGCAAAGTTATTTATTCTGACACAAGGCTGCCAGTTCGAAATGGCAGAAGGAAGATCTAATTCTTTTTAGCTAACATAGTCATTCCATAAAGTATACATTTATGAATACTTTCTCATTCATTAAGACAAAATATATATTCTGAGGTCTCCTTCGATCCGAGTCACTTCTAGAAATAATGGGCATTTAGGCATTTGGACATTAGTCAAAATTCAATGATGGTTGCATCCACTTGAATGGAGCGTCAATAAATTTGGAGTAACATTTCAATAGCAATATAATGTTCAATGAAGATAACATATTGTTCAATCAAGATAACATAATAACTCGCAATAAAATCTCAATTCCCAAAGGCTAACAATCACATGTGCAATTCATCATGTGCAAGCGCGAGTGGGCGCATGTGAGCCGTACAATGATGTGCCGCGATGCGTGCGAAGTCTATTCTTGCAGACAAGTGTAAGGGTACTTTATCCTTAACCATATTTTGGCTAAGATGATTGTTGGGGTTCGTAGCAGAAAACAATTTTTTTCCTACAAACCTTTCCCATGATCTATACATAGTTATAAGGTAACGGGGCAGCGATGGTGTTCATACCTTTGAAGACCGAGAGAGCGAGAAACATTCACATACGAACATTGTTGAAGAAGACAACCGAAGCTGACCTCAAGGTCATGTAGTCGAACAGGTCGATGAAGACGAGTACCACTAAAGGTGGCACTCCATGGATTTACACATGTACGGTGTATATACGTCGTCCAGGCTCTAGTCTAGTAAAGCATGCAGCGGAAGAAGAAGGAATCGGACCGGAAATCCAGCAGTGCGATAGCGTCCGGCACGTGGAGTTCCCTCTAACTCATGGGCACAACTCCAAACGTGGGAGCCAAGCTAGAGAGGAGATGATGGAGAGATGGGATGAATGAGCCAACAGGCCAAAAAGTAAGTTTATATAGGGGGACTTGGTAGCTAGCACCTCCCCCACATGCCCCCCTTCCCAAGGGAGGGGCCACCCTAGCCGTCTGCCCCTAGGGCTTCCCTAGGGCGCCTTGGGCCTTGGCCCTTAGCCGGCCTACCCTAATGGCTGCCACAATGGTGGCCCATTAGGGGTTAGCCCTTTATCTAATTTCTCTTTAAATATTTAATTCATTAATTAAATACTAAATACATTAAATAACAACTCCTTGACATATTTCTTTCATCGAAACATTTGTGATAATACCCAGAACCTTTCCGATGTCTCTCGAAACCCTTCCGATATTACTCGAAACATTTCCAATTAACTCCTTATCATTTCCAATAATTTCGAATCAATCCCTAAGTGCCATATACCCATAAGCGTGACACTCTACGGGTCGGGAAATACTCTAGACATGATCGAGACATCTCTCAAATCAATGATCAACAATCGACTCTGGAAAGCGGAGCTGGCCCATGTGCATTCCATGATAACATCTTCGTTGATCCGTAAAAATTGTATACTACTCCCTTCGTCTCGTGATACTAGATCTTGTCTGAAGTTCGATCAGTGATATCTCTATATCGTGTTCAGCCTCGTTACCAATAATTTTATTTACTTGTTCTCATGACATTGCATCCTCCATGACCTAGTCACACGCTTGCAAGCTTGATTGCTTCGGTTGTGATGATGAAAATGACCGATCAGTTGGGAACCCCAAGAGGAAGGTATGATGAGCACAACAGCAAGTTTCCCTCAGTAAGAAACCAAGGTTTTATCGTCCAGGAAAAAGTCAATACTCCAGAAGGTGATGCTTGCTAGCTTCGCGACGGCTCCAGACAATTTATAAGGCGCCTCGTCCAGGCTTTGCTTTGCGAGCAGCAACGTAGAACCTGCACACAACACAACCAAATACTTTGTTCCCAACTTAAGATGAGGTTGTCAATCTCACCAGTTTGCTTGAAACAAAGGGTACGAGCGTATCGAGTGGAAAACAGTAGTAATATGCAAGTAAAGTAAACAGTGTGAGTAAAGTAAACAGGTGATAGCAATATGATGGAAATAGGACCGGGGTCCACAGTTCACTAGTGGTGTCTCTCCATAAGATAAATAACACATGCTGGGTAAACAAATTACAGTTGGGCAATTGATAGAATAAAGATAACGTGATATGTCAAGAAGATCACTATGCGATTTACTCTGGGCATTACAACAAAATACATAGACCGCCATCCAACTACATCTATGACTAATAATCCACTTGTGGCGAATCAATCCGAGAACTCCACAAGTATTAAGTTGCGAACAATAGATAATTACATTAAGCAAAGTGTGTAATGTAAACAAAGCATATACCCTCGAGCATATGAATGTTGTTTTCTCCCTAGTGGCAACAGCACATCTACAACCTTAGAGGTTTCTGTCACTCCCCCAGATTCAATAGAGGCATGAACCCAACTATCGAGCATAAATACCCCCTCTTGGAGTTACTAGCAACTACTCGGCCAAGATAGCTACTAACAACGGAGAGCATGCAAGATCATAAACAACATAGAGATAACATAAGATAAATTTCAGAATAGCAACTTAATCATAACACCAATATTCATCGGATCCCAACAAACACAACATGTAGAATTACATAACGGTGATCTCAATCATGTAAGGCAGCTCATGAGATCTAAACATGAAGCACATGGTGGAGAGAACAACCATCTAGCTACTGCTATGGACCCATAGTCCAAGGTAGACTACTCACTCATCGCGCCGGAGGCAAGCATGGCGATGAAGAAGACCTCCGGTGGCGATTCCCCTCTCCGGCAGGGTGCCGGGAAGAGCTTCAGGACCCTCCCGATCTCGGGTCGACGACGGCAGCGGAACGCGATATCTTTCTGGAATTCTGATCGGGTACTTAGGTTTTTCCCGTCGAGGGGTCTTTATAGGTGAAGGGGCAACGTCAGGAGTGGGCCGAGGTGCCGTCACACATAGGGGGCGCGGCCAGGGGCTAGGCCATGCCGCCCTATTGTGTGGGGCCCTCGTGGCCCCACTCCATCTCCTCTTCGGTTCTCTGGAAGCTTTGGTGAATTTCTGGACGTTCGGCTTTTGTTTCGTCCAATTCCGAGAATATTTTCTGTGTAACTTTTCTGAAACACAAAAATAGCAGAAAACAGGGAACTGGCAATGTGGCGACTTGTTAATAGGTTAGTTCCGGAAAATGCATAAAAGTGCCACGAAGTGTAACGAAACACTAAGCAAATGGTGTAAAAACAAGCATGGAGCATCAAAAATTATAGATACGTTTTCGACGTATCAAGCATCCCCAAGCTTAACTCCTGCTCGTCCTCGAGTAGGTAAGTGATAACAAAAGAAATAATTTTTGAGGTGACATGCACCTACACAATCTTGATCATCTATGTAAGCATTGAGTGCTGGGATCAAAAGAACTTAAAACATGGGCATTAAAGATATAATCTTGATAGAAGAAACTTAGCAACCATGTTGTAACATGAAATAGAATACAAACAAAAGATCATGAACAATGAAACAATGAAAGTCAAACGTGTGTTCAAATCATAAGGAAAAACATACAAATGGTTTTCAGCTTGTCCTTCATGGAGAGCAAAACATAAATGCATAGGACACCTTCAAGTTTAAGAGGGCGACTAGATACAAATAATTTAAGAACAAGTGAAACCATGATCATGAATCAATCAATGAAAACTTTGGGACAATGCACATTATACTCAGAATGACAACTATGCTCTCTTAGACGGTGCATAAAGATAGAAGGTGGTGACTCAACATAAAAGTAAAAAGAAAGGCCCTTCGCAGAGGGAAGCAGTGATTGCAAGTTTTATAAACCTTCAAAAATTATGGTACTTACTAGCTTTGAGCTCTCATTGCCCCCATCATAAGCATCTTGAATGGTTAAAGTTAATGCAAGTACAATTATGATGCATATGCTTGACAAATCATAAGTTGAAAACCTCGTGTCCCGTGAATACGAGTACCCAAACCTCGTGCTACTTTGCTTAGGTCCCAAGCAAGTTCTTGTCATTGTAAGTATACGCGTATCATCGAGAACCGCCAACGGGGTACCTCCGTGCCCGATGACATGGAACAAGCCCACATCAAAATGACAGGACAAGCAGACAATGAACACCTCGACATCTCTTTTATTTACCATTTGTATAGCTTTTTATTTTGAGATGCGTCGTCGAATGTCCACTATGGGCATGCTGCAAATTTCCACCATGGATTATGCATGGCTTAGATTGGCGGCCCAGGCGTTTCTCTAACACATATACAAACTCCATGAACTCCACAAGATTCCAATTTATTTCACACCATGAGCATCCATAAACAAAAGATCACGATATCAACTCAAATAACATGAAGTGCAATGTTGAAAGCTTGCCCCATGACAGCATGGCTCGGCTAATTTCCAACTTACAACTTGCAAGCATAACAACTCAACATAAGAGAGCCACAATGTCAAATTTTTAAGAACGAGAAAAATAAAGTGTGCCATCAGGTTTGTGAGAGCTTTACTGACCAATTTTCGCATAACACTGGTAAGAGTTTAATTTGAAGAGTAGATAAAAGCAAGTCAAATGTACTTTGGAATAGCAAATTGCTAATAGATATGTATGGTGGACACGTTGGAACAACTTGGTTTTTAGGAGTTGGATGCACGAGTAGAGCTCATACTCAGTACAAAACGAGGGCTAGCAAAAGACTGGGAGCGACCAACTAAGAGAGCAATAACGGCCATAATCATGCAAAGCGACAAAGCAACATTAAAAGAAGCATAAGATGGCATCAAAAGTCAAAAACTAAATGATCATAGAGGATATTGGCGACTTTGTAAGAGTCTAACATGCGTGAGCATGCGCCAAGTCAACCCAAATAAAGCATCAAGGAGAAAACCAAAATAATGCTTCCAAACGATAAAAACAACGCATGATTTTTTCAAAGGCTCATTAAGTAATCTCAGTCATTTGAGACAAGTCATGCTACAGCAAAACCACTAAGCATACTATCAAAAAGACATCAAGCATGACATGAAAAAGTCTAAGCTGCAGTCTAAACAAGCTCCTTTTTGTACCACTTTTTTGCATAAATCTTTTTCTCTTTTCCAACACCATTCGAACTTTTTTAATCCAACTCTTTTGATGAAAACCCACATGGACCAGAGACAAAAATACACCTTGATAAAAAGATATAAGAAGATCTGAATGCAAATCAAGGCAAAAACGAAAACCAAAAGCAGTAGCAGATAAAGAAGAACACTCGGTTTTTTGATAAGAATGAAAACTAGAGAGTTCTTGGCAAATCAAAAGCAAGGAAACTTCTCCAAAAGAAATTTGTTGGGGTCCAACCATTTATTGCAGCAAACTAAACTAAACTAATACTGAAAACTAAAACAACTGACGCTCCAAGAAAAACACATAGTGCATAAAGCAATAAAAATATAGTGTCTTGAAAGGTGACCTGATTTCTGCCGATGAAGAAGGGGTGCCTCGGGGGCATCCCCAAGCTTTGACGCTTGTACTTCTTGGATATTCTTGGGGTGATGCATGGGCATCCCCAAGCTTGAGCTTTTGTCCATTCTTCAACTCATCTCATCATTTTCCAATCCCTACACTTGAAAATTCCTTCATACAAAACTCAACACAATTCTATTAGCAACATTAGTGTAAGCATAACAATGAATCAACCTCTTTTGCTTCAGGTTTCAACTCAAAACCACCACATATAAAGTATATACTACTGTAGCAACTTCCCCAAAAGTTCCGTGATCAAAAGAACTCAAAAAGAAAGCGATAAAGCGGCTAAAACAAATAGTGACAGAAATCTGTCAAAACAGAACAGCTGATAAAGGCCGATTTTTTAAGGGGTTTTCTGTTGCTCAAATCAAAAAGTGTTAAAATAATGAAAGTTTGGATATAACCTGGGGCATATGCACAAGAAATCGCAGGTCCAAAAGATATACAGAGAATTTTCACGAATGTTTACGGTGCAGCACCGAAAACTGTTTTAGGACAGCAACATCCCCAAATCTTACCTTGCTCAAATTAGAGGCTTCTCTTGGCACAACAACGAAATAAAAATGATAAGGAGAGGTCATTAAAGTATTAATGACTTCCAAGACTCAAATAAAAGAAAAAGTACTGAAAAGAAAACATTGGGTTATCTCCCAAGAGTGCTTTTCTTTAACGCCTTTGAGCTAGGCGCAGAAAATTGCAAATCAAGTAACATCAAGTGATGAAGCATCACTTACCTCAGTAGGCACTTTAGAGGTTCCCGAATACGATTCAACCTGCAAGTCACTCTTAGTTGAACTAAAAGTCTTACCAATCTTAAAAACATGTTGAGGTTTAGGCACATAAACCTTGGGAACATACATAAAGTTTTGCTCTTTTCCAACAAAAACTTTCTCCTTCTTAAATTTAAGAGAAGAGAAAATTGAACTAAGAGTTTCCATAGACTCCTGTAGTTTACCAATCCTTAAGTTTTGATTATCATGAGTAGTGCTAGCCTCTAAAATGGTAATTCTCTTACCGATATTTTCTATTGATTCATTAACTCGGCTAGCATTTTCAAGGATACTTGGCAAACTTTTCTCTAAAGAGCTGAGCTTTTCTAAAACCTCCTCTAAAGTGACCTCAGTTTTAACAACATGAATAGGTGGTACTCCCACTAAACTTTCAATTAAAGTGCATGCTTCTCCAGCGGGAGTACCCAGAAAATTACCTCCTATAAGAGTATCAAGAACATACCTATTCCAACTAGATATACCAACATAAAAATTTCTAAGGAGGATCGTGGTAGAGTGCTTTTTCGTACACCTATGATGAGCATTGCTAATACGGTACCAAGCATCTTTTAAACTCTCTCCCCCCTGTTGCTTAAAACTACGAACTTCTACTTCAGGATTACTCATTTTTAGCAAGACTAAAAAGCAGGCAAGTAAAATAACAACTAAAAGGAAACTAATTTTTGTGTGTTTTTGATATAAAACGATGCAAGTAAAGCAAAACTTAAAACAAAGTAAAGGATGTGCATGCGAAACTCCCCTTGTAGAAGTCTTCTTTTTCCCCGGCAACAGCGCCAGAAAAATTGCTTGATTGCTTCGGTTGTGATGATGAAAATGACCGATCAGTTGGGAACCCCAAGAGGAAGGTATGATGAGCACAACAGCAAGTTTCCCTCAGTAAGAAACCAAGGTTTTATCATCCAGGAAAAAGTTAATACTCCAAAAGGTGATGCTTGCTAGCTTCGCGACGGCTCCGGACAATTTATAAGGCGCCTCGTCCAGGCTTTGCTTTGCGAGCGGCAACGTGGAACCTGCACACAACACAACCAAATACTTTGTTCCCAACTTACGATGAGGTTGTCAATCTCACCGGTTTGCTTGAAACAAAGGGTATGAGCGTATTGAGTGGAAAACAGTAGTAATATGCAAGTAAAGTAAACAGTGCGAGTAAAGTAAACAGGTGATAGCAATATGATGGAAATAGGACCGGGGTCCACAGTTCACTAGTGGTGTCTCTCCATAAGATAAATAACACATGCTGGGTAAACAAATTACAGTTGGGCAATTGATAGAATAAAGATAACGTGATATGTCAAGAAGATCACTATGCGATTTACTCTGGGCATTACAACAAAATACATACACCGCCATCCAACTGCATCTATGACTAATAATCCATTTGTGGCAAATCAATCCGAGAACTCCACAAGTATTAAGTTGCGAACAACAGATAATTGCATTAAGCAAAGTGTGTAATGTAAACAAAGCATATACCCTCGAGCATATGAATGTTGTTTTCTCCCTAGTGGCAACAGCACATCTACAACCTTAGAGGTTTCTGTCACTCCCCCAGATTCAATAGAGGCATGAACCCAACTATCGAGCATAAATACCCCCTCTTGGAGTTACTAGCAACTACTCGGCCAAGATAGCTGCTAACAACGGAGAGCATGCAAGATCATAAACAACATAGAGATAACATAAGATAAATTTTAGAATAGCAACTTAATCATAACACCAATATTCATCGGATCCCAATAAACACAACATGTAGAATTACATAACGGTGATCTCAATCATGTAAGGCAGCTCATGAGATCTAAACATGAAGCACATGGTGGAGAGAACAACCATCTAGCTACTGCTATGGACCCATAGTCCAAGGTAGACTACTCACTCATCGCGCCGGAGGCAAGCATGGCGATGAAGAAGACCTCCTGTGGCGATTCCCCTCTCCGGCAGGGTGCCGAGAAGAGCTTCAGGACCCTCCCGATCTCAGGTCGACGACGGCGGCGGAACGCGATATCTTTCTGGAATTCTGATCGGGTACTTAGGTTTTTCCCATCGAGGGGTCTTTATAGGCGAAGGGGCAACGTCAGGAGTGGGCCGAGGTGCTGTCACACATAGGGGGCGCGGCCGGGGGCCAGGCCGTGCCGCCCTATTGTGTGGGGCCCTCGTGGCCCCATTCTGTCTCCTCTTCGGTTCTTTGGAAGCTTCGGTGAATTTCTGGACGTTCGGCTTTTGTTTCGTCCAATTCCGAGAATATTTCCTGTGTAACTTTTCTGAAACACAAAAACAGCAGGAAATAGGGAACTGGCACTGTGGCGACTTGTTAATAGGTTAGTTCCAGAAAATGCATAAAAGTGCCACGAAGTGTAACGAAACACTAAGCAAATGGTGTAAAAATAAGCATGGAGCATCAAAAATTATAGATACGTTTTGGACGTATCAAAGCTTCATAGATGCAACTGTCACCGAGTGGGCCCAAAGTATCAATCTGTCAAGCGGATGGAAAAATACCGCTCTTGATGCACATGCCTCAACCTACCCCATTAGCATACATGAAGGCACCTTTTCAGTCATCTGGTTAAGGCAATGAAGGTTGATGCAATCAGAGCAGCCGCATGAGGTAGTGATTTGATGTGACCTCACGGTCTAAGGATCAGGTTACTTTGTTTCTTAGCTAATTGCAATGCTGAAAAACAGTGACTGATCTCATCGCAATACAAGTGTTGGGTGTGTGTCCATCATGTCCACACATGACCTCGTTGTCAATTGACATAAATGTCCATGATCAGGAAACCTTGATCATCAAATGACACATGAGCTAGTCGAATAGAGGCTACTAGGGACATGCTTGTTATATGCCACATGTGTACTAATGTTTCCACATAATACATTTATAGCATGACATATAATATATTATGAACAAATGAGATATGATAGTAAAAACACACTTTATTATTTGCCTCTAGGGCATATCTCCTTCAATGTCACCATATCTCGAGATAGATTCCATATCTCGAGATAGGTTAATGTTATGTAAGTTTTATAGACAGGTATTAGTCTGATGTCTATGATGGTTGATGGTTGTACACCCTCCCCTCACCCCACATTCCATTTCATAAAGGAGACATGCCGATGTTTCTCATATGTTTCATTGATCTTTTTACTGAAGTCAATAGGAACACCACACAATTAAGATGGGTGATCTCGATGAGGTTGATGGGGATGATCAACAAAACCATATACTTTTCTGCTCTCTCTCTGTGTCGAACACACACACACACACACACACAAAGATAGATAGAGTAGAAAAGCTCTTTGGAGAGTAAGAGGCTTGATTCAGTTATTGTGTATTCAGTTGCAGGTTCAGTTTCACCGATTGCTACATCGGGTCAACCGCTTCACATCCCGTGCCATTCCCGTTGACCAGACGGGTCGGTCTCTGGACTGGTTAACTTGTGCTGACACGAGACCACCCAGTCTGTAAGTAGGTTTGGTTGACTTAAAACTGGCCGCACCATGTTTTGCACCAAACATCTAGATTCTCCTTTGGGATATAAAAGGAATGCTCTTCTTCTTCGAAGGGTTTGGTCAACTAGCTACATAACACATCTTTGATCTCTCTCCACCATTGCTGAAATACCAGAAGCTTGAGTATCTCCCATTTCCCCAACAAATTCAAATCCATTTATGGAAAGAAAGAGAGGAGGTCCAGATCAAGAATTCTACTCAGCCAAACTTAATCCACTATCAAGTTCTTTGAGCTATCCTCTTGGGTTTGTGGGAAACCCTAGGCTGCTAGGGTAGACTTGAAGCATAAGGGTTGTGGATTTGTTGTGAGGAAACATTTATGAGGGTTTGGAGAACACCTCAAGGTCTACCATGAGCTCCTACGTCATGAGGGAGGCTCAAGGAGAAGAAGGTGAGCCTTCATGGCTCTTGGGGATCCTTCGTGGTAACCAACACTTCTCCAATAATGACGTAGTTTCATCCCAAGGAAGCAAACACCAGGTTACATCATTGTCTCTGCGTGCTTTGATTGTTTAGGTCCGAGCTCCATACTAGTGTTATTTACTTTATGATAATCTTTGTGCTTGAACAACCCATATCATCATATAGGTTGCTCCACCTTATTAAGCCTTTTTATTTGTCCACAAAGCCTAAAATTGCTATGTAATTAAATGAAATTTGTAGAACCTATTTAGCACACCCCCTCTGCGTTACCATCTCTATCATTTCAAAAAGTGGGAACATAGAGAGGCCACATATGTTTTTATGTCTAGATGTTTGAATTTGATAGTCGTGCCTGCACTTCTTCTCATTTTGTCATCTCCCCTCAAAATTGTCCCATCATCTTCTCCTATGTATCTCTTCCCCCATCGCGTTCACATTTTGATTTGCCTCATGGGGTCGCTCTAGGGAACAATGATGACGGGGGGACTATGCATTGGTGGAGCGCAGCCCGGCGGTGGTGCATGTTTGGTTGCAGGGTTCATGTGTCGCTGCTCCATGATGGCCCATGCTCCGGTAGAGAGGGAGTGCTCTCCCAACAAGGAGGGAAAGGGCTAGTTGCAAGAATGTAATCAATGAATTTTCGAGGTTAGTTTCCGCAAACTCCTGATCCCCAAATAGCAAACAGACGATGACATCACCATCACCGTCATCATCACCTCTGAGATCGAGTAACCCCCCCCCCCCCTACTTTGTGTAGATCAGAATCCTAGATAGTCTTTGTTGAACTTGTGCATCTTTGTGCTTGGGGATTTGAAATTATTTTTTGATTGTGTTGTAACTAGTATGTGATGGCAGCAACATAACTCTATTCTTCAAAATGCCACTCGTTGGGACTCCAAGCGCAGAGTGATGCAGCAAGAGAAGTATTACCCACAAGGGTGACTCAGGGTAATTATTGAATTCTCGGAGAAGCCTAAGGTTGGTTCCTTTTCCTTGCTCTTCAAACAACCCGCAATAGCAAAAAACAGTTCTGTGTCCCAAACTAACTGTGGTGGTTGTGAAACACCAACAACTCACAAGATTAACAAAACCAAAGGAAATTATAAGAACAAGGTTTTTGGTGATTTTTATGTTTAAAGAACTGAAAGTAAACCAGTGCAAAATTAACTAGAGAACTTCTTATGATTAAAAATTGGACTAGATGTTTTCACTTGATCTCCCTCTCTCATAAAAATGGTGGTAATAAAGCACAAACGACAAATTAAGAGCATGCAAATACACAAGATATCATTGATAAGCATAAATATGGGCATCACGTCCAAACATAGAGTTGATGTTCAATGAACTCACTAATACTCCTTCGACAAGGGAGTCCGCCTCAATTCAAATTTAAGAATTATAATAGATTATTGCATAAAGAAATGTAACATGATGTTGAACACATATGCATCCTTGCAAGCAAGGGGTCCCTTCTATCACTGGACTTTTATGCACAGTAAACCATTCTCCCTAGTGAGGCAACCATAGAAAGATGAAAACCATAGCAGTTCAGAGATTTCTTTCACTTCCCCAAACCACTACAAGATTGCTTCAGCTAATGCACACATCCCCCTCATAAGCCCTATCCATACTAGTTTGATCAGAACAAGCACACAAGAACGAGGTAATATATACATCTACTCATACATCAAGAACATAAACATCTTTGCATCTCATAAATCATCTCACAAACATAATATCCACCATAGAGGTAATACAAATATGGTCACAATCATGATAGGCAGCTCATGTGACTCTAATCTATGAAGCACAAGAGAGGGTTTGATACAAATTACTTCCACAATACCCATGTCCAGGGGGTGAACTACTCCCTCTTCATCATGTTGGAGAAGGAGATGGTGTTGATGGCATCGAAGGGCCAATCGGGAGCTGCTCCAGTAGCGTCTCCCCTCCTATCATCACAGTCTTCAGATCCGTATTGTGTATTTTGTGTTTCTCTGCCGCACCATCGTGAAACCACCAGATGAGGGTATATATAGTCGGTATTAGGTCAAGACGAGTCCGTGGAATCCAAGATTGCGTCAAAACAATGCTCGGGGCGAAAGGTGGGCCCCACCATGTGGCCAGGGTTGTGGCCTGCATAGTGGGCCCTCTTTCCTGCCTCGTGGCATCCCCTGTTGACATATTCTTCTCACGTTCTTCTATTTCCCGAAGAAATGACATGGTAAATTTTTTGGGTCCATTTGACGTCTAGAAGGTCCCTAAAAGAAAGAAAAAACATGCAAAAACAAGAAAATATGCTTCGCAGTGTTAAAACCAAATCAAAGGGGATTGTTTAGAAAACCCCAAAATCAATGGCAAAGAAGTCTAGGTCCTCATCAAACTATCAAATAACTAAGAATATGACTTAATAAACTACAAAGATACGGATGCATTTTACATGCATCAACATCCCCAAGCTTAACCCTATGCTCGTCCTTAATCATAAAGGTGATAAAAAGACATGAGTTTTGTATTTTATTAACTCACCAATAACTTCCAAGTCTTCAATGCATGATTGCTCCAGCTTCAAAGTATAACTCAAGCATTGAATTATTACAAGGTTAATGCGATGATAATCACAAAGTAGCAGCACAAATATAGCCATGATCATAAAGATAGTATAAGATGAATATGCATGCACTGACTATTATGATGAACAAAGCTGCAAACCAAGAGCCAAGGTGGTCATTCTTGCTTTTTATTTCACTTTCTTTTGGTTTCCTTCTTACTTTTGTTTATTTTTATTTTGTTTTTCAAAAACTCGCTAAGATCTTCCAAGGTGAGGAGTTCCATTGCCCCTATCCTCACATCTTGCATGTGTGCAGTACCATTTTGACTCAATATCAGGTGTCTCATGCTCGTAGAGAATAAGCTTAGCACCACCTGCTTCCTAGTCAGCTCCATACCACTTGTTTCATATACATGATATCTTTAGACATAATGAACCTTGATTACCCCTTTGTACGAGTTGCCACACCACACATTTCCGGTTATGACAATCCAAACTCCAATGACATGAAAATCAATTTTTTGCTTTCAACCATTTGCATAGTTTTGGGTAGCTAAAAAATGTCCACCACTGAACATGGTTTACCGTTTAGCGGTCCAGACTTATATCAGAAAGATCCCATACACAAGACCCGGTTGCATTGTCAGTCCACACCGACAAAGATCCAAAACCAAAATGACATGAATATCAATCATAATGCTAAAGAACATCCACCATATAAGCATGGTTTATATGTTCAACACCATCACAACACCAAGTCAAAAGGATCATACGCTCATCATCTTACCCAAACTAGGGTTGTGCCATCAAAGTGTTCTTGTCAAAATGATGCTTGAGGCAAAAGGTGGGTCCCACCATGTGGCCAAGGTTGTGGCCTGCATGGTGGGCCCTCTTTCCTGCCTCGTGGAGTCCCCCGTTGAATTCTTCTTCTCATGGTCTTCTGTTTCCTAAAAAATGACGTGACAAAAAGTTTGGGTCCGTTTGACATCCGGAAGGCCCTTGAAAGTCAAAAATATGCAAAAACAAGAATATCTGCTTTGCAGTGTTAAAACCAAATAAAAGGGGACTATTTAGAATACCCCTCAAAACAATGGAAAACAAGTCTAGGTCCTCATAAATCTATCAAATAACTAAGAATATGACTTAATAAACTACAAAGATTGCGGATGCATTTTACGTGCATCAGTATGCCACTGATAATTGTCATGTTCCATCACTGTGAGTAGTTCTCTATGTTCCTGAGGGCATAAGATGACTTAACTATGATTTCTATATAATATACAACGAGTAATGGTTAAGTTTTATGCTTTAATATAGTTCTATGATGGTAATATATGAACGTTGACCGTGTATTACTTCACCTTTATGGGAGCATACGGCTATACCTTAGAGTAAATATAGGGTGTTCTTGATCTGGGACCTTAGATCTTATAACATTGGTTGGGAATTTTTAGTCTTAATAACTCTCTTTCTTGCACACGGCAGTGGCCTTGGGATCAATAATTAGGGGTGTAATTGCGCATTATAATGGTTGTACCTATTTATGGATCTGTCCAGAAAGACTATAACTTGACACTTTATTCAGCATATTCTTATAGAGATTCATGTACTAAGTTAATTCTGGCTGCCCTCGAGAATGTTTGTTTCTTATACGTGCACACTTAAGCTTGTCCTCTTGTGCATAGAGATTGGGCATTCTCTAAAAAGAGCTAGTTACGAGTTATATTTTTATTTGCTTTTACTTATTTGCTTTGATCTGTTGCAGCTTTTACCCAAAAACACTTTGCAGCTTTTATTGTTATTTTTACAAACTTGTGAACCAATTCCTTTAGCTTCTTGTGGGTTCAACAACTTTTTATATTCAAAAGGTACTACAATTAATCTCCTACGCTTGTGTGAGTTATCACACACAAATCCTCTCGCTCTTGGATAGTTGTGTACAAGTATGATGACAACAAAGCATATATGAACAGGGTAGCATATGCATCTATCAATACATCAAGCACATACTAAAAGTTTGCATCTCATATCTCATCTTAATAACAAAATATCCACCATAATTGCAATACAATTATGACTACAATAATGTAAAGCAGCTCATGTGGCTCTAATAGTGAAGTGCATGGAGAGAGATGATACAAGTTACTTCCACAAACACATAGTCCAAGGGGTGTAATACTCCCTCCTTATCACGGATATGAAGGAGTTAATGTTGATGGATACGTGATGAGGAGCAAGCGTGTGTGGCATGCCCCTTGAATTTTCACATGATGTGTCTATGATTCGGTGTTCCTTTTTTCTTGGGCGCCTCTAGGAAACTTCAAGATTTCCATGGTATATATATATAGTTTTAGGTGAAGACTAAGGACCCTGTAGGCATGAAGAACTAGGCAAATAGAGTCACGGGTTCCAAGGTGGGCCCCATGACATGGTTGGCCAAGGAGGCAACACCATGGGCCTTCCAGGCTGACCGAGCTGACGCGTGATGCACTTATTCTTCTTGACTTGTGTTATTCCTCATAAAAATGATGTGGTAAAAAGTTGAGGTTCGTTTGATAGGTGAAAGGTTCCTAAAACTAAAAAATACACGAAATAAGGGTTTCCTGTTTTGTATCATTAAAAACTAAATAAAGGAGATTTTATGGTAAATTCCCAAAATCAATTAAAAACATAGTTGGAACCTTAGATAAGACTCCCCGCTGGTCTTGGCCCAGGGCTGGGCCTTGGTACCGTGCATTCTCAACCTGGTGGCGGACCCATGAAAAATATGCCATCTTTGCATGGATCTGCCTTTCTTTCGTAGGATTTTGCTAACGGCCCGAAAATCTTGTGTCATGTCTTTGGTAGGCATTCACTAGAGATATCTGACATTACGCTGGAGCCACCTGGAGCGGTTACTTCACCTATTTTTCCATCAAGCACTATACTTTTTTAAATTTACTATAGCAGGCTTCCGTGTGTACGACCACTACAAGTTTGCTACATGATCACGTGGTTCACCCGAATGTGCATCCGCGGGTGGACATGTACGAAGAGCGTGAATCATACTGGAAAGTCGGGTGAGTAACTTGTATGTGTGCTCCGTTGAAGGTTGACCACGTGAGGCAACATGACACAGTGCATGACAAAGGAAAGTCCTCAGCGAGCAGTCGCATGGGTGCCATGTCTTTGGTAGGCATTCATGATTCATTAGAGATATCCAAGAATTCTCTTAAGCCTTGCAGTGCGGTTACTTCACCTATTTTCCCTAAAGCGTGCCTTTTTAAAATTTCTAGTAGTGGGCTTCCATGTGTACTGCCCCAACTAGTTTACCACAAGATCACATGGTTCACCCGAGCATGCATCAGCGTGTGGATATGGACAAGGAGCTTGATCCCTACTGGAAAGTCGGGTGAGTAACTTGTATGTGTGCTCCGTTGAGAGTTGACCACGTGAGGCAACATGACACGGTGCACAAAAAGGCCAACTCCTTAAGCGAGAAGCCGCATAGGTGCCATGTGAAGAGTGAACCACCTTGTGTGTGGGACTAAGTAAATAGTCATGCCACACTTACGATGCCCCCTCTCCCTATCGCTATGTCGATGCTGAGGTGGATGCAGCATTGGGCATGTTGTTGATCTTGGGAGCCAATGCTAGAAATCAACAACTTAGTGATATCACGGGCATGTTTGTTGCTTATTTCTTAGATGATGAAGCTTTATCAAGGGGATAAAAGAAAGGTCACACACAAATACACAAAAAACAAATCAGCAATACAACATCCATCGTGGAAACCATAGCATGCAACTATTTTTTTTGAAGAAGCATGCAGAAAAATCCTTTCTTCACCCAAGGACACATCTTCCATATATATGTCAAAATGGCACCTACCAACCACATATCCCAAAAGACCAATCTGATAGCAAGTGAAGATATAGTACAGTTGACAGATATGCCACCCAAATCTTCCTGGCTTTCCAGCTTACTAACATTGCTAACAGTTTCACGTGTACGATCATGTACGAAAAGCTCATATGGCCGATAAATCATAAGATGAAACGAGCAAAAAGTGAGACAGCATGTATGTAATCCTTGCAATTAAGAAGTTTAACTGGATTTTATAGAATGAAATTTAACAATCTCTTTCCGATGCACGCTTCAGGTTGATGAAGCAATACATTTTTGTTCTAACTGTAATTAAACCAAGATATCGCCAATAAATCTCCCAAAACGCAACAGGCCCATCCACTCAGTCGCTCGGCCCACAAGAGAGAGATAGCAGCCTACAAGAAATCAAAACACAGTTCAACAACTTGAGCGAACCAGACGGCAATTCATCATGCATCATCTTCATTGCAGCTTCCATACTTAATCATCGGCCTCAAGAACTGAGGCTGAAGAAGTCGTAGAACGGCACCGAGGACTCGCCGTTGTGGCTCCCCGAGCTCTCGGACTCCGGAGTGAAGGAAGCGGAGGCGGACAGCATCGCGGAGCTGGCGGTCGCAGGGCGGCGCGTCTTCGTCTTCTTCTCGCGGTGCGCGAAGGTGGGGTGCAGCGGGAACAGGTTCAGCGTCGGGGGTGGGACGGGGCGGGAGTTCGCCGCTGTGTGGACGCCGGTGGCCGGAGGCGGAGGGGAGTGCAGCGAGCGCGGGTGTTGCTGGGTGCCGGCGTTGGTCCCTGCTGCTGGGTGCTGGTAGTACACGGCGCCGGGCGGTGCCTGCTGCGCCGGGACGTTGTCACGCGGCATGTCCATCCTTGTTGGGTACTGCAATGGCTGCTGCTGCTGCGTCTGCGAGTAGTAGGCTGCATGCGCCGCCGCCATGTACCCGTGCTGCTGCTTCTGCTGCTGAATGTACATCACTGCAGTGGAAGGAGTCGTGGATCCATTGGATAAAAAAGTTGTTAGTACTAACAGCAAGAACAATAGTATAGCCGGCAGCTGGCTATAGTGGGTTTGCCATGTCATCTATAGTCAATATATAGCCAACACATACAATAGTTGGCTATAAAAATATACTACTTTGTTACCACATGGTCCACCATTCACTCTCACAAAGTGCCTAGGAGCACGTGCTAGAGCTGGCTCTTGCATGAGAGCCCACTCTCTTTCTCTCTCCTTTTCTCTCTCCTCCAACTAAGCACAAATATATTATTTTACTCCTTATAGCCTCTCGCAGGTTTTACAACCCGATGATCATATATACGGTGAACAGATGCAACAAAAATCAAGTTCATGGACAGTACTATATGATGATTGATGAACCACAGTAGTCGATTATGGAATGGCTGACACGCGTCTTTCCACCGTTTGACCTGCAACAAGTACTATTTCGTCTTCCTACATTTGTTGGATGGGAGAGGAAGCAGCAGCTAGCTAGGGACTGGTGTGGAAGGCTGTGTCTGGCCGCTACGAGAGTAAATTTCCTTCGAAGCTGGGGCATGCATAGGCATGCATGCCAGGGGCACAGAAGATTAAAAGAGCTACAAAAGGGCTACATAGGGAGGCAACGTTAAATCGTGTGACCATGACTGCGAGGGTCTCCCTGCTCTGCTCACTGACTACATAGTAGACGACAGGTAGTTATGAGCGACAAGGTAAAAGAAGCAGCAGCTGCCAACATTACACAAACAGGGCCATGCATACATGCACTACTACTAGAACAACAGGCAGAGCAAGCAAAGTGTGTGCATGGAGTATGAAGAAAGGAACAGCACAAAACACAGACGACAAATGGTACGAGCGTGTTACATCATGTCGCTCGCTAAAACGGCCACCATATTTGGGTCAAATTATACCGAGTGTTACCCATGCACAGGTTTTTATCATAATATTCCATATATATATGCATGAATGGAAACAGCTGATCGAAACGTCACCGCACCGATCAGCTTTGACCACTTGTAGCAGACGCATGAACTGCGTGAGTTAAAATGGCAACTCCTAGATGCATATCCTTTCCAGCTAAACCCAAACGTAAAGCCAAGCTACAGGACGCACAAAACCTTGAGAGGCTAATCCATCAAGACGTACATGCCAAAAACAGATTTAATAAAATTAATGGCGCCGAAGGGGTGGGGTTTTTACCTTCTCTGTTGCATGCAGCAGGGCGTTGCGGCGGCGGCGGCGCCTGCGTTACCATCTGTGACGGCGGCGGCGGCAGGGCGGCGCGCGGGAAGGGGTGGCCGGGAGCCCTGTGGAGGATGGGCAGCGGCTGTGGGCGGTGGAACTGCCTGGCGAAGTACTCGAAGGTCTGCTGCTTCTGCCTCTGGCGCTGGCGGGCCTTGTGGTTCTGGAACCAGTAGAAGATGTTCTTGCCCTCGACGGGGCCGTGCTCGCGCAGCCTCGCCGTCAGCTGCTGTATCTGCTCCGCGGTCGGGGTGCGCATCCCTTCGCGGTACAGGCCCTCCAGCACGCCGATCTGCTCCTTGGTCGGCGTCCACCGCGCGTTCGCCAGCGCCTCCGCCGCGGCTGACTCCGGGGAAAGCGGCGGGGACGGAGGAGGGGAGATCAGGCGGGCAACGGGTTGGTGGTGGTGGTGCTCGACGTTCTCCATGGCTGGCTTGCTGGCTGGGTTGGAAGGATGGGATGGATGGATCTCGTTTGCGCTGAGCTAGAGCTTTTCGTTTGTGTGCCCTTGGGTTCAGGTGGGCTGCCGGGGGTTTTAAAGGTGCATGGGAGCGTGAAGGGGGGGTGCGGAGCGCGTGGGTGCGGCGGGCGGCAACGCTGAACGGCACCGGGGATTTCGTGTCCGGGCTTGCCGTGTCGCCGCGCGGTCAGAAGCTGTGGGTCTCGTGTGCCAGCTCTCTGCCGTGCGCCTCCCTCGTGTCATCGATCACCAATCCATAGGACATAGCATTTGGAAAGTTATCCCTCCGTTCCATAATTCTTGACGTTAATTATGGAAATGCGAGAATTCTTACCTATGCCACGATCTTTATCGTTTGTTAGGACAGAGTTGTCAGATTTTCTTGAAACATATTTGGTTTTTATTAGTAATTATATCTGCATGGTTTGCAAAAAATATAAGGAAACAAAAGATACGGTCGATATCTATACCGCGACTATCATCAATGATATTACATATTTGTACCTAAAACGAAATGCAGCGGCAGCTCATGGTGACGTGTGGGACTAGCTGGCAAAAGCGTGTCCTCGGTGTGACACATATTACCTTTTCCGTCTCGAAAGTTACTTTGTACCAAGTATAGCCTGAAACAGCACCGGTTTGGTCGTGCTCCCTAGTGGTTTACTAAAACTGTGGAGAGGCGTGAGTAGGGGTGGCGGACCTCGTGTGCCAACTCTTTGCCATGTACCTCCTCGTGTCATCGATCACCGTAAAGACATTGCCATTTGAAACGTACTTACCACGCCACCTCCCATTATTTGCTTAATAGTGTTATTAGATTTCTTAACAAACATTCGATTTTATGTGATTTTTGTTAGTAATTAGATCTAATATAAGCAAATACAAGATATAGCCAATATCTATACCGCGACCATCATCAATAATGTACATATTTGTACCTAAACCAAAATGCAACGACATCTGATGGTGACGTGGGACTAGCTGGCACAAGCGCGTGTGCGACGTGAATGCATTAACTTTTTTTCATATTGTAAAGAACTTTGTGTCAAGTATGGCATTTAAATACTAACAGGTCAAACGTGATCCCTTTGGATCTATTTAATTGTTTGGTAACTGTGGTTGTTTACCGAAACTGTGGAGGGGCGTGAGCCGGGGTGGCGGACCTCGTGTGCCAGCTCTCTGTCGCGTCGCCCTTGTGTCATCGATCACCATAGGACATTTCAGTGGAATGCTACTCCCTCCATTCCATAATTCTTGACGTTAATTATGGAAAGGCGAGAATCCTTACCTATGTCGCGTCCTTATCGTTTGTTAAAGACGGAGTTGTCATATTTTTTGAAAAGATTTTTGTTTTTTATTAGTAATTAGATCTGACGGTTTGCAAATAGAAGGAAATAAAAGATACGGTCGATATCTATATCGCGTCCATTATCAATGATATGCATATCTGTACCTAAACCAAAATGCAGCGGCAGCTCATGGTGATGTGGGACTAGCTGGCACAAGCGTGTGCTCGGTGTGACACATATTACCTTTTCCATCCAGAAAATAACTCTGTACCAAGTATAGCATGAAACAGTCCCACCTCATGGTGATGTGAATATTTCCACTCTTAAGCTATGACTAAAGAACGAGATGTGAATTTCACAGTAAGTGTAGGAGTGTGGATCAAAGATATACATATTTGCGAAAGATACGACCGATATCTATACCGCAACCATCATCAATGATATACATATTTGTACCTAAACCGAAATGCAACGGCAGATCATGGTGACGTGGGACTAGCTGGCACAACCGCGTGCTCGGTGTGACACATATTGCCTTTTCCATATGGAAAATAACTTTGTACCAAGTATAGCATGAAACAGTCCCACCTCATGGTGATGTGAATATTTCCTCTCTTAAAGCTATGACTAAAGAACGAGATGAGACTTTCACACTAAGTGTAGGAGTGTGGATCAAAGATATACATATTTATGAAAGATACGGCCGATATCTATACCGCAACCATCATCAGTGATATACATACTTGTACCTAAACCGAAATGTAGTGGCAGATCATGGTGACATGGGACTAGCTGGCACAACTGCGTTCTCGGTGTGACACATATTACCTTTTCCATCCAGAAAATAACTCTATACCAAGTATATCATGAAACAGTACCGGGGCGATCGTTCTCCCTTTGGATCTATTTGCCCGAGAATGGTCTTGATGGCATTTGTTCATCTGAGGACTTGGGAATGAATTTCCTGATACATCGCCTCTTGGCGATGAGGGTGTGCATAAGGTGTCATATTTGTCATTGAGGGCCATGAGTTTCTTCTTTGATCATATTTGGGACCAAGCCCTTTGCGGGAGTAGCCAACCGGAATAGATACTTCAAACATTTTCACCCTTCTCATATGTGAAGCACTCAAGCTTGCTTCTCAGTGCATTAGTCATTGACTCTTTGACATAGTTGTTGCACTGATAGACATCTTGAGAGTGTCCCAAATCTTCTTTGTGTCATCTAGGTTGTTGAATTGGTCATAGTTATCATCATCGAGGGAGCTGAATAGCGCATCACATGTCTATGAGTTGAGGTACTTGTTCTTCTTGTCCTCTTATGTTAATGCTTTGGGTCTCAACAAAGAAACTCCTCCAACAATTCTATAGATTATTTTTCATATATAGATTTAAGATGCATTCTGTCATGTTCTTCCATACACCATGTAGAATAAAAAATAGTTCAAGATGTATGCCTCCTAAAATATTCCCCGAAAGTCCATGTATGTCCTTCTCTTGGAGGTTAAACCAAGATCAATAGCAAGTGGATATGTTTTCCTAGTACCAATTGAAAAATGAAGGTATATCGAGTAAGATGCTTATCAAAATTTTAGCAAATATACTAAAACTCAAGCAACAAGCAAACTAACAAGATCTAACACAAGGATGTGTAAAAAGACACATATGCGAGAATGTATTCCAAGTTCAAGTTGATGGAAAATCTTTGTCTTCATTCGAGATGTTAGGTCCACGTGCCTCGAAGACACCTAGACTTCACCTTATTATCCTTGCGCTAATCTCACATGGAACTCACCCGATCACTCATGTTCGACCTTGAAGTGATCCCCTGGTCCTTCACCTTCTTGCAATGAATCCACAAGATGGAAGCTCTCAACCAACGCCTAGTTGTGTAGGAAATGTCAAATCTCCAAGAGCAATAGATTAGATCTTTTAGGATCGAATGTGCTTTTTCTCGATGCTCTGTAACTCAATATCACTCATGAATATTTCCTCTCTTAAGCTATCACTGAAGAACGAGATGAGACTTTCACACTAAGTGTAGCACTGTGGATCAAAGATCTCAAAATGGTATTCTAGTATGTGGGGCCAGGGACCTTATATAGGCCCTTAGCAAAACGGAACCATTGGTCAAAATATTTTTTTTCTACGGTTGCAGCGACTTCAACCTGGACATTTTTTCTACGGTGTGTATTGGAGTAGTCGCTAACTATACCATATCCTCATCGAGTGTTTTGGAGTACCCTCTAACTATATGTATGCCACCAAGCACCGACGGTGTGCCGGTGCCATGTGAATAGCTAGCACAATCGTGTACGTTAAGTGCATGTAGTCACAATGATAAGCATTACCCTTTTTGTCTAGAAAATAATTTTGCACTGAGCATATTGTGAATGATCTAGGCTAGTTGTGGACCCATTCGTCCATACAGTAACTCTAGTAATTTTGTTAAAACTCAGTTGTCGTTTCCCCCTTATTAGTTAAAATGGGTCGATTTCTCACTCTTAGATCTACATGGAGATACATGCTTGATTTTGTGTTTTTGGAAATAGATAAATATCCAAGAACGATAACTAAGCCGACTAGGGCTTCACATGAACCACAACCATTCAGATTTCTTCAAGTTACTGTACATCCACCCAAATCTCACAATATATAACACCCAAATCGATGCGTTAAGGGAAGCATCTCGTTCGTTTGGCCATGCAAACAATGTGCCTCCACGTCAGCGGCACCTTTTTTGCGGGTTCCGTAAGAATTTTTTTGTAAAAAAACAGAAAACAATTTTAAAAAAATCCCACCCAATTCTCTGATAGCATCCGAAACAACGCGTGAAGAGGTGTAGGTGGATCATTCTTTTCGCCATGTAAGCACCAACTGATTGGATCCGCACATCACACATTTGCTGCAAAACAAAATGCAGTGAAAATCGAGAGATTTGGATGTCATATATCAATAGATATGTTTTTCTCTTCTGAAAACAGTACTATGAACAGCTGTGATTTATTGAAATCGATCTGTATATTACTGGCCTTGTGTGTGCGCGTGGTTTGGCGTGCGGCTCTGAAAAGAAGCCGCTGGGCTAGGCTGCGGAGCGCATGCTGGCCGTGCATGCCAAGGAATGGCTTTGCCGCTAGCTTGCCTTGTAGAAGAAGGGCTGTAGGTGGTACGACACCAAGCGACCTACCATAGCTCGGTGACCATTTCATCCGCCTGCTGTCTCGGGAATGATCGGAATTCTTTGCTTGCGCTGCTGGGCTTTTCCTTGGACGGGAGAGATATCACATCCTGTGTTTAGCCTCTTTGGGTAGCAGCAGCAGTGCAGCATCAATCGCCGGTTGCATCAGTCGATTCGGTACTGTGCTTGCTTCCCATGCGTGTAGCTAGCTGCACGCATCAGCTCCCGTCAGTTTTGCCGCTCTCTGGCAAACCACTGAATTTTGCCAAATTCGTGTCGAATCTGCTTCGATGCAGAGGCTACTCCTCCGGTGAAATTGGTGTTGTCCCATCTGTGTGAAGAGACGGAGCGTTTCAATGGGCACGAAAACTTGAGAAACCTAGTACTACGCGCACGCATCAGTCGATTTACTCTTTTGCCGAAAACAGCCAGTGAAATGCTCGCTCGAGCCACGCAACGGCATAAATGCAGGAAATCTATCTCGCGGCTGCGACGAGATCTTGCGAAGAAACTTCCGCCTCGGCCGACCAGTTGACCCCGTGCATGGAGAGAGCTCGAAAGATCCAGGGAGATGGCGGTATTTAAAGGTGGCTCTACTGTGCGTGCCTGTCTGCATGCTGTGTGCGTGGTAATCAGCTGCTCGATCATGCATTATATCGGGACAGAGGGGCGCCATGGCTAGGCTCCTATAGGTAGGGATTGAAATGGCAAGGCACATCGGGAATCGGAGAGGAGGAGAAAGAGAGGTCGGGAGAGATCAATGCGAGATGATGAGTACTGTGTGCGTTGTGTTGGGTTGGGGACGAGGGCAGACCAGACGGTTCAGGAGGCGGATGTTGAGAATATCGATCGCGTTTCCCCGTAATGTGAGTGAAGAGAAGACGAGACGCTGCAAGGTAGCCCTGCATCGCTCGCATTACTCCTCACACTCTCCTTGCAAGGTACTAGTACTATAGCTAGGCAGAGAGAGGGGCTGGGGAAGAAGAGGGCCGCTGCAAATTGGCGCTTGTGGCGTTGGGAAGTGCCAAGCGTAGGATCCGTAGGAGCACCAGCTACCACCGCGCCCGGGCCAATGGCACTCCGAGTGAGCAATGGCGAGGGAAATGCTCCGTGCAGCCGGCCAGAGATAAGATAGCGCATCCTCCTGGCTAGACGTGGATTGACTTTTAATCCAGGACAAAACCCTGCCGAAAAGATTTGAGCCGGGATCGGAATTAAAAACGCAGCCTGCTCATCCGGCTGGTGAAAACGATGGCGTCCGATTAGGCGATCAAAACCAGGGTGACAGTGTGCCATCGGTAACACGGAGCCATAAGATCCAAGGCCCATGCGTCGTGCCAGAGCGTACATGGCCAAGAGCTCCTAAAATTCAGGACATGTCATGCGCCAGGCCATGTGAACTCTCGGACAGGCCTTGCAATAGACATTCTGATTGGATAAAAAATGGGCAAATCCATGCGTAACAAAAAATTTAGGGCCGTCATGTTTTTCTGAGTTGATTGGCATCGTCTGGCAAGAGATGTCCCTGGTTCCATGTACATATGTAATGTACACAATCGCAAAGTGGCAGAGTGCACAATTGCTACGGAACAAAACAAAAATGAGAGGGGGGCAAAAGATTTGCCTCCATTCGTGAATTAAGGAGGAGAATCGTGACATGTCAAAGTTTGAAAAAAATGAAAATAGTACAGCAGAACGGATTACTCTCCCGATAGAATGACTCCCAATGTTTCGCACCCGCGGTAACCCAAAGCTTGGTTTCGCTTTTGACAATTTTTTTCCAACCGGGCTTCCACCCCTTTCCATTACTTGAACGGAAATAACAAAGTCTGGAACAAACAAAACGGAAGTTCTTGAGGGGGAGGAGGGGGGAAAGCTAGCTGAGCAATATCAGGAAACCCACTGTGTGCGCTCGCCATCGAAACGCACACTATGGGACGAAAACCTGATACCACTAATTATTTCTAAGTTCAACTTATTACAGACCAGGGGCCAGGAACATCAGAGTCTAAAAGAGAAACAGATATGGGAACAGCCGATCGAAACAGCAAAGCCAGCAAGGAGCTTCAGGTCATCGTCACAATCGCCAGCTGGTGAGAGTCCTCCACCTGACGAGAGTACACCGAAGTCGCCACCTGCTTGAGCCTGTTAGCCCCCTCAATAAGCCTCTCCTTATCAGCAGCATCCTTCTGGAGACCTGCCCAGTATATGAGCAAAGAAATAGAGTAGAAAGTAATTACACTAGGGGATTTCAAACGGAACTTATCAAAAGTAACTCTATTTCGAATATTCCAAATAGCCCAACAAATGGAAGCCAGGATAACCATGTGAAATTTCTCAAAAGCTGGAAGAAAAGAATGGAACCAGGCCATAGCTTGCCAAAAGGAAACTGGAACAGAAGTGGAAACGAAAGCCTTGCCCAAAACCCCCCAAACAACTTTAGAAATAGGGCAGGTGAAGAAGAGGTGATCATTTGTTTCCTCAAGGTTGCAAAAGGAACAAATAGGAGCACCAGGCCATTGCCTTTTTTTCATATTTTCTCTAGTCAACACAGCATCTTGACATAACTGCCAAAGGAAGACTTTGATTTTCAGGGGAATTTTAGCCTTCCAAATCCATTTATTATGAGAGCCAGCAAGATTCCTTTCCAGCCAAAGGTAAACTGACTTGGTGGAGAAACAATTCTTTGGATTCAAAGACCAAGAAATGAAATCACTGTCATTTGATCTAGGAAGATTCCTCAAGCTATCTTTGATAGCATTCCAATGCAACAAATTATCACCTCTCAAAGTTCTACGAAAAGGGATATGAAAATCAGAAGCAGAAGCATCAAGAATAGTGCAATCTTTGTCCAAGCACAGATCAAAAAGCTCAGGAAACTGCAAAGAAAAAGGAGGTTTACCAGAAATAGAATCTTGCCAAAGCCTACAAATATTGCCTTTCCTAATATTAACTTTCCTCCCAACCATATAAGTGTCTTTAACTTTAAGGAGACCTTTCCAACAAGGAGAATCACTAAATCTAGCAGTTACACTGGCCACTGATTTATTCCTTAAGTATTTGGCTTTGACAATGTCTTGCCATAAACCTTGCTCAGTGTCTAACTTCCACCACCACTTGCATAACAAGCTAATGTTTTGTTTACGCAAGTCAAGAACCCCCAAACCACCTTTATTCTTAGATCTGCAGACCTTAGTCCACTTCACCATGTAATACCCTCTTTTTAATTTCTTCCCATGCCAAAAGAAACGTCTCCTATGTTTATCCATTTTCTCCAGGAAGGTTTTACAAAACAAAAAAAGAGACATGAAATAGGAAGGAAGGCTAGACAGACAAGCATTGACCAAAGTTAATCTGCCTCCAGAGGAATTAGCCCCTCCAACCCAGGCATCAAGTTTTTTAATAAACTTCTGGTCCAAAGGATCCAAGTCAGAAACTCTGAGATTCCTGAAAGTAACAGGAACACCAAGATACTTCATAGGGAAGGAGCCAACTTGATAGCCAAAAAGAGAAGAATAGAACTCAGCAGTGTTATTATCCCCACCCACCAAAAAAATCTCACTTTTCTGATAGTTAATCTTAAGGCCAGACATTAACTCAAACAAATATAACAGCAACTTCAGGTTTAAAGCTTTCTCAGGATCATGAGAGATGCAAAGGATAGTGTCATCCGCATACTGCATGATAGCCACACCTTTATCAATAAGATCAGGAGCCAACCCCACCAGGAGATCATTCTGCTGAGCCTTCAAAACCATTTTAGCAAGACATTGAACAGCAGCATTAAAAAGAAAAGGAGACAAAGGATCCCCTTGTCTAACCCCTTTAGCACTCTTAAAGTAGGGGCCAGTTTTATTGTTAATCTTAACAGAAACCGTACCATCAGTAAGGATCTTCTCAATCCACTGACCAAGGAGCTCAGAAAAACCCATGGCTTTAAGACAGTTCAAAAGAAACTTCCAATTCACTTTATCAAAGGCTTTTTCGAAATCAAGTTTCAAAACAATCCCAACATGCTTTTTAACATGGGAATGATGGAGAATCTCATGCAAGGACATAATACCATCAACAATACATCTTTTCTTCATAAAGGCATTTTGATTTTTACCAATCAACTTGGAGGTATAGGGCTCAAGTCTCAAGGTTAAAGTTTTAGTAATAAGCTTGTAAATACATCTGAGGAGACAAATAGGTCTATATTGAGTTATCTTGTCAGCGCCAGAAACTTTGGGTAAAAGAGTAATGATCCCATAGTTTAACCTAGCCACATCTAGGGTTCCAGCATGAAAGGCATGAAAAAGATTTATAACATCCCACTTGATGATGTCCCAGCAACGCTGGTAAAATTCAATAGGAATATTGTCAGGGCCAGGAGCTTTATTGGGAGCCATAGAGAATAAGGCTGCTTTGACCTCCTCCACTGAAAAAGGTCTAGTAAGAAACAAGTTCTCTTCCTCAGACAACTTTTCATTAGGATTCCACATACTAGGATCAAAATCCAAGATATTACCAGGAGCAGGGCCAAAAAGATTCTTATAATAAGCTGTAGCATGAGAGATAAGGTTATCAGTTCCTTCAATAAGGATATCATTATCTTTTAGAGAGAACATAGTATTTTTTTCTCCTTCTACCATTTGCCACCCTATGGAAATAGCTAGTGTTCAAATCCCCTTCCAAAAGCCATTTCTCATGAGACCTCTGATACCACAAAAGTTCTTCTTCAGCAAAAAGAGCAAAAAGCCTCACTTGGATATCAGTTTTCCTAAGGTTTAACTCAGGAGATAGATCATTCTCCTCTTCAAGAGCTTCAATACTAACAAGCTCCTCTTTTAACTCTCTTTTCAGCTTTTTATTATGACCATAAAGATTAGTCCCCCAACCTTTAAAGTATTTCTTAAAACGTTTCAACTTAATATTCAGAATGTCAATAGGATCATCACTATGAACAGTTCTGTTTAAAACCAAGACTGCAGAATGAAAGAACTCAACATTCTGGAACCAGGAAAGATCTAAACGAAATTCTCTGGAAACATTAGCAGGAAAAGCATGAGAAGCAGTATCAAGGAGTAAAGCATTATGATCCGAAACTTCCCTAACCAGCTTTCGGACAGTAACCAAAGGAAACAAATCTTCCCAATCAGGAGACATGAGCACTCTATCTAATTTTTCAAGAGTAGGAGAAGCATGGTTATTAGACCAAGTAAACTTTCCACCATGCATGAAGATCTCTCTCAGCCCAAGAGTATGAATAATAGAATTGAAAAGATCAGAAGAATGATTTTGAACAAAGGGGGTATTCTTCTCTCCACTATGCCTGAGGATGTTGAAATCACCACCAACAATGAAAGGAGTAGAAACATTATTACAGAAGCCAGCCAGCTCAGTCAGGAAATCATTTTTCTGCTCCTCTTGAGCTGCACCATAGGCAACCAATAGGGACCAGGAGACTTTTTTCATCTTATCCCAGAGCACAAAATGAAGCATGAATCTACCAGCTTTGAAAACACTAACTTCAAGAGATTCATTTTTAATACCACAAAGGATACCACCAGATCTACCAACAGAAGGAACCCACTTCCAGAAGTAACTGTCACCAGGGTCAATCTTTCTGAAAAAACTTCTATCATAGTCTTTTTTGATAGTTTCTTGCAACCCAATGAAATCAAGACAGTAATCAAACATAAGATCCTTAACACAAGAAATAGCACCTTTTTTGCCCACACCTCTAATATTTAGGAAGACCCCTTTCATTGTAACTTTTTGGGTTTTGTTCTAGTTCTACTAACTCTGCCAGGGGACAGGGCACAGTTAGTAGATTCAGCCTTTTTGTTTCTCTGACTTCTAGTTATAGGTCTAGAGGCTGAAATAGAGGATTTCCTTTTCATATTTTTCTTTTTTCTGCTTTCAACAAGGGTAAAGGATGAATCCTCATTATCATCAGAAGAGATCCAATCCATCGACAAGGGAGTAGTAGTGCCTTCATTACTCTCAATAAACAGAACAGAAGAAAGGGGTTTAACAGACTTATGCTTGGAGCCCAAGGAATTTCTAGCAAGTTCTAAGTCTCTCACTAAATTGACAGAATCAAAGTTCCCATCAGGAATCTTAACCCCCATTAAACTGGCTTTTGCCACAATCTGATTATCAGACAATACAGCAAAGGAATTACTACTTAGAGGGTTTGGGGCAGAATCATGGTTACCTTCAAGATTTCTCTTCCTTGAAAGAGCAGAAGCCTTCTCCATAGTGTCAGAATTGACAGTGTCCTGAAGCCTGGAGCTGAACCTTGGCCCACATGATTCATCTTGCACAATATCAGGGGAGGAGTCAGGAGACTGAACCAGATAATCAGGAGATCCAGTCAAAGGAGAAGAGGCATCCCCAGTGACTTCAGTGATAGTAGGGAGAGAGGGCCAAACTTCATCAACATTAGAGTTGTCACAATGAAATAGAAGAGAGTTGAAAGTTTCCAAGGTCATACTCTTGCAAGTCTCCTGGGAAATAGGATTGGAGTTCAGAATAGGACATGGAATCAACCACTTGTTTGAAGCAACCCCAGCAGCAGCTTCATTTTCCTTATGAATAGCATCCAGCAATAGATCATCCCCAATGTTACTGTCCTCTTCAGAGTCTTGACCAACAGGCTCATCCTCTGGAATGGAATCATGGTTAGTCAAGTGCCTGACAGATTCAGTCTGGCTGCCTTGCACAAAACCTTCAGAAGTTTCTTCAGTATTAGACTCAGTAAAATCAGTCCTGGCTCTCTTTGGAGAAGGTGGTCTAGAAGCACCACCCACTCTTGTAGCATCCTCAACTCTAGGGGGACCAGCAACCACAATCTTGTCAATCTCATAACCAAAGTCATAGAAATTGTCACCCAAGCACCCTTCAGCCATGTGAGGAATTCTTTCCACATCTCTACATCCAATGAGAACTTTAACAAACTCAGGCTTGTGCAGAGTTGCAGGATCAAGGTCAAGAGAAACACCAACCAGAGAACCCACATAGAAACAGTTAGCTTCAGTTCTTCTGTCAAGAGGGATGTTGCTGATCCTAACCCAAGCTTTCTGGAGACAACCCTTAGAGCCAATGGAAGCAGTCCAAGTAGACAACCTAACAGTAGCATCAACAGTCTTCAGCTTCATAGAGGAGCCATAATAAACAGCCCTTTCCACCTCCCTGGGATTGGGAAACCTCATGATGAACTGATTCTGCCCAATGGGTATGGCAGTACATCTCCACCCATCCCCAAAAACCAGGTTGAATTCTTGTTCAATCTCTCTGAAGGAAGCTGCACCCTCAATAATGGTAATTACCACACTGCTAGACCTTTCCTTGCTTTGCTTCTCAGAACTGTTGTCAGGAAAAAAGAAGAAACCCAAGCCTGGAGACTGAAAGCCACACATAGCAGGAATGCATTCCCAGGGAAGAATGGTTTGACAAATTTGAGCAATATGGCCTAACTTCCTACAGCGCTCACATCTGATAGTGGGACACTTTGCAGTAAAATGCCCACTGGAGTTGCAATTGAGATAGAGAGAATCATCAAGTCTAGAGCTGAAACCAGGGTTCACAGATTTGTTACCAGAGGAGATACCAGTACCACCAGCAGAAGAAACTGCCTCCTGTCGACGTAACTCAGAATCTCTAGCAGCCTTTTCCCAAGGATCTCCAGAGCCAGAAGTCCTAGCAGAGTTGGAAGAGGCCTGAGGCACATCCTCACGGTGCCAAACCATCTTCCCCCTGCCACTGTTGTAGGCACTCCGGTCATTGCTGAAGCCTCGACCACGAGCACTACCGAAACCCCCACGACCTCCACCGTCACCCATGCTTGCCGCAACTTGAGAGAAGGAGCGAAGATCTCCCGCAACTTTCCCAGGCCACCAACCAAAGGACTCGGAATGGGAGCAAATGTTAGGGTTCGGAGAGGACCAGAGGTGGCGGCAGATAAGATCTAGATCGGACCAGGGGGCGGTGGAGGCAGAATAAGTAGTGTCCGAGCTAGGGTTCCCAAGTGAAGTAGGGGCTACCTGTCTGTGACTGGGAGGAAGGGAACCGTCCACCTGAGGGCCCGATTACTTCTCAGAAAAAGAGCCAGGGGGTAAAACAGAAAAAGCGCCCAACTTCGACGAGCACCGCGGTCCATCGCCGGATCTCAACGGAAACAACGAGGATGGACTCAAAGGAACCAGGGGAATCCGAATCGAGAATATGCCAATCGAAACCGGACCTCCCGTGCTGAACACCTCGCCAGGGAGGAAATCTCTCGAATCCAGGATGCGTTCAGAATCATCAAGCAAGGTTACCATTCTCAAATCATGGCGAATGAGGAGGATACCATCAAGGAAAGGGGAATTCCTCCCAGTAATCATGCGCGCATAGGTAACCCTCCAGCTCGTGAACCGAGAGGAAGAGGCATACTCACCTCCAGTCACCGGCGCTGATTGAGCTCCGCCTCCATTTCCATGATCCGAGGCAGCAGATCGCCATCTGGAATCGGCGGCCGCCAACCCCGCGGCTCCGCCATGGCCGATCTGATCTGCTCCGATCCGAGGCACATATAGAGGAGGAAGTAGCGCTGAACCTGCTTGTCCCGGATCTCCTCCTGACGACGACGAACGAACTCCTCGTGACGGCGATCCTCCTCCAGGCGGCGCGCCGCCTCCAAACGAGCGCTGCGCCGCACCGCCTGGTCGCCCATCAGCGGAGAAGAGGCTCGAGAACCAACCGGAGGGGAGCAGAGGCGCGAGGAAACGGTCAAGCTCAAGCAGGGGCGAGAGGCGAGAGGAGGGGAAGGGCATGGGCGAGAGGAGAGGCATATTTCCCGCAGCTGTCGCGGACCTGATATCCATGATCCGTCCGAACTCTGTTGCTGACCGAAGAGGCCGACTAAGGACGACAGGTGGAGTACGTTCTCCGGCCAGCAACGGAGGAGGAAAGAGGGGTCGGCGACGAGGGCTCGCCACGACTTGCACGCCACCGCGCAGCGGAAGAGCGCGACGATGTCGTCGGGGACGCGCGACAGGATCTCGAGGATGATCTCCTCCGGGAGCGTGGCGGCGGCCGCGTCGGCTGCGTTCTTCTTCCACGGGGCCATGAGGACAGCGTCCATGCGATCGGAGGCAAGCTGCAGATCGGAGTTGTTTGGAACTGGGCGGGGGTACGCGTCAAGGCTCACGCCTTTATATGGGGAATGGGGAATCACCTTCTGCTACAACTCTTGTTTTTCCATTAGAAATCTTGATTATATATATACGGAAATATAATAACTCTGATTTATTGGGAGACATTCAGCACATGATTTCGTTCCTCTTGTAAGTTGTAATTTTCCAAATTTAACGATGTTGCATTAACTTTTCATCACGCCAGATCATTTCCTTCCTATATTTCATTGCCCGTAGTAATTTGGTATCATTGGCAATCCAATTATACCAAAAATTCAAGAAATGGGCAGCGCAAGTCTTGGAGGTGACGTGACGTCATGTCGCCATCGCCGGTAAGGGACTGTTTTGCAGGATCAAGCGCTGGGAGCAGGTCGCCGTCGCCGCGCTTCAAGCTTTCGGTGCTGCCTCCGTCGGTGTTCACGCTTGGTGAATTCTTACATGAGGCAACCTGGACAAACGTGCAGTGAAAGAGACGATGAGATCGATCAAGAATTTTGAACCAGACGGATAAGTCATCGCCAGCGATCACCGGAGCTGTACCACCGCATGGATCGGTTGACGAAAAAAACGCTCCTCGGTCGCCCCCGACCACCTCCACTTCCCTCCCCCCCGTCGCCACCGCCGGCGCACGCCGCCGGGCAAAGCCCGTGCGGTGCCGGCGGCGGCGGAGTTCCCTGGCTCTTGTCCGTGAGGAGGTCGGCGCGGGGCGACTCTCTCTGGCGGCGAGCTCCAGCGACGAACCTGCGCTCCCCTGCCCGGTAGGCCGGCGAGCCGCGGCGGTGGAGGTTCCTCGTGATGCAGGCGGCGGAGCTCGGCGGCGCTGGCGGCTGCGTGACGGCAGCGTGGCCGATCTTCTTCACGGGGTCTTCGCCGGCGATTGGGCTAGGCCAGGGCGGCGCGCGCCACCGGAGCTGGAGGTGGCCAGGACCGGGACGGCCGGCTGGCAAGCGACGGCGGAAGGAGGAGCTGGCCTGCATGGGGCAGGGCTTGCCTCGGCCCAGATCTAGGCCCATCTGGGCCTAATCTGGGTTGGCGGGCCTAGCCGCCTACGTGGGTTACAGGGGCTCCTGGCTTGTCTGGGAGCCCATCCCCTGACCATGGAGTGGTTGGGGTGCCGGACCAGGGCCATGTGGCTTAGATCTGGTGACCACCTAGCAGTCCCGTTTTTGGGTTCTGCTGGTTTAACATACGGGTGTGTCCTGCTCGTTGAACCTCCGTTGTCTGAGTACTGGCTAGCTGTTCTGGACCTCTCTTATCCGCTTTGGTGGACTTTCGGTTGTGGCTTCCGTCCCATCGAGGGCGAGACCTCTGATGCCGGGGTGGCGGCCCTGGAAGGTGGACTGCGCGGACGACTCTACGGCGAGCGACGCAGCGGTGGTGGTGGTCTCTCTCCTTGGTCATGTGGGTGGCGAGGAGCGGACGTTGGGGGATTCGGGCGTTGGCGGTGCTTCGGCGTTGGCAGCTCCCAGATCGAGTTTCAGAGGCCTAGCTTGTTGACAACGGGTGTCTCGAGTTCTCGGGAGCGGTGCGTAGGTTTTTCCGGGCGAAAGCCCAGCGCTTTGGCGCCAACGGCGGCGATGCCTGTGGGTATCGTAACCCTCTTGGGGGCGTCGTTGTGGTTACCTTCTTCGTGCCAGGGCTCCGGGTGAAAACCCTTGACTGTGGTCTCGACGACGGCGGCGTGATGCATCGTTACCTTCTTGGGGGCGTCGTTGTGGAGCCCCGAGTTATCTCGGTCCCCGGTGTCTTCGGTAGTATTAGGTTTTCCGTGGTTTTCTTGCTTATCTTTGATCTGCTTTGCTTTGTAAAGAGGATCTCCTCATCACCTTATATCAGTTTGGCCGTTGTGGCTTTATTTATAAAGCGGGGCGAAAGCCTATTTCGAGAACCACCGCATGGATCAGATCACAGTCTAAGAATTGTTATTAAAAGAATGGAAGTGGCGTCATTACCGGTCATAAGGCCGTGAATTTGTCACCGGCCCTCGAAAGCTTTGCCAATTTGCGTGATAATATTCCACGATTCAGAGGCTGGACATAATATTTAAACATTTTAAGTAATAAAATGCCCTTTTATAAAAGAAAACTTACTTTTCCATGAGCCAAAATCAATCGGTGCCAAATGTACAATACCATTTGTTTTCCTGAAAAATCAGCAAAGAACCAACACCCCATTTTAAATAGAAAATCAAGATCATCTCTCGAAACCAAAGAGTATGTACTTAGTTCTTCCTTAATTTCGGCACTTAAGATGAGCAACACATAGCTCACAAGTTACTACTCAGTTAGTTTGTAGGAAATTAAAGAAGTTACAAATTCAAGTTCACGTAAGCTACTACTCACGAGGTGATCTAGCAAGTCTCAATGTGGCTTCTGCGTCCTTGGTCCACTTGCTACGGACCGCCAAGCGAGACATGAAGAAACCTAGCCAATCTTTTCTAGTGGGATAGCGGTTGAGACAGGATCGCATAGCCTGGCCGTAACCTCCTCTATTATCCTAGTTTCCAGATGACCAACATACATACTTCTCTAAAGTCTTTCACTAGTAGAGAATAGGCTTTTGTAGATGGCCGTTTTGGCTTATCACACACGTTTGAAAAAATCGTCGCTATGCGGGGGTGTGCGACGAAGCCGAGAAACGCACACGGTTTTCTGAACCGTATGCGATATCCAAATTTTCGCACACGACCATGGCTAAGAACCGTGTGCGAACTCGACGGCTTTTGCAGATAATGAACATTTTTTGTTGGTCACCATTAGTCAGAGACTATACATGGTTATCTATAATTAACCGTTGGGAGTATAGTAAATCGCAAAAAGTAATTTGGACAGCTTGCCGTATGTGTTATTATTTCATACCAGTATATTATTAATCAGCATTACAAGAAAATTATGTTTCTCTTGTACATCTCATGTGCTTGCATTTCCACATATTTCATATACAACATGTACATGAGTTTCAACATACATTGAATTCCTAACAATATAAATGATAGAGCTAGCTGTTGTTATTTATTGCTTACGTCTTTGTCTGTGGACAAAGATTCTGCTGGCAATGATTCACCATATCTGGTGGCAGTCCTTGTTGAACCTTCACATCAATCTTCTCATTATCTTTGTAAAATATGGGCAACACTTTACAGTGAATCCAAACCTCAGAAAGGTGATGGGCGTTCTGGGCCACAACTAAATCAGTGGCAAAGTAGAAGAAAAATTAGATCAATTTGGTTCCATGAGAGAGGTACTCACCGATATCGCTGCGGCTGTTGTATAATTAAAAAGCACATGAGATGGCAAAGCCAACCCATATGTGTGCATCCTCACTTGCCCTAATCTCGACGCAACACTCAGAGTAGAAAAAACTGCACAATAATCATAAGAGCTAGAACATTATATTGATGTTGACGTTGATAAAATAAATGCAGGTTAAAATGATATGTGTTCTTACATAGCAGCAAATGAACAAAACTGAGACTGTCCAGGTCTTATGCAGTGCCACGAAAATATTGTCCCTATTATGTTCATCAAGGATGATATGGACAGTGCCAGAAACTTGAAGCTATTGCTATATATCTTTGAATCAACGTCAGGCCTGAAAAGCAATTTTTAAAAGAGTGAAGTTTTGTTGGTGCAATCAGATGATGAAAAACTGCAAGTGTATGTTGATCTGTTCAATTGTCAAATAGGTCCTTGACCTATCAAGTACCTAGGTACTTCAGTCTGTGCAAGAAGGACTTCTGTTGCTGAAATGATGTTTGTTGTGTGAAAAGTTGTGTATCCCTGTAATTCTGTGTTGTATTGATTTGACCCGGGTGGGACCCTGGGTTACAGACATTTCTTTCATAAGTGTTTCAAGAATCATATTATCCAACTATACCTTTTATTCTGATAAGGTCTTTTTTTTAAACAGAAGGCCAAAGGCCCGGCTTTATATATAAAGCCAGAACGGCAACACACAGTACAAACCACCACACAACGCAACGGTTCAGCAAACCAAAGTGCTGGAAGGTCAAGCCAAAGGATACAGTACAAGATAAGACATAAAAGAGCAGCTCCAACAAAGTACGGCAGGTCCTCCCAGATCGAAACAGCGAGAGCGAGAGTGAGTCGATGACAGTGCTCAGGGACGAGCTCGTCAGGTCCTAGTCCGTGCGTAGAGCCTCCTGACCTCGTCCGTTGCCGCGTCCAGTAGAGCGTGGTCCTTCGGTTTGACCAGAACCCTCCAGTGCTGCATATGAATAGACATTTGAAAAAGCGCATCAGCCGGGTTACCAATCAGTTTCCCTTCAATAGTCAGTTTGTTACGAATATTCCAGAGGGCCCAACATTGAGCCGCAAAGGCAAACCAAACTACTCTCCGAAGGGAGCCCGACACGCCCTGAGCAAGAGCCATGAACTCACCGGCCCCTGCCGGGTTCCACTCGCACTGAAGGATGTCCCTCATCCCGGCCCACATGAAAGCCGCCAGTGGGCAAGTGAAGAAAATATGAGAGCAGTCCTCTATGTCCCCACACAGAGAACATAAGCCATTCGACGGTCCCATGCGTTTGGCCACCTGTTCCGAAGACGGAAGTCTACCCCGGATGAGTTGCCAGAGGAAGATCTTGATTTTAGGTGGAACGCGCGCCCTCCAAACTTCCTTGAAACTGGTGATGCACGCACCCTGCGATAGCGCCGAGTACAAGGAACGAGTAGAGAACATCCCAGAAGGTTCCAGAGACCAAGAAATGGCATCGGCTCCCTCTCCCACAGGGAGGCCCTGGACTTCCCGGCATAAGTTGTCCCATTCAACCAGTTCCGGTAAGCCAAAATTGCGGCGAAAATGGACGCGCCATTCGCCAGGAACACCCCCTATCACACGTGCTCCCTGTACCGTGATAAAGGGGTTCGAGCAACAGCCAAACAGGAGAGGGAACCGCGCCCTGAGCGGGCCGCTCCCATTCCACCAGTCCAGCCAGAAGTAGGTCCGTTTCCCATCTTGGACCGAATGCTTGGCCCCAAGTTTGAAATACCATTTAATCTTTTGGATGGCCTTCCAAAACTGAGACCCCCGTTTGGGGACATTCTTATCAAATAAATCCCTATCCCCTAGGTATTTAGCACGAAGCAAGTCTGCCCACAATCCCTCTGCATTCTGATAGAGCTTCCAAATCCACTTGACCATAAGGGACAAGTTCATAAGTCTAGTGTTGAGGATCCCCAGACCCCCCAGCTCCTTGGGCTTGCAGACCGTAGGCCAATCCACCATATGGTATTTCCTGCGGTCGCCAGTTCCCTCCCAAAAGAACCTGGCACGGCAGGAGTCCATCGCTTTATGCGTCGCCATATGAAGAAGGTAAATCCCCATGGCAAACATCGGAAGGCTAGAGAGGCAGGAGTTAGTGAGCTCAAGCCTTCCAGCCGAAGCGAGGAGAAGCCCCTGCCAAGGGTCAACCCTATGACCCACCTTTTGAGGGAGGAAGTCCCAATCTGCGACCCTCAGATCCCTATCGCTAACTGGGAGACCAAGATATTTCATCGGGAAAGTCCCCAGTTTGCAGTTCAGCATGGCAGCAATCCTGTGTTGCTCCGGTGTAGTCACCCCCATGACCAACACCTCGCTTTTGTCGAAATTGATTTTTAGCCCCAACATGTTTTCGAAGCACAGGAGAAGAAGCTTGAGATTCGCGATGCCCTCATCGGAAGGCTCAATCAGGATGAGCGTGTCATCCGCATACTGAAGATGCGAAACTCCCCCTGGAATTAAGTGAGGTACAACCCCTCTAATGTGACCCGCCTGGCGAGCACGAGAAAGGATTGCCGCCAGCCCATCGACCATGAAGTCAAAGAGGATAGGCGAGAGCGGATCCCCTTGGCGCACCCCGCGCGCGTTGCGGAAGAAAGGTCCAATTTCGCCGTTGACATTGATGGCCGTTTGTCCTCCCTGGACAAGCTGCATGAGCCTATGGACCATCATAGGCGAGAAACCTTTGCGGAAGAGGACCTCCCTAAGGAACTCCCAGTTCACGCGGTCGTAGGCCTTCTCGAAATCTAGTTTGAGGATCAGACCTCCAAGCTTTTTATCTCTGAGTTCATGGGCGATTTCGTGGAGGGCCAAGACCCCCTCATGCAAACATCGTCCCTTGATGAATGCGGATTGACTCCGGTCGATCGTCCTATGTGCGAGAGGAGCTAACCGTATCGCATAAGCCTTAGCGGCGAATTTGAAAATCACATTAATGAGAGCTATCGGCCGGAATTGCTTAATCGAGTCCGCTCCCTTCACCTTGGGGATCAGCGAAATAATCCCAAAGTTTAGGCGAGCGATGTCGACCCTCCCAAGGACGAAATCATTCAGCAGCTGTAGAATAACCCCTTTCAAAGTTCCCCAAAACTTTTTGAAAAAGAGGACCGGGAAACCATCTGGCCCCGGCGCGGAGTCCGACTTCATACTCAGAAGCACCTCGTCCAGCTCCTCGGACGTGAAGGTGAGCTCAAGGTCTCGGTTTTCCCCTTCCGAGATCAAGCTCCCCTCATCCCAGAGGTTGCTAGCCAGGGCGAATCGGTGCGGTTCCCCAACCGCACCCATGAGCCCTTGGTAGAAAGAATAGATATGTGCCATGAGGGCAGATTGCTCCGTCACCTCCCCCTGATCAGTAACCAGTCTGGGGATAAGGCACTTACGACGCCTCCCGTTGGCAATCGCATGGAAGTATTTAGTGCAGGAGTCACCCTTGACAGTCCACTGAAGCCTGCTGCGCTGCCGCCAATATTCCTCTTCCATCCGGTTGATGGCAAGGATTTGGTCCTCCAGGTGGTAGCGCTGGGCCCAACCTTCCTCGTTCAGACCCACTGAGTCAGCCAAGGAGTCCAGGGATTCAATCTGAGCGAGAATCTCAGCTTTGAAAGCCTTCCTTTCTTTTCCTAAATTGGCTCCCCAGCCTTTCAGAAATTGGCGGGTGTTGCGAGCAACCCCTTGCCATTGATCGATGCGACATCGAAAAGGGCCTCCTTCCCCTAGGAAATTCCCGATCTTGGTTTTAACAAGCTCCCCAAAACCGTTTACCTCAAACCACCATGTTTGAAAGAAAAACCGTGGTGGCACGAATATGGAGCCCTCTCCACTATTCAGAAGAAGCGGGTTGTGGTCTGAGCCGATCCGAGTGATAGCCGTGAGGGAGCATAAGGGGAAGAGCGCCTCCCACCCTGGGGACACGAACACCCTGTCCAAAACACAACGGATCGGGTCAAGTTGGCGGTTGGTCCAAGTAAACCTCGCGCCCACCCGACAAACTTCTCTAAGAGACATAGCCGCAAGGGCATCATTAAACCGGCGCACCCTAGGCCAGTTAATGTTGCCATTACTTTTATCCCGAATATCCCGTACGAGGTTGAAATCCCCTCCAACCACCACCGGGAGAAGAGAGCCAGATACAAAGGGGACTAGTTCCTGGAGGAACTCATCGGTCCGCCCGTGATCAGCCGGCCCATAAACAAGAACGAAGCTCCATTTTGAGCGGTTATTGCGTTGAAGGAGGGTGGCGCTAAGGAAGAATTTCCCTTTTTTTCCATTCGCCCACTTCGAAGCAATCATCCCGAAAGCCCAAAAGCATGCCGCCCGAATGTCCCTCTGCCGGAACCTAGTTCCAGACAAAGGGATCCCCACATTCCAGGCTACGGAGCTCAGCTGTGGAAAAATCTTGCTTGATCGTCTCCTGCAACCCAAGAATATCCAGCCGGTGGTCTCTCATGAAGCCCTTGAGCTGAGTTCGGCGCCCCTGCTGACCGAAACCGCGAAAATTATAGAGGAGAGCCTTCATCCCGAAGAGCCCTTCCCCCCCTTGCCTCTGCGCACCGCTAGCATAGAACGGGTCACCGGGCGCGACACACAGGTGCCCCGAGACCGCCCCAGTCTAGGACTAGGGAAGCCAGGCCTGAGGCCATCAGCACTGGGCGGCGATCGATCCAACGAAGGATCTGACCGAGGCGAGGAAGCCTGCACCATCTCCCTAGATGGGCCAGCAGCCTCGGCCGAGACCGCAGTCGCGCCAAGATCAGCCGCGGGCGACGGCGCAGCCTCCCAGGCTGCCCACGCCTCCCCACCCCTGGGAGAGCCTGCAGCGGCGGACGAGGCCCCTGCCTCCCCCTGAGCCGCCGAGGTCGACGCCACAGCCTCCCTGGCTGCCCGCGCCACCTTTTCCTTCTCCAAGCGGGTGGCCACCTCGGCCAGAGCCGCCTAAACCTGCTCCTTTGCCCTCAGAACAGAGAGAGCCTCGCCAGGCGAACCCGCACTCGGAACAAAAACCACACAACTATCCGTAATCACAGAGGAGAGTTTCGCATCGGGAAAAAGATCCAAAACAGAGAAGTCTTCTTTACCTGCAGCCGTGTCGAGGTTCCGTTCCGCCGCCATCTTCTTGGCCTTGTCCATGGAGGAAGCCGCCGCCGCCGGGCCCTTCAGGCGGGAGCTCTTGAGAGCCCGAGCCCCCGAAGGCTTGTCCTTGATCGCCAGGATGGTCTCGGTGGTGACCACCTTGGTGCGCTTTCCACGAGCCATGGAGACCGCCGCCGTCGCTTCCTGTCGCAGGTCCACCGCCAGCTCCCTCGCCGCCTCCCCCGCCAAGGATTTGCGCATCACCTCGAGAGCCGCGCGGGGTTGCGCCAGCCCAAGTCCCTTCTCGCCCAGCCCAGCCACCGGGGAGGTCGGCCGAGGCGAGGGCTCGCGAAGAGGAGAGTCCAAGACCCAGCCCGCAGACACCTCAGCGGGGTCGTCGACCTGGGAGATGGTCTCAGACGAGATCGTGGAGCCCTCGGCCGCGATCACCTTGCCAGCCGCCCCCATGAGCAGAAGCGGAGCAACGTCTCCCGAGGCCGGCTGAGAGGGGAGCGGGAGGGGTGGGAAGGAGAAGTTGGAGCCATACTGGAACACTCCTGGCAGCGACTCCGAGACTCCGGTAGACCAGCCCGCAAGCTGGGAGATGCCGCCCCCCGAGGCGCCACCAGAGCTCTTCCCGGCGCTCCCCTGTGGTTGCTTCTCCTTGCTCTTACGGTTATGACGTGGCTCGATCTCAGAGCTGGGGTCCTCAGAGTCATCCGCCCCCTCATCTCTCGGCGCCGGCGGTTTCGGAGGGCCACCCGACGACCCACCGCCCTTGCCGCCCAGCTCCGCATGAAGGCTGATCGTGAAGGGTTCACCATTGACACAGAGCTGGACGGTGCCTTTGATGCGGTGGGGAAAGCGACATTGGAACCTGACCCGAACAGGCTCAGTGTCATGCTTCCTGACCGAGAGCTCGTCGACCTCCATCGGTCGCCCGATCATGGTGAGAGCCGCCAGAATCCTCTCTTTGACCATGAGGTCCTTAGGCAGACCTGACACCTGAACCCACACCGAGGGGAAGGCACGCCCAGGCCGCACCTCAATGAAGGACTCACGGATATTTGCCTCTGTCTGGCTCAGTGGTAGGAAGATCTTACCACTGCGAGTGCTCATCCGAAGCGTCTCCCTAGACGGAAAACGGACTGAGAACTCCGAATCAGTCACCTTAAGAACCTGCCAGTCCCACTGCTCATCCAGCAGGTGCTTCAGCTCATTGGAGAGTTCCGATTCAGATAGAGCATTGGCCTTGAAGTGCACGATCGCAGCAAAGACCTCTCCTGCCTCCCTAGGCTGGAGAGGCTCGACCTCGATGTTGAAAAAACCTCCCCCAGCGATGGCATGACCATAAGTATGAAGGATCATGGGGTGGCCTCTCGATGGGCAGTTCGCCGAGATGTGCCCTTCCTGGCTGCAAAGAACACAAAGTGGATCGTAAGTGCAATCAGATTGGAAGTGACCACCCCGGCCACACTTGAAACATTCACCGCTGCTAACGGAGTTCTGGCCCTCCCCGGACTTGCCCTTGCCCTTCGACTTGGGCGCCGAGTTCGCCCCTGCAGGCGGCGCTTTCTTCCCCTGCGACGCATTGGAGCCACCCCCGCCCCCATCGGCCCCGCCGCCACGGGGACCCTGGTGCTGGGATTGGCCCCTGGACTTCGCCTCGGCCTTCTTCTTGCGCTTCTGCTCCTCCAGCCACCAGGGGGGCGGCGGCCCCCAATTGTCCCGCTGCGGGGGCTCGGGGAAGCGCTCCTGGAAGAGGGGCTCCTGATAAGGTCTAACTATGCTGAATTTTGTTTCGGTCAGCTAACAAAAGAAATATTGATGAATTTTCTGCAAAGGTTTTTCATTTTACCATGTCTGAACTTTTGCTGAATTTGTTTCGGTCAGCCAAATAAACGATGCAAAACCGCTATGAACAGTCGTATGAACTTATTCACGCATATTCCTGACACTGCAAGACGTGAGAAGAAACTGATGAAAGCGTGGACAGATCCAGAATTGCTGGCTGACATTGTTGGAAACGCCAAGATCACTACACCCCGGCCTTCACTCAACTGAAGAAGAAACAAAAAGGGAAAAAGGTAGCACAAATGAGTAGATTAAAACTGCCACGGCCGTGAACTGAAGTACCGATCCACCCCTCTGTGATTCATCTGCAGAAAATAGGTAAACCTTGCTAGTTGCTCCTAACGAAGATCTGGATGTACATACAAACTGGGTTCCAAGGCAAGCAAAATGGCAGGGAATAAAGAATATGGCAATCCGCTATACAAAACTTTCTGTTTTCCACCCGAGAAAGAATCGCTTGCTGCTTCTTTTCTCTATAAAATCTTCACTAAGCTTCAATTTTGTTGACCCTGAAGGAGTCCATAACTCTCCTCAGGTCGCCCTCTTCCTCCAAGAGGACCCGCTCTGGTGACTGCAGCCGGAGCGCATACAGCCGGTTGTTCTCGACGCCGAGGACCGTCAGGTAACGCCGGTCCCACTCCAGACTCTGCACCCTGTCTTTCGGCATCACTGCTAGCTCATTGTTGCTAGCATAGGATTTTATGTTCACCTGGAAGCACAACACAGCAATACATCTTAAACGCTTAAGGATGTTCAGCAAGCACAGTGTACATATCACTAAAATGTACTTCTTGATTGGATTCTGATATCTGCATCTGACTATTTGATTTACCTCAACTTGGTAGTAGAGCTTGCCATCATCAGCGACCTTGGACGATGCTGACAACACATTTGACTCACGACGTACGCCTAGCCTGGTTGACATGAACTCTGTCAAGTACTGCTTCAGCACTCCGTCTGCAGCCTTCTCCGGAGGGCCTAGATCCTCGACCGTTTTGTAATTTGATGACGAAGGGGATGATATATCGACGGACATGTTCACATCAAGGAGGACTGGGTCTCTGAAGAATATGTCCGCACCAGCTCCTCGCACCTGGATCCAGCCTTTTGGGTAAAGGAAGGAGTAGCCATCAAAGGTGTCGATGTACTCCCTGAATGCACCACCACTAGTCTCAGCTAAGGCGGTCCTCTTCGGTCCGAAAAGCAGGACTGCTGAAGTGGATAGTAGTGTGGATAGTACATTCCTCCTGGGAACTGCAAAAATCTTTTAGCTCACGTGCAGTTTGCAACAATGTAATAACTTAAGAATTCAATGACATGTAGTGACCATGGAATTATCAAAGCCTCCCAAGAAATTACATATTTGCAATGATAAACTAATGCAGGTGTATATTACTAGAGAGCGTTTTTTCTAGGGCACTTTTACAGTACCCGGTACTCCATAAAAAGAGTTGGGAGTACCAAATAAATCAGACCCTTCATTAAAAAAGACATATTGGACTTTTCATCCAAACACCCTTATGACTCAACGTTTGGCCGTTCCGATCCGAGCGCACGCAGCGTCTGTTCGTCATGATCACCCGTACCCGCCACCTCCTCCCCAGATTGAACCGGGACGGAAAAGAAATCTCTGATCGATAGCCAAAAACGTACTACACCGAAGATCGCCAAAATCATTCCTTGATTAACAATCAAACTCGGTTGTTTTCATTATGAATCTGCTAGTCTTCACACAAAGGATGCTAGCTTTCTTGACCTCTAGGTCTTTTCCATGGCGTCAAAGATAGATAAGGACGGGCGTGGATCTCGGCTGGCTTCGGGATCGGTTCTAGCCATGGTTGCGCCTCCGGCGGACTCGTCAGATCGGTTCTAGCCATGGCCGCTGGGCCTGCCACTCCCTCTCCTAAGCCAGCCGGTGGGATGTGTCACCGGTGGCCGGACACTGGCAGCGCAATCTGGCAGGACATTTCATTCTTTTCTTTTGACAGCGGACAATTTCTAATTCTTAATGATAGCGGGGTAATAATTATCTTCTAATTACATTTTTAGCCCTAAATCAAGGTACTCCCAAGTTTTCTGAGATGGTACTCCTTTGTGAGAGCGTTGGAGTACCAGCTTGTTTTATCCGTTGGATTGATGCAAATGGATGGCTCATACTTATTCCGAGGTACTGTAAAACTGCTCTTTTTCTAAGGTCTGCCTCAGCTGTACCTTCTATCCACACCGTACAAGCAGCAAGCAAAGGTTTGGGATCTGCGCTGGTCACAGAACTTGTACAGTAACCTAGCAGTTCTAATTAGAGGAGGGGTCCTGCCAGAGGTTGTCTTTTTCTGCCCAAGTTTCATTTGGTGGCAGAGATGGTGCAGCCACGTGAACCAAAAACTGAGTAAGTAAATTTTATTTTGAGAGAGAATGAAGATGAGAGAGGAGAACTCGGTGCATGAGAGAAAGAGAGCACACGACAACTTTTGGATTTTGTGCATAGGAGAGACAGACGGTAGCAGAGAAAGTCAAACCCAGCACATAATGACCTGACATAGAGCAGCAACCCATGTGAATCCCTAGAAAAGTTAACGGTGGAGATAGGCGGGTGTAGCTGGTAGCGCGCTCAGCCGCATCTTTTCCATATTACTATGGTCACTACTCACTACATGTCATTCCTGCCTCCGCCCCTGAGCAAATTAGTTTGAAATCACATATGCCCCATTAATGGCAAGTAATTTTTAGCTTCTTTCAATATACCCCCAGATTATCATGAATACTTTGCTGAAGCTGTACGCCCGGACAAAGATAGGACCAGCGAGCAGCAGCAAATTGATAAGCAAATAAGAGATGGTCTCTGGTAGGATTCCTTGACATTCAGCCCAGAATGACACAATCATGTGATGGCAGGAAGAATTTTTTTTCTTTGGAGGATGTCCTGAGTTTTAGTCTGTCCATGAGAGGTAACCAGAAGAACACCTGATGTTTTCAGTGACAGGCATGACTTCTAGAGCCGCTTAAAAGCAATTGGAATGTCCTGATGAGTGATGACCCATGAGGCCATGAGAATTCTGTAAACTGATGCCAAGGAACCTCCGCCTATCCCTGTGTGATGCAGATTTAACCGATGACCAAAATATAATGATGGTCTGTGCAGTGATTCGAAACAAGTCAAAGAGCTGCACGAAGTGAAACCGTTTAAACATAAATAATTTCCAAACTAGTTGTGCATAGTAACCTCGAGATTGTCACAAATACACAGCTAGCAACTTTTGAAGGCTTGCTATTTTCGATCTAGTGGGCCCTTTCTTTGATAATCGCTACAAATAATCGCTCAACCTCATACCTCAAAGCCTGAAAGGGGACTGCATTGGCCAAAGGCTGGGACGGGGTGGAGACAGCAGCAGAAGCAGGAACGCTCGCGATGTCCCGGGGGCGAGGAGGTAGGGGAACGGCGACGCGCGGCGTGAGAGGCGGGAGGTGTAGGTGGAGCCGTGGTGGCTGGAGTGAGGCGACTGCGGTGACGCCGAGGCACGGCATGGCGGCAGCTGAAAATCGGAAGCGTGGTTGCGACGAGGCGGCTCCTATCTTGATCTTATCTTTATCTTCGCACACGGGGATGAAAGAAACGTACGGCCCGGACGGCCCACCTGTTTATACCTCTGTGATTTCTGCTAGGATCTCAAAATGTAGGAATATGAATAGAAATAGGAATTAGGTAGAAATGCCAGTGAAAAACTGCAAAGGAAACAAAAAACGTGGTCATATTGAATTGTTTCGTTCGGGTGTTTTACACAGAAATTTGGTTGCAAAGAAAACTTTTCCACAATGTATTATTGTGAATCAAACATTGCTACAGCTGTAGGAATGAGAATACTATATTTTTTTCTGAAAAAGATCCTATGACTCAAAGGAGGCCTAAAGATTTTGGCTCCCGGAGAAGCAGTAGAACTTGGGCCTCCATGCAGCGCCGCCACAAGGCCACATTTCATGGAAATTTTGTGTAGAAACGATATGCTCAAAAACAAAACCAAAAACCAGTGGCGAAGCATCGCGTATTTTTTCTAAATGGGGGAATACCTAGAATCTTTATCAGATGATGCACACAACAGCCGTTTTGTTGGAAAGTTTAAATATCAAATGCGTTACAGCTCAGGGATCACATAAAGTTATACCAATATCAAATATTAATAAAGGAGAAAATATGAAGACAATTATGCATCTGTCAATCTCCTACAAAGCTGCCAACCAGCCTAGCTATAGAAATTCCGAGTGTCCGTTGACAAACGGTTGCATTTGGTAACCATAAGTTCCCTCTCGTTCTCCGGAAGCAAAAGGAATCATTTTTGGATCTAGTACATATTCATATAGATAACTTACATAAAATTTGAGACACTAGCGATGTAAAAAATAACATTATTCTGAGTTTTCCAAATCAACCAATACAAAGCAGACACTCCAATTTGTATTCTAGCTTTAGTTTCTTTTGTTGATACCATTTAACCACTTTCCCAATAACGACGCGGATTTGCTAACCGGGAGGCTAGTTATGCATGTTGTCCCTATCGTCAGATCGTGTGCAATGATTCGTGTCTAACGTCCTTACCGTTACCCAGCCGTCTGTTCAGCTTAAGCCGTGCATGTTCTTTTCCTTTTTAAAAGTGGCCGATCCCCTTGACTAGTTGGCATCCGCTCCTGTGGCATGTTTTGTTTCTTTATAGAAAGCAATCCACTCCCGGTCATGCTGCATGTTTTTTTTTCATTCCTCTTAGTACTTCGTATTAATTCAGGCCCCATGGCAATGACGCTGCTGCTCCGCGCGATGCAGGGGCCACCAGGTGCGGGGAAGCAACAGAGGGGCTCAGGGATATGTTCGGGAGGTGGGGGACAGCAGGAGTGCCGCGTCGTGCAGAAGCAAGGCCGCCGCGTAGTAGAGTGAGCGAGCCCGGGGCAGCGGCAGGGTCTAGCGGTGGGCCTTGCCGTGTTCGGAGAGGGAGGAGTGGTGGATTGTCGATGTAGAATGGGGATCAGGTGGGTGTGAGAGGAGGCGTTCGACCTGATTTCTTTAAAAAAAACTACGGGGTGAGGTTTAGAACGTGCAAGGTGAGAGAGATGCGTGCGGGGTAGGGCCGGAGATGCTAACGGCGTTATCAAGATCTGCGATGTAAAATGCTCTATAGGCAGATTCGATGGTTGGATGAATGTGCACAGCTAGTCGGGTGGGTATCTCACTATTTCCCATATACATATAATAGTATAACAATTGACATAACTCATCATTCTTGTAGGTAGCAAAATTGCACTTCCAGCGGAGTCGTCAGCTTTAGGTCAAGAATCATTTTTTCATGTCATCCTCTTGATTTGTGCTAGTCCTCTTGTCGTATACAACTTCATATCAATACGACATGTTGATACTTACATAAAACCGTAGTGACATCTTGTAGAATATTTTTTGCGAACCCAGATAAACCCTAATTTGATTGAGAAAATAAGTGAAATAATTCAAATGTGTGTTGGATCTATGTAGAATAGTATTTCTAAGAAAATATCCTACATATAATAAAAGTTACACCAAATATCCTCAAAGTAGTTGTATCTAGCTTCTTTAGCATCCTGACATTGTTGGGTATCCTCCTCATGTGGGCTGTGAGGAGATGGCCTAAAGAAGCCTTTCAGGCAGCCCAAACAGGTGCAAGAGCCCACTAACCTTTAGGGTTATGACCAAGGGTCATTTTGGACTTTGCACATGAGGGGAAAGGGGATGATAAGCCTTCTTTCCAGCCACCACAGTGGTAAGGACGAAAATCAGGATAGCCTCCATTGGAGAAGAAAACCAAGAGAGAAGGGAAGATGAGAAGTTGAAGGAAGTGATGGGTTCGTAGCATAGAAAACAAAAATTTTCCTACGCAAGAACGCATAAACTAGCCAAGAAACTCTACGAGGTGGTAGCAACGGATACTAACCCTCGATGACCGTAAGCGGGGATTACGTTCCCGCACAAACGTTGACGATGGAGAGTTGGTGAAGACGCACGTAGTCGACGTAGTTGTTCACTTGACGTAGTCGACGTCGTGGTTCACTTGACGATCACAAGATCGTGTACACGGCGCCAAAAGTGGCAGCGCCCCCGTGCTCGGTCACACGTACAGCTCGACGTCGACTCCTCCACGCCCTCGGTCCAGCGGGGCAGCGGAAGAAGGGATCCGCCGGACACTCCTCCACACACTTCTCCAAGTGTATGAACTACGAACTACAATTCCGGCAGAGCTTCGCTAAGCCAAGACGGAATTTGGGCAGCAACTATACAAGGGAGGGGAGGATCAAGAAGTGTCTCACATAGAGGAAGGGGAGGGGTTTATATAGGAGAGGAGGGGCAGCCCCCAAGGGGTTGGCCGGCCAAGGAGGCCTCCTCCTCTTCATGGTGGTAACCCCCTCTTCATTCCCTTCATGGTGGTAACCCCCTCATCAACATGAGGTAACCCCCATTTTAATTTTGCATGACATTCATGCTAATTAAAATTCACACTTATTGATTTAATAAAACATTTTTATTTCTTTAATATTTGTTAATTCATTCAATTAACAAACATTAACAAATACACCCTTGAGTTATTTCGATATCCCAAAACAGTTTTGGTGCTTTTCTGAAACAACCCTTATGCTGTCATGTAATTTGATCGGAGTATCGTATCCACTCAAAATCGACGGCGAACCTTAAGTGTGTCACCCTACGGTTCGTGAATAACGTGGACATGATCGAGACTCCTCTCTGATCAATAATCAACAGCGGGATCTGGAAATCCATGATGACTCCCACTTACTCAACGATGAACTAGTGATCGTGTGAACCAGTAACGAACATAGTTAATTCCTTTTGTCTCGCGATATTAATACTTGTCCGAGATCCGATCATTTGGTATCAACCATACCTAGTTCGATCTCGTTCCCGACAAGTCTCTTTACTCGTTCCGTGATAATGCATTCCCGTGACCTAGTCACATGCTTGCAAGCTATTCCAATGCAATATCACCGAGAAGGGCCCAGAGAATATCTTTCCGTCATCCGGATGGACAAATCCCACTCTTGATCCATGAGCCTCAACTAATACTTTCAGAGTACCCAAATCAACCTTTATAATCACCCTATTAGGTGTGACGTTTGATATCATCAAAGTACCCTTCCGGTATCAGTGATTAACATGATCTCATGGTCTAAGGATTAGAACTACTTCGCATGAGTTTGATATAGCAATGAACTTGATGACTTGATCGTATTGCTATTCGTACTATGGGTGTGAGTGTTCATCACATCATTCTTCTAATGATATGACCCCGTTATTAACAACATCCAATGTTCATGATCAGGAAACCTTGATCATCAGTTAATCAACGAGCTAGTATAAAAGAGAGGCTTTACTAGGAACCCTTTTAGTTTATTAATCACACAAGTATTAATGTTTCCGATTAATACAATTCTAGCATGAAAAATAAACATCTATTATGAACACGGAATAATATAATAACAACTTTATTATTGCCTCTCGGGCATATTCCTTTCAGGAAGAAGCTGAATCAAGCGTCGGGCCTTGCCCACAAGGTTGTGAAGACATCAGATTTGCTACCTTGTCTCCTTCAAGCTGTTGTTCCACCAAGCTTGGTGAGATTGCTCCACTCTCTAGCTCTTGTACCCTAAATCTTGTAGAAGCAGCCACAGATTCGTGTGTATCTTGGTGCTTGAGATCCTCTAGTGCTCTCTAGAGAAGAACTTGTTGTATCCCCATTTGATAATAGTGGAAGAAGATTTGGGTGGCTTCGGCCCGTGGTTTTTCCTCTCAAGTTGAGAGGTTTTCCACGTAAAAGGATTGGTGTCCCTGTGTGTTGATTTACTACTGCTGCAGCTGTTGTGAGACCTCTCTCCCTAGGACAGAGATTGTCTTAGGTGAGGAGAGAGCTTCTCTCCTAAGGGGAGAGACTGTCTTGGGTCAGGAGAGAACTAAGGGCTGCTCCTATTTCCTCCATATATGTTGATGCATATGTTTCCTTCCGGCACGAGTAAAGATCCTTGAGATAGAGCACAAGTAGCTGAAGTTTACTTTGATTCCGCTGTGTATTTTTAGTCAATGCTAATATTGTGCTAATCTCTAAATTAAGGGGTTAACCGGTGTGCCCAGTTTTCCCAATAGAGTGGTATCAGAGCACATGTTGCTCAAAGTCTGCTCAGAGTTGCTCAGAGGTTGCTTGCTGCTAGCGATGGCTTTGGAAGAAGGCGTCACTACAAGTGGCATGATAAAACTTGATTCTTCCAATTACTCATTATGGAAGCCCATGATGGAAGACATCCTTTATTGTAAGGATTTGTATGAGCCAATTGTGAAAGGGAAGATATCGACCGGTGTCATGGAAGAAGAATGGAGAGTGCTGAACCGAAAGGCAGTAGGTATGATTCGATTGTATATCAATCACAATATTTTCCACCATGTTGCAAATGACACAAATGCATATGAGATGTGGCAGAAGTTGGAGTCAATGTATGAGAGGACGACATCTATGAATAAGGCCTCGGTGATCAAAAGGATAGCAAAGCTTGAGTACCGGAATGGTAGCAGTGTGATTGAACACTTGAATGTCTTCCAATGTCATATAAATCAACTTTCAGCCATGAAGATCAACTTCGAGGATGAGGTGCAAGCATTGTTGCTGCTGAGTTCCATGCCTGATAGTTGGAATACACTTGTTGTGTCAATTAGCAATTCAGCTCCGGATGGGAAGCTCACATTGGAGATGGTGAAGAATAGCATGCTGAATGAAGAAGACAGAAAGAAGGAAAAAGGCGATGCCTCCTCATCTGATGCTTATGTGGCTGAATCCCACGGCAAGAAAGAATACCGTGGACGTGGCCAAGCAAGATTTCAGCAAAGTAAAGACCAGAAATCCAGGGGGAGATCAAAGTTAAGAAAGAGACAAGAAATCACTTACTTTTATTGTGGCAAGCCAAATCACAAGAAGGTCGATTGCAGGATATACAAGAGAGATCTTGCAGAGGGTAAAGTTGCTAACAAGAACGAGCAAAAAGGCGAGAATGGTGCCACCATGACTGCTGAATGTGAACAAGGTGAAGATTACCTTATCATTGAAGATGAAGAATACTATAGTGTTGTTTGTGATGATGCCATGAGTTGGGTTGTGGATTCAGGTGCGTCCTTCCACATTACATCACACAAGGAGTATTTCACTTTCTATACCAACAGTGTTACCGGCTCGGTAAGGATGGGAAATAGCGGTTCGTCAGCTATTGTTGGCAAGGGCACTATATGCATTGAGACAAACACAGGCTGTAGGTTGGTGCTCGATGATGTGAGGCATGCACCCGATATACGGCTAAATTTGTTGTCAGTTGGCAAGCTTGATGACATTCGCCATGGAAGTTATTTTGGTGATGCAAAATGGAAACTCACCAAAGGCTCTTTGATTGTGGCTCGAGGAAGCAAGCAAGGTTGTCTCTATGTGACTAAAACCAAGCTATGCAATGATGTGCTGACCGTCACCGAGAATGACACTACGGCAGAATTATGGCACAAGAGGCTTGGGCATATGAGTGAGAAGGGCATGCAAGCTCTTGCTCGAATGGAGTTCCTCCCTGAGTTGAAAAGTATAACCTTGAAACCCTGTGAACATTGTTTTGCTGGCAAACAACATAGGGTTGCATTTCGTACACGTCCACCGCATCGTGCGGAGAATGTTCTTGACATAGTGCATACTGATGTTTGCTCCATGACCGAAAAATCTCTCGGTGGAGCATTATACTTTGTGACATTCATTGATGACCATTCAAGAAAGATATTTCTCTATGTGTTGAGAAACAAGTGGCAGGTGCTCGACGTCTTCAAAGAATTCCATGCCAAGGTTGAAAGAGAAACTGGCAGGAAATTGAAGTGCGTAAGATCAGACAATGGTGGTGAATACCGAGGTCCCTTTGAGAGGTATTGCAGAAAGTTTGGTATCAGACTTGAGAAGACTCCACCAAAGACACCCCAGCTCAATGGCCTTGCTGAGAGAATGAATAGGACACTCACTAAGAGGGTCACGGCTATGCTCTCTCATGCAAAGTTACCTAATTCTTTTTGGGCTGAAGCACTGAATCATGCTATGTGTGTACTAAACCTGTCCCCTTCAGTTCCTCTTGCAGGTGATATTTCTCAGAGAGTTTGGTCAGTTAAAGATGTGTCATACAAGCAATTGAAGGTCTTTGGTTGCAAGGCATTTGTGCACATCCTGAGGGATGAGAAATCCAAGCTTGATAGCAAGACAAAGCAGTGCATCTATCTCAGCAGTCCAAGTGATGAATTTGGATACAGATTGTGGGATCCAATCAAGAAGAAGACCGTGAGAAGCCGAGATGTGGTTTTCATTGAAGATGAAACAATACAAGATATTGGGAAACCGGAGAAGCCGAAGACTACCACACCTCAGGTTGACTTGGATTCAGTTAATCCTCCTCTCGTGCATGATGATCATGGGGGAGATGATGAAAATGCTGAAGATAGTGATGATGCAACTGAACAAGGCAGTACAAGTCAGGGACATGACCAGCCATCAAGTGATGATGATGAAGAAGGTGAAGATGATCCACCTACACCACCAGTGCAACAGCCGAGAAGAAGTGGGAGAGATCCCGTCCCTTCCACCAAATATCCTCCACATCAATATGTGTTGATGACTGATGCAGGTGAGCCCTCATGCTATGAGGAAGCAGTGTCTAATGAGCACAAGAATGAATGGTCAGAAGCCATGCAGGATGAGATCAAATCCCTGTATGAGAATAACACCTTTGATTTGGTGTCTTTGCCAAAGGGCAAGAAAGCACTCAAGAACAAGTGGGTGTACAGAGTGAAGACTGAAGAACATAGCTCACATCCAAGGTACAAAGCCAGATTGGTTGTGAAAGGTTTCAGTCAGAAAAAGGGCATAGACTTCGATGAGATATTCTCTCCGGTGGTCAAGATGTCTTCGATCTGAGTTGTGCTTGGCATTGCTGCCACCATGGACTTGGAAATTAAACAACTTGATGTGAAGACAGCGTTTCTACATGGTGACCTAGAGGAGGAGATATACATGGAGCAGCCACAAGGATTCATTGTTGAAGACAAGGAGCACCAAGTGTGCAGATTGAAGAAGAGCTTGTATGTCTTGAAGCAAGCTCCTCGACAGTGGTACAAGAAGTTTGAGTCATTCATGACCAAGCTTGGTTACCGTAAAGCACAACCTGATCACTGTGTGTTTACGAAGAGGTACGCCGAGGGTGACTTCATTATTCTCTTGCTATATGTTGATGACATGCTGATTGTTGGAAATGGCACAAAGAGGATTGCTCTCCTCAAGAAGGCATTGAGTAAATCATTTGCCATGAAGGATTTAGGACCAGTTAAACAAATACTTGGCATGAAGATCTCCCGTGATAGATCAAAGAAGTTACTTTGGCTCTCATAGGAAAGATACATTGAGAAGGTACTTGAAAGGTTCAATATGCAAGGCGCAAATTTGGTTGCCTTTCCACTTGCAGGCCATCACAAACTGAGTAAAGAACAATGTCCTAGCAGCAAGGTGGAGAAAGAAGCAATGAGCAAAGTACCATACCAATCTGCCGTGGGCAGTTTGATGTATGCCATGGTGTGCACTAGGCCTGATATTGCCTATGCAGTTAGAGTTGTTAGCCGGTTCATGACAAATCCAGGAGAAGCTCACTGGAATGCAGTGAAGTGGATTCTCAGGTATCTCAAAGGTACTTCTAGATCATGCTTACACTTTGGAAGCGGTGATCATGTGTTGCAAGGCTACATAGATGCTGATTATGCTGGTTGTGCAGATTCTAGAAAGTCTACCTCCGGATACATGATGACTTATGCAGGGGGAGCAGTGTCATGGCAATCAAGGTTGCAGAAATTTGTTTCGTTGTCAACCACAGATGCTGAGTACATAGCAGCGGTTGATGCATGCAAGGAAGTACTCTTGATGAAGAACTTCTTGCAAGAGCTCAACATGAAGCAAGAGAAGTATACTCTATATTGTAATAGCCAGAGTGCTATCTATCTTGCCAAGAATCCAAGTTTCCATGCTCGAACCAAACACATTGAGGTGAGGTATCATTGGATTCGACAGGTGGTGAGTTCCAAGTTGGTGCAACTTGAGAAGATCCATACCGACAAGAATGGGTTAAATATGATGGCCAAGATATTGCCAAAGGAGAAGCTGCTTGTATGTTGCAAGGCAGCGGGCATGGCGATGGCCCCCACATGAGTCAGATGGGGGAGAATGTTGGGTATCCTCCTCATGTGGGCTGTGAGAAGATGGCCTAAAGAAGCCTTTCAGGCAGCCCAAACTGGTGCAAGAGCCCACTAACCTTTAGGGTTATGACCAAGGGTCATTTTGGACTTTGCACATGAGGGGAAAGGGGATGATAAGCCTCCTTTCCAGCCACCACAGTGGTAAGGACGAAAATCAGGATAGCCTCCATTGGAGAAGAAAACCAAGAGAGAAGGGAAGAGGAGAAGTTGAAGGAAGAAGCTGAATCAAGCGCCGGGCCTTGCCCACAAGGTTGTGAAGACATCAGATCTGCTACCTTGTCTCCTTCAAGCTATTGTTCCACCAAGCTTGGTGAGATTGCTCCACTCTCTAGCTCTTGTGCCCCAAATCTTGTAGAAGCAGCCACAGATTCGTGTGTATCTTGGTGCTTGAGATCCTCTAGTGCTCTCTAGAGAAGAACTTGTTGTATCCCCATTTGATAATAGTGGAAGAAGATTTGGGTGGCTTCAGCCCGTGGTTTTTCCTCTCAAGTTGAGAGGTTTTCCACGTAAAAGGATTGGTGTCCCTGTGTGTTGATTTACTACTGCTGCAGCTGTTGTGAGACCTCTCTCCCTAGGACAGAGATTGTCTTAGGTGAGGAGAGGGCTTCTCTCCTAAGGGGAGAAACTGTCTTGGGTCAGGAGAGAGCCAAGGGCTGCTCCTATTTTCTCCATATATGTTGATGCATATGTTTCCTTCTGGCACGAGTAAAGATCCTTGAGTTAGAGCACAAGTGGCTGAAGTTTACTTTGATTCCGCTGCGTATTTTCAGTCAACGCTAATATTGTGCTAATCTCTAAATTAAGGGGTTAACTGGTATGTCCAGTTTTTCCAACAGACATAACTCGGAAACTTACACGGTGCACTAATCTTAAATATTTTAAAGAGTTGCTTTGGTCGCGCGCCCAACTTAATAGGCGAGAACCTAAATATTGTAAAATTATGTGGTAGTGGTCAGGAACACACCCATTGCAAGGTATGCTACCGAACCTTTAATTGATCGTCATCCTGCTAGCTATTTTCCGTAGGTGTAACATTATTGAAGGATAAAACAGATATGTAGCCTGAATTCCGCATGAACAAAACAACCAAGGTTTCCCGGTGTCGTGTCGGCTGTCGCGTTGGCCACGACGGCAACACCATGCATGATGGAGGACATGCATGGTACAATACGTGTGGGCTCCACGAGTGAAGTAACCATTTTTTTAAGAAAGTACTCCCTTCGTTTCAAAATATAAGATGTTTTAGCTTTGTGAAGCAAATATGTCTAGACATATTTTAGTGTGTATATTCGAGTGAACCTACACACTAACAAATATTCAAATACATTTGCTTCACAAAGCTAAAACATCTTATATTTTGAAACGGAGGGAGTATTTCAGAACTACTCCCACCGGCCGGGGAGGTTCTTGATCTCCACTTCCGTTCGCTAGCTAATCCACACCACGCTTCATATGGTACGTACAAGACGTGTGGGCTCCAGGGGTGAAGTATTTATTTTCATAGAGAAGTATTATTTCAGAAAAACATGGGCCGCTGCTCTCCAGTTAATTTGATAACTTGTCGACATCACGCTTCATGTCAACTCTGCCCAGACATTATCAGCGCTGGCTATGTCCGCTTGTGAGGAAGAAAACTGAAGTCAATGGTGTTGTCGTCTCTCCCGATTGTTGAGGTTGATACATTGCCGATTTGGTTGCAAGCAAATGTCCCTAGACCCAAGCTACCAAGTCAGACGCACCGTGGCGTGACTTGAGAAACCTCGATGTCGATGGATGACATACTCTCCTCCTTCATGAAAGTTTCTTCCCATCCGCGTACGGCTACTCCCCGGAGAATCCGTCTGTTCTTGATAAATACTACTCCTCGAGTCCTTTTGATCAGCATCGTCGTTCTCGCTAGCTAGTAACAAACACTACAGTAGGCTGGCATGACTACCGTGGCGATATTGACAGGGCTAGTGAACGCCGGTACACTCATCTCAAAGATCCTGCAGGCGGCGGATACGGCGCAGCTTAACAAGAGGGAGAGCAAGCACCTGGCGAGCCGAGTCCAGGTGATCGCCGAGTTGCTGCCGCACGTGCAGGAGGATCCGGAGGCGATGCGGCCGCTTGCCGGCCTCGGTGACGCGCTCACGGAGGCGCTCGAGCTTGTCCAGTCCTGCCACAGGAAAGGCCGGACCTACCGCTTGTCCTCCGCCCGCCGGCAGGCCGACAGGTTCCGGGAAGTCCAGGGCAGGATCGACTCCTTCCTCATACTCTTCCCGGTGATCAGCCATATCGGCCTAGCCCGCCGCCTCGACGGAACCGGCAGCGTCTCTGTTTCTAGCCGCGCCGAGTCCTCTCAGCACTCAGTTTCTAATGAGGAGTCGGATGGAGCTGAGAGGTTCACGCTGGCGGAGATCACGGCGGCGACCAGCAACTTCGCCGTCGTGCTCGGCGAAGGCGACTCCGGAACAGTGTACAGGGGCAAGCTCCACGACGGGCGCGAGGTGGCCGTCAAGCGCCTCAGGGATGGGCTGCGATGCGCGGAGGAAACGTTCGGCATGGAGCTCGCCATTCTCCACCCGGTCAGCCACGAACACATCGTCCGCCTCCTCGGCTCCTGTGCAGAGGAGGAAGAGCGGATGCTCGTCTACGAGCACTTTGACAACGGCACGCTCAGAGACCACCTGGACCCGGTGGCGGCGTCCTGGAATTGGGAATCGCGCGTCGGTGTGCTGCTGGGCGCGGCGCGCGCCATCAAGCACCTGCACTGCCGCGCCGTGCCGCTGCTCATCCACTGCAACATTACCTCGTCCAACATCCTTCTTGACCGGAGCTGGACGCCGCGCCTGTCCGGCTTCGGCGCGGCGGTCTGGCGAGCGCCGGACGTAGAGTCCCAGGACGTGGACGTCGTCCAGACGTGTGGATACGCCGACCCGGAGTACACCAGCACAGGCCGTGTGAAACCGGCGACCGACCTGTACAGCCTCGGTGTGGTGATGCTCGAGGTATTGACGGGAAACCAGCCGGTGGTATCCGTCTGGGAGGAGACGACGAAGAGGATGATCGATACGACGTTGGTGTCCTGGGCACTACGGAGCATCGAGGCCGGGCACCTTGGCGACGTGCTTGACAGGCGCCTCGCGCCGGCGCCAACTCCGCGGCAGCGCGAAGCGCTGCAGCTGGTAGCGAGCACGGCGGCAAGCTGTTTGTTGCTGCATGGGAAAAACCGGCCGGACATATCGGACGTCGTGACTAATCTCGAGAAGGCGCTACAGCTCATTTGCATCGATAAGCTCCGTCGATTGGGAGGATGACTTGTTTTTTTAGCAGTACGGGCTCCTTCATACGAAATGTGTGTGGATGTGCTACCGCCCTCCTTGTAAGTTAAGTGTGAGGAGTGGTGCTTTTAGCTTTTGAGTGTATTTGCTCACCTTATTTTGAAATGTATCTCAGACGCACTCAAAACAATCAAATATTTCTAAGCAAAAAAAATTGCGCGTTCATCTCCTCACAAATTGCGCACAAAGTAATTTCACGATAAATCAATTTGTGGTGTGAACTATGTAAAATCAGTGCTAAAGTAAAGCTTTTCATGATATATTTTGTCTTTTACAGCGACCACAAAATATATCGCTTTTTTTGTGGAACTTCTCATAATGCTCATGACATTTAGAAAGAACTAATGGCAGGAGCAGTGGAATTTCACTTCTACGATAAACCGTTAACATGAGCTATACCTCCCAAACCGTTTTGCATTCAGCTATTAATCAACAAAGCTCTACCCCTTGTTTGATATCTAGTTCACTCTACCAAGGTTTTTTTACATAAAAGGCAGTTAGTATCCGAATGTAAATTAATAAAGGCACACACGAATCAAAGTCCACATAGGTATGGGCGTCTTGGGTTTATCCTGAGCATCCAATAAAGCTTTGAGATTCGTGCAACTGCTTTGACTGATTGCAAAAAAGACCCTACGTTCCATTCATTTGTAAGCTCTTGGTCCTTCCTTTTGTACAGAACCTAGCCCTGTGTACCGAAGAGATCCAATGAAAATGTAACAGTGATCAAACATTTTAACGTATTACATAAGTATGAAGAAATTAGTTTAACTTTTCTCCAATTCTATTACAGTACATAAGTTTCTTTTCAGTTATATATAATGTAACAGTGATCAAACATTTTAACGTATGAAGAAATTCGTTTAACTTTTCTCCTATTCTGAACAATTTTATTTTCACCTCATGTATATGACCAAACAATTTTCTTTGCGCCATACGTTACATGGGATCTGGAGCATTTATTCCTGATTAACCGCATCATTTCACCTCAAGATGCCATTTGTAAACTTGATGACCAGATCGGTTTAGATCCATAAAGCATGTTTTCGTGCAACTCAGATCAGAATCCAAGAAGTAATGAAATTCAACGAATTTTAGATCAGCATTTTTAGAGAGCTAAACCACTTTGATGAAATCAATACGAGATTAGAAGAAGCTTATCACACACCCAACGTCTTGTACGAGCATGGAATCGGCCACAATATCTCACCATCAATCCACAACAGCACATGGATGCAAGTCAGAGGATTCACACCCAAATCTAATTACTCCAAATCTACACTGACGAATTAAATGAATCATAAAATCGAGGAAACCAGGATCCAAAAGAATATGTTGAGAGGAAGAGAACTTCCACCATGTATCGTTCTTGGCCAGAGGATTGCTAGGTAAAAGCCAGATGCAAAACAAATAAGGCCGATCAAACAAGTTCAGAAACTAATCTATGGAAGCGGGTCCGACAGACTAGAAGTAGTAAACAAGAAGGGGGAAATGGAGTAGCAAAGCCAGATCGCTAAAAAGCCAAATCAATATCAGATCGGGAAAAATCTAGCTGCTTCGTCGTGGGGAAAGGCTGGGAAGCCTTGGATCCATTGCCGCCGGTTCCAATCTTCCAGCCGCCGGCCACCACAAAATCCGGCGCCGGCGATGGCGTCCTTCTAGGCCAAGTTCGTGCACGTGCTGCAGCTCGTGGATTTGTGGCGCAGCGTCGGCGGCGGCCTGCGATGAGGGAGGTCTCGCCTGCGTCCGGCGATAGCTAGCTCGGGGCGGCGCAGCCATGGTGTCAGGAGAGATGAGATAGAGAGAGGTCAGTGTCGCTTGGGATTACAACAAAGTGGACATGTACAGGTTGGTTGCTATATGGCTGGGAAAGTGTACAATGTCAAGGTTGATTGTGCAAAATAGGCTGGCACGAATCTTAGAACAGCACTGGTCGTCGGATAAGCCAGAGACGTCTAACCCGTTGAGGAAAAACTGCGTTGGGTTTAGTGCACACTGCAGCATATAGCTTAGCCAACACAGGGTAAAGTGCTTAGAGTAACAACTAGAAGTAGCGATACAAGGGTCGATCTTCGCCAGTAAACCGAGCACCTAGGTCTAGGAAATTCGCTTCAGATGGCACAATGGCGGCGTGGAGTTGTCTTAGCTGGTTTGCCAGCCGGTTCACTCTTAATCGGTCTTGGGGTCTTGCTGTCGGCTCGCAAAGCTGCAATAAGATAACTTTTTAAACATAATGTGAGCCATAGTCCGTAAAACCTTCCTTTCCAAGTTAGCTTATTGAGCACATTCCACAGCGCCCAAGCCAGCGTGGCAAAAAGAATCCAGAGCACTCTACGGGTTTTCTAGGCAAAGCTAGAAACGATTGCGTATAATTGAGCAAAGTTGATAGGATTCCAACTGCACCCTAGCTAGCAGCTGGCGCACGACGCTCCAAGCAAATCTCGCCACCGAACAGGAGAAGAAAATGTGGTTAGCGTCTTCAAGCACTCGAGACAACACACACAAGCTCGTGACCGACGCATGTCTATTTGTAACTAGGTAGGAAAGCGCGGCTTGCCGCGCGCTTGCCCGCCTACGGGGCACAAGCAAATATAAACAAATTGCAAAAAAGATAACAAAGGAACACATGTAATTAAACATGTAATCAAGATAAGTATCATAACATATATATTGTATCAAAATGCATGGAAGGTAACATCACAAGTGAAGGACATGCATACATACGGGTGGTAAGATGAATTATAGGTCGCTCATGGGTCTTTAAACAACATATAGGTCGCTCATCCAGTGACATGCAGAGAGCTACCTGGTATGACGAATTAAAGGAATACTACACATTAAGAACATAAATACCATGAGCTGAATCACATGTCACCACCTTCCAATTGTTCTCGTCCAATCCAGGAAGCCACTACTCCAGGAGGCCACATCAGGCAGAGAGGTGAGGGAGGCTGAGGAGGTTGATGGCCATGTTGTTGCTAACCCCTGTTTTAGATATTAAAGGCATATCATAAAACAAAAAGGAAATCAGAATATGCATAGGATTAACATAATCTGCCACCATAGGGTATCTGGAAATCAAGAGCACATTTCCAATTTATATGGCATGGTAAAACTCAAGTCTCTGCAAGTGAGTATTATTAATTTAAAGGAACATATTTAAAAAATGCAATTGACCATGATATTCTTCACTACACAAACTTAATCGCAATAGGACCAATTTCATAGATGACAAAATTTTTTATCCTGAGCAAATAAATTATGAATAAGATTAATTTAATCTCATACATGATGACTTGAAGAAATGTATGCTTACTACTAAACGTAGAACACGTTAATGAATAAACAAAATTCCGAAATAGGACATGGTGTTTTGGCTCATAGGAGCAAATACACCTATTATGAAAATATATTTTAAACGCATTTCAAAAAAATTAAAAAAATTGAACAAAAAATTCTGGGTATGCATATGAACATTCTATGTCCATCCATCAAAGTTTTGGTGAGAAAGGACATTTTGTGTGGCATGTGTAAAAATGGCAAAATACAGTTACGTAAATAGCAATTTTGTAGTATAAAAATTTATCTTTTTTACACAGGTTACAAAAATTATCTTTTTCTTACAAAACTTGGTGAGTGAACATAAAATGTCAAGATGCACGCTAAGAATTTTTGTTCAGAATTTTTAGACATTTTTAAAAATGATTTTAGACCAGCAGGTGCATATGCTCCTATGAGCCAAAGTGAATTTCTGAAATAAGAGAGTAATATTTGTGAAACAATAAATTGGATTCCTCGTCAAATTTTCTTAGAAGCATAGCAAAACATGGCATTTGATCCTTGTCATCATATGAAAAACGTGGAGCACCTCAAAACTAAAATATGAGCCTAGAAACTTATTCCACGACATGAAACAATAGGCAAGAGGAGGCACGACTTGCCCGCAAAATAGCGGACAGCCTATTATGAATGAACATTACGGAATGAATGTGAACGCAATGAGCAGCTAGATTGTTCCGCAAGGGGCCAGCAAAGAAAGGGTTTAACTTAGGTTCATAGTGGACGTAATCCTTGACACTATCCTGCAAAGCAGAAGTATGAATCAAACAGATGTAAAAATAGGGATTTAATTATCCCGCAAAGCATAATTTAATTTACCAAGTTTGGAGTGTCTTGTGCTGCATTGTGAACCCATGACATGAACAAAATAGGGAATTAGTGTGAAGATAATTGCATTGGGAATCTCTCGCTAGTTCTCACTAATAACTTCTTCCTTAATGGACATGTAAGTTTGCATGCCTCCTATATTATTTGGAGATTGAAATATTAAAGGATACCAAAACAATGCCTTTAATTCTAATCCGAACAATCCATATATATTTTTCATCATATTCTCTGGACTTTGAGATTTAGGATGGGATAAAAATGGCTACAGAATCCAGGGTGACTATTTTATCTATGATATTACAATCAACCACTTATCATGCTACGAAATATGATGGGGCAAAACTACCAATAGACAATTGCAGAACTATATTTAGTGATGCTGTATATCTCTTTAAAAGAGCTGAGTGAGGGCCCCAAGAAGAAATTAACATCACAGTAAGCATAACTCACTGAATTGGACCTAATTTATTGTTTGGAAAATCAGAAAGGCATCCCTGATCCCACTATCCAGTTAAGGCAAGAACAATATTTCCCCAGTCAATCCTAGACGCTAACAACTATTTTAAAATATGGTCGTATAAAAGAAGAGAGGCATCCCCCTAAACTACCAGGAAATCATCGGTCACTGAAGAAAAAATAGAGAGAATCCACGTAAATCAATCAAGTATGCATACATGACAGAGCCAAACATGAATAAAATAAAATCACACCTACCATATGTTCCGCACTCATAGTTCATCCATACCCGACTAATTCTTTGCTTAGATCAGACTACCGAAGCATATTTTATAAAGCTTACTCATGAGTTTAAACCACAAACAGAGTAATTCACAAATTCATAATATAGAGGCTAACCAGAAATGATTTAATTGTTAGTATTAATCCTCGGCACACTAAATATTGCTTAGGCAGTGAAATAGGAAGGACCAAACAACCACGTATTTGTTCAGGCAAGTGTCTTCGTCAAGAACTGTAGCTCCACAAAATGAATCAAATAACTAATCTTCCCATCAACATGCAGATTGGCAATTATATATATGTCAACTATATTCACAGCAGATGAAAGCATTGAGTGCTTTTACACAAATGCAATGAAATTTGCAGAGACAGTTTAACTTATAACCAAAACGGCAGCAAAGATAGAAAAGTAAAACTGAGGCAACCATACTCCGATAATAGTCCCCTAAAAGAATGTCAACTATCTACAATAAAAATCATAAAGATTCTAGTAAAAATAACTAGTAAAGTACCAAATGGCATAATGAATAGAATATACGTTTACAATTCAAGTTCCAGGGGGATTTAACGTGCCATCATTGACATAAAAAGTTCTAAAGAAATGATCAACATCTAGGAAATAACCCAATAATATGCGGAAGTAACTAAGCTAGTCTTTCTCTGCCAGCAATTACCAAGATGATGTCATCATCAGATCAATAATTTTATACCATGATTCTTAGCAATCTATCTGTACGTATAATACGGTGCCATGCTTGTCATGCACACTTTCAAAACAAAGGTAGTTCCATGAGTTTCAAAGCATCAAAAAGTTAACTCTGACCAGGTGACTTAACTATTATAGGGTTAATACAGTTTTCATTTTTGACAAAGATCAAGAATCAACTGTCAAATGCAGCTCACCGGCCCATCTCATGGGATTGCTGGAGAGACCAGCCATCTGGTTGATGCCCTCATGGTATCAACCACTCAGCCTTAGAGCAGGTTCATGTTCCCCATCATACTTGTACAACACCTCCTATCCCTTCCACATACAAATTCAAAGCCTGCTGCCCTCTACATCACATAGCAACAACCTTTGACAAGACAAGCTTGAATTCAAAAAGTTTGTTGTGTGTCTGCTGTAATGCCTCACTATCACTATTCATCTCAGGCAGCTCATGCTCACCCAATTTTGCCTCTATAAACAAAAAAAGCAAAAAAAAAATCTTAAAAAGGAAACTGAGCATCGCCCCTTGAGATGGATTATTTGTTGCCTAAACAACAGAAATCCAAAAGGGATATATGTAGCTTTGTTATAAAAACTAGTAAGGTGGCCCTCGCAATATGAGGGCATCATCTCTAGCTTATTAAACTTATTTATGAAATACAATTATCATTCAACAGATACATGAACCATCAAATTCGTAATCATAGGATTATATACATAGCTTGTGTAAACATTATGTGCGGTAAAATGCCGCATGTTTTGAGAAATATTTTATGCATTTTAGTTTGTCCAAGAGTTATTACGACACCTCTTACTCCATTTTAATTTGTAGGAATATTACAAGATTTTTCTTATTATACAATGCATGTTATTTTTTTCTTATGGATTGCCTTTGTATTATGTTGTCGAAGTTCTTATGAATTGGATTCATTTATGTACCTCATTTTTATAGGAATTTAAACATCATCCACTCTAATAACCACATCTTTAAGACTCAATCATGTATGATCAAGGCGCTTTTCTTGTGTTACAATGAAACAACTATATTTATGTAGTTCCAATTTTTTAAAAATTCTCTTTATTGTACTCGCAAAGCCATCAGAGTATCGTGACTCTCTTAGTCCACATATCGAATTCATGCCATCCAAAGAGGTCCTAAGAATACCGTCCATATTTTCTACAATGCGTCTCTCTTGAAGCATAGGTGGTGCTATTTTATTTTCACTTTCTCCTTCTATACCCTACTCTTCAATGTCGGTGATCTACTTTCTCACTGTCACATGTTTATTGTGTCATGTAATAGAGACTACCTCTTCTTGTAACATATTGACGTTAGCAAAAATTACTTGCATTAACACGTAGATTCACCTTTTCAACCGTGCACCTATTTTATGCATGACTCTCACAAATAATAGTTGATTATCTCACTGAACCACCAAATTCTTCACAGCCGGATGCTAGTACTTCTCTATGGCATTGTCATATAAATGGTTCATGTCAATTATTTTTTTCACATGATTAAAAATTCAAAAAAACTATGGCTGCAAGGACACATACAACCAAATCTTAAATGAAGTTCTCCTTTCAAATATGATGAGATTACTAAACCCCTTTGAAACCCGTTTAACTAAAAGTCTACATATCTTCTCACTCGATAAGGAAGTTGAAATCTTATTTGTGGTTTCTTCTCGCCATATATCAGTAACATTATTCTTCTCTCTATTTCGGTTGATACCAACTTCGGCAACAGACTACTGGTCTGACATCTAGTTCATATCTTGAGAACTCTAATATTATTTATTCTCTCAATCGTCTATAACTAACTACTTAGATACAGGGAGTAATATGGTCACAAATCCGTATTCTTGTGGGGTAAATAAAGTAGGATAACCATACTTTAATAACCATATATTTTAAAATCATCAAATAGCACCAAGTAGTACTAAGATGTAATTAGGAGATAATATTGACACCTCATAGTACATGAATATCCCAATAAGTACCTAGCATGCCGTCCTATGCCAACTTTTTTTTAGCTCAGTCTTTATAACGTGTTGTGCGCCATGACGACCTCGAATAATATATCAATATAGTTACCATGGGATTGTGTCCGGAAATTATCAATAACATCACATATTTTAAACCGTACTCAAACCATGTTCATTTCTGCATCATGAGAGGCATGCGATATTTTTGTCACAGAATATATTAATTACTATCCTTTGCACTATTAGCCACCTTCAGAACCGAATGCACCCTTCACAGATAAGAGAAAAATATTATGTTAAATAATTGAAAAAGAGTTGTGCTATGGCAAGTTATATATGTGTAACACGCTGGTAGTCACATACATCATGTCCATGACCACGTGTCCTCACAGCCATTACTTGTCAACCGTACTACACGAGCCGAAGGACTTTGTACACGTACAATTAAGATGTATAGATTCAAAAGAGTTTTGTACCTATATATAAATACTTTGTGCTCTAGTATATGCATGCTCAATATATATGTGCATAAATCTCTTAACGTCGTATAACATATTTTCAACCGGAGTCTTCGGTTTCCTTGAATATTGAATGTTAGCATTTAATTTTATCTCGTCCAGATATTTTATCTTCCTATTTGCTCTCTTCATTACAAAGTACATAACATTTTAGTCATGGATACATCATAAAGGTGTCACTTTGATCTTGTTTTCATTATGATTATATACTGTAAGAAGTAATTAAAAAATTGTATTAATAAAAAATCTAAAGATAGATTATTCTCAAGCAGAAGTGGGAGCCACATAAAATAAAAAAATATGGAAGAGTATCGCAATTAGAAAATTGCTGATACGGCTACAAACTCGGTTGACATTTGTATTTCTTTCACCTCACATAACTCGCCTCCTATAGCTAGAGTGTAGTTCTTTGTAGTCCTTTTCAACTGACATTTTTTTCAACGGTCATGCCTGGCGTCCTACAGCTAGCTAGCGTGAATTTGTTTTATATTTAAGTTACCGCAGATGGAGAAAATCTTAAATCGGTAACGTGATGTAAAGGGACACATGCATAGATGCACTTTTTTTTGACACGCTCGGGTATATGACACGTACGTGCACATATCTTTTTTTCTTTCTTTTGACACGCTTAGGTATATGAGTCTTTTGGAGTTACGTTATTTTCTTAAATCTTAACCATTGATTTTATAGATCTAACTAATCAAAATAATTTAGATGATGTGGCTTAACGTGGCGTCTCTATTTTAGACACCCGTATTGTGCTTTTAGTATATAGTAGATGATAAGTCTAATGTACCTCTCTAGCTCCTCAAAATCAATATCAGGTTGTAGTGCATGCTGGATATATATAGAAGATTTAACAACGACCTTGTTGATATGGTCGCTGAAAAAGTTTAGCTACTGTGACATTTCCGCATACCGTTTGACCTGCAGGGGAATCGTGATAGGCTTATCGATATGAATGTACATACAATAGTTACTGGACAGCATAATTTTTGCTTCAGACGGGATCGGATGGTGTGCATGTGCAGTCACACAATATGGAAGCGGCAGTAGAAAAGTGGCATTTAGTGATAACCACATGCTAACATATAAAAGCAAGGATCTGGGAGGTTTACCATTATTAATATGATATGTGTTGTCACTAAAACATTTCATCATGTAACTTGGTTCAAAATCATATACTTATGGTATCCAAATGCAGTAAAAAAAATCAATCCATCCGCCCAAAAGAGTCCAAACATATTATCTTACTTTGTAGTTCAGAGATTTATTTCTCTTCCCATGTTTCCCAAAGAAAAGAAAAGCACAACCTAATTAACCTGCTTCCAAATTATAAATAATCGCAATTGGCTGTTTGCACAAGAAATAAAGATCATAATGGTGCAACGGAAAGGAACTGACTGACACAAGACAACAAGAGAAATTAGGCATAATTTTCAATCAGTTTAGCATAGGAAACCAAGAGCAATAAATATGATGCTAAATTATATGAAAATAGTATCAGTATTAGCTGTCATGCAGACAAGTTAAGCTAAACTGGGGCGTCATAGCATATAAATTTAAGATTTCAATCTTACATGAAGTAGCTGAAAGCCTGAAACAGTAATACACTATATGTGTATGGTTTTAGGAATAAGAAGACACGAGAGAATGGAACTTGCTTCTTTTCTACGTCATTTCGAGATTAAATGAAGCCTAAATCCAACATCATATGCATTAAAAATTGGTTATCCTCTTCACTCATCCCCTAAAACAAAGCAATGTAGAAAAAGAAAATGCATGTGTATAAAAAAGGATATACCAAGAGGGATAGCGCAGTCCTCAGTTCTCTAATATTGCTGCTGCCACTCTGTGCTTCTCTTTCCTTCCAGACCTCAATAATGGCTGTGCAGTCACCCTCGTGTCATCACATTGTCACTGACGTACCAACAAATATGCTGCTAGAACCTTCTTGCCAGAGAATATGTTCTGTAACAATAAAGAAAACAACACAGTTAAAAAAAACACTTAGAGCCAGTGAGATGTACTCCTAGGCCACTTCAAAATTGGCAAGAATTAAAGTTCCAAAGGTTAGCCCAATCATGTATGACAATACACAAATAACACATAAAACCTAGGATAATTTCTCATCAATCCGAAATCCAACTCTATGCGCATTGATCAATTTATTAAAATCAGAATATTACTCTTCTATTGAAACTAAAAAAATCGCTCTATATTTTTGGCACAAACGTTCTTAATTGACAGTTCCCATTATTGCTGAAATCATAGAACATCCCTTGGCTTCCCATACTTTCTCCGCTCTGTGCTAGCGACTCAATGTACCATGGGCAATTTCCTTTCAGGATGGTCTGGTTCTAAAATCTACACGTAGGGCATTACCTTCATATTTATGTAGTAATGCCCCAACTAAAGTTGTTCCTGGCCTAAGCTGCAAATACCATCAGAATCAAATGTAATAGTGTGCTCACTCAACATCTCCTTTAACAACCCCTTGCAGGACCACAAAAGCGCAAAATAAATGAGCATATACATATTTTACCTTCTAGTTTCATGAACATCTCTGCTACAAAAATCAGTTACTTGACTTGCCTGTTCTTCTCTAGCCGCTGCAATAATAGCAGGTAATTAAATCAAAGAAGCATGCCAGTAAGCTGGCCAGTACAAATATATCATAAAATGGTCATTAAGAAGCTAGAAGTGGTCCTTGGTATTTTGCGAAACATAATACAGGAAACGGATCTCACATATGGTTTTATTGCACCTGGATACAACAGCAGAGCTGGAGAGCAAGGGACACGCCATATAGCTGGACTACGTCATTGGTCTTGTAAAGAAATCAAGGGACAGAAGCAACGAACTAAGTAAAAAAGAAATAGATAGGACAGGGAGACGATAAGACTCTTCACAAGAGACTCGAGCTCTTTTTTTGGCTAAACCATAGGTCACTGTTTGGCATCAGAACTTCCGTACCAAGAGTTCCACGCTCTTTCTGCAAGAAAAGAATGGCTTTAAAAGATTTAAAGCCTTGCAGTTGGCTAGTGACTTCATCATGTCTGAATCTCTATAGATGGAACCTGACAAAACATCAAATTAATAAAGCAAAGTTTCATATTAAATTAATAGATCAAAAGGAGGAATAAAAGAAAGATTGCTGACACGATGAAAAAAGTATAAAGTACATCATCTGCAACACTATGGATTCTAAAAGAAATTATGAATTATCTATAAGCATATCCTAATAAAAACATGACAATTTAGTGGTTCCAGTGTATATTATCATGTACATATCCAAAATTACAAGAGAACTCATTTTCTCTGTTTACAACTTGGCATTCCCCACAAAAGAACCACAAAACCGCTATGCAAGAAAAAAAGATCTCTTTTTTTACATAAAATTAAGAGACTTTATTTTGGCACTGTTCTGAACCACAAACTCCGTTATGCAAGAACTGCTATGAATAACAAAATACGTGTTGCTCCGCAATAATGGAATGCTCAAGGGAAAAAAATGATTATAATCTAGTTAGCCGACTTACTGAAGTGTCAAAAAGGAAGTTGAGTGCACACTTTTTAGTTCATTTCTAAAGTGGCAAGCGATCATATCTGACAACAAGACATACTACATATTATCATTATAAACTTTATCACCTCTGACATTTTCACTTTGACTTTATGGCCTGCACTACCAAAGTACACTGTTCTCCTAAACTAAAAATGCAATCTTAGTTACAGTAACTGATAATGACATGGGCATTTCCATCTGTGCATATCATGCACATTATATGAGATTTTGAAAACAATGTTACATAGGTAGCTATTACTGAGGTCGAGTATAAGAGGAAGTATTTGTTACCGGTGGCTGTAGATGTAGGAGGTAGTGAAGGCAGCAGCAGCTGTTGGAGGACGCCTTGATCGTGGCGGAAGCGCAGCGGAGCAGAGGCAGCATATGATCGACCAGGAAGGCCATGGGTACATCTGCTCGGCATCTTTGATGTCAGATTGGAGGATGGGGCCACCAGGTTGAGGTAGGTTCCACTGGCCCCTAGCCACCATAATCCCTGGTCTTGCCATTGGACAACATATTTCGGTATAAACTTCTTACTGTGCAGCGAGAAATAAAAATCAGCAAGCCCCTACATCTTTAACTAACCAATCACATATACGAAAAGGACTGAAGTGTCACACATACCAATTTTTGTGTGTGTGAGATCAGCTTGTCCATTGCATAAAAGTGTTTCAGCTTTGATGAGAACCTGAATCAAATATGAGGAAGCGGAACTCGCATAAGAATAATGCTTTGCACAGGGCCAAAATTTCCACGAAAAATCCTTGCAATCCACAGTTGGTACTGCACTTGCTTATCATACTACCAACAACCATGAAACAAAAAAATTCAATGAAGCTATTCCTCTGCTTCCACCAAAAGTCCGAATGCCAAGCTAAAACCAAAGATAACATTGTCACTAACATGTAGAAGTTTTCTGATCCTCTGATTGCAACCGGGCAGTAGACATTTGTTAGCTTAGAGGAAACACCAACTTCACAGTTGTTCTCAAACTCAATACCTACAGAAGCCACAGAGAAAAAGAATAAGGTCAAATCCAAAGGCTTCTACTTAAAAACACGTCTGAAATTCTAGCCTAGACTATAGTACTGATGGTAAGTTTGTACTAGAAAAACACATCTGAAATAGCTTGTACTGGAAAAAAACACATCTGAAATTCCATAACGTATCACATTTATCTGAATATCCAATTATAGGTCCCCCACATGATTAAGCAACTTTCAGTCTAAATGCAAAGTTCAGCCCCCATGGGAATTTTGAATCTGCAGTTGTAATGCCCAAGAGGATCAGTCTTCAACCAAAGGCTTATCCTTATCTGGCAACCTTGACTAAAAGTATATCAGTATATGCAAGCAAAATATATGTGTACCTTTACCTCAATAGGAATATTCCTCCTCAAGCAAACCATAGCTGGCTAAACTACTTCGGTGAATGAACTCATTAATTCTAAAGTGTACTCAGATACAAGTATAGCTTATCTGCAAAGCACATATACCAAAGGATGCGTGCACACTCATACGTGTCATATATATTGATGTTTTGTGTCTTCTTCACCTTCACCCCCTACCATATCTTCAGGGGTATCCTCGGTATTCTCTTCAACCCTTTCCTGTTCAAGAGTAGTACATTTTTTAAGCTACTGGCTACTGTGAAGAGTAACAGCAGTATACGAAAATAGCGATGAATCTACACCTCAATATCATCCACTGGAGGCTCATCCTCAGACCTTCATAAGAAATGAGAAATTGTAGCTCAACAATAAATTCAGCTAAATAATCTGTTATCTTTTGGTTTGTACAATTAGACTGTAGTATCACATAACAACAGTGGCATCTAAGTTAGACTTGACTGGCTATGTAATAATTTTAACCACCAAATCACCAATCCAAGTTCAAGCTGAAATTCGTATCCCAATTAGAAACAAAAGCCTTACAACTTCTGCTAATTTCTATGGAGCATGCTAATTATTCTTGCAACTGAAATATTTAACCACCGCCTCGAAATAATTCAGCGGCGCACAAATTTCTAAACCCGATGAGTAATATAGCCTACATATTGTCCTCCAAGCGCTGCAAAGAAATCGGAAAATATACTTATTTTGTTCTCATATGCATAAAAACAAACACTTGATATGCACCAAAATCACAAACCGTAGCACCTAATACTTTTGGATTTCTTCAGGCAAGCAGTTGCGATGTTCTCGATCTAGTGAACAATAGAGACTCTAAAACATGTAGAAAGTGTTAGGAAGGAGCAAATCGACCTGCAGGTGAGGGTGAAGGCCCTAGGTACACCAGTATCCAGGTAACTCGCAGAGGTGTCCTCCTCAACTCTGGGCACCAAGGCAAAGGGGGTTGGAGGGGGAGCATGATGGCCTGGATTCACACTTCCATAGAGAGCTTCACCGAGGGGAGAGGAACTTCCACCACCTCCATGGACTTCCTCCTCAAATCCTCAGCTGGGCAAGAAAACACAAAATAACAGATGAGAAAAATCACGTATGAGGGAGAGAGGGAGAGGATTGGGACTCACAAGGAACTGATGATGGGCGTGCTGTTGCCAGAGGAGGATGCACCAGCGGAGGTCGAGCTCCTCATGTGCGGCCGCCCTTGCGCCGTCGCGGTCGGGGATGTGTTGGCGACCAGATGTTGTGGACATCGGTGGAGTTCGAGCTCCTCATATTCGCCAGCCTCTGCGTCGTCCATCTCCGCTCCTGTCTAGGGTTTGGGCGCCGTGCTCATGGTCGGGAGGAGCAGGAAGACATGCTCAGGGCCGCTCAGGGTAGCCTGCACGCGAGCCTGATGGGAAACCAATGGTGGCGGCTAGGGTTTTGGGCAGGGAAGCAAGAGAAAGGGAGAGAAAAAGACGAGGGGAGTGGGTGGCTGCTAGGGTGACCCTTCCCTCTCTCCATAGCCAGCAAGGGGCTCAGCCATGACCGGCCTACCCCGTACCCGGCGGCGAAGGGAAGGTCACCACGGCCGTCCTCTCCACAGTCGATGGAGCAAAATGAGACATGGAAAGATGATTTTGCCCTTGGACACTCAGCGAAAACACTGGGATAGCCACCGCGTCGCTCTCCTCTTTTTTCCACCCACACACGAAGCCACGAGGAGGCCCTCACCGACGAGTGGGTCACGGATGATGCAGGTCCCGAAGGTCAGGGACCGTGGCTGGATGAGCTCACAGGGCGGGTACAACATCTGTGCCAAACAGTATCTAAAATGGATGGCCAGGATTGAACGAGTGACTTCATCCGACGGTTATTATCTCAGATGGCCTGAGAGGCCGGGTTGCCTCGCGCCTATATTTTCAAGGATGAGAGAGCTCAAGGGAAGGTGGTCAAGCACATGTTGCTAGGTGAAACTACGAATCTTTAGAGGAAGTTTTAGCCTTCCAGATGCCTTTAAAAGGAGCCAGCATCGCCCCTTGCGATATTTTTGGCTTACATTGACTTAACCGTGAAAGATCCTAAAGGGTCGAGCGACCACACAATTCTCCACAGAAATGAGATCTAACATTCACGCCCCATAGCTGTCATTCTCCTCTCCTCTGATACGTCTCAAACGTATCTATAATTTTTGATGCTCCATGCTTGTTTATACACCATTTGCTTTGTGTTTTGTTACACTTTATGACATTTTTATGCATTTTTCGGAACTAACCTATTAACAAGATGCCACAGTGCTAGTTCCCTGTTTTCTGCTATTTTTGTGTTTCAGAAAAGCTACACAGGAAATATTCTCAGAATTGGATGAAACAAAAGCCGAACCTCCTATTTTTACCGAAGCTTCACGAAGACCGAAGATGAGACGGAGGGGTGCCAGGGGCCAGCCACACCATGGGGTGGCACGGCCCAGCCCCTGGCCGCGCCACCACATGGTGAGGCCAGTTGGCCCACCTCCTGACGCTGCCCTTTCGCCTATAAATTCCCCTCAATGGGAAAAACCTAGAGGACGGATCGCTTTTTTCCTCGAAACATACTACAAGCCACTGTCGTCGTCGAAGCGAGATCGAGAGGATCCAGGAGCTCTTCCCGGCACCCTGCCGGAGGCCTTCTCCACCACCATGGTCGCCTCCGGAGTGATGTGTGAGTAGTCTACCTTGGACTACGGGTCCATAGCAGTAGCTAGATGGTTGTCTCCTCCACCATGTGCTTCATGTTTAGATCTTGTGAGCTGCCCTACATGATCAAGATCATATTTATGTAATTCTACATGTTGTGTTTGTTGGGATCCGATGAGTATTGGTACTGTGTCTAGTTGATGTGCTGAATATATAACTTTATGTTATCTCTATGTTGTTTATGATCTTGCATGCTCTCCGTTGCTAGTAGATATCTTGGCCGAGTAGATGCTAGTGACTCCAAGAGGGAGTATTTATGCTCGATAGTTGGGTTCATGCCTCTAGTAATCTAGGCGAGTGAAAAAAACCTCCAAGGTTGTAGATGTGCTGTTGCCACTAGGGAGAAAATAACATTCTTGTGTCCAAGGACATTTGCTTTGTTTACTTTACGCACTTTGCTTAATGCAGTTATCCGTTGTTCACAACTTAATACCCGATGGTTGCTCGGACGACATCCGAAGGGTGGATTATTAGTCATAGATGCGGTTGGATTACGGTCTATGTATTTTGTCGTAATACCCAGAGTGAATCTCATAGTGATCCTCATGACATATGTACGTTATCTTTATTCTATCAATTGCCCAACTTTAATTTGTTTACCCAGCATGTTGTTATTTATCTTATGGAGAGACACCACTAGTGAACTGTGGACCCTGGTCTAATTTCTTTTACATTGCTATTACCGTTTTACTTTTACTCGCACTGCTTACTTTTACTTGCATACTATTACCCTTTTACCACTCGATACGCTCAATCCTTTGTTTACCGCAAACCGGTGAGATTGACAACCTCATCATAAGTTGGGGCAAAGTTCTTGGTTGTGTTGTGTGCAGGTTCCACGTTGCTGCTAGTGCAAAGCAAAGCCCTGGTCGAGGCGCCTTATAAATTGTCCGGAGCTATCGCGAAGCTAGTGAGCATCAACCTTCTTAAGTTTGGCTTTCTCCTACTGGTTCGATAAACCTTGGTTTCACAACTAAGGGAAGACTTGCTGCTGTGCTCATCATACCTTCCTCTTGGGGTTCCCAACGGGGTGTACTTACACGCCATCAAGCAATTTTTCTGGCGCTGTTGCCGGGGAGAAAGAAGACTTCTGCAAGGGTAGTCTCTCACGCTCAATCTTTTATTTTGTTTTTGTTTTGCTTTATTTCACTTTTGCTTGCATCTTTTTATCAAAAATACAAAAAAATTAGTTTCTTTATAGTTGCTTTTACTTGCTTGCTTTTAGTTTTGCTAGAATGGGTACTCCTGAGAACACCAAGTTGTGTGACTTTACTAGCACCAAAAATAATGATTTTATCTGCACTCCTATTGTGTCACCTGCTCCTGAGGCAAATTTTTATGAGATCAAACCTGCTTTGTTGAATCTTGTTATGAAAGAGCAATTTTCTGGTGCCAGTTCCGATGATGCTGCAGCTCATCTCAACAATTTTGTTAAGCTATGTGAGATGCAAAAGTATAAGGATGTAGATGGTAATATTATTAAGCTTAAGTTGTTTCTTTTCTCTTTAAGAGGAAGAGCTAAGGATTGGTTGCTATCTTTGCCTAGAAATAGTATTGATTCTAGGGATAAGTGTAAGGATGCTTTTATTGGAAAATACTATCCTCCTGCTAAGATTATAGCTTTGCGTAGTGATATTATGAAGTTTAGACAGTTTGATAATGAACATGTTGCTCAAGCTTGGGAAAGAATGAAATCTATGATAAAGAATTGTCCCACTCATGGACTGACTACCTGGATGATTGTCCAAACCTTTTATGCAGGACTGAATTTTTCTTCAAGAAATCTATTGGATTCAGCTGCTGGAGGCACTTTTATGTCCCTTACCTTGGGCGCCACAACAAAGCTTCTTGACAATATGATGGTAAATTATTCTGAGTGGCACACCGAGAGAGCTCCACAAGGTAAGAAGGTAAATTCTGTTGAGGAAACCTCTTCCTTGAGTGATAAGATTGATGCTATTATGCTTATGCTTTCTAATGATAGAGCTCATGTTGATCCTAATAATGTTCCTTTGGCCTCTTTGGTTGCTCAAGAAGAGCATGTTGATGTAAACTTCATTAGAAATAATAATTTCAACAACAGTGCTTATAGGAACAATTTTGCTAGCAACAATTATAGGTTGTATCCTTCTACCAATGGTAATGGTTATGGTAACTCTTATGGTAATTCCTCCAACAACACTAGGGGCGCGCCCTCTGAGCTTGAAGTCATGCTCAAGGACTTCATTGGTAAGCAAACTGCTTTTAACAAGTCTGCTGAGGAAAAGTTGGGTAAAATTGATATTCTTGCTTCTAAAGTTGATAGCCTTGCTCTTGATGTTGAACTTCTGAAACTAAAAGTGTTGCCCAATGATGTGAAAGAAAGCAATACTTTTGCTGCTACTAATGCCATCCAAGTTAGAATTGATGAAAATGTTAGGATGTTAGCAGAATTGCATGCCAGGTGGGAAAGAGAAGATGAGATGGCTAGAAAGATGAAGGTATGTACTATTACTACCTCTAATGATGTTGCTCCAAATGCTAGCAATCCTCTTACTTTGATTGGTATATAGAAATCTCCTACGCCTTGTGCAAAAAAGCCCAAAACTGCAAAAACCTTTTCTACAAAAAGTGCTGAAATTTTTTGGAGTATGGGAGATGATAGCTCTATTTCTTTTAATGATTTTGATGTTGATGGCTGCAATATATCTGAAGTTATTTTGTTCTTGCAAAATCTTGCGTTGAGTCCTAATGCTAGTTCTATGAATGTTGCTTTTACAAAGCATATTACAAATGCTCTAATGCAAATTAGGGAGGAAAAGTTGAAACAAAAGGCTTCTATTCCCAAGAAGTTAGAAGATGGTTCGGAACCCATCATTGATATGCATGTTAATGGTTTTGATTGCCATGCTTTATGTGATCTAGGTGCTAGTATTTCTATTATGCCTAGAAAGATTTATGATATGCTTGGTTTACCACCACTTGAAAAGTGTTATTTTGATGTTTCTCTTGCTGATGTTGCTAAGAAGAAGAATTAATGATGTTCTTATTATGGTTAACAATAACCTTGTTCCCGTTGATTTTCTTGTTATGGATGTTGAATGCAATGCTTCATGTCCTATTATTTTGGGAAGACTTTTTCTTTGAACTGTAGGTGCCATCATTGATATGAAGGAAGGCACCATTAAATATCAATTCCCACTCAAGAAGGTATGGAACACTTCCCTAGAAGGAGGAAGAAATTACTTTTTGACTCTATTCTTAGAGCAAATTATGAACTTGATGCTTCATCGCTTGATATTACTTGATTTGCACTTTCTGCGCCTAGCTCAAAGGCGTTAAAGAAAAGCACTCTTAGGAGATAACCCAATGTTTTTTTTCAATAATTTTTCTTTTATTTGAGTCTTAGAAGTTATTACTACTGTAATGACCTCTCCTTATCATTTTTATTTCATTGTTGTGCCATGAAGAACCTCTAATTTGAGGGAGGTAAGATTTGGGGAAGTTGCTGTCGTGAAACAGATTTCTGTGCTGCACCATAAATATTCGTGAAAATTCTCAGAATATCTTTTTGATCTGAAATTTCTTGAGCATATGCCCCCGGTTATATCCAAACTTTCATTAGTTTTGCACTTTTCGATTTGAGCAACAGAAGATCCACGAAAAAATCGACCTTTGTCAGCTATTCTGTTTTGACAGATTTCTGCCACTATTTGTGTTTGCCTCTCGATCACTTTCTTTTTGAGTTCTTTTGATCAAGTAACTTTTGAGGAAGTTGCTACAGTAGTATATGCTTTATATGTGGTGTTTTTGAGTTTGAAACTGAACCAAAAAGGGTTGATTTACTATTATGTTTATGCTAATGTTGCTAATAGAATTGTGTGAAGTTTTGTATGAAGGAAGTTTTCAAGTGTAGGGAATGGAGAGTGATGAGATGAGATGAAGTATGGACAAAAGCTCAAGCTTGGGGATGTCCATGTCACTCCAAGAAATATCCAAGAGGTACAAGTGTCAAAGCTTGGGGATGCCCCCGAGGCACCCCTTCTTCATCGGCAAAAATCAGGTCACCTTTCAACACACTATATTTTTATTGCTTCATATTCTATGCGTTTTTCTTGGAGCGTCTGTATTTTTTATTTTAGTTTTCTTTTGTTTTGTTTGCTGCAATAAATGGTTGGACCCCAACAAATTTCTTTTGGAGAAGGCATACTTTGTTTTTCATTGCCAAGAACACTCTTGTTTTCACTCTTATCGTTTAACGAGTGTTCTCTTTTTCTAGAACTGCGTTTAGCTTTTATTTTTTGCCTTGATTTTTGTTCAGATCTTGTTTTATCTTTGCATCAAGGTGTATTTAGACTACTGGTCTATATTGGTTTTCGTCAAAAGAGTTGTTTTAAAAAGGTTTGAATGGTGTTGGAAAAGAGAAAAAGTTTCATGAAAAAAGGTGGTACAAAAAGGAGCTTGTATAGACTGCGGCTTAGACTTTTACATGCCATGCTTGATGTCATTTTGATAGTATGCTTAGTAGTTTTTGCTATAGCATGACTTATCTCAAATGACTGAGATTGCTTAATGAGCCTTTGAAAAAATCATGCGTTGTTTTTATTATATGGAAGCATTTATTTGGCTTTCTCCTTGATGCTTTATTTGGGTTGACTTGGCGCATGCTTACAACATGTTTGACTCTTACAAAGTCGCCATAAGCCTCTATGATCATGTGGTTTTTGACTTGTGATGCTATTTTATGCTTCTTTTAATGATGTTTTGTCGCTATGCATGATTATGGCCGTTATTGCTCTCTTAGTTGGTTGCTCCCAGTCTTTTGCTAGCCCTCATTTTATACTGAGTATGAGCTCTACTCGTGCATCCAACTCCCAAAAACCAAGTTTTCCAATGTGTCCACTATACATACCTATTAGTAATTTGCTATTCCAAGTACGTTTGACTTGCTTTTATCTATCCTTCAAATTAAACTATTTTTGGTGTTCTGTGAAAATTAGTCAGTAAAGCTCTCACGAACCTGACGGCACACTTTACTTTTCTCGCTTTTAAAATTTTGAAATTGTGGCTCTCTTATGTTGACGTTATGCTTGCAAGTTGTAAGTTGGAAATTAGCTCAGCCATGCCGTCATGGGGCAAGCTTTCAACATTGCACTTTCTCTCATTTGAGTTGATATCGTGATCGGAAAGGTAGGACGTATGGGTAGTGCAAAAATTTGCCGAAACAGAAATAAATCAACGTCTCGACAAACATCCATGCACCACACCGGCACACATACAAGCGCTTCACGTGCAACAATCATCCATACACAAGATTGACATGCGCATGCATGTCCCCTCCAAATACTCACCTTGTAGATTCGATACCGAGACGAGACCGCGATCGATGAGTTGGAGAGGAGGAGAGAGTATAGAGAGGCTTCTCCTCACTGCCAATTATGTATCAACCAAAGTAAGTACAATAAGTACCAAAGAAAGTGAAAACTATGGCCAAAATGGGATGAGAGGGAAGGGAGCTAGAGCTAGATCTAGATGGAGGAGAGCAAGATGAATGGCTTGGGAGTGTGGGAGGTTGGCACTTTAAAGGTGTGGGACGAGCTAATTCTGTGGCGCATCAGGTCAAGTGCTCCACAGAATTACACTAATTCTGTGGTGCACTGGCCCTGGTGCGCCACAGAATGTCCTAATTTTGTGGCGCACTGGACCTGATGCGCCACAGAATGTCCTAATTTTGTGGCGCATCAGGTCCAGTACACCACAGAATTAGTGGAATCAATGATTGGGGCTAGCAGGGAGTGGGCCCCACCCAATTTCTATGGCGCATTGTCTCCTGGTGCGCCACAAAAATGTTGTATTTTTGTGGCGCACCTGGCCTGGTGCGCCACAGAAATAATTTATGTGGCGCACTGCTGGCTAGTGCGCCACAGAATTGCATCCCACCTATAAGGGTTTTCCTACTAGTGTCTTTTGTTTATGGATACTCGCGATGTGAAATAAGTTGGGAATCTTGCGGGATCATGGAGTTTGTATATGTGTTAGAGAAACGCCTAGGCCACTAATCTAAGCCATGCATCATTCATGGTGGAAATTTACAGCATGCCCATAGTGGACATTCGACGACGCATCTCACAATAAAAAGCTATACCAATGGTAAATAAAAGAGATGCTAAGGTGTTCATTGTCTGTTTGTCCTATCATTTTGATGTGGGCTTGTTCCATGTCATCAGGCAAGGAGGTACCCCGTTGGCGGTTCTCGATGATACATGTATACTTACAATGACAAGAGCTTGCTTGGGACCTAAAGTCGAGTAGCATGAGGTTTGGGTATTTATACTTCACGGGACACGAGGTTTCCAACTTATGATTTATTAAGCATATGCTCATAATTGTACTCGCATTAACTTTAACCATTAAAGATGCCTATGATGGGGGCAATGAGAGCTCAAAGCTAGTAAGTACCATAATTTTTAAAGGTTTATAAAACTTGCAATCACTGCTTCCCTCTGCGAAGGGCCTTTCTTTTACTTTTATGTTGAGTCTCCACCTTCTACCTTTATGCACCGTCTAAGAGAGCATAGTTGCCATTCTGAGTTTAATGTGCATAGTCCCAAAGTTTATCATTGATTGGTTCATGATTATGGTTTCGCTTGTTCCAGAAGAGTTCCGCAGCTCCGCCGCAGCCACCGAAGAATTTTGAGGGACAGAAGTCTCTATTCTGGCACCCTGCCGGGATGGGGAAGTGCCCCTGGAGCCATCTCCATCGGTCTCCATTGCCGTCTCCGCCATTTCCATTGACCTCACCGCCATCTCCATCAACCTCGCTGTCTCCTATGATAAGGAGGGAGTAGTTCTCCCCCGGGGCTGAGGGCTCTACCGGTAGCTATGTGGTTCACCTCTCTCTCCCATGATGTGATCTTTATGTGACCGTGAGTTTTGTATCTAGTTGAATTGGTAGATGTTATTATTCAGATATTATGATACTCCCGTGCTTTATATTTGTAATCTCCGGAGATACCTTGTATCATGGTGTGAAGTTGACTAGTGTGCGCATCATGTGTATCTTTTTGGTTAATATCTCTATGAATTGTTGGTGTTTGTTGGAACCATCTAGTGCGTTCATGGTGATAGTGTGGGACAATCTAGTTTGGGTACATACGGACTTTGAGGAGTGCTTCGTAGCCCTACGCATGATTAGTGTTCGTTTTCCATCGAAGAATTGTTTTGAGTTGCATATTGATGATAGTATCTATTGGTTCAATTATCTTATATTTGTTGGGAGTGTGTCCACTAGTGAAAGTATGATCCCTAGGCCTTGTTTCCAAGCTTTGCACACCGTTTACATTCAGTTTTGTTACATGTTTGCTCGCAGTGATACTTATTTCATATTATATTTACTACTTATAATCATCACTACTACTTGTATTTCACTATCTCTTCGCCGAACTAGTGCACCTATACATCTGACAAGTGTATTGGGTGTGTTGGGGACAAAAGAGACTTTCTATATCGTAATTGCAGGGTTCTTTGAGAGGGATAGCTTTGACCTCCTCCTCCCTGAGTTCGATAAACCTTGGGTGATCCACTGAAGGGAAACTTGCTACTGCTCTACAAACCTCTGCACTTGGAGGCCCAACACTGTCTACAAGAACAGACGCGTGCGTAGACATCAAGCTATTTTCTGGCGCCGTTTCTGGGAAGGTAAGGTAAAAGGTACTCACATTCTTTGGTTACTAAGTCTTTTAGTTGCTGGTGAGTGCTCGGAGTTATTTCCTTTGGATTCTGCAATTATATCTTTTTGTTTCTTGTTTTTATTTTCACTAGTTAGGCTTAATGGAAAGTAAAGAGTTCTTTAGTCTTTTTCCTGAGTTCAGATTTGAAGAGAAAATTGAAAAACCTTTGGAGCTTAATTTCCATGCTAATAGTGTTGTTAGTATGAATGCTTTGAACACCGTTATTGCTAATGCTATAGAAAAGTCTAAGCTTGGGGAAGCTAGTTTTGTTAAGCATGATATTTTTAGTTCCCCAGCTTTAGTGGAAAAATTTGCTCTGATGATATTTTATCTCCCATATGTGATAATTCTTATGATGCTTGTGCTCCTCATCCTTTTGAAATACCTATGAAAATTGTTGAACATGCTATGGATAACTGCTATTTAGGAGATGGAACTGTCCATCCTGGTGATCATTTACTTTTTATACATGAATTATGCGAGTTGTTCCAGTGTGCAGGTATTTCGATGAACCAAGTTAAGAGGAAGCTATTTTCTTTATCACTGAAGGGCAGAGCTGCGGAATGGTATAAAATGCTAAAGGATGGCCGACCTATTGACTGGGAGGAAATTGTACCTCTATTTTATTCTAAATTCTATCCTTCTAGTGAGGTTTATAAAGATAGGAATTATATTTATAATTTTCATCCGCGTGAGGGAGAAAGCATTGCCCAAGCGTGGGGAAGATGGAAGTCACTAATGCTCAAATGTCCTATTCATGATCTTCCACGTAATATTGTTATTGATAATTTTTATGCAAGGCTTTCAGGATATTACAAGGACTATCTAGATGCATGCTTGGATGGGTCTTTCACAAGGAAGGATGTTGACGTCAAGTGGGATCTGCTTAAAGCAATTCAAAACAATATTGAAGATTGGGATAGCGACAAAGGTAAAGGATCAGGTATGAGTTATGAATATGATTGCATTAAGTCTTTCGCTGAAACTGCTAATTTTCAAGAGCTTAGTGCTAAATATGGTCTTGATCCTCAAATTATGGTTGATTGCTTTAAGGCCTTTGCTTCCCATATTAATGTTCCTAAAGGAAATGGGGACGTGTATCATGAATCTTTTAAGGACACTTGCATAGAAAGTGATATTGTTATTGATGATTGCAATAAACATGCTCAAATTTCTGAAAGTACTACTTCCTATAAGCATGTTAATTTTTGTGGAGTACATAGACCTTGTGAACAGAGTCACAACAAGGAAGACTATTGCATCACCCACGGGAATGAAGAAACCCGAATGTGGCTCAAGGCTCTAGATGAGCTTGGTGAAAAGGTTTGTGAGCTTTATCCTTTTCTTTGTGAACTTTGCAATGACTCGGGTCATTTTAATTTTCAATGCCCAAGCCAATATCGTGACTCTTTTAATCGAATGAGTACCGTAAATTTGTATTGTGATGACAAGATTACTCTCAACCAGCATGATGAGCTTAATTTATTTTTGGAGTGTGAAGAGATATCTAGAAAGATTTCTTTGGTTGATATGAGAGTTGTTGATATTAATAGCACCCTTCGTGGTTGTCATCTCTATTGTGTTAAAGATTGCCTTGCAAATACTTACATACAAAATCTTATAAAATATGATGTTTTGCCAAGCTATGACAAGACTAATAGATGTTTCTATCTTATTAATAGAGAGGATGAATCCTCCAAAGTTTCTTCTGTTGTTTCTGTCAGTAAACCAGATTATGTGGAGAAGATGCCTTTCAAGCCTCTCCCTCCTAAAGGAGAGAGTAAGAAGAGTAAGAAGAAGAAGAAGAAGAGGAGTAAAAGGCGAGAGGAAACGGTATCTTCCCCTAAGCATGTTGCTCCTATTATAGATTATGATAATTCTGATTGGGATGATGTTCCCATGCCTGTTACCTATATTAGTGATCATGATTGGGAAAAGCACTCTACTTTTGATATTCAAAATCTTTTTGGTACCAATTCTAAGTTTAATAATTGTTGTACCATTAGTACTATCCATGTTCCTTCCTATGATGATATGTTTGATGGATATGCTTTGGAAAATAGTTGTTCTCTAGCTTATGATGATACTAAACCTCTAGTTTACGATGGTTACGATGATGAGTATAATATTTTCAGGTCACCTATTTTTGAGGAGAAAATTAGTTATGATTACAATATGCCTCCTATTTTTGATGATTATGGTGATGAGAATAATTATTCTGTTGAATCTGCTCCTACTACGATTGTTCATGTGGGAAGTATTAATTCTTTTATGCATGTGGCTCATGATAGGGATGCTTTATGTGATATTTATGTTAGTTCTATTCATGATGCTACTGAAAGTTATTATGAGAGAGGGAAACATGGTTTGATGGACCTCAACAATATTAAGTTTTCCCTCTTTATGTTGCAAATCTTGAAGTGGCACTTGTTTTATCTATCCATGTTTGCTACTATGTGCCTCGTTGATTTATTTTCTTACAAGATTCCTATTCATAGGAAGTGGTTTAGATTTAAATATGTTTCATATTTGCTTTTTGATGCTCTCTCTTGCTTCAAGTTCTTATATAGCGCCTTTGCCTTAAGCTCTTTTTATGGCGCCTACATGAGCATCTTTGCAATGTACTGCGCCTAGCTCAAAGGCGTTAATGAAAAGCACTCTTGGGAGATAACCCAATGTTTTATTTTCAGTACTTTTTCTTTTATTTGAGTCTTGTAAGTTATTAATACTGTAATAACCACTCCTTATCATTTTTTTATTTCGTTGTTGTGCCAAGAGAAACCTCTAATTTGAGTGAGGTAAGATTTGGGGAAGTTGCTGTCCTGAAACAGATTTCGGTGCTGCATCGTAAAAATTCGTGAAAATTCTCAGAATATCGTTTTGACCTGCGATTTCTTGTACATATGCCCCAGGTTATATCCAAACTTTCATTAGTTTTGCACTTTTCGATTTGAGCAACAGAAGGTCCTCTAAAAAATCGACCTTTGTCAGCTGTTCTGTTTTGACAGATTTCTGCCACTATTTGTGTTTGCCTCTCGATCGCTTTCTTTTTGAGTTCTTTTGATCACGGAACTTTTGGGGAAGTTGCTACAGTAGTATATGCTTTATATGTGGTGGTTTTGAGTTGAAATCTGAACCTAAAGGGGTTGATTCACTATTATATTTATGCTAATGTTGCTAATAGAATTATGTTAAGTTTTGTATGAAGGAAGTTTTCAAGTGTAGGGATTGGAGAAGGATGAGATGAGATGAAAAATGGACAAAAGCTCAAGCTTGGGGATACCCACGCAACTCAAGAAATATCCAAGAGGTACAAGCGTGAAAGCTTGGGGATGCCCCCGAGGCACCCCTTCTTCATCGGCAAAAATCAGGTCACCTTTCAAGACACTATATTTTGATTGCTTCATGCATTATGCGTTTTTCTTGGAGCGTCTTTACTTTTCCTTTCAGTTTTATTTTGTTTTGTTTGCTGCAATAAATGCTTGGATCACATCATGTTTGGAGAGAGCTATGCTCCATTTTTCATTGCGAAGAACACTCCGTTTTCCACTCTTATCGTTCAACGAGTGTTCTCTTTTTCTGCTACTGCATTTAGCTTTTGTTTTTCACCTTAATTTTTGTTCAGATCTTGTTATATCTTTGTATCAAGGTGTATTTGGACCTCTGGTCTATGTTTGTTTTCATCAAAAGATTTTTTTCGAAAAGGTTCGAATGGTGTTGGAAAAGAGAAAAAGTTTCATGCAAAAATAAAAAAAGGGGTACAAAAAGGAGCTTGTTTAGGCTACGGCTTAGGCTTTTGCATGTCGTGCTTGATGTCATTTTGATAGTATGCTTAGTGGTTTTGTTGTAGCATGACTTGTCTCAAATGACTGAGATTGCTTAATGAGCCTTTGAAAAAATCATGCGTTGTTTTTATTATTTGGAAGCATTAATTTGGTTTTCTCCTTTGATGCTTTATTTGGGTTGACTTGGCACATGCTTACACATGTTGACTACAAAATAAGTCACCTATAGCCTCTATGATCATTTGGTTTTTGACTTGTGATACCACTTTATGCTTCTTTCAATGATATTTTGTCGCTATGCATGATTATGGCCGTTATTGCTCTCTTAGTTGGTCGCTCCCAGTCTTTTGCTAGCCCTCATTTTGTACTGAGTATGATCTCTACTCGTGCATCCAACTCCCAAAAACCAAGTTTGCCAATGTGTCCACTATAAATTCCTATGCATGGTATTTGTAAGCCATTCCAAGTAAATTTTCATGTGCTACCTTTCAGAAAACCTTCAAAACACTTCTCATTTTGTGACACTGTTTTTAGCTCATGGGGACGTAGTGGTCGGATTTGCTATCTTCCATATTGTTTTATTCCAAAAAGAAAAAAGAAAGAGAAAAAAGAAAGAAAAAAGGCAGTCCTCCATGGTATGTGAATGTTGGTGGGCACCCGATGAAATCGGTTAGCCATGGTTTGTGAAAGGAAAAAAGGTGGGGAGGAGTTCCAAGCTTTATAAAAGAGCACAAAAGTGCCAATCCCTCTCTCAAAAACTTGCTTCATTTTTGTATGGAAGATAGTAAGAACCCCATTGCCAGTCGTTGACAAAGACAACCACCTCTCAAAATCCAATTTTTATCTCTCTGTTTTACAAATGAAAAGCTCTAGCACATGTTTAATCACTGCTTCCCTCTGGGAAGGGCCTTTCTTTTACTTTTATGTTGAGTCTCCACCTTCTACCTTTATGCACCGTCTAAGAGAGCATAGTTGTCATTCTGAGTATAATGTGCATTGTCCCAAAGTTATCATTGATTGATTCATGATTATGGTTTCACCTGTTCTTAAATTATTTGTATCTAGTCGCCCACTTAAATTTGAAGGTGTCCTATGCATTTATGTTTTGCTACTCCATGAGGGACAAGCTAAAAACCATTTGCTATGTTTTCCATATGGTTGAAACACACACGTGACTTTCATTGTTTTATTTTCATGATCTTTCCTTTGTGTTTCTTTTCATGCTATGACATGGTTGCTAAGTTTATATTATCAAGATTATGTCTTTCATGCCCATGTTTTAAGTTCTTTGATCTCAGCACTCAATGCTCTACCTCGTTGATCAAATTGTGTTGGTGCATGTCACCTCAAAAATTATTCTTTTGTTATCACTTACCTACTCGAGGACGAGCAGGAGTTAAGCTTGGGGATGCTGATACGTCTCAAACGTATCTATAATTTTTGATGCTCCATGCTTGTTTTTACACCATTTGCCTTGTGTTTCATTACACTTCGTGGCATTTTATGCGATTTCCGGAACTAACCTATTGACAAGATGCCACAGTGCCAGTTTCCTGTTTTCTGCTGTTTTTGTGTTTCAGAAAAGCTACATAGGAAATATTCTCGGAATTGGACGAAACAAGTTCCAGAAGTCTTATTTTTCCCGGAAGAGTAACGAAGACCGAACGAGAGCCGGAGGAGGGCCAGGGGCCAGCCTCACCATGAGAGGCACGGCCCAGCCCCTGGCTGCGCCCCCCTGTGGTGAGACCCCCCTGGTCGCCTCCTGACGACGCCCTTTCGCCTATAAAAAGCCTCCCGACGGAAAACCCTAGATGAATCAGCAAAATTTTCAGAAGAGCTCCGCAGCTCCTCCGCCGCCACCGATGAATTTCGGGGGATAGAAGTCTCTATTCCGGTGCCCTGCCGGGACGGGGAAGTGCCCCCGGAGCCATCTCCATTGGTCTCCATTGCCGTCTCCGCCGTCTCCATCGACATCACCACCATCTCCATCAACCTCGCTGTCTCCTATGATGAGGAGGGAGTAGTTCTCCCCCGGGGCTGAGGGCTCTACCGGTATCTAGTTGAATTGGTAGATGTTATTATTCAGATATTATGCTACTCCCATGCTTTATATTTGCAATCTCCGGAGATACCTTGTATCATGGTGTGAAGGTGACTAGTGTGCGCATCATGTGTATCTTTTTGGTTAATGTCTCTATGAATTGTTGGTGTTTGTTGGAACCATCTAGTGCGTTCATGGTGATAGTGTGGGACAATCTAGTTTGGGTACATACGAACTTTGAGGAGTGCTTCGTAGCCCTACGCATGATTAGTGTTCATTTTCCATCGGAGAATTGTTTTGAGTTGCATATTGATGATAGTATCTATTGGTTCAATTATCTTATATTTATTGGGAGTATGTCCACTAGTGAAAGTATGATCCCTAGGCCTTGTTTCCAAGCTTTGCACACCGTTTACATTCAGTTTTGTTACATGTTTGCTCGTAGTGATACTTATTTCATATTACATTTACTACTTATAATCATCACTACTACTTGTATTTCAGTATCTCTTCGCCGAACTAGTGCACCTATACATCTGACAAGTGTATTGGGTGTGTTGGGGACACAAGAGACTTTCTGTATCATAATTGCAGGGTTGTTTGAGAGGGATAGCTTTGACCTCCTCCTCCCTGAGTTCGATAAACCTTGGGTGATCCACTTAAGGGAAACTTGTTGCTGCTCTACAAACCTCTGCACTTGGAGGCCCAACACTGTCTACAAGAACAGATGCATGCGTAGACATCAGACCCACATGGCCTCCTCAAAATAGGCATTGTGTTTGGCAAAATGAGAGAAATCCATGACCGTCTGAGGGCAAACCGGATACTTCTTGAGTGAAACATAGAACTCCTTCATGATCAACTCTTGTTCTTTTTGGAAGAAGCAACGGTCACGAGAGTTGCGCGGGAGAGCATACATGTTGCACTTCCTCATCTCAACATACTCCTGAGCAGACAAGCCTTCCAGGATCACAAGGCTATCAAACTTGGCCTTCTTAGCAGCCTCATTATGTTCCTCCTCAGCCATCCTTGTCTTGAGCTTCTTGGCATCCCTAGCTTGCTGACTGATCACAGACTTCTGAGCAAGGTTCCCGGTGGCGAGATTGTACACCAACTTGTCCTTGTTTTGAGCAGCCAGTTTCCGAGAGCCACCTGCACCTGTGAATGAGTAGGGAGGGTAGCAAAGATGAGGTGACATGTCCTTGAGCCAAAATAAGCAACTATGTTGTAGAATATACTCACAAAGCTGATCTATGCCGGATTCTCCGGGGGCTCGGGCTAGAGTCTCCGGCCAAAACCGGAGACTTTGCGTCTAGGCCGGAGTCTCTGGCCATAGGGGCCGGAGTCTCTGGTTGGACCCAGGAGCCCGAGCCTAGGAGACCCATAGATCAAATCGAGAGTAACAAACCACAAAAAAGTTGCTAGGAAGGTGATAGACAACCACTAGAAGGTACTACACCATCTCAAACCATGGGAAACATGCACATCTCATAGATCTAGAGAGAACTAGATGAAGGAGATGGAGAGCAAGTTTACCGGAGTCCATGGCGCAAATCGGTCGGTGGGATGGTTCCTACACCTTCAAGGAAGAGATTGGCCGGTGGCACGGCGGATCCCGGGGCTTGGGGAGGCTCCGGGCATCGATCTCTGGTGAGGGGGCGGCAGGGGGGCGAGTAGGGGCACGGGGGTGGATGGGGAAGAATGAACCGTTCTTCCCCACCCCGTGCCCTAAGTGTATTTTTGAAACTGCCCGGGCCGGAGTCTCCGATAATTACCTCGGAGTCTCCGGCCCACCGTAGTCTCCGGGATGAACCCCGGAGTCTCCGGCCCCCCTCAACCAGATCAACATATATGGTGGAAAGGACATGTCATTGAGAGATTTTTAGCAAGTTTGTGGATGAGATAGGCTTGGGATGGAGTAAAATGTCACTGTGTGGTACAAAGTGCTCATGTTTGCAAACAAGCAAATAAATCCAAATAAGACCAAACATGAGCACGTTCCCATAGAGAAGAGATAAAGAAATAAATCCAAATGGGAAACTCCTCCACAAAGGAGGTCGGTGGCCGATGGCCACCATGTGTGAGTATATAGGATGGCACCGCGAAGATATATCTTGGGCCTAAAACCTAGACTCATCAATTAAGCTCAAATTGTCACAAATGACAAGATAGAACAATATGCTTACTATTAGCATTATGGGGGGAGGGATAGTCCAATCAATTAGGACTGCACTCCCCCTATTTCCATGCCCACATCTAGAACAAAACACACTTTAGAGTATGGGAGTGTATGCACCTAGCTCAAGCCATATTCCTTGAATCAATGATATTTAGTTCATGCCTCAATTCCCAGAATCTTGCTTCATCAAGTGGCTTTGTGAATATATCGGCAAGTTGCTCATTGGTGCCAACATAAGATAGATCAATTTCTCCACGGTTGACATGATCCCGAATGAAATGATGACAAATCTCAATATGCTTCGTCTTGTTGTGTTGCACCGGGTTGTGAACGATCTTGATGGCACTTTCATTATCACACAATAGAGGCACTTTGTCAAAAATGACATCGTAATCCTTCAAAGTTTGCCTCATCCATAAAAGTTGTGCACACGCTGCCCGACGAATCTTCGACCAAGCTACCTTCTGCCACCGACCCCTCTCCTGCCGAGACGTCCGATGCCGCCTCGCATCTCTGTCCGAGGCATGTGCTACCGCTGTTTGCAGCACACCCCGCGCTCACCTCGTGGAGAGAACGCCCCGCACCTGTTTGATCGATTGCCTAGGTAAAAAATTCTTCAAAAAAAAGTTTTAAGGTCTCAAACTTTATTAACTTGCTACGCTGATCGATCAATAGGCCATGGACAGTGACGATGAGATGATGATGCATCAAGTCGTGAGAGAAAAGGAGGATGCCGCTGCCGATTGATACGTCTCCAACGTATCTATAATTTTTGATGCTCCATGCTTATTTTTACACCATTTGTCTATTGTTTCGTTACACTTCGTGGCACTTTTATGCATTTTCTGGAACTAACCTATTAATGAGTTGCCACAGTGCCAGTTCCCTGTTTTCTGCTGTTTTTGTGTTTCAGAAGTGATACACAGGAAATATTCTCGGAATTGGACGAAACAAGTTCCTGAAGTCTTATTTTACCCAAAAGCTTCCAGAGATCCGAAGAGGAGTAGGAGGTGGGCCACCAGGGGCCCACACGCCAGGGCGGCGCGGCCAGGCCCCTGGCCGCGCGAGCCTGGCGTGAGGCCGCCTGGTCCCTCCTCTGACATCGCCCCTTCGCCTATAAATACCCCCCGACGGAAAAAACCTAAGTACCCGATCAATTTTCCAGAACACATCGCGATCCACCGCGGCCGTCGACCCGAAGATCGGGAGGGTCTAGAAGCTCTTCCCGGCACCCTGCCGGAGAGGGGAATCACCACCGGAGGTCTTCTTCATCGCCATGCTTGCCTCCGGAGCGATGAGTGAGTAGTCTACCTTGGACTATGGGTCCATAGCAGTAGCTAGATGGTTGTCTCCTCCACCATGTGCTTCATGTTTAGATCTCATGAGCTGCCCTACATGATTGAGATCATCGTTATGTAATTCTACATGTTTGGTTTGTTGGGATCCGATGAATATTGGTGTTTATGATTAAGTTGCTGTACTGAATTATATCTTTTGTTATCTCTATGTTGTTTATGATCTTGCATGCTCTCCGTTGTTAGTAGCTATCTTGGCCGAGTAGTTGCTAGTGACTCCAAGAGGGGGTATTTATGCTCGATAGTGGGTTCATGCCTCTATTTAATCTGGGGGAGTGACAGAAACCTCTAAGGTTGTAGATGTGCTGTTGCTACTAGGGAGAAAACAACATTCATATGCTCAAGGGCATATGCTTTGTTTACATTACACACTTTGCTTAATGCAATTATCTGTTGTTCGCAACTTAATACTTGTGGAGTTCTCGGATTGATTCGCCACAAGTGGATTATTAGTCATAGATGCAGTTGGATGGCGGTCTATGTATTTTGTTGTAATGCCCAGAGTAAATCTCATAGTGATCTTCTTGACATATCACGTTTATCTTTATTTGATCAATTGTCCAACTGTAATTTGTTTACCCAGCATGTGTTATTTATCTTATGGAGAGACACCACTAGTGAACTATGGACCCCGGTTCTATTTCCATCATATTGCTATCACTTGTTTACTTTACTCGCATACTATATTATTTTCCACTCGATACGCTCATAACCTTTGTTTCAAGCAAACCGGTGAGATTGACAACCTCATCGCAAGTTGGGAACGAAGTACTTGGTTGTGTTGTGTGCAGGTTCCGCGTTGCAGCTAGCAAGCAAAGCTTGGACGAGGCGCCATATATAAATTGTCCTAAGCTGTCGCAAGCTAGCAAGCATCACCTTCAGTCGTTTGTCTCTCCTCTCCAAGAACGATAAACCTTGGTTTCTTAACTGAGGGAAAACTAGCTGCTATACTCATCATACCTTCCTCTTGGGGTTCCCAACGGGCTGGTTATTCACCACGCACAAGGACCGTCTGCTCCCACGTTAACCACACGCCATCAAACGCAGCAGCTTATTTTCTGGCGCCGTTGCCGGGAGGAAGTAGAAGACTTCTGCGAGGAGAGTTTTCGCACGCACATCCTTACTTTGTTTTATTGTTTTGCTTTACTTTATTTATTTTACCTGCATTGTTTTATATCAAAAACCCAAAAAAATAGAATCATTGGTAGTTGTTTTTATTTGTTTACTTTCGTTTTGCTAAAATGAGTAATCCTGAAGTAGAAGTTCGTAGTTTTAAGCAACAAGGGGGAGAAAGTTTAAAAGATGCTTGGTATCGTATTAACAATGCTCATCATAGGTGTACCAAAAAGCACTCTACCACGATCCTCCTTAGAAATTTTTATGTTGGTATATCTAGTTGGAATAGGTATGTTCTCGATACTCTTAGAGGAGGTAATTTTCTGGGTACTCCCACTGGAGAAGCATGCACTATAATTGAAAGTTTAGTGGGAATACCACCTATTCATGTTGCTAAAACTGAGACCACCTTGGAGGAGGTGGTAGAAAAGCTCAGCTCTTTAGAGAAAAGTTTGCCAAGTATCCTAGAAAATGCTAGCCGAGTTAGTGAACTAGTAGAAAACATTGGTAACAGGATTACCATTTTAGAGGCTAGCACTACTCTTGATAATCAAAATTTAAGGATTGGTAAACTAGAGGAGTCCATGGAAACTCTTAGCTTAATCTTCTCTTCTCTTAATTTTAAGAAAGAGAAAGTGTTTGTTGGAAAAGAGCAAAAATTTATGTATGTTCCCAAGGTTTCTGCGCTTAAATCTCAACATGTTCTTAAAATTGGTAAGACTCTTAGTTCCACTAAGGGGGACTTTCAGGTTGAATCATCTTCGGGAACCTTCAAAGAGCCTACTGAGGTAACTAGCACTTCATCTTTTGATATTACTTGATTCGCAATTTTCTGCGCCTAGCTCAAAGGCGTTAAAGAAAAGCACTCTTGGGAGATAACACAATGTTTTTACTTTTAGTACTTTTTATTTTATTTGAGTCTTGGAAGTCATTACTACTGTAATGACCGCTCCTTATCTTGTTTATTTCGTTTTTGTGCCAAGAGAAGCCTCTAATTCGAGTGAGGTAAAGATTTGGGGATGTTGCTGTCCTGAAACTGTTTTCGGTGCTGCACCGTAAAAATTCGTAAAAATTCTCTGTATATATTTTGGACCTGCGATTTCTTGTGCATATGCCCCAGGTTATATCCAAACTTTTGTTAGTTGAACACTTTTTGATTTGAGCAACAGAAAACCCCTCAAAAATTTGACCTTTGTCAGCTGTTCAGTTTTGACAGATTTCTGCCAATATTTGTGTTTGCCACTTTATCGCTTTCTTTTGAGTTCTTTTGATCATGGAAATTTTAGAGAAGTTGCTACAGTAGTATTCGCTATATATGTGGTGGTTTTGAGTTGAAACCTGAAGCAAAAAGAGGTTGATTATATGTTATGCTTGCACTAATGTTGCTAATAGAATTGTGTTTAGTTTTGTATGAAGGAAGTTTTCAAGTGTAGGGATTGGAGAATGATGAGATGAGTTGAAGAATGGACAAAAGCTCAAGCTTGGGGATGCCCATGCATCACCCCAAGAAATATCCAAGAAGTACAAGCGTCAAATCTTGGGGATGCCTCCGAGGCACCCCTTCTTCATCGGCAAAAATCAGGTCACCTTTCAAGACGCTATATTTTTATTGCTTCATGCACTATGTGTTTTTCTTGGAGCGTTAGTTGTTTTAGTTTTCTTAGTTAGTTTAGTTTGTTTGTTTGCTGCAATAAATGGTTGGACCCCAACAATTTTTCTTTGGAGAAGTTGCCTTGCTTTTCGTTTGCCAAGAACGCTCTAGTTTTCACTCTTATTAAAAATCGGGTGTTCTTCTTTTTCTGCTACTGCTTTTGGTTTTCGTTTTCGCCTTGATTTGCATTCAGACCTTGTCATATATTTTCATCAAGGTGTATTTTTGCCTCTGATCTTTATTGGTTTTCATCAAAAGAGGTATCTTTAAAAATTTCAAATGGTGTTGGAAAAGAGAAAAAGCTTTGTGTAAAATAGTGGTACAAGAAGGAGCTTGTGTAGAATGTGGCTTAGGCTTTTTCATGTCATGCTTGATGTCTTTTTGATAGTATACTTAGTGGTTTTGCTGTAGCATGACTTGTCTCAAATAACTGAGATTGCTTAATGAGCCTTTGAAAAAATCATGCGTTGTTTTTATTGTATGGAAGCATTATTTTGGTTTTCTCCTTGATGCTTTATTTGGGTTGACTTGGCGCATGCTCACACATGTTAGACTCTGACAAAGTCACCAATAGCCTTCATGATCATTTAGTTTTTGACTTTTGATGCCATCTTATGCTTCTTTTAATGTCGCTTTGTCGCTTTGCATGATTATGGCCATTATTGCTCTCTTAGTTGGTCGCTCCCAGTCTTTTGCTAGCCCTCACCTTGTACTGAGTATGAGCTCTACTCGTGCATCCAACTCCTAAAACCCAAGTTTGCCATTGCGTCCACTATAAATTCCTATGCATGGTATTTGTAAGCCATTCCAAAGTAAATTCTCATGTGCTACCTTTGAAAAAACCTTCAAAACACTTCTCGTTTTGTGACACTATTTTCAGCTCATGGGGACGTAGTGGTCGGATTTGCTATCTTCCATATTGCTTATTCCAAAAAAAGAAAAAGAAGAGAAAAAAAGAAGAAAAAAAGGCACTCCTCCATGGAATGTGAATGTTGGTGGGCACCCGATGGAATCGGTTAGCCATGGTTTGAGAAAGGAAAAAAGGTGGGGAGGAGTGCCAAGTTTTATAAAAAGAGCACAAAAAGTGCCAAACTCTCTCTCAAAAACTTGCTTCATTTTTGTATGGAAGATAGTAAGAACCCATTGCCAGTCGTTGACAAAGACAACCACCTCTCAAAATCAATTTTTATCTCTCTGTTTTACAAATGAAAAGCTCTAGCACATGTTTAATCACTGCTTCCCTCTGCGAAGGGCCTTTCTTCTACTTTTATGTTGAGTCACCACCTTCTTTCTTTATGCACCATTAAGAGAGCATAGTTGTCATTCTTAGTGTAATATGCATTGTCCCAAAGTTCATTGATTGATTCATATTGTTGGTTTCACTTGTTCTTAAATTATTTGTATCTAGTCGCCCTCTTAAACTTGAAGGTGTCCTATGCATTTATGTTTTGCTCTCTTTGAAGGACAAGCTGAAAACCATTTGTATGTTTTTCCTTATGATTTGAACACACGTTTGACTTTCATTGTTTCATTTTCATGATCTTTTGTTTGTGTTCATTTGCATGTTTACAACATGGTTGCTAAGTTCTTATTGTCAAGATTATATCTTCATGCCCATGTTTTAAGTTCTTATGATCCCAGCTCACAAATGCTTACATATATGATCAAGATTGTGTAGGTGCATGTCACCTCAAAAATTATTCTTTTGTTATCACTTACCTACTCGAGTACGAGCAGGAGTTAAGCTTGGGGATGCTTGATACGTCTCCAACGTATCTATAATTTTTGATGCTCCATGCTTGTTTTTACACCATTTGTCTATTGTTTCGTTACACTTCGTGGCACTTTTATGCATTTTCCGGAACTAACCTATTAACAAGTTGCCACAGTGCCAGTTCCCTGTTTTCTGCTATTTTTGTTCTTCAGAAGTGATACACAGGAAATATTCTCGGAATTGGATGAAACAAGTTCCCGAAGTCTTATTTTACCCAGAAGCTTCCAGAGATCCAAAGAGGAGTAGGAGGTGGGCCACCAGGGGCCCACACGCCAGAGCGGCACGGCTAGGCCCCTGGCCGCGCGAGCCTGGCCTGAGGCCGCCTGGTCCCTCCTCTGACATCGCCCCTTCGCCTATAAAGACCCCCCGACGGAAAAAACCTAAGTACCCGATCAATTTTCCAGAACACATCGCGATCCGCCGCCGCCGTCGACCCGAATATCGGGAGGGTCCAGAAGCTCTTCCCGGCACCCTGCCGGAGAGGGGAATCGCCACCGGAGGTCTTCTTCATCGCCATGCTTGCCTCCGGAGCGATGAGTGAGTAGTCTACCTTGGACTATGGGTCCATAGCAGTAGCTAGATGGTTGTCTCCTCCACCATGTGCTTCATGTTTAGATCTCATGAGCTGCCCTACATGATTGAGATCATCGTTATGTAATTCTACATGTTTGGTTTGTTGGGATCCGATGAATATTGATGTTTATGATTAAGTTGCTGTACTGAATTATATCTTTTGTTATCTCTATGTTGTTTATGATCTTGCATGCTCTCCGTTGTTAGTAGCTATCTTGGCCGAGTAGTTGCTAGTGACTCCAAGAGGGGGTATTTATGCTCGATAGTGGGTTCATGCCTCTATTTAATCTGGGGGAGTGACAGAAACCTCTAAGGTTGTAGATGTGCTATTGCTACTAGGGAGAAAACAACATTCATATGCTCAAGGGCATATGCTTTGTTTACATTACACACTTTGCTTAATGCAATTATCTGTTGTTCGCAACTTAATACATGTGGAGTTCTCGGATTGATTCGCCACAAGTGGATTATTAGTCATAGATGCAGTTGGATGGCGGTCTATGTATTTTGTTGTAATGCCCAGAGTAAATCTCATAGTGATCTTCTTGACATATCACGTTTATCTTTATTCTATCAATTGCCCAACTGTAATTTGTTTACCCAGCATGTGTTATTTATCTTATGGAGAGACACCACTAGTGAACTATGGACCCCGGTCCTATTTCCATCATATTGCTATCACTTGTTTACTTTACTCGCATACTATATTATTTTCCACTCGATACGCTCATAACCTTTGTTTCAAGCAAACCGGTGAGATTGACAACCTCATCGCAAGTTGGGAACGAAGTACTTGGTTGTGTTGTGTGCAGGTTCCGCGTTGCAGCTAGCAAGCAAAGCTTGGACGAGGCGCCATATATAAATTGTCCTGAGCTATCGCAAGCTAGCAAGCATCACCTTCAGTCGTTTGTCTCTCCTCTCCAAGAACGATAAACCTTGGTTTCTTAACTGAGGGAAAACTAGCTGCTATACTCATCATACCTTCCTCTTGGGGTTCCCAACGGGCTGGTTATTCACCACGCACAAGGACCGTCTGCTCCCACGTTAACCACACGCCATCAAACGCAACACCGATTAAGAAGAGAAGCTTCTCATCATAGCTTCCCTTCTTCATTTGCGTGCGAGGATTAATGCCACACCTCGGCGAGGAGGTTCTAGACCAAGGAACAAGAAGAACAAGACCAACAGAGGATGGAAGGTGATGTCATGCTTGAGTCAGGTTACTTTACTGGCAATGCAATACATACTCCTTTGGAGTTTTGGCGCCGCCTCAAGATGAGTAAGGAGTTGTTCATGAAGATTTTCATTGGTGTGCACGCAGGAGTATGATGACTACTTCCACCGCAAAAAAGACCGCTCCGGATTGCCTAGATTCACCTCTGTTCAGAAGTGCACTGCTACTTTGAGGTGCATTGCATATGGTGCTCCTCCTAACACGGTGAATGACTATCTTCACATGGCTAAGTCGACTGATCAAGATACCGTGTACAAGTTTTGCTGAGCAATCGTTGGTAAGTTTGGATCACTCTATTTGAGATCACCAAATGAACAAGACACCGCCCAAATTTTGGCACAGAATGAAGCAAGGGGATTTTCTGGGATGCTTGGAAGCATCGACTACATGTATTTGGCATGGAAGAATTGCCCATCTGCTTGGCAGGGGATGTACAAAGGGTACACTGGTGCGTGCAATGTGATTTTTGAGGCAGTGACAGATTATTACTTGTGGATTTGGCATGCTTTCTTTGGCATGGAGGAATCTCACAATGATATCAATGTGTTGCAGCAATCTCCAGTATTTGCGAGACTCACTAAAGGCAATGCCCCGTTGGTCAACTATGTGATGAACAGCCACACCTACACCAAAGGGTACTATCTAGCTGACGACATCTATCCTCAATGGTCGACAATTGTGAAGACAATTCGTGAGCCCTACTTGGAGACCAAACAATAGGTTGCCAAGTGCTAGGAGAGTTGTCGGCAGGATGTTGAGCAAGCCTTTGGTGTGCTCCAGCAGCGTTTTGCCACTGTCTAGTACCCCACTCTTCAATGGTCAACGGCTCAGATGTAGGAGGTCATGAATGCTTGTGTGATTATGCACAACATGATCATTCAGAGTGAGCATACTAGTCCAGTGCATGATGATCTTCCATATAATTTGGAGGGGCCTCTCGCCCAAGTTGATCACGATGTGCTAGCCGTGTTTGAAACTTTTCTGCAAAACCATCATAGAAATTCATGATCAAGGTACTCACCAAAGACTGCAGGATGACCTAGTGGCGTATTTGTGGGCGAGGAGACGAAACAACGCACGAGGCTTGAACTTTATCTAGTTTGATTGTTATATGCACACTAGTAGAAAAAGGGTCTTTGGTCCATCACCCAAATGTCATCTGTCCCGGTTCGGCTGGCCATTGGGGACCAATGACACTTATTGGTCCCGGTTCATGCCGCCTGGAGATTAGTCCCGGTTCATTTCGGGGTATCGGTCCCGGTTTGTGGCATTAACCGGGACCAAGGCCTCCCCAGCATGACACGTGCCTCTATGCGGGTCATCGGTCCCGGTTCATGGCATGAACCGGGATCAAAGACCCTCCCCTGGCTATAAATTGATACCCAGCCCTTTGCCACAAAAATTTGCTGGATTGTGTGTGTGGTGTGGGTGCTAGCTTTTTTTTTCCTTTGATTGCACACAAGGTGTTCGACGAAATGTCCATGCCACATTTAAGTTCGCACAACACGGTATCCTCCGCCGAGGTTAGCAACCTTATCTTCTTCATCTGTAACTGATATAAAAATCTTGCATATGTGTCCATGTGGGTGGTGATTTCACTATTCATGATGTTATTGTAATAGTTAATTATTATAACGCAGATCGATGCGCGGATGCGATGGATGTACGGCGACCAACGCGATTCTGATTTTATTGCAGGCCTGCATAAATTTATCGATGTGGCTAAGGCAAACAAAGTGGATAATTTTATGCCTTGTCCCTGCATCGACTGTCAAAATTTGACGGAGCACTCAGCCCCGAGAATCCTTCAAAGCCATCTGCTTCGGAGAGGTTTCATGCCCGGATATTATTGTTGGGCCATGCACGGAGAAAGAGGGGTTAGGCTGGAAGAAAATGAAGAAGAGGATGATGACAGCTATCCTGAAGAATACGGTGATACTGCAATGGAAGACAATGAAGAAGAGGGAGGCGGCAATGAAGAAGAACAACGGGCATCGGATGAGCCCGGTGATGGTCTTGGTCGGGTCATTTCTGATGCAAAGCAACAATGCGATACAGAAAGGGAGAAGCTGAAGTTGGAGGCCATGCAAAACGATCACAAAAAGTTATTATACCCAAATTGCGAAGATGGCAGCACAAAGCTCGGTACCACACTTGAACTGCTGAAATGGAAGGCAGAGGCTGGTTTATCTGACAAGGGATTTGAGAAGTTACTGAAAATAATGAAGCCAAAGCTTCCAAAGGATAATGAGCTGCCCGAGACAACGTACGAAGCAAAGAAGACTATCTGCCCTCTAGGATTAGATGTGGAGAAGATACATGCATGCATTAATGACTGTATCTTATACCGTGGTGAGAAGTATGAGAATATGGATAAATGTCCGGTATGCACTGCATGTCGGTACAAGATCAGACAAGATGACCCTGGTGATGTTGAGGGTGATGACGAGCCCCCCAGGAAGAAGGTTCCTGCTAAGGTTATGTGGTATGCTCCTATAATACCACGGTTGAAACGTCTGTTCAGAAACAAAGAGCATGCTAGGTTGTTGCGATGGCACAAAGAAGAGCGTAAGAAAGACGAGAAACTGAGACACCCCGCCGATGGGTCGCAATGGAGAAACATCGAGAGAAAGTACTCAAACTTTGCAGGTGATGCGAGGAACTTATGGTTTGGTCTAAGTACAGACGGCATGAATCCTTTTGGGGAGCAGAGCTGCAGTCACAGCACCTGGCCTGTGACTCTATGTATCTACAACCTTCCTCCTTGGTTGTGCATGAAGCGGAAGTTCATTATGATGCCAGTGCTCATCCAAGGACCGAAGCAACCCGGCAACGACATTGATGTGTATCTAAGGCCATTAGTCGATGAACTATTGCAGCTGTGGGCAGAACCAGGTGTAAAGGTGTGGGATGAGCACAAACAGGAGCCATTTGACCTACGAGCGTTGCTGTTCGTAACCATCAATGATTGGCCTGCTCTTAGTAATATTTCAGGACAGTCAAACAAGGGATACAATGCATGCACGCACTGTTTAGATAAGACTAAAGGTACATATTTGGATAAATGTAAGAAGGTTGTGTACCTGGAGTGTCGTAAATTTCTTCCGACCAATCATCAAGTAAGAAAAAAGGCAAGCATTTCAACGGTGAGGCAGATCACCGGAAGAAGCCTAAGCTCCCTAAAGGTGCTGATGTATTTGGTATGGTGAAGGACCTAAGTAATATTTGGAAAGGGTTCTGGCGGTCAATCTGTTCCGAAAGACCCCATTACCGGACACACGGCCATGTGGAAGAAGAAATCTATATTTTGGGAGCTTGAGTATTGGAAAGACCTAGAGGTCCGTTCTTCAATCGATGTGATGCACGTGACGAAGAATCTTTGCGTGAACCTGCTAGGCTTCCTAGGCGTGTATGGGAAGACAAAAGATACACCAGAAGCACGGGAGGACCAGCAACGTATCAAAGACCCATACAACAAGCATACTGATAAAGGCCATCAATACTTAAGCAGCTACGCTCTTACCAAAGCAGAGAAGGAAATCTTTTTTGAATGCCTGAATAGTATCAAGGTCCCGGCTGGGTTCTCGTCTAATATAAAGGGAATAATAAATATGGCAGAGAAAAAATTCCAGAACCTGAAGTCTCATGATTGTCACGTGATTATGACGCAGTTGCTTCCGGTTGCATTGAGGGGGCTTCTACCGGAAAATGTTCGAGTACCCATTGTGAAGCTATGTGCATTCCTCAATGCAATATCTCAGAAGGTGATCGATCGAGAAAGTCTAGAAAGGCTACAAAAGGATGTGGTCCAATGTCTTGTCAGTTTTGAGTTGGTGTTCCCCCCGTCCTTCTTCAATATTATGACGCATCTCTTAGTTCACCTAGTTGATGAGATTTCCATTCTCGGTCCTGTATTTCTGCATAATATGTTCCCCTTCGAGAGGTTCATGGGAGTCTTAAAGAAATATGTTCGTAATCGTGCAAGGCCAGAAGGAAGCATCTCCAAGGGCTATGGAACAGAGGAGGTCATTGGGTTCTGTGTTGACTTTCTTCCTGACCTTAAGCCGATTGGTGTTCCTGAATCACGGTATGAGGGGAGACTGAGTGGAAAAGGCACGCTAGGAAAGAAAGCAATGATATTTAGGGACGGGCATTCTTTGAATCAAGCACACTATACAGTTCTACAAAGTTCTACCTTCGTGGCTCCGTATATCAAGGAACACATGAATGTTGTACGCTCTAAGTTCCCGGGGAAGGATGACTACTGGATTAAAGAAAATCACATGGAGACTTTTGGCACTTGGTTGCAATTACATCTCATAAATGACACCACTATTGGAGATCAGCTCTACTTGTTGGCCGCGACACCATCTGCGACTGTATTGACTTTCCAAGGGTACGAGATAAATGGGAATACATTTTACACGATCTCCCAAGATAAAAAGAGCACTAACCAAAATAGTGGTGTCCGCTTTGATGCAACATGTGACAATGGGAAAAAGGACACATACTATGGTTACATAGAGGAGATATGGGAACTTGACTATGGACCTACTTTTAAGGTCCCTTTGTTTCGGTGCAGTTGGGTCAACATGAATAGAGAAGGGGTAAAGGTGGACCAGCTGTACGGAATGACAACAGTGGATCTCAAGAATCTTGGTTACAGAGACGAACCATTCGTCCTAGCCAATGATGTGGCTCAGGTTTTCTATGTGAAGGACATGTCCTCCAGACCGAAAAAAGGAAAAATAAGGAAACGAATACATCAGACGATGAGCCCAGGCGTCACATAGTTCTTTCAGGGAAAAGAAACATCGCGGGAGTCGAGGACAAGACAGGCATGTCAGCAGATTATGATAAGTTTGAAGAAATTCCGCCCTTCACCGTGAAAACTGACCCTTGCATCCCGTTAAATAATGAAGATGCTCCATGGTTACGGCCTAAGAAGCGATCATAGGCAAGGGATCGACATACGCGACGAAGGAGAATTACCCTAAACCCTATGTAAATCTATGTAATGTATGAAAACTATGACACGTCATTTTGTGAATGATTTTTTATGATGTTTGCAATTATCCAAGTTCAATATTTTTCCATGCAGCTATGACACATAATATTGGAGTGATTCAGTCATAGTCATGCCTAGCCCTATAAACATCGCCACTGTAGTCGTCGTAGTCGTCGGAGTCGCGGTAGTCGAACCTCGGCGGGTGAGCACGCGTGGGCTGAGACTGAGGGTAGCACAGGCGGGGGCCACGGTAGGCCACGACGCTCTGGAGAGTCTGGCCGCGCCACCACAGCTGACGGCCGGCCTCGTTGAAGTTCGAACAAGGTGGGCCGTCCTCCTCGTGCCTGGCAAGCGCACTCTCACGCCGATTGATGAAGAAGGCGTCCCAAGTCGGGCTGTAGTCGGGATGCCACTGGGGATTCCTCCGCTGCTCTGGCGTGAGCTCGAAGTAGTAGTGGTTCATGATGGCCATCTGACGCGCCACACCTAGAGGGACAGGAGGGACCGGTACGCCTCCGACGCTCAGCATCCAGCCGGTGGGGACGCGGTAGCCCGGCGGGCAGGGGTAGTTTGAGGCGCAAAGCGCCTCCGCCTCCTTGGGGGTTAGAGATACGATGGAGGCCATGGGAGAGAGTGATGAGGTTTGCAGATATGAGTCTAGATGTGATATGTAAATGGAGGCCAAGCCTACATATATATAGTGAAAAAATGACGGGAAGACGGAGGCGGGAAAAGGTGGAAAGCGCGGGAAGAAAATAGGCGGGAACGCAGTGGCGCGGGAAACTTCCTCCTGCAACATCGTAAGCCATCCCAAGATGCACATGTGTGCACAATATGGGCACATTATCGTAAACTATGCCCTGATTCTAGCCATAACATTGGTGGTTTGACCTAAATGCCATGAAACCTCGAACATGATAGGTCATTTTGTGAAGGATTTTTTATGACGTTTGCAATTTTCCAAGTTCAATATTTTTCCTTGCAACTATGACACATAATATGACACCACGCGAAGGTTTCATATTGTTTGGATCATTTTTGAATTTGTTATGCCCGTTTTAAACGTGTTAGTGCATTTTTTATTAAAAATAGTAAAATTGTTTAGTTAGAATTAATAATTTTGAAAACAGAAAATGGTTTTGGATTAGTTATTTAAATTGAAACACTTTTCCTGTTGAAAGTTTTTTCAAATTTTAAATAGAAGAAAGTTTTTTCCTGTTAAAATGAAAACATCAAGTTAAAACAGAAAAACAATGGGCACGTGGCGGCTCAGCAGCGCCCCTCGCCCAGGACATTGGTCCCAGTTTGTGGCATCAACCGGGACCGTTAATGGGCACGTGGCGGCTCAGCAGCGCCCCTCGCCCAGGTCATTGGTCCCGGTTTGTGGCATCAACCGGGACCGTTGATCCATTGGTCCCGGTTGGTGCCACGAACCGGGACCAATGACCCCTCCAAATATAACTGGCCCTTCTTCCTCCCCCACTTCCCCCCAAATCGGCCGAAACTGCTAAGGACTTTTGCGCGCGGAGCGAAACCACGCCGGCAGGCTGTCCGAGTTTCGTGCCGCCGTCCTCGGAGAGCGCCGCCGCTGCCGCCGTCCTCGGTGAGCGCCGCCGCCGCCGCGACCTCTCCCTTTTCCCCCCGCGCCGCCGCTCATCACATTCTCTCTCTGCAGGTAGCCTGCGCCGCCGCCCCCCCCCCCAGCGTCGCCGCGACGCCCGGCCCCGTGCGCCCGCCCCGCACCCCCAGCGCCGCCGCCCCCCTTCGACGGTGAGCTCCTCGGGAGGGAGCTTCCCGGCCTGGCCGGTCGACCCTTTGGCCAATTTTTTCTTTTTTTAAATTTCACATTTAAATTGCCGTACGCAAATTTTTCATTACTTATATATATATAATACATAGAAATTTAAAAAACATAGAAAAATAAAAATAAAAAATAAAAAGCCCTCGTCGGGGCGGGCACAGGGGCGTCGGCGTCGTCGTCCTCGCCGCGGCCTACTCGTCGTCCTCGTCGGGGAGGATGATGTAGGGCCCCTGCGGCCACGGCCAGTTGGCCGCAGGCGGTGGAGGAGGACCTGGTGGAGGAGGCGGCGGTGGAGTCGCCGCACGCGGTGGCGGCGGCGGCGGGCCTGGTGGAGGAGGCGGCGGTGGAGTCGCCGCACGCTGTGGAGGAGGCGACGGTGGCCGGCCGTGCTGCTGGTGCACGGACATGGCCAGCGCCGTGTCGATGCCGGCCCACCGCCTCTTCTCCTCCTCCTCGGAGACGAGGACGACGACCCGGAGCTCCTCCTCCTCGGACATCAGTGGCGGGGGTGGCGGCGCCTCGCCGTGGTCCATCGCGTCGAGGATGCCGTAGGCGACGCTGCCGACGAAGTCGTCGGTGTCGTCCCTGGGCTCCTCGCCAGGGATGTCGTCGCCGCCCACCTCCGGCGGCGCCTCCTCGTCCTCCTCCATCTCCTCGATGAAGGGATCCGCCTGCGGCGGCTCTGGCCCTGGCTCCGGCATGTACACGCCAGCGTAGGGGTTGGGGGCGACCTCCCCTAGGAAGGCCGCCCGCCGCACCGGGTCGCGCTCCCGCGGCCCGAAGTTGTCCCACCATTGGCTATCGTAGCCAAAGGCGGGATCGGCGCGGAGGCGCGCCGGCATCAGTGCGCGCCGGCGGTGGATCTCGGCGACCCGCTCCGGGCCGAAGCGCGGCACCGGCGGGACCGGCACGCGCCGGCTGTTGAGGTGCCACCCGCCGGGGAGGCTGCAGTCCGGCCAGTCCACGCTCTGGCCGCACTGGTACAACGCCTGGCAGTGACTCACCGGAATGTACCGGCGGTCACGCTGGCGCTGCGGCGAGGCCGTCCTGGCGCGGCGTGGAGGAGACTGGCGGCGTCCAGACCGGCGCGACCCGCCGGCCTCGTGGTCGTGGCTGTCCTTGCCCTTCTTCCAGAACCCCATGGCTGCTGTGGTGGCCGGGATGTGGTGGCTCTGGCGGCTGTGCTGGCTATGGCGATGGAGGCTGGTGGCCGCGGCTCCGTTGGCCTCCTTTTAAAGGGGCCAGTGGCTGGGCGTCCAGCGGCCGCAATGAATGCCACCGAGCGGCAGCCCAATCGGCACGCCGGCGTTGATGCCGCGGCAGGCATTGAAGGTGACGGCGGGGCGCCCAAAGCACTGACGCGGCGGGACTCGAGGCGACGGGAGACGCGCTGACGCGGGCGTCGCGTTGGAGAAGACGTACTGACGCACTGACGCGGGCCGACGCGTCGCGGTGCTGTTTTTTTGGGCCTCTTTTGCCCGCTGGTGCTGTTTTTTCGGCCTCTTTTGTCCGCTGGGTGCTGTGGGCAATTCCTATTTGACGCGCACCCCCCACAGACGTTAAAATCTTAGTGGGCTGGCCCAATAGAAATTAAAATCTATTATTTTTAGCGTGCATTTTGAATATATAGCGTGTATTCTAACTAACAAATGTCGGTATATTGCAGAAACTATGGATCCAGCACATAAAAAAAGTCAAGATGATGAATACTTCCTCCAAGGAATGATCCGAGAAAATGTAGATATTGATGTCACCAGGACATTTCTGAACGATTCCGGTGAGGGAGATGAATCTCTCAACCGAGGAGACGACTCCGGTGAGGTAGAAGCCTGGGACGGGGGAGAAGCCGGTGAGGGAGAAGCTGACAAGGGAGAAGGCGACGAGGGAGAAGCCGACGAGGGAGAAGACGACGGCTCCGGCCGAACCTTAAATCTCGGAAACTCCGGCGAGGTGTATATATGTTTTTTTGTAATGCCCGACTGTCTATATATATACATGCATATATTAACACTCTTTCTTATTTTAGCCCTCCGGATCGAGCACTTGTTTCCGTCAGAACAAAACGAGGCCCAACCAAAAAGTTGGACAACAAAGTGAGTTATAGGATCGAAGTGGTCGGTGTAGACGGCCAACCGCTAGCTCCTGAAGATGTCGCAAAAAAATTTATCAAGCAATGTGGAGTTCTTGTGAGGGACCACATCCCGATCATCGTTCAAGAATGGAATCGGCCAAGCAGCGGTGGAGTCCTGTTTGTCGGCGACATCGCCAAAGATAAGCTTTTTGACAGGCTTATGCTTAATTTCCTCCTGCCGAGGCTAGATGTGAATCCAGATGAGGAGAAGGAAGCAAATGAGGAGCTACTTAAAAGAGTAAAGAAGTTTGCTCTGATCAAGATGGCCGAGGCATTCAAGAACTGGAAGAAGAAACTGTACCTTAAGTTTGTCAAGTTAGACAAGACTCCGGATTTTAATCAAGCCGGCTATGCTAAGTTAAGACACCAGTGGGCTGATTTTGTGAAGTACAAGACATCGGAGAAAGCTTTGGAAAGGTCGAGAATAAATAAAGAGAACGCTGCTAAGAAAGTGTACCACCATAATATGGGGTCTGCTGGCTACGCCGGTTGCATGCCTAAGTGGGATGCACTTGAGGTCAAGTATATTGCTGCCGGGATCAGACCAGAGCCCACAACATGGACACCACGGGCGAGAAACTGGTTTTACGGCCATGGGGGCACGTTGGACGAAGAAGGGAGGGCAATATATACCCAGAAACACAAAGATCATCCCCTACTGCCCATCGAAGATATTAGAAGTGCAGTACAAGATGTGGAAGCGGGACGGTTCGTTCCCGATAGAGAGAACGACGAGCTCACACGAGCCCTCAAAAATGATGAACACACCGGACGAGCACGAGGCACACCGGGCTCCAAGCCGTGGAAGGTTGCCTTCCCCGCGGAAATGAAGAGATATCCCGATAAAAGTCATCAGAGGAGAAAGGAAAGGGAGGCAGCTGAGAAAGCGGCAGCTGCAGACCGGCTGCGTAATGTAGAAGAAGCATTAAAGCGGCAGCAGGATCAACTCGACAGACTTAGCCAGCAAGGTATCAGCAGCCAATCTCAGCGGCACATGGTAGAAGCTGCATTCGATGGTATCGACGCCCTATCAAATAAGAAAAGCAGCGTCGCTTCCACCCAGCTCCACGATGGTGATGATGATGCACTGACGATGGCTCCTCCTAAACGCTACCCAGTGGATGATATCACGGAGAGCACAGCTTGTGAGCTAAAGGTGCAAGTTATGAACTTAAGGGTGACAGCGGCGGTCGGCATGGCCGTACCAACTGCGCCTAACGGAACTTGGCATTGCAGACCGATTCCAAAAGGGTACGCTGTCGTCACGGTGGATGATGTCAAGCAAGATTTTGAGGAGCTGAAGCTGGACCACCCTGCAGGGGAAGATAGGGACCTGACTGAACTAGGAGAAGCCAAAGGGGGGACTATTGTATGGCCAAAGGAGCACATCGTGCTTCCAAATTATGTCCCGCCAAGGCCACCCACTCCTCAGAGCAGCAGTCCACCTTCGCCGCCACCTCACCATTCTCCAGCGCAACCGTCGCCTTCACCGCCTCACCACTCACCGCAGCTGTCTCCACCGCCGCCTCAGCCGTCTCCGCCGCCGCGTCAGCCGTCTCCGTCCCCTGAGCCTCAGAGACTAAAGCGGAAGTATACTAAGAGGGGCAGCACCACCAGCAGCAGCAAGAGCACGTTCCGATCACCGAAACGTAAGCTATCGCCCCTCCCAAGAGTACCTCATCAGAATATGAAGAAGCTTCCTTACGAGAAGACAGATGAGGAAATTGCTATGGCCGCAGATGCCCATTATCAACAGTGGAAGACTGACATGGCTAACAAGAAAAATCCAAAGCCGACGGAGCCATTGATCTTCCCGGTCACCGCAGAAGATAAAGCCAAAGCAGCCGCGCTTAAGATTCAGCTTCACCAACCCATAGCGCTCACACCTGACTATAATCGCTCTATTACCAAGTCGGCTGAGGCAAAAGAGCGGAGAGTCGGGAAAGAAGTTGCCCAGCTCGGACAACAGAAAAATCAATCGATCGAACCGCTCAAAGTGTACGATACCAATGAGTGGAGAGCCCAGGAGCGGCATGATCCGAACATTGATCCGGAGTTTATTCAACTCTACGGAGAAAAGGCCAAGTTATATGGACTGTCTATTGCTGAGTACATGAGCCGTCTGGATGAGTTCGAGGGGTACCAGCAAATAGCGTACAAATACCGGTATGGGAATCCTCTCGTCAAACCCGAGTTAGTCAAAGATCTACCAACAAAAATGCGGAGATTGCATAACTGGTACATACAAGCCTGTGCTGAATCCACAAACTGGATCTATGCTGGATATAAACACCACCATTACGGTCATGGAGATGGCTTCTTACTGATGGAATTTCTAGAATTATTTCAGTTTTACCAACAAGATGCCCTCGACAAAACTATTGTCAGTGCCTATTGCCTGTAAGTATTATTAAGTCTTTCTAGCTCAGCTCATTCGTTGCTTGTATAATCTTACTCATTATTATACTAATTATATATGCAGAATGAAGATTCTCGAATGCGACCGAGGAGGAATCTTTGACCTTGGGTTCGTTGACTGCAATTTCGTTCATGAAGATACTCTAAAAAAAAAACCCAAAGAGACAGAGGATAACTTGGTACAATCGTTGAAGTATTTCAGCAACAGAAGGGAAATACTATTTCCTTACAACTTCGAGTGAGTGTTACTGTCTTGTACACATTTTGTTTTCGTTTTACTCGATGTTAAGCTATTTGACTCATTATATCTGTGCAGCTTCCACTTTATTCTGTTAATCATTAGTGTTGACGAAGGAGTAGTCAAAGTCATGGACTCAAAACGCACACCTTTAGGAAATTGGGCGAACATGCAGGAATGCCTCCAGAAGGCTTGGAAACGGTTCACCGCCAACACTAGGGGTGTTTGGAAGCCAGAGCTTACATTTAAACCATTGAATGTAAGTACTACTTGCTAGATCCACGTATCTCTTTGATTCTAGTTTCAATACAATTATCATGCTTGATTCTTATTTTGATTGAACTCCGTTCTCGTAAAGTGCTTGAGGCAAGAAGCTGGAAATAACTTATGTGGATACTATGTCTGCGAGTTCATTCGCCAGACGACCAAAGAGAAGGGTGCAGACCGAAACATCAAAAAACTTGAAGTACGATAAACAATAATCTCAACATTATTTTATTACCATCAACTGTGTTTAGTTTTATTCATATATATTGATCCCCTTCTTTAAATTAGATCGAACGGATGCGGGACGGTCTTCTACCACGGGAACGCGTGCAAGCAATTCAAGAGGAAATTGCCGGTTTCTTATTAGAACAAGTCATAGATCCGAAAGGAGAATACTATTACCCGGTTCATTTAGAAGGGTGAAGTGTAAAAAAGAAGATGTAAAATCACATTTGTGTGAGTTACCGATTGTAATAGCGACCAAGCACGACGGATGAGACGGTGAATAATATATTCGTGACCATGATGTGTAATATATATATATATAGTGTGGTTCCTTCATTATTGCTGTATATATATAATATCATTAAATTGAATACAAAACACACCAAATAAAACCCTGAACCCTAAATGGGAAAAAAAACCCTGGATCAACGATCCCGGCTCGTCCTACGAACCGGGACCAATGACTCAGGCCCCCTCGCGCCGCAGCGCGTCCACGTGGAGACCTATCGGTCCCGGTTCGTGCTGGAACCGGGACCGGCATTGGTCCCGAGTAATGGATCCCGGTTCGGCAACCGGGACCAATGGCCCAAATGAACCGGGACCATAGGCCCTTTTTCCACCAGTGGCACTATTTTATTTGGCATAATTCTATTTGGTATGTTTGAATTAATAAGGTTGTATAAACTATTTCGTTACATATTTGTGCGCCGATCGATGTCGCTAGTGTGGACGCACGCTCCCAACCGAGAAACAGCGTGTACCGGCGCCCCTGAAAGTCCCGTACCGGTGGGCGTGATAGACAGAGTTTTTGGGGGCACCGGTGAAGATGCTTTAACAAACCTACTCAATAATGCATGTGTTGCATCCATGTGTGCTTAGATTCAATAATTACAAGGAGGGGAAATGAGGCAGCAGCACAACCACACACATTGCTACGAAGGAACACGAAGTATGATGCTACTGCTGGCACTGCAAGTCATCGCCCAAATCGATCAAACTTATCGTTGCAAATGAGCTGGAGTGCCTTCTCGAGACTTGCGACGACGTCCGGTATGGCCGGCCGGTTATCCCCATGCAGCCGCAAACAGCTCGCCGCCGTGCTCGCAACCAGCTGCAACGCCTCGCGCTGCCCCGGATTCGGCGCCGGTGTGGGACGCCTGTCGAGCACGTCGCCGAGTTGCCCGGCCTCAATGCTCGGCAGCGCCCAGGACACCAACGTCGTGTCGATCATCCTCTTCTGCGTCTCCTCCCAGACGGACACCACCGGTGGGTTCCCCGTCAGCACCTCCAGCATCACCACGCCGAGGCTGTATAGGTCCGTCGCCGGTTTCAGACGGCCCGTGCTGCAGTACTCCGGGTCGTCGTACCCGTGCGTCTGGACGACGTCCACGGCCTGGGAATCCACGTCCGGCGCTCGCCAGACCGCCGCGCCGAAGCCGGACAGGCGCGGCGTCCAGCTCCGGTCAAGGAGGATGTTGGACGAGGTGACGTTGCAGTGGATGAGCAGCGGCACGGCGCGGCAGTGCAGGTGCTTGATGGCGCGCGCCGCGCCCAGCAGCACGTCGACGCGAGTTTTCCAGGACGTCGCCACCGGAGACGCATTACTCAGCTGGTCTCTGAGCGTGCCGTTGTCCAGGTGCTCGTAGACGAGCAGGCGCTCTTCCTCCTCGGCGCAGGAGCCCAGGAGGCGGACGATGTGCTCGTGGCTGACCGGATGGAGGATGGCGAGCTCCGTGCCGAACGTGTCCTCGGCGCATCTCAGCCCGTCCCTGAGGCGCTTAACGGCCACCTCACGCCCGTCGTGGAGCTTGCCCTTGTACACCGTTCCGGAGTCACCTTCGCCGAGTACGACGGCGAAGTTGCTGGTCGCCACCGTGATCTTCGCCAGCGTGAACTTCTCAGCTCCCTCCGAATCCCCCTGAGAAAACGCGAGCTGGGAGGAGTGGGCGCGATCCAGAACCGGGAAGCTGGCCGTTCCATTCAGAACGGGGAAGTTGGCCGTTCCATCCAGGCGGCGGGTTATGCCGATATGGCTGATCACCGGGAAGACGGCGAGGAAGGAGTCGATCCTGCTCTGGACGTTCCTGAACCTCTCGGCCTGCCTGCTGGCCGTGAAGAAGCGGTAGGTCCGGCCTCGCCCCTGGCAGGACTGGACGAGGTCGTGCGCCTCCCTGAGCGCGTTGCCAAGGCCGGCCAGCGGCCGCATCGCCTCCGGATCCCGCACGAGCGGCAGCAGCTCAGCGATCATCTGGACCCGGCCCGCTAGGTGCTCGCACTCCATCCTGTTCTGGTGCGCCGTAACCGCCGCCTCCTTGATCTTGGTGATGAGCCCACCGGCGTCTACCCCAATCAACTGCGCCACCGTCGCCGCGCTCTCTAGCCCGCTCCATATCACATGGCCAGCCATGTCTCTCCGTGTACTATCCGGAATGACGATGCTAATGGAAAGGGCAGCTAGCGACCTAGCGTTGTTTCTAAGAATAAACCCAATCCTTTTACGCGGGAAGTAGAGGTAAACTAGACCGTGATTGGGACATGCCAGCAAATAAGTGGAGATGAGTGCCCGATGACTTCAGTTTTCTTACTCACAAGTGGGCAAGTAGTACAACTGTCCGTTTTGTCTATCTAGACTAGATGCCCGGGGTGTTGACGGAGAGCTGATGGGGACATGCCAGCAAATGTAAGTGGAGATCAGTGCCCGGTGTTGTTCTGAAATAAGTTACTCTCTTGAGAAAATGGCTACTGCACTCATGGTGCCCACACGAATTGTAGCTAAGAAGCAGTCAAACATGCCCCATGATTGGGCTACCAAACTAAGAATGACGAGTTCTACATACATGCGTATGACGTGAGAATTTAACATAGTTTAGCCAATGGTGTTCATGGAGCGCACAGACAGTTATACTATGACAAGTTGCAATCACTAAACCTATACACATGTGCATCTTCAACGCATTATGGAATCAAATTGGAATTAATCTACCGACCCCATATCTCTATCACATACATCCAAATCCTAAAACTGCTGACGGGAAATGAATACCAAATTAACAAGAACCCCTATATCCAGTTTTTAGATAAAAAGGGGCATGCCCCCGGTTCCAATTAAGAAACCAACAGCAGGTTCTTACAGACCAGCCCTCAGGCTTTACCACGGATTACAAGCAAACGGCAGTAAACTGCGCCCAAGCTTCAACAGGAGGGAGTTCAAACATAAAGAACCTAAACATTATTACAAACCCAAAGTTCATATCACAACCAGATCAAATCACACGCAGGAACTCTCCATCTTCCTCCAGCCTGACATTGTTCGCCTGCATGCTTTTCTTCAGAGACTCTGTCACCATCTTCCAGTCTTCATCATTTTGACCGAGCTCCCACGGTCCATGCCAGGTTGCATCCGTCTTCGAAATCACCAGCTTTCGCAGCACCCCTTCCTCCTCTCTCACCCAGGTTCCGGCCACATCAACTGAGGGGCTTGCCGAGCTAGAGTCTCCATAGCAACTAAGACTCCTTCGAGCTCGCTTCTTTTTCCCTCTGGACAGAGAATTTTCCAGCGAGCAAGAGTGTAGGCCACTTTCACATATATCACCTGCATAGATGACCACCCAGATCCATTAAAACACAAGTCGTTCCTAGTTTTCCATAAGCACCATAAGACGGCAGCATGGACAATGTTAGGAACTTGTTGTGTCTTTTCACAGATCCACAGGCTAGATATTGACAACAGATTAACCTGCAATTTCACACCCGTGAAGGTCAAAATCTGTTTCCATATTTCTTTTGCTACATTACACTCAAAAAATAAGTGCCTTATACTCTCAGTTTCAGAACAAAAGACACAACAAGGATCAGGCATATGTTGTCTTTTGGCTAAATTATCTCTAGTAAGTAACCTATTATTAGCCAGGAACCAAAGGAAAACATGAACCCTAGGTTGTACTTTTACCCTCCAAACTGCAGGAATATGTACAGGTAATACCCCTCTGAAATTAACTATAGCATATAGAGAACTGACAGAATAGACCCTTTTGATTCAAACTTCCAAATGATAGAATCTCCCTCATCACTAAGACACAAAGATTTAGCAATGCTTTTCAAATCATACCAGCGTTGCAACAGTCTATTATCAACTGTTCTTCTAAAAGTACACTTCAAATTTGTTCCATCCCACAACTCCTGAATGGATTTATCATGTTCATTAACTAACACATACAAGTCCCAGAAGATAATGGAAAGACTACAATGTCCAAACCAATGATCTTCCCAGAATTTTACTTTTCTACCGTTGCCCACTTTCCACTGATACCCCATTTTAGCTGCCCTGGCAGCCCACATCACTCCTTTCCAGAAGGGGGATAGACCATGCCCAGGACAAGCAAAAATATTGGGAGAATCAGTCTTATACTTATGATCAATAATCTGCTTCCATAATTTGTGGTTATCAAGATGATATCTCTTAATCCACGAAGCTAACAGACACAAATTCATATCAGCTAGATAAGGGATACCCAAACCGCAAAAATCAATTTTTTGAGAAACCAGCCCCCAATTAGCCAAGTGATATTTCCTATGTCCCTCATAATCATCCCACAAAACATGCGCCATTTGTGAGTTGATCAAGGAGATAGCCCACTTGGGGAATTTGATCACACTCAGCAAATAATTAGGAATACTAGCCAGACAAGCTCGAATCAAAATGATCCTAGCTTTATAAGATAGCAATTTTCCTCTCCAACCGCCCCCTTTCTTAATAACCTTATCCACCACAGGTTGTAAATCTTCCTTTCTCAGTCTTTTATAATGTAAAGGGACTCCCAGATAATTCATGGGAAATTGCCCAATTTTACAACTCAACGTCTGAGAAAAAAGTTGGGCTTCATCAGGGTCAATATTTATAGGTACCAGATTACATTTATGAAAATTTATGAAAATTTATTCTCATCCCAGATAATTGTTCAAAACAAGACAAAAACCACTTAAGGTTTTTAACCGATTCCATCTTATTTTCTAAGAAAAGCAAGGTGTCATCAGCATATTGCATACTAATAATCCTAGAAGGACAAAAAGATCTAAATAACACAGTAATCAGGTTATTATTAGGTGCTTTAATAAGCATTCTGGTAAAGACATCAGCAACAAAATCGAACAAAATAGGTGAGATAGGGTCCCCATGCCTTACCCCCCTACTTGTCTCAAAATAGTTACTGTTTGTATCATTAATTCTCACCCCTACTGACCCTTTGTGCAGTAAAGATTGAATAATATTCATGAACTTGGGACTAAAGCCCCTCTGCTTCAACATTTTGAGCAGAAATTTTCTATCAACCCTATCATAAGCTTTTTCATAATCCAACTTAAAAATAAACCCAGATTCCTTCTTCTGGACAGCATCATGAATAATTTCATGAGCTGAGACCACAGACTCTAAAATAAACCTGCCTCTAATGAAAGCTGTTTGATTTGGAGCAATAAGATCTTCACTAATAGGCCCTAACCTGTTTGTAACACATTTAGAGAAAATCTTAAAGCTACAGTTAGTCAAAGCAATAGGTCTAAATTTCTGTATAGTTTTTGCCTCCGGTTCTTTTGGAATAAGAGTCAATAAAGAAAAATTCAATCTAAAAAGATCTAATTCCCCTTTATTCCAATCCCTAAACATCCTTATTAGATCATCTTTGATTACTTCCCAAAATTTTTGATAAAAGAGGAAAGAGAACCCATCAGGGCCAGGAGCTCCTTCAGCATATGAGCCAAAGACAGCAGCCTTAATCTCTTCCTCAGAAAAATCTCTATCTAACTCATTATTATGAGCCACTGACACCATTTCCTCATGATTCGAGAAATCATTTGACAGATTAATATCCATCATTTCCTCAGCACCAAATAATTTCTTATAGTACTGAACAGCAATACCAATCATACCTGCATTATCATTAACTTCTCCATCTGGTCCATCCAGAGACACTATCTGCTTCTTCCTCCTCTTTTTATTAGCCATAGCATGAAAATATGAGGTATTCTGGTCACCTTCCAGAATTTCCTTTTCCCTAGACCTCTGTCTAGCTTTAATTTCCTCATTCCTCCATATTTTCTGCAGCTCACCTGCAATATTTTTTATCTGAGCTTTAGCTCCAGGAGATAAGGGTTGAGTTTTAGATAATATATCAAGAGCATCATATTCAGCAATAAGCTATTTCTTTAGTTTATTTTGCTCAGATTCCCTATTAATAGCCCAACCTTTAATAGTTTTCCTCAACAGCCTTATCTTATGCTGCCAAATATCCAAACATTTTGTAGCATTACAAGGCATATACCAAGTTTTAGTAACTAGAGGCTTAAAATCTTCAATATTTAATCACCACTTCTCAAACCTAAATTGTTTAACTATAGGAGCCACAAACGCTCCAGAATCAAACACCAAAGGTGTATGCGTGGTAGAGTTTTAACAAAAACAGAAGGGAACAGTTGTTCCCAGCAAGTAGACACAAAAACCTTATCAATTGCAGCCATAATTAAATTTTCCTGGTTATTGGCCCATGTATACATCCTATCAGGACTCTTAATTTCAATTAAATCAAAATCTATTGGCACAATCATTAAAAAGATTAGCCCAGTGTTGATTGATATTTCCAGAACTCTTTTCCTTACTTTCCCTAATAAGATTAAAATCCCCACCAATTAAGGTGGGACCATCCCAACAGGCCATCACATTGTGGAGCTCATTGATAAACTCAAGCTTGTGTTCTTCATAAGAAGAACCATAAATGGAAATGAATCTCCAAATTTTCTGAATCTTTCTATCCTTTATAATTACTGACACACAATATTTAAAGATTTCCCAGGAGATAACCTCAAAACTATCTTCTTTAACACCCACCAGAATACCACCTGCAGTGCCAACTGCAGGCAACCAATTCCACACATATCTACTACCACAGTCAATATCCTTAATTTGCTCATCAGTAAATACAGCTTTCTTAGATTCAGAAAAACTAATAAGATCAGGGCATGTTTCTCTAATGAGCTCATGTACCCTAGGTAACTTATCAGGTCTGTTAAGACCTCTTGGGTTCCATATAAGGCCTACTACCATTGGATCTGAAAACTAGCTTCCTTCTACTACTACGTTTAGAAAAGACTTCCACCCAAGGTGAAATCTCTTCAATATCATCTGCCTGAAGATTATCAGACTCATCACTATCCACATCCTGGATACCATCATCATCTGACAATTCATGACTAATGTCAAGATTGGCAGGCAAAAACATATCAGGATTCTCATCTCTGAAACTAACTAGCCTATCTTTCTCTAAATGCTTAATAGCATCAATGTTCCCATCTATCATATTTTCATCTATCCCTAATGAGATACCAGCATCATGTGCTTTGTTCCTAAGACATACATTATCCAGAACAGTAAAAGAATTCTTGAAGCCATGAGGTATACCTTTGGGCTGGTCCAGATTCTTGCTTTTCTTCAGTTCTTTAGCTCTCTCAATGATAGATTTCCCATCATGAACAATTCTGTTACTCATTCTTGTAGCTACTACTGGTCCCCACTTGCTTTTACCAACTTCCACTATTTTCTTTTTATCATCAATAATTTGTTCTACAGATGCCACATCCAGTTTAGCTTCCTCATCCTCATCATCATCTGCTTCACTATCAAACTGGGCCAGCAGCTGCACACCAATATTCTCCTCTCGTGCCCTCTGCCTGTCCCCCTGCCAGACTTGTACTACACCCCAGGTGTCCTCATAATCTTGCTTCTTACCCTGGCTTCCTCATTTAGCTGAGTTGCACATATTGCAGAGGCAACATTATTAGCAAGGGAATCATTCCTCTGACCAGAACCACCAGCATGAGGACTTGCCCTAGGTGTCTTCTCACTTTGTTCAGTCTCCATAGGCTTATTCCCATTGTTATTCTGCATGTCATCACCTTTATCAGTGTTTTCATCAATCTCATCTTTCCCCTGATTGTCATTTGGGTCATCCCCATCATCATTGTCACCACCATTGGAATCTTGAACCACAGACAAGGATAGCATGAAATTCCTACCTCCAAATTCCATCAACCTATTGGAAGGAATCTTGGTTACATCTCTGACAGCAACTTTAATTCTAAGCACCTTGTAGAAGCTTCTGAAAATTTCATGCCAGTCTACATCTACTAGTATCCCCAAAGCAGTGGCTACTCTCATCATAACTCTCCAGGAGAGGTACTTGGGAGGAATACCTTCAACCTTAACCCAAATTTCCTCCATTTCAGAGTATACAGGGATATCACCATTCTAGTCCACAAAAGAAACAAACACATCTCTTTTCTTCAGATTGATAGAAGGGAAGTTGACCAAATCCTTGATTCTTTTGCCAGGAGGAAATCTCACCAGAAACCTTGTCTCATCAAGTCTCCTCATCTGCCAAGGCCAATTAGTCTTCCAGATATCACTGAAGTTCTGCTTCAATTCTTCCATAGTAATCTCCCCATCAACCACAGCAATGCCCACATTATCCATGTTCAGCCAAGCTACAGCTGCAGGTTTATCCACCTCCACATGAAAGAAACCCAATCCAGAGCAGGCACTGCCATAGAACTGAGCCATAGGCATAGGCCTATACCATTCTGGACATTTATCCATATGGTGCATTTGGCTACCATAGATAAAGCATTTCTTGGGTCTATGACACATTCCAACATAATGGCATGGCTCACCACAATTATAGCATATCACATCCTTAAATTTCTGATCAAAAGTCAACCCATTTCCTACAAAGGGGGGTTTCTTGACCTGCTGTTGCTCCTTTGCCTTGTCCTGGATCACAGGAGTAGACCCACTGTTACTATCCTCCTGCACCTGACTCTTAGAGTTCACCTTGGCATTCCCAGCCTTATTTCCACCCTGCATCTCAGCAAACATAGTGAATTGCTGAGCAGGGAAACCTTCTTGAAACATCCGATTCCCCTGCATCATCTGTGGCATGAACTGCATGGGGAAAGGGGGCTGCCACCCAAACTGCTGAAAGTTAGGGTTTCCCCACATTTGAGGAAAACCAGAGAACTCACCCATACCACTTTGATTGACCTGCTGCTGTGGATTCATACCTTGATTCTGACCAGATTCACTCCTAGATAGAGAAGGACCCGCTGTCACCTGAGGAGGTTGTGGTTTCTACGGTGGTTTATTCCCCCCATCCGCTTGTCCACCTCTCCCCCTTGCTTCTTGTATCCTCCTCGACCACCAGGCGCCATCATCAAGATTTGCTTGCAGATTTCGCATCCACCTTCCCTCCAGCCCTATATCGAGTTTGTCGTACACCGGAGGCAGAAATCCTATGTTCCGCAGATCCCTCCATTCCATTACATACTATCAACAATTTTGGAATACTATAAAGTTTGATTGATGCTGATGTTTGTAGCCTTCCAGAGTGGAGACCTACCTTTGTTCCATCTTAATTTTGGTATAATTATATCGCTGCTAAAAAAGAATGCTATCCACATACAACAATATTCACCGACGTGTCTATTAAATGTAAGCTTCAAAATTTTCATCAAGGTGGGTACTAATAGAATATCAGAAGTTGTGTATTCTATTGTGAGACCAACACAGACGGTTTTTATGCTAGGGCGGCATATTCTTGAGGGAGTTGTGGTACTACATGAAACAATTCATGATCTACATAGAAAAAAAATTGATGGTGTACAATTAAAAATTGATTTTGAAAAAGCTTATGACAAGGTAAAATGCGATTTTTTTTTGCAACAAGCACTAAGAATGAATGGTTTTGATCTGAAGTGGTGCAAATGGATTCAAGAATTCATTAGAGATTAAGATTAGAGTCAATGACAATATTGGGCATTATTTCCAAACAAGAAAAGGATTGACAAGGGGATCCTCTTTCTCCCATCTCTATCTCTACTACTTATAAAGGCACAAACATGCTGGGATTCAATCAATCCACACCGTCTATTCAGTTCAATCTAACAATCCATAACCCTCCAATGTGGGCCAATAGTTCATCAGCAACATATTTCCACCTAATAGGGCGAAAAGCGACATCGTTGGATGAAATGTCTCCTATGCGACCAATCTTATGGCCCGAATAGCCTACATGCGAAACAGGCCTTAAGCGCAAGAGCTAGAGTTATCTACTTGGATTACGTGAGCTGAGCAGGACCCACATACAACAGGTCAACTGATGGTGGGACCCACAACTCATCCACCTCGCCGCCGGACCTTCACCGTAGTTACCTAGGTGGGACCCAATCTAAGTAGGACCCAACAAACGTGGGTCCCCCAAAAAGTGGGACCCAAAAAAGCGGGACCCACATCATGGCAGGGCCCCACACTGCAGGGGCCCTCTAAAATATGGGACCCATGTTGGGTCCCACAATTCGGTGGGTCCCTTCTTTTTTAACCTCGAAGTGGGATCCACTATAAGAGGGCCCGTGCCAACTCAAAACTAGAACCATGACATGACCACCTCAGAGCGGGACCTATTACTTATCCAACTAAGCTTTGGATAAGGCGGGAGGCCGAGCAACCACCCCCCCCCACACACACACACCCACCACCCCCCAAGGCCCACACACACACTCCATTACCTCCCCTTTTGTACATGTTTCTTCTTCTTCTCCGGCAACGAATCGCGGGCGATGTGAAGATTTCCCAGATCCCCTCAGTGCGCACACATCGCGCTTCTGAAGCAGTATGTCACAACGGAGGATGATGGCGTGTAAGTACACCCCGTTGGGAACCCCAAGATGAAGGTATGATGAGCACAACAGCAAGTCTTCCCTTAGTTGTGAAACAAAGGTTTATCGAACCAGTAGGAGAAAGCCAAACTTAAGAAGGTTGATGCTCGCTAGCTTCGCGACAGCTCTGGACAATTTATAAGGTGTCTCGTCCAGGGCTTTGCTTTGCACCAGCAGCAATGTGGAACCTGCACACAACACAACCAAGAACTTTGCCCCAACTTACGATGAGGTTATCAATCTCATCGGTTTGCTGTAAACAAAGGATTGAGCATATCGAGTGGTAAAAGGGTAATAGTATGCAAGTAAAAGTAAACAATGCGAGTAAAAGTAAAACGGTAATAGCAAAGTAAAGGAAATTGGACCGGGGTCCACAGTTCACTAGTGGTGTCTCTCTATAAGATAAATAACAACATGCTGGGTAAATAAATTACAGTTGGGAAATTGATAGAATAAAGATAACATACATATGTCATGAGGATCACTATGAGATTCACTCTGGGCATTACGACAAAATACATAGACCGTAATCCAACTGCATCTATGACTAATAATCCACCCTCTGGATGTCGTCCGAGCAACCATCGGGTATTAAGTTGCAAACAACGGATAACTGCATTAAGCAAAGTTGAAAGAGCATTTCCCTAAATAATATATTTTGGTGTTTGTTAACAACATGTGGTGAATTAACCATGCTATTAAAGTTTTGCAGACTTTCTAGCTTGATTCAGGATCTCGTGGATGTGCACCCCAAAAAGGAAGAAAAGATCGGAGCCTGTAGTTCAGTAGTGGGTGTAGGGCTCAGTTGTCTTGTAGGGTGCTTCGCGAAGGTGGAAATGGTGGAGAGGGTCTCCACGAAATATTGCTGCTGCAACTTCTAGGGCAGAGACTCCGGCCCTACTGCCAGAGACTCCGGCCTAGGGGTCTCGCCCTGGCAGACCACCAAGTCGGACCATTCAGATGCCCACCCGGAGTTGGGCCGAACACTTTGTGTCTTAGGCCGGAGACTCCGGGTCGGCAGGCTGAGGCCGAAGACTCCGGTCCTCAGGGGCCGGAGACTCCGGTCTGTCTAGCTCAGCCCTGGGTTGCTAGAGGCTTGGACAGCCCTGACTCCAGTCTGGAATTGGGCAGGAGACTTTTGTCTCTGGCCGGAGACTCCGGTGCTGGGGTCACTTAGGGCGGAGACTCCGGCCCTCCAGGTCGGAGACTCCGGCCCTAGTCGGCCAGCAACGGCTACATTTCATGGAGGACTATATAAAGCCTTCTTCTACCTCTAGAAGGGGCTGTGGCTTCGACTCTCTCTCCTCCATTGTTGCTAAGCTTCATAGCACTAGATCTTTCTCCCTAGCCACTAGAACTCAAAGCCCTTTTGGGATTTGAGGGAGAAGACCTAGATCTACACTTCCACCAAGGCGATTTGATTTCCCCCTTCATTTCATTGAGGGGATTGTAACTTATGTGTTTATCGGAATCCTAGCCGGAAGAAGCCGTCCTCCAAGCTCAACTTTGTATGTAAGAGCTTGGTGGGCCTATTGGGAGCCTCCAATTGAGTTGTGGAGCTTGCCTGGAGTCCTTATTATTACTCGAGCGAAATCCTCACTTAGACGTCTCGCACACGCTGGGGGGAGTCCTTGATGTAGACAAGAACATGTTGGCTATATTGAGACATCGCCGTGCCGAAGAAGCTAGTATCTAGGTGGGCATCCTCGGTATCCTTGGCTGCTTGTTGGATCGCTTCTTTGAGTGAGTGTCTTCGTCGGTGCGGTGTAGGTGTTCCTTTTGTTTGAGTGTTTGTGGTCGTGTGGTCTATTGTGTTGGGTTGTCTCTTGGCGTTGTGGTGTTCCGTGGTTGTTCCGGTTTTTGTCCGGTTTTTCTGTAAATAAACTGGGCAACTCTCTTCTTCTTAATTAATGAATGTGGCAATTCTTTTGCCTCCGTTTTAAAATAAAAAGTATCTAGGTGGGCTGGGAGATAATCTTGACTCCAGCGAGATAGAGATATGGGGAATAGCCGTATCTGGCTCATCTTCATAGGACGAAGACGGAACTTGGGGACAAGGATACAGTACGACCACTACAACAGGAAACGTTTACGCCGACGGGTCAGGCATCAAAGGCTGTCGGGCCAGGCTAACCCAACGGTAGCTGTCGGCGTACCCATGTCGGCGTAATCCCTTGTTGGGCCAGGCACCGAAGCCGTCGGCTCAGCTCCGACCATCGGGTTAGACAACCCAACCGACGACACAGGAACTTCGTCGGGCTAGGGTTGCCGTCGATAGCCACAGCGGCCCCACCGCCGTTGAATGGGCAATTCTTCCATGTAAAATACATGTAGTCGATGCTTCCAAGCATCCCAGGAAATCCCCTTGCTTTATTTTGTGCCAAAAAAATTGGCGGTGTCTTGTTCATTTGGTGATCTCAAATAGAGTAATCCAAACTTACCAACGATTGCTTGGCAAAACTTGTACATGGTATCTTAATCAGTCGAATTAGCCATGTGAAGATAGTCATTCACCGTGTTAGGAGGAGCACCATATGCAATGCACCTCAAAGTAGCAGTGCACTTCTGAACAAAGGTGAATCTAGGCAATCTGGAGCGGTCTTTTCTGCGACGGAAGTAGTCATCATACTCCTGCACACCAATGAAAATCTTCATGAACAACTCCTTACTCATCTTGAGGCGGCGCCGAAACTCCAAAGGAGTACGTATTGCATTGCCAGTAACGTAACCTGACTCGAGGATGACAACACCTTGCATCCTCTGTTGGTCTTGTTCTTCTTCTTCCCTAGTCTAGAACCTCCTCGCCGAGGTGTGGCATTAATCCTCACACGCAAATGAAGAAGGGAAGCTATGATGAGAAGCTTCTCTTCTTAATCGGCAGTGGCATCCTTTGTTAAACTGCATCTCATCTTGCAGATGAAATGTAAATTATCACATGCCTGGTATCAGAAAAAATCCCCTGGTTAGACATGAACACATGCCTTTTTTCCTTTCCTGTGATGACATATTATTTGCAAGAAATATATATTTATTGCTATAATAGCTTGTAGCATGTACTTGCCACAATAAAGAGCTTTCTATCAAATGAATCTAATTTGTATGAATGCCATAAATAACGATTTTTGTAATAAATATAGTACATATCCCATATTTAGTAGGAGTTGCTCTCAAAGCAGATTTATTTGCCGTCAAATGGACTGTTCTGGCTGTTTATCGCTTTTGTTGTAGTGCCAGCCATAGAGGTTTTGAAAATCCCTATATGGAGTCATATATGCATACTAGATAGTGAATGGAGGAAGCTGTGGTAAAATTTGGAGCATTTGGTTTATTTGTCATAGTGTCTTAGCTTTTTAAATGTCCGTATCATCTTATATTCTTTCATTATACTATTAACTTGCAATAGTGAGGAGCAATCTGTAGAGCTATTAATTCTGTTGGTCCTGTGAAGTGTGAACTGATATTGATACAGATCTTTCTTTTACATTTGAGTTGGGTTTATGTTCTCCTTTTATTACTTACATAGTTATGTGTGCCTTCTATTTATTCTTTCCATGTATCATAGGTTCCTGGTTTTTAGGGGGGAGGGGGAGAGATCAAGCTATAGTTTAGTTTGAATTTACCTTTAGTTATTTTATGGTCATTGGTTGTAGGAACTCCGATTGCATCTTTATATCCATTTGCATCATATGGCCAAAGAAGATACGCTTCTTCATGACAATTTACTTCAATCATTATGCAACAAATTTGAGTTCTTAGATATTTTGAATTTTCTGACTGATCAGGTGACAAGGGTATAGATAATAGAGCCTGATAGTTGAGTACCCCTAAGGCCCGTTAGGCTAGGCCCAATTGTAACATTAGTCGAAATACGAGTTCATATCGTATGTCGATATTGTAATCTATGTTGGATCCCTCCCGATCCCTGAGACCTGGTGATGTCTATGCACGCGTCTATTCTTGTAGACAGTGTTGGGCCTCCAAGTGCAGAGGTTTGTAGAACAGCAGGAAGTTTCCCTTAAGTGGATCACCCAAGGTTTATCAAACTCAGGGAGGAAGAGGTCAAAGCTATCCCTCTCAAACAACCCTGCAATTACGATACAGAAAGTCTCTTGTGTCCCCAACACACCCAATACACTTGTCAGATGTATAGGTGCACTAGTTCGATGAAGAGATAGTGAAATACAAGTAGTTGTGATAATTATAAGTAGTAAACGCGATCTAAAATAAAAATGGCAGCAAGCAAACATGTAACAAAACAGGAAGTAAACGGTGTGCAAAGCTTAGAAACAAGGCCTAGGGATCATACTTTCACTAGTGGACACACTCCCAACAAATATAACATAATTGAACCAATAGATACTATCATCAATATGCAACTCAAAACAATTCTCCAATGGAAAACGAACACTAATCATGTGTAGGGCTATGAAGCACTCCTCAAAGTCCGTATGTACCCAAACTAGATTGTCCCACACTATCACCGTGAATGCACTAGATGGTTCCAACAAACACCAACAATTCATAGAGACATTAACCAAAAAGATACACATGATGCACACACTAGTCACCTTTACACCATGATACGAGGTATCTTCGGAGAGTATAATAATAAAGCATAGGAGTAGCATAATATCTGAATAATAACATCTACCAATTCAACTAGATACAAAGCTCACGATCACATAAATATAACATCATGAGAGAGAGAGATGAACCACATAGCTACCGGTAGAGCCCTCAGCCCCGGGGGAGAACTACTCCCTCCTCATCATAGGAGACAGCAAGGTTGGTGGAGATGGCGGTGAGGTCCATGGAGACGGCGGAGACGGCGATGGAGACCGATGGAGATGGCTCCGGGGGGCACTTCCCCGTCCCGGCAGGGTGCCGGAACAGAGACTTCTGTCCCCCGAAATTCATCGGCGGCGGCGGAGCTGCGGAACTCTTTCTAGAAATTTGCCGACCCCCCTAGGGTTTTCCGTCTCGAGGCTTTATATAGGCGAAGGGGCATCGTCAGGGGGCTGCCAGGGCGCCCTCACAATGGGTGGGCACGGCCAGGGGCTCGGCCGTGCCCCCCTGTTGTGTGCGCGGCCTCTGGCCCCCCTCCGGCTCTCTTTCGGTCTTCGGTACTCTTCCGGGAAAAATAAGACTTCTGGAACTTGTTTCGTCCAATTCTGAGAATATTTCCTGTGTAGCTTTTCTGAAACACAAAAACAGCAGAAAACAGGGAACTGGCACTATGGCATCTTGTCAATAGGTTAGTTCCAGAAATCGCATAAAAATGCCACGAAGTGTAACGAAACACAAGGCAAATGGTGTAAAAACAAGCATGGAGCATCAAAAATTATAGATACGTTTGAGACGTATTAGCATCCCCAAGCTTAACTCCTGCTCATCCTCGAGTAGGTAAGTGATAACAAAAGAAATAATTTTTAAGGTGACATGCACCATCACAATCTTGATCATATAGGTAAAGCATTGTGTGTTGAGATCAAAGAACTTAAAACATGGGCATGAAAGACATAATCTTGATAATAGAAACTTAGCAACCATGTTATAACATGAAAAGAAACACAAACAAAAGATCATGAATAATGAAACAATGAAAGTCAAATGTGTTCTCAAATCATATGGAAAAACATAGTAAATGGTTTTCAGCTTGTCCCTCATGGAATAGCAAAACATAAATGCATAGGACACCTTCAAGTTTAAGAGGGCGACTAGATACAAATAATTTAGGAACAAGTGAAACCATAGTCATGAATCAATCAATGATAAACTTTGGGACAATGCACATTATACTCAGAATGACAACTATGCTCTCTTAGACGGTGCATAAAGATAGAAGGTGGTGACTCAACATAAAAGTAAAAGAAAGGCCCTTCGCAGAGGGAAGCAGTGATTAAACATGTGCTAGAGCTTTTCATTTGTAAAATAGAGAGATAAAAATTGGTTTTGAGAGGTGGTTGTCTTTGTCAACGACTGGCAATGGGGTTCTTACTATCTTCCATACAAAAATGAAGCAAGTTTTTGAGAGAGAGATTGGCACTTTTGTGCTCTTTTATAAAGCTTGGCACTCCTCCCCACCTTTTTTCCTTTCTCAAACCATGGCTAACCGATTGCATCGGGTGCCCACCAACATTCACATACCATGGAGGAGTGCCTTTTTCTTTCCTTTTTTTTCTTTTTTTTTTCTTTTTGGAATAAGACAATATGGAAGATAGCAAATCCGACCACTACGTCCCCATGAGCTGAAAACAGTGTCACAAAATGAGAAGTATTTTAAAGGTTTTTTGAAAGGTAGCACATGAAAATTTACTTGGAATGGCTTGCAAATACCATGCATAGGAATTTATAGTGGACACAATGGCAAACTTGGTTTTTGGGAGTTGGATGCACGAGTAGAGCTCATACTCAGTACAAAATGAGGGCTAGCAAAAGACTGAGAGCGACCAACTAAGAGAGCAATAACGGCCATAATCATGCAAAGCGACAAAGCAACATTAAAAGAAGCATAAGATGGCATCAAAAGTCAAAAACTAAATGATCATAGAGGCTATAGGCGCCTTATTTTTGTAGTCAACATGGTGTAATCATGCGCCAAGTCAACCCAAATAAAGCATCAAAGGAGAAAACCAAATTAATGCTTCCAAATAATATAAACAACGCATGATTTTTTCAAAGGCTCATTAAGCAATCTCAGTCATTTGAGACAAGTCATGCTACAGCAAAAATCACTAAGCATATTTTCAAAAAGACATCAAGCACGACATGCAAAAGTCTAGGCCGCAGTCTACACAAGCTCCTTTTTGTACCACTTTTTTGCATGAAACTTTTTCTCTTTTCCAACACCATTAAAACTTTTTATAAACAACTCTTTTGAGGAAAACCAACATATACCAGAGGTCCAAATACACCTTGATGCAAAGATAAAACAAGATTTGAACAAAAATCAAGGCGAAAAATACAAGCTAAACACAGTAGCAGAAAAGAGAACACTTGTTGAACGATAAGAGTGAAAACTAGAGTGTTCTTGGCAATTGAAAAGCGAGTTCATCTCCTCCAAAAGAAACATGATGTGATCTAACCATTTATTGCAGCAAATAAAGCAAAACAAACTGAAAACAAAAATAACTGACGCTCCAAGAAAAATGCATAGTGCATGAAGCAATAAAAATATAGTGTTTTGAAAGGTGACCTGATTTTTGCCGATGAAGAAGGGGGTGCCTCGGGGGCATCCCCAAGCTTTGACGCTTGAACTTCTTGGATATTTCTTGGGGTGACATAGGCATCCCCAAGCTTGAGCTTTTGTCCATTCTTCATCTCATCTCATCATTCTCCAATCCCTACACTTGAAAACTTCCTTCATACAAAACTAAACACAAATCTATTAGCAACATTAGTGTAAGCATAATAATGAATCAAACCTTTTTGCTTCAGGTTTCAACTCAAAACACCACATATAAAGTGTATACTACTGTAGCAACTTCCCCAAAAGTTCTGTGATCAAAAGAACTCAAAAAGAAAGCGATAAAGCGGCAAACACAAATATTGGCTGAAATCTGTCAAAACAGAACAGCTGACAAATGTCGAATTTTAGAGTGTTTTATGTTGCTCAAATCAAAAATGTGTTCAACTAATGAAAGTTTTGATATAACCTGGGGCATATGCACAAGAAATCATAGGTCCAAAAGATATACATAGAATTTTCATGAATTTTTACGGTGCAGCACCGAAAACTGTTTCAGGACAGCAACATCCCCAAATCTTACCTCACTCAAATTAGAGGCTTCTCTTGGCACAACAACAAAATAAAAAGGATAAGGAGCGGTTATTATAGTATTAATAACTTCCAAGACTCAAATAAAAGAAAAAGTACTGAAAATAAAAATATTGGGTTATCTCCCAAGAGTGCTTTTCTTTAACGCCTTTGAGCTAGGCGCAGTAATTTGCAAAGATGCTCATGTGGGCGCCATATAAGAGCTTGAGGCAAAGGCGCCATATAGGAACTTAAAGCAATAGAGAGCATCAAAAAGCAAATGTGAAAGACATTTAAATCTGAACCACTTCCTATGAAAAATAATCTTGTAAAGAGATAATTCATGAAAGCGCAAAGCAAAAAGCATAGGAAGGCAAAACAAGTACAACTTCAAGAGTTGCAATATAAAGAGGGGAAACTCAATATTGTTGAGGTCTATAAAACCATGTTTCCCTCTCTCATAATAACTTTCAGTAGCATCATGAATAGAACTAACAATATAACTATCACATAAAGCATCCCTATCATGAGCCACATGCATAAAAAAATTAATACTCCCCACATAAACAATAGTAGTAGGAGCAGATTCAACAGAATAATTATTCTCATCACCATAATCATCAAAAACAGGAGGCATATTGTAATCATAACTAATTTTCTCCTCAAAAGTAGGTGAATTGAAAATATTATACCCATCATCATAACCATCATAAACTAGAGGTTTAGTATCATCACAAGCTAGAGAACAGCTATTTCGCAAAGCATATTCATCAAACATATCATCATAAGAAGGAACATGGATAGTACTAATGGTACAACAATTATTAACCTTAGAATTTATACCAAAAAGATTTTCAATATCAAAAGTAGAGTGCTTTTCCCAATCATGATCACTAACATAGGTAACAGGCATGAGAACATCATCCCAATCAGAATTATCATAATCTGTAGCAGGATCATAACGCTTAGGGGAAGATACCATGTCCTCTCGCCTCTTACTCCTCTTCTTCTTCTTCATACTCTTCTTACTCTCTCCTTTAGGAGGGAGAGACTTGAAGGGCATCTTCTCCACATATCCTTTAGGAGGGAAAGGCATCTTCTTCACATAATCTGGTTTGCTGACAGAAACAACAGAAGAAACTTTGGAGGATTCCTCCTCTCTATTAATAAGATCGAAACATCTATTAGTCCTGTCATAGCTTGGCAAAACATCATGTTTTATAAGATCTTGTAAGTAAGTATTTGTGAGGCAATCTTTAGCACAATAGAGACGACAACCACGAAGGGTGCTATTAATATCAACATCTCTCATATCAACCAAAGAAATCTTTCTAGATATCTCTTCACAATTCAAAAACAAAGTAAGCTCATCATGCTGATTGAGAGTAATCTTATCATCACAATACAAATTTGCGGTACTCGTTCGATTAATTGGGCATTGAAAATTAAAGTGACACGTTTTACCGCAAAGTTCACAAAGAAAAGGATAAAGCTCACAAACCCTTTCACCAAGTACATCTAGATCCCTGAGCCACATACTGGTTTCTTCATTTGCGTGGTGGACACAATAATCTTCCTTGTTGTAACTCTGTTCACAAGGTCTATGTACTCCACAAAAATTAACATGCTTATAGGAAATAGGACTTTCAGAGGTTCGAGCATGTTTATTGGAATCATCAACAACAATATCATTTTCTACGCGAGTGTCCTTAAAAGGTTCATGATACACATCCCCATTTCCTTTAGGAACATTAATATGGGAAGCAAAGGTTTTAAAACAATCAATCATAATTTGAGGGTCAAGACCATACTTAGCACTAAGCTCTTGAAAATCAACAGTTTTAGCGAAAGACTTAATGCAATCAAACTCGTAATTCATACCTGATCCTTTATCTTTGTCGCTATCCCAACCTTCAATATTGTTTTGAATTGTTTCAAGCAGACCCCACTTGGTGTCGACATCCTTGCTTGTGAAAGACCCATCAAAGCATGCATCTAGATAGTCCTTGTAATATCCTGAAAGCCTTGCATAAAAATTATTAATAACAATATTACGGGGAAGATCATGAATAGGACATTTATGCATTAGTAACTTCAATCTTCCCCATGCTTGGGCAATGCTTTCTCTCTCATGCGGATGGAAATTATAAATGTAATTTCTATCTTTATAAACCTCACTAGAAGGATAGAATTTAGAATAAAACAGAGGTACAATTTCCTCCCACTCAACCGGTCGGCCATCCTTCAGTGCTTTATACCATTCCACAGCTCTGCCCTTCAGTGATAAAGAAAATAGCTTCCTCTTAACTTGGTTCATTGAAATACCTGCACACTGGAACAACTCGCATAATTCATGTATAAAGAGCAAATGATCACCGGGATGGATAGTCCCATCTCCTAAATAGCAGTTATTCATAGCACGATCAACAATTTTCATAGGTATTTTAAAAGGATGAGGAGCACAAGCATCATTAGAAACATCACATATGGGAGATAAAATATTATCAGAGCAAACTTTCTCCACTAAAGCTGGGGAACTAAAAATATCATGCTTAACAGAACCAGCTTCCCCAAGCTTAGACTTTTCCATAGCATTAGCAATAACGGGATTCAAAGCATTCGTACTAATAACATTGCTACGCGAAACAAGCTCCAAAGGTTTTTTAGTTTTCTCTTCAAATCTAAACTCAGGAAAAAGACTAAAGAACTCTTTACTTTCCATTAAGCCTAACTAGTGAAAATAAAAACAAGAAAGAAAAAGGTATAATTGCAGAATCTAAAGGAAATAACTTCGAGCACTCACACAGGAGGATGCGAGTACCTTTTACCTTACCTCCCCAGCAATGGCGCTAGAAAAGAGCTTGATGTCTATGCACGCATCTATTCTTATAGACAGTGTTGGGCCTCTAAGTGCAAAGGTTTGTAGAACAGCAGCAAGTTTCCCTTAAGTGGATCACCCAAGGTTTATCGAACTCAGGGAGGAAGAGGTCAAAGCTATCCCTCTCAAACAACCCTGTAATTACGATACAGAAAGTCTCTTGTGTCCCCAACACACCCAATACACTTGTCAGATGTATAGGTGCACTAGTTCGGCAAAGAGATAGTGAAATACAAGTAGTTGTGATGATTATAAGTAGTAAACGCGATCTGAAATAAAAATGGCAGCAAGCAAACATGTAACAAAACATGAAGTAAACGGTGTGCAAAGCTTGGAAACAAGGCCTAGGGATCATACTTTCACTAGTGGACACACTCCCAACAAATATAACATAATTGAACCAATAGATACTATCATCAATATGCAACTCAAAACAATTCTCCAATGGAAAACAAACACTAATCATCTGTAGGGCTACGAAGCACTCCTCAAAGTCCGTATGTACCCAGACTAGATTGTCCCACACTATCACCGTGAACGCACTAGATGGTTCCAACAAACACCAACAATTCATAGAGACATTAACCAAAAAGATACACATGATGCACACACTAGTCACCTTTACACCATGATACGAGGTATCTCCGGAGAATATAATAATAAAGCATAGGAGTAGCATAATATCTGAATAATAACATCTACCAATTCAACTAGATACAAAGCTCACGATCACATAAAGATCACATCATGGGAGAGAGAGGTGAACCACATAGCTATCGGTAGAGCCCTCAGCCCCGGGGGAGAACTACTCCCTCCTCATCATAGGAGACAGCAAGGTTGGTGGAGATGGCGGTGAGGTCGATGGAGACGGTGGAGACGGTGATGGAGACCGATGGAGATGGCTCCGGGGGCACTTCCCCATCCCGGCAGGGTGCCGGAACAGAGACTTCTATCCCCCAAAATTCATCGGTGGCGGCGGCGGAGCTGTGGAACTATTTCTGGAAATTTGCCGACCCCCCTAGGGTTTTCCGTCCCGAGGCTTTATATAGGCGAAGGGGTGTCGTCAGGGGGCTGCCAGGGCGCCCTCACAATGGGTGGGCGCGGCCAGGGGCTAGGCCACGCCCCCCTATTGTGTGGGAGGCCTCTGGCCCCCCTCCGGCTCTCTTTCGGTCTTCGGTACTCTTCCGGGAAAAATAAGACTTCTGGAACTTGTTTCGTCCAATTCCGAGAATATTTCCCGTGTAGCTTTTCTGAAACACAAAAACAACAGAAAATAGGGAACTGGCACTGTGGCATCTTGTCAATAGGTTAGTTCCAGATCGCATAAAAACGCCACGAAGTGTAACAAAACACAAGGCAAATGGTGTAAAAACAAGCATTGAGCATCAAAAATTATAGATACGTTTGAGACGTATCACCTGGCCACCTATATATAGGGGCCAGGAGGGGACGGTAAGGGACAGATTGAAAGTAAGCCAGGTTCTACACCCACATTTACTTTCGATATACACCTTGTTTGACTGATTTCACCTTTGAGTTCATCCGACGCCCTGTCTCCCTGATCCTAAGTCCTTCATCTAGGACATTTGTCGAGTTAACCCTCGTCAATTGGCGCCGACCGTGGGGACTTCGAGCGTTCGAACCATAAATTCGACGGCTTTTTCGCTTCTAGCTAATAGCAGTCCAAAAGTCGATGAAATCCAGATACCCTTTGAAACCATCGATTTTCAACCTCACCTGTCAAGTTTCACGCAAGTATTCAAGAGTATGGATCAAGATATGGATTTGACGATCAGAAGTCTAAACTTTCGCGTCGGATCGCTAGGTTCAATTCACCTTTCAAATCTGGTGAAACCGGGTCTGTCGGCAAGTGAACCTAAGACAGTAGCAATGTCAGAATCATCAGAAGGCTCTTCCAGCGAGGTAAACTTGCCGGTCAACTCAGCAGAAGTAGAAGAAGGAAAATTCGCAGGAGGCGACGAAACCATGGAGAATTTCGACTTAGAGGTTCAACTCGAAGATCTCATAATCTGCCATGACGATACTTCAGATAAATCAACAGACACCTGGAAGACGGGATTAGAGCTTTTTGAAGATGACAATTCGATCTTCTCAAGTTCCAACAGCAAACTCGACAATCGATACCAGGTACTCGCCATCATAGGAGACAACTCAGAAGAACTTGACGAAAACAACAATCCAGTGCTCAATCCAGCAAATATAAACAGAGGGGCGAATCATCTAGCAGAAGGAGAAACTGCAGACTCCCTCACAAATAGGGAGAAAGTTCGACTATCAGTCAAGGAGTGGAGAACAATCAAGACAGCTGTGGAGCACGGCATGCCAATACCAACAAACTCCAGCAAAAATATGCTTCTAGGGTACCACTACGCCCTAAGGCAGCAGACGAAACAACTAGCGAAGGAGAAGATTGAAATACAGAAGAGAAAAGACTCAGCCATTGCAGCAAGCGACGCTGCTCACAAAGCACGTAGTGACGCGTCATACACAAACAAAAGGCATCGTCGACATGGATCAAGGTTTGAAAACCTCGAATACTCAGAAAGGCAAAGTATCTCCAAAAACCTCGACTCATCTTTCCTATCGGTCGACGGGCAAGGAAATATCATACCAAAAACTCCTGAAGTAGCATTGGTGGCATCCCAAGCGTACCTACATACAACACGACCAAACCCAGGAGATCCGAGGGAACATATGCACCGAGCAGCACTAAATGGATTGAAGATGGTAGGCAACAAATTATCAGCGAAAGAGGAAGAGGCATATCGCAACAAAGGAACCCATAAGCCAAGATCACCACGCCGTCACAATAGTCCTCGGCATAGGAGCAGCAGTCGACGATCCAAAACACCATCACCAAGGCAACATAGAAGCCCAAAGTACGAAGGAACCCGAAGGTCCAGGTCTCCAAACAAGACATATGATTACAAAGATGATGAAAAAGAGATGGGGGCATCATGCTTTACCCGCAGGGTTCGCACCACACCAGTACCCAAAGGTTTCAAACTACCCCATGACCAGCAAAAATATGACGGATCTCAGGAGCCATAGTCATGGCTCTCAGATTACCTGCAAGTAGTAAAATTACTGGGAGGAACCAGGGAAATAGCAATGCAAAGTTTGCAATTATAGCTCACCAGCGCAGCAAGGTCATGGTTGAGCAAATTAGAAAAAGAAACAATTGGAAGCTGGGAAGAGCTCACAAAACAATTTACGAGCAACTTCAAGTCGACATATAAGCGGCCAGCGTCCATAGAAGAAGTCAAAGCCTGCGTACAGCAACGCGGTGAGACATTAAGAGCATATATCCAAAGATGTAGCATCATCAAAAATTCAGCAGTCGAAGTTTCAGACGAAAGAGCAATAGATACATTCATAGTTGGGCTAAGGCGAGGATACCTAGTCAAAGAAATGGGGAGAATCAAGCCGAAAACAGTATCAGATCTAATGGATATAGCAAACAGATTTGCCGATGGAGAGGATACGTGCAACAACAAATGGACACGATCGCCAGAGGATGATAGAGGGAACAGGTATGGAGGCCAAAGGAGATGATCCCGCAATTATGACAATTATGGCTCTCACATCCAAGTAACCGCAGGATATAAGGACAATAGCTACCAAGGTAACGATCGCAAAAGCTCGGGATATCGTAGCTATGGAAAAGAAGACTACACAAAGTTTCAGCCAAGAGAATCCAGAGAGTACAACCCATCGCCAGAGGATATGCTAAACGGACCATGTCATATACACTCCGCGTTTGTCAATGGGAAATGAGTATCCAGACATGCGATGAAAGATTGCACGACGTTCTTGAAATTATAGGAAGCAGCGCTAAACAAGCAAGCCGAAGCAAAAAGGTAGGGATACGAAGGAAACACAAGTAACGCATCTGCAAATCAACAAGGAAATAATGTAGTTCCTCAGGGACAAGATCAGCCAAACCAGGGATGCAACGACGACGAAGGATATGTTCCATCTAAAGGGCACATCACAGCAATGATACAGCCAGTGCCCAAGTCGAACAAAGAGGAGAAAAGTATAACTCGACAAGTTAACCTCGCGATAACTTCGCCTCCAGCAATAACGGAATATCTACACTAGTCAGAGCAACCCATAGAATTCAGCAGAGACGATCACCCAATAACAGTACCTCGGCTAGGAAACGCGCCTTTGGTACTCAAAGCTCAAATAGGGACATACGATGTCGACAGAGTATTTATGGACGTAGGAAGTGGAATAAATCTGATCTACGCGAAGACTCTACGAGCAATGCACATTTCATTAGAGTTCCTGAAGTCAACTGACTGCTCCTTCCATGGAATATTCTTAGGAAGTGCAAACTATCCACTTGGCCGAATAGCACTCAACGTTTTCTTCGGAAATCGGCAAAACTACAGAAGGGAGAAACTCGACTTCGAAGTCATGGACTGGCCATCACAATATCACGCGATCCTCGGGCGACCTGCATTTTCGCGATTCATGGCAGTACCTCACTACACATATCTGGTGCTAAAAATGCCAGGACCCAATGGAATCATTACAGTCAAAGGAAGCTTCGAGCTATTAGATCTATGCGACAAGGAATTCCACAAGATGGCTCAAAACTTCGGCATGATGGCAAACTACGGGGAACCTAAAGACAAGGCAAAAAGCTCGACTACAGCAGCCGTACAACAACTTGAAGCACACCCAGCAGAGCCGGAGGTGAAAAAGCCGTGAGTACAGCCATCAGAACAAGACAAGCCTACAGGAGAAGAAGAGAAGACCTCGACGACATAGGCAACAAGACGAAAAACTAGAGTAAAAAATAAGGCTGTAAAAGCCACAAGTTATTCCAGGGCAATGCCCTTTAGATCCAGAACACCGGTCATTGGCCGGATCTCTTGGGTCACCCCATGTATCTTACATTATAAGCATAAATAAAGGCAACAGTTCCTCCTATTCGAGTTTATGCGTCTTTAAGTAAAAATTGCGGCAAACGCACCAAAATCTATAAAGGTAAAATGCCCTGAGAATAAAATTTCTGACAAAAGAGTTAGAAAACAAAAACTCTCGCGTTCCGCACACGAAAACATACAAAAATCACAGCAGTGGCTGATCAGAATCATCTACGCCTAAAGGATCTAAGTAATGATGCTCGCGGAAAAACGTGGCATCCTGCTGAAGTAACCTAGCTATGAGCCTCCTTGCTGGTTGAAGAGTAGCATCCATGTGGACTCGCAACATAGCTCCCCCTGGAGGCAAACTTAGCGACATGGAACTATAATTAAGCCTCGGATGCCACTTACATGTCCAACCAAGCGCAAAATTGGCACCAGCCACTAAATTGAGTTCTATCAGACGATAAATTTGCTGACTAGATCTAAAAGCGTCGAGTAGCTGCGCAAAAGTGCCAGGAAGAGGATTACGATGGAGCATCACGGAGTACATGGTAGTCAAAGATCTTCGACAACCATCAACAGCTTCTCCAATGTGCTGAGCACGATCTTGAAGAAGCACAATAGCACGATGGTGCCGGGATCAGACCAAAAACTTTCGACTCCCTCGGAAGATCTCTCAAGAGCCGCGATTCGTTCAGAAACCCGACGAGTCTCACCAACAAAATCCAAGCAAGTGTTTGCAAATAATAAGAAGTCATTTGCCAGTGGTAATGGAGTAAAAGGGAATAAGAGGAAGGTTGCAAGGAATCTTACATCGTAATAGCTCACAAGCAGACTCAACTATACCAACGAGGAAGGAGTAGCATTCTTCTAGATGCACAACTCTGGCCGTCAGACCCGACACCTCATCCTCAAGTTTGGATATCTGTTTCATAAAGCCGCAAGATTTACTGGCTTTGTCCATAGCCATCTGTGCCTGGCGCTTCATCAATGTCAAACGGCTTTCAAGGTCTGAAATTCTCAACAAGTGTTCAGAACACCGACACGAAGAATGAGGAGGTGAAGGAACTCTGGAGTCAAACATATGGGCAGGAGGTGAAGCCCGACCACAACCTGACGATCCACCAGCACGCATAGGATGGAAGTCAAAAGAAAGGAAAAGAGAAGCATCTCAGGCACTAAACCAAGCATGACATTTTCACAAAAGAAGAATATTTACAAAAGCACAAGTCCTGTGACTAGTTCTCGGGCTACATGCGACTAAAAGTTCACTACATCAGAATAAACTAAGATTACAAAGGGAGGCTAATTCTACGCCACCTCAGCCTCAGGGTCCGCAGCGGAAGTAGGCGTGGTAGAGGTAGCACCAGCATTGGGAGGAGGCATGGTTCCACTTGTCACCAGAGTCGAAGAAACCGGCATAGCAGAGGTCGTAGAAGCTGCCGAAGGAGAAATTATCGAGACGATGCCCGGCGCGTACCTCTTCGCCTTCTCAAAGAAAGCCTTCAGCTCCAAAAGGGGTCGACCGCGGGAAGAACTCACCTTCTCCCAGTTGACCTCCTCGCCATGAGCGTACATAAGCGCAATGGCCCCCTCGGCACCTTGCTTCACGGAACGGCCCTTCATAAGAAGGATAGGATCGTCGGGGGTGTCAAAGGCCTTGGCAAGTTTCTTCAAGTCATTATCTGGCATCTCCGCTCTTTGCTTGGGCCACAACCCGACGAAAATCCACGTGAGCACGCGGCTAACCAACTTGAAGATCTCCTGGACAGAAATCCGATTCACTTCCAGCAAGTTAACTGCGGCCATGAGAGAATCATCATCTGGTTGCACAAATGACAAAGAAACTCCAGTACGTTATGCACAACCAAAGAAACAAAGACAGAAGGAAAAAAGCGCACATCAGCAAGCATAGAGAGTGGGCAACCCAACAAAAGAAGGGAAAGGCATAGTATGTACCTCCAGCAATAGCAGACATCTTATTAAGCCAATCAGTCACGGCCTGTTCCCTCTGGATGTGCTCCTTATTCGCGTCAGAAAGGGCCTTCTCTGCTTTCTTCGCCTTAGCCAGTGCCGATTTAGTAGACTTCTCAGCATTGGCTTTGGCAGCAGTGGCGGCATCAAAAGCTTTTCTGGAAGCTTCGAGTTCAGCTTCCAGTGACGAAATGCGAGCATTAGCTGTCGCTAAAGCATCTGCAATTCAAACAGGGAAAAGAAAGTCAAATAAAACAACAAAGAAAGGCTCCAAAGACAAGCAAAGTATAGGAAAGAAGATTACCCTCGGAAGCCATAGTAGCTTTCAAATACTCGACACATTCAGTGCCCAAAGTGACAAATTTCTTCATCAAGATCTGTCCAGAAAAATCTACGTGAGTATGAAGATCACACAGGAAACAAAAGAAAACATACCAGTATCAACACGCATATCGCCGGAGGAGCTCGTGGATTGATGGGCCTCAAGGGAAGCACCGGCGTCGGTCGACTTCTTTGCACGTTTGGAACCACGAGTAGCGACGACCTTCTTAACAGGAGCCCTTGGAGCTTTTGGGGATTTAAATACCGGATCAGCCTCTTGTGAAGGTGGCTCGTCGATAGCAGGAGTATCAGTGGCAGGGGCGGCAGCAAAAAATCTCTTTGGGTCTTCGTCATCACTGAAAAGGAAGCAAAAGGTAGAGTTCTTTACCCAAGTCGACAGAAAAAAAAAGTATATGAAAACAGTAGCAGAACACTCACGAGTCCAAGAGGTCGAAAAGCTCTACTTCTTCCTCTGGCGCAGAGGTCTCCCCGATCACAGTCGTATGCGTCGAAGTACTCAAAGAAAGGAGCTCCGCCACACGCTTCCTCTTCTTGTCAACGCCACAATCTTTAGAAAGCGCAGGAGGAGGCAACATCGTCGAGCTGGTATCTTCCAGTGAATCTTCGCCTTCATCTCTATCTTGGCTGTCCTCAACCTCGGGGGCTTCAGAGGCAGCGGAAACAGGAACATTTTGAATGTCCCCTCCCTCTGGGAGAGGAGGGCGAGAAACACGAGATTGATGATCCTGAAAGAAAAACAAGCCAAGAGTCATAAGACAAACAATGATAAGAGAAAATAAGGCGAATAAAGACAGTAAACATACCGCAGGCAAGGGATGCTTGGAGTCGAAGTATCTAGCGGCTAGATCCGCAACTTCATGATCCTTGGTGAGAGTAGTAAGAGCTGCAGAGGTTGAAAATGTCCCAAGTTTGGAGAGGCAATGCTGCAGAGGTTGAACTCAATGTTGCAGAAAAAACGCCATAAGTTGACTACCCGACAGCGCACCTCCTCTACCGCTCTTCAGCTCTTGGATGTGAACTAGAAGTGGTTTGATTTCTTCCATCTCAGTTTCTGTGGGAGTCGAATCCCACGAGGTCAATTTCTTCACTTCTTTGGAGGCATCAAAAGGGGCAATGTCGTACTGGTCAGAGGAAGAAACCTTCCGGTCTTTGATATAAAACCATTTCTTCCTCCAACCTTGTACTGAGGCAGCCATGGAAAACTCTAAGTACTGCGATTCAGCATGAATAGAGATAATAGCTCCGACCAGTTTAGGCTTCTTTGATAAAGCAACGCTGGGGCGGAGCTGAAAGAGGAATTTCCAGAGAAGAAAGTGGGGTTCGATCCCCAGAAATGATTCACAGAGGGTGATAAAACAGGAAATGTGGAGAATCGAGTTTGGTGTGAGCTGGTGAAGCTGCACACCATAGACGAAAAGAAGCCCATGAAGGAACTCGTGGGCAGGGAGAGAAAGACCGCGCAAGAGAAATAAAAAAAATCACCCGAAAGCCGCTCGGGGCCTTGGGGATGCGCTCAGTGCTTGGGAAAGTGACCTGATCATCGGCGGAGATGAGACCATTGGCTTGGGCTTTCTCCAGATCCTTCTGCTTGAAAACATATGGCACCCAGCTCGTCGCAGAGTTCGCAGTGATGTTCTTGCCCATCTTGTTCTTCTGCGCGCGAGTCTTGACGCGCATCTATGGGTTGCGCACGGGGGCTATGCAGAAGCTCAGAGGGGCGCAAGGTCATCAACAATGGTGGTGGCGGCGGAAGCAAGGAAGCTGGTAAACAGTAATTTCCCCACTCTCCCCCTTATATAGCTTCCTGAGGAAGGAACGTGGGCTGAGACGTGGCACAAGGAGCGGAAATGGCAGCCCACTAACGGGTAGGGATATTGCGAAATTACCGCGCTGCCCATGGATAACGGTCAGAATCAAGTCCCAATTACGAATAGATTAATTGTATTAATGACATCACAAACATTCGAGTAACGGGAGGAAATCGAGGAAGCATTGGTGGAAAGAACCAAAGAGATCAAAGAAGGAAAACTTATTCCTTGAGTCTATACCCAAAAGTATTCGACTATAGCCTCAGGGGCTACTACCATCGGGAGCGCTGAGCGCGCACCTGACGATATTATTACAGCAAAGCTACGATTTGATGAGATGAAAGTAGGCACAAAATCTTTGAGCCTATACTCGAAATAAGATTTTTTTTACTATAGCCTCGGGGGCTACTCCCACCGGGAGCGCTGGGCGCGCACCCGACGATGTTTTTTCTGAGTAATGGAGCCAACACAAAAGACGAAAGAAGATTTGGGAAGCGTCATCACTACCATCGGGAGGGAGTTTTGTTAATCAAGGTTGAATAACCCGAATATTTTGCACATTGAAATAGTCAAACAAGGATGCGACATATGATTCTCGAGTTGCGTCATCGCGACAAAACTTGAATGCCATGGTTGAAATATATCACGAAGGTAAGACCCCAGGATCCGTCCTGTGTGGCCCGGTATATGCACATGGATGCGCTCTGCTGGTGTTTATCCGTGTCTACGACGCGAAAAAAATCCTGGTGGACGTACTGGGTACTCTGAGAATCACTGGGATCCATTTTTTGTAAGTCTTAAATGTGGCAAAAGAATGGATTTGACCGGTTTCCCGAATTCAAGTCCAAGGGGATTGAATTTGAAGTAGGTGACAAGTATCTGTTCTGGCAGTTAACTGGCCTCTTGATCCGTCAGAGTTGTCAGGCTTGTTCATCAAAACCCCTTGCGAGATATCATAATAAAGAGATAAGTCGAAAGACCAAGTCAAAGATTTGAGGATAAGAAGAAGCCAAAAGTTGATCAAGTCAAAGATTTGAAGATTTGAGATTCAACCCGAATCTGCAATTCTGGTAGAATCTCGGGGGCTACTGACAAGGGTATAGATAATAGAGCCCGATAGTTGAGTACCCCTAAGGCCCGTTAGGCTAGGCCCAATTGTAACGTTAGTCAAAATACGAGTTCATATCGTATGTCGATATTGTACTCTATGTCGGATCCCTCCCGATCAGTGGCGGAGCCAGGAATTGAGACGAGGGGGGTCGAACATATAAGGTCTAAAAAATTTAAGGCACAAAACGAAGTTTGTACAACAAAAGAAATGGTCCACAATGATCCAATTTTCATAATTCATGCAATAGAACTACCTAAGACATGAAAAGGCATATAAAAGATAGTATCATACCATTAAGTTGTATTTATACCAGGAATACAAAATTGTCGAGACTAGCGACTAGCATTTCCATGTAGAGAGAAAGAAATGTGTAATGCCCCAATGCTTTCTTCCGATTTTTTAAACTCCGACTTTGTGAAAAGATCATGTCCAAGTGAGCAGACAACCCACCGCATCGTTGGCTTTGGAGTAGTGCATGTAGCCATGCCTGCTGCTTGTGCTGCTACAGACGGCTGAGGCGTGACACTGACATGTTCTGCTACCGAAGGTGAGATTGGTGGAGTAGTCTGCTCCAAAGGATAATCAGCTGGTAGAGTAAAGTAGTTGTGCTCGGTTTCATCGGATAGGAATATGCTTTGCCCATTGAGATTTTGGAGACCATAAAGTTGTGGCCTTCCATCAAGATTCTGCTCACTAATGGTGCTCACAAATGAACTCTGAATCGGATTGTCAGGCCAAGTACAGTCGTTGGGAGCTATACCATGCTTTCCCTGTCTTGAGATTGGCGTTGGCATTTCACCAAACACCTGCAGAGCAACATCAAAAGGAAGCTAACAGAGCTTGTTAACGAGCTTGCCAAGGTTGGTGAGGTCGAGGTAGCAGTGGTGGCTTGGAGCGACACGACACTGCGGGAGAGGAGGCGTAGGGGCGAGAGAGGAGGCGCGGTGGCAGGCGGACTGCGAGGGGCGGGAGAGCACGAAGCTAGGGGAATTTGGAATTGCCTCTCTCTTTTTTACAACTTTGACCTGGGTAGCGATCTCATGATTTGGTGAGCCGGGTCGACTGACCAGGCTCGACCCCCTGGTGGCTCCGCCGCTGCTCCCGATCCCTGAGACCTAGCCACCTACATATAGGGGCCAGGAGGGGACGGTAAGGGACAAATTGAAAGCAAGTCAGGTTCTACGCCCACGTTTACTTTTGATATACACCTTGTTTGACTGATTTCACCTTCGAGTTCATCCGACGCCCTATCTCCCCGATCCTAAGTCCTTCATCTAGGACATTTGTCGAGTTAACCCTCGTCATCAGGTGAATCCATATATAGAAGCTGGTTTATGACAAATTCATTGTTTCTGCTTATACTTAGTTTAAAAATAACACTTTATCTTCTAAGGGGAATTATTTTTTTCACCATTCCAGAGTTAATTGCTCCTTTTACTGCTAATCCTGGTATTTGGTTACAAATTTCTAAAAATCATAGGTGATCAGCTGCCTTGAAGTCCTCATATAATGTCATTCAACATATTTAGATCACCAAATGATATGCATAAATCAAGCTATGTTATATTATACATATCTCTGATCAAAATACATTTGAAATTGCTTCACTTAGAGATATGACTATGTGCTGGAACTTCTTGCCCATTAGTTTCTTAGAAAAAATAGAAAACGAGTTATCAAACCTTAGACATCTCATCTTTATATATCGCTTATGACCTAGGACAACTCCCCATATCTTAACTACGGGATATGACTATATGCTAGAAATTCTTGCCCATTAGTTTCTAAGAAAAAAAAGAAAGTGATTTATCAAACCTTAGACATGACATCTCATCTTTATATATCGCTTATGACCTAAGACAACTAAATGTGGAATTGAATTAGTGTCCAAATCCAAAATACACGTGTCCAACAAATATCCAGTTAAACCTGCTCTTATCCATGTACAGTCCACGTTTTATTGCTCGGGGTCCAAATCCATCCAGTCCAACGCGATTCTAACCTTGGATATCCAAGATCCAATGGACCTTTAGTCGCTCTAGAGAGAGTACCAGGCCGCACCCTTCGTCTTCAATCCCTCGAGCTTACAGATACAGCTGCATGGGCGCGCATGCATCTTATTGGCGCCGGCCAGAACCCAATTCGGGCAAAAACCTGGCTATCCGTCGCCGCCACGGCGGTTCTGCTTGCCTTAATCGCTCCTGGTCCCAATACTCGCCTTAATCATGCGCGTCGGTGGCGCAAGCATCTTAATTTGCGCCGACCAAAACCCAATGGGGGCGAGAACCCGGTTGCCCGTTGCCGCCACGGCGGTTCTGCTCCGCCGCAGCATCTTAATTTGCGCATGGAATCGGCGCAGCATCCCAACAACTGCCTCTGTCGCTCCCTCTCTAGACGGACAAAAATTAAAATCAAGATTTGGATTTCCCTAGCTCCAACACGCATGCCTCACTGGGGCATGCGACAAGCTGCATACGCCACCAGGGCAGTAGGCCGACACTGGCTATCTCCACGGATTCACGACACAGAGGAGTGCCACGAGCTGCGTGTGTGGGCGCTGGCGGTGGCGAGCTTGGCCTGCATGCTAGCTGCGCGCCTGCGCCTAGCCAAGTCCATTGGATAATCCACTGTCCAACTATTGAAGTCCAAGGCCATCCAATATTATTGGACATAATATCCCGTTGAGGTCCATGTCCAATGATACCCAGTCCAGCTAGATCCAGTTTGTTTTAGGTCCAAAGTCCATGGACCTTAATGATCCAATTCCAAATTTAAAGACAACTCCTGTTAATACTTCTTTTGCGTATACCATCTTGATTTTGCAAATCCTAGGAACATCACCAGACAACAACTGACTATAGAAGTATTCTTTCGACTGACAGAAAATGAGGAATTCATTCAGTATCATCTTGTATGCAGCCCTAACGTTTTGTGAAACCACAATAGATCAAGAAGAGGAGAAGTTCTTGCCATTTTAAGTGATGGAGTGCTATAACACAGTTGTTAGATTGGAGGCGAAAGATTTGTGATGTTAACAAATTCCTCTTAGCCACTCCCTATGTTGTGTAATATATATTTATGTTATTTAGTACAATTAGTATGTACAAAGCACAACTATTATGATGATATCTCTATTTGACTCCTCACATCATGTATTATAAAACTATGTGTAAACCATCTACTGCCTATTGAATTAGAAAATTATGCCTCCATAATTTAGCTTTTTCAGAATAGTGCTATAATTTAACTTTTTTTTTACAGTGGTTGCATATATATCTGCTTGCTCGCCGCTAGGCGGACAAGCACGCGGCAAGCCGCATTTTTCTACCTAGTACATAATATGGCCTGCAAATGTGTACCATAGAGAAATTACGTTGCGCATGAACATAATAGAGGATGTGTACGTTGCCTTGGAAACTAAATAGCCTATACATTTTTGTCATGTTCTAAAAACAATGTACGTCAATCAATACACATACACTAAAAGTTGATGTCAGTTTATACGTGTTATTTACATAGAACTATTTCATCCAACATGGTGTATACGGAAAAGATTCTCCAATATATCCACGTGGGCCAGTCATAGCATTGTAATGCTTTGGGCCCAAGTTGCCAATGTCTTGAATCTTGGAGGTGTTCAGATGATATGCAAATCCTCTGCTCATATATCTACTCAGGAAGATGATTTCCTTGAAAGGATGAAATCCATGGATCGAAAGTTCACCGCCCCGTTTGTCGACTCTGTCCAACACCTCCTCCTCGCAAGCATCGTCATCATCGTCAGAGTTCCATTTAGAATTCTCATCTACTACCGTGGTGTCATCGTCATCGTCATCGATAATGTGGTAGTGCTTTTCTACACTGTAATTAATGTTTTGCAAGATCCACGGCCCTTGTCTATTGTTTGGCAGTAGCTGAAGGTGTCTATCATGCTCCAAGACCCACTTAGTCTGAGCGCACGATTCATCCAGAACCCATACCCGAAGTCGGTACGAACGTCCTCCAATAATGGATGCATAATACACTCCCTTTTTCGATTTTCCCAGGTGATGAAGAATTCGGCAGCTCTCGGGTTCAAGACCTTCTGGCGGTTTAATGATTTGGTACGTGCTACCTGATAGCGATAACCTGCAAGAAGCCATACATACCGTTAACCGATAGGTCACAAACAAAACACTGGTGGAAAAAGGGCCTTTAATCCCGGTTTGTAACGGCCTTTAGTCCCGGTTTCCAAACCGGGACTAGCAAAGCGCGATTAAAGGCCCTCACCCTTTAGTCCCGGTTGCAAACGAACCGGGACTAATGGCCGTCCACGTGGGCACGGCTGGGAGCGCCGTCTCGGGGACCTTTAGTCCCGGTTCGTAATGAGAACCGGGACTAAAGTGTTCTGTTTTTGTTTTTATTTTTGTTGCTATTTCAGATTATAGGTTTAGGGTTTAAGCTTAATTAGGGTTTATTTTAATTTCAAACGAGTTTCCGTACCTATATTCTACGACTAGTACATACACATTACACGTTGGTGCATGCATATATAATATTATACGATGTCTCGCGACTGTATATACTACAATTAATTTCAAACAAGTGTATGTACAACTATTTTTTAAACAAGTTTCAAAACAAACTAAGTTACATGGAGATCACTAAATTACAGATAGCGTTCTTCGTCCTCCACATAGTGTTCTCCTTTCTCATCGAGGACCTCCCTCATGATGAATCCTGCCAGCTCCTCTTGAATTGCTTTTAGGCGCTGGGTTGGTACGAGCCTCTCCCGCGTCACATACAACTTTAAGAAGATCGATATGGATATGTATAAGTTGGATGAAACTCAACACAATTGATTATAATAAAAGAAAACTGTGAATATTATTTACGTACATCAAAGTCCGTGGTACGTGCTCTCCGCTCACTGGTGTACCACCGGATGAACTCGCAGACGTAGAATCCACAGAGATTGGTCCCCGGTGGTTGCTGCAAACCCTTTATCTTTTTAAAAGTTAGCTGTTCTTTGAATTCACCTATTATCGACCTTCTGAAACGTGTCCAAACTCTACAGGGCAAAGAAAATGAGCAAATGAGTTATTAAATACTTGATATCAGGAAATTAATGAAAGGAGCTGATATAGTCGGGTAATGATTGAAATTACTTTTGCAGCATTTCTTTCATGTCGCTAAACAGGACGTCGGGCTTATCCAATGAGTCTAAGATATGAACAGTTGATATGTCCAATTGAATCTTTAGCAGAATCCAGTGGAAACTGCAAACACACATGCATAACTCATCAATTACACTTAACGTCGAGTAAGCAAAAATAAATGTCTAGAAGATAGAAACACTCACTTGAAGTTGTAAGGAAATAGAATTTCTCTTTTAAGACCTTGCTTGACAAAAAATCTGAAGAGGTCCTTCTCCACGTCTGTGGGGTGATCTTTTAACATCCTTTCATTAATGATATATGGGTCAATGAACCCAACGTCATGAATTCCGTTTTTTTGCATTCAAACATCTTAAATCTGCATAATAGCATACAAAAAATCATATAGTATTAATTAAGATATATAGGCAATGAACGAGCTTATTAGCTAGATACTTGAATATAAATCACTTACAGACAATAGCAACTGATGGTAGACTTGTCGAGATCGCGCTGATTGAATATATGAAATAATTCGTCCATTGTAATATGTACCATGTATCTTTTGAAGTAATGCTCCTCTCTAACGTCCAAGAGGATAAAATGTTTGAAGTTCTTTTTTTGTATATGCATCTTGTACCAGCCGAGCAGATTTCGCATATGTGTTGATAGACCGCGTTCCTCCTCAGGCTTGATCAGAGGCCCCCCCAGTACATATTGCTCTACTACCTCTCCCACTGGCGCTTCTTCAAGGCCTAACATAACTAGAAGAGGCACACCCAAGATATTCGCGTTCTCTTTTGCCTCCCTTACAGTTAAATCCAATAGTTGTGAAGCTGCTACTACTCTGGGGTCCAATAACAATCGGTCCTCTTCCAAATCGGCTCTGAAGGACGTATCGATATCGGGGAGGGGGGCGACTATGAGCGGGGCGACCGATTGATTCTTCTGTTCTCCAAGCTGGGGAATTTGTTTCCCGCTTCTTTTTGCCTTGGCCAATTTACTTTGCCTTTCAATTTCGCGTTTATAGTCTGATGGCAGATTCATCTTATATTGGGGCTCTGCAGTAAGCATACCATAAGCCCAGTCCTTTTGTTTCTCCGTGTATGTCGGCTTGGGCTCAGGCACTTTAGGTGCAAAAAATGCCTTCACTTCGGCGCGTACTATCGCCGCGTTTTCCTCGGGAGTCCGGTCATAAGCTCTCTTGGGAAGAGGCTTTAGCGATGGCTCTGGTATCTTCGTGGTCTTATGTACTACCTTATCAGTAGTACTATCCGTAGCGGACCTGCTCCGCTTTTTCCCCGTCTGAGTAGTATTGGGGGGCGGCGTTGGCTGACGCGCGGGAGGTGCACTGGGGGACGGCGTTGGCTGACACGCGGGAGGTGCACTAGGGGGCGGCGTCGGCTGACGCGGTGCCCGAGGTGGACTCAGGGGTGGCGTCGGCTGACGCGGCGCTGGAGGTGGACTCGGGGGTGGCGTCGGCTGACGCGGCGCCCGAGGTGGACTCGGGGGCGACGTAGGTGGACGACGTTCACCGGGGGAGGGTGGACTTGGATTCCTCGGAGTCGGTGGCCTTGGCGCTGAGCCTGGAAACTTGATGTATTTCTTTTGCCATAAAACGATTTGGCGCTTGAAATCTCCAAGTCTCCGATCCCCTTCAGGTGTAGCAAAATCAAGCTCTAGGTCCTCGAACGAGCTGACTATTTCAAGCACTGAGACACGAGCATAGCCAGCCGGTATCGGGTTCCCATGGTGGAGTGCTTCAGGTAGACAAGGTAAAGCGTCGCCGCTCGCCACCTTGATGGTCATGTTCTTCATTGGCTGATGTAGCTCACAATTTGTCATCTCCCTAACATCATCCACGGGGTAGCGAGACCCCGGTGCTTCATGCTCATCAGCTGGGACCTCCGTGGAAGCCACGCTGCTTCTCCGCTGACTATTAAGATCCAATGCTGGATCTTCCTGCAGCCGAGATCCGCCTCCCTGGCTAAGTTGATGTATCATACTCTTCATGTCGGCTAATTCACGTTCTACCTTGCCGATCCGATCTGCTTCCCGATCCTTCTTTCTCTTACGGCTTTTGTAACCGTACGGATCTTCATGCTGAGAAAACCCTTCCTTCCATGGAACACCGGCGCCTTTGCCTCTTGTTCTACCGGTGTGTTCTGGATTCCCGAGGGCGTGTGTCAGCTCGTCGTTCTCTCGGTCTACACGGATCAATCCCGCTTGAGCATCCTCCATTGCCTTAACAAGTTTTACTGTGGGAGTAAAGGTTTGTTTCTGATGAACACACTCCCCTGTTGTCGGGTCTAACGATCCTCCATGTCCGTACACCAGTGCTTGGCCCTTTCGGGCCATCCCTCTGTACCAGGAGTGATTCCTTTGTTCCTCAATTCATTCTCCATAGATTCCCACTTGGGCACTGCTCTCACGTAGCCGCCTGGCCCCAAAATATGGTGATGTTCCTTCTTTTCAGCATTTTTCTTATTTTTTCGGACATTTACTTGGCTCTCTCAGATGTCTTGAATGCCACAAATTCAGGCCACTGTTGTCTCAACTTCTCGTATGCTCCTTCGAACACTGGAGTTTTCTTTTTTGCGATAAACTTCGCGTATAACATTTTCTTGAAGCCCCGGAATGCTTCAGCCATCTTCTTGAGAGCGTACTTTTTAACTATCCTTCTCCTTTCACGTCCACCCGGAATTTCATTACCATCATCATCCTTCTTGCAGTACTCCAGAGGTAGAATGAAATTTTCCATGAGCTTCCTCCAAAGGTCTTTCTTGGATCTTTTGTTCACAAAAGTAGCTCCAAGACGTGCCTTCTTTGGCTCGTGCCATTCTTGAACCGTGATCGGGATCATGTCCCTAACAATCACTCCGCATTGATTTATAAATTTTGTTGCGTGCTGTTTTGGCTCCAACGGTTTGCCAGCTGGAGATACTAAATCGATGGTCAGCTTCTGATTCGCACTCAACTTTTGGCTCGGACCTCGTTTAGAATACGATTTGCTCGATCCGGAGGGCTGAAAAAAGAAAAATTCATTAATACAAATATGCATATTCCCTTCGTATCACCAAAACCTAATCTATATACCTCGCCATCGGCGTTTGTTTGCAATTGTCGTTCGGCATCGGTGTTTGTTTGCCCTTCGTCGTCAAACGTGTCTATCTCCATTCCGTCACCGGAAGGGTTAAGAAACGACGAAACATCATCTTCAAGTTCAGCTTCTCCGGCACCTTCTTGGCCGACTTCTGCTCGGCCGACATTCTCACGTATCATGCCAAATAAGAATTCTTCAGGGTGGCGTGGGTCATTTTCACCGTCCATGTCTCTTCTAAAGACAGGTAAAACAAGTTAGTATTTGATCAATAACCAAAAAAAAGGGGGCGTTGGCCGAGCGCCGACGCGGTGGGGGGGGGGTCTTCCCCCCACCGCGTCGGCGCCCGGCCAACGCCCCCTTTTAGTACACATATTTGATCAATAACCAAAAAAAAAGGGGCGTTGGCCGAGCGCCGACGCGGTGGGGGGAAGACCCCCTCACCGCGTCGGCGCCCGGCCAACGCCCCCTTTTAGTACACATATTTGATAAATAACCAAAAAAAAAGGGGGCGTTGGCCGGGCGCCGACGCGGTGGGGGGTCCCCCTCACCGCGTCGGCGCCCGGCCAACGCCCCCTTTTAGTACTACATTCTAACATTTCTATTTTTTTACTAACATTTCAAATATTCTAACATTTCTATTTTTTACAAATACTAATTCTAACACAAATTATAACTAGCTAGTAATATTATTAACTCTATTTTGTAAGTCTATTACTAACAATATTCCTATTTCTAACATTTCTAACTATTAACTATTTCTAACATAAAAAAGTTAGAAAATATATACCTGCTGCAGTGCTGCAGGGGGGCGGCCGGCGTTGCAGGGGACGTGGCCGGGCGGCGGCCGGCGCTGCAGGGGTGGCGGTGCGGTGCTGCAGGGGGTGGCCGCGCGCTGCAGGGGGTCGGCGGCGGCACTGCTGCAGGGAGTCGGCGGCGGCGGCGCTCGGCGATTCGGGCGGCGCGCGCGGGAAGAAGAAGACGCGGCGCGGAGGCTCGGGCGGCGCGGCGGTGGCGGCGTGGGGGCACGGGAGCGGGCGCGGCGGCGACGCGGACGTCTGTCGGCGGCGGCGCTCTGGCGACGGAATCGAGCGGCCGCAACGATCGGTGCTCGATCTCCTCTGCGCGCGGCGTTCCGAAACTGCTAAAGTGTGAGTGGGGAAGAAGGAGAGGGGCGGCGCGGGCTTTTATACCCCCAGCCTTTAGTCCCGGTTGGTAGCTCCAACCGGGACTAAAGGGGGGTCTTTAGTCCCGGTTGAAACCACCAACCGGGACTAAAGGGTCTTTAATCCCGGTTGGTGGAATCAACCGCGACTAAAGACTTTTCAGCGGTTCGCGCCCGATTCCCAGATCTTTAGTCCCGGTTGGTGGAACCAACCGGGACTAAAGATATAATAAATGCGCGCCAAGGCCTTATATTTTTTCAGATTTCATTTGAATATGAAATTTGAATTTCAATTTGAATAACTTCTATATATTTTAGAATCTGACAAAACTTTGAATATGAAGTGTTTGAAATTTAATAACTAATTCAAAGCTATTTTGAATTTTCAAAATCAATTCATCTAACTATTTAAACAATTAACTATTTTGCCATTTTCAATTAAAACTATATTGATTAATATTCTTTTTGAATATTTTATAATCTGACAAAACTTTGAATATGAAAAGTGTTTGAAATTTAATAACTAATTCAAAACTATTTTGTATTTTCAAAATCAATTAATCGAACTATTTAAACAATTAACTATTTTGCCATTTTCAATTAAAACTATATTGATTAATATTCTTTTTGAATATTTTAGAATCTGACAAAACTTTGAATATGAAAAGTGTTTGAAATTGAATAACTAATTCAAAAATATTTTGCCATTTTCCAAGGCGGAGCTTCCAAACATGCCGTAGGGCGTGAGCACCAATGACATCTTCGAGAAACTCCGTCACGGGAGATTTCCCAACCCTTTCCTCCATAACTGTTAGAGAAGATGGAGTCTTTCACGGGCTTGCAGGGAAATTTTTCCTCCATCCATGGGAATGAAACTCTCATCGAGCAGTGCATCCACCAGCCGGTCTCGGTTGCACCCACCAGCCGGGACTAAAGGTTACCCACACGTCCTTATCCCACCGACAGCTTTAGTCTCGGTTGCACCCACCAGGCGGGACTAAAGGTTACCCACACGTCCTTATCCCACCGACAGCTTTAGTCTCGGTTGCACCCACCAGGCGGGACTAAAGGTTACCCACACGTCCTTATCATATCCCACCGACAGCTTTAGTCTCGGTTGCACCCACCAGCCGGGACTAAAGGTTAGATGGTTTCCCGCGCCACTGCGTTCCCGCCTATTTTCTTCCCGCGCTTTCCACCGCTTCCCGCTATTTTTCACGATATATATGTAGGCTTGGCCTCCATTTACATATCACATCTAGACTCATATCTACAAACCTCATCACTCTCTTCCATGGCTTCCATCGTATATCTAACCCCCCAGGAGGCGGAGGCGCTTTGCGCCTCAAACTACCCCTGCCCGCCGGGCTACCGCGTCCCCACCGGCTGGATGCTGAGCGTCGGAGGCGTACCGGTCCCTCCTGTCCCTCTAGGTGTGGCGCGCCAGATGGCCATCACGAACCACTACTACTTCGAGCTCACACCAGAGCAGCGGAGGAATCCCCAGTGGCATCCGGACTACAGCCCGACTTGGGACGCCTTCTTCATCAATCGGCGTGAGAGTGCGCTTGCCAGGCACGAAGAGGACGACCCGCCTCGTTCGAACTTCAACGAGGCCGGCCGTCGGCTGTGGTGGCGCGGCCGGACTCTCCAGAGCGTCATGGCCTACCGTGGCCCCCGCCTGCGCTACCCTCAGTCTCAGCCCACGCGTGCTCACCCACCAAGGTTCGACTACCGCGACCCCGATGCCAGCGACGACGACGTCGGTGACTACGACGACTACAGTGGCGACATTTATAGGGCTAGGTGCGACTATGACTGAATCACTCCAACATTCAAAAACAAGTTTGGTCGATTGTGACTTAATCTGACCATGTACTTTAATTCCAGTTCAATCGTTTCCCCGCCTCTCATGAGTGTTATTGTGATACATGCATGATTAGAATAATACATTACATAAAATGTTTAATACATGTTAGAACAATACATGATTAGAACAATACATGATTACACATGATTACACATCATTTCTTCGCTAGTGTCCCTTGCTTACGATTGTGGCGTAACCATGGAGAATCTTCATTATTTAACTTGAGGCTTGTGTCAGTGTTCACTCTGAAGGGCGGAATTTCACCAAACTGATTATAATCTTGTGACATGTCTGTCTTGTCCTCCACTCCCACGATGGTTCTTTTCCCTTAAAGAACTATGTGGCGCTTTGGTTCATCACATGATGTATTCGATTTGGTTCTTTTTCTTGGTTTGCTACTCATGTCCTTCACATAGAAAACCTGAGCCACATCTTTGGCTAGGACGAATGGTTCATCAAGGTACCCTAGATTGTTGAGATCCACCGTTGTCATTCCGTACTGCTCGTCCAACTTTACCCCGCCTCCTGTCATCTTCACCCATTTGCACCGAAACAAAGGAACCTTAAAGTTAGGTCCATAATCAAGCTCCCATATCTCCTCTATGTAACCATAATATATGTCCGTTCGCCCTTTGCCAGTTACTGCATCAAAGCGGACACCACTATTTTGGTTGGTGCTTTTTTTATCTTGAGCGACCATGTAAAATGTATTCGCATTTATCTCGTACCCTTGGAAAGTCAATATAGTCGAAGATGGTAATTTGGCCAGCAAGTACAACTGCTCTTCAACAACAGTGTCATTCATGAGACGTCTTTGCAACCAAACGCCGAAAGTCTCCATGTGGAGCTGTAAAACAAAGGACTCAGGCTCTCCTGGGTTTGCTTGGCGTACAATATTCTTGTATTCCTTACTGTACGGAGCCACCAAGACGGAATTTTGTAGAACTGTGTAGTGTGCTTGAGTCAACGAATGACCATCCCTACATATCATTGGTTTCTTTCCGATCGTGCCTTTTCCACTAAGTCTCCCCTCATGACGCGATTGAGGAAGACCAATCGGCTTAAGGTCGGGAACAAAGTCAGCACAAAACTCAATGACCTCCTCTGTTCCATATCCCTTGACGATGCTTCCTTCTGGCCTAGCACGGTTACGAACATATTTCTTTAAGACTCCCATGAACCTCTCAAAGGGGAACATATTGTGTAGAAATACAGGGCCGAGAATAGAAATCTCTTTGACTAGGTGAACCAGGAGGTGCGTCATAATATTGAAGAATGATTGTGGGAACACCAGCTCGAAGCTGACAAGACATTGGGCCACATCATTTTGTAACCGTGGTAGATCTTCTGGATTGATTACCTTCTGAGATATTGCATTGAGGAATGCACATAGCTTAACAATTGCTAGTCGAACATTTTCCGGTAGAAGCCCCCTCAATGCAACTGGAAGCAAATGCGTCATAATCACATGGCAGTCATGAGACTTTAGGTTCTGAAACTTTTTCTCTGCCATATTTATTATTCCCTTTATATTCGATGAGAATCCAGCCGGGGCCTTGATACTGTTCAGGCTTTCAAAAAAGGTGATCTTCTCTTCTTTAGTAAGAGCGTAGCTAGCGCGACCTTGAAACAGTTCCGGATGTCGGTCTTCTGGGTCTTTCACACGTTGCAGGTCCTGTCGAGCTTCCTTTGTATCTTTTGTTTTCCCATACACACCCAAGAAGCCTAGCAGGTTCACGCAAAGATTCTTTGTCACATGCATCACGTCAATTGCAGAGCGAACTTCTAGAAATTTCCAATACTCAAGCTCCCAAAATATAGATTTCTTCTTCCACATGGGTGCGTGTCCGTCTGCGTCATGCGGAACAGATTGTCCGCCAGGACCCTTTCCAAAGATTACTTCTATATCTTTGACCATATCGAATACATCATCACCAGTATTTTCCTTAGGTGGCTCCCGGTGATCTGCCTTACCATTGAAATGCTTGCCTTTTTTTCTTACGGCATGAATTTTGCTAAGAAATCGACGGTGCGATATGTACACATTCTTCTTACAATTAGCTAAATATATACTTTCAGTCTCTTGTAAACAGTGTGTGCATGCCTTGTATCCCTTGTTTGTTTGTCCTGAAATGTTACTAAGAGCAGGCCAGTCATTGATTGTAACGAACAACAACGCTCGTAAGTCAAATTCTTCTTGTTTGTGCTCATCCCACACACGTACGCCTGGTTTGGCCCACAGCTGTAAAAGTTCATCAACTAATGGCCTTAGATACACATCAATATCGTTGCCGGGTTGCTTCGGACCTTGGATGAGCACTGGCATCATAATGAATTTTCGCTTCATGCACAACCAAGGAGGAAGGTTATAGATGCATAGAGTCACGGGCCACGTGCTATGACTGGAGCTCTGCTCCCCAAAAGGATTGAAGCCATCTGTACTTAGACCAAACCGTATGTTTCTTGTGTCAGCTGCAAAATCTTTAAACTTATTATCGATCTTTCTCCATTGAGACCCATCAGCGGGGTGTCTCAACATCCCGTCTGACAAACGGTCCTCTTTGTGCCATCGCAATAACTTGGCATGCTCTTTGCACCGAAATAAACGTTTCAACCGTGGTACTATAGGAGCATACCACATCACCTTGGCAGGAACCCTCTTTCTGGGGGGGCTCGCCCTCAACATCACCAGAGTCATCTCCTCTGATCTTATACCGCAATGCAGTGCATATCGGGCATTCAGTCAAATTCTCATAGTCACCACGATAGAGGATGCAGTCATTAGGACATGCATGTATCTTCTGAACCTCTAAACCTAGAGGGCAGACAATCTTCTTGGCTTCGTACGTACTGGTGGGCAATTCGTTATCCTTTGGAAGCATATTCCTCATCATTTTCAGCAACTTTTCAAATCCAGAGTCAGATAGACCTTCCTCTGCCTTCCATTTCAGCAATTCAAGTGTGCTGCCCAGCTTTTTTAGACCATTTTGGCAGTTTGGGTATAAGGACTTTTTGTGATCTTCTAACATGCGATCCAACTTCTCCCTCTCCTTATTAGTTTCGCATTCTCTCCGTGCATCAGCAATGGTCCGACCGAGATCATCAGGGGCCTCATCATGTGTCTCTCCTTCAGCTTCCCCTTTAGCTCTCCCTTCAGCTTCTCCCATGAAAGTATCACCATATTCAGGGAACCCAGGATAGTTGTCATCATCCTCTTCTTCATTGTTTTCCATTGTAACACCTCTTTCTCCGTGCTTGGTCCAACAATTGTAGCTGGGCATGAAACCGTGCTGAAGCAGGTGCACGTGAAGGGTTCTTGATGAAGAGTAATTCTTCAGATTCTTACACACACTACATGGACAGATAACAAAGCCATTCCGCTTGTTCGCATCAGCCACACGGAGGAAATCCTACAAGCCCTTAATGAACTCGCTTGAGACTCGGCTACCGTACATCCATTGCCGGTTCATCTGCATTATTATATAAGTATATAATAAACCAAATTAATATAAGAAATAAATTCACATTGCATATAAATCATATATACTCCCACATTACTCTCTAACGTTACAAAAATTATTGCAAATAAATCCTACTCCACAAATCCCTCTATTTTCTTGAGCATAAAAAGAGCTATATATGTGCATGGAAATCAATCAAGAAAATGCCTCATACTTAAAAGTTATTATTGCAAATAAATCCTACTCAAAAATTATTATTGTAAATCATATAAGCTCACAATTACTCCCATATTACTTTCTAACATTAATTACTCCATAAATCCCTCTATTTTTTTAAGCATAAAAAGAGCTATATATGTGCATGACAAATTTCTACTTCATACTCATTTTGGTCAACATACAAGTACACCACCTCTACACATGTGCAAACTAAGGAATTAATTTAAGCTCAAATGCTATATAAATCAAATAAACTCTCATAATTACTCTCAAATTTTAGCCACAAATCTCACCACATCTAGAGCATTATATGAGCTAAATTAGCAATTAAAGATGAGAGAGTAAAGTTGCTAACCTTTTGAACCAATTAGATAGATGAAATAACTCAAAATCTTGAATAATTTTGATAAAAAAATCGGGCATGACCTCCCCACTCAATCCGAGCTTCCGACCACCATTAGTGTACTGGCAGGTTCGGGGGAAGAGAAGCTCGATTTTGTAGGCGACGGCCTTTAGTCCCGGTCCGTGTTAAAGGCCGGGATTAAAGGTCGACCTTTAGTCCCGGTCGTTAACACGGTCCGAGACTAAAGGCCGCCGCCCGTGGGGTTCCCGCCAGCCAACCCTTTAGTCCCGGTCCGTGTTAACGACCGGGACTAAAGGTCCATTACGAACCGGGACTAGGTGCTGGCCGTGCCCCAGCGGCACGAACCGGGACTAATGCCCCCTTTAGTCCCGGCCCATATAATTTGGGAACTAAAGGTGGCGGATAGAAGCCTCTTTTTCCACTAGTGAAAAAAATCAAGATGTACCGACTAATGAGGCAGGGAGAATTAGATAAATACCTCATCACAAGACTTTTTTGGCAGTGCACGTAGAGTGCACCATGCCAGTAGACGGCGTTGGACTTACTCCACATATAATCGTCTCCCCAATCGGCAATTGTGCCTGCAGCCTCCCCTACCCGAAAGAACGTCCTTTCCTCCCATTGCTTGGTCGATGACGAGAAGATGGCCAGGACACAGGATGACGGTGGCCATTCCAGTTCTAACAGTGACGGGTCAGCCGCGCCAATAGGATCTTCGTCGTCAAGCTCGATGTAGGGAATACGAGGCACCAGGACAACTTGATAGTGTGATGACACCGTAGGATCAAAGGCGAGGTACGCGTCATCGAATATGCAATCGACCTCCGGTTCGTCATCGCCGGATAGGAATAGGCGCTCCACCTCCGGTTCGTCATCGCCGGATAGGAATAGGCGCTCCAGCTCCGGTCTTTTGGGCGGCGGCGGCGGCGGCAAGGGCGCGCTCCACCCCGTGGCCGGGTTCGCCACCATGTTGAAGAGCAGGACGAGCCCGTTGCAGTGTCCGTTCACGGCGGGGAGGACGAGCCTTCTCCCTGGGATCCCGGGCCCCTCGGGGTCGGAGTGGGAGGGTGATGGGCGGGAGAAGAACTCCGAGTACCTCAGCTCGTTGAAGTTGATGAAGAAACCAGCGAAGGAGTGCGGGAGGAGGTCGGCGCGCAGCAGGCGGCGAGCGTCGATGCTGTCCCGCCACGCCTTGCAGACGCACCGGGACGCGGCGAGGCTGCGCGGAGCGAGGCGGACGAGGACGGCCGCGAGCACGTCGTCGGGCAGCCACTGCGTCTGGTCGCCATGCTGCTCCATCGACATCTATTCCTGTCCGGGTCCTTAAGTTCCCTTGTGTGGGTATATGGCTTCTGTCTGCGTCTCCTTCGTTTTTGCACTGTTTTTATAGCTGAAAGATCCTCATCGCACGTCCTAGTTCCTATACCTACCCGAGTCGGTCCAGAATACTGAGTCGGACTCGGACGTCATACCACGCGATCCGAGCGGTGTCGCGGGCGCGCACGAAACTTACGAGACACCACGCGGTTCACGATTTTAAATATTTTTCACATTGACTAATTTAATTTGTTAGTTAATCTGATTTTTATGTGGTCTCTGAAGGGAACTCTCGCTCAAAAGGACGAGAATGAGTTATTGTTTCAGCAGTTTCAAATGAACTACTACAACAATGAACCGGATATGTTTTGAAAAGGGTCATGTGCTTACAGGCACAAGTTTTTTTTCTATCACCCAGGAACCATTTTCGGCAGTACAATGTTATTATTTGTGCTACAGTTTTAACTAAGATAGTAAACCACAATAACAATGTTGCGATAAAGCAAAAAATCTAATTTGGCTCACGAGTGCATATGGATCCTTCAAAACATATTTTAAAATAGCAAAAAATAGAAAAACATTTGCATGTACATGCTTATATTCTATGTCGGCACACAAGTTTTAAGGAAAAGGAATATTTTTTATCTCCCGTGTGAAAAAAGATAAATTTTAATACTCCAACATAAAATTGAGGAAACATTTTTTGTCTTACACAAACGACATAAAATATTTCCTTTTTCCTGAAAAGTTGTGTGTGAAAGTAGAATCTCCAGATGTACGCCACAAAATTTTATTTCAAATTTTTTGATATTATAAAATTTGATTTTTATGTATTTTTTTATAATAGATTCATATGCACCTGGGTGGCAAAACACCACCTCTACTTAAAGCAGGAATATAAATTACTCAAAAGACCAAGAGAATCAGGAATTCAGGATTCGGTATTCAGAATTCTTGCATGAATTGCAGAACCAAGGAATGCTTGCAGAAATCGACCCAAATCATGTTCAGCACCACAGTCACATAGGGACAACACTACTGTCTACGGACTAGCAGTCAGTGACTACTGGACGACGTTCTCCTTCTCGTCAGGAGGAGAAAGACGACGACGGCATGGACGCACCTTATCCACCCGCGCGGCAAGCCAGCAGCAAACCCACGGCTGCTCCACTCCCCTCCCCCGGCCGCGCCTCCAACTCAGGCACCGTACCTTCACACGCGGCGTCGTTCCTTCGTAACGGCGCACCTCACGACGCCGGCGCGCTCCGGGCCGTTTTAAAGCGCCTTGCCACCGCGTCGTCCCCGGCGCCCGGCGACGCCGCGCCGGCGCTTCACGCCCACGCCACGAAGCTTGGCCTTGATCGCCGCCACCGTGGCGTCCGCGACGCCATCGTCGCGCTCTACCTCGCGTGCGGACGGCACGCCGTCGCACGGGCCCTGTTCGCCGGCGACCCGGCGCCGGACGTTGTCTCCTGGACATCCATGGTGACCAGCCACGCGCGTCTGGGGTTGTTCCGCGAGGCCGCGGCGCTGTTCCTGGCAATGGACGATGACGGCGCGATCGTCGTCGACGCCGTGGCCGCCGCCGCGGCGTTCGCGGCCTGCGCCGGCGCCGGGGATCTCGCGCTGGCCAGGGAGGTGCACCGGCGGGTACTCGTCGCCGGGGTGCCCCTTGACGTCGTCGCGTGCAACGCGCTCGTCGATATGTACGCCAAGTGCGGTGACGGGGCGGCCGCGCTCTGGTGCTTCCGGACCATGGCCCCGGCCAAGAACGTGGTGACCTGGAACACGATGATCTCCGTGCACGCGCGTGCAGGCGAACCCCGCGAGGCGCTGGCTCTGTTCCGGGAGATGGTCCAGCAGCAGGGGCAGGGCGCGCGTCCGGACGATGCCACATTCGTCGCCGTTCTTGGCGCGTGCGCGCGGCTCGGCGCGCTCGATGCTGGCATGTGGGCGCACGCCTATTATGTGCGCAGGGCCGGACGAAATGCCGCCGCTGACGGAGTCGTCGGCAACGCGCTGCTCGACATGTACGCCAAGTGCGGTGCGGTGGAGCAGGCCGCGGAGGTGTTCGACGCCATGGCGCGGCGGGACGTGTACACCTACACGTCCATGATCTCGGGGCTCGCGGCGCACGGCCGGGGCGTGGACGCGCTGGCGCTCTTCGCCGACATGCGGCGAGCTGGGGTCAGACCGAACAACGTGACATTCCTCGGCGTCCTCTCTGCGTGCTGCCACGGCGGGTTCATCGAGGACGGACTCCGGCACTTCGACGCAATGTCGAAACTGCACGGCCTGGCGCCCGGCCTCGAGCACTATGGCTGCGTCGTCGACATGCTCGGCCGCGCCGGGAGGCTGGACGAGGCGGAGGAGCTCGTCGCCGCGATGCCGGTCCGGCCCGACGCGCCCATATGGGGCTCGCTGCTCTCGGCGTGCCGGGCGCGCGGACACGTCGAGCGCGCCGAGCGCGTGATGCGGCGGATGGCCGACTACGAGGAGGCCGACGCCGGGGACTACGTGCTCATGTCGAACATGTACGCGCGCGAGGGCCGACACGGCAAGGCGGTGCAGGTGAGGCGGCAGATGAGGCGAAACAAGGTGGATAAGGTCCCCGGCTGCAGCCTCATCGAGATCGATGGTGTGGTGCACGAGTTCTATGCCGTTCCGGCGAACTCCGTCGAACTCCCTGGCGACGAATCGATTTTCTTTAGCTGATTGGGTATCTTGCTTACACTGATGAACACTGTTGTAAATTCCACTGACTAGTGAACATATTGAACAGATTGGCATACACTTATATCTTCTGCTACATGAATGCAGCATAGGTAATATCCAGGATGTGCTTGTTCTATATTCAGAATTAATTTGGAAAGCAGGCAGTACAAAGTTACATATTGTCCTTAAAACATGAAGAAGTTACTATCATTCTATCATCTTCTGCACCAGGCGCCTTTTTGGGCTATTCCCCACTCCTTTTTTCTAGTGTGTAAGACATATTTCTAAGTCGAAAATCACAATTCTATAGAAAAAGATATTTGTTCCTTTGCATTTTGGCGGGAACGTTCAGATGTCGGCAAACCTCTAAGTGATCTAAAAAGACAAACCTCCATGTTGTGGCATAATGTAATAACAACGATTACTCGTCTGTTCACTATTGTAAGATACTTAATATATTTCAATGCAGGCTATATATAATAAACTTAAATAGTAAACCTACACACTAAAATGCGTCTATACATAATTTTCAAAACCGGCTAAAAGGTTAGATAATACTCTCTTCGGATCAGCTTATCAATCATGCATGTAGTTTAAGAAAAACTTTGACCATTAATTTTACTCAATAAAATATATATTATATGTCACAAAAAAATACCATTGGAAGTTCTTTTTTTACCAAAATTAATGGTTAAACTTGTTCTTAAACTATGTGTGTGTCTGTTAAACTGATCCGGAGGTAGTAGTGAATAGAGAAAGTATTATTATTATTCTAGTAATTATTAATTTGAGTGAATTCCAATTTTACCACTAGTTATATATTTACGACACTAATTACCTTGCCGAATGAAAAATCATCTAGATTACCCCTTTAAAAAGCTTTGGACCCCCTTTTATGTGTGTTTATTGAGCAAGGTGTTAAGTGATAACTAGGGTTCAAAATTATCAAAATGGTGACAAGAAATGAAACAAATGAATATGTGAAGTCTAGAGAAGATCCTTGGTGGCGAGCTCCGATCCTTACACATTTGTCTAGCCACGTGGATGTAACATGTCGCTCCTACTAACAAAAGTAAGCAAAATGTTAAATTGTGGTAGAAGTTTCACTAAATAGGGTAAAAAGTAAAATTCCCTCTGTTAGTTTTGTTGATTTTCGGACTACTACAAAATAACTATCTCAAACTTGATGCCCACAACCAACTCATCTACAATTACTTAGGTAGGTAGGATGTAAATATACAAAGAGTTGAAAAAATTACAACTATAAGTATTGAGTACGATAACTATTTGTAAATAGATGGAAATTTCACTAACTATTACCTCTCCCTTCCATATTGTCTGACAACTAATATGGAATCGAGGGGTAGCATCTACTACATCCTTTCTAAATTATGAAATATCTTGGTAGGCTAAAACAATCTACCAAAACGTCTTAAATTTTGGGAGATAGGAAGTATAATTTCTCAATAGGTCGAGATATAATCACTCACTATTATTGTTAGTTAAAAAAAGAAGAGAGGTGTGTGTTCTTGCATGATATGCTGTTATGATCCAAACGCGGACCCACCTGGCAGCTCACTGAAAACCCTCGGCCGTGTCCTCTCTTGCTTCCCTTTCCTTCCGAAGAAATCTACAGCTGTTCCTCACTTCCTCCTCGCCTCCTTCGCCACTGCTCCCCGTAAAACCCCAACACCACCGCTCCCATCCCCTCGCCACCACCGCCACAACCCTAATCCCCCGAGCATCAGCCCCATGGCGGCTACCGCCGCCATGATTGCGGCGGTCGTCGGCGCCATCACCCTTGCCGCCGTGCTCCCGCGCCCCTCCGCCGCGGCGGCGGCGTCCGGCGTGGGGGTGAACTGGGGCACGATGATGTCGCACCCGATGCACCCGGCGGCGGTGGTGCGCATGCTGGCGGCCAACGGCGTCGACCGGGTCAAGCTCTTCGACGCCGACCCCTGGACGGTCTCGGCGCTCGCCGGCTCCGGTGTCCAGGCCATGCTCGCCGTCCCCAACGACCACCTCGCCTCCGTCGCCCGCGACCCCCGCCGTGCCCGTGACTGGGTCCGGGACAACGTCACCCGCAACATCGAAGCCGGCGTCGACGTCAGGTAACGTACCGACCCAATGCCTTACCTCACGTACGCGCTCGCCGTGGTGCGCTCGTTGGGCTGCCGCGGTGGGGGTGTCGCGCGTCGGCGCGTGCATGCTTGTGCCTTGTGATTTGCGGCGCGTGCGAATTGTGTTTGATAGAGTTGCGCGGCGAGACACGGTGCCTCCGAGAGCGTCCGAAATGCTTGCATTTTTTCGAGGTGGCGCGGCCCGATTAGGACGTGGTTCGATCCCGCGCATACAGGTTATTCGAAGGAATGCCGCTCTAGGGCATGGAGTTGCGTGTAGTGAGAATTGGCGCATCAGGAGGTGCTCGATTGAGTGTTACACTGAGATGTGCTTCTGTTTTGGTTCATGCGGGATTGATGCGGCGGCCATGCTGTTGACACTGCTTAGAGGTCTCTCTTAGCTTTTGTACATATGGCAAGGTGCGTCATACATTCGTGGCTCAGTGGTCGGGTTAACTAATCCATTCATATGCGTCATGGATAATGCGCAATCCGTGTTGATGAGGGTTTGATAGTTTAATGATGTCACATTAAGCATGCTATGAGCTTGAAGCCTAACATACATTGTTCATAGGTGAGATATAAAACATGTCTCGTGCATAGTAGTATCAGATACAAAATAAGTTTATATGATTCTGTTAAAATATTTTCATTCTACATCCATGTGAACATTTAAGTTGGACAACTCGCAACATTTTTTTGTGTGGGCATGGACGAACAATTACGGGTTGGGTATTGGTGTTGCTGCAGTAGTTCTTGACTTCTGAATTCTGATTATAGAGCTGTTACATTTTAGCTGCAAATGCTATAGTGATGTTGGTGGAGCTGCATTTGTCGCACTTAGCTAGTAGGTTCTACCTTTTTTCTTGCACTGTCACAATGTTCTCATGTGCACTAAGTATCCTACATTTATGCATTTCTGTTAGAGTATTTTTATTTTCTCTTAAAATGACAGTTAAAATCTAGACAAAGCTAAGTATTTTGTGATGCACAAGGACAGATGCATTGCGACTAGCTGATGCCATGCTCAACTCCTCCAAGCAGATAGCTGTTTTTTTAGGGCATTTGCGAACAATTATGAATTGGTGTTGATGCAGTATTTCTGGACCTTAGATTATAGAAATATTAGTTTTTTACTGTAAAAACAGTAGTGATATTGGTGAAGCTGCATTTGTCACATTAGCTAGAGCTTTCTACTTTTTTTGTGTTATCACAGTGTTCTCATATGTTGTTATTGGTTATGTTTATTATTCAGATATGTTGCTGTTGGGAATGAACCATTTCTGAAGAGCTACAATGGAAGTTTCATCAACATTACTTTTCCTGCTCTCAAGAACATTCAGAGAGCTCTAGATGATGCTGGTTTACAGGTCAAGGCAGTCGTTCCCCTGAATGCTGATGTCTACAACTCCCCTGACAACAATCCTGTGCCATCTGCTGGGAATTTTCGCAGGGATATCAACACCCTCATGGTTTCCATTGTCAATTTCCTCCATAGGAATGATGCACCCTTTGTTGTCAACATATACCCGTATCTCAGCCTATACCAGAACTCAAACTTCCCACTAAATTTCTCCTTCTTTGATGGTGGAAGCAAGCCAGTTTATGACAAAGGAATGGTATACACGAACGTGTTCGATGCCAACTTCGATACTCTTGTTTGGTCCCTAAGGAAAGCTGGTGTGCCCGACATGAAAATAGTTGTTGGTGAGATTGGCTGGCCAACAGATGGTGACAAGAGCGCTAATGTGAAATATGCACAGAAGTTCTATGACGGATTTCTGAAGAAGATGGACAAAAATATTGGGACACCTCTGAGACCTGGTCGCATGGACGCCTACCTATTTGCACTGATTGATGAGAACCAGAAGAGCGTGCTGCCTGGGCGATTTGAACGCCACTGGGGACTATTCACATACGATGGAAAACCAAAGTTCTCTATGGATCTCAGTGGAAATGGCAAAAACAGCTATCTGCTTGGAGTTGAAGGAGTGCAATACTTGCCATCACAGTGGTGTGTGTTCAACAAGGATGCCAAGGAAAAATACAGAGAACTGCCAGCCTCTGTAAACTACGCGTGCTCGAATGCAGATTGCACACCACTGGGGTATGGGTCCTCATGCAATGGTCTGAGCCATGACGGTAACATATCGTACGCATTCAACATCTACTTCCAAACAATGGATCAGGATGTCAGGGCATGTTCTTTTGGAGGCCTTGCAAAGATCGTAACAGAAAATGCATCTCAGGGAGGATGTGTGTTTCCAGTGCAGATTCTGAGTGCTTCAGAAAGGGTGGTGCCACTGAGACTTCTGGCTGCGTCCTTGGTTCTTTCAGTAGCTGTATTCATTCTCATGTAGACGAGAGAGGGCAGTGAGCGCTGCTGCGCTGGCACATCAAGTTGTCAAAGCTGTATATAAGCCATGAAGGAGCAATAGGATGTGGGGAGCAGATTTTTCTTCTTATTTCAAGAGTCAATACAAAGCTGGTGGATGATTGAAGGCAAGTGTTACCACTGAAATGGCTAGAGTGTCTGTACAATTTGCATGGGTGAGGAAGGTACTAACTGAGACATGAGACCGGGGAGGTTTGTATCTGTATTTTCAGTCGACAATCTCACAAGGCAACAAGTGTAAACTTCTGAATATTTACCACATCAATTGTCAGGCTGACTGCATATTCTACAGCAGCATGCGGCTTTCAGGTTTTTGCTAGAAACCAAAAGTACTGCAACTACCTAGTACCTACTACCTGTTTAGTGGCCAATAGTTGGTTGGTCGTATATGAAATGAGTAGTTTGCTCAGTTCTGTGTGTCCCTCGAGCTACTTCTGTAAGCAGAGTAGTGTTGGTCTTATGGCCTCTTCAGTTTCAGTTCTTGTTCTATGTGTGCTCTCTGGTTCCAGTTTCAATTGCCTTTCTTCGAGAACATCTGGTTATGTTGATTGATTCCTCTGGAATTCGGGCAAATCAGGTTTGAATATGTTGAGCATGTGGTTTATTGGAGGTTACTGCTTACTCAATTAATTTGTTCCGTTGGTGTAAATATATCAACCTGTCGTGATCTACAAGAGATTTTGAGGCTAAAAAATCACACTCGTGACTCATGGGAAGATTTGCCAAAACTTCAGAACAATAAGTTATAATGCTCATTGACCCATTTCTGCCAAGTTTGGGCATGTTTTGTTAGGTTAATTCTGAACAATCCTTGGTCAAACTGCAGGTCAGCGAGGCCTAATGGTTCCAGTGTACTTCTGGGCCTACGCAGACCACAGGGAAGGGCACCCAGGACCCACCCAGGATCCCCTGCCTAGGTGGCACCAATAGCGACCATGTGGACAGCTGAAGCTATAGCCACCAAGTGGCACCTGTAGACAGCAAGGAGCGGCACTCTTACATGAACCACCATTGGTTACGATAAAATTAGGGAGACACACTCTAGCTTAATTTGGATGGGTATTAAGCAGTCGCATCATGGCATAGTTGGCATATAGAGACGGGAATCTTAGTTGAGGATTTGTCAATGGGGAATCTTAACTAAGCTAGGTTGTGCGTCCACATGACGCAATGACTGTTAGACCTCTGAGTTGTTTTCCTTGGTGCTAAGCGATGTTCCAAGATGTTTGATTAGTGTAGGTAGCGTACTGTCCTTGGTCAACATGTTCGGCAAACTCGACATGATATTATCGCCATTCCAAAATGTAAGTCTTTTAGAAAAATAAATTAGCTTTCTAAAATGGCTTACATTTCGAAACAGAGGTTTTGTTAATGTCGTCTCTCAGTTCAAATTTACTACTCACACCGACCGTATTACTTCCGCATAAATGAATATATCTACATAATACATCTATATTAGCGACAAGTAATATGGATTGAAGGTATTAGCAAAATAATCACTCTATCCATCTCGATGTGTTCCTATGTTCTTCTACTCTTAGAAAAAAGGTCACGGTCGGTCGATTGCGCTCATGTCGTATGACTCGCATCTTAGTAGATGTTAAAAGGATGGGGCGGTTGTACCCAATATGGTAGTGTTACATGACAATATTGGTGCATTTGTATCTGTTTTACCCGGTTCCCCGCAATAAATCGGTTAGATTCTTTTTTTTTCAATGAAAATGACAAATCTTTTGCGGCAAGTCGTTTGCCATGTTTAAAAAAAAAAGGATGGGGTGATGGACTGATGGTGAAGTCACAGTAACGACGTATCCACACTTATTTTGGTGAGACTCGTGTGGATGCAAGTTTGTCCATGTATGTACATTTCGCGAATAAGATTCCATCATCTCACATTGCTTTCTTCTTGTAAAATAAAAACATGATATACATTTTTTAGAAGAAGAAAAACAGGATCTGGGTTTGACTGGTTGTTCACTTCTTGACAAAGAGGGCGGCTTATTCAAACCTGTTACAACCTTGGAGGGTGAATTTGCAAAAGATCTGGAAGCAAATTAAACCGTCTATTTATACACGGAGGCCCCTCCTGGATCCCCGTGGAAACCAAGAACCACACGCGCCAAGTACGGCTCGCTCTGCAGCACGCAGCAGATCCCTCTCCTCGCCATTCCCGGACAAGAAAGATTCCCTGTGGTCGAGGGATATGGTGGCGATCGAGGGTCAGAATCCGGGGGATGCGGCGGCTGAGGCGGCGGGGCGGAGCATCCCGAAGGAGGCGCGGAGGTTGCTGCACGAGCTGGCCGCGCAGTGGGCGGACGTGGCGGACTGCCGGGCGCTTGAGGTGGTCCCGCTCAAGGGCGCCATGACCAACGAGGTGTACCAGGTGCGGTGGCTCACCGGGAGCGGCGACGGCGAGGCGGCCGCGGGGGAGTACAGGAAGGTGCTGATGCGGGTGTACGGGGAGGGCGTGGAGCTCTTCTTCGACAGGGAGGACGAGGTGCGCACCTTCGAGTGCATGTCCCGCCACGGCCACGGCCCGCGCCTCCTCGGCCGCTTCCCCACCGGTCGCGTCGAGGAGTTCATCCACGCCAGGGTGCGCAGTTTCCGCCTTCCGTTCCTTTTTCTTTTTCTCTTGTGCAATCCTGCAGCTGTCTGCTTCTAGGGAGGAGATCGTTCTTGTTTTCCACGCCCTCAGTTCTTTCCCAGGCCAACCTTTCTTGGATTCTTTTTTCTAGAGGAATCTTTCATTAGTTACTGATTACGTTTGGATGGGTAGCATGGATGATTTGGGATCCGTAAATTTCTTCTGTTAATTTGGAGCCGCATCCTTATTGGCCCTGATAAAAACACCATCAAGCGTAGCAGATAGCAGAATGCTTATCAAATGTATCGAGGTGGATTAATTCTTCCTTCTTTGAAATTTTCACCCACCCATGCTGTAGATTATATTATCTGAAATTTCAACGTTTGACCCTTAGTTAGAATCTTATCTAAAATGCTCACAAAAGTCTTCAGTGAATGTCCAATTCAGTACTACAAGTTACCATAGTTAATGTTCTCTTGTTGACTAAACTGTACATTAGTCTGTAGCTTGTACTTGTATGCTGCATTTTTAAGTGCTTTTTCGATCGCTCATAAATACACTGCTCTATCTCATCAGGCTAACAGGCTGTTGTCATTGTTTGACATTTCTGCTTCTTGAAGATATCTAGTAGCTGTACTGTTCCCATGCTGTTGTCATTTTTTTGACTTTCTGCAGAGCAAATATATGTAATACCTGTCATATAAAATAAAATTGGTGCAATTCAGCACTTCAATTTTCCCATATTTCCATGTACAAAGGACAGGCTGCAAACAATAGGGAATGATTTTGCTGTATTTACCTCGCCTAGACAGTCTGGATGCCTAAATTAGTAATTTTTTTTGCTGTGTGAATTAGTGAATTTTTTTTGCCGTGTGAATTAGTGAACTTTTTTTTCCGTGTAAATTAGTGAACTTTTTTTGCCGTGTGGATTAGTGAACATGACCGAGTCAAAATGTCTTTTGAATTAATGAATGAGAAGAACGTGATCAGCTTTGACTAAGTAGGATAGATTACATGGCATGGAGGGGAATTATCTTCAGAACAAAGTAGATATGGCCTATGGGCATTGTCTAATTTCATTAGTTTAGAGTATGATTCGTAGGGTGGGAACATTATTCTTTATTCTCCATTTGTTTGTAGAATTTTTCAAAGGCACCATGTTCCGCAATCCTATTTTAAAAAGGATGGAATATAGACATGCTTGATATTGCATTAAGACACCAGATTTGCTTTGACATGAGATGCGTTAGCGGAACAAAGAAATATACAAAAAAACTGATGAATATATTCCTTTCAGACACTTTCAGCCATTGACCTCCGTGATCCCGAGATTTCAGCTATTATTGCCTCCAAATTGAGGGAGTTCCACAACCTTGACATGCCAAGTCCAAAATCTTTCCTCTTGTGGGATAGATTGAGGTACTACTGAATCTTCAGTTACACAATTGTCTTTTTTTAATATCACTTAGTTGGTTATCTTAGCCTTACAAAGTCTCTAGAACTAAGCGTATCATCAAAATTAAGTACGAACTTGACAAATACATATATTCATCTTTCCTAGGAACTGGCTCAAAACTGCCAAGAGCGTGTGCCCCTCTGACGAAGCCAAAGAGTTCCGTTTGGATAGCTTGGAGAAGGAGATCACTGCATTGGAGAGTGAATTTACGGGGGAAGACCAGTGCATTGGATTTTGCCACAATGATCTCCAGTATGGCAATATCATGATTGATGAAGAGACCAGAGCACTGACCATCATAGTAAGTTCTTGCTACCTGGTGTTTTTGAGTCGCTAATTATGTTTATTCATCAGATTGCAGCAACTTTGTGTTGCCTTGTTGGTGCTACCTAACTGATGAAAGATTTTGTTGGATTGATGATTTATTTTCATAATAGCCTCCATGTTCTTCTGACTTCCACGCCTATTCTGAACTTGAAACTTTGATTTTTGTTGCAGTTAATTATCCCATTTTGGCCATCCCCCATAAAAAAAACTGTCCTAGTGGTAACCTAGCAAACCTGGAAAGTATATTTTCTCGATCTTACTGTTTTTCTTTGGGCTTCTACAGGACTATGAGTATGCAAGCTTTAACCCAGTTGCCTACGATATCGCAAACCATTTCTGCGAGATGGCTGCGGACTACCATTCAGAAGAGCCTCATGTACTGGACTACACAAAATATCCAGGTATTTTGCATGGCTGCCGTTTGACAAAGCTACTAGTTTTTGCACACAGTTAATGCCTATCGTTAGATTTCTTGATCGGCTTATTCACCATTTCTTACAACAGATGTTGATGAACGGAAAAGGTTTGTGCAGACCTACTTGGGCTCTTCAGGTAAGCAGAAAGAAAGCTTGTCATTAACCTGGTTCCACAGATGCAGAATTTTTTACAGCTATTTGTTTAACACAGTTGCATCTTTGTGCATGGTTTCGCCACCTGTTGAAGGCGAGGAACCTGACGCAGAGAAGATCAATGATCTGATGAATAACATCGAGAAGTACACACTCGCCAGCCATCTCGTCTGGGGCCTTTGGGGAATAATTTCAGTGCGTTCTCTTGCACAATCTCTGTCACAGGTTCTAGACGGTGAGCAGGAACACCATGTCCATCCAATCTTAACTGTTCTTGCATCATGTGTCCAGGAACACGTCAACGACATCGACTTCGACTACATGGAGTATGCGCGACAGAGGTTCACGCAGTATTGGCTGAAGAAACCCGCGATCATAACCTGCCATGCCGATGAATGAACACCCAGCGATGATTAAGTGTTGTCCTGATGGCCACTGGTGGCTGCACATAGTATACTTGCAATGCCAGTGACAACGTGACACATAGACGAACGTGCCTAGGACAGGGGTGTGCTGTTTTTTAGCTGCTCAGTTGTCCTCATAATCGGAAGTAAGGCACCTGTTGAAAGATGATATGATCACTTGTGCTTGATTACTCTGCCAGGCTAGCGTGTTGTGTTTTTTCTCTTGTTTACTTAGATGGTGTTTTTTTTTTCAGTTGTACATATTTGACATTGGGTGGCTTTGCAAAGATCAGCGAGTGACAAATTGTAAATACTAGTTGAATGCCCGTGCGTTGCTACGGATCCATCAAATTTCTTTTATCATTCACACCACAAGCTTTTTAGCTCTTCTCATCAATATATGATCTCCCACCTTTGTTCAACTCACTCCACCTAAACTTACAAACCATCCTGCTTGTTCTAATTATTTTTCAGAAACACAAAAGATTTGTGTTTCACTGCTTTAAAAAATAACTTTGAGTTACATTCCTTTGAGAAGGCTAAAAAATAAGGAGAAAAAACATTAGTGAACGTCCCAGGTGCTAACATAAGGCCAAGTTCTGTTGAAGACGAAGGCATTGCAGTTTTTTCATATCATCCATGGCATGAGCTGGGCTTGGTGTGTCTTGTCGTGTGTAGCGCTACCAGTCAGACCAGTGTCATTGAGCACTTAACAAACAAAACATATCAGCATTTTCTGGTAAAAAAGTCTACACTGCATTTTTCTTTCACAAAGTAGTTCATTTTTGAATGCCCACTCCCAGATATAATGCCCTTAATAATTCAAAATGACCCATAGAAAAATGAGCCGAAATCACTTGAACCTATTAGTGCACATAATCCTATCAGGGTTGAACACCATCATAAAAGCTTGGTCAATGATCAAATGGTTATCACTAATCAATGAGTTCATCCTATTCAGCAAAGCTCGAAACTTCCAAGTTGCATAGCATTCCCTTGGAATTTCCATGATGGATGGTGTTCTTAAGACATTAGAATTACAACATTAATCCAATGCTTAGTTGTTCTTAAGACATTGTAAGATGAGAACAATTTAAATACTAACACAAAGATGTTCTTTAAAAACCTGAAAGAAGCAAAAGGATTGTACCAACCCACAACACTAAGAAAAGTGTTTCTTCTAAATAGCTTCTATGAGGATTCCTGGAACAGTTCATGATGTTTGCATTCTTGTGGATTGTTTACACTTCGCAAAACTTAGTTACCTCGCTTGTAGCAAGTTTAGAATGTCTGCCACGCATTTTACTTAGCAGTCTGCATGTCTTATAGACATCACTTAACTGTTACACTCGCCCGTGTTGTTGCGCATAACCTTAACTTCTCATACTCATGTATGTATATGCCCAGTCACGTCATCACAAGTTTTGAATAACTAAATCGGTATCGACCTCAACAGAAAACTTGATATGTTGTCTATCTAGTGAGTTAATTTGGTTCTCTCTATTTCTGACTTCTATTCATGTTTTCTTAATTATCACATGTCTACAAAGCCTTCACTTATTTCACGTGCAAAACCTTCACTTATTCTATGTGCTACTGCTATCTGGAGCTGTAGATTGTCTTAACTGAATTATTATTGCGAGCACGCCTGTCCTCATTGCTAGTGTATGCAGAGTCGAAAGCCTGAGAAATCTCTTGTAGGAATGCATGATTTGTCACCTAAAATTGGTTACCAACCTGTCTGTCTTAGATCAATAATGTATACCAAACTCAATATGATATGAACCAGTTCATGTAATTAATACGCAGAACACGAAAGGAAAGAATTGCTGAAGAAAGATAGCGAGACAGCGGTGAGGAATGGGCACTTATCGGCAGCAGCCTGCAGCAATAGACCTTGTACTTCCGTTCAGCATTCTAATAAGAAATAAACAACATAAAGCTTCCTTGAAAATCAATTATCGAGAAAGGTACACCAGAGCTCTAATCATGCTATAATAATTGCAAAAACCTGTAATAACATAGCCCTGACTCATGCCTTCAAGATTTATTGTTCTAGCCCTACCTCTAGTACCTTTATATACAGATCCAAAAGAATTAAAAATAAGAGCTCTAGCCATACATCTAGACACAATATTTTACAAGTTAACTTGGCTTGGCTTAGTATGCTGCCTTGGTGAATAAACTACATGCTCTAGTTATTATAACTGAAACCTGCTTTGCGGGAACTTCTGTGATTGCATAAGCAAAACGGTTGCAGGCTTGGAACTGCACACAAATGTTTTGAAAGGCCACAGAGATGTTTTTCGAGCTTCATTATTGAGCTTATTATGAGAGAAAAACATTCATGTGATCTTTTTACTGATCTAAAAAATATTTTCAATCATTTTTTGGAAAAGTTTAACTTTCCTATATAAGCACAAAAGAAACTTACAGGAATAGAAAATCTAGCAACGTACCACGATACATAATATAAGCAGGTTACTGGGTTGATCATTACCTCTTATAAAGCTACAATAAGGTGCCAAATACTGATTAGAGTAGATGGCAAGGCTGAATCTCCTATCAACAAGCTGGATAAGAACTTCATTTGTCCGTGAGCCTTGTGACAGCAGGAGGAATCCAGATGTCCTGCCGTGTACATGTGAGAAGACCAAACTTGCTGAACGATTACGAAACTGAACATCACTTGGTATACGTGATTAGAGTCTCCACCGATACAAGGATCAATCGGAGGCTTGGTGCATCATGGATAAATGTATTGTGAGCCAGTTCAGAGTGGGTGGTCTGCATAACACGAAGGGGAACCAAGTTAGCTCTGCGCTCAAACAGCTTTCACAGCGACAATGTGCATGGAAGGAAGAACTGCGGAAGAAAGCTAAGGAGAGGCGGGGTGAGGAATGGGCACCCATATAGCACTACTAAGGAAACCCTTATCCATGGGCCCATTATCTGTGGAGCACTAAGTTTCGGTGCTCCACGGATAAGTATCCGTGGCGCACCACATATAGGTGCTCCACAGATATCATCGAACCCGTGGCGCACCGTGAAGGAGATGCGCCATGGATAAGTGGACCCCACCGAGCACCAGAGCCTGGGGTGTCAGGCCCCCATATCCGTGGCGCATGCATTGGGGGTGCGCCACGCATAATGTGGATAGCCGTGGCGCACCACATATACATGCGCCACGGATATGTGTGGGCCCACCCTCTGGAAAAGGTAGCAGACATATCCGTGGAGCACCACTTAGAGGTGCGCCACGGGTGTATATATCTGTGGAGCACCATTTTGAGGTGCGCCACGGATATGTCGTACCTACCACCATAAATTTGCCATCCCCCTACCTCCCACTCCAAGCCCCCACCGCGATGAACGTGAGGACCTATCAGGCGTACGACATCAATGGTTACACATTCTACACCGAGAAAAAGGACCATAACAGCGAACACCAGAACTCGGGGGTCACGATGCTGTCCTACGCGGGCGAGGAATCCACCGTCAATGAAAGGTTCTTCAGGAGGATCGAGGAGATCTGGAAACTCAACTACTGTGGAGAGAAGATGTCGATGTTTCGGGTCAGATGGGCCAAGAACATCGAAAAAGAAGGCCGGTACTTCACCACCATGGTTATACCTGAAGCCAAATCCAGCGCGAACGTCCAGGCGAAAAATGAGCCATGGGTACTGGCGAGCCAGGTTGATCAATGCTTCTTCATTACCGACCCGGTAAGGCCTAGCCGCGTTGTCGTTAGGAGGGGAAAAAGGAGCATCATCGGACGAATGGAGGGAGCGGCCACCGAGCAAGACTTCGACAAGTACTTCAACAGGCCTAGTGATGCCGCTAGAAGAAGGAAGACCACCCTACCCGCTAAAGGATGCCCGTACACGAGAAGAAATCCCCATATTTTCGGGCTCAATTATTCAACCGCGACGAAGAAGGGCAAGAAGTTCGTGACGAGTCGACGACGGTAGCTCGCTCGGAATCGACATCGGACAACATGTGTCATTTTTTGGAGGAACAATCATATAAATGATTTTTGGTTTTTTGTAACAATGATCATATATATGATATAACTGGTACTATTTAAAAATTATTATTTTTAGAATAAGCAAATATTATTTATTGCAATATAGTAATTTTAAACTTTGTGAAATATAGTTTTTGTAAAAAAAAAGGGTGGGAGGTCCAAGGTTCGAACCTGGCACCTCACCCAAACAGCCAGCGCGCGAACCGGCCAGAACCACTAGGCTAGGTGGAGGTTGTTGTCTAGATGGGAGTTCGGCTCCTTTTGAAGTATACATCGACGTGCGTGGCGCACCTCGATATGGTGCGCCACGCATAACTTAACCGTAGCGCATCTCTGAGGGGTGCGCCACGCATATCTTACACTTAAGGTAAAACGTTTCGCCCCGGCCTTTTTCTCTCCCACACGCGCCTCACTCTTCGATCCCCCCGGCCGAAACCCTAGCCGCCCCTCTTCTTCTCCCCGACGACGATGACAGCCGCCGCCCCTCTTCTTCCCCGACGACGACGATAGCCGCCGCCCCTCTTCTTCCCCGACAACGACGATAGCCGCCGCCCCTCTTCTTCTCCCCGGAGCCGCCGCCCCTCTTCTTCCCCGACGACGACCGGCCGCGCCCCGCTTCTTCCCCGACGACGGCCGCGCTCCTCTTCTTCCCCGCGTCCTCTCTCCTGCTCGCGGCCAGGGCCGACGGCCGCGCCCCGCTTCTTCCCCGACACCTCGGCGTCAAGCAGGAGGTACGTCCGCCCGTCCGTCGGTACAGTATGCGCGCGCATTGCGCCGTTCTTCTTCTTGCTCTGTTCTTTGTGTGATTTTGATTCGCGTTTCTCGACGGCGACGCATTTCAAACATGCTTCGAACATTTTGCTCAATGCTCCCACAGTATAACGTTTGCATTAGATATTTTGTTTGCTAAGTGAACAATTTTGAGATAAAATTAGATAATCAAATTGAAATAATTCTCTCTGAATAATTGGTGAGACTTGAGGGGAGCTAGTTAGTTGATTTTAATTTCGTCATCCACTGTGCTCATTTCAAGTGTAATATCAAATGCACTACACGCCCTGGATGTTCTGCATGAATATTCGTATTTGTTCAGTGTGTTCTATTTATGATTCCAAGTGCACATTATATGATTATCTCTGTATGATTGGTTTTGCAGCATTTCAATGTATTCTGCTCACTCCATACTTGTGCAATTTTTTTCTAGCCAATGAAACTTGTTTATGTACTAAAATTTTAGCATTAAGAACTTGACTGCCCTGTGAGTTTTGTGCTCCTATTTAGAAATTTGCTTATGATGTTCTGTCGACATGCATGTTTCTGTGAGCATGTTTTTGTGCTCCTATTTAGAAATTTGCTCCTATTTAGAACTTGACAGCATGTTTCTGTGAGCATGTTGTCGACATGCTGAACCGAAGTGAATCTGTGAACTTTTTACTGTGATGATGTTTACTGTGATGATGAATCTTTGATGATGAATCTGTGAGCATGTTGTCGACATGTTGTCGACAACTGTGTGTTGGAAAGGCACATTTTGTGCTTTTTTTGTGTGAATTGTTTACAGGTTTTTGAAAATGAGTGCCTATTACTCCCGAAATGTTGATTGATTTCTGTTTCGGTGAGAAATAGGCACTCCTAGGTAGCCATTTATAGGGGAGGTGCTGTCAAATTTTCCGATCGATTTTTTGTTGTACTAAACATTTTTCTCCTTTTGTTTAGTGCAAACATGTCGACCGGACACGTCAACGACGGCGCTGGCCCTTCTAACCAAATGAGTGTCGAAGAACAAGCCCGGGCGGCCAACTTGCCATTTTGGATGCAATCCCAGAGGGCGGCCGAGGAGAAGGAAATAGACGTCATGGACGGAGACGGAGGTGGAGATGATCAGGGTGGAGACGAAGACTCTGAGGGTGGAGACGGAGACTTCGATAGTGGAGAAGAAGACGGAGACTCCGATGCCACCACCGATGCTGGCGGTGAGCGCACCGATGGCGCCGAGGATGACACCACCGATGGTGGATCTGCCCCGGCTACTAAGAAGAGGAAGGCCATCAGGAAGGATCGGAACCAGCCGACGCTTGGCACAAAACGCGAGGATTTCACCGCCGTGAATGAAAATGGCGTACCCGTGGAGCCTAAAGCCCTTGCCACGGGATACGGGATGCAGATCGGTTGCATCGTGTGGGAGACCGTGATGATCAACACGAGGAACCTCCGAGATCCTGGCAATGCGCATCTTGTGCAGCTCCTACTACAGAAGCTTCACGAGCGATACGATTTCCTGGTGGAGTACAAGAACCTAAACCTCAAAGACAACAAGGTGAACCAGCAGGCCCTTATGAAGATAAGCACGGCCTTGGCTAGCTGGAGAACCCGGGTGAAGAAGCGGATTGACAAGGACGAAAGCTGGAAAGAGATCAAGAAGCATGAGCCACTTCTAGATTACGACGACTATCTTCTTTTCAAGGAGGAGTTGGAGACCGATACCTTCAAAGCTCTGTCGGCGTTGGGGAAGAAGATGTATGAATAGAACTTAGGTCACCACCGTCTTGGGAGTGGCGGTTACAGAGGAATCCAGGAAGTGTGAGACAAGGAGGACACCGAGCTTATTCGTCTTGGCAAGCCCAACATGTTCGATAAATTCACGGACCCGCAGGTCCAGAACTTTGTGCGGGCCCGCTACTACCTGTGCCCCAAGACAAAGGAATTCAAAACCTCAGCGAATGCTGTGCAAGAGTTTGAGAAACTTGTGGTAAGCAACTTACCACGGATCTCAAGTCGATTTGCAATCAATAATGAACCGATGATTCTAATTGGGTTCATGAATCCTTTTGTAGGAAGCTGAAATAGCCGCCGAGGCAGCTTGCTCCACCCAAGGGCAATCGGAGCCTTGGGACACTCCTTTCAACAGGGCGATGAATATTATGAAGAAGAGGCCTAAGCACAAGAAGATGACGTCCGATGGGCATGTTTCCGGCTTTGGGCTGACCACGAAAGTCGGTGTCCACTTCAAAGAGGAATCAAAGGCTAGAAAGGAGAGAAGAAGCAAGGTGGAGGAGGCGCAGAGGCTGGAGATTGCAGATCTCAAGGCGCAAGTGGCCGCGCTGCCGGCGCAGATGGAGGAGAAGTTCGAAGAAAGGTTGCGCCAGGTCATTCCTCCTCAACTGTGGGAGGGTCTAGCGGCGTGGAATGCCGCTGGTGGAGTTTGGCCGATACCGGTGCCCAGCGTGTCCGGCAGCAACTCGGCGCAACACGTGTCGCCGAACGTGGTGACCCCGCCCTCCTACCCATCGGCAGACCCCTTCGCGGGGCTGAGCCCGTTGGCCGCCGACAACAACAACGCGCAGCCGGCGCCGGTGCCCAACACCAACACGCGGCCGCCGCCTCCGCCGCAGCCCAACACCAACACGCGGCCGCCGCACAACACCAACGTGCAACCGCCGCCTCCACCGCAGCCCACGCAGCCTCGCGTGTCCACCTTAGCCGACTGCTACCGGTTGATGGTGCCAGAAAATGAGCTGATGGCGTGTGGTTGACGTGGGAGCAGATTGTTCTTGTGCGTGGTGAATAACCAGCCCGTTGGGAACCCCAAGAGGAAGGTATGATGAGTATAGCAGCTAGTTTTCCCTCAGTTAAGAAACCAAGGTTTAATATCGTTCAGGAGAGGAGAGACAATGACGAATGAAGGTGATGCGGAACCTGCACACACATAAACAAATACTTTGTCCCCAACTTGCGATGAGGTTGTCAATCTCACCGGTTTGCTTGAAACAAAGGTTATGAGCGTATCGAGTGGAAAACAATATAGTATGCGAGTAAAGTAAACAGTGCGAGTAAAGTAAACAGTGCGAGTAAAGTAAACAGGTGATAGCAATATGATGTAAATAGGACCGGGGTCCACAGTTCACTAGTGGTGTCTCTCCATAGATAAAATAACACATGCTGGGTAAACAAATTACAGTTGGGCAATTGATAGAATAGAGATAACGTGATATGTCAAGAAGATCACTATGAGATTTACTCTGGGCATTACAACAAAATACATAGACCGCCATCCAACTGCATCTATGACTAATAATCCACTCCCGGGGATATCAATCCGAACACCCTAGAAGTATTAAGTTGCGAACAACAGATAATTGCATTAAGCAAAGTGTGTAATGTAAACAAAGCATATGCCCTTGAGCATATGAATGTTGTTTTCTCCCGAGTAGCAACAGCACATCTACCACCTTAGAGGTTTCTGTCACTCCCCCAGGTGAAATAGAGGCATGAACCCACTATCGAGCATAAATACCCCCGCTTGGGGTCACTAGCAACTACTCGGCCAAGATAGCTACTAACAACGGAGAGCATGCAAGATCATAAACAACATAGAGATAACAAAAGATAATATTCAGTACAGCAACTTAATCATAAACACCAATATTCATCGGATCCCAACAAACCAAACATGTAGAATTACATAACGGTGATCTCAATCATGTAGGGCAGCTCATGAGATCTAAACATGAAGCACATGATGGAGAAGACAACCATCTAGCTACTGCTATGGACCCATAGTCCAAGGTAGACTACTCACTCATCGCTCCGGAGGCAAGCATGGCGATGAAGAAGACCACCGGTGGTGATTCCCCTCTCCGGCAGGGTGCCGGGAAGAGCTTCTGGACCCTCCCGATCTTCGGGTCGACGGCAGCGGCGGATCGCGATGTGTTCTGGAAAACTGATCGGGCCCTTAGGTTTTTCTCATCGGGGGATCTTTATAGGCGAAGGGGCGATGTCAGAGGAGGGGCCAGGTGCCCTCACGTGGGCCCGGCGCGGCCAGGGGGCTGGCCGCGCCGCCCCTGTGTGGGGGGCCCTGGTGGCCCTCCTCCTACTCCTCTTCGGATCTCTGGAAGCTTCCGGGTAAAATAAGACTTCAGGATGTGGTTTCGTCCAATTCCGAGAATATTTCCTGTGTATCACTCTGAAACACAAAAATAGCAGAAAACAGGGAACTGGCACTGTGGCACTTCGTTAATAGGTTAGTTCCGGAAAATGCATAAAAGTGCCACTAAGTGTAACGAAACAATAGGCAAATGGTGTAAAAATAAGCATGGAGCATCAAAAATTATAGATACGTTTGAGACGTATCAAGCATCCCCAAGCTTAACTCCTGCTCGTCCTCGAGTAGGTAAGTGATAACAAAAGAATAATTTTTGTGGTGACATGCACCTACACAATCTTGATCATATATGTAAGCATTGGTGAGCTGGGATCATAAGAACTTAAAACATGGGCATGAAGATATAATCATGACAATAAGAACTTAGCAACCATGTTGTAAACATGTAAATGAACACAAACAAAAGATCATGAAAATGAAACAATGAAAGTCAAACGTGTGTTCAAATCATAAGGAAAAACATACAAATGGTTTTCAGCTTGTCCTTCAAAGAGAGCAAAACATAAATGCATAGGACACCTTCAAGTTTAAGAGGGCGACTAGATTCAAATAATTTAAGAACAAGTGAAACCAATAATATGAATCAATCAATGAACTTTGGGACAATGCATATCACACTAAGAATGACAACTATGCTCTCTTAATGGTGCATAAAGAAAGAAGGTGGTGACTCAACATAAAAGTAAAAGAAAGACCCTTCGCAGAGGGAAGCAGTGATTGCAAGTTTTATAACCTTTAAAAATTATGGTACTTACCGGCTTTGAGCTCTCATTGCCCCCATCATAAGCATCTTGAATGGTTAAAGTTAATGCGAGAACAATTATGATGCATATGCTTGACAAATCATAAGTTGAAAACCTCGTGCCCCGTGAATACGAGTACCCAAACCTCATGCTACTTTACTTAGAGTCCCAAGCAAGGCTCTTGTCATTGTAAGTATATGCATATCATTGAGAACTGCCAATGGGGTACCTCCGTGCCCGATGACATGGAACAAGCCCACAGCAAAATGACAGGACAAGCAGACAATGAACACCTCAACAACTCTTTTATTTGCCTTTTGTTTAGCTTTTTATTATGAGATGCGTCGTCGAATGTTCACCATGGGTATCCTGCAAATTTCCACCATGAATTATGCATGGCTTAGATTGGCGGCCCGGCGTTTCCCTAACACATATACAAACTCCATGATCCCTACAAGATTCCCAATTTATTTCACACCGCGGGCATCCATAAACAAAAGATCACGATATCAACTCAAATAAGAAGTGCAATGTTGAAAGCTTGCCCCATGACAGCATGGCTGGGCTAGAATCCAACTTACAACTTGCAAGCATAACAACTCAACATAAGAGACCACAATGTCAAATTTTTTAGAACAGGAAAAAGTAAAGTGTGCTTTCTGGTTCGTGAGAGCTTTACTAACCAAATTTCGCATAACACTGGTAAGAGTTTAATTTGAAGAGAAAATAAAAGCAAGTCAAATTTACTTGGAATAGCAAATTGCTAGTAGGTATGTATGGTGGACACTTTGGAAAACTTTGGCTTTTAGGAGTTGGATGCACGAGTAGAGCTCATACTCAGTACAAGGCGAGGGCTAGCAAAAGACTGGGAGCGACCAACTAAGAGAGCAATAATGGCCATAATCATGCAAAGTGACAAAGCGACATTAAAAGAAGCATAAGATGGCATCAAAAGTCAAAAACTAAATGATCATGAAGGCTATTGGCGACTTTGTAAGAGTCTAACATGTGTGAGCATGCGCCAAGTCAACCCAAATAAAGCATCAAGGAGAAAATCAAAATAATGCTTCCATACAATAAAAACAACGCATGATTTTTTCAAAGGCTCATTAAGTAATCTCAGTTATTTGAGACAAGTCATGCTACAGCAAAACCACTAAGCATACTATCAAAAAGACATCAAGCATGACATGAAAAAGCCTAAGCCGCAGTCTACACAAGCTCCTTCTTGTACCACTATTTTGCACAAAGCTTTTTCTCTTTTCCAACACCATTTGAAATTTTTGTAAACACCTCTTTTGATGAAAACCAATAAAGATCAGAGGCAAAAATACACCTTGATGAAAAGATATGACAAGGTCTGAACGCAAATCAAGGCGAAAACGAAAACCAAAAGCAGTAGCAGAAAAAGAAGAACACTCGATTTTAATAAGAGTGAAGACTAGAGCGTTCTTGGCAAATGAAAACGAGTACATCTCCTCCAAAAGAAAATTTGTTGGGGTCCAACCATTTATTGCAGCAAACAAACAAACTAAACCAACTAAGAAAACTAAAACAACTGACGCTCCAAGAAAAACACATAGTGCATGAAGCAATAAAAATATAGTATTTTGAAAGGTGACCTGATTTTTGCCGATGAAGAAGGGGTGCCTCGGGGGCATCCCCAAGCTTTGACGCTTGTACTTCTTGGATATTTCTTGGGGTGATGCATGGGCATCCCCAAGCTTGAGCTTTTGTCTATTCTTCAACTCATCTCATCATTCTCCAATCCCTACACTTGAAAACTTCCTTCATACAAAACTAAACACAATTCTATTAGCAACATTAGTGCAAGCATAACATATAATCAATCCTCTATTTGCTTCAGGTTTCAACTCAAAACCACCACATATATAGTAAATACTACTGTAGCAACCTCCCCAAAAGTTCTGTGATCAAAAGAACTCAAAAGAAAGCGATAAAGTGGCAAACACAAATATTGGCAGAAATCTGTCAAAACTGAACAGCTAACAAAGGTCGAATTTTTGAGGGGTTTTCTGTTGCTCAAATCAAAAAGTGTTCAACTAACAAAAGTTTGGATATAACCTGGGGCATATGCACAAGAAATCGCAGGTCCAAAAGGTAAACAGAGAATTTTCACTAATTTTTACGGTGCAGCACCGAAAACAGTTTCAGGACAGCAACATCCCCAAATCTTTACCTCACTCGAATTAGAGGCTTCTCATGGCACAAAAACGAAATAAACAAGATAAGGAGCGGTCATTACAGTAGTAATGACTTCCAAGACTCAAATAAAAGAAAAAGTACTGAAAAGAAAACATTGGGTTATCTCCCAAGAGTGCTTTTCTTTAACGCCTTTGAGCTAGGCGCAGAAAATTGCGAATCAAGTAATATCAAGTGATGAAGCATTAAGATCAACAGCGGAGATCTTTTCAACAATGAAGGAAAATATGTTCAACTGAGTTTTTGAAAATCCTTTATGATCACGCTTTGGCACACTACTTTCATCGAAAGGATTTTCAGGGCAAATCCAACTGGAATTCTTTTCCCAAGCATCATGAATTCCTATAAGTTCATAAGGTATTGGTACTTTAAAATCATCGGGCATACCAACAACCTTTACAGGCGAGCCAAGCTTATTAAACTTCTTAAAAACTTTCCTAGCCTCAATTGCAACATCTCTAAATTCCGTGCGCAAGGTTTCTAAGATAAAGGCTTTCTTTTCGGGATCCTCAATTTCATGAAGCTTAAGGAACATATATTGCATAAAAAGATTAAGACTAGCAAACCTAGCTTCTAACATGTGAACTAAATGAGCAGAAGCAACTTCATAGCTAGGAGCTAACTCAACCAAAGACTTTTCCTCAACTTCCTCATGCATACTAATGTGATTAAAGAACTCCTCAATGTTACTTTTTCCAATAATTGAACCACTACCTACTGAGAGGTCCTCCAGAACGTACTTAGGGATCAACATGATAAACTAAAAGTAAAGAAATAACAACTACCAAGGATTCTAATTTTTTTGGGTTTTTGATAAAAAGCAATGCAGGTAAAATAAATAAAGTAAAGCAAAACAGTAAAACAAAGTAAAGAATGTGTGTGCGAAAAACTCCCCTCGCAGAAGTCTTCTCTTCCTCCCCGGTAACGGCGCCAGAAAAGGAGCTGCTACCGGTTGATGGTGCCAGAAAATGAGCTGATGGCGTGTGGTTGATGTGGGAGCAGATTGTCCTTGTGCGTGGTGAATAACCAGCCCGTTGGGAACCCCAAGAGGAAGGTATGATGAGTATAGCAGCTAGTTTTCCCTCAGTTAAGAAACCAAGGTTTAATATCGTTCAGGAGAGGAGAGACAATGACGACTGAAGGTGATGCGGAACCTGCACACACACAAACAAATACTTTGTCCCCAACTTGCGATGAGGTTGTCAATCTCACCGGTTTGCTTGAAACAAAGGTTATGAGCGTATCGAGTGGAAAACAATATAGTATGCGAGTAAAGTAAACAGTGCGAGTAAAGTAAACAGTGCGAGTAAAGTAAACAGGTGATAGCAATATGATGTAAATAGGACCGGGGTCCACAGTTCACTAGTGGTGTCTCTCCATAGATAAAATAACACATGCTGGGTAAACAAATTACAGTTGGGCAATTGATAGAATAGAGATAACGTGACATGTCAAGAAGATCACTATGAGATTTACTCTGGGCATTACAACAAAATACATAGACCGCCATCCAACTGCATCTATGACTAATAATCCACTCCCGGGGATATCAATCCGAACACCCTAGAAGTATTAAGTTGCGAACAACAGATAATTGCATTAAGCAAAGTGTGTAATATAAACAAAGCATATGCCCTTGAGCATATGAATGTTGTTTTCTTCCTAGTAGCAACAGCACATCTACCACCTTAGAGGTTTCTGTCACTCCCCCAGGTGAAATAGAGGCATGAACACACTATCGAGCATAAATACCCCCTCTTGGAGTCACTAGCAACTTCTCGGCCAAGATAGCTACTAACAACGGAGAGCATGCAAGATCATAAACAACATAGAGATAACAAAAGATAATATTAAGTACAGCAACTTAATCATAAACACCAATATTCATCGGATCCCAACAAACCAAACATGTAGAATTACATAACGGTGATCTCAATCATGTAGGGCAGCTCATGAGATCTAAACATGAAGCACATGGTGGAGAAGACAACCATCTAGCTACTGCTATGGACCCATAGTCCAAGGTAGACTACTCACTCATCGCTCCGGAGGCAAGCATGGCGATGAAGAAGACCTCCGGTGGTGATTCCCCTCTCCGGCAGGGTGCCGGGAAAAGCTTCTGGACCCTCCCGATCTTCGGGTCAACGGCGGTGGTGGATCGCGATGTGTTCTGGAAAACTGATCGGGCCCTTAGGTTTTTCTCGTCTGGGGGTCTTTATAGGCGAAGGGGCGATGTCAGAGGAGGGGCCAGGTGCCCTCACGCGGGCCCGGCGCGGCCAGGGGGCTGGCCGCGCCGCCCCTGCGTGTGGGGCCCTGGTGGCCCCCCTCCTACTCCTCTTCGGATCTCTGGAAGCTTCCGGGTAAAATAAGACTTCAGGATGTGGTTTCGTCCAATTCCGAGAATATTTCCTGTGTATCACTCTGAAACACAAAAACAGCAGAAAACAGGGAACTGGCACTGTGGTACTTTGTTAATAGGTTAATTCCGGAAAATGCATAAAAGTGCCACTAAGTGTAACGAAACAATAGGCAAATGGTGTAAAAACAAGCATGAAGCATCAAAAATTATAGATACGTTTGAGACGTATCACTGACCTCGACGCCCTTACCAAGGTAACTAATCGTAGGCTCGACTTCATACTCTGCCGTCTTTTTTGATGAGTACCATCTGATAATGATGCCCAACATGTTCTCCCGCAGGACACTAGTTGCACCTTGCTGCACTATGTGAACGGCGTGCTGAAGGATGTAGGCAAGGGTACCATATGCCAACCGAAGAACCCCCTGATGCACAACTTGCCCATCCCTGCTGGCATGTTCAGGGTCGCCCTGGTGCATCCTTTGAAGGGTTCCGAAGGCGTTGATCCTCCCATGCAACCTCATGGAGCCGATGAGCATTACTCTCTCGGAGGTTGTATCGGCTGGCCCTTGCTATGGCCAAAGTCACATATTCGCCTTGCAAAGGATGATCAGCGCCCCGCGGCTGCCCCCGCTAAAAAGACACGGCCACCGGTGTTCGTCCCCGCCACCAAGAGGCATCAGCAGCTAGCTGCGCACATGCCGTCGCCTCCACCCGAGCACGTGGACGACGCTCCACCCAACCACGGCGATGATCCCCGCGATGAAATTGACGGCTTCCTCGACATCGGGGCCAACAAAGAAATCTACATGCCTCCTCTTGGAGATCCAGCCTCCCGTGGTCAACAAGCCGGTCGTCCCCTGTCATGCACGCAGCGTCTGCGGTTCGGCGACGGTTCTCAGGAGACGCCTTCGGAAGCCGCAGCCACACAACCCAATCCGGCCAATGTTATCAGCCCCACCACACTCCACAAGGCGGTCGATGAGCAGCTGAAATCCGCTGCTCCCGTGCCGGATAAGTTGCAATCCACAGCTCATGTCGAGGAGAAGAAGAAGGGCCGGAAGCATAGCCAGAGCAAGAAGGCTTCGAGCCAGCCGTCTCCGAGGAAGATACTCCGGGCTGAGGATGGCGTGCAAGAAGAGCCCAGTGATTTCCCCAAGCACATAGCGGGTCGGCCGATGCTGACAAAGGAGATGCTCGCCAATGCGGGTGGAGCGATCGTGAATTTGCACGACAGCATCCAGTATCTCGAGGAGCGCCTTCTCCAAGAAAACAATCCCGGGTACCCGGTCTACACAATCAAGGTGCCGGAGGACCATGGCTTCGTCGATACATCACCCGCTGAAATCTTCTTCGTGCGGTACGAGGACATCTATAATCTGCTGCACTCAACCGCCTGGACTATAACTTGGTCCGTCTATACATGCTTCATATGGCGTTGAAGGCGAAGAGGGAGAAGACCAAGGGCATCGTGATAGTAGACCCCTACTTCATGCGTGACGTTGCCTTGGTGAATGAGGCGGACCGGGCAACGGTGAAGGAGTACCTTGGGAATATCTTTGTGGAGAACCCGACCATCGACTCCATTCTTCTGCCTTGCTTTCCCGAGTAAGTGAACACCACCGTGAAAACTTCTTTCTTAGATTCTCTGGTTGGTCCTCTTACAACAATTTATTTTTCAATTGTGCTGCGCAGAGGCATATACTGCTCACTCATATCCATTTGCCCAAGGTGGTCGCAAGCGATGTACTTTGACTCATCGAGTGAAACGAAGCCGATGAAGAACTATGGCCGAATCAAGAGTGTGCTCGATGAAGCTCTACAATTCTACGCTGACAAGGGGGGCAAATTCACCAAGGGTGGCGAGAGAGTCAAGAATGGAAAGCATATCTTCATGCACCAGACAAAGTTTACATGCGTCAAGCAGCCGCCTGGCAGTGTGAAGGAGGCCTTCTACGCCCTCCATCACCTGAAGGGGATCATCCAGGATTCGCGGATCAGGGCGCTACCATCTAATCTTCGACCATGGGCCGAAAAGTTTGCGGCGATCGATGATGCAGACCTAATGGAAGATTTCTGGCGCATCCAGACTCAGATCGCGCAAGTCCTTCATGAAGACGTCTGATACGTCTCTAACGTATCTATAATTTTTGATGCTCCATGCTTGTTTTTACACCATTTGCCTAATGTTTCATTACACTTAGTGGCACTTTTATGCATTTTCTGGAACTAACCTATTAACAAGTCGCCACAGTGCAAGTTCCCTGTTTTCTGATGTTTTTGTGTTTCAGAAGTGATACACAGGAAATATTCTCGGAATTGGATGAAACCAGTTCCTAAAGTCTTATTTTGTCCGGGAGCTTCCAGAGATCCGAAGGAGAGTAGGAGGGGAGCCACAGGGACACCACATGCCAGGCCGGCGCGGCCAGGGCCTGGGCCGCGCCAGCTAGGCGTGAGGCCGCCTGGCTCCACCTCTGACATCGCCCCTTCGCCTATAAAGACCCCCCGACGGGAAAAACCTAAGTACCCGATCACTTTTCCAGAACACATCGCGATCTGCCGCCGCCGTTGACCCGAAGATCGGGAGGGTCCAGAAGCTCTTCCCGGCACCCTGCCGGAGAGGGGAATCGCCACCGGAGGTCTTCTTCATCGCCATGCTTGCCTCCGGAGCGATGAGTGAGTAGTCTACCTTGGACTATGGGTCCATAGCAGTAGCTAGATGGTTGTCTTCTCCACCATGTGCTTCATGTTTAGATCTCATGAGCTGCCCTACATGATTGAGATCACCGTTATGTAATTCTACATATTTGGTTTGTTGGTATCCAATGAATATTGGTGTTATGATTGAGTTGCTGTACTAAAATATATCTTTTGTTATCTCTATGTTGTTTATGATCTTGCATGCTCTCCGTTGTTAGTAGCTATCTTGGCTGAGTAGTTGCTAGTGACTCCAAGAGGGGGTATTTATGCTCGATAGTGGGTTCATGCCTCTATTTAACCTGGGGGAGTGACAGAAACCTCTAAGGTTATTGATCAGAGTGAGATTATAGGGGGGTTTTTCTAGTCGTCTCCACAGGGATCAACACAAATGAGACTATTTCCTAATTTCCAGAAGCTAAGCAGAAAAGTGGGGTTTTTGGTGTTGTAAACAGAAAAGTAACAGGAGGTTTTAGGTTGGAAGTTTTTAACATAACAAATCCAATGTTTCTTGTTTGTCAGGCAAGGAAACAAAGGACAAACGAGCAAGTGAGGCAGGGAAGTTTTAACATAACAAATCCAATGTTTCTTGTTTGTCAGGCAAGGAAACAAAGGATAAACGAGCAAGTGAGGCAGGGAAGTTTTAACATAACAAATCCAATGTTTCTTGTTTGTCAGGCAAGGAAACAAAGGACAAACGAGCAAGTGAGGCAGGGATGCATTTTTGGGACTAGATGCAGAGGCTAGTCTTGCACCTAACAGATCAGGCAGATGCAACACAGAAATCACAGTAATCTTGGAGTTTACAATGGAGTGTGTCACTCAAACCATAGCAAAGATCCAGGACAAGGTTCAAACTATTTTACAACGCAAGATCAACACAACAGATCACAGAGCATGGGGGAGAGGGAAGAGAGGTTGCTGTTGGTCACCGAAGGCTTGCCGTGGCAGAGAAAGTAGAAGAAGGCAGAGATGTTGCTGTCGTGGCAGAGGATGAAGAGGGATGAGGAAGAGCTTGGCCTTCAGATCTTTCGAGCCTTGTCCATCTTGACGTTCTTGGAGGTGTTCTTGGTGGTGTTCATGGTGTTCTTGCTTGCGCCGTTGATCTGATCTTGTTTCTTGCAGAGGAGTAGAGGGAAAAGTGGGTGGAAAGGTGAAGGTTTTCGGTGTGTTGGACTATGGAGGAGGAAGGTTTTGGTGGAGTGGTGGATGGATGGAGTGGTTGTGTGGCGAGATGATAGATGGATATGGGATGGGATGGTGTATATGCTACAGCGATGGATGGAGTGGAGGGAAAAAGGTGGCGGCAGCAGTTAGTCTGCTTTTCCGTTTTTCTTGTCCATTTGTGCCGTGGCAGCCTGCTCCTGCCGTTGGCTTCTTTCTTGCTCCTCAAGATGTACTCCTCCTTTCCTGGTGGCTTGGTCTGATGTTTGAATTGCTCTGACTTGTAGAATTAAGTGCCTTGGCGCACTGATCTGTGACAAAGGATCAAATGATGTAAAATGTTGGTGCAACACTGGTAGAAATGAGGTGAAACAGACAAGTTTTATGGTTGCAAGGTTTAGAAATATGTGTAAATCTTAGAGTGATCAAATCCCCCAGACCAAAACCTTTGCTTGTCCTCAAGTAAAGAATGGTGCATTGTACCAAACAAAATGTAACAGAGCATGATGAGGGACATTGCTGACTCAATGCAGATAAATCTTGCAATTGCCAATTCAAAAACAAGTTTCACAAGAGAATTTGAGTATGTCTAGATCAAACAACATGGACACATGAGTATAAAGTAATTGACTCTGAAATTGAAAACTCAAGATCCAGTACATAGCCCAATATGTAATGCAAAATTAGTGCTTCACCTATTACAGTTCCCAGGAACATAATAGGCTAATGCATAGACAAGTTAGTCAGTTAGTAACTTAGCTTGATGGGTCAACTTAGTTAGTGCTTCACACACTACAATCCCAGGATCATAGGTGCTAGTGCTTTGGATATTTACAACAAGTTTTACTTAGCATCATCAGGTTAGTGCTTCACACACCACAATCCAGAGATCATGGTTGCTAATGCTAAACTTTTCCTTTCTGTTAATATGTTAGTATGTTAGTATGTTAGTGCTTCACAAATCACAATCCAGAGATCATGTTTGCTAATGCAAAAAATGCAACAGATGCAATTGGTTAGGGGCTAAGAAATGGATCATGAACTTCATTCTTAGGGCAATTAACAAATATGCTGATGTTTCACAGGTTCTTTGAGTAAAGCCATACAAAAGTTCTAAAGTGGAACTAGGCTCTGAACAAAGCATTTGCAAGAGTTATAAGCAGATTCAAAGTAAAGTTCTTCATAGCATGCAAAGTGATATTTTCAGGTCCAAGCAAGCGAAATTGATTCATTCCTTAACAAAGTACTTTCACACAAGATCAACCAACAGTATAGTATATTCTGATTCAGATTTTAACAAATGTGTGGAAATGGAAAGTGTTCACCTGATGGTTTTCCTGCTTCTCTGCCTTGTCAATCAACAGCAATCCTTCTCCATATCCAAGTTCTCACTGAAACAACAAAAAAGAAACAAACACACAAGGCAAAAACATAAAAAGGTGAAAGAGAAATATATGATACAAGGGATACCAGGTTTCCTCCTGGAAGAGAGCTTGTTTAAAGTCACTAGCTTGACTATAGCTTCATCATCACTGGTTTGCATGGGTAGAGGATGCATTGGAGCCATCCTCTGGTTCATCATCTTCTTCAACTTGGTTTTCAATCAAATCTCCAATCCTGTAGTGCTTCAACCTCTGGCCATTTACTTTGAATGTTCCCTCAGCTGAGCTATAAACCTCAAAGGCACCATGGCCGAGATCTTTCTTGATAACACAAGGGCCAAACCATCTGGACTTGAACTTTCCAGAGAATAAGTGTAACTTGGAATCATACACCAGCACTGACTGCCCTTCCTTGAATTCCCTTCTCAGAATGTGGGAGTCATGCCATTTCTTGGTCTTCTCCTTGTAAATCTTTGCACTTTCATAGGAATCATTCCTGAGCTCTTCAAGCTCACACAACTGCAGTTTCCTCATGTTTCCTGCTTTGCCAATGTCCAAGTTCAGCTTCCTGATTGCCCAATGCGCTCTGTGCTCCAATTCGACTGGCAGATGGCAAGCCTTGCCATAGACAATTCTGAAAGGTGACATGCCAATGGGTGTCTTGAATGCTGTCCTGTAAGCCCACAAAGTGTCGTGCAATTTCATTGACCAATCTCCTCTGGTCTTGGACACAACTTTCTCCAAGATTTGCTTGATTTCCCTGTTTGACAACTCCACTTGGCCTTTGGCCTGCGGATGATAAGGAGTTGTCACTCTGTGATTCTTCACTCCATACTTGGTCAGAAGCTTCTCAAACTGGTCATTATTGAAGTGAGCACCACCATCACTGATTACAACTCTTGGCACTCCAAACCTTGGGAAAATGACAGTCTTGAACATTCTACAAACTGCCCTGGCATCAGCATTAACAGTGGGAATGGCTTCAACCCATTTTGACACATAGTCAACAGCAACTAAAATATGCTTGTAGCCTTGAGAAGATGGCAAGGGTCCAACAAAATCAACTCCCCAAACATCAAACAATTCCACTTCCAAGATTCCTGTTTGGGGCATTTCATTTCTCTTTGACATCTTTCCTGCTCTTTGACAAGGATCACACTTCATAATGTACTCATGAACATCTCTGAACATACTTGGCCAAAAGAAGCCAGCTTGCAAAATCTTGGCTTGAGTCTTGAACACTCCAGCATGTCCTCCATACAACCCTGAATGGCATTGGAACATCACATCACTTTGTTCATCAGAGGGAACACACCTTCTCACAATGCCATCAGCACAATGTTTGTACAGAAAAGGTTCATCCCAATAGTAACTCTTGACATCATGGAGGAATTTTTTCTTTTGCTGGTAGGAGAGATCTGCTGGCACAATATCACAAGCTAGGAAGTTCACAAAGTCAGCATACCAAGGTGAAGTGGCACTGACTGCCATGAGCTGTTCTCCTGGCATCAAGTCTTGAATCTCTCTGTTTTCATCAATGTTGATTCTGGACAAGTGATCAGCAACTGAGTTCTCTGACCCTTTCTTGTCTCTAATTTCTATGTCAAACTCTTGGAGCAGAAGGATCCATCTGATGAGCCTTGGTTTAGCATCCTTTTTGCTCACTAAATATCTGATTGCTGCATGGTCTGTGTAGACAATGCACTTGTGTCCAACCAGATATGGTCTAAACTTATCAAATGAGAACACAACAGCAAGCAGCTCCTTCTCTGTGGTGGTGTAATTGATCTGAGCATCATCCAAAGTCTTGCTTGCATAATGTATAACATGTACAGCTTTGTCTTTCCTCTGGCCAAGGACTGCTCCAACAGCAAAGTCACTTGCATCACACATAAGTTCAAATGGCAGTGTCCAGTCAGGAGGTTGAACAACAGGGGCTGTGATGAGAGCATCTTTCAATTGGTTGAATGCTTGCAAACAAGTGTCATCAAACACAAACTTCACTTCATGATTCAGGAGATTGGTGAGTGGCTTGGCAAGATAGGAGAAGTTCTTGATAAACCTCCTGTAGAAGCCAGCATGGCCCAGGAAGCTTTGAACTCCCTTCACATTTTCAGGAGGAGGTAGCTTGGCAATCACATCTACCTTTGCCTTGTCCACCTCAATTCCTCTAGCAGACACAAGGTGGCCCAACACAATGCCTTCAGAGACAAGGAAGTGACATTTTTCCCAGTTCAGAATCAAATTTTGCTCAGAGCATCTGTGAAGGACTAAGGTGAGGTTCTTCAAGCAGGCTTCGAAGTCTTTTCCATACACAGTGAAATCATCCATGAAAACTTCCATAATCTTCTCAATGTAATCAGAAAATATGGACATCATGCATCTCTGGAAGGTGCCTGGAGCATTGCAAAGGCCAAATGGTAGCCTTTTGTAAGCAAAGGTTCCATAAGGGCAGGTGAATGTGGTCTTGTCTTGGTCAGAAGGGTGGATTGGAATCTGCAGAAATCCAGAGTAACCATCAAGGTAGCAGTAGTACTTCTGGCCAGCAAGTCTCTCTAGCATCTGGTCCATGAATGGCAGAGGGAAGTGATCTTTTCTTGTAGCTTTGTTCAATTTTCTGAAGTCATTCACCATCCTCCATCCTGTAACAGGTCTTGTGGTCATGAGCCTTCCTTCTTCATTTTCAACAACGGTGTAGCCACCTTTCTTGGGCACAATGTGGATAGGACTCACCCACTCACTGTCAGAGATGGGGTATATCATTCCAGCCTTTAACAATTTCAGAACTTCCTTCTTTACTACGTCTTGCATAGCAGGGTTTAGTCTCCTCTGTCCTTCTCTTGTTGGCTTGCTGCCTTCTTCTAAGTGGATCCTGTGAGAACACACTTTCTCACTAATGCCAATGATGTCATCAATGGAATATCCAATGACATTCTTGTACAGCTTCAGAATAGACAGAAGACTTTCTTCTTGCTCACTTGAAAGGGCAGAACTAATAATCACAGGGTGTAACTTTTCCTTCTCCAAGAATGAGTATTTCAGATGGGAAGGCAATTCTTTGAGCTCCACAACAGAATGGTGAGCTAGATGAGCTGGTTCTCTTGCACTTGACACAGGTACAATTTCACAAATTTTCACTTCACAGAGCTGCTGTACATTGGTGGTTTCAGCAGTAACAAAGACTTGAGCTTCAGGCTCTTCTTGCTCAGGTTCTGGCAAAGTTTCTAGCACACTTCTTTCAACAATATCAATGGAATGGCAATGTTCAGGAATATTGGGTAAATGAGTGGCATGTTTCATGCTGAATTCAGCTTGCTCTGATCCAAATTGTAATTTGAGGGTTCCACCTTTGACATCAATGATGGCACCAGCAGTTGCCAAGAATGGCCTGCCTAGAATCATTGATTCAGCATTGTCTTCCATCTCTAGCACAACAAAGTCCACAGGATATGCAAAGTTGCCAACTTGGACTGGCACATCTTCAAGGACTCCTACTGGTTTTCTCAAGGTTCTATCAGCAAGTTGAAGTGTCATTGGGGTAGGCTTCAACGTTCCCAGCTGCTGAATCTGGCTTGCAGCAGAGGGTAACACACTCACAGAGGAACCTAAGTCACAAAGGGCTGTGAAGGTTTTTCTTCCCACTACACAGGGAATGCTGAAGCTTCCAGGGTCTTGTAGCTTCTTGGGCATGTGGTTCAAGATCACAGCACTGCAATCTTCTGTCAAGGCTACTAACTCAGGGCTGTCCAAAGTCCTCTTCCTTGTGATCAGATCTTTGAAAAACTTTGCATATAGGGGAATGTGCAACACTGCATCCAAGATGGGGATGGTGATTTGCACTTCCTTCATGGTCTCAAGGAATTTAGAGTATTGCTTCTCCTCCTTGGTCTTGTCCAATCTCTCTGGAAATGGCACTTTCATCAACAAAGGCTTCTCTGTTGGTTCTGTGGCAGAGGTATGTGCCTTGGCAGGGTTTTCTGTCTGGGCAGGCTGTCCTGTTGATTTTTCCTGCCTTGGCAGAACAATTTCTGGAGGTGTTTGATGCTGCACGGTGGGTCTTCTCTGTGGAGCAACATAAGTGACATTTGGTGGAGTTTTGAGTAAGGGTTCAGTGTTCACCCCACTCCTAGTGGTGACTGCATCAATAACTTCAGTAGTGGAAAGGGCACCACACTGTTTTGGGTTTTTCTCTGCTTGGGCTGGCAGTTTTCCTTCAGCTTGTTTTCCAATGTTGTTGGTCTGGATTCCAGCAGTGAGTTGCTGCATAGTCTTGTAGAAAAGTTCAGATTGCATTTTCATAGTTTCTTGCATTCCACTGAACATTTCCTTCTGTAGCTTCATCATTTCTCCAAGCTCAGATTGGCTGCTACTGCTGGATGAAGTAGTTTGCTGATGTACTGGGTGGTGTTGTTGTTGTGGGTGTTGCACTTGACCTTGGGGTCTGAAATTTTGTTGTCCAGGCTGTTGGTAACTCTGCTGGGATGCTTGGGCATAGTGCTGCTGCCCTGGTGCTGGGTAGCTTTGCTGATTATTGCTCTTGTAAGAAAGGTTGGGGTGGTTTCTCCAAGAGGGGTTGTAACTTTGGGAATATGGCCCTTGATTCTGGGCATAGTTCACCTCTGATATCATGGCTTCAGGAGGTGCAGACAAGGTATATTCCATGAGAGAATGGTCTTCTTTTCCACAAATTGCACAGGCAGAAGTAACTTGGTTGACAGGAACCAAAGCTTGGCTGTTTCTTTCTGTCATGAGCTGGGCAAGCTGAGTTGTTAAACTCTCCAACTTAGCTTCCAAAGCATTCTGGCCACTTGACTGAATCTGCAGCTGATTGTTGGGGTGGATAGCTCTTTCATTTGTCCAGGAGAAGTTGTGTGATGCCATGCTCTCAATCAACTCAGTAGCTTCATCAAGGGTCTTGTTCATGATTCCACCTCCAGCAGCTGAATCAACAAATGATCTGGTTTGCTCTGTCAAACCCTTGTAGAAGGTTTGCAAGATGAGCCATTGCTCCTGGCCATGGTTGGGACACATCCTGATGAGACCTTGGTATCTCTGCCAAGTATCATACAGGCTTTCTCCTTCATATTGCACAAATCTTGTTATCTTGTCTCTGCACTCAGCTGCTTTGGTTGGAGGGAAATATCTCTCAAAGAAGGCTTGAAGAACATGTTCCCATGTGTCTCTGCAGTGAATAGGAAGAGAGTGGAACCAAACTTTTGCAAGTCCAGACAGTGAGAAGGGAAACAATTGCATCCTGATGGCTTCAGGAGGAACACCATTGTGCTTCAAAGTGTTGCAGTACTCCAGAAAGTTTCTGATATGCTCATGGGGGCTTTCCAAAGCAGAACCTTTGAAGGGATTATGTTGCACCATATTGATCAGAGCTGGCTTGATTTCCCAGTTGTTTGCTTGTATTGCAGGCATAATCACATCTGCATTGTTGATCTGGTCCTTGGGAATCCACAAATCTCTTAACTTCTTATCACCCATGCTGAAATCTGAGGATGATGATTCCAAATCTGAGACAGAGGTTTCCAAATCTTCAGCAGAAACTTCAGAAGCTGCTCTCTTTCTTGCAAACAAAGTCCTCTCTGGCTCAGGATCAAATGGGGCTAGTGGAGAATCTTCAGAGGACTGCATCAACTGAATTCCCACGGAGATTAGATGAAATCATTGTTCTACACGCAATCAAAGACAAGAACTTGATCAAGGGTTAGTGAACTAAATCCCCTAATAAAAGCTCTAAGCTTGATCACAGACAAGTCATTAAAACAGACAATCAAAGATTGCAAATTGGAACAAGTATTTACACGGCTTAGTCTACTGTAATCTAAGGAAACAATCAAAAGTTGATCCCCGGCAACGGCGCCAATTTTGATCAGAGTGAGATTATAGGGGGGTTTTTCTAGTCGTCTCCACAGGGATCAACACAAATGAGACTATTTCCTAATTTCCAGAAGCTAAGCAGAAAAGTGGGGTTTTTGGTGTTGTAAACAGAAAAGTAACAGGAGGTTTTAGGTTGGAAGTTTTTAACATAACAAATCCAATGTTTCTTGTTTGTCAGGCAAGGAAACAAAGGACAAACGAGCAAGTGAGGCAGGGAAGTTTTAACATAACAAATCCAATGTTTCTTGTTTGTCAGGCAAGGAAACAAAGGACAAACGAGCAAGTGAGGCAGGGAAGTTTTAACATAACAAATCCAATGTTTCTTGTTTGTCAGGCAAGGAAACAAAGGACAAACGAGCAAGTGAGGCAGGGATGCATTTTTGGGACTAGATGCAGAGGCTAGTCTTGCACCTAACAGATCAGGCAGATGCAACACAGAAATCACAGTAATCTTGGAGTTTACAATGGAGTGTGTCACTCAAACCATAGCAAAGATCCAGGACAAGGTTCAAACTGTTTTATAACGCAAGATCAACACAACAGATCACAGAGCATGGGGGAGAGGGAAGAGAGGTTGCTGTTGGTCACCGAAGGCTTGCCGTGGCAGAGAAAGTAGAAGAAGGCAGAGATGTTGCTGTCGTGGCAGAGGATGAAGAGGGATGAGGAAGAGCTTGGCCTTCAGATCTTTCGAGCCTTGTCCATCTTGACGTTCTTGGAGGTGTTCTTGGTGGTGTTCATGGTGTTCTTGCTTGCGCCGTTGATCTGATCTTGTTTCTTGCAGAGGAGTAGAGGGAAAAGTGGGTGGAAAGGTGAAGGTTTTCGGTGTGTTGGACTATGGAGGAGGAAGGTTTTGGTGGAGTGGTGGATGGATGGAGTGGTTGTGTGGCGAGATGATAGATGGATATGGGATGGGATGGTGTATATGCTGCAGCGATGGATGGAGTGGAGGGAAAAAGGTGGCGGCAGTAGCTAGTCTGCTTTTCCGTTTTTCTTGTCCATTTGTGCCGTGGCAGCCTGCTCCTGCCGTTGGCTTCTTTCTTGCTCCTCAAGATGTACTCCTCCTTTCCTGGTGGCTTGGTCTGATGTTTGAATTGCTCTGACTTGTAGAATTAAGTGCCTTGGCGCACTGATCTGTGACAAAGGATCAAAGGATGTAAAATGTTGGTGCAACACTGGTAGAAATGAGGTGAAACAGACAAGTTTTATGGTTGCAAGGTTCAGAAATATGTGTAAATCTTAGAGTGATCAGTTATAGATGTGCTGTTTCTACTAGGGAGAAAACAACATTCATATGCTCAAGGGCATATGCTTTGTTTACATTACACACTTTGCTTAATGCAATTATCTGTTGTTCGCAACTTAATACTTGTGGAGTTCTCGGATTGATTCGCCACAAGTGGATTAATAGTCATAGATGCAGTTGGATGGCAGTCTATGTATTTTGTTGTAATGCCCAGAGTAAATCTCATAGTGATCTTCTTGACATATCACGTTTTTCTTTATTCTATCAATTGCCCAACTGTAATTTGTTTACCCAGCATGTGTTATTTATCTTATGGAGAGACACCACTAGTGAACTGTGGACCCCAGTCCTATTTCCATCATATTGCTATCACCTCTTTACTTTACTCACACTGTTTACTTTACTCGCATAATTCTATTGTTTTCCACTCGATACGCTCATAACCTTTGTTTCAAGCAAACCGGTGAGATTGACAACCTCATCGCAAGTTGGGAACAAAGTACTTGGTTGTGTGTGTGCAGGTTCCGCTTTGCAGCTAGCAAGCAAAGCTTGGACGAGGCGCCACATATAAATTGTCCAAAGCTGTCACAAACTAGCAAGCATCACCTTCAGTCGTTATTGTCTGCTTTTCTCCTGATCGATATACCTTGGTTCTTAACTGAGGGAAAACTTGCTGCTATATTCATCAAAACCTTCTCTTGGGGTTTACCAATTGGCCGGTCATTTACTACAAGCCAACAAGTTTTCTGGCACCATCATCACCACGCCATCAACAAGTTTTCTGGCGCCGTTGCCGGGGAAGAGTGGAAGACTTCTGCGAGGGGAGTTTTCGCATGCACATCCTTTACTTTGTTTTATTGTTTTGCTTTACTTTATTTATTTTACCTGCATCGTTTTATATCAAAAACCCAAAAAAAATTAGAATCCTTGGTAGTTGTTTTTACTTGTTTACTTTAGTTTTGCTGAAATGGACAATCCTGAAAACACCAAGTTGTGTGACTTTACTAGCACGAACAATAGTGATTTTATCTGCACTCCTATTGCACCACCTGCTCTTGCTGCAAACTTTTATGAGATTACGCCTGCTTTGTTGAACCTTGTTATGAAAGAGCAATTCTCTGGTGCTAGTACTGAAGATGCTGCAGCTCATCTCAACAATTTTGTTGAGCTATGTGAGATGCAAAAGTATGAGAATGTTGATGGTGATATTATTAAGCTCAAGTGTAAGGATGCTTTTATTGGTAGATACTATCCTCCTGCTAAGATTATATCTCTGCGTAGCAATATTATGAAGTTTACTCAGTTTGATAATGAACATATTGCTCAGGCTTGGGAAAGAATGAAATCTATGATAAAGAATTGCCCCACTCATGGACTGACTACTTGGATGATTGTCCAAACTTTTTATGCAGGACTGAATTTTTCTTCGAGAAATCTACTTGATTTAGCTGCTGGAGGCACTTTTATGTCCCTTACCTTTGGCGCCGCAACAAAGCTTCTCGATGATATGATGGTAAATTATTCCGAATGGCACACCGAGAGAGCTCCACAAGGTAAGAAGGTAAATTCTGTTGAGGAAACCTCTCCCTTAAGTGATAAGATTGATACCATTATGGCTATGCTTGCTAATGATAGGACTCATGTTGATCCTAATAATGTTCCTTTAGCCTCTCTGGTTGCTCAAGAAGAGCATGTTGATGTGAATTTCATTAGAAATAATAATTTTAACAACAATGCTTATAGGAACAATTTTGCTAGTAACAATTATAGACCGTTTCCTTCTAATGGTGATAATAGCTATCTTGGTAGACCTAAAATGCCTAGTGAAGAAAGAATTTTTGAACTTGAAAAGGCTACCAAGAATTTTATGCAGGCGCAATATGAGCAGAACAGGGCTTTCACCAAGACTATGGAGGAGCAATTAGCTCTGTTGAGGACTATTAGTCATCAACTTGAAAATTTAAACAAGGCTATTCCTGAATTGCAAGCTAAGGTTTCCAAAGCTAAAACCGATATTTCATCATTGTCTAATGTGCAATCTTCTTTGGTTAATAGAATGTCCGCTAAGCCTGATCCTTTTGCTACCGCTAATGCTATTCAAGTTGGAATTGACGAAAATATTAGATTGTTAGCGGAATTGCATGCCAGGTGGGAAAGAGAAGATGAGATGGCTAGAGAGATGAAGGTATGTACCATTACTACCTCTAATGATGTTGCTCCTAATGCTAGCAATCCTCTTACTTTGATTGGTGTAGAGAAAACTCCCACTCCTTGTGTTAAAAAGCCTAAAACTGCCAAAACTTTTTCTCAAAAGAGTGCTGAAATTTTTCGGAGTGTGGGAGATGATAGCTCTATTTATTTTAATGATTTTGATGTTGATGGCTGCAATATATCTGAAGTTATTTTGTTCTTGCAAAAGCTTGCTTTGACTCCCAATGCTAGTTCTTTAAATGTTGCTTTTACTAAGCATATTACCAATGCTCTCATGAAAATTAGGGATGAAAAGTTGAAGAAAAAAGCCTCTGTTCCCAAGAAGTTAGAAGATGGTTGGGAACCCATCATTGATATGCATGTTAATGGTTTTGATTGCCATGCTTTATGTGATCTAGGTGCTAGTATTTCTATCGTGCCTAGAAAAATTTATGACATGCTTGATTTACCACCGCTTGAAAAATGTTATTTTGATGTTCCTATTGCTGATGTTGCTAAGAAGAAACCTTTGGGAAGGATTAATGATGTTCTTATTGTGGTTAACAATAACCTTGTCCCATTGATTTTCTCGTTATGGACGTTGAATGCCATGCTTCATGTCCTATTATTTTGGGAAGACCCTTTCTTTAAACTATAGGTGCCATCATTGATATGAGGGAAGACACTATCAAATATCAATTCCCACTAAAGAAAGGTATGGAACAATTCCCTAGGAAAAGAAATAAATTACTTTTTGACTCTATTCTTAGAGCAAATCATGAGCTTGATGCTTCATCACTTGATGTTACTTGATTTGCAATTTTCTGCGCCTAGCTCAAAGGCATTAAAGAAAAGCACTCTTGGGAGATAACCCAATGTTTTATTTTCAGTACTTTTTCTTTTATTTGAGTCTTGGAAGTCATTACTACTGTAATGACCACTCCTTATCTTGTTTATTTCGGTGTTGTGCCAAGAGAAGCCTCTAATTCGAGTGAGGTAAAGATTTGGGGATGTTGCTGTCCTGAAACTGTTTTCGGTGCTGCACCGTAAAAATTCATATAAATTCTCTGTATATCTTTTGGACCTGCGATTTCTTGTGCATATGCCCCAGGTTATATCCAAACTTTCGTTAGTTGAACACTTTTTGATTTGAGCAACAAAAAATCCCTAAAAAATTCGGCCTTTGTCAGCTGTTCTGTTTTGACAGATTTCTGCCAATATTTGTGTTTGCCGCTTTATCGCTTTTTTTTGAGTTCTTTTGATCACGGAACTTTTGGGGAAGTTGCTACAGTAGTATGTGATATATATGTGGTGGTTTTGAGTTGAAACCTGAAGCAAAAAGAGGTTGATTATATGTTATGCCTACACTAATGTTGCTAATACAATTGTGTTTAGTTTTGTATGAAGAAAGTTTTCAAGTGTAGGGAATGGAGAATGATGAGATGAGTTGAAGAATGGACAAAAGCTCAAGCTTGGGGATGCCCATGCATCACCCCAAGAAATATCCAATAAGTACAAGCGTCAAAGCTTGGGGATGCCCCCGAGGCACCCCTTCTTCATCGGCAAAAATCAGGTCACCTTTCAAGACACTATATTTTTATTGCTTCATGCACTATGTGTTTTTCTTAGAGCGTCATTTGTTTTAGTTTTCTTAGTTAGTTTAGTTTTGTTTGCTGCAATAAATGGTTGGACCCCAACAAATTTCCTTTGGAGGAGTGATGTCTACGCACTTCTATTCTTGTAGACACTTGTTGGGCCTCCAAGTGCAGAGGTTTGTAGAACAGCAGCAAGTTTCCCTTAAGTGGATCACCCAAGGTTTATCGAACTCAGAGAGGTTAGAGGTCAAAGCTATCCCTCTCAAGCAACCCTACAATTATGATACAGAAAGTCTCTTGTGTCCCCAACACACCCAATACACTTGTCAAATGTATAGGTGCACTAGTTCGGCGAAGAGATAGTAAAATACAAGCGGTAGTGATGATTATAAGTAGTAACTGTGATATGAAATAAGTATCGCTGTGAGCAAACATGTAACAAAATAGCAAGTAAACGGTGTGCAAAGCTTGGAAACAAGGCCTAGGGATCATACTTTCACTAGTGGACACACTCCCAACAATATAACATGAATGAACAAATAAATAACTTCTCTCCACTATGGTACTCTGAATTACTCTCATATTGAATAACACTAATCATTGCGTAGTGGCTACAGAAGCACCCCTTAAAGTTCATCAAGTACTTGACAAACACCACTCATAGAGATATCCAAATCAAAGCACAACTCAAGATAGATATTATTGCAACTTAGACCAAGTACTAACACGGTGCACACACTGTCAACATTACACCATGAAAGGAGGAATAAATTACTTCAATACTATCATAGCAATAATTACTCTCATAATCCACAAGAGATCACAATCATAGCCTAAACCAAGTACCACCATGATGCACGCACTGTCACCATTACACCATGGCAGTAGGAATAGATTACTTTAATAATACCACTAGAGTACACATAATATCTGAATAATAACATCTACTTGTTCAACATGATACAAAGCTCACGATCACATAAAGATCACATCATGGGAGAGAGAGGTGAACCACATAGCTACCGGTAGAGCCCTCAGCCCCGGGGATGAACTACTCCCTCCTCATCATAGGAGACAGCAAGGTTGATGGAGATGGCGGTGAGGTCAATGGAGACGGCGGAGACGGCGATGGAGACCGATGGAGATGGCTCTGGGGGCACTTCCCCGTCCTGGCAGGGTGCCGGAACAGAGACTTCTGTCCCCCGAAATTCGTCGGTGGCGGCGGCGGAACTGCGGAACTCTTTCTGGAAAATTGCCGACTCTCCTAGGGTTTTCCATCCCGAGGCTTCTTATAGGCGAAGGGGCATCGTCAGAGGGCAGCCAGGGGCTCCTCACACCAGGGTGGCGCGGCCAGGGCCTGGGCCGCGCCACCTATGTGTGAGGGCGGCCTCTGGCCCCTCTCCGGCTCTCTTTCGGTCTTTGGGAAGCTTCCGGGAAAAATAAGACTTCTGAAACTTATTTCGTCCAATTCCGAGAATATTTCCGGTGTAGCTTTTCTGAAACACAAAACAGCAGAAAACAGGGAACTGGCACTGTGGCATCTTGTCAATAGGTTAGTTCCGGAAATCGCATAAAAGTGCCACGAAGTGTAACGAAACACAAGGCAAATGGTGTAAAAACAAGCATGGAGCATCAAAAATTATAGATACGTTTGAGACGTATCAGCATCCCCAAGCTTAACTCCTGCTCGTCCTCGAGTAGGTAAGTGATAACAAAAGAAATAATTTTTGAGGTGACATGCACCTACACAAACTTGATCATATATGTAAGCATTTGTGAGCTGGGATCATAAGAACTTAAAACATGGGCATGAAGATATAATCTTGACAATAGAAACTTAGCAACCATGTTATAACATGAAAATAAACACAAACAAAAGATCATGAAAATGAAACAATGAAAGTCAAACGTGTGTTCAAATCATAAGGAAAAACATACAAATGGTTTTCAGCTTATCCTTCATGGAGAGCAAAACATAAATGCATAGGACACCTTCAAGTTTAAGAGGGCGACTAGATACAGATAATTTGAGAACAAGTGAAACCATGATCATGAATCAATCAATGATAAACTTTGGGACAATGCACATTATACTCAGAATGACAACTATGCTCTCTTAATGGTGCATAAAGATAGAAGGTGGAGACTCAACATAAAAGTAAAAGAAAGGCCCTTCGCAGAGGGAAGCAGTGATTAAACATGTGCTAGAGCTTTTCATTTGTAAAACAGAGAGATAAAAACTTGAGTTTTGAGAGGTGGTTGCTTTTGTCAACGACTAGCAATGGGGTTCTTACTATCTTCCATACAAAAATGAAGCAAGTTTTTGAGAGAGAGATTGGCACTTTTGTGCTCTTTTTATAAAGCTTGGCACTCCTCCCCACCTTTTTTCCTTTCTCAAACCATGGCTAACCGATTCCATCGGGTGCCCACCAACATTCACATTCCATGGAGGAGTGCCTTTTTTTCTTTTCTTTTTTTTTCTTTTTTTTTTCTTTTTGGAATAAGCAATATGGAAGATAGCAAATCCGACCACTACGTCCCCATGAGCTAAAAACAGTGGCACAAAACGAGAAGTAGTTGAAAGTTTTGAAAGGTAGCACATGAAAATTTACTTTGGAATGGCTTACAAATACCATGCATAGGAATTTATAGTGGACACAATGGCAAACTTGGTTTTTGGGAGTTGGATGCACGAGTAGAGCTCATACTCAGTACAAAATGAGGGCTAACAAAAGACTGGGAGCGACCAACTAAGAGAGCAATAATGGCCATAATCATGCAAAGCGACAAAGCGACATTAAAAGAAGCATAAGATGGCATCAAAAGTCAAAAACTAAATGATCATAGAGGCTATAGGCGACTTATTTTGTAGTCAACATGGTGTAAGCATGTGCCAAGTCAACCCAAATAAAGCATCAAGGAGAAAACCAAAATAATGCTTCCATACAATAAAAACAACGCATGATTTTTTTCAAAGGCTCATTAAGCAATCTCAGTTATTTGAGACAAGTCATGCTACCGCAAAACCACTAAGCATACTATCAAAAAGACATCAAGCACGACATGCAAAATCCTAGGCCGCAGTCTACACAAGCTCCTTCTTGTACCACTTTTTTGCATAAAGCTTTTTCTCTTTTCCAACACCATTCAAACCTTTTTGAAGAAACTCTTTTGAGGAAAACCAACATATACCAGAGGTCCAAATACACCTTGATGCAAAGATAAAACAAGATCTGAACATATATCAAGGCGAAAATCGAAAGGTAAACGCAGTAGCAGAAAAAGAGAACACTCGTTGAACGATAAGAGTGAAAACTAGAGTGTTCCTGGCAAATGAAAAGCGAGTTCATCTCCTCCAAAAGAAACATGATGCGATCTAAACCATTTATTGCAGCAAACTAAACTAAACTAATACTGAAAATAAAAACAACTAACGCTCCAAGAAAAATGTATAGTGCATGAAGCAATAAAAATATAGTGTCTTGAAAGGTGACCTGATTTTTGCCGATGAAGAAGGGGTGCCTCGGGGCATCCCCAAGCTTTGACGCTTGTACTTCTTGGATATTTCTTGGGGTGATGCATGGGCATCCCCAAGCTTGAGCTTTTGTCCATTCTTCAACTCATCTCATCATTCTCCAATCCCTACACTTAAAACTTCCTTCATACAAAACTAAACACAAATCTATTAGCAACATTAGTGTAGCATAACATATAATCAACCTCTTTTTGCTTCAGCTTTCAACCTAAAACCACCACATATAAAGTATATACTACTGTAGCAACTTCCCCAAAAGTTCCGTGATAAAAAGAACTCAAAATAAAGCGATAAAGCGGCGAACACAAATATTGGCAGAAATCTGTCAAAATAGAACAGCTGACAAAGGTCGAATTTTTGAGGTGTTTTCTGTTGCTCAAATCAAAAAGTGTTCAACTAATGAAAGTTTGGATATAACCTGGGGCATATGCACAAGAAATCGCAGATCCAAAAGATATACAGATAATTTTCACGAATTTTTACGGTGCAGCACCAAAAACTGTTTCAGGACAGCAACATCCCCAAATCTTTACCTCACTCGAATTAGAGGCTTCTCTTGGCACAAAAACGAAATAAACAAGATAAGGAGCGGTCATTACAGTAGTAATGACTTCCAAGACTCAAATAAAAGAAAAAGTACTAAAAATAAAATAATGGGTTATCTCCCAAGAGTGCTTTTCTTTAACGCCTTTGAGCTAGGCGCAGTAATTTGCAAAGATGCTCATGTGGGCGCCATATAAGAGTTTGAGGCAAAGGCGCCATATAGGAACTTAAAGCAATAGAGAGCATCAAAATGCAAATATGAAAGACATTTATATCTGAACCACTTCCTATGCATAGGAATCTTGTAAGAAAATAAATTAACGAGGCACATAGTAGCAAGCATGGGTAGATAAAACAAGTGCCACTTCAAGATTTGCAACATAAAGAGGGTAAACTTAATATTGTTGAGATCCATCAAACCATGTTTTCCTCTCTCATAATAACTTTCAGTAGCATCATGAATAGAATTAACAATATAACTATCACATAAAGCATCCCTATCATGAGCCACATGCACAAAAGAATTAATACTCACCACAGGAACAATAGTAGTAGGAGCAAATTCAATAGAATAATTATTCTCATCACCATAATCATCATAAATAGGAGGCATATTGTAATCATAACTAATTTTATCCTCAATAGTAGGTGAACTGAAAATATTATACTCATCATCATAGCCATCATAAACTAGAGGTTTAGTATCATCGCAAGCTAAAGAACAGCTATTTCGCAAAGCATATTCTTCAAACATATCATCATAAGAAGGAACATCACATATGGGAGATAAAATATTATCAGAACAAACTTTCTCCACTAAAGCTGGGGAACTAAAAATATCATGCTTAACAAAACCAGCTTCCCCAAGCTTAGACTTTTCTATAGCATTAGCAATAACGGTGTTCAAAGCATTCATACTAACAACACTTTTAGCATGCAAATTAAGCTTCAAAGGTTTTTCAATTTTCTCTTCAAACACTTCATATCTAAACTCAGGAAAAAGACTAACGAACTCATTGTTTTCCATTAAGCCTAACTAGTGAAAATAAAAACAAGAAACAAAAAGATGTAATTGCAGAATCTAAAGGAAATAACTTCGAGCACTCACACAGGAGGATGCGAGTACCTTTTACCTTACCTCCCCGGCAACGGCGCCAGAAAAGAGCTTGATGTCTACGCACTTCTATTCTTGTAGACACTTGTTGGGCCTCCAAGTGCAGAGGTTTGTAGAACAGCAGCAAGTTTCCCTTAAGTGGATCACCCAAGGTTTATCGAACTCAGGGAGGTTAGAGGTCAAAGCTATCCCTCTCAAGCAACCCTGCAATTACGATACAGAAAGTCTCTTGTGTCCCCAACACACCCAATACACTTGTCAAATGTATATGTGCACTAGTTCGGCGAAGAGATAGTAAAATACAAGCGGTAGTGATGATTATAAGTAGTAACTGTGATATGAAATAAGTATCGCTGCGAGCAAATATGTAACAAAACAGCAAGTAAACGGTGTGCAAAGCTTGGAAACAAGGCCTAGGGATCATACTTTCACTAGTGGACACACTCCCAACAATATAACATGAATGAACAAATAAATAACTTCTCTCCACTATGGTACTCTGAATTACTCTCATATTGAATAACACTAATCATTGCGTAGTGGCTACAGAAGCACCCCTTAAAGTTCATCAAGTACTTGACAAACACCACTCATAGAGATATCCAAATCAAAGCACAACTCAAGATAGATATTATTGCAACTTAGACCAAGTACTAACACGGTGCACACATTGTCAACATTACACCATGAAAGGAGGAATAAATCACTTCAATACTATCATAGCAATAATTACTCTCATAATCCACAAGAGATCACAATCATAGCCTAAACCAAGTACCACCATGATGCACGCACTGTCACCGTTACACCATGGCAGGAGGAATATATTACTTTAATAATACCACTAGAGTACACATAATATCTGAATAATAACATCTACTTGTTCAACATGATACAGAGCTCACGATCACATAAAGATCACATCATGGGAGAGAGAGGTGAACCACATAGCTACCGGTAGAGCCCTCAGCCCCGGGGATGAACTACTCCCTCCTCATCATAGGAGACAGCAAGGTTGATGGAGATGGCGGTGAGGTCGATGGAGACGGCGGAGACGGTGATGGAGACCGATGGAGATGGCTCCGGGGGCACTTCCCCGTCCCGGCAGGGTGCCAGAACAGAGACTTCTGTCCCCCGAAATTCGTCGGTGGCGGCGGCGGAACTGCGGAACTCTTTCTGGAAAATTGCCGACTCTCCTAGGGTTTTCCGTCCCGAGGCTTCTTATAGGCTAAGGGGCATCGTCAGAGGGCAGCCAGGGGCTCCTCACACCAGGGTGGCGCGGCCAGGGCCTAGGCCGCGCCACCTATGTGTGAGGGCGGCCTCTGGCCCCTCTCCGGCTCTCTTTCGGTCTTTGGGAAGCTTCCGGGAAAAATAAGACTTCTAGAACTTGTTTCGTCCAATTCTGAGAATATTTCCTGTGTAGCTTTTCTAAAACACAAAACAGCAGAAAACAGGGAACTGGCACTGTGGCATCTTGTCAATAGGTTAGTTCCAGAAATCGCATAAAAGTGCCACGAAGTGTAACGAAACACAAGGCAAATGGTGTAAAAACAAGCATGGAGCATCAAAAATTATAGATACGTTTGAGACGTATCAAGGAGATGTACTCGTTTTCATTTGCAAAGAACACTCCGTTTTTCATTCTTACAATTTCACCGGGTGTTCTTCTTTTTCTGCTACTGCTTTTGGTTTTGGTTTTCGCATTGATTTGCGTTTAGATTTTCATATATTTGTTTATGAAGGTGTATTTTTGCCTCTGATCTTTATTGGTTTTCATCGAAAGAGGTGTTTATAAAATTTTCAAATGGTGTTGGAAAAGAGAAAAAGCTTTATGCAAAATAGTGGTACAAGAAGGAGTTTGTGTAGACTGCGGCTTAGGCTTTTTCATGTCATGCTTGATGTCTTTTTGATAGTATGCTTAGTGGTTTTGCTGTAGCATGACTTGTCTCAAATAACTGAGATTGCTTAATGAGCCTTTGAAAAAATCATGCATTGTTTTTAATTGTATGGAAGCATTATTTTGGTTTTCTCCTTGATGCTTTATTTGGGTTGACTTGGCGCATGCTCACACATGTTAGACTCTTACAAAGTCGCCAATAGCCTCTATGATCATTTAGTTTTTGACTTTTGATGCCATCTTATGCTTCTTTTAATGTCACTTTGTCGCTTTGCATGATTATGGCCATTATTGCTCTCTTAGTTGGTCGCTCCCAGTCTTTTGCTAGCCCTCGCCTTGTACTGAGTATGAGCTCTACTCGTGCATCCAACTCCTAAAAAACAAAGTCTTCCAAAGTGTCCACCATACATACCTACTAGCAATTTGCTATTCCAAGTAAATTTGACTTGCTTTTATTTTCTCTTCAAATTAAACTCTTACTAGTGTTATGCGAAATTCGGTCAGTAAAGCTCTCATGAACCGGAAGGCGCACTTTACTTTTTTCTGTTCTTAAAAATTTGACATTGTGGTCTCTTATGTTGAGTTGTTATGCTTGCAAGTTGTAAGTTGGAGACTAGCCCAGCCATGCAGTCATGGGCAAGCTTTCAACATTGCACTTCTTATTTGAGTTGATATCGTGATCTTTTGTTTATGGATGCCCGCGGTGTGAAATGAATTGGGAATCTTGTGGGGATCATGGAGTTTGTATATTTGTTAGGGAAATGCCGGGCCGCTAATCTAAGCCATGCATAATTCATGGTGGCAATTTGCAGCATACCCATGGTGAACATTCGACGACGCATCTCATAATAAAAAGCTAAACAAATGGCAAATAAAAGAGATGTCGAGGTGTTCATTGTCTGCTTGTCCTGTCATTTTGATGTGGGCTTAATCCATGTCATCGGGCACGGAGGTACCCCATTGGCGGTTCTCAATGATATGCATATATTTACAATGATAAGAGCCTTGCTTGGGACTCTAAGTAAAGTAGCATGAGGTTTGGGTACTCGTATTCACGGGACACGAGGTTTTCAACTTATGATTTGTCAAGCATATGCGTCATAATTGTTCTTGCATTAACTTTAACCATTCAAGATGCTTATGATGGGGGCAATGAGAGCTCAAAGCCGGTAAGTACCATAATTTTTGAAGGTTATAAAACTTACAATCACTGCTTCCCTCTGTGAAAGGCCTTTCTTTTACCTTTATGTTGTGTCACCACCTTCTATCTTTATGCACCATTAAGAGAGCATAGTTGTCATTCTTAGTATAATGTGCATTGTCCCAAAGTTTTCATTGATTGATTCATATTGTTGGTTTCACTTGTTCTTAAATTATTTGTATCTAGTTGCCCTCTTAAACTTGAAGGTGTCCTATGCATTTATGTTTTGCTCTCTTTGAAGAACAAGCTGAAAACCATTTGTATGTTTTTCCTTATGATTTGAACACACGTTTGACTTTCATTGTTTCATTATTCATGATCTTTTGTTTGTGTTCATTTTCATGTTTACAACATGGTTGCTAAGTTCTATTGTCAAGATTATATCTTTCATGTCCATGTTTTAAGTTCTTATGATCCCAGCTCACAAATGCTTACATATATGATCAAGATTGTGTAGGTGCATGTCACCTCAAAAATTATTCTTTTGTTATCACTTACCTACTCGAGGACGAGCAGGAGTTAAGCTTGGGGATGCTTGATACGTCTCCAACGTATCTATAATTTTTGATGCTCCATGCTTGTTTTTACACCATTTGCCTAATGTTTCATTACACTTAGTGGCACTTTTATGCATTTTCCAGAACTAACCTATTAACAAGTCGCCACAGTGCCAGTTCCCTGTTTTCTGCTATTTTTGTGTTTCAGAAGTGATACACAGGAAATATTCTCGGAATTGGATAAAACAAGTTCCTGAAGTCTTATTTTGTCCGGGAGCTTCAAGAGATCCGAAGTAGAGTAGGAGGGGAGCCACAGGGGCCCCACACGCCAGGCCAGCGCGGCCAGGGCCTGGGCTGCGCCAGCCAGGCGTGAGGCCGCCTGGCTCCACCTCTGACATCACTCCTTCGCCTATAAAGACCCCCCGACGGGAAAAACCTAAGTACCCTATCACTTTTTCGGAACACATCGCGATCCACCGCCACCGTCGACCCGAAGATCGGGAGGGTCCAGAAGCTCTTCCCGGCACCCAGCCGAAGAGGGGAATCATCACCGAAGGTCTTCTTCATCGCCATGCTTGCCTCTGGAGCGATGAGTGAGTAGTCTACCTTGGACTATGGGTCCATAGCAGTAGCTAGATGGTTGTCTTCTCCACCATGTGCTTCATGTTTAGATCTCATGAGCTGTCCTACATGATTGAGATCACCGTTATGTAATTCTACATGTTTGGTTTGTTTGGATCCGATGAATATTGGTGTTATGATTGAGTTGCTGTACTGAAATATATCTTTTCTTATCTCTATGTTGTTTATGATCTTGCATGCTCTCCGTTGTTAGTAGCTATCTTGGCCGAGTAGTTGCTAGTGACTCCAAGAGGGGGTATTTATGTTCGATAGTGGGTTCATGCCTCTATTTAACCTGGGGGAGTGACAGAAACCTCTAAGGTTGTAGATGTGCTGTTGCTACTAGGGAGAAAACAACATTCATATGCTCAAGGGCATATGCTTTATTTACATTACACACTTTGCTTAATGCAATTATCTGTTGTTCGCAACTTAATACTTGTGGAGTTCTCGGATTGATTCGCCACTGATTGCTGGTTGATGGCGCCAGAAAAGAGCTCGTTCCTAGTTGAATGTCCAGCCTGTTGGGAACACCAAGGGGAAGGTGTGATGAATATAGCAGCAAGATTTTCCCTCAGTTAAGAAACCAAGGTTTATCGTTCAGGAGAAAATCAGACAATAACGACTGAAGGTGATGCGGACTGGCTTAGCAACAGCTTTGGACAATTTATATATGGCGCCTCGTACAAGCTTTGCTTTGCTAGCTGCAACGCGGAACCTGCACACAACACAACCAAGTACTTTATTCCCAACTTGCGATGAGGTTGTCAATCTCACCAGTTTGCTTGAAACAAAGGTTATGAGCGTATCGAGTGGAAAACAGTAGAAGTATGCGAGTAAAGTAAACAGTGCGAGTAAAGTAAACAGGTGATAGCAATATGATGGAAATAGGACCGGGGTCCATAGTTCACTAGTGGTGTCTCTCCATAAGATAAATAACACATGCTGGCTAAACAAATTACAGTTGGGCAATTGATAGAATAAAGATAAACGTGATATGTCAAGAAGATCACTATGAGATTTACTCTGGGCATTACAACAAAATACATAGACCGCCATCCAATTGCATCTATGACTAATAATCCACTTGTGGTGAATCAATCCGAGAACTCCACAAGTATTAAGTTGCGAACAACAGATAATTGCATTAAGCAAAGTGTGTAATGTAAACAAAGCATATGCCCTTGAGCATATGAATGTTGTTTTCTCCCTAGTAGCAACAGCACATCTATAACCTTAGAGGTTTCTGTCACTCCCCCAGGTTAAATAGAGGCATGAACCCACTCTCGAGCATAAATACCCCCTCTTGGAATCACTAGCAACTACTCGGCCAAGATAGCTACTAACAACGGAGAGCATGCAAGATCATAAACAACATAGAGATAACATAAGATATAATATTCAGTACAGCAACTCAATCATAACACAAATATTCATTGAATCCCAACAAACCAAACATGTAGAATTACATAACGGTGATCTCAATCATGTAGGGCAGCTCATGAGATCTAAACATGAAGCACATGGTGGAGAAGACAACCATCTAGCTACTGCTATGGACCCATAGTCCAAGGTAGACTACTCACTCATCGCTCCGGAGGTAAGCATGGCAATGAAGAAGACCTCCGGTGGCGATTCCCCTCTCCGGCAGGGTGCCGGGAAGAGCTTCTGGACCCTCCCGATCTTCGGGTCGACGGCGGCGGCAGATCGCGATGTGTTCTGGAAAATTGATCGGGTACTTAGGATTTTCCCGTTGGGGGGTCTTTATAGGCGAAGGGGCGATGCCAGAGGTGGAGCCAGGTGGCCTCACGCCAGGGTGGCGTGGCCCAGGCCCTGGCCACGCCAGCCTGGTGTGTGGGGCCCCTGTGGCCCCCCTCCTACTCCTCTTCAGATCTCTGGAAGCTCCCGGACAAAATAAGACTTCAGTAACTTGTTTCGTCCAATTCGAAGAATATTTCCTGTGTATCACTTCTGAAACACAAAAATAGAAAAAAATAGGGAACTAGCACTGTGGCAACTTGTTAGTAGGTTAGTTCTAGAAAATGCATAAAAGTGCCACGAAGTGTAACGAAACATTAGGCAAATGGTGTAAAAACAAGCATGGAGCATCAAAAATTATAGATACGTTGGAGACGTATCAAGCATCCCCAAGCTTAACTCCTGCTCGTCCTCGAGTAGGTAAGTGATAACAAAAGAATAATTTTTGAGGTGACATGCACCTACATAATCTTGATCATGTATGTAAGCATTTGTGAGCTGGGATCATAGGAACTTAAAACATGGGCATGAAAGATATAATCTTGACAATAAGAACTTAGCAACCATGTTGTAAACATGGAAATGAACACAAACAAAAGATCATGAAAATGAAACAATGAAAGTCAAACATGTGTTCAAATCATAAGGAAAAATATACAAATGGTTTTCAGCTTGTCCTTCAAAGAGAGCAAAACATAAATGCATAGGACACCTTCAAGTTTAAGAGGGCGACTAGATACAAATAATTTGAGAACAAGTGAAACCAAAAATATGAATCAATCAATGAAAACTTTGGGACAATGCACATAATACTAAGAATGACAACTATGCTCTCTTAATGGTGCATAAAGATAGAAGGTGGTGACTCAACATAAAAGTAAAAGAAAGGCCCTTCGCAGAGGGAAGCAGTGATTGCAAGTTTTATAACCTTCAAAAATTATAAATTGAAAACCTCGTGTCCCGTGAATACGAGTACCCAAACCTCATGCTACTTTACTTAGAGTCCCAAGCAAGGCTCTTGTCATTGTAAGTATATGCATATCATTGAGAACCACCAATGGGGTACCTCCATGCCCGATGACATGGAACAAGCCCACATCAAAATGATAGGACAAGCAGACAATGAACACCTCGACATCTCTTTTATTTGCCATTTGTTTAGCTTTTTATTGTGAGATGTGTCGTCGAATGTTTACCATGGGTATGCTGCAAATTTCCACCATGAATTATGCATGGCTTAGATTAGCGGCCCAGTGTTTCCCTAACACATATATAAACTCCATGATCCCCACAAGATTCCCAATTCATTTCACACTGCGGGCATCCATAAATAAAAGATCACGATATCAACTCAAATAAGAAGTGCAATGTTGAAAGCTTGCCCATGACTGCATGGCTGGGCTAGTCTCCAACTTACAACTTGCAAGCATAATTACAACTTGCAAGCATAACAACTCAACATAAGAGACCACAATGTCAAATTTTTAAGAACAGGAAAAAGTAAAGTGTGCCTTCCGGTTCGTGAGGGCTTTACTGACCGAATTTCGCATAACACTGGTAAGAGTTTAATTTGAAGAGAAAATAAAAGCAAGTCAAATTTACTTGGAATAGAAAATTGCTAGTAGGTATGTATGGTGGATACTTTAGAAAACTTTGGCTTTTAGGAGTTGGATGCACGAGTAGAGCTCATACTCAGTACAAGGCAAGGGCTAGCAAAAGACTGGGAGCGACCAACTAAGAGAGCAATAATGGCCATAATCATGCAAAGCAACAAAGCAACATTAAAAGAAGCATAAGATGGCATCAAAAGTCAAAAAATAAATTATCATAGAGGCTATTGGCAACTTTGTAAGAGTCTAACATGTGTGAGCATGCGCCAAGTCAACCCAAATAAAGCATCAAGGAGAAAACCAAAATAATGCTTCCATACAATAAAAACAACGCATGATTTTTTCAAAGGCTCATTAAGCAATCTCAGTTATTTGAGACAAGTCATGCTACAGCAAAACCACTAAGCATACTATCAAAAAGACATCAAGCATGACATGAAAAAGCCTAAGCCGCAGTCTACACAAGCTCCTTCTTGTACCACTATTTTGCACAAAGCTTTTTCTCTTTTCCAACACCATTTGAAATTTTTAAAGACACCTCTTTTGATGAAAACCAATAAAGATCAGAGGCAAAAATACACCTTGATTAAAAGATATGACAAGGTCTGAATGCAAATCAAGGCGAAAACAAAAACCAAAAGAAGTAGCAGAAAAAGAAGAACACTCGGTGAACGATAAGAGTGAAAATTTGAGTGTTCTTGGCAAATGAAAACGAGTACATCTCCTGCAAAGGAAATTTGTTGGGGTCCAACCATTTATTGCAGCAAACAAACTAAACTAACTAAGAAAACTAAAACAACTGACGCTCCAAGAAAAACACATAGTGCATGAAGCAATAAAAATATAGTGTCTTGAAAGGTGACCTGATTTTTGCCGATGAAGAAGGGGTGCCTCGGGGGCATCCGCAACCTTTGACGCTTGTACTTCTTGGATATTTCTTGGGGTGATGCATGGGCATCCCCAAGCTTGAGCTTTTGTCCATTCTTCAACTCATCTCATCATTCTCCAATCCCTACACTTGAAAACTTCCTTCATACAAAACTAAACATAAATCTATTAGCAACATTAGTGTAGCATAACATATAATCAACCTCTTTTTGCTTTAGGTTTCAACCCAAAACCACCACATATATAGCAAATACTACTGTAGCAACCTCCTAAAAAGTTCCGTGATCAAAAGAACTCAAAAGAAAGCGATAAAGTGACAAACACAAATATTGGCAGAAATCTGTCAAAACAGAACAGCTAACAAAGATCGAATTTTTGAGGGGTTTTCTGTTGCTCAAATCAAAAAGTGTTCAACTAACAAAAGTTTGGATATAACCTGGGGCATGTGCACAAGAAATATCAGGTCCAAAAGATATACAGAGAATTTATACGAATTTTTACGGTGCAGCAACAAAAACAGTTTCAGGACAGCAACATCCCCAAATCTTTACCTCACTCAAATTAGAGGCTTCTCTTGGCACAAAAACGAAATAAACAAGATAAGGAGCGGTCATTACAGTAGTAATGACTTCCAAGACTCAAATAAAAGAAAAAGTACTAAAAATAAAATATTGAGTTATCTCCCAAGAGTGCTTTTCTTTAACGCATTTGAGCTAGGCGCAGAAAATTGCGAATCAAGTAACATCAAGTGATGAAGCATCAAGATCATAATTTGCTCTAAGAAGCATCAAAAAGTAATTTCTTCCTTTTCCTAGGGAAGTGTTCCATACCTTTCTTGAGTGAGAATTGATATTTGATAGTGCCTTCCCTCATATCAATGATGGCACCTACAGTTCGAAGAAAGGGTCTTCCCAAAATAATAGGACATGAAGCATGGCATTCAATGTCCATAACAAGAAAATCAACGGGAACAAGATTATTGTTAACCACAATAAGAACATCATTAATCCTTCCCAAAGGTTTCTTCTTAGCAACATCAACAATAGGAACATCATAATAACACTTTTAAAGCGGTGGTAAATTAAGCATGTCATAAATCTTTCTAGACATGATAGAAATACTAGCACCTAGATCACATAAAGCATGGAAATCAAAACCATTAACATGCATATCAATGATGGGTTCCCAACCATCTTCTAACTTCTTGGGAACAGAAGCTTTTTGCTTCAACTTTTTATCCCTAATTTTTATGAGAGCATTGGTAATATGCTTAGTAAAAGCAACATTTAAAGAACTAGCATTGGGAGTCAAAGCAAGATTTTACAAGAACAAAATAACTTTAGATATATTGCAGCCATCAACATCAAAATCATTAAAAGAAATAGAGCCATCATATCCTACACTCCGAAAAATTTCAGCACTCTTTTGAGAAAAAGTTTTGGCAGTTTTAGGCTTTTTAACACAAGGAGTGGGAGTTTTCTCTATACCAATCAAAGTAAGAGGATTGCTAGCATTAGGAGCAACATCATTAGAGGTAGTAATGGTACATACCTTCATTTCTCTAGCCATCTCATCTTCTCTTTCCCACCTGGCATGCAATTCTGCTAACAATCTAATATTTTCATCAATTCCAACTTGAATAGCATTAGCAGTAGCAAAAACATTGTTCTCTTTCACATCATTAGGCAACACTTTTAATTTTAGAATTTCAACATCATGAGCAAGGCTATCAACTTTAGAAGCAAGAATATCAATTTTGCCTAACTTTTCCTCAACAGACTTGTTAAAAGCAGTTTGCTTACCGACGAAGTCCTTGAGCATTACCTCAAGCTCGGAGGGCGCAGCCCTAGTGTTGTTGTAGGAGTTACCATAAGAATTACCATAACCATTACTATTGGTAGAAGGATACGGCCTATAATTGTTACTAGCAAAATTGTTCCTATAAGCATTGTTGTTAAAATTATTATTTCTAATGAAATTCACATCAACATGCTCTTCTTGAGCAACCAGAGAGGCTAAAGGAACATTATTAGGATCAACATGAGTCCTATCATTAGCAAGCATAGCCATAATGGTATCAATCTTATCATTCAAGGAAGAGGTTCCCTAAACAGAATTTACCTTCTTACCTTGTGGAGCTCTCTCGGTGTGCCATTCAGAATAATTCACCATCATGTTGTCAAGTAGCTTTGTTGCGGCGCCCAAGGTAAGGGACATAAAAGTGCCTGCAGCAGCTGAATCCAATAGGTTCCTCGAAGAAAAATTCAGTCCTGCATAAAAAGTTTGGACAATCATCCAAGTAGTCAGTCCATGAGTAGGGCAATTCTTTATCATAGATTTCATTCTTTCCCAAGCTTGAGCAACATGTTCATTATCAAACTGAGTAAATTTCATAATATTGCTACGCAGAGATATAATCTTAGCAGGAGGATAGTATCTACCAATAAAAGCATCCTTACACTTAGCCCATGAATCAATACTATTCTTAGTCAAAGACAGCAACCAATCTTTAGCTTTTCCTCTCAAAGAAAAAGGAAACAACTTGAGATTAATAATATCACTTTCTACATCCTTATATTTCTGCATCTCACATAGCTCAACAAAATTATTGAGATGAGCTGCAGCATCTTCAGTACTAGCACCAAAGAATTGCTCTTTCATAACAAGGTTCAATAAAGCAGGCTTAATCTCATAAAAGTTTGCAGCAGGAGCAGGTGGTGCAATAGGAGTGCAGATAAAATCACTATTGTTCGTGCTAGTAAAGTCACACAACTTGGTGTTTTCAAGAGTAGCCATTTCAGCAAAACAAAAGTAAACAAGTAAAAACAACTACCAAGGATTCTAATTTTTTTGGGTTTTTGATATAAAACGATGCAGGTAAAATAAATAAAGTAAAGCAAAACAATAAAACAAAGTAAAGGATGTGCGTGCGAAAACTCCCCTCGCAGAAGTCTTCCACTCTTCCCCGGCAACGACGCCAGAAAAGAGCTTGATTGCTGGTTGATGGCGCCAGAAAAGAGTTGGTGCCTAGTTGAATGTCAAGCCCGTTGAGAATCCCAAGAGGAAGGTGTGATAAATATAGCAGCAAGATTTTCCCTCAGTTAAGAAACCAAGGTTTATCGTTCAGGAGAAAAGCAGACAATAACGACTGAAGGTGATGCGGACTGGCTTAGCGACAGCTTCAGACAATTTATATATGGCGCCTCGTCCAAGCTTTGCTTTGCTAGCTGCAACGCGGAACCTGCACACAACACAACCAAGTACTTTGTTCCCAACTTGCGATGAGGTTGTCAATCTCACCGGTTTGCTTGAAACAAAGGTTATGAGCGTATCGAGTGGAAAACAGTAGAAGTATGCGAGTAAAGTAAACAATGCGAGTAAAGTAAACAGGTGATAGCAATATGATGGAAATAGGACCGGGGTCCATAGTTCACAAGTGGTGTCTCTCCATAAGATAAATAACACATGCTGGGTAAACAAATTACAGTTGGGCAATTGATAGAATAAAGATAAACGTGATATGTCAAGAAGATCACTATGAGATTTACTCTGGGCATTACAACAAAATACATAGACCGCCATCCAACTGCATCTATGACTAATAATCCACTTGTGGCGAATCAATCCGAGAACTCCACAAGTATTAAGTTGCGAACAACAGATAATTGCATTAAGCAAAGTGTGTAATGTAAACAAAGCATATGCCCTTGAGCATATGAATGTTGTTTTCTCCCTAGTAGCAACAGCACATCTACAACCTTAGAGGTTTCTGTCACTCCCCCAGGTTAAATAGAGGCATGAACCCACTATCGAGCATAAATACCCCCTCTTGGAGTCACTAGCAACTACTCGGCCAAGATAGCTACTAACAATGGAGAGCATGCAAGATCATAAACAACATAGAGATAATATAAGATATAATATTCAGTACAGCAACTCAATCATAACACCAATATTCATCGGATCCCAACAAACCAAACATGTAGAATTACATAACGGTGATCTCAATCATGTAGGGCAGCTCATGAGATTTAAACATGAAGCACATGGTGGAGAAGATAACCATCTAGCTACTGCTATGGACCCATAGTCCAAGATAGACTACTCACTCATCGCTCCGGAGGCAAGCATGGCGATGAAGAAGACCTCCGGTGGCGATTCCCCTCTCCGACAGGGTGCCGGGAAGAGCTTCTAGACCCTCCCGATCTTCGGGTCGACGGCGGCGGCGGATCGCGATGTGTTCTGGAAAAGTGATCGGGTACTTAGGTTTTTCCTGTCGGGGGGTCTTTATTGGCGAAGGGGCGATGTCAGAGGTGGAGCCAGGTGGCCTCATGCCAGGGTGGCGCAGCCCAGGCCCTGGCCGTGCCAGCCTGGTGTGTGGGGCCCCTGTGGCCCCCCTCGTACTCCTCTTTGGATCTCTGGAAGCTCCCGGACAAAATAAGACTTCAGGAACTTGTTTCGTCCAATTCCGAGAATATTTCCTGTGTATCACTTCTGAAACACAAAAATAGCAGAAAACATGGAACTGGCACTGTGGCAACTTGTTAGTAGGTTAGTTCCGGAAAATGCATAAAAGTGCCACGAAGTGTAACGAAACATTAGGCAAATGGTGTAAAAACAAGCATGGAGCATCAAAAATTATAGATACGTTGGAGACGTATCAGCCACAAGTGGATTATTAGTCATAGATGCAGTTGGATGGCGGTCTATATATTTTGTTGTAATGCCCAGAGTAAATCTCATAGTGATCTTCTTGACATATCACGTTTATCTTTATTCTATCAATTGCCCAACTGTAATTTATTTACCCAGCATGTGTTATTTATCTTATAGAGAGACACCACTAGTGAACTGTGGACCCCGGTCCTATTTCTATCATATTGCTATCACTTATTTACTTTACTCGCACTGTTTACTTTACTCGCATAATTCTATTGTTTTCCACTCGATACGCTCATAACCTTTGTTTCAAGCAAACCGGTGAGATTGACAACCTCATTGCAAGTTAGGAACAAAGTACTTGGTTGTGTGTGTGAAGGTTCCGCGTTGCAGCTAGCAAGCAAAGCTTGGACGAGGTGCCACATATAAATTGTCCGAAGCTGTCGCAAACTAGCAAGCATCACCTTCAGTCGTTATTGTCTGCTTTTCTCCTGATCGATATACCTTGGTTCTTAACTTAGGGAAAACTTGCTGCTATATTCATCAAAACCTTCTCTTGGGGTTTACCAACTGGCCGATCATTTACTACAAGCCAACAAGTTTTCTGGCACCATCATCACCGCGCCATCAACGCCGACTCAACCGGCGGGATCATGCATTGTGGCGTAGCGTTGACTAACCGCGAGATCGAAGGACGCCTCGACAGGCAGCGCGACACAAGGACGTTCATGACGAGAGAGGGCGTGCGCCCGTTCCCGGTGAGGACTACATGATGTCTGTGGCTAGCTAGCGGTGTTGGGTCGATGTATCGTAAACTTTACTATCCTAGTGTTGTTTCCGAACTATTGTTGGACATGTGTGTGTAAACCTTAACTTGCCGAGGCTCGTAATGCCTTGACGATCAATGTTGGACTTGCTTATATATGATCGATCGTCATCCATGCTATGTTTTATTCTAGGCTTATGAATCCTTGCCATAGTATTTCTGATCATGCAAGCATGTTTTTGCACTTTGTTATTCATTTCATTGCATAACATATATACTACATGTCTATATAGAGATGGCGAAGTGGTTCGTGGTGTACAGTGGTCGGGTTCCAGGAGTCTACGAGAAGTGTGGGAGAACTGCCAGGCACAGGTGACCAACTTTAGCGGCAACTGCTACAAAGGATACAAGACAAGAGAGCTCGCGGTCTCCAAGTGGAGGAGACACGTGTGGAAGAAGAATCGGATGAAGTTCTTGATCATGGTCTCTATCTTGCTCATCGTCGTCACCAGTGTGATCTATTCGTTCATATAGTAGTCTAGGTGATATGTAACTCCATATATGTTATGTAATGATCAAAGTTGTACTTAACTTGTGTAATGATTCGACACTTGACTTCATATTGATGTATTTCGACACTTGACTTTATATTGATGTCTTCCGACACTTGACTTCATATTGATGTATTTTGGTGAATTCCTGTGTTACTGATATGTATATCTTTGCATTTCTGCTGTATACTATATATTTTTGTGCTGTATACTGTGTATTTCTGCTATATTCTAAAAAAATACAAATAGAAAACATACCAGTGGAGCACCATTTTAATTGCCAGTGGCGCACCCTATCCCTGGCGCACCTAGATTGGGTGCGCCGCAGGTATTATGCGTGGCGCACCCCACATAGGTGCGCCACGGATAGGAAATACCAGTGGCTTTATATGCGTGGCGCACCACTGGTGTGCCACGGAAGCCCAAATTGGTGCGCCATAGTGGTGCGCCACGGAAGCCTAAATTGGTGCGCCATAGATAAGGGTTTTCCTAATAGTGTAGGCAACAGCCATTGGAGCTGAAACAATTGTTTATGTGGCAGCAGACGGTGCCTGGCCACTACAGCGCCAACACATAGTGATCGAACCCGACCTAACGCTTCTTCCTCCCGTCCGGGCAGCAGCAATAGGAGGAGCCGAGGAGTTGCCTCATCTCCATGGCTACTCCTGCAGGCCAGAGATGGATGTGTCTAGCGTCGGAGAGCTTCAGTCGTGTGCGGCCGTCGGCGGAGAGATCCAAGCGTGCAGCGGCCGGCATCATCAACGGATGCAAACATCATCTAGGACATGCAGACTGCTAAGTAAAATGTGTGGCAGACATTCTAAACATCATCTAGGGCGGCGCTCTATCGCGGGGGAGGACGGGCGACACGATGACCGCAGTTGTATCTCCATTGATTACCATTTGATTCTCGTATTAATTGTGATTTAATAGCCTGATTTGATACCATGTTACTGTTATTAGTGTTTTCTTGATTGTATTGCCGTATTGATATTCCTGTAATATGTAAGTGGTATTTTTGTCAGTTAAATGATGTATGTCGAGTGGGTAGCTTCACCACCAACTCAAAACCAATAGTATATATATATAGATATCGACGCGGATTTGCTAGCCGGGTGGCTAGCTGTGCATACCAGCGCAGCCGTTGGATGATGGGGAGCACATGCTCACCAGGATCACATCTTGGAAATGCCACCGTTAGCTTGTAGTGGTCTCCGTCCATCCAATAGAGAGTGGTTTTTGTTTTTTGTGTACAGGTGGCCATGCATGCACCAACAAGTTTTGGAAAGTTTCCATGTGTTGTTGGAAAGTTTTCAAAAGCTATACCGGCATGTACTTTGTACTATTGTACTTTTTGGAAAGTTTCCAAAAGCTAAATTTTGCCGTATGGCCTACAACAACAGGTTTTGTTTTCTTTTCTTAGAAGATGGTAGATGCATACCACCCGTTCGCTAAAGTTCCTATCTCTGCCTTTTGAGTTTCTTAGATCACAAGAACACTCAGAACAAAAGTAGTGATATTAAAGGAAAAAAAGAGGGAGATAGCGTACCAGGAGATGACAAGCCAAAACACAACACCGGGTACTATCCATTTGCTTTGGTGCTATTGGAATGCAATTTCATTACACTCTTCCCATTTTTTGTGTGATTCGTTCTTCAAATTATCGTTTGTGTTTCTAGTTTATGCTTCTAATTAGTGGTTGGGACAACACTTTAGGCTTCCGGCCGGTCCTTTTTGTTAGTAGGGTGCGGATGAGCTCTTGATCTTTTTTGGTTTTGTGTTCGATGGGGGTATGAAAACATTGTAGAAAGGCAAACAGATGGCGCTCCCCAAACGTATGGGCGCGATTGGAACAAGGAAAACAAAAAGTTTCCAAAACCTTTGTGGGGGGAGAGAGAAGGTTTTGGAAAAGTTTTCAAAAGATGGCAGTGTGTTCGCATACATGCAAAGAAAAGACAAAAGACAATGGCAAAACTTTGGGAAAGAAAACAAAAGTTGGAGTGTGAGTGGTAGCAAGCGAGTGTGACATCCGCATGCATGAATGAAAAACAAAACCAAAAACGCATCTGTGGTGACGTGGAGGAGAAAAGAAACAAAAGGTGAGTGATGCATGTTGTGCTCTCTATATAACGGCGTTAGTGGCCGGTGTGTTAGAATTAGAGACCAACGTACTGCATGTGCTAGATCCAATGGTGAGATGCATATGCACAGCTATCATGGTGGCTATCCCTCTATTTCCCATATAGATATATAGATATATAGATAGATGTTGCGTCAAATAAAACATGGGTATGGAAGGAAAAGCGAGGAACATTTTTTTGTGTGTGGGGACAAAAGCAAGGAACATAGCCTTGCTTTGAACACTAGCTGATTAGATTAGATCTCCTAGTTAATCTGCTGGATGGGGATGATTCAGGAAGGACTAAAAAACTTCTCTGAAGGAAAAAACTTTTAAAATCCTTCCTGAATCATCCTCATACAGCAGATTTAAAAAGTTGAAGCTGGCTATGTGGGCTTCTTTACGAAGGCCATCCTGGGCCCGGGCTTCCAAATAGTATATAGGGCCCGGCCCATGTTGGCGAACAGGTAGCTGTCAATGGCGGATGGCCAATGCCTTTGGCAACGTGCACGGTTCAAAACGCGCGCAAATGCCCGCGCCACCTCTCCGCGCCGCCGCCGGCGGTGACCGCGGCCATGTCAACCTCTCCCTCCTCGCCGACCGCTGCTCCACTCTCCGCAGTCTCACCCTCGTCCACGCGGCCATGCTCGCCTCGGGCCGCCTAGCTTCCGATGCCTTTGCGGCCTCCCGCCTCCTGGACGCCTACGCCGCACTATCCCCTCCCGCCACCGTGCTCCGCTTCCTCTCCTCCCTCCCCTACGCCCCCAACACGTTCATGCTCAACACCTCCCTCCGCGCCCTCGCATCCTCCCCCGACCCGGCCTCCGCCTTGGCCTTCTTCTCTCAGCTCCGCCGCTCTGGCAGCACCTCCTACTCTCCCGGCAGGCACACCTTCCCGTTCCTCCTCAAGGCCTCCGCCCGCCTCCCACTCCCCGTGTCCAGGCAGGTCCACGCGCTCGTCGTGAAGCACGGGCTCGATCGGGACATCTATGTTGCTAACGGCCTCATCCGGGCATACTCTGTGGCGGGCCGCCTGCGCGTCGCGCGGAAGATGTTCGATGAATTGCCAGAGCGGAGCGCGGTGGTGTACACCACGATGGTCTCCGGCTACGCGCAGAACGGGCGGTACGAGGACGCGATGGGAGCATTTGACGACATGCTCGACGAGGGGTTTGAGCCCGGCCCCGCGGTGCTGGCGTCGGTGCTGTCCGCGTGCGCGCGGTCGGAGTCAGGCGGGCTCGTGATGGGTCGGCGCGTGCATGATATCATGAAGAGGAGGGGGATGGCGGCGCCCATTGGGGTGATCCTCGGCACAGCGTTGGTTGACATGTATGCGAAGAATGGAGCGATCGATGAGGCCGTGAAGGTGTTCCAAGGGATGCCAGAGCGGCACACGGCAACATGGAATGCCTTGATCTCTGGGTTGGCGCACCATGGGCATGGCGAGGTCGCGCTGGCAATGTTTCAGCAGATGCAACGGGAGGGCGTGCCGCCGAATGCGACCACGCTTGTTGGGGTTCTGTCAGTGTACTGCCACACGGGGCAGCTCGAGGAGGGACGCAGAGTCTTCGCATCTATGGAGGACTTTGGGGTGACTCCGAGCATCCAACACTATGGGTGCATGGTTGACCTCCTCGGCCGGTGTGGACTCCTATCAGAGGCCGAGGAGATGATACGTGGGATGACATGCAAGGCAGATACTGCGATCTGGGGGGCTCTGCTTACAGCCTGCAAGAACCATGGGGACATTGATGTCGCTGAACGGGCTGTTCAAGAGATGCTGAAACTGGACCCTAACAACCATGGGGTCTATGTGGTGCTGTCCAACATATATGCAGATGCTAGGAGGTGGCAGGACGTGGACAGGCTGAGGAAGGTGATGAAGGGCGCGCAGTTGTCAAAGATCCCTGGGTCGAGCACCGTTGGTGGCTGCGGCGAGGGCTAACCATGGAAGCAACATGAGATGTGAGGGTTTCGTCACAGCTCAGTGCTAATGAGCAAGTAACTTTTTGCCCATGAACAGCTCCCATTAGTTTATCAATCTTGGGCTCAATTAACTTTGGCATCTGATATCAGCAATACTAATTCCTTTTGATAAGATACAGATGAGTTACTTAAGGGATCAGATTCAGAATTACAGCAGCAAGCCATCGTCACACCCCCCTACATGTCATGAAAATCATGAGCCCAGTTATCAGTTATCACTGCCAGCATATACAGCCGCTAGCAAGCAGTCTGCATGATGGCATATCTTCAGTTTGCACTTTGCACCATATTGTCCAGCAGAAGCTTCCATTCTATCTTGTTGGGGTTCTGTCAGTGTACTGTCACACGGGGCAGCTCGACGAGGGACTCACAGTCTTCGCATCTATGGAGGACTTTGGGGTTACTCCGGGCATCCAACACTATGGTACATGGTTGACCTCCTCGGCCGGAGTAGAATCCTATCAGAGGCCGAGGAGATGATACGTGGGATGGCATGCAAGGCAGATACTGCGATCTGGGGGCTCTGCTCACCGCCTGCAAGAACCATGGGGACATTCATGTTGCTGAACGGGCTGTTCAAGAGATGCTGAAACTGGACCCTAACAACCATGTTGTCTATGTGGTGCTGTCCAACTTATATGCAGATGCTAGGCGATGGCAGGATGTGGACAGTCTGAGGAAGGTGATGAAGGGCGCGCAGTTGTCAAAGATCCCTGGGTCGAGCACCGTTGGTGGCTGCGGCGAGGGCTAACCATGGAAGCAACATGAGATGTGAGGGTTTCGTCACAGCTCTAATGAGCAGGCTCCCATTATTTTATCAGTCTTGGGCTCAATCAACTTTCGCATCTGATGCGAGCAATACTAATTCCTTTCAAACCATGCCAGCGTCAACAGATGTGAGGGTTTCTTAGGTATCTTACGGAGTCTTCTTCTATAAAAAACGTCATCGGGTGCTAGTGCCTAGAATAGTCTTATTTTATTTTATTTTTTAATCTTGGGCTCAATCAATTTTCGCATCTGATGCGAGCAATACTAATTCCTTTTGATGAGATACAGATGAGTTACTTACGGGACCAGATTCAGTACTACAACAGCCAGCCTCGTCTATCCCCCTAGCTACATGTCATGAAATTTTTCCTCCCAGAAATCAAATGGAGGGTCTATTTACGCGAATCACGAGCCCAGTCATCACTTCCAGCATCTACAGCCGCAAAGCAGTGTGCATGATGGCATATCTTAAGTTTGCACCACATTGTCTAGCAGAAGCTTCCTTTCTAGCTGCACTCGCGTTGACTCGAGTATTTTTTAGACTAAAAGGGCTCCTGCCCCGGTTTCATTTCAGACGAAAAGAAACCACCAGTTCTACAACGAGTACTCAAAGCGAAAAAGAGTTCAGCAAAAGGTAAACAACAACACAAGTTTCACCTGCTGGAAACAAAAGTAGGGACTAGAACTACAGAGCTATTCTCTCTAAACTCGCTCCAGCAGACCACATCACCAGGCCTTTTCCAATGACAGCGGCTTCATATCAGCATCAGGTGACCACATGGATGGCATCTCCCTCCTCCGGGTGGGCTTTGAGGAACTCCAGCGAGGCTCGGCCGCCATGCACCATCGAGGAAGCGAGGGTTCTCCAGGTCGCCGTCCAGCCGAAATCACCGCAGATCATGGGCAGGGTAGTGATACGTCTCAAACGTATCTATAATTTTTGATGCTCAATGCTTGTTTTTACATCATTTGCTTAGTGTTTCGTTACACTTCGTGGCATTTTTATGCATTTTCCGGAACTAACCTATTAACGAGATGCCACAGTGCCAGTTCCCTATTTTATGCAGTTTTTGTGTTTCAGAAAAGTTACATAGGAAATATTCTCGGAATGTGTGAGACCACCTCGGTCCACTTCTGACGATGCCCCTTCGCCTATAAAGACCCCCCCGACGGGAAAAACCTAAACACCCGATCACTTTTACAGAAACACATCGTGATCTGCCGACGTCGTCGACCCGAGATCGGGAGGGTCCAGAAGCTCTTCCCGGCACCCTGCCAGAGAGGGGAATCGCCACCGGAGGTCTTCTTCATCGCCATGCTTGCCTCCGGCGCGATGAGTGAGTAGTCTACCTTAGACTATGGGTCCATAGCAGTAGCTAGATGGTTGTCTTCTCCACCATGTACTTCATGTTTAGATCTCGTGAGCTGCCTTACATGATCGAGATCACCGTTATGTAATTCTACATGTTGTGTTTGTTGGGATCCGAAGAATATTGGTGTTATGATTGAGTTGATGTGCTGAATATTATCTTATGTTATCTCTATGTTGTTTATGATCTTGCATGCTCTCCGTTGTTAGTAGCTATCTTGGCCGAGTAGATACTAGTGACTCCAAGTGGGGGTATTTATGCTCGATAGTTGGGTTCATGCCTCTATTTAATCTGGGGGAGTGACAGAAACCTCTAAGGTTGTAGATGTGTTGTTGCCACTAGGGAGAAAACAACATTCATATGTCCAAGGGCATATGCTTTGTTTACATTACACACTTTGCTTAATGCAGTTATCTGTTGTTCGCAACTTAATACTTGTGGAGTTCTCGGATTGATTCCTCGCGAGTGGATTATTAGTCATTGATGCAGTTGGATGGCGGTCTATGTATTTTGTTGTAATGCCCAGAGTAAATCTCATAGTGATCCTCTCGACATATCACGTTATCTTTATTCTATCAATTGCCCAACTATAATTTATTTACCTAGCATGTGTTATTTTATCTTATGGAGAGACACCACTAGTGAACTGTGGACCCCGGTCCTATTTCCTTTATATTGCTATCACCTGTTTACTTTACTCGCACTGTTTACTTTCTCGCATATTACTATTGCTTTTCACTCGATACGCTCATACCTTTGTTTCAAGCAAACCGGTGAGATTGACAACCTCATCGTAAGTTGGGAGCAAAGTATTTGGTTGTGTTGTGTGCAGGTTCTACATTGCTACTAGTTGAAGACGCACTAACAAGTGTCGTAAACGGCGCCCTTGTTGGAAGTCACTAGGCTAGCAAGCATCACCTTCTTGAGTTTGGCTTTTTTTCTACTGGACGATTAAACCTTGGTTTCTTACTGAGGGAAAAGCTTGCTGCTGTACTCATCATACCTTCCTCTTGGGGTTCCCAACTAGACAGTGAAAAACCATCAACACCGTGCCACATCAAGACTCTTTTCTAGCGCCGTTGCCGGGGAAAAAGAAGACTTCTGCAAGGGGAGTTTTGCATGCACATCCTTTACTTTGTCTTAAGTTTTGCCTTTACTTTATTTTTACTTGCATCTTTTTATCAAAAATACAAAAAAAAATAGTTTCCTTTATAGTTGTTACTTGATTACTTCTAGTTCATTATGTTGTTCCCTAAGTATGTTTTGGAGGACCTCTCAGTAGGTAGTGGTTCTATTATTGGGAAAAGTAACATCGAGGAGTTCTTTAATCATATTAGTATGCATAAAGATGTTGAGGAAAAATCTTTGGCTGAGCTTGCTCCTTGTTATGAAGTTGCTTCTGCTTATTTAGTTCACATGTTAGAAGCTAGGTTTGCTAGCCTTAATCCTTTTATGCAACACATGTTTCTTAAGCTTCATGATATTGAAGACCCCGCTTTTATCTTGGAAACTTTGCGCATAGAATTTAGAGATGTGGCCATTGAAGCTAGGAAAGTTTTTAAGAGATTTAATAAGCTTGGCTCGCCTGTAGAGGTTGTTGGTACAACCAATGAAGATTTTAGAGTACCAATACCTTGTAAACTTGTATAAATTCATGATGCTTTGGAAAAGAATTTTAGTTGGATTTGTCCTGAAAATCTTTTTGATGAAAGTAGTGTACCAAAGCGTGATTAGAAGGGATACTCAAAAACTCATTTGGACACAATTCAATTCATTGTTGAAAAGACTCCTACGATTGATCTTAATACCTCTTTCGATATTACTTGATTTCCACCTTTCTGCGCCTAGCTCAAAGGCGTTAAAGAAAAGCACTCTTGGGAGATAACCCAATGTTTTTACTTTCAGTTATTTTTCTTTTATTTGAGTCTTGGAAGTTATTACTACTGTAATAACCTCTCCTTATCCTTTTTATTTCGTTGTTGTGCCAAGAGAAGCCTCTAATTTGAGTGAGGTAAGATTTGGGGATGTTGCTATCCTGAAATAGATTTCGGTGCTGCACCGTAAAAATTCATGAAAATTCTCAGTATATCTTTTGGACCTGCGATTTCTTGTGCATATGCCCCAGGTTATATCCAAACTTAGTTCTACACTTTTTGATTTGAGCAACAGAAAACCCTCTAAAAATTAAACATTTGTCAGTTGTTCTGTTTTGACAGATTTCTGCCAATATTGGTGTTTGTCGCTCTATCGCTTTCTTTTTGAGTTCTTTTGATCACGGAACTTTTGGAGAAGTTGCTACAGTAGTATATGCTTTATATGTGGTCGTTTTGAGTTGAAACCTGAAGCAAAAGGGGTTGATTCATTGCTATGCTTACACTAATGTTGCTAATAGAATTGTGTTTAGTTTTGTATGAAGGAAGTTTTCAAGTGTAGGGATTGGAGAATGATGAGATGAGTTGAAGAATGGACAAAAGCTCAAGCTTGGGGATGCCCACGCACCCCAAGAAATATCCAAGAGGTACAAGCGTCAAAGCTTGGGGATGCCCCCGAGGCACCCCTTCTTCATCGGCAAAAATCAGGTCACCTTTCAACACACTATATTTTTATTGCTTCATGCATTATGCATTTTTCTTGGAGCGTAAGTTGTTTTTAGTTTTCAGTTTTGTTTAGTTTTGTTTGCTGCAATAAATGGTTAGACTCCAACAAATTTCTTTTGGAGAAGTTGCCTTGCTTTTCATTTGCCAAGAACACTCCGTTTTTCACTCTTATCGTTCAACGAGTGTTCTCTTTTTCTAGAACTGCGTTTAGGTTTCAATTTTCGCCTTGAATTGTGTTCAGATCTTGTTATATCTTTGCATCAAGGTGTATTTTGACCTCTGGTCCATGTTGGTTTTCATCAAAAGAGTTGTTTCAAAAAAGTTCAAATGGTGTTGGAAAAGAGAAAAAGCTTTATGCAAAAAAAAAATGGTACAAAAAGGAGCTTGTGTAGACTGCGGCCTAGGCTTTTGCATGTCGTGCTTGATATCTTTTTGATAGTATGCTTAGTGGTTTTGCTGTAGCATGACTTGTCTCAAATGACTGAGATTGCTTAATGAGCCTTTGAAAAATCATGCGTTGTTTTAATTATTTGGAAGCATTATTTTGGTTTTCTCCTTTGATGCTTTATTTGGGTTGACTTGGCGCATGCTCACACATGTTGGACTCATACAAAGTCGCCATAAGCCTCTATGATCATTTAGTTTTTGACTTTTGATGCCATCTTATACTTCTTTTAATGTTGCTTTGTCGCTTTGCATGATTATGGCCGTTATTGCTCTCTTAGTTGGTCGCTCCCAGTCTTTTGCTAGCCCTCATTTTGTACTGAGTATGAGCTCTACTCGTGCATCCAACTCCTAAAAACCAAGTTTGCCATTGTGTCCACTATAAATTCCTATGCATGGTATTTGCAAGCCATTCCAAGTAAATTTTCATGTGCTACCTTTCAAAACTTTTATCTACTTCTCATTTTGTGCCACTGTTTGTAGCTCATGGGGACGTAGTGGTCGGAATTGCTATCTTTCATATTAAATTAAGTACCCCTCGACTAGGCAGCTTCATCTGCTCGTCATTAATTTTGCAAGGGAGCTGGTCGGACCATTGCAATCTAATTCTAAAAAAGGAAAAAAGGTACTCCTCCACGGTATGTGAATGTTGGAGGGCACCCGATGGAATCGGTTAGCCATGGTTTGAGAAAGGAAAAAAGGTGGGGTGATACGTCTCCAACGTATCTATAATTTTTGATGCTCCATGCTTGTTTTTACACCATTTGCCTACTGTTTCGTTACACTTCGTGGCACTTTTATGCATTTTCCGGAACTAACCTATTAACGAGTTGCCACAGTGCCAGTTCCCTGTTTTCTGCTGTTTTTGTGTTTCAGAAGTGATACACAGGAAATATTCTCGGAATTGGACGAAACAAGTTCCTAAAATCTTATTTTACCCGGAAGCTTCCAGAGATCCGAAGGAGAGAAGGAGAGGGGCCACCAGGGGCCCACACACCATGGTGGTGCGGCCAGCCCCTGGCCCGCGCCAGCCAGGTGTGAGGCCGCCTGGTCCCTCCTCTGACATTGCCCCTTCGCCCATAAAGACCCCCCGACGGGAAAAACCTAAGTACCCGATCACTTTTCCAGAACACATCGCGATCCGCCGCCACCGTCGACCCGAAGATCGGGAGGGTCTAGAAGCTCTTCCCGGCACCCTGCCGGAGAGGGGAATCGCCACCAGAGGTCTTCTTCATCGCCATGCTTGCCTCCGGAGCGATGAGTGAGTAGTCTACCTTGGACTATGGGTCCGTAGCAGTAGCTAGATGGTTGTCTTCTCCACCATGTGCTTCATATTTAGATCTCATGAGCTGCCCTACATGATTGAGATCACCGTTATGTAATTCTACATATTTGGTTTGTTGGGATCCGATGAATATTGGTGTTTATGATTGAGTTGCTGTACTGAATATTATCTTTTGTTATCTCTATGTTGTTTATGATCTTGCATGCTCTCCGTTGTTAGTAGCTATCTTGGCCGAATAGTTACTAGTGACTCCAAGAGGGGGTATTTATGCTCGATAGTGGGTTCATGCCTCTATTTAACCTGGGGGAGTGACAGAAACCTCGAAGGTTGTAGATGTGCTGCTGCTACTAGGGAGAAAAGAACATTCATATGCTCAAGGGCATATGCTTTGTTTACATTACACACTTTGCTTAATGCAATTATCTGTTGTTCGCAACTTAATACTTGTGGAGTTCTCGGATTGATTTGCCACAAGTGGATTATTAGTCATAGATGCAGTTGGATGGCGGTCTATGTATTTTGTTGTAATGCCCAGAGTAAATCTCATAGTGATCTTCTTGACATATCACGTTTATCTTTATTCTATCATTTGCCCAACTGTAATTTGTTTACTCAGCATGTGTTATTTATCTTATGGAGAGACACCACTAGTGAACTATGGACCCCGGTCCTATTTCCATCATATTGCTATCACCTGTTTACTTTACTCGCACTGTTTACTTTACTCGCATACTTTACTGTTTTCCACTCGATATACTCATAACCTTTGTTTCAAGCAAACCGGTGAGATTGACAACCTCATCGCAAGTTGGGAGCAAAGTACTTGGTTGTGTGTGTGCAGGTTCCGTGTTGCTACTGGCCGAAGACGAGTCAACAAGTATCGTTAAACGGCGCCCTTGTTGGAGTGCTATTAAGCCAGTCTGCATCACCTTCAGTCGTTTGTCTCTCCTCTCCAAGAATGATAAACCTTGGTTTCTTAATTGAGGGAAAATCTTGCTGCTATATTCATCACACCTTCCTCTTGGGGTTCCCAACGGGCCGGTTGTTTACTTCATCTACTCGGTAGCATCAAACTCTTTTCTGGCGCCGTTGCCGGGGAGGAAGTGGAAGACTTCTGCGAGGGGAGTTTCCGCACGCACATCCTTTACATTGTGTTATTGTTTTGCTTTACTTTATTTATTTTACCTGCATCATTTTTTATCAAAAACCCAAAAAAATTAGAATTCTTGGTAGTTGTTATTCCTTTACTTTAGCTTACTATGTCTAGTTCAGTTGCTACTGTTATGTCGCCCGAGGATATGATTTTCACTTTTAAACAAAGGGGTGAGGAAAGCTTTAAAGAAGCTTGGTCTAGAATTTATGATTGGCACGGAAAAACTGAACCTAAAATGAATTTGAGTTTGCTTCTTAGTAGCTTTTACTTCGGACTTTCTCTTCATTATAGATATGCTTTGGATGCTACTGCAGAAGGAGATTTCCTTCATTGTGATGGAGATCAAGCCTTCAATATTATAAAAAAGTTGATTACAATTTATAGCATGCCGACCTATTTTGATTCCTCTCTTGTGTGCATTTTTAATAGACTTGATGCTCTTGAGACTCGCACTTCTAGTTTGAATTCTTCCTACAATACTTTGAGCCAGCATTTTAATTATGTGCCAACAAATTCTGAACCTTCGAGTTGGTATCCTACGTTAAAAATCACAATTAGTGGTGAAACTTTTCATGCTCGTTGTGATATTATGTCTGAATTTTGTCTTATGCCAAAGGAAGTTTATGAATCTTTGAGCCTTTGGAAGCTTTCTGAGGGGGGAGAAGGAATTTCTCTTACTAACAATGCCACTATATTTCCCAGTGGAATAGCTGAAGGAGTTTTTACAAAAGTCCTAGGAAGAATGATATCTACTGATTATCTTGTTATTGAATGTGTAGGGAAAGGACAAATCACACTTGGAAGATGATACATCTCAAACGTATCTATAATTTTTGATGCTCCATTCTTGTTTTTACACCATTTGCCTATTGTTTCGTTACACTTAGTGGCACTTTTATGCATTTTCCGGAACTAACCTATTAACAAGTGCCACAGTGCCAGTTTCCTGTTTTCTGCTGTTTTTGTGTTTCAGAAGTGATACACAGGAAATATTCTCGGAATTGGACGAAACAAGTTCCTGAAGTCTTATTTTACCCGGAAGCTTTCAGAGATCCGAAGGAGAGTAGGAGGCGAGGGACCAGGGGCCCACACGCACAGGTGGCGCGGCCAGCCCCTGGCCCGTGCCACCCCCGTGTGTGGCCGCCTGGCCCCTCCTCTGACATCGCCCCTTCTCCTATAAAGACCCCCTGACGAGAAAAACCTAAGTACCCGATCAGTTTTCCAGAACAGATCGCGATCCGCCGCCGCCGTCGACCCGAAGATCGGGAGGGTCCAGAAGCTCTTCCCGGCACCCTGCCGGAGAGGGAAATCGCCACCGGAGGTCTTCTTCATCGCCATGCTTGCCTCCGGAGCGATGAGTGAGTAGTCTACCTTGGACTATGGGTCCATAGCAGTAGCTAGATGGTTGTCTTCTCCACCATGTGCTTCATGTTTAGATCTCATGAGCTGCCCTACATGATTGAGATCACCGTTATGTAATTCTACATGTTTGGTTTGTTGGGATCCGATGAATATTGGTGTTTATGATTAAGTTGTTGTACTGAATATTATCTTTTGTTATCTCTATGTTGTTTATGATCTTGCATGCTCTCCGTTGTTAGTAGCTATCTTGGCCGAGTAGTTGCTAGTGACTCCAAGAGGGGGTATTTATGCTCGATAGTGGGTTCATGCCTCTATTTCACCTGGGGGAGTGACAGAAACCTGTAAGGTGGTAGATGTGCTGTTGCTACTAGGGAGAAAACAACATTCATATGCTCAAGGGCATATGCTTTGTTTACATTACACACTTTGCTTAATGCAATTATCTGTTGTTCGCAACTTAATACTTCTAGGGTGTTCGGATTGATATCCCAGGGAGTGGATTATTAGTCATAGATGCAGTTGGATGGCGGTCTATGTATTTTGTTGTAATGCCCAGAGTAAATCTCATAGTGATCTTCTTGACATATCACGTTATCTTTATTCTATCAATTGCCCAACTGTAATTTGTTTACCCAGCATGTGCTATTTTATCTATGGAGAGACACCACTAGTGAACTGTGGACCCCGGTCCTATTTACATCATATTGCTATCATCTGTTTACTTTACTCGCACTGTTTACTTTACTCGCACTGTTTATTTTACTCGCATACTATTACTGTTTTCCACTCGATACACTCATAACCTTTGTTTCAAGCAAACCGGTGAGATTGACAACCTCATCGTAAGTTGGGAGCAAAGTATTTGTTTGTGTGTGTGCAGGTTCCACGTTGCAGCTAGCAAGCAAAGCTTGGACGAGGCGCCATATATAAATTGTCCGCTGCTATCGCAAACTAGCAAGCATCACCTTCAGTCGTCATTGTCTCTCCTCTCCTGATCGATATTAAACCTTGGTTTCTTAACTGAGGGAAAACTAGCCGCTATATTCATCATACCTTCCTCTTGGGGTTCCCAACGGGCTGGTTATCCACCACGCACAAGGACAGTCTGCTCCCACGTCAACCACACGCAGCAGCTAATTTTCTGGCGCCGTTGCCGGGGAGGAAGAGAAGACTTCTGCGAGGGGAGTTCTTCGCACACACATTCTTTACTTTGTTTTATTGTTTTGCTTTACTTTATTTATTTTACCTGCATTGCTTTATATCAAAAACCCAAAAAAATTAGAATCCTTGGTAGTTGTTTTTACTTGTTTACTTTCGTTTTGCTGAAATGGCCAATCCAACACCAAGTTGTGTGACTTCACTAGCACGAACAATAGTGATTTTATCTGCACTCCTATTGGACCACCTGCTACTGCTGCAAACTTTTATGAGATTAAGCCTGCTTTATTGAACCTTGTTATGAAAGAGCAATTTTCTGGTGCTAGTACTAAAGATGCTGCAGCTCATCTCAACAATTTTGTTGAGCTATGTGAGATGCAGAAATATAAGGATGTTGATAGTGATATTATTAAGCTCAAGTTGTTTCCTTTTTCTTTGAGAGGAAAAGCTAAAGATTGGTTGCTGTCTTTGACTAAGAATAGTATTGATTCATGGGCTAAGTGTAAGGATGCTTTTATTGGTAGGTACTATCCTCCTGCTAAGATTATAGCTTTGCGTAGCAATATTATGAAGTTTACTCAGTTTGATAATGAACATGTTGCTCAAGCTTGGGAAAGAATGAAATCTATGATAAAGAATTGCCCCACTCATGGACTGACTACTTGGATGATTATCCAAACTTTTTATGCAGGACTGAATTTTTCTTCAAGGAACCTACTTGATTCAGCTGCTGGAGGCACTTTTATGTCCCTTACCTTGGGCGCCGCATCAAAGCTACTCAACAACATGATGGTAAATTATTCTGAATGGCACACCGAGAGAGCTCCACAAGGTAAGAAGGTAAATTCTGTTGAGGAAACCTCTTCCTTAAGTGATAAGATTGATACCATTATGGCTATGCTTGCTAATGATAGGACTCATGTTGATCCTAATAATGTTCCTTTGGCCTCTCTGGTTGCTCAAGAAGAGCAAGTTGATGTGAATTTCATTAGAAACAATAATTTTAACAACAATGCTTATAGGAACAATTTTGCTAGTAACAATTATAGGCCGTATCCTTCTACCAATGGTAATGGTTATGGTAACTCTTATGGTAATTCCTACAACAACTCTAGGGCCGCGCCCTCCGAGCTTGAGGTAATGCTCAAGGACTTCATCGGTAAGCAAACTGCTTTTAACAAGTCTGTTGAGGAAAAGTTAGGCAAAATTGATATTCTTGCTTCTAAAGTTGATAGCCTTGCTCATGATGTTGAACTTCTGAAATTAAAAGTGTTGCCTAATGATGTGAAAGAGAACAATGTTTTTGCTAACGCTAATGCTATCCAAGTTGGAATTGATGAAAATATTAGATTGTTAGCGGAATTGCATGCCAGGTGGGAAAGAGAAGATGAGATGGCTAGAGAGATGAAGGTATGTACTATTACTACCTCTAATGATGTTGCTCCTACTGCTAGCAATCCTCTTACTTTGATTGGTGTAGAGAAAACTCCCACTCCTTGTGTTAAAAAGCCTAAAACTGCCAAAACTTTTTCTCAAAAGAGTGCTGAAATTTTTCAAAGTGTGGGAGATGATAGCTCTATTTCTTTTAATGATTTTGATGTTGATGGCTGCAATATATCTGAAGTTATTTTGTTCTTACAAAATCTTGCTTTGACTCCCAATGCTAGTTCTTTAAATATTGCTTTTACTAAGCATATTACCAATGCTCTTATAAAGATTAGGGATGAAAAGTTGGAGCAAAAAGCTTCTGTTCCAAAGAAGTTAGAAGATGGTTGGGAACCCATCATTGATATGCATGTTAATGATTATGATTGCCATGCTTTATGTGATCTAGGTGCTAGTATTTCTATCATGCCTAGAAAGATTTATGACATGCTTGATTTACCACCGCTTGAAAAGTGTTATTTTGATGTTCCTATTGCTGATGTTGCTAAGAAGAAACCTTTGGGAAGGATTAATGATGTTCTTATTGTGGTTAACAATAACCTTGTTCCCGTTGATTTTCTTGTTATGGACGTTGAATGCCATGCTTCAAGTCCTATTATTTTGGGAAGACCCTTTCTTCGAACTGTAGGTGCTATCATTGATATGAGGGAAGGCACTATCAAATATCAATTCCCACTAAAGAAAGGTATGGAACACTTCCCTAGGAAAAGAAAGAAATTACTTTTTGACTCTATTCTTAGAGCAAATTATGATCTTGATGCTTCATCACTTGATATTACTTGATTCGCCATTTTCTGCGCCTAGCTCAAAGGCGTTAAAGAAAAGCACTCTTGGAAGATAACCCAATGTTTTATTTTCAGTACTTTTTCTTTTATTTGAGTCTTGGAAGTCATTACTACTGTAATGACCGCTCCTTATCTTGTTTATTTCGTTTTTGTGCCAAGAGAAGCCTCTAATTTGAGTGAGGTAAAGATTTGGGGATGTTGCTGTCCTGAAACTGTTTTCGGTGCTGCACCGTAAAAATTCGTGAAAATTCTATGTTTATCTTTTGGACCTCCGATTTCTTGTGCATATGCCCCAGGTTATATCCAAACTTTTCTTAGTTGAACACTTTTTGATTTGAGCAACATAAAAGCCCTAAAAAATTCGACCTTTGTCAGCTGTTCAGTTTTGACAGATTTCTGCCAATATTTGTGTTTGCCACTTTATCGCTTTCTTTTGAGTTCTTTTGATCACGGAACTTTTGGGGAAGTTGCTAAAGTAGTATTTGCTATATATGTGGTGGTTTTGAGTTGAAACCTGAAGCAAATAGAGGATTGATTATATGTTATGCTTGCACTAATGTTGCTAATAGAATTGTGTTTAGTTTTGTATGAAGGAAGTTTTCAAGTGTAGGGATTGGAGAATGATGAGATGAGTTGAAGAATGGACAAAAGCTCAAGCTTGGGGATGCCCATGCATCACCCCAAGAAATATCCAAGAAGTACAAGCGTCAAAGCTTGGGGATGCCCCCGAGGCACCCCTTCTTCATCGGCGAAAATCAGGTCACCTTTCAAAACACTATATTTTTATTGCTTCATGCACTATGTGTTTTTCTTGGAGCGTCAGTTGTTTTAGTTTTCTTAGTTGGTTTAGTTTGTTTGTTTGCTACAATAAATGGTTGGACCCCAACAAATTTCTTTTGGAGAAGTTACCTTGTTTTCATTTGCCAAGAACGCTCTAGTTTTCACTCTTATTAAAAATCGAGCGTTTCTTCTTTTTCTGCTACTGCTTTTGGTTTTCGTTTTCGCCTTGATTTGCGTTCAGATCTTGTCATATCTTTTCATCAAGGTGTATTTTTGCCTCTGATCTTTATTGGTTTTCATCAAAAGAGGTGTTTATAAAAGTTTCAAATGGTGTTGGAAAAGAGAAAAAGCTTTGTGCAAAATAGTGGTACAAGAAGGAGCTTGTGTAGACTGCGGCTTAGGCTTTTTCATGTCATGCTTGATGTCTTTTTGATAGTATGCTTAGTGGTTTTGCTGTAGCATGACTTGTCTCAAATAACTGAGATTGCTTAATGAGCCTTTGAAAAAATCATGCGTTGTTTTTATTGTATGGAAGCATTATTTTGGTTTTCTCCTTGATGCTTTATTTGGGTTGACTTGGCGCATGCTCACACATGTTAGACTCTTACAAAGTCGCCAATAGCCTTCATGATCATTTAGTTTTTGACTTTTGATGCCATCTTATGCTTCTTTTAATGTTGCTTTGTCGCTTTGCATGATTATGGCCATTATTGCTCTCTTAGTTGGTCGCTCCCAGTCTTTTGCTAGCCCTCGCCTTGTACTGAGTATGAGCTCTACTCGTGCATCCAACTCCTAAAAGCCAAAGTTTTCCAAAGTGTCCACCATACATACCTACTAGCAATTTGCTATTCCAAGTAAATTTGACTTGCTTTTATTTTCTCTTCAAATTAAACTCTTACCAGTGTTATGCGAAATTCGGTCAGTAAAGCTCTCACGAACCGGAAGGCACACTTTACTTTTTCCTGTTCTTAAAAATTTGACATTGTGGTCTCTTATGTTGAGTTGTTATGCTTGCAAGTTGTAAGTTGGATTCTAGCCCAGCCATGCTGTCATGGGGCAAGCTTTCAACATTGCACTTCTTATTTGAGTTGATATCGTGATCTTTTGTTTATGGATGCCCGCGGTGTGAAATGAATTGGGAATCTTGTAGGGATCATGGAGTTTGTATATGTGTTAGGGAAACGCCGGGTCGCCAATCTAATCCATGCATAATTCATGGTGGAAATTTGCAGCATATCCATGGTGAACATTCGACGACGCATCTCATAAAAAAAAGCTAAACAAAAGGCAAATAAAAGAGATGTCGAGGTGTTCATTGTCTGCTTGTCCTGTCATTTTGGTGTGGGCTTGTTCCATGTCATCGGGCACGGAGGTACCCCATTGGCGGTTCTCAATGATATGCATATACTTACAATGACAAGAGCCTTGCTTGGGACTCTAAGTAAAGTAGCATGAGGTTTGGGTACTCGTATTCACGGGGCACGAGGTTTTCAACTTATGATTTGTCAAGCATATGCATCATAATTGTTCTCGCATTAACTTTAACCATTCAAGATGCTTATGATGGGGGCAATGAGAGCTCAAAGCCGGTAAGTACCATAATTTGAAGGATATAAAACTTGCAATCACTGCTTCCCTCTGTGAAGGGCCTTTCTTTTACTTTTATGTTGAGTCACCACCTTCTTTCTTTATGCACCATTAAGAGAGCATAGTTGTCATTCTTAGTGTGATATGCATTGTCCCAAAGTTCATTGATTGATTCATATTGTTGGTTTCACTTGCTCTTAAATTATTTGTATCTAGTCGCCCTCTTAAACTTGAAGGTGTCCTATGCATTTATGTTTTACTCTCTTTGAAGGACAAGCTGAAAACCATTTGTATGTTTTTCTTTATGATTTGAACACACGTTTGACTTTCATTGTTTCATTATCATGATCTTTTGTTTGTGTTCATTTGCATGTTTACAACATGGTTGCTAAGGTCTTATTGTCATGATACATCTTCATTCCCATGTTTTAAGTTCTATTGATCCCACCTCACCAATGCTTACATATATGATCAAGATTGTGTAGGTGCATGTCACCTCAAAAATTATTCTTTTGTTATCACTTACCTACTCGAGGACGAGCAGGAGTTAAGCTTGGGGATGCTTGATACGTCTCAAACGTATCTATAATTTTTGATGCTCCATGCTTGTTTTTACACCATTTTGCCTATTGTTTCATTACACTTAGTGTCACTTTTATGCATTTTCCAGAACTAACCTATTAACAAGTGCCACAGTGTCAGTTTCCTGTTTTCTGCTGTTTTTGTGTTTCAGAAGTGATACACAGGAAATATTCTCGGAATTGGACGAAACAAGTTCCTGAAGTCTTATTTTACCCGGAAGCTTCCAGAGATCCGAAGGAGAGTAGGAGGCGAGGGACCAGGGTCCCACACGCACAGGTGGTGCGGCCAGCCCCTGGCCCGCGCCACCCCCGTGTGTGGCCGCCTGGCCCTTCCTCTGACATCGCCCCTTCGCCTATAAAGACCCCCCGACGAGAAAAACCTAAGTACCCGATCAGTTTTCCAGAACATATCGCGATCCGCCGCCGCCGTCGACCCGAAGATCGGGAGGGTCCAGAAGCTCTTCCCGGCACCCTGCCGGAGAGGGGAATCGCCACCGGAGGTCTTCTTCATCGCCATGCTTGCCTCCGGAGCGATGAGTGAGTAGTCTACCTTGGACTATGGGTCCATAGCAGTAGCTAGATGGTTGTCTTCTCCACCATGTGCTTCATGTTTAGATCTCATGAGCTGCCCTACATGATTGAGATCACCGTTATGTAATTCTACATGTTTGGTTTGTTGGGATCCGATGAATATTGGTGTTTATGATTAAGTTGCTGTACTGAATATTATCTTTTGTTATCTCTATGTTGTTTATGATCTTGCATGCTCTCCGTTGTTAGTAGCTATCTTGGCCGAGTAGTTGCTAGTGACTCCAAGAGGGGGTATTTATGCTCGATAGTGGGTTCATGCCTCTATTTCACCTGGGGGAGTGACAGAAACCTCTAAGGTGGTAGATGTGCTGTTGCTACTAGGGAGAAAACAACATTCATATGCTCAAGGGCATATGCTTTGTTTACATTACACACTTTGCTTAATGCAATTATCTGTTGTTCGCAACTTAATACTTCTAGGGTGTTCGGATTGATATCCCAGGGAGTGGATTATTAGTCATAGATGCAGTTGGATGGCGGTCTATGTATTTTGTTGTAATGCCCAGAGTAAATGTGATAGTGATCTTCTTGACATATCACGTTATCTTTATTCTATCAATTGCCCAACTGTAATTTGTTTACCCAGCATGTGCTATTTTATCTATGGAGAGACACCACTAGTGAACTGTGGACCCCAGTCCTATTTACATCATATTGCTATCATCTGTTTACTTTACTCGCACTGTTTACTTTACTCGCACTGTTTATTTTACTCGCATATTATTACTGTTTTCCACTCGATACACTCATAACCTTTGTTTCAAGCAAACCGGTGAGATTGACAACCTCATCGTAAGTTGGGAGCAAAGTATTTGTTTGTGTGTGTGTGCAGGTTCCATGTTGCAGCTAGCAAGCAAAGCTTGGACGAGGCGCCATATATAAATTGTCCGCTGCTGTCGCAAACTAGCAAGCATCACCTTCAGTCGTCATTGTCTCTCCTCTCCTGATCGATATTAAACCTTGGTTTCTTAACTGAGGGAAAACTAGCCGCTATATTCATCATACCTTCCTCTTGGGGTTCCCAACGGGCTGGTTATCCACCACGCACAAGGACAGTCTGCTCCCACGTCAACCACACGCAGTAGAAGATCCCTCCTGAAGCTCCTGGGCGCCGTCATTGATGTGGGAAAAGGCAATATAAGATTTATCTCTCCACCTTGCAATAGCCATGTCTTTCCTAGAGTCAAGAGCAAAGGTAAGAAAGGAAGACGTAAGGCACGTGCTGATCCTAGTGCTTCATCACTTGATATTACTTGATTCGCAATTTTCTGCGCCTAGCTCAAAGGCGTTAAAGAAAAGCACTCTTGGGAGATAACCCAATGTTTTATTTTCAGTACTTTTTCTTTTATTTGAGTCTTGGAAGTCATTACTACTGTAATGACCGCTCCTTATCTTGTTTATTTTGTTTTTGTGCCAAGAGAAGCCTCTAATTTGAGTGAGTTAAAGATTTGGGGATGTTGCTGTCCTGAAACTGTTTTCGGTGCTGCACCGTAAAAATTCGTATAAATTATCTGTATATCTTTTGGACCTCCGATTTCTTGTGCATATGCCCCAGGTTATATCCAAACTTTCGTTAGTTGAACACTTTTTGATTTGACCAACAGAAAACCCCTCAAAAATTCGACCTTTGTCAGCTGTTCAGTTTTGACGGATTTCTGCCAATATTTGTGTTTGCCACTTTATCGCTTTCTTTTGAGTTCTTTTGATCATTGAACTTTTGGGGAGGTTGCTACAGTAGTATTTTCTATATATGTGGTGGTTTTGAGTTGAAACCTGAAGCAAAAAAAAGGTTGATTATATGTTATGCTTGCACTAATGTTGCTAATAGAATTGTGTTTACTTTTGTATGAAGGAAGTTTTCAAGTGTAGGGATTGGAGAATGATGAGATGAGTTGAAGAATGGACAAAAGCTCAAGCTTGGGGATGCCCATGCATCACCCCAAGAAATCTCTAAGAAATACAAGCGTCAAAGCTTGGGGATGCCCCCGAGGCACCCCTTCTTCATCGGCAAAAATCAGGTCACCTTTCAAGACACTATATTTTTATTGCTTCATGCACTATGTGTTTTTTCTTGGAGCGTCAGTTGTTTTAGTTTTCTTAGTTAGTTTGTTTTATTTGCTGCAATAAATGGTTGGACCCCAACAAATTTCCTTTGGAGGAAATGTACTCATTTTCATTTGCCAAGAACACTTCGTTTTTCACTCTTATAATTTCACCGAGTGTTCTTCTTTTTTCCGCTACTGCTTTTGGTTTTCGTTTTCGCCTTGATTTGCGTTCAGACCTTGTCATATCTTTTCATCAAGGTGTATTTTTGCCTCTGATCTTTATTGGTTTTCATCAAAAGAGGTGTTTATAAAAATTTTAAATGGTGTTGGAAAAGAGAAAAAGCTTTGTGCAAAATAGTGGTACAAGAAGGAGCTTGTGTAGACTGCGGCTTAGGCTTTTTCATGTCATGCTTGATGTCTTTTTGATAGTATGCTTAGTGGTTTTGCTGTAGCATGACTTGTCTCAAATAACTAAGATTGCTTAATGAGCCTTTGAAAAAATCATGCGTTATTTTTATTGTATGGAAGCATTATTTTGGTTTTCTCCTTGATGCTTTATTTGGGTTGACTTGGCGCATGCTCACACATGTTAGACTCTTACAAAGTCGCCAATAGCCTCTATAATCATTTAGTTTTTGACTTTTGATGCCATCTTATGCTTCTTTTAATGTTGCTTTGTCGCTTTGCATGATTATGGCCATTATTGCTCTCTTAGTTGGTCGCTCCCAGTCTTTTGCTAGCCCTCGCCTTGTACTGAGTATGAGCTCTACTCGTGCATCCAACTCCTAAAAGCCAAAGTTTTCCAAAGTGTCCACCATACATACGTACTAGCAATTTGCTATTCCAAGTAAATTTGACTTGCTTTTATTTTCTCTTCAAATTAAACTCTTACCAGTGTTATGCGAAATTCGGTCAGTAAAGCTCTCACGAACCGGAAGGCACACTTTACTTTTTCCTGTTCTTAAAAATTTGACATTGTGGTCTCTTATGTTGAGTTGTTATGCTTGCAAGTTGTAAGTTGGAGACTAGCCCAGCCATGCAGTCATGGGCAAGCTTTCAACATTGCACTTCTTATTTGAGTTGATATCGTGATCTTTTGTTTATGGATGCCCGCGGTGTGAAATGAATTGGGAATCTTGTGGGGATCATGGAGTTTGTATATGTGTTAGGGAAACACGCCGGGCCGCTAATCTAAGCCATGCATAATTCATGGTGGAAATTTGTAGCATACCCATGGATAACATACGACGACGCATCTCACAATAAAAAGCTAAAACAAATGGCAAATAAAAGAGATGTTGAGGTGTTCATTGTCTGCTTGTCCTGTCATTTTGGTGTGGGCTTGTTCCATGTCATCGGGCACGGAGGTACCCCATTGGCGGTTCTCAATGATACGCATATATTTACAATGACAAGAGCCTTGCTTGGGACTCTAAGTAAAGTAGCATGAGGTTTGGGTACTCGTATTCACGGGCACGAGGTTTTCAACTTATGATTTGTCAAGCATATGCATCATAATTGTTCTCGCATTAACTTTAACCATTCAAGATGCTTATGATGGGGGCAATGAGAGCTCAAAGCCGGTAAGTACCATAATTTTTGAACGTTATAAAACTTGCAATCACTGCTTCCCTCTGCGAAGGGCCTTTCTTCTACTTTTATGTTGAGTCACCACCTTCTATCTTTATGCACCATAAGAGAGCATAGTTGTCATTCTTATTATAATGTGCATTGTCCCAAAGTTTTCATTGATTGATTCATATTGTTGGTTTCACTTGTTCTCAAATTATTTGTATCTAGTCGCCCTCTTAAACTTGAAGGTGTCCTATGCATTTATGTTTTGCTCTCTTTGAAGGACAAGCTGAAAACTATTTGTATGTTTTTCCTTATGATTTGAACACACGTTTGACTTTCATTGTTTCATTTTCATGATCTTTTGTTTGTGTTCATTTGCATGTTTACAACATGGTTGCTAAGTTCTTATTGTCAAGATTATATCTTCATGCCCATGTTTTAAGTTCTTATGATCCCAGCTCACAAATGCTTACATATATGATCAAGATTGTGTAGGTGCATGTCACCTCAAAAATTATTCTTTTGTTATCACTTACCTACTCGAGGACGAGCAGGAATTATGCTTGGGGATGCTTGATACGTCTCCAACGTATCTATAATTTTTGATGCTCCATGCTTGTTTTTACACCATTTGCCTACTGTTTCGTTACACTTCGTGGCACTTTTATGCATTTTCCGGAACTAACCTATTAACAAGTTGCCACAGTGCCAGTTCCCTATTTTCTGCTATTTTTGTGTTTCCGAAGTGATACACAGGAAATATTCTCGGAATTGGACAAAACAAGTTCCTGAAGTCTTATTTTACCCGGAAGCTTCCAGAGATCCGAAGGAGAGAAGGAGAGGGGCCACCACGGGCCCACACACCATGGTGGCGCGGCCAGCCCCTGGCCCGCACCAGCCAGGTGTGAGGCCGCCTGGTCCCTCCTCTGACATCGCCCCTTCGCCCATAAAGACCCCCCAACGGGACAAACCTAAGTACCCGATCACTTTTCCAGAACACATCGCGATCCGCCGCCGCCGTCGACCCGAAGATCGGGAGGATCCAGAAGCTCTTCCCGGCACCCTGATACGTCTCAAACGTATCTATAATTTTTGATGCTCCATGCTTGTTTTTACACCATTTGCCTATTGTTTCGTTACACTTAGTGGCACTTTTATGCATTTTCCAGAACTAACCTATTAACGAGTTGCCACAGTGCCAGTCCCCTGTTTTCTGCTGTTTTTGTGTTTCAGAGTGATACACGGGAAATTTCTCGGAATTGGACGAAACCACATCCTTAAGCCTTATTTTACCCGGAAGCTTCCAGAGATCCGAAGAGGAGTAGGAGGGGGGCCACCAGGGCCCCACACACATGGGCGGCGCGGCGAGCCCCCTGGCCGCGCCGGGCCCGCGTGAGGGCACCTGGCCCCTCCTCTGACATCGCCCCTTCGCCTATAAAGACCCCCCGACGAGAAAAACCTAAGGACCCGATCAGTTTTCCAGAACACATCGCGATCCGCCGCCGCCGTCGACTCGAAGATCGGGAGGGTCCAGAAGCTCTTCCCGGCACCCTGCCGGAGAGGGGAATCGCCACCGGAGGTCTTCTTCATCGCCATGCTTGCCTCCGGAGTGATGAGTGAGTAGTCTACCTTGGACTATGGGTCCATAGCAGTAGCTAGATGGTTGTCTTCTCCACCATGTGCTTCATGTTTAGATCTCATGAGCTGCCATACATGATTGAGATCACCGTTATGTAATTCTACATGTTTGGTTTGTTGGGATCCGATGAATATTGGTGTTTATGATTAAGTTACTGTACTGAATTATATCTTTTGTTATCTCTATGTTGTTTATGATCTTTCATGCTCTCCGTTGTTAGTAGCTATCTTGGCCGAGTAGTTGCTAGTGACTCCAAGAGGGGGTATTTATGCTCGATAGTGGGTTCATGCCTCTATTTCACCTGGGGGAGTGACAGAAACCTCTAAGGTGGTAGATGTGCTGTTGCTACTAGGGAGAAAACAACATTCATATGCTCAAGGGCATATGCTTTGTTTACATTACACACTTTGCTTAATGCAATTATCTGTTGTTCGCAACTTAATACTTCTAGGGTGTTCGGATTGATATCCCAGGGAGTGGATTATTAGTCATAGATGCAGTTGGATGGCGGTCTATGTATTTTGTTGTAATGCCCAGAGTAAATCTCATAGTGATCTTCTTGACATATCACGTTATCTCTATTCTATCAATTGCCCAACTGTAATTTGTTTACCCAGCATGTGTTATTTTATCTATGGAGAGACACCACTAGTGAACTGTGGACCCCGGTCCTATTTCCATCATATTGCTTTCACCTGTTTACTTTACTCGTACTGTTTACTTTACTCGCATACTATATTGTTTTCCACTCGATACGCTCATAACCTTTGTTTCAAGCAAACCGGTGAGATTGACAACCTCATCGCAAGTTGGGAACAAAGTATTTGTTTGTGTGTGTGCAGGTTCCGCATCACCTTCAGTCGTCATTGTCTTTCCTCTCCTGACCGACATTAAACCTTGGTTTCTTAACTGAGGGAAAACTAGCTGCTATACTCATCATACCTTCCTCTTGGGGTTCCCAACGGGCTGGTTATTCACCACGCACAAGGACCGTCTGCTCCCACGTCAACCATACGCCAACTGCTTATTTTCTGGCGCCATCAACCGGTAGCACACCCTGCCGGAGAGGGGAATTGCCACCGGAGGTCTTCTTCATCGCCATGCTTGCCTCCGGAGCGATGAGTGAGTAGTCTACCTTGGACTATGGGTCCGTAGCAGTTGCTAGATGGTTGTCTTCTCCACCATGTGCTTCATGTTTAGATCTCATGAGCTGCCCTACATGATTGAGATCACCGTTATGTAATTCTACATGTTTGGTTTGTTGGGATCCGATGAATATTGGTGTTTATGATTGAGTTGTTGTACTGAATATTATCTTTTGTTATCTCTATGTTGTTTATGATCTTGCATGCTCTCCGTTGTTAGTAGCTATCTTGGCCGAGTAGTTGCTAGTGACTCCAAGAGGGGGTATTTATGCTCGATAGTGGGTTCATGCCTCTATTTAACCTGGGGGAGTGACAGAAACCTCTAAGGTTGTAGATGTGTTGTTGCTACTAGGGAGAAAACAACATTCATATGCTCAAGGGCATATGCTTTGTTTACATTACACACTTTGCTTAATGCAAATATCTGTTGTTCGCAACTTAATACTTGTGGAGTTCTCGGATTGATTCGCCACAAGTGGATTATTAGTCATAGATGCAGTTGGATGGCGGTCTATGTATTTTGTTGTAATGCCCAGAGTAAATCTCATAGTGATCTTCTTGACATATCATGTTTATCTTTATTTTATCAATTGCCCAACTATAATTTGTTTATCCAGCATGTGTTATTTGTCTTATGGAGAGACACCACTAGTGAACTGTGGACCCCGGTCCTATTTCCATCATATTGCTATCACATGTTTACTTTACTCGCACTATTTACTTTACTCACATACTTTACTGTTTTCCACTCGATACACTCATAACCTTTGTTTCAAGCAAACCGATGAGATTGACAACCTCATCGCAAGTTGGGAGCAAAGTACTTGGTTGTGTGTGTGCAGGTTCCGCGTTGCTACTGGCAGAAGACGAGTCAACAAGTATCGTTAAACGGCGCCCTTGTTGGAGTGCTATTAAGCCAGTCTGCATCACCTTCAGTCGTTTGTCTCTCCTCTCCAAGAACGATAAACCTTGGTTTCTTAATTGAGGGAAAATCTTGCTGCTATATTCATCACACCTTCCTCTTGGGGTTCCCAACAGGCCGGTTGTTTACTTCATCAACTCGATAGCATCATGGGGAGGAGTGCCAAAGCTTTATAAAAGAGCACCAATGTGACAAATTTTCAAAGAACTCGGAACCGCTCTCACTTGTTTATTATGGAAGATAGTAAGACCCCATTGCCAGTCGTTGACATGAAACAACCACCTCTCAAAACTCAATTATTATCTCTCTGTTTTACAAATGAAAAGCTCTAGCACATATTTAATCACTGCTTCCCTCCGCGAAGGGCCTTTCTTTTACTTTTATGTTGAGTCACCACCTTCTACCTTTATGCACCGTCTAAGAGAGCATAGTTGTCATTCTGAGTATAATGTGCATTGTCCCAAAGTTTTCATTGATTGATTTAGGATGTTGGTTTTACTTGTTCTTAAATTACTTGTATCTAGTCGCCCTCTTAAACTTGAAGGTGTCCTACGCATTTATGTTTTGCTATCTCATGAAGGACAAGCTAAAAACCATTTGTATGTTTTTCCATATGATTTGAACACACGTTTGACTTTCATTGTTTCATTTTCATGATCTTTCATTTGTGTTCTTTTTCATGTTATAACATGGTTGCTAAGTTTCTTCTATCAAGATTATATCTTTCATGCACATGTTTTAAGTTCTTTTGATCCCAGCGCACAACGCTTACATATATGATCAAGATTGTGTAGGTGCATGTCACCTCAAAAATTATTTCTTTGTTATCACTTACCTACTCGAGGACGAGCAGGAGTTAAGCTTGTGGATGCTGATACGTCTCAAACGTATCTATAATTTTTGATGCTCCATGATTGTTTTTACACCATTTTTTTAGTGTTTTGTTACACTTTTTGGCATTTTAATGCATTTTCCGGAACTAATCTATTAACGAGATGCCACAGTACCAGTTCCCCGTTTTCTGCTGTTTTTGTGTTTCAGAAAATTTACACAGGAAATATTCTCAGAATTGGACGAAACAAAAGCAAAACATCCAGAAATTTACCGAAGCTTCCAGAGAACCAAAGAGGAGACGGAGTGGGGCCATGAGAAGCCCACACAACAGGGCAGCGCGGCCCTGGCCGCGCCCCCTATGTGTGAGACCACCTCGGTCCACTTCTGATGATGCCCCTTCGCCTATAAAGACCCCCCGACGAGAAAAACCTAAGGACCCGATCAGTTTTCCAGAAACACATCGCGGTCTGCCGCCGTCGTCGACCCAAGATCGGGAGGGTCTAGAAGCTCTTCCCGGCACCCTACCGGAGAGGGGAATTGCCACCGGAGGTTTTCTTCATCGCCATGCTTGCCTCCGGCGCGATGAGTGAGTAGTCTACCTTGGACTATGGGTCCATAGCAGTAGCTAGATGGTTGTCTTCTCCACCATGTGCTTCATGTTTAGATCTCGTGAGCTGCCTTACATGATCAAGATCACCATTATGTAATTCTACATGTTGTGTTTGTTGGGATCCGATGAATATTGGTGTTATGATTGAGTTGATGTATTGAATATTATCTTATGTTATCTCTATGTTGTTTATGATCTTGCATGCTCTCCGTTGTTAGTAGCTATCTTGGCCGAGTAGATACTAGTGACTCCAAGAGGGGGTATTTATGCTCGATAGTTGGGTTCATGCCTCTATTTAATCTGGGGGAGTGACAGAAACCTCTAAGGTTATAGATGTGCTGTTGCCACTAGGGAGAAAACAACATTCATATGTCCAAGGGCATATGCTTTGTTTACATTACACACTTTGCTTAATGCAGTTATCTGTTGTTCGCAACTTAATAGTTCTAGGGTGTTCGTATTGATATCCCAGGGAGTGGATTATTAGTCATAGATGCAGTTGGATGGCGGTCTATGTATTTTGTTGTAATGCCTAGAGTAAATCTCATAGTGATCTTCTTGACATATCACGTTATCTCTATTCTATCAATTGCCCAACTGTAATTTGTTTACCCAGCATGTGTTATTTTATCTATGGAGAGACACCACTAGTGAACTGTGGACCCCGGTCCTATTTCCATCATATTGCTTTCACCTGTTTACTTTACTCGTACTATTTACTTTACTCGCATACTATATTATTTTCCACTCGATACGCTCATGACCTTTGTTTCAAGCAAACCGGTGAGATTGACAACCTCATCGCAAGTTGGGAACGAAGTATTTGTTTGTGTGTGTGCAGGTTCCGCATCACCTTCAGTCGTCATTGTCTTTCCTCTCCTGACCGACATTAAACCTTGGTTTCTTAACTGAGGGAAAACTAGCTGCTATACTCATCATACCTTCCTTTTGGGGTTCCCAACGGGCTGGTTATTCACCACGCACAAGGACCGTCTGCTCCCACATCAACCATACGCCAACAGCTTATTTTCTGGCGCCATCAACCGGTAGCAGCTCATTTTCTGGCGCCATTGCCGGGGAGGAAGAGAAGACTTCTGCGAGGGGAGTTTTTCGCACACACATTCTTTACTTTGTTTTATTGTTTTGCTTTACTTTATTTATTTTACCTGCATTGCTTTTATATCAAAAACCCAAAAAATTTAGAATCCTTGGTAGTTGTTTTTACTTATCTGCTTTTAGTTTTGTTAAAATGAGTAATCCTGAAGTAGAAGTTCGTAGTTTTAAGCAACAAGGGGGAGAAAGTTTAAAAGATGCTTGGTACCGTATTAACAATGCTCATCATAGGTGTACCAAAAAGCACTCTACCACGATCCTCCTTAGAAATTTTTATGTTGGTATATCCAGTTGGAATAGGTATGTTCTTGATACTCTTACAGGGGGTAATTTTCTGGGTACTCCCGCTGGAGAAGCGTGCACTATAATTGAAAGTTTAGTGGGAATACCACCTATTCATGTTGCTAAAACTGAGACCACCCTGGAGGAGGTGGTAGAAAAGCTCAACTCTTTAGAGAAAAGTTTGCCAAGTATCCTAGAAAATGCTAGCCGCGTTAGTGAATTAATAGAAAACATGGGTAAGAGAATTACCATTTTAGAGGCTAGCACTACTCATGACAATCAAAACTTAAGGATTGGTAAACTAGAGGAGTCTATGGAAACGCTTAGCTTAATCTTCTCTTCTCTTAAATTTAAGAAAGAGAAAGTGTTTGTTGGAAAAGAGAAAAAAATTATGTATGTTCCCAAGGTTTCTGCGCTTAAATCTCAACATGTTCTTAAAATTGGTAAGACTCTTAGTTCCACTAAGGGTGACTTGCAGGTTGAATCATCTTCGGGAACCTTCAAAGAGCCTACTGAGGTAACTAGCACTTCATCTCTTGATGTTACTTGATTCGCAATTTTCTGCGCCTAGCTCAAAGGCGTTAAAGAAAAGCACTCTTGGGAGATAACCCAATGTTTTCTTTTCAGTACTTTCTCTTTTATTTGAGTCTTGGAAGTCATTACTACTGTAATGACCGCTCTTTATCTTGTTTATTTCGTTTTGTGCCAAGAGAAGCCTCTAATTTGAGTGAGGTAAAGATTTGGGGATGTTGCTGTCCTGAAACTGTTTTCGGTGCTGCACCGTAAAAATTCGTGAAAATTCTCTGTTTATCTTTTGCACCTACGATTTCTTGTGCATATGCCCCAGGTTATATCCAAACTTTTGTTAGTTGAACACTTTTTGATTTGAGCAACAGAAAATCCCTCAAAAATTCGACCTTTGTCAGCTGTTCAGTTTTGACAGATTTCTGCCAATATTTGTGTTTGCCACTTTATCGCTTTCTTTTGATCATGGAACTTTTGGGGAGGTTGCTACAGTAGTATTTGCTATATATGTGGTGGTTTTGAGTTGAAACCTGAAGCAAATAGAGGATTGATTATATGTTATGCTTGCACTAATGTTGCTAATAGATTTGTGTTTAGTTTTGTATGAAGGAAGTTTTCAAGTGTAGGGATTGGAGAATGATGAGATGAGTTGAAGAATGGACAAAAGCTCAAGCTTGGGTATGTCCATGCATCACCCCAAGAAATATCCAAGAAGTACAAGCGTCAAAGCTTGGGGATGCCCCCGAGGCACCCCTTCTTCATCGGCAAAAATCAGGTCACCTTTCAAAACACTATATTTTTATTGCTTCATGCACTATGTGTTTTTCTTGGAGCGTCAGTTGCTTTAGTTTTCTTAGTTGGTTTAGTTTGTTTGTTTGCTGCAATAAATGGTTGGACCCCAACAAATTTCTTTTGGAGAAGTTGCTCGTTTTCATTTGCCAAGAACGCTCTAGTTTTCACTCTTATTAAAAATCGAGAGTTCTTCTTTTTCTGCTACTGCTTTTGGTTTTCATTTTCGCCTTGATTTGTGTTCAGACCTTGTCATATCTTTTCATCAAGGTGTATTTTTGCCTCTGATCTTTATTGGTTTTCATCAAAAGAGGTGTTTATAAAAATTTCAAATGGTGTTGGAAAAGAGAAAAAGCTTTGTGCAAAATAGTGGTACAAGAAGGAGCTTGTGTAGACTGCGGCTTAGGCTTTTTCATGTCATGCTTGATGTCTTTTTGATAGTATGCTTAGTGGTTTTGCTGTAGCATGACCTGTCTCAAATAACTGAGATTGCTTAATGAGCCTTTAAAAAAATCATGCGTTGTTTTTATTGTATGGAAGCATTATTTTGGTTTTCTCCTTGATGCTTTATTTGGGTTGACTTGGCGCATGCTCACACATGTTAGACTCTTACAAAGTCGCCAATAGCCTTCATGATCATTTAGTTTTTGACTTTTGATGCCATCTTATGCTTCTTTTAATGTCGCTTTGTCGCTTTGCATGATTATGGCCATTATTGCTCTCTTAGTTGGTCGCTTCCAGTCTTTTGCTAGCCCTCGCCTTGTACTGAGTATGAGCTCTACTCGTGCATCCAACTCCTAAAAGCCAAAGTTTTCCAAAGTGTCCACCATACATACCTACAAGAAATTTGATATTCCAAGTAAATTTGACTTGCTTTTATTTTCTCTTCAAATTAAACTCTTACCAGTGTTATGCGAAATTCGGTCAGTAAAGCTCTCACGAACCGGAAGGCACACTTTACTTTTTCCTGTTCTAATTTTTTTGACATTGTGGTCTCTTATGTTGAGTTGTTATGCTTGCAAGTTGTAAGTTGGATTCTAGCCCAGCCATGCTGTCATGGGGCAAGCTTTCAACATTGCACTTCTTATTTGAGTTGATATCGTGATCTTTTGTTTATGGATGCCCGCGGTGTGAAATGAATTGGGAATCTTGTGGGGATCATGGAGTTTGTATATGTGTTAGGGAAACGCCGGGCCGCCAATCTAAGCCATGCATAATTCATGGTGGAAATTTGCAGCATACCCATGGTGAACATTCGACGACGCATCTCACAATAAAAAGCTAAACAAAAGGCAAATAAAAGAGATGTTGAGGTGTTCATTGTCTGCTTGTCCTGTCATTTTGGTGTGGGCTCGTTCCATGTCATCGGGCACGGAGGTACCCCATTGGCGGTTCTCAATGATATGCATATATTTACAATGACAAGAGCCTTGCTTGGGACTCTAAGTAAAGTAGCATGAGGTTTGGGTACTCGTATTCACGGGGCACGAGGTTTTCAACTTATGATTTGTCAAGCATATGCATCATAATTGTTCTCGCATTAACTTTAACCATTCAAGATGCTTATGATGGGGGCAATGAGAGCTCAAAGCCGGTAAGTACCATAATTTTTGAAGGTTATAAAACTTGCAATCACTGCTTCCCTCTGCGAAGGGCCTTTCTTTTACTTTTATGTTGAGTCACCACCTTCTTTCTTTATGCACCATTAAGAGAGCATAGTTGTCATTCTTAGTGTGATATGCATTGTCCCAAAGTTCATTGATTGATTCATATTGTTGGTTTCACTTGTTCTTAAATTATTTGTATCTAGTCGCCCTCTTAAACTTGAAGGTGTCCTATGCATTTATGTTTTGCTCTCTTTGAAGGACAAGCTGAAAACCATTTATATGTTTTTCCTTATGATTTGAACACACATTTGACTTTCATTGTTTCATTTTCATGATCTTTTGTTTGTGTTCATTTGCATGTTTACAACATGGTTGCTAAGTTCTTATTGTCATGATTATATCTTCATGCCCATGTTTTAAGTTCTTATGATCCCAGCTCACAAATGCTTACATATATGATCAAGATTGTGTAGGTGCATGTCACCTCAAAAATTATTCTTTTGTTATCACTTACCTACTCGAGGACGAGCAGGAGTTAAGCTTGGGGATGCTTGATACATCTCAAATGTATCTATAATTTTTGATGCTCCATGCTTGTTTTTACACCATTTGCCTATTGTTTCGTTACACTTAGTGGCACTTTTATGCATTTTCCGGAACTAACCTATTAACGAGTTGCCACAGTGCCAGTTCCCTGTTTTCTGCTGTTTTTGTGTTTCAGAGTGATACACAGGAAATATTCTCGGAATTGGACGAAACCACATCCTGAAGTCTTATTTTACCCGCAAGCTTCCAGAGATCCGAAGAGGAGTAGGAGGGGGGGGCCACCAGGGCCCCACACGCATGGGTGGCGCGGCCAGCCCCCTGGCCGCGCCGGGCCCGCGTGAGGGCACCTGGCCCCTCCTCTGACATCGCCCCTTCGCCTATAAAGACCCCCGACGAGAAAAACCTAAGGACCCGATCAGTTTTCCAGAACACATCGCGATCCGCCGCCGCCGTCGACCCGAAGATCGGGAGGGTCCAGAAGCTCTTCCCGGCACCCTGCCGGAGAGGGGAATCACCACCGGAGGTCTTCTTCATCGCCATGCTTTCCTCCGGAGCGATGAGTGAGTAGTCTACCTTGGACTATGGGTCCATAGCAGTAGCTAGATGGTTGTCTTCTCCACCATGTGCTTCATGTTTAGATCTCATGAGCTGCCATACGTGATTGAGATCACCGTTATGTAATTCTACATGTTTGGTTTGTTGGGATCCGATGAATATTGGTGTTTATGATTAAGTTGCTGTACTGAATTATATCTTTTGTTATCTCTATGTTGTTTATGATCTTGCATGCTCTCCGTTGTTAGTAGCTATCTTGGCCGAGTAGTTGCTAGTGACTCCAAGAGGGGGTATTTATGCTCGATAGTGGGTTCATGCCTCTATTTCACCTGGGGGAGTGACAGAAACCTCTAAGGTGGTAGATGTGCTGTTGCTACTAGGGAGAAAACAACATTCATATGCTCAAGGGCATATGCTTTGTTTACATTACACACTTTGCTTAATGCAATTATCTGTTGTTCGCAACTTAATACTTCTAGGGTGTTCGGATTGATATCCCAGGGAGTGGATTATTAGTCATAGATGCAGTTGGATGGCGGTCTATGTATTTTGTTGTAATGCCTAGAGTAAATCTCATAGTGATCTTCTTGACATATCACGTTATCTCTATTCTATCAATTGCCCAACTGTAATTTGTTTACCCAGCATGTGTTATTTTATCTATGGAGAGACACCACTAGTGAACTGTGGACCCCGGTCCTATTTCCATCATATTGCTTTCACCTGTTTACTTTACTCGTACTGTTTACTTTACTCGCATACTATATTGTTTTCCACTCGATACGCTCATAACCTTTGTTTCAAGCAAACCGGTGAGATTGACAACCTCATCGCAAGTTGGGAACAAAGTATTTGTTTGTGTGTGTGCAGGTTCCACATCACCTTCAGTCGTCATTGTCTTTCCTCTCCTGGCCGAATTAAACCTTGGTTTCTTAACTGAGGGAAAACTAGCTGCTATACTCATCATACCTTCCTCTTGGGGTTCCCAACGGGCTGGTTATTCACCACGCACAAGGACCGTCTGCTCCCACGTCAACCATACGCAAACAGCTTATTTTATGGCGCCATCAACCGGTAGCACACCCTGCCGGAGAGGGGAATCGCCACCGGAGGTCTTCTTCATCGCCATGCTTGCCTCCGGAGCGATGAGTGAGTAGTCTACCTTGGACTATGGGTCCGTAGCAGTAGCTAGATGGTTGTCTTCTCCACCATGTGCTTCATGTTTAGATCTCATGAGCTGCCCTACATGATTGAGACCACCGTTATGTAATTCTACATGTTTGGTTTGTTGGGATCCGATGAATATTGGTGTTTATGATTGAGTTGTTGTACTGAATATTATCTTTAGTTATCTCTATGTTGTTTATGATCTTGCATGCTTTCCATTGTTAGTAGCTATCTTGGCCGAGTAGTTGCTAGTGACTCCAAGAGGGGGTATTTATGCTCGATAGTGGGTTCATGCCTCTATTTAACCTGGGGGAGTGACAGAAACCTCTAAGGTTGTAGATGTGTTGTTGCTACTAGGGAGAAAACAACATTCATATGCTCAAGGGCATATGCTTTGTTTACATTACACACTTTGCTTAATGCAAATATCTGTTGTTCGCAACTTAATACTTGTGGAGTTCTCGGATTGATTCGCCACAAGTGGATTATTAGTCATAGATGCAGTTGGATGGCGGTCTATGTATTTTGTTGTAATGCCCAGAGTAAATCTCATAGTGATCTTCTTGACATATCATGTTTATCTTTATTCTATCAATTGCCCAACTATAATTTGTTTACCCAGCATGTGTTATTTATCTTATGGAGAGACACCACTAGTGAACTGTGGACCCCGGTCCTATTTCCATCATATTGCTATCACATGTTTACTTTACTCGCACTGTTTACTTTACTCGCATACTTTACTGTTTTCCACTCGATACACTCATAACCTTTGTTTCAAGTAAACCGATGAGATTGACAACCTCATCGCAAGTTGGGAGCAAAGTACTTGGTTGTGTGTGTGCAGGTTCCGCGTTGCTACTGGCCGAAGACGAGTCAACAAGTATTGTTAAACGGCGCCCTTGTTGGAGTGCTATTAAGCCAGTCTGCATCACCTTCAGTCGTTTGTCTCTCCTCTCCAAGAACGATAAACCTTGGTTTCTTAATTGAGGGAAAATCTTGCTGCTATATTCATCACACCTTCCTCTTGGGGTTGCCAACAGGCCGGTTGTTTACTTCATCAACTCGATAGCATCATGGGGAGGAGTGCCAAAGCTTTATAAAAGAGCACCAATGTGACAAATTTTCAAAGAACTCGGAACCGCTCTCACTTGTTTATTATGGAAGATAGTAAGACCCCATTGCCAGTCGTTGACATGAAACAACCACCTCTCAAAACTCAATTATTATCTCTCTGTTTTACAAATGAAAAGCTCTAGCACATATTTAATCACTGCTTCCCTCCGCGAAGGGCCTTTCTTTTACTTTTATGTTGAGTCACCACCTTCTACCTTTATGCACCGTCTAAGAGAGCATAGTTGTCATTCTGAGTATAATGTGCATTGTCCCAAAGTTTTCATTGATTGATTCAGGATGTTGGTTTCACTTGTTCTTAAATTACTTGTATCTAGTCGCCCTCTTAAACTTGAAGGTGTCCTACGCATTTATGTTTTGCTCTCTCATGAAGGACAAGCTAAAAACCATTTGTATGTTTTTCCATATGATTTGAACACATGTTTGACTTTCATTGTTTCATTTTCATGATCTTTCATTTGTGTTCTTTTTCATGTTATAACATGGTTGCTAAGTTTCTTCTATCAAGATTATATCTTTCATGCACATGTTTTAAGTTCTTTTGATCCCAGCACACAACGCTTACATATATGATCAAGATTGTGTAGGTGCATGTCACGTCAAAAATTAATTCTTTGTTATCACTTACCTACTCGAGGACGAGCAGGAGTTAAGCTTGTGGATGCTGATACGTCTCAAACGTATCTATAATTTTTGATGCTCCATGATTGTTTTTACACCATTTTTTAGTGTTTTGTTACACTTTTTGGCATTTTAATGCATTTTCCGGAACTAATCTATTAACGAGATGCCACAGTACCAGTTCCCCGTTTTCTGCTGTTTTTGTGTTTCAGAAAATTTACATAGGAAATATTCTCGGAATTGGACGAAACAAAAGCAAAACATCCAGAAATTTACCGAAGCTTCCAGAGAACCAAAGAGGAGATGGAGTGGGGCCATGAGAGGCCCACACAACAGGGCGGCGCGGCCCTGGCCGCGCCCCCTATGTGTGAGACCACCTCGGTCCACTTCTGACGATGCCCCTTCGCCTATAAAGACCCCCCGACGGGAAAAACCTAAACACCCGATTACTTTTCCAGAAACACATCGCGGTCTGCCGCCGTCATCGACCCAAGATCGGGAGGGTCCAGAAGCTCTTCCCGGCACCCTACCGGAGAGGGGAATTGCCACCGGAGGTTTTCTTCATCGCCATGCTTGCCTCCGGCGCGATGAGTGAGTAGTCTACCTTGGACTATGGGTCCATAGCAGTAGCTAGATGGTTGTCTTCTCCACCATGTGCTTCATGTTTAGATCTCGTGAGCTGCCTTACATGATCAAGATCACCATTATGTAATTCTACATGTTGTGTTTGTTGGGATCCAATGAATATTGGTGTTATGATTGAGTTGATGTATTGAATATTATCTTATGTTATCTCTATGTTGTTTATGATCTTGCATGCTCTCCGTTGTTAGTAGCTATCTTGGCCGAGTAGATACTAGTGACTCCAAGAGGGGGTATTTATGCTCGATAGTTGGGTTCAGGCCTCTATTTAATCTGGGGGAGTGACAGAAACCTCTAAGGTTATAGATGTGCTGTTGCCACTAGGGAGAAAACAACATTCATATGTCCAAGGGCATATGCTTTGTTTACATTACACACTTTGCTTAATGCAGTTATCTGTTGTTCGCAACTTAATACTTATGGAGTTCTCGGAATTATTCCCCGCGAGTGGATTATTAGTCATAGATGCAGTTGGATGGCGGTCTATGTATTTTATTGTAATGCTCAGAGTAAATCTCTTAGTGATCCTCTCGACATATCACATTATCTTTATTCTATCAATTGCCCAACTATAATTTATTTACCCAGCATGTGTTATTTTATCTTATGGAGAGACACCACTAGTGAACTGTGGACCCCAGTCCTATTTCCTTTATATTGCTATCACCTATTTACTTTACTCGCACTGTTTACTTTCTCGCATATTACTATTGCTTTCCACTCGATACGCTCATACCTTTGTTTCAAGCAAACCGGTGAGATTGACAACCTCATCGTAAGTTGGGATCAAAGTATTTGGTTGTGTTGTGTGCAGATTCCATGTTGCTACTAGTTGAAGACGTACTAACAAGTGTCGTAAACGGCGCCCTTGATGGAAGTCACTAGGCTAGCAAGCATCACCTTCTTGAGTTTGGATTTTTCCTACTAGACGATTAAACCTTGGTTTCTTACTGAGGGAAAATCTTGCTGATGTACTCATCATACCTTCCTCTTGGGGTTCCCAACTGAACGGTGAAAAACCATCAACACCGTGCCGCATCAGGTAGTGGTAGTCGATTTCTGAGTAACACCAGCAGGCAGTCCAAGAACTGACTGCTTTTTTCCCCTTCTAGCTCCTTGAATGGCACTTTCCATTCTTTTATGAATGACAGCACCAGGCGCCAGACCTGTTTAATATTAATCCAAGAAGTCTTATTAAAGACAAGGTTATTTCTATTAATCCACAGCCCCCAAAGAGTTGCAGAGGTGACTAAATTGAAATGGAGAAACTTTTTATTACAGAACAATTTAGAAGCAATTGATTCAAAGTTATCAATTTTGCAATCAAAGACTTTTTCCACAATTGTCCAAAGTTGTCTAGCCACTATATACTCAAACATAAGATGTTTGACAGTTTCCAGTTTCTTGCACATTTCACATTCAAGAGGTTTCACCATGCCTCTAGTTCTAAGGTTGTCCCTAGTCATGATTTTATTTTGAGAAAACAGCCACAAGAAAACCTGGATTCTGGGTGGAATTTTTAACTTCCACACAGAAGGCAGGTAAATGGGTTGAATTCCCCTAAAATTAACTAAAGCATACATGGAACTAGAAGAATAAATCCCATTTGTTTCATATTGCCATATGAGTTGATCATTTTCATCAGAATATGAGATTGTCTTGGCGATTTCTATGAGTTCAAGCCAATTGATCATCATTTCATCCAAAAAAATTCTTCTAAAAGTGCCTCTAATCTGCTCCCCATCCCAGAGATCCCTAATGGTCTGGGTCTGTTGATTAGAAACAATGTATATATCCCAAAATTGGGTGGCTAAAGGAGAATTACCAAACCAAATGTCTTCCCAAAATTTGATACTTCTAGCATCACCTACTTTCCATTTGTAGCCAAGAGAGACAAGCCTAGATGCCCACACCACACCCTTCCAAAAAGTGGATGGCTGGATGTCATGACAGGAAAGAATGTTAGGGTTCTTAGTATTATACTTAGCATCTATCACTCTTCTCCAGAGAGCCCCTTCTCCCTGAATATATCTCTTGATCCAAGATCCTATAAACAAAGATTTAAGTCCTGGAGGTTTGGAATTCCCATTCCTCCAAAATCCTTTTTCAAACACACAGAAGGCCAGTTAGCCAGATGAATCTTATGGTTTCCTTCTTCATCATTCCACAAGAAATTAGCTAATTGAGTATCTAGCAAACTAAGAGCCCACTTAGGGAATTGAAAAAAAGATTGTAGATATATAGGAATACTAGACAAGCAGGCTTGAATGAGCACCCTCTTAGCTGCTAAAGACAGTAATCTACCTCTCCATCCAGTAATTCTTCTCAGAATGCTTTCAATAAGAGGTTGTCGATCCTCTCTCCTAAGCCTGTCAAAATGCAGGGCCATCCCAGTTAAGAAAAAGTTCATGAAGTTCAGAGATAAACTCCTACTTCTACAAACTCTTCTGTAATAGAAATACCAACCTTATCAGCTCTACTAGAGGAGGAACTAGAAGACCTTGTCTGATTTTCTACTTCTACAAACTCTTCTGTAATAGAAATACCAACCTTATCAGCTCTATCATCTAATTCATGAATAGGTAAAACTGTAAAAGGATTAGAACACATAATACCTTTCATCTTTGGGATTTCCAAGTTAGTTTTTCTCTTCCTCTCTTCAGCTTTCTCCATGATATTTTTTGACCTGTCAATCCTGGAACTCTGTCTGACAGCTTGAACATGCCCCCATTTCTGTTTCTTCTCTTTGTGAATCTTTGAAAGTGCAAGCTTAGTAGCAGGATCTTCAAAGTCAGGCATGATGTTGTCAGGTAAGAATATTTCAGCTTCCACAGCATCTTCTAGCCTCTGTTGAAAGGTGGCATCTGTAGTAGTTTCCTTGGCCCAGAATTGCTCAGTTTCAGCAATTACAGCCTCCTCCACCTCAGCTTTGTCCCAAACAAAACAGCCTTCTTTGTTGATCACTCCTTTTTGCACCAACAATTGATAGACAACAGAGGCAGAAGTAGGTCCTTCTTGTTCATGAGAATTCCCCAAAAGTGCTAACAGAAGTTTCTCAGCTAGAACTAGTCATCTTGCAAGGAACCTTAGAATTTGGTGCAGGAAAAGAAGCCTTTGCAGGAGGAATTAAATGACCTGGACGAACAGATCAAGAAAATCCAAATTCAACCGCTTCAACAACAAGATCAAGTTCTAGAGGCTGAGCTGGTTGAAAGGTATGATCAAAATATTACCAAACTCACTGATTTCTGTGCTCAAAGGGCAAAAAAGAACTGGATAAAAGATGGGGACATGAATACTTCTTATTTTCACAAATCCATTGTAAAAAGAAGGAGGAGAAACACCATAGTTTCGGTAAAGGATGAAAATGATGTTATTCAGTTCATGCCTAACAAAATTAGTAATACCTTTGTTAATTACTTTAGGCATATCTCTGCTTCCCAAAATCCTAACAATGGCATGCCCTTCCTACATACTCAATTACCCAACTCAGCAGAAGACTACACATACACAATCCCGGATAAACAGGAGCTCTGGGAGACCCTAATGGAGATGAAAAGGAATGCTTCACTAGGAGCAGATGGTTTTAATGTCGAGTTTTACCTTGCAACTTGGAGCTGGATTGGAGATGACGTCTACGTGTTGGCCAGATCTTTTTTTGAATCAGGTATCCTTCTTGCCCACATAAATGACACACATATTGATTTAATTCCGAAGAAGCTTGTTCCTTTGATTCCAGCAGATTACAGACCAATTAGCCTTTGTAATGTGGTTTACAAGCTTATTGCTAAATCCCTAGCGAATAGACTTAAGCCTCATTTACCTGACTACATCCACCCCGCTCAACAAGCCTTTATTGAGGGTCGTCGTATCAGTAATAACATTATTGTTGCACAAGAAATCACACATTCCTTTATGTTGTCTTCTTGGAAAGAAAAAGCCTTTATGCTAAAAATTGATCTTGCAAAGGCTTTTGATCGGGTTGAATGGAATTTCATTGTTCATGCTCTTGCTCGTAAAGGGTTGCATTGTCATTTTATATATTTGATCCATGCTTGTATCTCTTCACCTATGTTCTATATCGTCATTCACGTCCAACCTTTTGCGAAATTTCGAAGTGACAGGGGAATCAGACAAGGATGTCCTTTATCACCATATCTGTTTGTCCTTGCAATTAATGAGCTATCAATCGCTTTATAGGAGGCCATGACTATGAATTCTCTTACAGGAATTGTTCTAGGGAAAAATTGCCCGCCTATCCATTCTTTGCTATTTACTGACGACCTTTTAATCTGTGGCAAGACTGAGGTACAGGAAGCGACTACCATGAGAACTCTCCTGCATTCTCTTTGTGCTCTTTCAGGTCAAACTCCGAACTGGGATAAATCAGGGATAATATTCAGCAAGCTGGTGGATGCAGGTACAACTAATGCTATTCGACAAATCTTTCCAGTGGCTATTATTGATAGTTCTTTTATCCATCTTGGCCATCCTTTGATTTTGCCTAGTAAAGATAGAGCTACTGCCTATAACTTTGTTCTAGACAAATTTAAAACAAAGGTCACCACTTATAAAGCAGATCAACTCTCGCATCCGGCTTGTCTTGCACTTATTCAATCTATTTTTGCCTCCATTCCGGTTTACTACATGTCTAACATTCTCTTCTCCAAAAAGTTTATTTCAAAATTGACAGCAATTATCAGAACCTTTTGGTGGACCGGTGTTCGGGAGGACAAAACAAGCAAAGCCCTTTGTCTAAGGGCTTGGAAGGATATTTGCACACCCAAAAAAGAAGGCGGGCTTGGCTTAAAAAAATTCCAGGCAGTTAACTAGGGGCTTTTACTCATGAGTGCTTGGAGAATAGCACAAAACGCTGATGATTTTCTTCACAAAATCCTTAAAGCTAAATATTTTCCAGATTCATCCATTTGGCGCCCAAATTCAAATGTCCCCAAGTCGGGATTTTGGGCTTCAATCCTCAAGGTCCTACCTATTCTTAAGGCCCACTCTTACTACTAGATCACACAAGGAAATGTTTCTATTTGGAGTTCTCCTTGGTGCAAAGACTGGACAAAAATATATGACAACCTCATCATTCAAGAAGCCAACTACGTTTATCCTGCCAAGGACTTAGGAGAGCCTCCACCAAGACCTGTTTCTGCTGCAACAAAAAAATCTCTTGCAACAGGTTTGGAAATCCAAAGACATTGTACCAAGAGTTCAGACTTTCGCCTGGCGCTTTCTTCGAAAAGCCATTCTAACAGGAGCTCGTGCAGGACGATTCTCAAAACACATTAGTAAGTATTGCTGCAGGTGTGGGTTTGAAGAGGATGATATTGACCTCTTTTTCACTTGCCATTTTGTTAAATTAGCTTGGTTCAGCTCGCCGTGGTACATCAGAACTGAGATCATAACTTACAACATGCATTCTCTGACTCACATTTTAAATGCAATTCTCAATTTGCCTCACCCACATGCTTCTCTCAATAACATCCTAATTTTTATGTGGTGCATATGGAAGTCCAGGAATGATTGTCATTTTAACAGGAAAAAGGGAGAGCCTTACCAAATCAATATTAATGCTCAGGCCTTATGCAAAAATATGGAACTACTTGATCCTACTGAAAATGATTTGCAGATTCATCAAAAACCGGTGATGCCTCGGCTTCGACAAGAGCAACACCAACAGGGACAAACAATTCCATTGGACCAAGACATTCTAGGAGCGAAGATATTCTCGGATGCCTCCTAGAAGAACAAGAAAGTCCCAGGTTTCATAGGTACAGAAAGTACAGGGATTGGTATCTTCATCCAATTCAGCCGCCAGGGCTCGACTTCAACATCAAGATTCAGGCGTCTTCAGGCCTTACTGACTCGGTGATCCAGGCTGAGGTGAAGGCAATGCTATTTGGTCTCCTCGTAGCAGAGAAGCTTCAAATCTCAGGGCCAACTATTCTGACGGACAATAAATCTCTTGCACTTGCTGTTGCAAGCAGGAAGTTAGACTCTCAGCACATGCATTGGAATTATAGGGACACTCTAGCCAAGATTTTGAACTCTACTTCCAAGCTTCAGGCTCAGGTGTTCCATATTAGGAGAGAAGCCAATTATGTTGCCCATAACTGTGCTCATCAGGTGCTTAGATCTACTTTAGGTCCACCTATCTTAGGTTGCTATTCTTCGGCTCATAATTCCCCCTCCTGTCCTGTTATTTCTTCTCTTGTACACTCTGATTGGACAGGATTTGTAGTTCACGCTGTAAACTGCTGTTGAGCTGATGAATGAAATTAGCGCCTCCGGCGCTCCTCTTGTTAAAAAAAAAAGTTTCGCTAGGGAGCTGCCATACATCCCTATCTGGTTGCACACTGCCACTCACTGCCTCACCTGGAGAGAACTCTGCGAGATGCTTACGGACCTAGAAGCACACTTCTTCCATGGATTGGATTTTATTGCCCGCGTTAGTTTCGTTCCTCAACGTCCACCAATCCCAGAGCATAATAACTGTCAGAAAGGTTAGGTTATGACAAGTTCTTGCCCAACTACCTCAACTCGGCCGCATAAAGTGGACTAGGTGGTACTACTTACTAGCAGTTACCAGCCATCCTGAGCCGTCGGATGCTCATAAAACGGACGGTGGGGAAACTTTTCAAGCATATGAGAGCTGCTCATGGAGTGAACGAGTTGCGAATCGTTGGATTTTCAGAACGACAGTGTGATGGCACCGCCGGGCTCTCCAATCAGCTCCTCGTTGTCCCCGCACAGCGACAGCGTCATCGTGGTAGACGGTGATGTCCAAAGAATTGAACTCGTCTGCGTACTCCGATGTTTTGGTGCTGAAACCGTTCAGAACTCATTTAAACGTGGCGAAGCTATTTAGAATTTACGTTGAGAGCTCCATGGAGTCTTTTTTTTTTTCAAAAACTCAAAATCATGTTGCAGGTTTTGATAAATTCTAGAATAAGTATGGATGTAATCTATGATGTATATAAATATAATAAAGTATAATAAGTTTGTAAAATCTCAATGTGATTTTTTTATTCTAGGCTACATAAAGATAGCAGTGAAGATTTGCTCACGACACTCCGTACATAGCTTCTTAGTGCATCTCCCAGTACTACAACAAAGACACATATGCGATGGGTTCGACTCCCACGGTCCCACGAGAGTTGTAGTCCAAAAGTTGGTGGTCGTGGCAATGACAAGTTCCATGGAGTAGTTTTCTCAAAAACTCGAATATCATGCTTGCATGTTTCGAAAATTCTGGAATAAGTATGGATGTAGTCTATGTTGTGTACTACAAGATTGTAAAATCTCAATGTAGAATAGTACTTCTCTTCTAGGATACAAAAAAAATAGCATAAGTCATAGGAGAGCCTACACTTCAAATCAATTCGATACTTTGTTGAATCTCCATTAGAATGGAGTTTGCTGTCACAGGAAGGACGTCAATCAGGTCCTCGAGGCAAATCATCATCTCATCCAGAACCCCGCGCAGCTCACTGGACAGTCTCCCAGATGAGCATAGGACGACGACGCTCCGCTTCTGGCAGGCCACAACAAGTTCGTGGGCGTTGCGGAAGGTTCTGAGGAGATTCTTCAGCGCGCGGCGGACCGCCGGATCTTTCGTCGTCTCCCTGTCCTCGAGCTGTGACAGGATCATGCTGGCTCTGCTTGCACGTTTGCCGATCTCGTCGCACTCATATTTGTTCTGGCGTACCGTCTCCTTCGCGGTCCCAATCGCCAGCGTGATTCTGGAGATTTGCTGCAGCAGGGTGATCAAATAGTCATCTTCACCAGCGAAAGGGGTACACGTCCACCATTTTTCTAATCAGCGATAAACTGTACTTCCTAGTTCTTCCGACCACTAATGCTTATCTTTAATATGATATATCTAGTGTCTACATATATTATAGTAAAGATAAATATTAGTGGTCGAAGAAGTACAAACTATCATCATGTACGAATGTACGATGAACACATTGCATGTATATTGTATAGTAGTACAAAGCTTTAAGATGACTGCATGAAAGGTCAACCTGTTTGCAAAGTTTCATTTCGTCCACACGATCAGAAAAATAAATGGGAAATCTTTGGAAACATTAGATACTGGCATTTGCTTACACGAACTTGCGCAGTGGGAACGATTTGGTCCATAAGCTTGCAAACTGCAACTAAGCAGTCCGATATCTAGTTTTGAAGCATTTTAGGAGATAAACCATTTTAAACTTTATAATTTTGATGGTGTCACCATGAGGTGGCAAATTCGGTTGCATGCATGTGCTTATTTATAAAAGAAGAAGACATGTAAATATCCGTGAAGACTAATTTGCATACTTGTGCCACTAAAATTTTCTCTAGATAAGATACTATTCGTACCTTGAGGAAATAATGTAGAGTTTCTTCAGCATAAAACCCACCCTCGCCCCCATCCATGCACCCGCCCCCACCGCCGCCCCCGCCCCAGCCGCCCTGCAGTCATATGGCACGATAAGAATCTCATTCAACAAATTTGGTTGCATCTTAAATCTTTCTAATACGATAGGATACATGAGCACGAAAGCAAAGAGGATGTGCAATATCATCCGGCTTTGAGACAACTATTTCTTAGTCGATATTGGCTATCATCTACAATACTTAAGATTCATATTCATGTGAAAAAACAGATGTGAGAATATCACTATTAGATGGCTATAAATTTCGATATGAGATACCTATACCTAAGTAAAGTGAGAAATTATCAATTTTGTATTTCAACACCACACATATATAGACAAAATAATATTTATACTGGAAGAATTAGTGTTGGGTTTGGTTAGGAGAAAACCCACTTTCTGCAGTTTGTTCCCGTGCTACTTTTTGTGGATTGGTAATAGCTCTTAGTTATTAAGAACACTTAAAAGACCCCTCACACCGTGCATATCCTTGTGATGTTTAAAACAAGCCAACAAGTATCTAGTAATTATGAAAACTTGTTGTGACAACTGTTTCGTGCTAATCTGACAACTATGTTACCAGTGTGACGGAAAAATCGCCAAAACATGGTAACATGTGATCTAGTTTTAAGGCTCTGTCAAGACAAATTTAATAGTGTAAATGAAGAGCTAATCAAATGAATGGTCCAAGAGATAAATTATTTTAAATTTAAGAATTTTGATGATGACACCATGAGGTGGCGAATTTGTGGATGCATGGATGCATGCATGTGGTTTCTTTGTAGGAGAAAAGGGCATGTAAATATGGACGCGGATCTTTGGCACATAGGTGCCACACTAATTGAACTCGCTGCCTGATACGTCTCAAACGTATCTATAATTTTTGATGTTCCATGCTTGTTCTTACACCATTTGCTTAGTGTTTTGTTACACTTCGTGGTATTTTTATGCATTTTCCAGGACTAACCTATTAACAAGATGCCACAGTGCCAGTTCCCTGTTTTCTGTTATTTTTGTGTTTCAGAAAAGTTACACAGGAAATATTCTCGGAATTGGAAAAAACAAAATCCGAACCTCCTATTATTTAACGAAGCTTCCAGAAGTCCGAAGAGGAGACGGAGGGGGGCCACAGGGCGGCCACACCACAGGGTAGCGCGGCCTACCCCTGGCCCGCACCCCCTGGAGGTGAGGCCACCCTGGCCCACCTCTGGCGCCGCCCCTTCGCCTATAAAGACCCCCCAACGAGAAAAACCTAAAGACCCGATCAATTTTCCAGAAACACATCGCGATCCGCCGTCGTCGTCGACCCGAGATCGGGAGAGTCCAGAAGCTCTTCCCGGCACCCTGCCGAAGAGGGGAATCACCACCGGAGGTCTTCTTCATCGCCATGCTTGCCTCTGGCGCGATGAGTGAGTAGTCTACCTTGGACTATGGGTCCATAGCAGTAGCTAGATGGTTGTCTTCTCCACCATGTGCTTCATATTTAGATCTCGTGAGCTGCCTTACATGATCGAGATCATCTTTGTGTAATTCTACATGTTGTGTTTGTTGGGATCCGATGAATATTCGTGTTATGTTAAGTTGATGTGCTGAATATTATCTTATGTTATCTCTATGTTGTTTATGATCTTGCATGCTCTCCGTTGTTAGTAGCTATCTTGGCCAAGTAGATACTAGTGACTCAAAGAGGGGGTATTTATGCTCGATAGTTGGGTTCATGCCTCTATTTAATCTGGGAGAGTGACAGAAACCTCTAAGGTTGTAGATGTGTTGTTGCCACTAGGGAGAAAACAACATTCTTGTGTCCAAGGATATTCGTTTTGTTTACATTACACATTTTGCTTAATGCAGGTATCTGTTGTTTGCAACTTAATACTCATGGGGTGTTCGGACGATATCCCCGTGGGTGGATTATTAGTCATAGATGCAGTTGGATGGCGGTCTATGTATTTTGTTGTAATGCCCAGAGTAAATCTCATAGTGATCCTTGTGACATATGCACGTTATCTTTATTCTATCAATTGCCCAACTGTAATTTGTTTACCCAGCATGTTGTTATTTATTTTATGGAGAGACACCACTAGTTAACTGTGGACCCCGGTCCAATTTCCTTTATATTGTTACACTATTTTACTTGCACTCGCAATGTTACTTTCTCGCATACTACTATTGTTTTATACTCGATACGCTCATACCTTTGTTTACAGCAAACCGGTGAGATTGACAACCTCATCGTAAGTTGGGAGCAAAGTTCTTGGTTGTGTTGTGTGCAGGTTCCACGTTGCTACTAGTTGAAGATGCACCAACAAGAATCATAAACGGCGCCCTTGCTGGAGTGTCATGAAGCTAGCAAGCATCACCTTCTAACGTTTGGCTTTTTCCTACTGGATCGACAAACCTTGGTTTCTTACTGAGGGAAAACTTGCTACTGTGCTCATCATACCTTCCTCTTGGGGTTCCCAACTGGGTGGTTATCCTGCCCGCATCAAGCATAATTTTCTGGCGCCGTTGCCGGGGAAAAAGAAGATTTCTGCAAGGGGAGTTTTGCACGCACATCCTTTACTTTGTCTATTGTTTTGCTTTACTTTATTTTTGCTTGTATCGTTTTATTAAAAATACAAAAAATTTAGTTTCCTTTATGGTTATTACTTTATTACTCTTAGTTCATTATGTTGTTTCTTAAGTATGTCTTGGAGGACCTCTCAGTAGGTAGTGGTTCTATTATTGGGAAAAGTAATATTGAGGAGTTCTTTAATCATATTAGCATGCATAAAGATGTTGAGGATAAATCTTTGGCTGAGCTTGCTCCTAGTTATGAAGTTTCTTCTGCTTATTTAGTTCACATGTTGGAAGCTAGGTTTGCTAGCCTTAATCCTTTTATGCAACACATGTTTCTTAAGCTTCATGATATTGAAGACTCCGAAAAGAAAGATTTTATCTTGGAGACTTTGCGTAGAGAATTTAGAGATGTTGCCATTGAAGCTAGGAAAGTTTTTAAGCGTTTTAATATGCTTGGTTCGCCTGTCAAAGTTATTGGTACAACCAAAGAAGATTTCAAAGTACCAATACCTTGTAAACTTGTAGGAATGCATGAAGCTTTGGAAAAGAATTTTAATTGGTTTTGTCCTGAAAATCTTTTTGATGAAAGTAGTGTACCAAAGCGTGATCAAAAGGGATCCTCAAAAACTCATTTGGACACAATTCAATTTATTGTTGAAAAGACTTCTGCAATGGATCTTAATGCTTCTTTCGAAAATACTTGATTCGCACTTTCTGCGCCTAGCTCAAAGGCGTTAAAGAAAAGCACTCTTGGGAGATAACCCATTGTTTTACTTTCAGTTCTTTTTCTTTTATTTGAGTCTTGGAAGTTATTACTACTGTAATAACCGCTCCTTATCCTTTTTATTTCGTTGTTGTGCCAAGAGAAACTTCTAATTTGAGTGAGGTAAGATTTGGGGATGTTGCTGTCCTGAAACAGATTTTGGTGCTGCACCATAAAAATTCGTAAAAATTCTCAGAATATCTTTTTGACCTGCGATTTCTTGCTCATATGCCCCAGGTTATATCCAAACTTTCATTAGTTATACACTTTTTGATTTGAGCAACAGAAAACCCTCGAAAAAATCGACCTTTGTCAGCTGTTCTGTTTTGACAGATTTCTGCCAATATTTGTGTTTGCCTCTCGATCGCTTTCTTTTTTAGTTCTTTTGATCACAGAACTTTTAGGGAAGTTGCTACAGTAGCATATGCTTTGTATGTGGTGGTTTTGAGTTGAAATCTGAAGCAAAAAGGGGTTGATTCATTATTATGCTTACACTAATGTTGCTAATAGAATTGTGTTGAGTTTTGTATGAAGGAAGTTTTCAAGTGTAGGGATTGGAGAATGATGAGATGAGTTGAAGAATGGACAAAATCTCAAGCTTAGGGATGCCCATGCACTCCAAGAAATATTCAAGAGGTACAAGCGTCAAAGCTTGGGGATGCCCCCGAGGCACCCCTTCTTCATCGGCAAAAATCATGTCACCTTTCAACACACTATATTTTTATTGCTTCATGCACTATGCATTTTTCTTAGTGCGTCTTTACTTAGTTTTCAGTTTTGTTTAGTTTTATTTGCTGCAATAAATGGTTGGACCCCAACAAATTTCTTTTGGAGAAGTTGCCGTGCTTTTCATTTGCCAAGAACACTCTGTTTTTCACTCTTATAGTTCAACGAGTGTTCTCTTTTTCTAGAACTGCGTTTAGCTTTCATTTTTCACCTTGATTTTTATTTAGATCTTTTTTATCTTTATATCAAGGTGTATTTTGACCTCTGGTCCATGTTGGTTTTTATCAAAAGAGTTGTTTCAAAAATGTTCGAATGGTGTTGGAAAAGAGAAAATTTTCATGCAAAAAAGTGGTACAAAAAGGAGCTTGTTTAGACTGCGGCTTAGACTTTTTCATGTCGTGCTTGATATCGTTTTGATAGTATGCTTAGTGGTTTTGCTGTAGCATGACTTGTCTCAAATAACTGAGATTGCTTAATGAGAATTTGAAAAAAATCATGCGTTGTTTTTATTATTTAGAAGCATTAATTTGGTTTTCTCCTTGATGCTTTATTTGGGTTGACTTGGCGCATGCTTACACATGTTTGACTCATACAAAGTAGCCATAAGCCTCTATGATCATTTAGTTTTTGACTTTTGATGCCATCTTATGCTTCTCTTAATAATGTTTTGTCGCTATGCATGATTATGGCCGTTATTGCTCTCTTAGTTGGTCGCTCCCAGTCTTTTCCTAGCCCTCATTTTGTACTGAGTATGAGCTCTACTCGTGCATCAACTCCCAAAAACCGAGTTATTCCAATATGTCCACCACACATACCTATTAGCAATTTTCTATTCCAAAGTATATTCGACTTGCTTTTATCTATCCTTCAAATTAAACTCTTTTGGTGTTATGCGAAAATTGGTCAGTAAAGCTCTCACGAACCTGATGGCATACTTTACTTTACTCGTGTAACAACCCAAATTTTTGGGAAATAAAAATAAATGGATTTATTAAAATACCAAATTTTGGAGACAACAAAAACTTTTATTTTAAATACAAGATTAATTTCTTGTCTTTTAAAACTTGTGAATTTGAGCATTTGCTCCCATGCTTCAAATAAAAAGAGTATGAGAAAGGTTTTAAAACCAATCCTTTGAGCCCCAAATTGTTAATCGTTTAGAAAGGAAATATTTGGAATAGAGGTAAAACCTTTATTTTCAAGAAACCTATCTTTGTTTTAAAAAGAGGAGAATAAAAATATCCCATTTCAAAAAATACTATTTCTCATTTCTCAAGTTGACATTTCCAAAAATGTTGGAATCAACCTTTCGAAAACTTATTTTCAAAACTTTGAAAAAACTCCCAAATGTTTTCTTTAGCCATGTTTCGGAGAACAAATAATTATATCTGTAAAATGTTTTTGTTAAATTGAAATAGTTTTCTAACTATTAAATTTTGTGCATGGTTACATGCTAAACCCATTTGGGTCAATTGCCAAACCAAAATTAAGTCAAGCAATCACAAACAAATAGAAAAGAATCAAGAAAATAAACCGCAACACCAAAAACCTAAGTAAGAAAAGAGGAAGTAGTGATCTTAAAAAAATTACTGATTACACTACTTTGTCCTTATATATTAAGCAATATTTGAACTATACCATCATGCATCTCTCCACCACAACTAAGAACAAGTTACAAAGAATCAAATACAATAAAGTTTGAAACCAAAAACTACTTGGAAACCTATTCAAATTTCTACCAAAGTTTGAATTCAAATAAGATTGTCATTCCCAACTCCATGTCATCTCCAAGAAAACCAACACCTTTGGACCAAGATAAAACTTTTGCACTTCATATTGCATGTATGCATGGATCTCTAATATAGGTCTTTTATGATTTCATGTGTGTTATAATTTTTTGTGCAATATTTAGTCAATCCACACTTAACCAACAGAAGCTTTAGAGAAGAACCACAAGGACTAAAGAAACCAGAAGCAAAAGAAATAAAGAAAAGAGAAGAAAAGTTTGATCTAGAAAATATTATTGACTACCCTACTTTGAACACTTAGATTAAGAAATCTGCAACTCAACTAAGGGTGTGATCAGTTGGTTGAGCAAGACCATACCACATTCTTGCTTGACCAACAAATTTCAAACAAAAATTCAAATCAGAACCCCACTCAAATGTCTGCCAAAGTTTGAATCTGAAACACAGACCATACTTCAAAATTGAAATAAGATTTCTGCAAAACATCATATTTCTTCATGACAAAAATATGTTTGGAGTCCTTATCCAATATCTTGACCTCCCCAATTGGAAATTTTCCAAAATTCAAAAGTTTGTTTCTTGCGGGTATTTCGTCAAACACCTGGTGGGCATCTGAGCCACTTGTTGCCACTGTTGATCTACAGCGTCCCCTGTCCCCTTTCCTGCCAGCACGCTCGTGACAACCCCACAGTGCACAACCGCGCACGCCAGCAAGTCCCCAAAGCCGCCGCGCCCGGCCTTGACTGGTGCACCGCCGCCCGGACCCCCACCTCCGGTCACACTTCCGCTCCCCCTCTCTGGCCTATAAAAGGCACCCCGAGCTTGCCATCTAGCTCACACCATCCCCACAACCCTCCCAGACATCATCCCTTGGTACCTCTCCCTCTCGGTTGCTCTGGAGCACGACGCCGGTGACTTTTGGACGCGGAGGAGCTCCGCCGTTCTAAACCACCGCTGGCAGCCGTTCCGGTCCGAGGTGATCAAGGAGACGTTACCCAGACGCTTAGACAACATCTCGTCGGCCCCTACTTCCTCTGGGCCTCGCCATCGCCTCGGAGCGCCGCCGCAGGCACCTGCTAGCCTCGACAAACCAGGGCTTCCCTCGGTGCTGTACCTGCTGGAGGTGGCCGAGAAGAACCACCGCCGCCGCTCCCCGTCGCCGCCGGTGAGCCCCCTCGACCTCCGCCCACTCCAAGGCCCTCTCCCTCTCCCGTCCCCGTCTGGCTGGGGAAGACAGCCCCTGGCCGTCGGATCCGATCCTAATCGGACGGCCAGGAAGTCCCCATACCCCTTCAGGTTATAAGACCCCTGACCAGCGGACCCCGCCAGTTAGCCCTTTTATTTTTTTTCTGCACGCCCGGGAAATGTTAGTTGGGCCGGCCCGACTTCGTCTCCCCGGCCCGTATAAATTCCAGGCCGTTTAATATTTTTTTTGAGAAACCTTTTAGTATTTGTTTAATTACTGCAACTTCAAACTAAAATTCCTAGAGTTGTACAAAGTCAAATTTTGCAAATAATATGCCGTTGGAAAGCTTAGAACATGCTCTATCCAGTGGTGGTGTTTCCAACCCATTTAGACTTATATTTTTAATTGGGTAAAAATAACAAACTTGTAGTTATGCAACCTTGCAAAATTCATAACAAATCAAATAAAATTCAAAAAAATATGAATCCAACTTTCAAAATTCACATTTAGTGTTATCTATCTGTTGGTAACATTAGTTTGCAAATTAAAACCTTTTAGTTGAAATGCTAAGTTCTTATGTGGTTAAATAGGAAATCTTAACTTAGGGATATTAGGCAAATATTTTATAAATAGAAATTTTCTACATCCATTAGTATAAACCACATTTTAGAATGCATCGCTGTAAGAATTGACCTGGGTCAAGAGAACTTGCAGGAGATATTTTCATAATCCAAAATAAATAAACCCTACTTAGTTACAACAACTCAATAATCTCATCCATCGGAACTCAATTATCTTCGAAACCACTCTCCATATACTTCCTAGATCACTTCCCTTACCCAAGTATCCTTATTGGAGTGAACCTGTGTTGTTTGTGAAATGCTTGGTGATTGTATGTATTTATTTTTCGACGATTAGACGACAACGAGAGTAAGGAGAATGGATCCCGAAGTCCACCAAGAAATGGAAATGGAGATCAATCAATCAAAGATGAAGATGAAGACTATTTTGACTTTGCCAAGCCAGGCAAGCCATCTTTTGAATCATACTCCAAATGCCTAGTTTTACTATTGCATTCTACTTGTTTTAAGTAAATTGCATGATTGAATTGCTAGAGTAGAATGATAGTTGTATAGTGATATTTTGCTTAGCAAGAGTATCAAGCTGAGTTTATCCAACCTTATTTAGTGGTATCATCACTCATAGTAGTTGCTTAGTCGCTAATAAATTTGAAGTCATCTATAGGGGAACCCTATTTGAAAGTGGTGACTTGAACTTGAAAGCTTGAATTGGAGACTACTCATACATGATGGATTTCTGAAAGAAAATAATCTTGACTAAGGACTATGGAATGTATTTCTAAATGATAATGAGTGATGTACTATGTAAGCCAACCATACCGTACGACCACATTACCCCTATATGGGAAGGGGCTTAGTCCATAGTTTGTTTGCCTTAGTATGGGAGACCTCATTGAACTTATAGGGGATGGATCCTGCGGGACGCCCCCGAAGCCGGGACTTGCCCTAGCTGTGATGGAGGATACCACAGACTATGGGAGTCCAAAATACATCACTCTGTAGCCGAAAAAACTATGAGTTCCATTCCGTATCTGGACTCTTAGGGAGGATCCTATACTAAAGTAGGCAAGTGAAAGATTTTGTTTGATCATCTGAACCCCGCATACTTGTGTATGACGATCCGTGGATTGTTCCCGGCAGATGGATTGAATCTTGTGGGTAAAGTGTACCCCTCTGCAGAGGTTTTCAAAACTATTCGAATAGCCGCGTCCGCGGTCATGGACAGTTGGCAAGCTGTACTTGACTTTTGTCAAGAATGTTAACAACTTATGGTGAACTTGGTGAATGACTTGACTTGACATTGATGTTGACCACCACTTGAAGTTCCTCCTTAGACTGAACTTAGAGAATTAAATCTTCTTCTCTACTAATGAAAATTCTTGGGAAACAAACTAGCTTTTTGCAAATAAACGTAGTGCTTAGTCCACCATATCAACCATGCATATCTATCTCATCACTTTGTTTATAAGATGGTTTGCGAGTGCATCCAATGTACTCATGGCTGTGTCCCTGGCTATTAACTTGGCCAGACTTGAAGGAGAAAGATCATGAAGGAAGAACATTCGGACGACTTTGCAAATTAGGCTCGTTTCCTACTGTCTGCTTGCCTGTGCGGTTGAAGCTCGACAATTTGGACCCAAAGTGTTATTCCGCTGCATGTTGACGTAATGTAAGGTTTGGTCTGTGCGACCACCTATGTAATCCCCTTTATTTACTATTAATGTCTATGACTGTGATATCAACTACGTTATGTAAATCACAACAATGATTCTGGGATTATGATGGATTACATAACGGGCACTTCGAATTTGTTATAAATTCGTGGGTGTTACAACTCGTTCTTAAAAATTTGATATTGTGGCTCTCTTATGTTGAGTTGTTATGCTTGCAAGTTGTAAGTTGGAAATTAGCCAAACCATGCCGTCATGGGATAAGCTTTCAACATTGCACTTCTTATTTGAGTTGATATCATGATCTTTTGTTTATGGATACTCGTGATGTGAAATAAATTGGAAATTTTGCGGGATCATGGAGTTTGTATACGTGTTAAAGAAACGCATGGACCGCTAATCTAAGTCATGCATAATTCATGGTGGAAGTTTACAGCATGCCCATAATGAACATTCGACGACGCATCTCAAAATAAAAAGTTATACCAATGGTAAATAAAAGAGATATCGATGTGTTCATTGTCTGTTTGTCCTGTCATTTTGATGTAGGCTTGTTCCATGTCATCGGACACGGAGGTACCCCGTTGGCGGTTCTCGATGATACGTGTATACTTACAATAACAAGAGCTTGCTTGGGGACTCTAAGTCGAGTAGCATGAGGTTTAGGTATTCGTACTTCATAGGACACGAGGTTTTCAACTTATGATTTATCAAGCATATGATTCATAATTGTACTCGCATTAACTTTAACCATTCAAGATGCCTATGATGGGGGCAATGAGAGCTCAAAGCTAGTAAGTACCATAATTTTTGAAGGTTTATAAAATTTGCAATCACTGCTTCCCTCTACGAAGGGCCTTTATTTTACGTTTTTGTTGAGTCATCACCTTCTATCTTTATGCACCGTCTAAGAGAGCATAGTTGTCATTCTGAGTTTAATGTGCATAGTCCTAAAGTTTATCATTGATTGACTCATGATTTTGGTTTCACTTGTTCTTAAATTATTTGTATCTAGTCGCCCTCTTAAACTTGAAGGTGTCCTATGCATTTATGTTTTGCTCTCTCATGAAGGACAAGCTGAAAACCATTTGCTATATTTTTCCATATGATTTGAACACACGTTTGACTTTCATTGTTTCATTATTCATGATCTTTCGTTTGTGTTCTTTTTCATGTTATAACATGGTTGCTAAGTTTCTTATATCAATATTATCTCTTTCATGCCCATGTTTTAAGTTCTTTTGATCCCAGCACTCAATGCTTTACATAGATGATCAAGATTGTGTTGGTGTATGTCACCTCAAAATTATTCTTTTGTTATTACTTACCTACTCGAGGACGAGCAGGAGTTAAGCTTGGGGATGCTGATACGTCTCAAACATATCTATAATTTTTGATGCTCCATGCTTGTTCTTACACCATTTGCTTAGTGTTTTGTTACACTTCATGGCATTTTTATGCATTTTTTGGGACTAACCTATTAACAAGATGCCACAGTACCAGTTCCCTGTTTTCTGCTGTTTTTGTGTTTTAGAAAAGTTACACGGGAAATATTCTCGGAATTGGACGAAACAAAAGGCGAACCTCCTATTATTTAACGAAGCTTCCAAAAGTCCGAAGAGGAGACGGAGGGGGGCCATAGGGCGGCCACACCATAGGGCGGCGCGGCCTGCCCCTGGCCCGCGCCCCCTGGTGGTGAGGCCACCCTGGCCCACCTCTGGCGCCGCCCCTTCGCCTATAAAGACCCCCCGATGGGAAAAACCTAAAGACCCAATTAATTTTCTAGAAACACATCGCGATCCGCCGCCGTCGTCGACCTGAGATCGGGAGGGTCCAGAAGCTCTTCCCGACACCCTGCCGGAGAGGGGAATCGCCACCGGAGGTCTTCTTCATTGCCATGCTTGCCTCCGGCGCGATGAGTGAGTAGTCTACCTTGGACTATGGGTCTATAGTAGTAGCTACATGGTTGTCTTCTCCACCATGTGCTTTATGTTTAGATCTCGTGAGCTGCCTTACATGATCGAGATCATCTTTGTGTAATTCTACATATTGTGTTTGTTGGGATCCGATGAATATTGGTGTTATGTTAAGTTGATGTGCTGAATATTATCTTATGTTATTTCTATGTTGTTTATGATCTTGCATGCTCTCCGTTGTTAGTAGCTATCTTAGCCAAGTAGATACTAGTGACTCCAAGAGGGGGTATTTATGCTCGATAGTTGGGTGCATGCCTCTATTTAATCTGGGGGAGTGACAGAAACCTCTAAGGTTGTAGATGTGTTGTTGCCACAAGGGAGAAAACAACATTCTTGTGTCCATGGATATTCGTTTTATTTACATTACACACTTTGCTTAATGCAGTTATCTGTTGTTCGCAACTTAATACTCGTGGGGTGTTCGGACGATATCCCCTTGGGTAGATTATTAGTCATAGATGCAGTTGGATGGCGGTCTATGTATTTTATTGTAATGCCCAGAGTAAATCTCATAGTGATCCTCGTGACATATGCACGTTATCTTTATTCTATCAATTGCCCAACTGTAATTTATTTACCCAACATGTTGTTATTTATTTTATGGAGAGACACCACTAGTGAACTGTGGACCCCGTCCAATTTCCTTTACATTGTTACACCATTTTACTTTCACTCGCACTGTTACTTTCTCGCATATTACTATTGTTTTCCACTTGATACGCTCATACCTTTGTTTACAGCAAACCGGTGAGATTGACAATCTCATCGTAAGTTGGGAGCAAAGTTCTTAGTTGTATTGTGTGCAGGTTCCACGTTGCTACTAGTTGAAGACGTACCAACAAGAATCGTAAACGGCGCCCTTACTGGAGTGTCACGAAGCTAGCAAGCATTACCTTCTGACATTTGGCTTTTACCTACTGGATCGACAAACTTTGGTTTTTTACTGAGGAAAAACTTGCTACTGTGCTCATCGTACCTCTTTTTGGGTTTTCTAACTGGGTGGTTATCCGCATCACTGCCATCCGTTACCTTATGGGGATCTGAGCATTGATTTGATTTATTCGATGATAATTTCTAGGTTGAGTGAATACTCCAAATATACAATGATTACATGCATGGCCCGCAACATAAAGTATGGATACAGGTACAGAACCGAAGAGAACCCCGCATATTGAATGACCAAGAAAAAGTCGCACATGTCCCGTACACTTTTGAGCTAGTGTAATAATTAGTGTGTATAAGCCCATGTAATAGTTACGCCACTCGCTAATGCTCGAGACTAGTTACAATCAGTCCGTAGTCCCTCTGATCTTCCACATATTTAACGAGAATACATAAGAATACAGGCGATCTGTTCATAGTCGAAAATATTTTCTTAGATAAATATCATGAAATTTCTTGGAATAGTGTTGTGGTTGCAAGTTTTTTGCTTGTAAAAATGTAAGTGAATTGATAAACTAAACTGTTTTTTTAATGTTCGTAGATGTAAATTAATAAAATCCTTAATTTTGTTAAAGAAATATAGAAGTAAACAATAATATTCGTAGGTGTTAGAATAAGGATTCTAAAATAAGATGAGTTGTTAGTATTAGAAATATTAAATTTATTTTATATTGCAAGAATATTGAAAAACTTGGAGATTAATGAAAGATAAACAATATAAAGTGTAAGTTAGAGTTGACACCAAGTAATTACTAGCTCAATTGAAGGATGGACAATAATTGCTCTGGCTGAGTAGTATATGTGGTACTATGGTCAGTACATAAATGAAGCAGGCCTAGATATTTGACTAAAAGAGCCATATACTGGCAACTAAATATAACTTGCATACTAATGAGGATAGATCCCCATGATAATCACTGGTACAGATTTGCCAGTGTGTAGCACCTATGAGCTGCTGAGCATTTTCCATGTAAATATCCGCAATAAAGAAAGAGTAATTTGTATAACTATGTTCTCTATACCTAAAAAATCATATAGCGTTTCTTCACGAAAAATCCCACTCACGCCCCCGTCTACGCACCCCCCGCCCCCCGCCCCCGCCCGGGCCGCCCTGCAGTCATATGGCATGATAAGAATCTAAATTTGGTCGCATCTTAAGTCTTTCTAGCACGATGGGATACAATGAGCACCAAAGCAAGGAGGATGTGCAATATCATCTGGTTTTGAGACAAATATTTCTTAGTCGCTATCATCTACACTAATTAAGATTGATATTCATGTATACATGGACCTGATTGCTTTTTATTTTGTATTTAGGGCTCTTCGTGTAAATTTTGGACCTCTTCGGTATCTCTCACCACGTACAAGCTCGTAAACAATAGATGCACTGAGAATATCTCAACCAACCGAAGCTATCAAACACTTCACAAAATCTAAGCTCGGTTTAGCTAAGGCCAGCTTGTATGGGTGTAGATATCTATTCTCAACTGACCTGGGATACCAAACAAATCCGTAGTGTTTCTTCAGGGATAAAACTACTCTCGCCCCAGCACCCGCCCCCGACGCCCTGTAGTCATATGGCACGATAAGAATCTAAATTTGGTCGCATCTTAAATCTTTCTAACGCGATAGGATACGATGAGCACCAAAGCAAGGAGGATGTGCAAATTTGAGACAACTATTTCTTAGTCGCTATTATCTACACTAATTAAGATTGATATTCATGTGAAACAAATGGATGGGCGAGTATCACTATCAGACGGCTACACTGAAGCAAAAGCCGCTATGAATATCGACTAAGAAATAACTATACCTAAGTCAAGTGAGAAATTTTCAATTCTGTATTTCAACATTACAGGTAAGTAGACAAAATAATATCCGTACCGCGAAGAATTCATGTCGCGTTTGTTCAGGAGAAAACCCACTTGGTGACCCACTTGATGGAGTTCGTATTCGTTCCGGCGTCTCGTATAGACGACACGGCTCGAGTATCAGTGCCCCTGTCTATGCATATCCAATTTCTACCCGATTTTAAACATATGTACGCATGATTATATGTAGTAAACATCGTGTTGTGATATGATGGTACCTCTGTGGGCATAGCAGGTCGCGCACCATCCCCAGTTTGTTTCGAGATGTGGTAGACCAAGATGGCGAACGTCGCTTCGGAGTTCCCATCAGAGATGCCCCGATGCACCTTGTTGTGATATGATGGTACCTCTGTGGGCATAGCAGGTCGCGCACCATCCCCAGTTTGTTTCGAGATGTGGTAGACCAAGATGGCGAACGTCGCTTCGGAGTTCCCATCAGAGATGCCCCGATGCACCTTGCTCAGCTGCTTGGACAGCTTCCCCGCGGTACAGTAGATGCACAAGGCGTTGGACTCCTCCTGGCAGCCAGTGACGAGCTCCAGGGCCTCGACGAGGACCTCGGCGAGCGCCTCGACGGCTTCGCGCACCGCCGGGCTCTCCATCAGCTCCATGTTGCCCTCGCACAGCGACAACGTGTGGCGGACCCTCTCCACCCGGCGCTTGATGTGGGCGCAGTCCTTCCTGTTCTGCCGAACCGTGTCCACGGCGTCCTTGATCTTGAGCGCGAGCTCGACGGCCTTCGTTACGCAGCTTACTGCGTCGGTCATCCTTGCTGTATAGCTACAAGAACAATTAAGCCGATGGATGATCTATTATAAGAGCCTTGCTTGTCTGGACTCTGGAGCAAACGCCCTATTATAATCAGAAGATATGGAGAAGAGCGAACTAGTAATACGCACGAAGCCAAAAGAAAGCAGATCCAATGCCGCGGTGATGATGATACTCTGAAGTACCAGGAAGCTACGAACTTGCCGTGTACTCTGAAGTCTTCTCCAGAAATTAAGACCGATCATGACCTTGTGGGTCTCCCTACTGTTGGATGTTGGAGCAACAAATGTATGGATAGCTTTGGCTGAACCGTTCAGAACCCATTCGTATTGATGGGGATGGCGACGATGACTCCAAGAAAGATGATGGAAAAAATGGTGATGACCGTGAGGGTAATCGAGTTAAAGGTGGAGACAACTCAGACGATACACTAGTGCAACAGGGAGACGAAGGTGCATCGGTACCTCCCTAACAGCTTCTCTAGCCAATCCCTTATATTCCGCCGATCCTTATCATAACTACTCTACTATTCGGAAACTTCAAATGAAGCTCGGACTTCAGCGATTTTTTTTTAATATTGCACTTTTTTTAAGCTATTTCAGAATTAGGATTAGTTTGTAGCTAATTAGAGATTTAGGGCACTGTTCCGTCTGCCGGATACGATTAGTAGTTTTCCCATCCGCCGGATGCGAGAAGTTCTGCTGGGACGCTGCCGTCCTGCACGCACCTGCTGTCGCGTCTGGCGGACGCGATTAGTCCCTGCCGTGGCAGCCGACCGCGACAAGTTGTGTTGCTGCTACGCGCACCTGGCCGGCTTCAGTAGCATCTGTTTTAGACAACTACTAATTATTTTCATTACTTTGTATTATTTTTAGTCGCGGCAAATATTTCGGATGTTTTATCTACGAGTAATATTTCTGAATATATATCGGAAGTAACATTTATATAGAAAGTGCGTGATATATCGGTATTACATACCGCAAACTAAAATATAGAAAGTGCGTGATACATCGGTATTACATACCGCATACTAAAATAGAAATACATGATTCGGGATAAGTAAAATTAAGATAGAAATATAGTATGAATAACTAAGGCTTGGCGACTCTCTTACCCTTTGTTGAAGAAGCTTTTTTTGCCCAGTCGCTAGGCATGAAGTCGTCGTCGTTGTCTTTGTCAAACTTCAACGGTGCAGTTCCTTTGCCCTTGCAAGCAGCGCTATTTGGCTTGGACGAGGTAGATTCTTTGCTCTTCGATGACGCCCCTTTCTTCTTGGCCCAATCGCTAGGCATAAAGATATCTTCATCTTTGTGGCTGTCGTTGATCCAGAGCGCGGTATGTTGAACTCACCAGCTCATATCTTCTCCTCTCTCCTTTATATCTGTCCAGTGCCCGTTGATCTTGATAAGTTCTGCCTGGACCTCCTTCCAGGTGCGAGATGGGCCTGTCGACTTGCTCTGATTGTAATCAAATGTGACCTCAATGAGATCGCTGGGGGTATTGACAAGCTCGTCAAATGGAACAAGCTCACGGTTCCTTCTATATCTACAGGCTGCCTTGAAAACCTCTACGGACATAACTGTTTTCCAACTACGATTGGGAGGCGCCATGTTGGGCAAGATACAATGAGATAGAACTGAAGTTTAGGTGGTCTTATATAGGACTTGAAGAATAGAAATGGCGGGAAAGAAGACACGGAATGCAGAAGGCGGAAAAGAAGATGCGGGAAAGGAGTTGGCGGGAAATACGAAGCGGAAAAGGAGTTGGCGGAAAAGAACAAGCGGGAAAGAACAAGCTGGAAAAACGAGCGGGAAAGAATAGGCGGGAAAGAAGTTTGCTGGAGAAATCGAGCGGGAAAGTAGTTTGCGGGAAAGAACGAGCGGGAAAAAAATTGCTAAAAATAACGAGCGGGAATGGAGTTGGCGGGAAACAACTAGCGGGAAATAATAGGCGAGAAATAACGAGCGGGAAAGAATAGGCGGGAACAAATAATCGGAAATAAATCGTGACAAATATATGTGTCTCATACATCATAGGATAGTAGTACAATGAGAACCAGAAACATGCTTAGAAATATATGTCTAATACGAATGTGCATACAAATTATTAGGATACAAAGATAAAAAGATCACAAAGATCATCGACGGCGCGGAGCACGTGGTGGTCCTCGTGGCGGAGGCGTCGTCCATCCATACCTGTTAGGGGCCGCTCGATAGTACTGAGTACTCTCGACCTCCTGGTTGTCGGTCTGTGACTGCTGTGTGGGATCAGGTGGAGGAGTAGTAAGCAAGGCCATATAACCACCCATAGGGTCCGAGTTAATATCGATGTCACCAGTTATCCAAGTCGATCCCTGCATAGGCGACGTCCCTCCCTGTGCTGTAGCGTGCAATGCAACAAAATATATTAGGAAATTACGGCTATGTATAACTTAAGAAATACAACAATTGTGAAGTACACGTACCTTCTGGCATGGCCATCTGTGGAGTATAACCAAAAATCTGCTGCGCTATGCCTCCATACTGCGGCTGGCTCAAGTAGTCGTACTCCGGCTGCTGCACATAGCCTGAACCTCCAGGCTGGTAAGGATCAGGCTGCTGCTGATGCTGCCAAGCTGAACCTCCAGCCTGATCAGGAGCAGGCTGCTGGTGAGGCCCAGCTGAACCTCCAGCCTGGTAAGGATCAGGCTGCTGCTGATGCTGCCAAGATGAACCTCCAGCCTGATCAGGAGGAGGTGGCCTCTGTCTCGACGTGGAGCGCCGCGTAGCTGAACGTCTAGGCTCAATAGTAGAAGGTGGCCTCATACTCCCCTGTGGATCAAGACGTGGACGTGGTGCATGCCTGAGAGGGGCTGGAGGCGTAGGCACTTCTGGATACCGCGGTGGACGCGGCGTCCAAGTATGAGGGTCCATTTGTCCACTTCTCCGACGAACATCGTCTGTAGTACGGCAAATGAGAGTGGAGTAAATAGAACGTAGCTTCTTCTCCATCTTGCCCAAAAAGGTGACAACAGGCTGGCGTGGAATTAGCGACGCCGTAGACTGAGATCGTGCGAAGTGGTAAATTTTATTAGCGGCTCCGTGAACCTCATCGGCCTACAAAAATTGAACAAAAAATAATATGTACGATTAGCTACAAAATAGAGAGTTTAGCATATCAACATTTAATTGTAATAACTTACAGCTTGTATTCTTGAGCCGGCTGAAAATCCTGCATCATACATGTCGCATAGTGCTGGTTCGAAATATCCCTTGGGGTCTCTTGCCTTAGTAAGACATGTGCGGGTACATCTGTTGTACCTCCTACAATACTCCTCGAAGAGTTCAGGATCAAATGGCACATCTGAGGACCAAACATTATTCCGCGTATATTCTCACTCTCTAATGTATTTCCCAACAAATGTTAGCCACTTCTCCACGGTCCTATTTGTACCCTTCTTTTTTAACCTGTTATTGCAAATTATAACATTAGCACCATAATAGCAGCAGTCTGCACGTATGTATCTTACAAAAAATAGAAGTAGTCTACACGTATGTATCTTATAAAAAATAGCAGCAGTCAACAATACTTACTCATGCATTTCTGCTAGTAATGGCTCATCCGCTGGAGGTGGAACTACATCCTGAAGAAGATTAAATTGTCTCATAACCCTCTATTGAGACATCTCCTACACAAATATATCAAACACAATCTTCGACTTCGTAAGCCAGTATTCCTGATCTATTGTGCACAAATAAGAAAGCCCACCAGGATATCTAGCTGCGATACTAGCAGGCGAATATGGGTCCCAGATTACCGCATCGCCGGGGTAAAAATCAAATGCCTCGGTAATCGACTGGTAGCAGCCCCTCACCTGGTCAAAGGCAAACCGTTTCTGTATGTAAAAATTAACAGTTAGTTTGTGAAATACGTATTTCAGCAATGCAAAATGAAAACAATATCGTTACGCATGTACCTTTCGACGTGTCCAAAGTGTAGCAATAGTTGGCATGTTGATGTCATCAGGATCCACCATCTCGTCAGCAGGAAATGGCTCACTCACTTTAATGTCTGGCCGTCCAATTGCAAATCTCTCTCACGACCATAGCTGAAGAAAAAGTGGGCATCCAAGGAGGACAGAACGTGGCTTACTCTTGCGGCAACTAATACACATAGCTCTGTACATGTCTGCTAGCAAGGCAGAACCCCAACTCCTCGATGTAATGTCATCCGGAGTCACTGCATTAGCAATCTCAAGTGCAATAGGGATGAAACCCGCAGAAATAGTGTCTCCATGACTCTCTATGAACATAATCTTCCCAAACAACCACATCAGGTATGCCTCCAAGGACCGAGTAATCTGTTCTTCAGTAGTCTGTTGAAACTTCCATATCTGGAAAGACAAGAATGAGAAAACATATGAATTTACAGTGCAACCGAATTTCGAAATAGATTGCATGAAATAACAATACAGTAATATACCTGAAACTCCCTCGACCAAGCATATTTAGGCCCATGCAAGGAATCTATATCCGGATATGCCACGTCTCCACGGACTCCGTTAAAACGAGCAAAAAGATCCACCGCCCAATTTCTAGGTGCTTTCAATGGCCCTATGGGATGACCAGCCAACGGAAGTCCCAACAAGTATGAGACGTCCTGCAAAGTAGGAGCCATCTCACCCCAACGGAAGTGGAACGTGTGGGTTTCCGGTCTCCACCGGTCCACTAAGCCACTGAGCAAAGCCCTGTCCAAGGTCATCTTCCTCTCGGTCTCTATCACCTCATGACGAGGATGCAACTCCAAGTCCTCGCGGGTTGACTCTACCAGTCATGCGAAAGGTAGAAGTCCAGCCCACTTCAACCTACAAACAAATTTAAACATATTAGTAATAGATAATCAAAAGGCAAGAATTATTAGTAATATCAATACAAATGACTTGTACCTTTCTACCCAAGCAGGGTGTATCATCCAGTACTCATTCGGAGTGCGACACTGTAGAGGCTCGATACGATGAGTATTATCGTGGAATCCATAATATTTCAGCAATCTGCCCCGATGATCATATTCAACGCGTTCATCAAGCATCCATGGATACTCCATACCTGCACATATGAACAAGAAATATTAGTACAACGTAAACAAAAAAAGTAGTTCCTCACATATTACAAATACGGCGGAGTTCCTCACATATTACAAAAAAATACGTAGTTCCTCACATATTACAAATAAAAATGTAGTTTCTCACATATTACAAATATTAATGTAGTTCCTCACATATTACAAATATTAATGTAGTTCCTCACATATTACAAATAAAAATGTAGTTCCTCACATATTACAAATAAAAACGTAGTTCCTCACATATTACAAATAAAAACGTAGTTCCTGACATATTATCTACGTTCTTCCTCTTCCGCGACCTCTTCTTCCACGGTTCGAACGTCCTCGAGTAGCTCGGTTTGGGTAGAAAGTGGGACATTTATCATCCTTATGTCCCCATGTATTGCATAGGAAGCATTGTCGAGGTGGTCCACCGGCTTTAGATTCATCCATGTCATTTCGGATACGCCTACACTGTCTTCTACCCCTGTTTGTGCGCTTTAGACTAGGATCTGGGATGTACTTCCTTTTCCCTGGATCTACCGTGTTGAAATTACTGATAGCACGATATCCATGCATCTCGCTAGTCCAAGTGTAAACCACGGCCATGCTCCCGTAGTAGGGGGACACGAAGGACATTGGGTCCATTTGAAGCATCCCGCACGCAGCCAAAACATGTGAGCAATGTAAGTGAAGTAACTTTGGTTTGTTGCATGTGCACTCACAAGTTGGAAACTCCTCAGTTCTAATTTTCACTTCATGAGTCCTCATGATGTTGCCAGTACCAAACTTGTCCGTTTGTAAACGGACCTCAAACCTCAGTTCCTCATTTCCGGTGGCAACGACCATGTGTCCTCTACCCTTTTCTATCTTCTTCTCCATGTATTTTGCTATCTTCTCAAAGTATGGTGTGTTAGGATTTCTCAAATTATGCATTTCAGCCTCCTCCCGTCTCTCTTTGAAATATTTCAGTGTGCAATAGAAAATTCCCTCCACAATTGCTGTTAGTGGGAGTGCCCTATTTCCTCTAAGCACAAAGTTGTATGACTCAGATAGGTTAGTGGTCATACAGCCGAACCTAGCTCCATGAGCATCGTGAAGCAATGACCACCTCTCCACAAGCTCATGCTCTATCCATTGTGCAAAGTTCTTTATGCGAGACCCAGGATGCCTCCTAAGAGGGGGGGGGATCAAATCCTGGCAGATCGCAAAGTCCAATTGGTTCTTCCTCTGGGGGTAATGTTGTTTCTTGTTGAGTTGCTACTAGAGCTGCATGAGCCGCTACTGCGGCTGCGCGGGCTGCTTTTCTATGTTTAACATGCTCTCCAGTTAGTTCATGCAGCTTCTTTGTGAGAAATGCATACTTCCATTGCTGGTTTTGCTTGCATAACTTTTTGAATAGGTTCATAAGATTCTTACTCCTGAACTATGAGAAAAAATTGGCACCTAGATGTCTCATGCACCACCGGCTCTGCAAGTCAAGCCATGGTGTTTCTTCATCGGGATCGGCCTCTTTCAGTGTCTTCACCGCCCTCAGTATACCAGCATGCCTATCATGAATGATGCAAACATTCAGCCTCTCCTTCACAATTGCTATCTTTAACTGTCTGAAGAACCACAACCAGCTCTCCGTGTTTTCGCTCTCCACAAAAGCAAATGCCAGTGGGACGATTTGGTTGTTTCCATCCTGTCCAATGGCCGTCAAAATCTGACCCTTGTACTTGCCTGTCAAAAATGTTCCATCCACACATAACACCGGTCGACAGTATCTAAATGCTTCGATGCATATGTTAAACGAGAAAAACACTCGTTCCAAAACCTTCACAGTGGAGTCCTCCGCAAACCATGAGTCTTGGATGTCAACATAGGTGCCCGGATTTCTTTCCTGCAATGTGTGCAACATACGGACAACCGAGTCGTACGAGTCAAAGAATGACCCAAATCGCGTCTCCAACGCCTTCTGCTTAGCCCTCCAGGCCTTACCGTAAGATATATTGTACTTGTATCTCTGCTTCACTGTCTTCTGGATAGCCTTTACCTCCATAGCTTTGCCCTCGACTATCTGTGTATGAAATAGTCGAGCTACGAGAGTGGAACTCAGGTTCTTATGATCCACCAACTAGTTCCTAATAATACATGTGTGTTGCACGTGGTCGCTCACCACCCAGAAGTTGTCATTCTTGCGGAGGTAGCCATGCACCCTAGCGGGATATCTCTCGTTGGTACATTCCACTGTCAAATATTTCTTGTTTGACGCGATGATACGTCTCCAACGTATCTATAATTTTTGATGCTCCATACTTGTTTTTACACCATTTGCCTAATGTTTCGTTACACTTTGTGGCACTTTTATGCATTTTCCGGAACTAACCTATTAACGAGTTGCCACAGTGCCAGATCCCTGTTTTCTGCTGTTTTTGTGTTTCAGAAGTGATACACAGGAAATATTCTCGGAATTGGATGAAACAAGTTTCTGAAGTCTTATTTTACCTGGAAGCTTCCAGAGATCCGAAGGAGAGTAGGAGGGGGGCCACCAGGGCCCCACACGCCAGGGCGGCGCGGCCAGGGCCCTGGCCGCGCGAGCCTGGCGTGAGGGCGCCTGGCTCCTCCTCCGACATCGCCCCTTCGCCTATAAAGGCCCCCCGACGGAAAAAACCTAAGTACCCGATCACTTTTCCAGAATACATTGCGATCCACCGCCGCCGTCGACCCGAAGATTGGGATGGTCCAGAAGCTCTTCCCGGCACCCTGCCGGAGAGGGGAATCACCACCGGAGGTCTTCTTCATCGCCATGCTTGCCTCCGGAGCGATAAGTGAGTAGTCTACCTTGGACTATGGGTCCATAGCAGTAGCTAGATGGTTGTCTTCTCCACCATGTGCTTCATGTTTAGATCTCATGAGCTTCCCTACATGATTGAGATCACTGTTATGTAATTTTACATGTTTGGTTTGTTGGGATCCGATGAATATTGGTGTTTATGATTGAGTTGCTGTACTGAATATTATCTTTTGTTATCTCTATGTTGTTTATGATCTTGCATGCTCTCCGTTGTTAGTAGCTATCTTGGCTGAGTAGTTGCTAGTGACTCCAAGAGGGGGTATTTATGCTCGATAGTGGGTTCATGCCTCTATTTAACCTGGGGGAGTGACAAAAACCTCTAAGGTTGTAGATGTGCTGTTGCTACTAGGGAGAAAACAACATTCATATGCTCAAGGGCATATGCTTTGTTTACATTACACACTTTGCTTAATGCAATTATCTATTGTTCGCAACTTAATACTTGTGGAGTTCTCGGATTGATTCGCCACAAGTGGATTATTAGTCATAGATGCAGTTGGATGGCGGTCTATGTATTTTGTTGTAATGCCCAGAGTAAATCTCATAGTGATCTTCTTGACATATCACGTTATCTTTATTCTATCAATTGCCCAACTGTAATTTGTTTACCCAGCATGTGTTATTTATCTTATGGAGAGACACCACTAGTGAACTGTGGACCCCGGTCCTATTTCCATCATATTGCTATTACCTGTTTACTTTACTTGCACTGTTTACTTTATTCACATACTCTACTATTTTCCACTCGATACACTCATAACCTTTGTTTCAAGTAAACCGGTGAGATTGACAACCTCATCGCAAGTTGGGAACAAAGTACTTGGTTGTGTGTGTGTAGGTTCCGCGTTGCAGCTAGCAAGCAAAGCTTGGATGAGGCGCCATATATAAATTGTCTGAAGCTGTCACAAACTAGCAAGCATCACCTTCAGTCGTCGCTGTTTGCTTTTCTCCTGAACGATATTAAACCTTGGTTTCTTAACTGAGGGAAAACTAGCTGCTATACTCATCATACCTTCCTCTTGGGGTTCCCAACGGGCTGGTCATTCACCACGCACAAGGACTGTCTGCTACATGCCTTTAAACGCCAGCAGCCTATTTTTTGGCACCGTTGCCGGGGAGAAGAGTGGAAGAATTCTGCGAGGGGAGTTTTTCGCACGTACATCCATTATTTTGTTATTGTTTTTCTTTACTTTATTTATTTTACCTGCATTGCTTTATACCAAAAACCCAAAAAAATTAGAATCCTTGGTAGTTGTTATTTCTTTACTTTAGTTCATCATGTTGATCCCTAAATACGTTCTGGAGGACCTCTCAGTAGGTAGTGGTTCAATTATTGGAAAAAGTAACATTGAGGAGTTCTTTAATCACATTAGTATGCATAAGAAAGTTGAGGAAAAATATTTGGTTGAGCTAGCTCCTAGTTATGAAGTTGCTTCTACTTATTTGATTCACATGTTGGAAACTAGGTTTGCTAGTCTTAATCCTTTTATGCAATACATGTTCCTTAAGCTTCATGAAATTGAGGATCCCGAAAAGAAAGCTTTTATCTTGGAAACTTTGCGCATAGAATTTAAAGATGTCGTTATTGAAGCTAGAAAAGTTCTTAAACATTTTAATAAACTCGGTTCACTTATAACGGTTATTAGTACAAATGATGAAGGGGCCGAGATACCTATACCTTGCAAGCTTTTGGGATTGTGTGAAGCTTTCGAAAATAATTTTGACTGGATCTGTCCTGAAAATCTTTTTGATGAAAATACTGTACCAAAGCATGATCACAAAGGGTATTCAAAAACTTATGTGGATGAAATACAATGCCTTATTGACAAGACCTCTGCTGTTGATCTTAATGCTTCTTCTGAAAATACTTGATTCGCAATTTTCTGCGCCTAGCTCAAAGGCGTTAAAGAAAAGCACTCTTGGGAGATAACCCAATATTTTTATTTTCAGTAATTTTACTTTTATTTGAGTCTTGGAATTCATTATTACTGTAATGACCACTCCATATCTTGTTTATTTCGTTTTTGTGCCAAGAGAAGCCTCTAATTCGAGTGAGGTAAAGATTTGGGGATGTTACTGTCCTGAAACTGTTTTCGGTGCTGCACCGTAAAAATTCGTATAAATTCTCTGTATATCTTTTGGACCTGCCATTTCTTGTGCATATGCCCTAGGTTATATCCAAACTTTTGTTAGTTGAATACTTTTTGATTTGAGCAACAAAAACCCCTCAAAAATTCGACCTTTGTCAGCTGTTCAGTTTTGACAGATTTCTGCCAATATTTGTGTTTGCCACTTTATCGCTTTCTTTTGAGTTCTTTTGATCACGGAACTTTTGGGGAGGTTGCTACAGTAGTATTTGCTATATATGTGATGGTTTTGAGTTGAAACCTGAAGCAAAAAGAGGTTGATTATATGTTATGCCTACACTAATGTTGCTAATAGAATTGTGTTTAGTTTTGTATGAAGGAAGTTTTCAAGTGTAGGAATTGGAGAATGATGAGATGAGTTGAAGAATGGACAAAAACTCAAGCTTGGGGATGCCCATGCACCACCCCAAGAAATATCCAAGAAGTACAAGCGTCAAAGCTTGGGGATGCCCCCGAGGCACCCCTTCTTCATCGGCAAAAATCAGGTCACCTTTCAAAACACTATATTTTTATTGCTTCATGCACTATGTGTTTTTCTTGGAGCATTAGTTGTTTTAGTTTTCTTAGTTGGTTTAGTTTGTTTGTTTGCTGCAATAAATGGTTGGACCCCAACAAATTTCCTTTGGAGGAGAAGTACTCGTTTTCATTTGCAAAGAACGCTCTAGTTTTCACTCTTATTAAAAATTGAGTGTTCTTCTTTTTCTGCTACTGCTTTTGGTTTTCATTTTCGCCTTGATTTGCGTTCAGACCTTGTCATATCTTTTCATCAAGGTGTATTTTTGCCTCTGATCTTTATTGGTTTTCATCAAAAGAGGTGTTTATAAAAATTTCAAATGGTGTTGGAAAAGAGAAAAAGCTTTGTGCAAAATAGTGGTACAAGAAGGAGCTTGTGTAGACTGCGGCTTAGGCTTTTTCATGTCATGCTTGATGTCTTTTTGATAGTATGCTTAGTGGTTTTGCTGTAGCATGACTTGTCTCAAATAACTGAGATTGCTTAATGAGCCTTTGAAAAAATCATGCGTTGTTTTTATTGTTTGGAAGCATTATTTTGGTTTTCTCCTTGACGCTTTATTTGGGTTGACTTGGCGCATGCTCACACATGTTAGACTCTTACAAAGTCGCCAATAGCCTCTATGATCATTTAGTTTTTAACTTTTGATGCCATCTTATGCTTCTTTTAATGTCGCTTTGTCGCTTTGCATGATTATGGCCATTATTGCTCTCTTAGTTGGTCGCTCCAAGTCTTTTGCTAGCCCTCGCCTTGTACTGAGTATGAGCTCTACTCGTGCATCCAACTCCTGAAAGCCAAAGTTTTCCAAAGTGTCCACCATACATACCTACTAGCAATTTGCTATTCCAAGTAAATTTGACTTGCTTTTATTTTCTCTTCAAATTAAACTCTTACCAGTGTTATGCGAAATTCGGTCAGTAAAGCTCTCATGAACCGGAAGGCACACTTTACTTTTTCCTATTCTTAAAAATTTGACATTGTGGTCTCTTATGTTGAGTTGTTATGCTTGCAAGTTGTAAGTTGGATTCTAGCCCAGCCATGCTGTCATGGGGCAAGCTTTCAACATTGCACTTCTTATTTGAGTTGATATCATGATCTTTTGTTTATGGATGCCCGCGGTGTGAAATGAATTGGGAATCTTGTGGGGATCATGGAGTTTGTATATGTGTTAGGGAAACGCCGGGCCGCCAATCTAAGCCATGCATAATTCATGGTGGAAATTTGTAGCATACCCATGGTGAACATACGACGACGCATCTCACAATAAAAAGCTAAACAAAAGGCAAATAAAAGAGATGTCGAGGTGTTCATTGTCTGCTTGTCCTGTCATTTTGGTGTGGGCTTGTTCCATGTCATCGGGCACGGAGGTACCCATTGGCGGTTCTCAATGATATGCATATACTTACAATGACAAGAGCCTTGCTTGGGACTCTAAGTAAAGTAGCATGCGGTTTGGGTACTCGTATTCACGGGGCACGAGGTTTTCAACTTATGATTTGTCAAGCATATGCATCATAATTGTTCTCGCATTAACTTTAATCATTCAAGATGCTTATGATGGGGGCAATGAGAGCTCAAAGCCGGTAAGTACCAAAATTTTTGAAGGTTATAAAACTTGCAATCACTGCTTCCCTCTGCGAAGGGCCTTTCTTCTACTTTTATGTTGAGTCACCACCTTCTATCTTTATGCACCATAAGAGAGCATAGTTGTCATTCTTAGTGTGATATGCATTGTCCCAAAGTTCATTGATTGATTCATATTGTTGGTTTCACTTGTTCTTAAATTATTTGTATCTAGTCGCCCTCTTAAACTTTCAGGTGTCCTATGCATTTATGTTTTGCTCTCTTTGAAGGACAAGCTGAAAACCATTTGTATGTTTTTCCTTATGATTTGAACACACGTTTGACTTTTATTGTTTCATTTTCATGATCTTTTGTTTGTGTTCATTTGCATGTTTACAACATGGTTGCTAAGTTCTTATTGTCAAGATTATATCTTCATGCCCGTGTTTTAAGTTCTTATGATCCCAGCTCACAAATGCATACATACATGATCAAGATTGTGTAGGTGCATGTCACCTCAAAAATTATTCTTTTGTTATCACTTACCTACTCGAGGACGAGCAGGAGTTAAGCTTGGGGATGCTTGATACGTCTCCAACGTATCTATAATTTTTGATGCTCCATGCTTGTTTTTACACCATTTGCCTAATGTTTCGTTACACTTCGTGGCCCTTTTATGCATTTTCCGGAACTAACCTATTAATGAGTTGCCACAGTGCCAGTTCCCTGTTTTCTGCTGTTTTTGTGTTTCAGAACTGATACACAGGAAATATTCTCGGAAATGGACGAAACAAGTTTCTGAAGTCTTATTTTACCCGGAAGCTTCCAGAGATCCGAAGGAGAGTAGGAGGGGGCCACCAGGGCCCCACACGCCAGGGCGGCGCGGCCAGGGCCCTGGCCGCGCGAGCCTGGCGTGAGGGCGCCTGGCTCCTCCTCTGACATCGCCCCTTTGCCTATAAAGACCCCCCGAAGGAAAAAACCTAAGTACCCGATCACTTTTCCAGAATACATCGCGATCCGCCGCCGCCGTCGACCCGAAGATCGGGAGGGTCTAGAAGCTCTTCCCGGCACCCTGCCGGAGAGGGGAATCGCCACCGGAGGTCTTCTTCATCGCCATGCTTGCCTCCGGAGTGATGAGTGAGTAGTCTACCTTGGACTATGGGTCCATAGCAGTAGCTAGATGGTTGTCTTCTCCACCATGTGCTTCATGTTTAGATCTCATGAGCTGCCCTACATGATTGAGATCACCGTTATGTAATTTTACATGTTTGGTTTGTTGGGATCCGATGAATATTGGTGTTTATGATTGAGTTGCTGTACTGAATATTATCTTTTGTTATCTCTATGTTGTTTATGATCTTGCATGCTCTCCGTTATTAGTAGCTATCTTGGCCGAGTAGTTGCTAGTGACTCCAAGAGGGGGTATTTATGCTCGATAGTGGGTTCATACCTCTATTTAACTTGGGGGAGTGACAGAAACCTCTAAGGTTGTAGATGTGCTGTTGCTACTAGGGAGAAAACAACATTCATATGCTCAAGGGCATATGCTTTGTTTACATTACACACTTTGCTTAATGCAATTATCTGTTGTTCGCAACTTAATACTTATGGGGTGTTCGGATTGATATCCCCGGGAGTGGATTATTAGTCATAGATGCAGTTGGATGGCGGTCTATGTATTTTGTTGTAATGCCCAGAGTAAATCTCATAGTGATCTTCTTGACATATCACGTTTATCTTTATTCTATCAATTGCCCAACTGTAATTTGTTTACCCAGCATGTGTTATTTATCTTATGGAGAGACACCACTAGTGAACTGTGGACCCTGGTCCTATTTCCATCATATTGCTATTACCTGTTTACTTTACTCGCACTGTTTACTTTATTCGCATACTCTACTATTTTCCACTCGATACACTCATAACCTTTGTTTCAAGCAAACCGGTGAGATTGACAACCTCATCGCAAGTTGGGAACAAAGTACTTGGTTGTGTGTGTGCAGGTTCCGCGTTGCAGCTAGCAAGCAAAGCTTGGACGAGGCGCCATATATAAATTGTCCGAAGCTGTCGCAAACTAGCAAGCATCACCTTCAGTCATCGATGTCTGCTTTTCTCCTGAACGATATTAAACCTTGGTTTCTTAACTGAGGGAAAACTAGCTGCTATACTCATCATACCTTCCTCTTGGGGTTCCCAACGGGCTGGTCATTCACCACGCACAAGGACTGTCTGCTACACGCCTTTAAACGCCAGCACGCGACTGTTTTAAATACCCTCTACGTGGACATTGCCCAACTAGTTATTGCATCCTGAAGACATTGCTTGTCGGGGTATAATGAACCGACTGAGATGCTGTTCGGGTGATACTCCCATGCCGAATCGTGCCCCTCGTTCACTCTCATTAAATTTGAGAAGTCCTGATTCCATTCTTTCAGAATCGGGGCCTCATCCTGATCATCTTCTTCATCAGAGTCAGATGAATTAATATCATCAGCATCTCCATCAACATCTTCAGCTTCCATCTGCTGCTGCAAAACCTCATCTTCATCGTCTCAAAATATCTCGCCACCTGCATCATCTGCCGCTGCACCTAATGCATGACTGCCCTGCCCTGTTTCATACCCAATGTCGTCAGCATATGACATGGCCACAGCAGGCTCATCAACTGGTTGCATGCTCTGCCAAGAACCAAAACCAATTGTCTGGTTGCTGTGGCTTGACTCGGCCTCCCCTCCGATAGTAATCGGCTTCGCAACCACAAGGGCGATCGGGGATGTTTGCCGCCGCTCACACCCTTTCAACCAGCCGACCCACTGAGAGGTACGCTCTATCTCTTTCAACTGACAATATATATTGCTAGTTGAGTTGCTCCACAATGCTTGTAAGCTGACAGTGTACAGCTTACGATCCCATCCTAAGAACACCATTAACATCCTCTTGAATTCCCCAATACGCATACTCTGAGGATCAGTGAACTCCACCCCATGATACTCAAAGTCACTAAGATCAGCTCCAGCATCACTGCTATGGACCGCGCCGTACCCATAATGAATAACAAATCTAACTAATCAAGACATGACTCCTGCTACATAAAAATCCTACTTCCGTCAACTACACCGCTAAAATATATATACACAAAATTACACTACCACCATTTAAGAATAAGATTTTTACCCTTGTAGCGTGCGAATCACCACCTCAATACTTGCTCACGTCACACCACTTCCAACGCACCGGAATCAACAAGAACACTATAACCTGGAGAATACAAAAACAACATCAAGAATGCTACATAATACAACAAGAACACTAGAACACCTACAAATAAATTTTACACAAACTACATCTACATGCCACTATACGCACCATAATTATTTCTCCATAATTAAGCCCATATCTCTACACCACTAAACTATATCAACAAAAAATACACGACCACCGTATGATATTAACATTTTACCCTTCAAGCTTGAAAATCACCACATTGCAACAGCCTCACGTCACACCTCTTCTGCAGCTACGAAATCAACCTGTAGAATACAAGAACAACAAGAACAATATCAAGAACCGATGAACAGCTACAAGAAAACTAACACCAACTACACCAAAATGCGACTAAATGAACCAACGAAATTTCTCTACAAGTTAACCCATATGTAGATTGGGCTCTCCTCTACTTCTTGCAAAAAATCTCAGTTAATTTCATCAAGAAATGACCTCAAAATCGAAAGAAAACTGATTTGAGAAGAGAGTGAGCTGTGAGAGAGAAGTGAGCTGCGTGAGAAGTGAGTGAGTGGGAGGAGAGTGACAGAGCAGGGACTGAGTGAGAGAGCACGGGGGCGAGGGGACGCCGAATGTTTTGGCCGGGGCATGCGCGCTTATCGCGTCCGCCGGATTCGACATGTCGAATTCGTGTCGGCCGGACGCGACAACAGCTTTCACGCGCCTCGAGGCCGTGTCGGCATGCAGGAAAGGCTGGAGTCGTATCCGGCGGATTCGACTACCGCCTAATCGCGTCCGCCAAATACAATTAGCGCTAATCGCATCCGCCGGTTAGGAAGCCGTCCTAGTTTCCGAATTGCTCCAAAAAACGTCTTACTTCTGTAAATGACCCAAAAAAGTGCATTATAAAAAAATGGCCAGTAGCCCATTTTTTAAAAAGAATTGAAAATAATATTTTAAAATTTCAAAAAATTGGGGACAAAAAAGTCTTAATGTACACAATTATGAGATGTACTAGCATGCAAAAAAATCAATCCAAAAATCATTGTATTTTAAACTCAGCAAAAATAAAAAATTCATAGATCTAGATCTAGTGAACAGTGAACAGTTTAAAAGTTTGGAATTTTTGCAGATTTGTTATTTTTCTTGAGGCTAAAATACAACAAGTTTTGGATTGATTTTTTTCACACTAGTAGATCTCATAATTATCTATATCAAGAGTTTTTGTCCCGATTGTTTTTCAAACTTTCAAAAGCCATTTTCAATTTTTTCCAAAAATCGGGTTACATGGTGCTCGAGCTCCATTTGTCCACTCCCCTCTACTATTATAATTTTTTGATAAAAAAAGGAACCCTGGAGCTTAATACCGTCCGGCCCTTAAACAATATAAAGATTTTCTTACAATAATTTTGGAAAACAAATACTTCACTCTTTGGCGCCTCTTTTATTCAGGAAAAATAATACTTTCTTCTATTGACCACCTCTTCTACACCTATGTTTTTTTTGAATGGTACGCCTATGTCTATTTATATTCTAGGGACTATGGTGTTATCTATTCATATTACTGGTAATAATCAATTCTCAACCACCACTAGTTTATGATACTAATAATGATCGATCCCTTTCATTCGCTAAAATCAACACAGTTAAGCTACACCATTGGTTGATTCTTTATTTTGTTCCTTATGAAACAATAATACAAATGCACCTCTCCACAAACAGTTTAAAAGAATGTTTTACCCTTAGCAGTCACTTACTACTTATACAAAAATGAGATCCAACCTAGGGTTGGGTGGCAAGGAGGATGGTTGTACCCCCACCTCAACGTAGTTTAACCTCCAGGTTTGATATATGTGTTTTTCATAAAGGCGGAATACATTTAGTGTCAGTCTCAAGAACTGACCCGCTAGCTCAGTATTTCAAAGATGCTCATAGGGGTAGGTGGGTGTGTGTATGTCCATACATTCATAGGTATGAGTATATACACTTGTATATGAGCATCGTGATTGTATTGTGTTTCTAAAAAACACAATAAAAAAATTAGCCCCAAGGACCAAGGATGGCAATGGGCAGGGTAGAGCAATACCATACCCATATAGTTGATGGATATAAAATTCTACCTGTACCCGTACCTATGGGTATAAAGCTCTACCTATACCCATACCCGGCGAATACCCAACAGATAGATCAAATACTATACACGTTACTCACTTTTTTTACTTCCATTGATAGTATATTGGGAGCTAGAACATGAGATTTCGATCTCCTCGAGACACATGGATTATGTCAAATACTTAATTACTAAAGTAATTGAGGTGTGGGACGCCAAGGTCCTTTAAACGCTATCGACCAACACTATTGGGATACTCTAGATCCCCAAGTTAGTATAAATGGATAGTTATGGGTATACCCGCGGGTGGAAAGCTATACCCGTGCCCTACCCATGACTAAATGGGTAGGGTATAGGTAGTACCTATGGGTATAAAAATATGACCATACCCTGCCCATGCGGGTACGGTACCCGTGGGTACTCGTACCCATGGGTAAAATTGCCATCCCTACCAAAGATGTGGTGTGCATCTGTTTATATACGGTGTCATATCTATTTATATTAATGATAATATTCTATTCTCGACCATCACCACTAGTTCATGTTACTAACAGTAATTAATCTCTTTCATTTGTTAAAATCCACGCGATTAGGCTGCACCAATAGTATTATGTTTATGTCTACTGATTATATATCTTGTTCTTATGGAACCATAATTTAAATACACCACTCTGTAAACTGTTAAAAAAATTATCCATTAATAACCTCCAACTACTTATATAAAAAATATTATCAGCGCGGCAGCGCGACAACCTTCGTCAAGAATGAATACCCAAAAGACTCTGAAAAATCACCCGTGCGAAAGTCAAAAGCTCTCATGCCCCCCCTATTTTCTTGTCCTTTAGAGATGGAATCTCAATAGTGAAGGGCCACGGAAAGTACTTTTGACTCCCGAGCTCCAATGCTCCTGCTATTTTGAAAAATTTCAAAATCATATTTATAAGTTAATTTTTTTAAATAACTCTAGACATAGTTAATGATGTAAGCATATAATTTTTCGGGAAATCTTTTTTCAGGGCATCCTGAAAATTGTCTTAGCCAGCGAGCAAATCTCAGCCGGTGGATCAAAAGCGGGTGGTCCCGATTGAACCCTTCTATTATATCCCCACCCATCTTAATTATGTTCACACTCTATTCTAATTGCGTTCACACTCCACCCCTCCATCCACACGAATACAGCGCACTGCCACGTTCAAAAGTTAAAACTGCTAACATCATCAGCACTTAATGTAGAAATCCGAAAATTTAAAAAGCTTTGTAGCTCAAACCATTTATCCGATTGAAAATTCATTTTCACCTATTAGACTAATCACGACGAGATCTTCAAAACCAAATCCCATGTTGATATGTTTCGGCGACTTTTTTCGATCTAAAAGTTACCCACCTCTTACACAGTACTTACCATGCGGTAGCATATAAGTTATCCGTCCCACAACAAGTAAGTTTCCTATCCCTAGGAAAGGGTGTGTGAAACATCTTTTGCGTATAAATTATCCACTTGTAACTACTTTATTTTTATGGGGATAATTTTTGTAGTACCATTTCTCATGAAACCTTGGTTACCTCTATTTTAGTTAATTAAATTTGATTTAGACTTATTTAGTTTAAACGCGGTAGCCTAGTGTTAGGGTACCGAGATTTTTTTAATTTATACATTTTTTGTATTTAATATTATGACATCAACACTTGTATCATTTTTTTATTTTAATGGTAGTTAGGCATTATGGGCAGTTCTCGTAAGCATGCATGTACGGCTAGCTCTCTCGCACAGTGAGTTTTTCGGAACCTTTCTGTACGCGGCTCATTGGAAACGTTTTTCCAACAAGTGTTTTTGTGTAGGCGCATCCTAATTTTTTTATGAAATTATTTGTATTTTGGGCTTCACAAAATTAATAAAATCTGATAAAATTTATAGATTTGAAATACACATACTCAAATCTACATATTTTTCAATTTTGTATATCCCAAAATAAAGTATTTGAACATGATATTTTGGATGTTTATGAAATTAATAGTTAGCTACATTCAAATATAGGATTTTAAAAAATAAAACTCAAAATATGATTTTCTAATTTTTGAAAAACCGGACGAACTAGTGCGGGGGTAATCAATTTGCGGTCACCAAGTTCCTTGCCACAGGCTCACATGTGCCTTTCTTCGCTGCAATCACCCTGCGGATCCAAAAGCCCTTATCAAATAGCTCAGAGGGTCTTTTTTGGGTAAAATTTGTTTGAGCCCAAATCCTAGTGTTCGAATTGGGGAGAAAACGTTTGAACTCATAAATCTTGTTCTGCTGCCGCTTGCTGAGCCCACCTTGTCAGGTAAGTGTAGGGTTTTTCCATACGGATTGCCCAATGCTCCGATCTAGTAGTAGTTCAAGGGGCGGCCCTAGTTCAAGGGAATTTTCCAAAAATATTTCTAGTTCTGTAATGATAGTTTAGTAATTTCAAAATCGATATTTTGGAAAAGGAGTGGTTCATATGGTCACTGAGCCTGCCTGATTGTTCAATAATCAGAACCATATGGTTGCTATGTATGTTGCCCAAACTTGCATGCCCTGCCAAAACAATGGTTTCCTGTTGTATTTTAGTCTGTTCAGTTCAGTTTGTTGCCAAAATATATGGTGCTAGATTTAAAATGATTGAATGGGTGCTCTTATTCTAGTATAAATTGTGCTGTATCTTGGACACAACATAGCTCCATTGTGCTAAAAGGGGAAATCTAGGACATGCTCTTGGTGGAGCTTTTAAATCACTGTTGGAAGCTATGTAATGCTACTGGATATATTGACATGTTCTTGTTGAGATGAATTTTAAATGATAATTGAAAGCTATGTCATGCTCTTGTGATTTCTATATCAAATATTGCATTCTACATCATTTTTTTGGGTGATTTATAATTTATTATTTAGACAAAGAAAATAGATGTGATGGGTTATGGGGTGATGGCACCATGAGTTTGACCTAGAATTCAAAATTGAGCAAAGGAAATAAAAATAAAATCAAATAATTGGAAACCCAGCGCATGGAGTCATGGTATGTGATGTAGTATCTTGGAAAAATAGCAAATAGAACATGCCAAGGATTCATAGGCACACTCTTCACAAAATTGGCATGCTTTTGGGAGCTTATGACACCGTGAGTTTGACCTAGTTTTTCCACATGCTTTTGAAATGGAGGTTAGTTTCCAATAATCATACATAGTTAGGACATGCTCATGGTGGAGCTTTTTAATTGCTATTGGAAGCTATGTAAAGCTATTGGTTTAAAATCATGTTCTAGTTTTAAAATGATAATTGAAAGCTTAGCCATGCTCTTGGTTATTTCTATGTCAAACATTGCAAGCTACATCATGCTTTTTGGTGATTTATAATTGATTATTTATAAGAAGTGAATAGATGTGATGGGTTATGGGGTTTAGTGCTTACGACACCGTGAGTTTGACCAAGATTTCAAAAGTGGGCAAAAGAAATATAAATAAAATCAAAAATTTGGAAAACCAGCGCATGGAGTCATTGTATGTGATGTAGTACCTTGGAAAAATACCAAACATGGCATGCCAAGGATTCATAGCAAACTCTTCACAAAATTGGCATGCTTTTAGGTCTTTCCAATGAGGTCGGATTCCAATGATTATACATAGTTAGGACATGCTCTTGGTGGAGCTTTTAAATTGCTATTGGAAGCTATGTAATGCTATTGGTTATATTGTCATGTTCCTGTTTTAAAATTATAATGAACTGTCCCTCACACAATTACAGGTTACAATACAACGTCATGAAGCATGCTACGACTGTCCCTCTGACGATGAGAACTGTGTGATTGGGCACAATCCTAGGTCTTACCATTACCACACCCATCTAGGACCGACGCTGATAGATTATGGTAATCACTTATACATGTTTGGTTATAGAATTTGAGAGATAGGACATATATCTCATTCATGAAATAATTCATGTAGGTCCCATCATTAGGGGTATAAAAGGGGAGGCTCTTGACCTAGCACCTTGGGAGCTAAAGAACATCATTTATGGAAATGATGTATCAATGTCTTATGCAAGGATTGGCATTCTCAAATTACTCTCACGGAGGCTTGAGAGTGATAATCCGGTGATCCGTTCGTATGTCTGCTCTGTCAAGAAGTCTCTGACAGCCAAAGGGAAGTCAAAGATGGTAAGATTTCGTTGTGCACAGTCAATATTAATGTGTGTGCTCAACTGACACCCTAGTATCTATATTATCATATCAGGTATTTTAAAAGCTGTATAGCCAGCTCTATCTCAGGCAGTACCTGGAAGTAGGAGATATTATGGTGCCAGCCTGCGCTGATGACCCGTATGCACCTGAAGGTGAAACTGAGCAGGATGTGTATTACATCAAGCTTCGGATGGGCAAAGATGGTGGTGCCCAGATTACAAGTAACTGGAGCACGCTTGTGACCACCTCATGCATGTCTGATGATGACATGTCTGTGTTCAATGTTGAACCAGATGACAAGGAAGTACTCTTTATCCATATGTGGAGTAATTTGCCGATAGGTCAGCCAGTTAAGTGATAACTTGAACTACTAATCTGGTGGTGTATGCATCTGCACCAACTCAACTTGTATGCCAGATATTAAGGCTTTAGTACTAGTTCTGATCGGCTAGTTTATGTTATATATTAAGGCTTGAGTTGTAAAACTTGTATGACATGTTATTCTATATGCTATTACGTTGTGCATTCTCTTATCTAGATTTTGGATGCCATCTATCAAGTCCGTCTAGCCGTTGGACCAGATAATTTTGTTTGTGTTCGAATACAACTAAGCTTAATTTATAGACATGTTGACAATCAGAGCATCATAGAAAGCACAACATGTTGCAATCAGTTAATACAAACAATTCAATTCACAAAATCATGTACGAGTGAAGGCACTTTATCATAACAAGATGGTTTTAGTAAATAGAGTATAAGCATGCAGAGAAGAATGCAAGTAATCATAGCCTGCGCAACATATTGGCATATGGTTTAGACTACCAGGTGACACAATAATATAATAACATAATTAACTAACTGATAGCAACTGTGCAACATATAGGCTTCATTTTTTCAACATGAACAAACATAGCCTCCTGCCCCACATTCAAGAAGGTGAAGATGCACACATTCCCTTCTTCTATCGGCGCTTTTTGGAGAACCTTAGGCCAGTTTGCTGTCATCTGGGAAACACCGTTGCCCTGATGGGTGAAGCTTGCATTATAGAAACCATCTTGCTCACCACAATATGTTGGAATGGTGCATGGAAGATAGCGGGCGAGGTGGGCATTGCTGTACTTAGCTAAAAAGTACTGGAGTACAAGAATACAGTCAGTTTTTGAATGCAGATTCATGTGCATAAGAAGATTAAAAGAGTCAAGCAGATTACCATTTTTGCCTTCCCACGGAGGACATGTGACTTCTTCATCTCACAGATATAGTATGGAACTGTTGGCCTTAGTTTAGCAACCATTGCATTGAGATCGGCAATCTGGTGACCAGTGAGATCGATATTGCTTGCAAACACACAGTGCTTGTCGAATTCCAAGTTACCAGTTATCTTGAGACCTAGAAAGAAATGTACTACTTAGTGATCTTTATCTCCATAAGAATGTATTAAAAGATCATTAGACCCATGTTAGATAGATTCACACCTCTGCGAATGACGATAGTCTCAGGCGCCCTTGCAGGGCCACGATAGGATGAGAGTGGGCCCGATGTGAGTCTACGTGCCATGGCTTTAGGTGTCTTGAAAGATGAGATAGTCCTTGGCTCACTATCAGGACCTTGATATGAAGGGAGGGGTAATCACTATTGGTTGTGGCTTTCTTGCATTTCTTGATAGCATAAGAATACTTGATTTTAAATTGCTTGAAATAATCGACAGAACGGTTCTTCCGGCTTGTACAGGCATCAGCCTAAAAATAGAGATTGTGCTTATTACAATGTTGTATAGCACCTAAAAACACCATTGCCAGAAATAGAAATTTTTATAACCTGCACCTTAGTGGTGATATGGTCAATCATTGGGTCCATCTGGGGACTTGCAAGCTTTTCTGAAAGAAATGGGCACCTATTTAGTGCAGGCATCTATTTCCTTGGAATAATATACTATGATATAATTAGCAGTATGTGCTACTACAATTTGCAATGACACTACATCATTCCATATCTAGTATGAAGTAAAATCTACTACCATATCCAGCGACAACTACCCTACGATAATAGAGTGCGTACAGAGGTTTCCCGGCCGTGCCCTCCCCCCATCCCAAAATTTAAACTCGACAAAATTTAGCAAACTACATAAATTTCATTGAAATTTAGATGGTTTTTACAAAATACGGTGAAATATGAAATAGACTAAAAGAGGTGGTCTTCGTCAGAGTCCTCGCCGGCGGCGGCAGCTACCGATGCGCCCGATGGTGCTAGCGGTGGAGCATTCGATGGCCCAGCTCCGTCATCGGACAGGCGGTCGGAAACCATCCCGCGGCGGCGATAGTTCTCCTCCACCGCACACTGGCGGCGGTCGCGCTCGGCCTCCTCGAGGAAGGAGGTGAAGGTGCGGTGCTCCTGCGCTCGTTGCGCCGATGCATTGAAGGAGGGGAGAGGGTACTGATGCTCACAGCGCTGGCACTCCGCCACCACCTTCGCGAGCCCTCCGGCCACGTCCACCCGGAAGAGGCGTCTCTCAGCCTCCACCATCACAGCCCTGCCCACTTCGATGTTGCGACGGTGGGCGTCGGCGCGGGCGGCAGCATGGTCCTCCGCCAGCCTTGCCGCTGCTGCCCTCCTCTCGGAGGCCATGAGCTCCTGCGCCGCCCGGTCGCGGCACTGTGTCTCAAACGACGCTACGATCGCTCTCTGTTGCACGGCAGCCTCCTTCGCCTCCGTGTCCGTTGGCAGCTCGTCGTCGGAGTCCTCCTCCTCCTCGCCCTGCGGCGGTGCTGGGTCCTGCGGCGGCGGCGGTGAAGGTGGTCAACGGAACGGCGACAGCTAACCAGACGGCGTCGACGGCGGCTGACTTGTTGCAATAGTTGTGTCAATGACAAGTGGGTCCACGAGCGTGGCAGAATAGAACACAAGCCTTATTTTATTAGGCGGTCGACGGGGTTTTCAGAGATTTGACTTGCTTTCGAATGAGCATAACTTATTCTTAAAATATAGAAAAATACATAATCAGCGCACATTGTCTTATTTTATGACCTAATTAATAGGACCATAATACATGCCATAGGAAACTTTTCACGAAAAAGCATTAAAATTAGGGGCTCCCTTACAAAAGTGAGGGGTGCTACCTCAAACAAATTTAGACCTCAAACAAATTTAGATAAGTAAATAAAATTTAAAAATAATTATTCTAACAGTACAAATGCGATGTGATCATCGTAGCGGGAGCTATATCTTGACGACATGGTGTAGATCCATGGGGTCAGTGGGAATAATCGGTAAAATTGTTTGCACCATATAGAAGGTCACACGTGCACCATCCTATTCATACATCTTTCCATGGAACCTCACCAGATCTCGGTTCCGCATCTTGATGTAAACATAGCCGTCGTCACCATTTTGGTGAGATTAGGCGATCCACCACCTGGCATACTGCATCTTGCTGAATAGAACACAAGCAACAACATAACCTGCTGGTTGTAGGTTCGGTGTTACAATGGCTTCCAAAATCTTAGTCTGTCCAACACCATATGTCACCCTTAGCTGATAGATGACTATACAGGAGATCCTAGCTCTCTTTGCCGATTTGATATCAATATTTGGTGATCACGGTTCAGGGTCATCGTCTTCAGGGTCATCGTCTTCGTCGTCACCTTTTTGTTCCCTTTATCCCCTGAAAAATTTCTTGGACTTCCTCTGTCGAGAGAACCATATGGATTCGCGTCAGATTCAGGTTCTAGATCAGAATCTTCTTGCACATCCTCCACCTCTACAACTTTTAGCTTCTGACATATGATACAACACACGTTTAAAATTAAGATATGTTCCATTTATACGTTTATACGTAGTACTAACATATTTTGAAACAAAGACAGTCGTGTGTAGTACCTTGTCATCTTGGCTAACTCCTTTGGAAGAGCCCTCTCCGGTGAAAGTGCGCTTCTTACCCACTCCTCCGCTCGCATCCATCAATCAATGGTTAAGTTCAAACTATAGTAGGGAGTAAATCCTGATTTACAAGGCGGGAATAAAAACTATATGAATCAACCCTAAAATATTGATACATACCTCTATAGCTAGCTGAAGATGGTTTACCAATGTGGCGGAATTAGTGTTAGCCATCCGTCCCTTTTATAGAGACTTGCTAGGAACGGACGTCCCTATATTCACGTATCGAAGTAGTGGAGAATAGGAAGGGATAACGTTTCTATCAATTAATCTGTTGCAGAAATTTCGGCGGTTATCTAGTAAAAGGTTTTCTATTACCTATTGTAACATCTGTGTCGATGACGAGTGGGTTGATACGTCTCAAACGTATCTATAATTTTTTATGCTCCATGCTTCTTTTTACACCATTTGCTTAGTGTTTCGTTACACTTCGTGGCGTTTTTATGCATTTTCCGGAACTAACCTATTAACAAGATGCCACAGTGCCAGTTCCCTGTTTTCTGCTATTTTTGTGTTGAGAAAAGTTTCACAGGAAATATTCTCGGAATTGGATGAAACAAAAGCCGAACATCCAGATATTAAACAAAGCTTCCAGAAGACCGAAGAGGAGACGGAGCCGAGCCAGAGGCTGGCCTCACCATAGGGCGGCGTGGCCTGCCCCTGGCCCGCGCCCCCTATGGGTGAGACCACCCTGGTCCACCTCTGACGCTGCCCCTTCACCTATACAGACCCCCCGACGGGAAAAACCTAAGAACCCGATCAATTTTCCAAAAACACATCGCGATCCACCGCCGTTGTCGACCCGAGATCGGGAGGGTCCAGAAGCTCTTCCCGGCACCCTGCCGGAGAGGGGAATCGCCACCAGAGTCTTTTTTATCGCCATGCTTGCCTCCGACGCGATGAGTGAGTAGTCTACCTTGGACTATGGGTCCATAGCAGTAGCTAGATGGTTGTCTTCTCCACTATGTGCTTTATGTTTAGATCTCGTGAGCTGCCTTACATGATCGAGATCACCGTTATGTAATTCTACATGTTGTGTTTATTGGGATCCGATGAATATTGGTGTTATGATTGAGTTGATGTGCTGAATATTATCTTATGTTATCTCTTTGTTGTTTATGATCTTGCATGCTCTCCGTTGTTAGTAGCTATCTTGGCCAAGTAGATACTAGTGACTCCAAGAGGGGGTATTTATGCTCGATAGTTGGGTTCATGCCTCTATTTAATCTGGGGGAGTGACAGAAACCTCTAAGGTTGTAGATGTGCTGTTGCCACTAGGGAGAAAACAACATTCTTATGTCCAAGGGCATATGCTTTGTTTACATTACACACTTTGCTTAATGCAATTATCTGTTGTTCACAACTTAATATTCACGGGGTCCTCAGATGATTCCCCGTGGGTGGATTATTAGTCATAGATGCAGTTGGATGGCAGTCTATGTATCTTGTTGTAATGCCCATAGTAAATCTCATAGTGATCCTCTCGACATATGCACGTTATCTTTATTCTATCAATTTTCCAAAAACACATCGCGATCCACCGCCGTTGTCGACCCGAGATCGGGAGGGTCCAGAAGCTCTTCCCGGCACCCTGCCGGAGAGGGGAATCGCCACCAGAGTCTTTTTTATCGCCATGCTTGCCTCCGACGCGATGAGTGAGTAGTCTACCTTGGACTATGGGTCCATAGCAGTAGCTAGATGGTTGTCTTCTCCACTATGTGCTTTATGTTTAGATCTCGTGAGCTGCCTTACATGATCGAGATCACCGTTATGTAATTCTACATGTTGTGTTTATTGGGATCCGATGAATATTGGTGTTATGATTGAGTTGATGTGCTGAATATTATCTTATGTTATCTCTTTGTTGTTTATGATCTTGCATGCTCTCCGTTGTTAGTAGCTATCTTGGCCAAGTAGATACTAGTGACTCCAAGAGGGGGTATTTATGCTCGATAGTTGGGTTCATGCCTCTATTTAATCTGGGGGAGTGACAGAAACCTCTAAGGTTGTAGATGTGCTGTTGCCACTAGGGAGAAAACAACATTCTTATGTCCAAGGGCATATGCTTTGTTTACATTACACACTTTGCTTAATGCAATTATCTGTTGTTCACAACTTAATATTCACGGGGTCCTCAGATGATTCCCCGTGGGTGGATTATTAGTCATAGATGCAGTTGGATGGCAGTCTATGTATCTTGTTGTAATGCCCAGAGTAAATCTCATAGTGATCCTCTCGACATATGCACGTTATCTTTATTCTATCAATTGTCCAACTGTAATTTGTTTACCCAGCATGTGTTATTTATCTTATGGAGAGACACCACTAGTGAACTGTGGACCCCGGTCCAATTTCCTTTATATTGCTATAACCTGTTTACTTTACTCGCACTGTTTACTTTCTTGCATACTACTATTGCTTTCCACTCGATATGCTCATTCCTTTATTTACATCAAACTGGTGAGATTGACAACCTCATCGTAAGTTGGGAGCAAAGTATTTGGTTGTGTTGTGTGCTGGTTCCGCATTGCTACTAGTTGAAGACGCACTAACAAGTGTCGTAAACGGCACCCTTGTTGGAAGTCAGTAAGCTAGCAGGTATCACCTTCAGACGTTTGGCTTTTTCATGGACTGATAAACCTTGGTTTCTTACTGAGGGAAAATTTGCTGCTATACTCATTATACCTTCCTCTTGGGGTTCCCAATGGGATGGTGATTTACATCAACACCGCCGCAACAAGCAACAAATTTTCTGGCGCTGTTGCCGAGGAAAAAGAAGACTTCTGCAAGGCGAGTTTCACACGCACATCCTTTACTTTGTTTTAGTTTTGCTTTACTTTATTTTTACTTGCATTGTTTTATCAAAAACACAAAAAAATTAGTTTCCTTTGTAGTTGTTTTTACCTATCTGCTTTTAGCTTTGCTAGAATGGGTACTCATGAGAATACCAAGTTGTGTGATTTTACTAGCACTAATAATAGTGATTTTATCTGCACTCCTATTGCGCCACCTGCTCCTGCTGCCGATTTTTATGAGATTAAACCTGCTCTATTGAACCTTGTTATGAAAGAGCAATTTTCTGGTGCTAGTACTGATGATGCTGCAGCTCATCTCAACAATTTTGTTGAGCTATGTGAGATGCAGAAATATAAGGATGTAGAGAGTGATATTATTAAGCTTAAGTTGTTTCCTTTTTCTTTGAGAGGAAAAGCTAAGGATTGGTTGCTATCTTTGCCTAAAAATAGTATTGATTCATGGGCTAAGTGTAAGGATGCTTTTATTGGAAGATACTATCCTCCTGCTAAGATTATAGCTTTGCGTAGCAATATTATGAAGTTTAGCCAGTTTGATAATTAAAATGTTGCTCAGGCTTGGGAAAGAATGAAATCTATGATAAAGAATTGCCCTACTCATGGACTAACTACGTGGATGATTGTCCAAACTTTTTATGCAGGACTAAAATTTTCTTCAAGAAACCTATTGGATTCAGCTGCTGGAGGCACTTTTATGTCCCTTACCTTGGGCACCGTGAGAAAGCTTCTCAACAATATGATGGTAAATTATTCTGAATGGCACACCGAGAGAGCTCCACAAGGTAAGAAGGTAATTCTGTTGAGGAAACCTCTTCCTTGAGTGATAAGATTCATGCTATAATGCTTATGCTTTCTAATGATAGGACTCATGTTGATCCTAATAATGTTCCTTTGGCCTCTTTGGTTGCTCAAGAAGAGCATGTTGATGTAAACTTCATTAGAAATAATAATTTTAACAACAATGCTTATAGGAACAATTTTGCTAGTAACAACTATAGGCCGTTTCCTTCTAATGGTGATAATAGCTATCTTGGTAGACCTAAAATGCCTAGTGAAGAAAGGATTTTAGTACTTGAAAAGGCTACCAAGAATTTTATGCAGGTGCAATATGAGCAGAACAGGGCTTTCACCAAGACTATGGAGGAGCAATCAGCTCTATTGAGGACTATTAGTCATCAACTTAAAAATTTAAACAAGGCTATTCCTGAGTTGCAAGCTAAGTTTTCCAAAGCTAAAACCGATATTTCGTCTTTGTCTAATGCACAATCTTCTTTGATTAATAGAATGTCCACTAAGCCTGATTCTTTTGCCACTGCTAATATTGTCCAAGTTAGAATTGATGAAAATGTTAGGATGCTAGCAGAATTGCATGCTAGGTGGGAAAGATAAGATGAGATGGCTAGAAAAATGAAGGTATGTACCATTACTACCTCTAATGATGTTGTTCCAAATGCTAGCAATCCTCTTACTTTGATTGGTGTAGAGAAAACTCCCACTCGTGTTAAGAAACCCAAAACAGCAAAAACTTTTTCTCAAAAGAGTGCTGAAATTTTTCGGAGTGTAGGAGATGATAGCTCTATTTCTTTTAATGATTTTGATGTTGATGGATGCAATACATCTGAAGTTATTTTGTTCTTGCAAAATCTTGCTTTGAGTTCTAATGCTAGTCCTATAAATGTTGCTTTCACTAATCATATTACCAATGCTCTCATGAAAATTAGGGATGAAAAGTTGAAGCAAAAAGCTTCTATTCCCAAGAAGTTAGAAGATGGTTGGGAACCCATCATTGATATGCATGTTAATGGTTTTGATTGCCATGCTTTATGTGATCTAGGTGCTAGTATTTCTATCATGCCTAGAAAAATTTATGATATGCTTGATTTACCACCGCTTGAAAAGTGCTATTATGATGTTCCTATTGTTGATGTTGCTAAAAAGAAACCTTTGGGAAGGATTAATGATGTTCTTATTATGGTTAACAATAACCTTGTTCCCATTGATTTTTTGGTTATGGATGTTGAATGCAATGCTTCATGTCCTATTATTTTGGGAAGACCCTTTCTTCGAACTGTAGGTGCCATCATTGATATGAGGGAAGGCACCATCAAATATCAATTCCCAGTCAAGAAAGGTATGGAACACTTCCCTAGGAAGAGAAAGAAATTACTTTTTGACTCTATTCTTAGAGCAAATCATGAGCTTGATGCTTCATCGCTTGATATTACTTGATTCGCACTTTCTGCGCCTAGCTCAAAGGCGTTAAAGAAAAGCACTCTTGGGAGATAACCCATTGTTTTACTTTCAGTTCTTTTTATTTTATTTGAGTCTTGGAAGTTATTACTACTGTAATAACCGCTCCTTATCCTTTTTATTTCATTGTTGTGCCAAGAGAAGCCTCTGATTTGAGTGAGGTAAGATTTGGGATGTTGCTGTCCTAAAACAGATTTTGGTGCTGGACCGTAAAAATTCGTGACAATTCTCAGAACATGTTTTTCACCTGCGATTTCTTGTACATATGCCCCAGGTTATATCCAAACTTTCATTAGTTATACACTTTTTGATTTGAGCAACAGAAAACCCTCTAAAAATTCGACCTTTGTCAGCTGTTCTGTTTTGATAGATTTCTGCCACTATTTGTGTTTGCCTCTTTATCGCTTTCTTTTTTAGTTCTTTTGATCATGGAACTTTTAGGGAAGTTGCTACAGTAGTATATGCTTTATATTTGGTGGTTTTGAGTTGAAACCTGAAGCAAAAAGGGGTTGATTCAATATTATGCTTACACTAATGTTGCTAATAGAATTATGTTTAGTTTTGTATGAAGGAAATTTTCAAGTGTAGGGATTGGAGAATGATGAGATGAGTTGAAGAATGGACAAAAGCTCAAACTTGGGGATGCCCATGCACCCCAAGAAATATTCAAGAAGTACAAGCGTCAAAGCTTGGGGATGCCCCCGAGGCACCCCTTCTTCATCGGCAAAAATCAGGTCACCTTTCAAAACACTATATTTTTATTGCTTCATGCACTATGCGTTTTTCTTGGAGCGTCAATTGTTTTTAGTTTTTAGTTTTGTTTAGTTTTGTCTGCTGCAATAAAAGGTTAGACCCCAACAAATTCCTTTTGGAGAAGTTGCCTTGCTTTTCATTTGCCAAGAGCACTCCGTTTTTCACTCTTATCGTTCAACGAGTGTTCTCTTTTTCTGCTACTGCATTTATCTTTCGTTTTTCACCTTGATTTGTGTTCAGATCTTGTTATATCTTTATATCAAGGTATATTTTGACCTCTGGTCCATGTTGGTTTTCATCAAAAGAGTTGTTTCAAAAAGGTTCGAATGGTGTTGGAAAAGAGAAAAAAAATTATGCAAAAAAGTGGTACAAAAAGGAGCTTGTGTAGACTGCGGCCTAAACTTTTGCATGTCGTGATTAATGTCGTTTTGATAGTATGCTTAGTGGTTTTTCTGAAGCATGACTTGTCTCAAATGACTGAGATTGCTTAATGAGCCTTTGAAAAAAATCATGCGTTGTTTTTATTATTTGGAAGCATTATTTTGGTTTTCTCCTTTGATGCTTTATTTGGGTTGACTTGGCGCATGCTCACGCATGTTTGACTCATACAAAGTCGCCATAAGCCTCTATGATCATTTAGTTTTTTACTTTTGATGCCATCTTATGCTTCTTTTAATGTTGCTTTGTCGCTTTGCATGATTATGGCCGTTATTGCTCTCTTAGTTGGTCGCTCCCAGTCTTTTGCTAGCCCTTGTTTTGTACTGAGTATGAGCTCTACTCGTGCATCCAACTCCTAAATCCAAGTTTGCCATCCAAGTAAATTTTCATGTGCTACCTTTCAAAAAACCTTCAAAATACTTCTTGTTTTGTGACACTATTTTCAGCTTATGGGGACGTAGTGGTCGGATTTGCTATCTTCCATATTGTTTATTCCAAAAAAAAGGCACTCCTCCATGGTATGTGAATGTTGGTGGGCAACCGATGGAATCGGTTAGCCATGGTTTGATAAAGGAAAAAAGGTGGGGAGGAGTGCCAAGCTTTATAAAAGAGCACAAAAGTGCCAATCTCTCTCGAAAACTTGCTTCATTTTTGTATGGAAGATAGTAAGAACCCCATTCACAGTCGTTGACAAAAACAACCATATCTCAAAACCCAATTTTTATCTCTCTGTTTTACAAATGAAAAACTCTAGCACATGTTTAATCACTGCTTCCCTCTGCGAAGGGCCCTTTCTTTTACTTTTATGTTGAGTCACCACCTTCTATCTTTATGCACCGTCTAAGAGAGCATAGTTGTCATTCTGAGTATAATGTGCATTGTCCCAAAGTTTTTATTGATTGATTCATGATTTTGGTTTCACTTGTTCTTAAATTACTTGTATCTAGTCGCCCTCTTAAACTTGAAGGTGTCCTATGCATTTATGTTTTGCTCTCTCATGAAGGACAAGCTGAAAACCATTTGTATGTTTTTCCATATGATTTGAACACATGTTTGACTTTCATCGTTTCATTTTCATGATCTTTCATTTGTGTTCTTTTCCATGTTATAACATGGTTGCTAAGTTTCTTCTATCAAGATTATATCTTTCATGCCCATGTTTTAAGTTCTTTTGATCCCAACACTCAATGCTTTACATATATGATCAAGATTGTGTAGGTTCATGTCACCTCAAAAATTATTTCTTTTGTTATCACTTACCTACTCGAGGACGAGCAGGAGTTAAGCTTGGGGATGCTGATACGTCTCAAACGTATCTATAATTTTTGATGCTCCATGCTTGTTTTTACACCATTTGCTTAGTGTTTCGTTACACTTTGTGGCGTTTTTATGCATTTTCCGGAACTAACCTATTAACAAGATGCCACAGTGCGAGTTCCCTATTTTCTGTTGTTTTTGTGTTTCAAAAAAGTTACACAGGAAATATTCTCGGAATTGGACAAAACAAAAGCCGAACATCCAGATATTAAACGAAGCTTCTAGAAGACCGAAGAGGAGACGGAGCCGAGCCAGAGGCTGGCCTCACCATAGGGCGGCGCGGCCTGCCCCCGGCCTGCGCCCCCTATGGGTGAGACCACCCTGGTCCACCTCTGACGCTGCCCCTTCGCCTATAAAGACCCCTCGACGGGAAAAACCTAAGTACCCGATCAATTTTCTAGAAACATATCGCGATCCGCCATCATCGTCGACCCGAGATCGGGAGGGTCCAGAAGCTATTCCCGGCACCCTGCCGGAGAGGGGAATCGCCACCAGAGGTCTTTTTCATTGCCATGCTTGCCTCCGGCGCGATGAGTGAGTAGTCTACCTTGGACTATGGGTCCATAGCAGTACCTAGATGGTTGTCTTCTCCACCATGTGCTTAATGTTTAGATCTCGTGAGCTGCCTTACATGATCGAGATCACCGTTATGTAATTCTACATGTTGTGTTTGTTGGAATCCGATGAATATTGGTGTTATGATTGAGTTGATGTGCTGAATATTATCTTATGTTATCTCTATGTTAGTTAGTAGCTATCTTGTTAGTAGCTATCTTGGCCAAGTAGATACTAGTGACTCCAAGAGGGGGTATTTATGCTTGATAGTTGGGTTCATGCCTCTATTTAATCTGGGGGAGTGACAGAAACCTCTAAGGTTGTAGATGTGCTGTTGCCACTAGGGAGAAAACAACATTCTTATGTCCAAGGGCATATGCTTTGTTTACATTACACAGTTTGCTTAATGCAATTATCTATTGTTCGCAACTTAATATTCACGGGGTCCTCGGATGACTCCCCATGGGTGGATTATTAGTCATAGATGCAGTTGGATGGCGGTCTATGTATCTCGTTGTGATGCCCAGAATAAATCTCATAGTGATCCTCTCGACATATGCACGTTATCTTTATTCTATCAATTGCCCAACTGTAATTTGTTTACCCAGCATGTATTATTTATCTTATGGAGAGACACCACTAGTGAACTATGGACCCGGGTCCAATTTCCTTTATATTGCTATAACATGTTTACTTTACTCGCACTGTTTACTTTCTTGCATACTACTATTGCTTTCCACTCGATACACTCATTCTTTTGTTTACAGCAAACCGGTGAGATTGACAACCTCATCGTAAGTTGGGAGCAAAATATTTGGTTGTGTTGTGTGCAGGTTCCGCATTGCTACTAGTTGAAGACGCACTAACAAGTGTCGTAAACGACGCCCTTGTTGGAAGTCACTAAGCTAGCAGGCATCACCTTCAGACGTTTGGCTTTTTCTGGACTGATAAACCTTGGTTTCTTACTGAGGGAAAATTTGCTGCTATACTCATCATACCTTCCTCTTGGGGTTCCCAACGGGACGGTGATTTACATCAACACCGCTGAAACAAGCAACATGGGTCCCGATGTCTCGTGGGTTCACGAGCTGGGCAAAGTAGAGAGCAGTTGTCGTACTTGGCCAGAGCCATGCAGGCTTAACAAATTAAATACTTGTACAGAGTCGTACTTGTCCCTGAGGGTGTGGGACCCTGCAACCAAGACCAAACCATGGTTCCCAACCCACCTGGCACACATCGATGGCACCGCGAGTTTGACCTAGATCTGGAAGGAGGGCCTAGGAAATTCAGAAAAAATCAAAATAAAATGGAAAAACACTACATGGAGTCATGGTGAGTGATGTATCACCTAGGAAAAATACCAAACATGGCATGGCAAGGGTTCACAGGTGAACTCTTTCACAAAGAGGTGCTTCCAAGCAGGAGTTCTCTTGGTATTCCTTGCCATGTGACCATGGTTTGTGCAAGTTCCACAGCAAACTATGGAACCATGGTCCCATTTTTGGTGGAGATGTGCATCTTTGCATTCCCAACAACTTTTGTAACTAGTGTTTTTTTAGTTTCCACATAAAAAATGGATTTTCCATTTTTTAGGTGGCCGGAGGGGTGAAAACAGGTGTTTTTTTGTGAAGTGGCCACCAACGGCAATGTGCAAAACCTCACCACTCTAATTTTCATGGATGGGGGATCTACTAGGGGTGCCACATCCAGGATGTTAGGAATTATGTCGGCCAGCTGCCATATAATGAATTATTTTTGCCCTAAATCCCTTTAAATCCTAATTTGAACTGGGGCTACAAGAAATGCACATCAAAAAAAATTGGGGAAAATTACCTGGAGGTCCCCTGAGGATGTGGGACCCTGAAACCAAGACCAAACCATGGTTCCCAACCAACCTGGCACACATCGATGGCACCGCGAGTTTGAGCTAGGTCTGGAAGGGGGGCCGAGGGAATTCAGAGAAAATCAAAAAATGGAAAAACACTGCATGGAGTCAGGGCGAGTGATGTATCACCTAGGAAAAATACCAAACATGGCATGGCAAGGGTTCACAGGTGAACTCTTTCACAAAGAGGTGCATCTAGGCAGGAGTTCTCTTGGTCTTTCTTGCCAGGTGACCATGGTTTGTGCAAGTTTGACAACAAACAATGGAACCATGGTCTCATTTTTGGTGGAGATGTGCATCTTTGCATTCCCAACAACTTTTGTAACTAGTATTTTTTCAGTTTCCACATAAAAATGGATTTTCCATTTTTCAGGTCGCCGGAGGGGTCAAAACAAGTGTTTTTTGTGAAGTGGCCACCAAGGGCAATGTGCAAAACCTCACCACTCTAATTTTCATGGGTGGGGGTGATGATACCGAGTTGATGAAGTAAACAACCGGCCAGTTGGGAACCCCAAGAGGAAGGTTTGATGAGTATAGCAGCAAGATTTCCCTCAGTTAAGAAACCAAGGTATGTCGATCAGGAGAAGAGCAGACAATGCGACTGAAGGTGATGCTTGCTAGTTTAGGACAGCTTCGGACAATTTATATATGGTGCCTCGTCCAAGCTTTGCTTGCTAGCTGCAACGCAGAACCTGCACACAACACAACCAAGTACTTTGCTCCCAACTTGCGATGAGGTTGTCAATCTCACCGGTTTGCTTGTAACAAAGGTTATGAGCGTATCGAGTGGAAAACAGTAGAAGTATGCGAGTAAAGTAAACAGTGCGAGTAAAGTAAACAGGTGATAGCAATATGATGGAAATAGGACCGGGGTCCACAGTTCACTAGTGGTGTCTCTCCATAAGATAAATAACACATGCTGTGTAAACAAATTACAGTTGGGCAATTGATAGAATAAAGATAAACGTGATATGTCAAGAAGATCACTATGCGATTTACTCTGGGCATTACAACAAAATACATAGACCGCCATCCAACTGCATATATGACTAATAATCCACTTGTGGCGAACCAATCCGAGAACTCCACAAGTATTAAGTTGCGAACAATAGATAATTGCATTAAGCAAAGTGTGTAATGTAAACAAAGCATATGCCCTTGAGCATATGAATGTTGTTTTCTCCCTAGTAGCAACAGCACATCTACAACCTTAGAGGTTTCTGTCACTCCCCCAGATTAAATAGAGGCATGAACCCACTATCGAGCATAAATACCCCTTCTTGGAGTCACTAGCAACTACTCGGCCAAGATAGCTACAAACAACGGAGAGCATGCAAGATCATAAACAACATAGAGATAACAAAAGATATATTTCAGTATAGCAACTCAATCATAACACCAATATTCATCGGATCCCAACAAACCAAACATGTAGAATTACATAACGGTGATCTTAATCATGTAGGGCAGCTCATGAGATCTAAACATGAAGCACATGGTGGAGAAGACAACCATCTAGCTACTGCTATGGACCCATAGTCCAAAGTAGACTACTCACTCATCGCTCCGGAGGCAAGCATGGCGATGAAGAAGACCTCCGGTGGCAATTCCCCTCTCCGGCAGGGTGCCGGGAAGAGCTTCTGGACCCTCCCGATCTTCGGGTCGACGGCGGCGGCGGATCGCGATGTGTTCTGGAAAAATTGATCAGGTACTTAGGTTTTTCCCGTCGGGGGGTCTTTATAGGCGAAGGGGCATCGTCAGGAGTGGACCGAGGCGGCCTCACACGTAGGGGGCGCGGCCAGGGGCCAGGCCGCGCCGCCCTGGTGTGTGGCCCCCTCGTGGCCCCACTCCGTCTCCTCTTCGGATCTCTGGAAGCTTCCGGGAAAAATAAGACTTCAGGAACTTGTTTCGTCCAATTCCGAGAATATTTCCTGTGTATCACTTCTGAAACACAAAAATAGCAGAAAACAGGGAACTGGCACTGTGGCGACTTGTTAATAGGTTAGTTCCGAAAAATGCATAAAAGTGCCACGAAGTGTAACGAAACAGTAGGCAAATGGTGTAAAAACAAGCATGGCGCATCAAAAATTATAGATACGTTGGAGACGTATCAAGCATCCCCAAGCTTAACTCCTGCTCGTCCTCGAGTAGGTAAGTGATAACAAAAGAATAATTTTTGAGGTGACATGCACCTACACAATCTTGATCACATATGTAAGCATTTGTGAGCTGGGATCATAAGAACTTAAAACATGGGCATGAAGATATAATCTTGACAATAAAAACTTAGCAACCATGTTGTAAACATGAAAATGAACACAAACAAAAGATCATGAAAATGAAATAATGAAAGTCAAACATGTGTTCAAATCATAAGGAAAAGCATACAAATGGTTTTCAGCTTGTCCTTCAAAGAGAGCAAAACATAAATGCATAGGACACCTTCAAGTTTAAGAGGGCGACTAGATACAAATAATTTGAGAACAAGTGAAACCAACAATATGAATCAATCAATGAAAACTTTGGGAGAATGCACATTATACTAAGAATGACAACTTTGCTCTCTTATGGTGCATAAAGATAGAAGGTGGTGACTCAACAAAAAAAGTAAAAGAAGGGCCCTTCGCGGAGAGAAGCAGTGATTGCAAGTTTTATAGACCTTCAAAAATTATAGTACTTACTGACTTTGAGCTCTCATTGCCCCCATCATAAGCATCTTGAATGGTTAGAGTTAATGCGAGAACAATTATGATGCATATGCTTGACAAATCATAAGTCGAAAACCTCGTGTCCCGTGAATACGAGTACCCAAACCCCATGCTACTCAACTTAGAGTCCCAAGCAAGGCTCTTGTCATTGTAAGTATATATGTATCATCGAAAACCGCCAACGGGGTACCTCCGTGCCCGATGACATGGAACAAGCCCACATCAAAATGATAGGACAAGTAGACAATGAACACCTCGACATCTCTTTTATTTACCATTTGTATAGCTTTTTATTTTGAGATGCGTCGTCGAATGTCCACCATGGGTATGCTGCAAATTTCCACCATGAATTATGCATGGCTTAGATTGGCGGCCCAGGCGTTTCCCTAACACATATACAAACTCCATGATCCCCACAAGATTCCCAACTCATTTCACACCGTGGGCATCCATAAACAAAAGATCACGATATCAACTCAAATAAGAAGTGCAATGTTGAAAGCTTGCCCCATGACAGCATGGCTGGGCTAGAATCCAACTTACAACTTGCAAGCATAACAACTCAATATAAGAGACCACAATATCAAATTTTTAAGAACAGGAAAAAGTAAAGTGTGCCTTCCGGTTCGTGAGTGCTTTACCGACCAATTTTCGCATAACACTGGTAAGAGTTTAATTGGAAGAGAAGATAAAAGCAAGTCAAATTTACTTGGAATAGCAAATTGCTAGTAGGTATGTATGGTGGACACTTTGGAAAACTTTGGCTTTTAGGAGTTGGATACACGAGTAGAGCTCATACTCAGTACAAGGCGAGGGCTAGCAAAAGACTGGGAGCGACCAACTAAGAGAGCAATAATGGCCATAATCATGCAAAGTGACAAAGTGACATTAAAAGAAGCATAAGATGGCATCAAAAGTCAAAAACTAAATGATCATAGAGGCTATTGGCGACTTCGTAAGAGTCTAACACGTGTGAGCATGCGCCAAGCCAACCCAAATAAAGCATCAAGGAGAAAACCAAAATAATGCTTCCATACAATAAAAACAACGCATGATTTTTTTAGAGGCTCATTAAGCAATCTCAGTTATTTGAGACAAGTCATGCTATAGCAAAACCACTAAGCATACTATCAAAAAGATATCAAGCATGACATGAAAAAGCCTAAGCCGCAGTCTACACAAGCCCCTTCTTGTACCACTTTTTGCACAAAGCTTTTTCTCTTTTTCCAACACCATTTGAAATTTTTTAAGACACCTCTTTTGATGAAAACCAATAAAGATCAGAGGCAAAAATACACCTTGATGAAAAGATATGACAAGGTCTGAATGCAAATCAAGGCGAAAACGAAAACCAAAAGCAATAGCAGAAAAAGAAGAACACTCGGTGAACGATAAGAGTGAAAAACGGAGTGTTCTTGGTAAATGAAAACGAGTACATCTCCTCCAAAGGAAATTTGTTGGGGTCCAACCATTTATTGCAGCAAACTAAACTAAACTAACTAAGAAAACTAAAACAACTGACGCTCCAAGAAAAACACATAGTGCATGAAGCAATAAAAATATAGTGTCTTGAAAGGTGACCTGGTTTTTGCTGATGAAGAAGGGGTGCCTCGGGGGCATCCCCAAGCTTTGATGCTTGTACTTCTTGGATATTTCTTGGGGTGATGCATGCGCATCCCCAAGCTTGAGCTTTTGTCCATTCTTCAACTCATCTCATCATTCTCAAATCCCTACACTTGAAAACTTCCTTCATACAAAACTAAACACAATTCTATTAGCAACATTAGTGCAAGCATAACATATAATCAACCTCTTTTTGCTTTAGGTTTCAACCCAAAACCACCACATATATAGAATATAATACTGTAGCAACTTCCCCAAAAGTTCTGTGATAAAAAGAACTCAAAATAAAGCGATAAAGCGGCAAACACAAATATTGGCAGAAATCTGTCAAAACAGAACAGCTCACAAAGGTCAAATTTTTGAGGGGTTTTCTATTGCTCAAATCAAAAAGTGTTAAACTAACGAAAGTTTGGATATAACCTGGGGCATATTTACAAGAAATCGCAGGTTCAAAAGATATACAGAGAATTTATACAAATTTTTACGGTGCAGCACTGAAAACAGTTTCAGGACAGCAACATCCCCAAATATTTACCTCACTCGAATTAGAGGCTTCGCTTGGCACAACAATAAAATAAACAAGATAAGGAGCGGTCATTACAGTAGTAATGACTTCCAAGACTCAAATAAAAGAAAAAGTACTAAAAATAAAACATTTGGTTATCTCCCAAGAGTGCTTTTCTTTAACGCCTTTGAGCTAGGCGCAGAAAATTGCGAATCAAGTAATATCAAGTGATGAAGCATCACTTACCTTAGTAAGTACTTTGGAAGTTCCCGAAGATGATTGAACCTGCAAGTCACCCTTAGTGGAACTAAGAGTCTTACCAATTTTAAGAACATGTTGAGGTTTAAGCGCAGAAACCTTGGGAACATACATAAATTTTTGCTCTTTTCCAACAAACACTTTCTCTTTCTTAAATTTAAGAGAAGAGAAGATTAAGCTAAGAGTTTCCATAGACTCCTCTAGTTTACCAATCCTTAAGTTTTGATTATCAAGAGTAGTGCTAGCCTCTAAAACAGTAATTCTCTTACCAATGTTTTCTATTGATTCACTGACGCGGCTAGCATTTTCTAGGATACTTGGCAAACTTTTCTCTAAAGAGCTGAGCCTTTCTACCACCTCCTCCAAGGTGGTCTCGTTTTTAGCAACATGAATAGGTGGTATTCCCACTAAACTTTCAATTATAGTGCATGCTTCTCCAGCGGGAGTACCCAGAAAATTACCTCCTGTAAGAGTATCGAGAACATACCTATTCCAACTAGATATACCAACATAAAAATTTCTAAGGAGGATCATGGTAGAGTGCTTTTTGGTACACCTATGATGAGCATTGTTAATACGATACCAAGCATCTTTTAAACTTTCTCCCCCTTGTTGCTTAAAACTATGAACTTCTACTTCAGGATTACTCATTCTAGCAAAACTAAAATAAACAAGTAAAAACAACTACCAAGGATTCTAATTTTTTTGGGTTTTTGATATAAAACGATGCAGGTAAAAATAAATAAATAAAAGCAAAACTTAAAACAAAGTAAAGGATGTGCGTGCAAAAAACTCCCCTCGCAGAAGTCTTCCACTGTTCCCCGGCAACGGCGCCAGAAAAGAGCTTGATGCTACCGAGTTGATGAAGTAAACAACCGGCCAGTTGGGAACCGTAAGAGGAAGGTTTGATGAGTATAGCAGCAATATTTCCCTTAGTTAAGAAACCAAGGTATGTCGATCAGGAGAAGAGCAGACAATGCGACTGAAGGTGATGCTTGCTAGTTTGCGACAGCTTCGGACAATTTATATATGGCGCCTCGTCCAAGCTTTGCTTGCTAGCTGCAACGCGGAACCTGCACACAACACAACCAAGTACTTTGCTCCCAACTTGCGATGAGGTTGTCAATCTCATCGGTTTGCTTGTAACAAAGGTTATGAGCGTATCGAGTGGAAAACAGTAGAAGTATGCGAGTAAAGTAAACAGTGCGAGTAAAGTAAACAGGTGAAAGCAATATGATGGAAATAGGACCGGGGTCCACAGTTCACTAGTGGTGTCTCTCCATAAGATAAATAACACATGCTGGGTAAACAAATTACAGTTGGGCAATTGATAGAATAAAGATAAACGTGATATGTTAAGAAGATCACTATGCGATTTACTTTGGGCATTACAACAAAATACATAGACCGCCATCCAACTGCATCTATGACTAATAATCCACTTGTGGCGAATCAATCCGAGAACTCCACAAGTATTAAGTTGCGAATAACAGATAATTGCATTAAGCAAAGTGTGTAATGTAAACAAAGCATATGCCCTTGAGCATATGAATGTTGTTTTCTCCCTAGTAGCAACAGCACATCTACAATCTTAGAGGTTTCTGTCACTCTCCCGGTGGGGATCCCGGCTTACCACCCGGGATTCCCGTTATGCATATAATTCATGATCCCAGGAAGACCGTCATGAATCCACATAACAGAGCTGGCATTACAGAGTACAACATCCATTACATAAATAAGTCGTTAAGTCTTACATAGCCTCTTGGCTGAATACTAATGCCACGCAGGGCAAGTTCAACGGACACACTTCAACATAGGTAGCAGCGGATACACGCAGCGTAGTGACCCAAGTCAGGCCTACTACCCTATAGGCGACTGACCGGGAAATGATTCCTAGTTCACACCGGCGTCGTCGTACTCCTCATCATCCTGTTCATAATCATCTCCAAAGTCTGGCCAAGTAAATAGCCAGGGACAAAGCCGTGAGTACATTTTAGAATTGTACTCGCAAACCACCTAAGAGAGAACATTCACATGCTATATGGCTGTAGCAAGGGTTGGTTTAGTTTTCAGTGACTATGTTCTACTAACTTCTCGTGTCGATATAGCATGTCCCACGACATTTCTATATCCTTATTAAAGAAGACTTTTAGAAACTTTTAGTAAACTCTCTAGGAAAGGGGGAAACTCCTTTTTAAGAATAGATCGGTGGCCAATCGAACATGACCACTTCAAGCCATCGGCAGTACCCTCCGAGTACTCCGATCCCCTTCCGTGCCACGGCCGTACCCTCCAAGTACTCCGTCCGGCACAAATCTCCATTTCTCCAGAAAAACCCTTTTATAAGACCAAAACCTAACACAGGCTAAGTATGGCCATCCCAACCATCCATGACCGAGGACGCGGCTATTCGAATAGATTACACTCTGCAGAGGTTGTACACTTTACCCACATCATTCGATAAATCCGTCGGGATTCCACCATGGACCGTCATACACAAGTATGCGGGGTTCGGATAATCGATCGAAGCCCTCCATCTATCTACCTTAGTACGGGTGCCTACCCTGTGGAGTTTACCTCCCCAGCACGTCCCGGCAGTACCTCCTCCAGAGCGTAACTCCGGCGCCACGGCAGGAGAACCCAAGTGTCTTCCGGCGGCTCGGGATATGCTGTGATATATGTTGACCTTCGTTTAGCGTCAACCCGGATTCCGGGGTCCTGCAGACCCTTATATAGTTGTGAGGCTCCCCGCACTAAAGCAAATAAACTTCAAACTAAGCCCATCCCATACCGGGTAATGTGGTTGCACGGGAGTTATTGGTTTGGCGAACACTTATACACAATGCCACTTTTCAGAAATCCACCAACTTCTACACCTCCCAAGTCCAACTCCATGTTTATAAAATCATTTGTAAACATCTCAATGGAGTAGCAACTACTCCAAGGTGTTCGAAAACATTTTCGAAAATTTTCCAGAGAGAGTATTCCAAATCCTAGAGTTTTTGGCTCCACTACAAGTTTTCCAAGGACTTTGATGCTAATCATCGAGTCTCTACTTTCAGGGGTAATGAGTAGGTGGTAAGGGTGTCATCCCTCATGGATGATAACAATACGACTTGTGGAGCTAAGCCGCCAACTATTGCTATCTGGGGACTAATAGCAATATAAGGAAAACAATGCATAGTAAAAAAAGAGTAAGAGTAGAATAATGCATAGTGACTTGATAGGATTCAGATATGCAACAAGTAGATGGCTTGCCTTGGTTGGCTTGTCCCTGATCACCCTCCTCCTGGTACTCAAACACTTCTCCCTCCTCCGCATAGTCGTTGTTCGATTCTATCGCCGGAAAAAGGAACGAAGACACCACAATAAGAATTCATGCATACATGAAATTCACTCAAACCATAACACACAACTCAAGCATTTGAGTATCAGAAGCAAACAAGTTTAGATAACAGATCATATATCTATTTTATAAAAGGGAATAATCACCAATCATAATAGCAAGCAATAACTAGCTGCATGGCAACACTTATCCACAACCAAACACTTGCATGCATCAAGAATCAACCTAAGACATGGCACCAACATACCTACTGGTAGCTATCAACATTCCAGAAACATCACAATTGGAAATTAGATCAAAATACTATAGGGTTTACTTAATAGGAATTTGCTATTTCTATAAATCACTAGAATAGCAAAACAATCCCCTAAAATAATCTGCAAGTCCAAAAATCCAACCAGTGGTCATTTTGGAAAGCTACTGGAATGATAAATACACCACAAGTGGAATCATTCCAAAATAATAATTATTTTGAGCACAATAAACCAATTACTGCAGGATATTGACATCACTAAATTAATTTCTACAAACACACTTCCTAAATTAGTGAAACCAGTTCCTATAAATCACTATTGCAGTAAAGCATCAGTGAAAATTGGAAATAACAATTTTCATTAAACAGAACCACAGATTTGCCTAAATAGGTGTAAACCTGTAGATCTACTATATTTAATCCTCAGATATTATCTAGAAGCCTAAAAATCAAACATGCAGCACCAGGTGGTATACAACTTTGTACTGAACACAGCAAAATTTGAATCATATTTTTCTGAGGCCTAAAACATTTTTAAACTAATTTAAATCGCAGCACTTAATCAGCAAATAGATAAAACACAGAGGAAAAAAATAAAAACGGGCCGGATCTGGCCAGGCCAGGCCAGATCTGGGCTGGATCTAGCCCAGCCGGCTCGCTGGCCAGCCCGGGGTGAAGGGCGAAGCGGTACGGGGCTCCGGCCATCGGATTAGGTGACGATCAATGGCCGTCTGTCGTCGTCGTCGCGAGCTGCTGCATGCACGTGAGAAGGCCTGGAGCTAGCTAGGGTTTTGTGGGAGAGGCGCTTACCGAGGGCGTCGAGGTCAGGCGAGGGTCGGAATCGGTCGAGGCGAGGTCGGAGAAGACAGTGGCAGTTGCAGAGCTTGCATGCAGGGGCTAGGGTTTGTCTCGCAGGTTTCGCTAGTGTACATGCGTCTACGGTGACGATGTGGTTCTCCTCGGCCTCCCCTGCAATCACACAAGGGAGCGTGAGATCTGGCATCGGGGTGGTTCTTTGAGCATGTCCAGGGAAGGAGCAGAGAGGAGAAGAGACGATCGACGGCAACCTCCTCCTCTGCCGTCGATCTACCCTAGCTCCGATGAGCTCCGGCCAGGGATCTACTTCGGCTTCGAGGTGGAGTGACTGGGAGAGTGAGAGGAAACGGGGAAGGGGGCAAATGGCAGGAAGGAGAGGGTTCTAGAGGGAGCTCCTGGCTTATAAATAGAGGAGGTGGGGGTGGTCTACGATGCACCACGTCGGAAACGATTGGCCGTCGCTGGTGGTGCTCTGGGGCGGCATTGTGTGCTAGGTGCAGGGGTTTAATCGGTTTCGTTGGTGGCTGCGTGGTTCGGTCGGAACACGCGCGGTTTCAGTCGGGGTGCGATCGGATTCAGGCTCGGCTCGGTCGTGTGCATGCTCGAGGAGGCTGGGCAATGGTGGCGTCGTGCTGGTGGCATGCTGCCGTGTAGGTTCTGGTGCGGAGCGGGGCCAGGCGGTGTGCAGGTGCATGGGAACACGCTGCACGCTCTGCGCATGCTGGGCGGCACGGTGGTGTCGGGTTGGCATGGTCGGGGCGGCATGCACGGTAGGCCTCAGGCTGGTTTAGCCTAGGGAATTGAGCCCTGGGCTCGGTGTGAGGCTGACGGCGAAACGATGGCATGGGAGGTGGCCAGCTGCACCTTGCCCAAGCACGGCGCCCACAGTCGGCGTTGGCGACGCCCAGTGTGCAGGAAGGGTGGCGATGGTGAGTCTCTGCGGCATGGGGTCGGGGTAGGGTTTTAGTAAGGTGGTGTGTGTCGATTGGGGGTCGATGGCGGTGGCTTGGTGAGATCAGAGAGAGAGAGAGGGATTTAGCAGAGAGGGAGAGGGGTCGATTGCCTCGGGCTTCTCCTGTTCCCCTCGATTCCAAACTGCAAACGACAAGAGGGAGAGATTTGCAAATCTCTGGACTGCAGAAGGAAATGTCCAGCAGGTCTTCTCCCTCCACATGGTCGGTTTCCAAAGGAGAGAAAAAGAGAAAGAGAGAAAAACATGGGATAAGGTCTTCACGGCCGAAATTCAAATTTGAAATTTGAATCCTCCAACTAGATTTGAAAATTGAATCCTCCAGGTGACCATGGTTTGTGCAAGTTCGACAACAAACAATGGAACCATGGTCTCATTTTTGGTGGAGATGTGCATCTTTGCATTCCCAACAACTTTTGTAACTAGTATTTTTTCAGTTTCCACATAAAAATGGATTTTCCATTTTTTAGGTGGCCGGAGGGGTCAAAACAAGTGTTTTTTGTGAAGTGGCCACCAAGGGCAATGTGCAAAACCTCACCACTCTAATTTTCATGGGTGGGGGTGATGCTACCGAGTTGATGAAGTAAACAACCGGCCAGTTGGGAACCCCAAGAGGAAGGTTTGATGAGTATAGCAGCAAGATTTCCCTCAGTTAAGAAACCAAGGTATGTCGATCAGGAGAAGAGCAGACAATGCGACTGAAGGTGATGCTTGCTAGTTTACGACAGCTTCGGACAATTTATATATGGTGCCTCGTCCAAGCTTTGCTTGCTAGCTGCAACGCAGAACCTGCACACAACACAACCAAGTACTTTGCTCCCAACTTGTGATGAGGTTGTCAATCTCACCGGTTTGCTTGTAACAAAGGTTATGAGCGTATCGAGTGGAAAACAGTAGAAGTATGCGAGTAAAGTAAACAGTGCGAGTAAAGTAAACAGGTGATAGCAATATGATGGAAATAGGACCGGGGTCCACAGTTCACTAGTGGTGTCTCTCCATAAGATAAATAACACATGCTGGGTAAACAAATTACAGTTGGGCAATTGATAGAATAAAGATAAACGTGATATGTCAAGAAGATCACTATGCGATTTACTCTGGGCATTACAACAAAATACATAGACCGCCATCCAACTGCATATATGACTAATAATCCACTTGTGGCGAACCAATCCGAGAACTCCACAAGTATTAAGTTGCGAACAATAGATAATTGCATTAAGCAAAGTGTGTAATGTAAACAAAGCATATGCCCTTGAGCATATGAATGTTGTTTTCTCCCTAGTAGCAACAGCACATCTACAACCTTAGAGGTTTCTGTCACTCCCCCAGATTAAATAGAGGCATGAACCCACTATCGAGCATAAATACCCCTTCTTGGAGTCACTAGCAACTACTCGGCCAAGATAGCTACAAACAACGGAGAGCATGCAAGATCATAAACAACATAGAGATAACAAAAGATATATTTCAGTATAGCAACTCAATCATAACACCAATATTCATCGGATCCCAACAAACCAAACATGTAGAATTACATAACGGTGATCTTAATCATGTAGGGCAGCTCATGAGATCTAAACATGAAGCACATGGTGGAGAAGACAACCATCTAGCTACTGCTATGGACCCATAGTCCAAAGTAGACTACTCACTCATCGCTCCGGAGGCAAGCATGGCGATGAAGAAGACCTCCGGTGGCGATTCCCCTCTCCGGCAGGGTGCCGGGAAGAGCTTCTGGACCCTCCCGATCTTCGGGTCGACGGCGGCGGCGGATCGCGATGTGTTCTGGAAAATTGATCAGGTACTTAGGTTTTTCCCGTCGGGGGGTCTTTATAGGCGAAGGGGCATCGTCAGGAGTGGACCGAGGCGGCCTCACACGTAGGGGGCGCGGCCAGGGGCCAGGCCGCGCCGCCCTTGTGTGTGGCCCCCTCGTGGCCCCACTCCGTCTCCTCTTCGGATCTCTGGAAGCTTCCGGGAAAAATAAGACTTCAGGAACTTGTTTCGTCCAATTCCGAGAATATTTCCTGTGTATCACTTCTGAAACACAAAAATAGCAGAAAACAGGGAACTGGCACTGTGGCGACTTGTTAATAGGTTAGTTCCGAAAAATGCATAAAAGTGCCACGAAGTGTAACGAAACAGTAGGCAAATGGTGTAAAAACAAGCATGGCGCATCAAAAATTATAGATACGTTGGAGACGTATCAAGCATCCCCAAGCTTAACTCCTGCTCGTCCTCGAGTAGGTAAGTGATAACAAAAGAATAATTTTTGAGGTGACATGCACCTACACAATCTTGATCACATATGTAAGCATTTGTGAGCTGGGATCATAAGAACTTAAAACATGGGCATGAAGATATAATCTTGACAATAAAAACTTAGCAACCATGTTGTAAACATGAAAATGAACACAAACAAAAGATCATGAAAATGAAACAATGAAAGTCAAACATGTGTTCAAATCATAAGGAAAAGCATACAAATGGTTTTCAGCTTGTCCTTCAAAGAGAGCAAAACATAAATGCATAGGACACCTTCAAGTTTAAGAGGGCGACTAGATACAAATAATTTGAGAACAAGTGAAACCAACAATATGAATCAATCAATGAAAACTTTGGGATAATGCACATTATACTAAGAATGACAACTTTGCTCTCTTATGGTGCATAAAGATAGAAGGTGGTGACTCAACAAAAAAAGTAAAAGAAGGGCCCTTCGCGGAGGGAAGCAGTGATTGCAAGTTTTATAGACCTTCAAAAATTATGGTACTTACTGACTTTGAGCTCTCATTGCCCCCATCATAAGCATCTTGAATGGTTAGAGTTAATGCGAGAGCAATTATGATGCATATGCTTGACAAATCATAAGTCGAAAACCTCGTGTCCCATGAATACGAGTACCCAAACCTCATGCTACTCAACTTAGAGTCCCAAGCAAGGCTCCTGTCATTGTAAGTATATATATATCATCGAAAACCGCCAACGGGGTACCTCCGTGCCCGATGACATGGAACAAGCCCACATCAAAATGACAGGACAAGCAGACAATGAACACCTCGACATCTCTTTTATTTACCATTTGTATAGCTTTTTATTTTGAGATGCGTCGTCGAATGTCCACCATGGGTATGCTGCAAATTTCCACCATGAATTATGCATGGCTTAGATTGGCGGCCCAGGCGTTTCCCTAACACATATACAAACTCCATGATCCCCACAAGATTCCCAACTCATTTCACACCGTGGGCATCCATAAACAAAAGATCACGATATCAACTCAAATAAGAAGTGCAATGTTGAAAGCTTGCCCCATGACAGCATGGCTGGGCTAGAATCCAACTTACAACTTGCAAGCATAACAACTCAATATAAGAGACCACAATATCAAATTTTTAAGAACAGGAAAAAGTAAAGTGTGCCTTCCGGTTTGTGAGAGCTTTACCGACCAATTTTCGCATAACACTGGTAAGAGTTTAATTGGAAGAGAAGATAAAAGCAAGTCAAATTTACTTGGAATAGCAAATTGCTAGTAGGTATGTATGGTGGACACTTTGGAAAACTTTGGCTTTTAGGAGTTGGATACACGAGTAGAGCTCATACTCAGTACAAGGCGAGGGCTAGCAAAAGACTGGGAGCGACCAACTAAGAGAGCAATAATGGCCATAATCATGCAAAGCGACAAAGTGACATTAAAAGAAGCATAAGATGGCATCAAAAGTCAAAAACTAAATGATCATAGAGGCTATTGGCGACTTTGTAAGAGTCTAACATGTGTGAGCATGCGCCAAGCCAACCCAAATAAAGCATCAAGGAGAAAACCAAAATAATGCTTCCATACAATAAAAACAACGCATGATTTTTTCAGAGGCTCATTAAGCAATCTCAGTTATTTGAGACAAGTCATGCTATAGAAAAACCACTAAGCATACTATCAAAAAGATATCAAGCATGACATGAAAAAGCCTAAGCCGCAGTCTACACAAGCCCCTTCTTGTACCACTTTTTGCACAAAGCTTTTTCTCTTTTCCAACACCATTTGAAATTTTTTAAGACACCTCTTTTGATGAAAACCAATAAAGATCAGAGGCAAAAATACACCTTGATGAAAATATATGACAAGGTCTGAACGCAAATCAAGGCAAAAACAAAAACCAAAAGCAATAGTAGAAAAAGAAGAGTGAAAAACGGAGTGTTCTTGGTAAATGAAAACGAGTACATCTCCTCCAAAGGAAATTTGTTGGGGTCCAACCATTTATTGCAGCAAACAAAACTAAACTAACTAAGAAAACTAAAACAACTGACGCTCCAAGAAAAACACATAGTGCATGAAGCAATAAAAATATAGTGTCTTGAAAGGTGACCTAATTTTTGCTGATGAAGAAGGGGTGCCTCGGGGGCATCCCCAAGCTTTGATGCTTGTACTTGTTGGATATTTCTTGGGGTGATGCATGCGCATCCCCAAGCTTGAGCTTTTGTCCATTCTTCAACTCATCTCATCATTCTCCAATCCCTACAGTTGAAAACTTCCTTCATACAAAACTAAACACAATTCTATTAGCAACATTAGTGCAAGCATAACATATAATCAACCTCTTTTTGCTTCTGGTTTCAACCCAAAAACACCACATATATAGAATATACTACTGTAGCAACTTCCCCAAAAGTTCCGTGATAAAAAGAACTCAAAAGAAAGCAATAAAGCGGCAAACACAAATATTGGCAGAAATCTGTCAAAACAGAACAGCTGACAAAGGTCAATTTTTTTAGGGGTTTTCTGTTGCTCATATCAAAAAGTGTTAAACTAACGAAAGTTTGGATATAACCTGGGGAATATTTACAAGAAATCGCAGGTCCAAAAGATATAGAGAGAATTTATACAAATTTTTACGGTGCAGCACCGAAAACAGTTTCAGGACAGCAACATCCCCAAATCTTTACCTCACTCAAATTAGAGGCTTCGCTTGGCACAACAATAAAATAAACAAGATAAGGAGCGGTCATTACAGTAGTAATGACTTCCAAGACTCAAATAAAAGAAAACGTACTAAAAATAAAACATTTGGTTATCTCCCAAGAGTGCTTTTCTTTAACGCCTTTGAGCTAGGCGCAGAAAATTGCGAATCAAGTAATATCAAGTGATGAAGCATCACTTACCTTAGTAAGTACTTTGGAAGTTCCCAAAGATGATTCAACCTGCAAGTCACCCGTAGTGGAACTAAGAGTCTTACCAATTTTAAGAACATGTTGAGGTTTAAGCGCAGAAACCTTGGGAACATACATAAATTTTTGCTCTTTTCCAACAAACACTTTCTCTTTCTTAAATTTAAGAGAAGAGAAGATTAAGCTAAGAGTTTCCATAGACTCCTCTAGTTTACCAATCCTTAAGTTTTGATTATCAAGAGTAGTGCTAGCCTCTAAAACAGTAATTCTCTTACCAATGTTTTCTATTGATTCACTGACGCGGCTAGCATTTTCTAGGATACTTGGCAAACTTTTCTCTAAAGAGCTGAGCCTTTCTACCACCTCCTCCAAGGTGGTCTCGGTTTTAGCAATATGAATAGGTGGTATTCCCACTAAACTTTCAATTATAGTGCATGCTTCTCCAGCGGGAGTACCCAGAAAATTACCTCCTGTAAGAGTATCGAGAACATACCTATTCCAACTAGATATACCAACATAAAAATTTCTAAGGAGGATCATGGTAGAGTGCTTTTTGGTACACCTATGATGAGCATTGTTAATACGATACCAAGCATCTTTTAACTTTCTCCCCCTTGTTGCTTAAAACTATGAACTTCTACTTCAGGATTACTCATTCTAGCAAAACTAAAATAAACAAGTAAAAACAACTACCAAGGATTCTAATTTTTTTGGGTTTTTGATATAAAATGATGCAGGTAAAAATAAATAAAGTAAAGCAAAACTTAAAACAAAGTAAAGGATGTGCGTGCGAAAAACTCCCCTCGCAGAAGTCTTCCACTGTTCCCCGGCAACGGCTCCAGAAAAGAGCTTGATGCTACCGAGTTGATGAAGTAAACAACCGGCCAGTTGGGAACCCTAAGAGGAAGGTTTGATGAGTATAGCAGCAAGATTTCCCTCAGTTAAGAAACCAAGGTATGTCGATCAGGAGAAGAGCAGACAATGCGACTGAAGGTGATGCTTGCTAGTTTGCGACAGCTTCGGACAATTTATATATGGCGCCTCGTCCAAGCTTTGCTTGCTAGCTGCAACGCGGAACCTGCACACAACACAACCAAGTACTTTGCTCCCAACTTGCGATGAGGTTGTCAATCTCATCGGTTTGCTTGTAACAAAGATTATGAGCGTATCGCATGGAAAATAGTAGAAGTATGCGAGTAAAGTAAACAGTGCGAGTAAAGTAAACAGGTGATAGCAATATGATGGAAATAGGACCGGGGTCCACAGTTCACTAGTGGTGTCTCTCCATAAGATAAATAACACATGCTGGGTAAACAAATTACAGTTGGGCAATTGATAGAATAAAGATAAACGTGATATGTCAAGAAGATCACTATGCGATTTACTCTGGGCATTACAACAAAATACATAGACCGCCATCCAACTGCATCTATGACTAATAATCCACTTGTGGCGAATCAATCCGAGAACTCCACAAGTATTAAGTTGCGAACAACAGATAATTGCATTAAGCAAAGTGTGTAATGTAAACAAAGCATATGCCCTTGAGCATATGAATGTTGTTTTCTCCCTAGTAGCAACAGCACATCTACAACCTTAGAGGTTTCTGTCACTCTCCCTGTGGGGACCCCGGCTTACCACCCGGGATTCCCGTTATGCATACAATTCATGATCCCAGGAAGACCGTCATGAATCCACATAATAGAGCTGGCATTACAGAGTACAACATCCATTACATAAATAAGTCGTTAAGTCTTACATAGCCTCTTGGCTGAATACTAATGCCACGCAGGGCAAGTTCAACGGACACACTTCAACATAGGTAGCAGCGGATACACGCAGCGTAGTGACCCAAGTCAGGCCTACTACCCTATAGGCGACTGACCGGGAAATGATTCCTAGTTCGCACCGGCGTCGTCGTACTCCTCATCATCCTCTTCATAATCATCTCCAAAGTCTGGCCAAGTAAATAGCCAGGGACAAAGCCGTGAGTACATTTTGGAATTGTACTCGCAAACCACCTAAGAGAGAACATTCACATGCTATATGGCTGTAGCAAGGGTTGGTTTAGTTTTCAGTGACTATGTTCTACTAACTTCTCGTGTCGATATAGCATGTCCCACGACATTTCTATATCCTTATTAAAGAAGACTTTTAGAAACTTTTAGTAAACTCTCTAGGAAAGGGGGAAACTCCTTTTTAAGAATAGATCGGTGGCCAATCGAACATGACCACTTCAAGCCATCGGCAGTACCCTCCGAGTACTCCGATCCCCTTCCGTGCCACGGCCGTACCCTCCAAGTACTCCGTCTGGCACAAATCTCCATTTCTCCAGAAAAACCCTTTTATAAGACCAAAACCTGACACAGGCTAAGTATGGCCATCCCAACCGTCCATGACCGAGGACGCGGCTATTCGAATAGATTACACTCTACAGAGGTTGTACACTTTACCCACACCATTCGATAAATCCGTCGGGATTCCACCATGGACCGTCATACACAAGTATGCGGGGTTCGGATAATCGATCGAAGCCCTCCATCTATCTACCTTAGTACGGGTGCCTACCCTGTGGAGTTTACCTCCCCAGCACGTCCCGGCAGTACCTCCTCCAGAGCGTAACTCCGGCGCCACGGCAGGAGAACCCAAGTATCTTCCGGCGGCTCGGGATATGCCGTGATATATGTTGACCTTCGTTTAGGGTCAACTCGGATTCCGGGGTCCTACAGACCCTTATATAGTTGTGAGGCTCCCCGCACTAAAGCAAATAAACTTCAAACTAAGCCCATCCCATACCGGGTAATGTGGTTGCACGGAAGTAATTGGTTTGGCGAACACTTATACACAATGCCACTTTTCAGAAATCCACCAACTTCTCCACCTCCCAAGTCCCACTCCATGTTTATAAAATCATTTGTAAACATCTCAATGGAGTAGCAACTACTCCAAGGTGTTCGAAAACATTTTCGAAAATTTTCCAGAGAGAGTATTCCAAATCCTAGAGTTTTTGGCTCCACTACAAGTTTTCCAAGGACTTTGATGCTAATCATCGAGTCTCTACTTTCAGGGGTAATGAGTAGGTGTTAAGGGTGTCATCCCTCATGGATGATAACAATACGACTTGTGGAGCTAAGCCGCCAACTATTGCTATCTGGGGACTAATAGCAATATAAGGAAAACAATGCATAGTAAAAAAAGAGTAAGAGTAGAATAATGCATAGTGACTTGATAGGATTCAGATATGCAACAAGTAGATGGCTTGCCTTGGTTGGCTTGTCCCTGATCACCCTCCTCCTGGTACTCAAACACTTCTCCCTCCTCCGCACAGTCGTCGTGCGATTCTATCGCCGGAAAAAGGAACGAAGACACCACAATAAGAATTCATGCATACATGAAATTCTTTCAAACCATAACACACAACTCAAGCATTTGAGTATCAGAAGTAAACAAGTTTAGATAACAGATCATATATCTATTTTATAAAAGGGAATAATCACCAATCATAATAGCAAGCAATAACTAGCTGCATGGCAACACTTATCCACAACCAAACACTTGCATGCATCAAGAATCAACCTAAGACATGGCACCAACATACCTACTGGTAGCTATCAACATTACAGAAACATCACAATTGGAAATTAGATCAAAATACTATAGGGTTTAATTAATAGGAATTTGCTATTTCTATAAATCACTAGAATAGCAAAACAATCCCCTAAAATAATCTGCAAGTCCAAAAATCCTACCAGTGGTCATTTTGGAAAGCTACTGGAATGATAAATACACCACAAGTGGAATCATTCCAAAATAATTATTATTTTGAGCACAATAAACCAATTACTGCAGGATATTGACATCACTAAATTAATTTCTACAAACAAAACACACTTCCTAAATTAGTGAAACCAGTTCCTATAAATCACTATTGCAGTAAAGCATCAGTGAAAATTGGAAATAACAATTTTCATTAAACAGAACCACAGATTTTCCTAAATAGGTGTAAACCTGTAGATCTACTATATTTAATCCTCAGATATTATCTAGAGGCCTAAAAATCAAAAATGCAGCACCAGGTGGTATACAACTTTGTACTGAACACAGCAAAATTTGAATCATATTTTTCTGAGGCCTAAAACATTTTTAAACTGATTTAAATCGCAGCACTTAATCAGCAAATAGATAAAACACAGAGGAAAAAAATAAAAACGGGCCAGATCTGGCCAGGCCAAGCCAGATCTGGGCCGGATCTAGCCCAGCCGGCTCGCTGGCCAGCCCGGGGTGAAGGGCGAAGCGGTACGGGGCTCCGGCCATCGGATTAGGTGACGATCGATGGCCATCTGTCGTCGTCGTCGCGAGCTGCTGCATGCACGCGAGAAGGCCCGGCGCTAGCTAGGGTTTTGTGGGAGAGGCGCTTACCGAGGGTGTCGAGGTCAGGCGAGGGTCGGAATCGGTCGAGGCGAGGTCGGAGAAGACAGTGGCAGTTGCAGAGCTTGCTTGCAGGGGCTAGGGTTTGTCTCGCAGGTTCCGCTGGTGTACAGGCGTCTACGGTGACGATGTGGTTCTCCTCGGCCTCCCCTTCAATCACACAAGGGAGCGTGAGATCTGGCATCGGGGTGGTTCTTTGAGCATGTCCAGGGAAGGAGCAGAGAGGAGAAGAGACGATCGACGGCAACCTCCTCCTCTGCCGTCGATCTACCCTAGCTCCGATGAGCTCCGGCCAGGGATCTACTTCGGCTTCGAGGTGGAGTGACTGGGAGAGTGAGAGGAAACGGGGAGGGGGGGGCAAATGGCAGGAAGGAGAGGGTTCCAGAGGGAGCTCCTGGCTTATGAACAGAGGAGGTGGGGGTGGTCTACGGTGCACCACGTCGGAAACGATTGGCCGTCGCTGGCGGTGCTCTGGGGCAGCATTGTGTGCTAGGTGCAGGGGTTTAATCGGTTTCGTCGGTGGCTGCGTGGTTCGGTCGGAACACGCGCGGTTTCAGTCGGGGTGCGATCGGATTCAGGCTCGGCTCGGTCGTGTGCATGCTCGAGGAGGCTGGGCAATGGTGGCGTCGTGCTGGTGGCATGCTGCCGTGCAGGTTCTGGTGCGGAGCGGGGCCAGGCGGTGTGCAGGTGCATGGGAACACGCTGCACGCTCTGCGCATGCTGGGCGGCACAGTGGTGTCGGGTTGGCATGGTCGGGGCGGCATGCACGGTAGGCCTCGGGCTGGTTTAGCCTAGGGAATTGAGCCCTGGGCTCGGTGTGAGGCTGACGGCGAAACGATGGCACGGGAGGTGGCCAACTGCACCTTGCCCAAGCACGGCGCCCACGGTCGGCGTTGGCGACGCCCAGTGTGCAGGAAGGGTGGCGATGGTGGGTCTCTGCGGCATGGGGTCGGGGTTGGGTTTTAGCAAGGTGGTGTGTGTCGATTGGGGGTCGATGGCGATGGCTTGGTGAGATCAGAGAGAGAGAGAGGGGTTTAGCAGAGAGGGAGAGGGGTCGATTGCCTCGGGCTTCTCCTGTTCCCCTCGATTCCAAACTGCAAACGACAAGAGGGAGAGATTTGCAAATCTCTGGACTCCAGAAGGAAATGTCCAGCAGGTCTTCTCCCTCCACATGGTCGGTTTGCAAAGGAGAGAAAAAGAGAAAGAGAGAAAAACATGGGATAAGGTCTTCACGGCCGAAATTCAAATTTGAAATTTGAATCCTCCAACTAGATTTGAAAATTGAGTTTGAATAGTTTCCAGTGGTGTCTAAAGTGCTCAAGAGCACAAGACCAAAGTTTATAAATTTTTGAGCTAAGTATGCTAGGGTTTTGGGGAAACTCCTATTTCCATATAAAGGGGCAAAAATAACAGAAAAGGAAAAGGAAAAGAGAAGTGATCTCACCAATGATCTATACTAAGATTTTTGGTGTACACAATTTTGAGCTAGGGTCAAAATATGCTGCATAAAATCATAGCACACTTCCTAGGTAAAAGCCATGTGTTGAAAAAAAGAAACAAGTTTTTAAATAAATCAAACACTCTCACATAAAATCATAGGCATACACACTTGCACACATGAAATCATGCATTCTCATGGTAACACCCATGCTACCACACATACACAAGAAATCATGTTTTCATGGATCACAAGCACAATGCTAAGCATAGGTTTTTATTTTACCCAAAATAAAGTGCTCAAGTAAGATTTTAAGCATGGTCACAAAAGTGGGGTGTTACAGACCTTCCCCCCTTAAAAGAATCTCGTCCCGAGATTCCGTAGCTAAGCGTGAAGTAGTCCGAGAAATTCTCACCGAAGATAATCCTCGCGTTCCCAAGTGGCTTCCTCCTCGGTATGGTTACTCCACTGCACCTTATACATCTTGATCTTGCGTCTACGGGTAAGATGGATGTCCTCATCAAGAATGCGGATTGGTCTCTCCCGATAAGTGAGGTCGGAGTTCAGGTCGATGGAGTTGTGATCGATCTCGGTGAAGGTCTCGGGTTTGTTAGGAACTTGAAGGCATTTGCGGAGTTGAGACACGTGGAAGACATCATGGAACTCAGACAATTCTGAGGGTAGCGCTAGCTTGTAGGACATCTCTCCGCGGCGCTCTAGTATCTTGAATGGGCCGATGTAGCGGGGTGCAAGCTTACCCTTAACATGGAAGCATTGCATACCCTTGAGCGGTGTCACTCGAAGGTAGACAAAATCTCCCACGTTGAAGGTAACCGGCCTTCTCTTAGAGTCAGCATAGCTCTTCTGCCAGGATTGGGCTGCCTTCAGATGATTCCGAATGAGCTGGACTTGCTCTTCGGCCTCCTTAATGATATTGGGCCCAAATACTTGGCTTTCTCCAGTCTCGGACTAGTTGAGAGGGGTACGGCACTTGTGTCCGTAGAGGGCTTCAAAAGGGGCCATTTGCAAGCTAGCTTGGTAGCTATTATTGTAGGAAAACTCCGCGAATGGCAGACAGTCTTCCCACTTGGTTCCATAAGACAGAACACAAGCTCGCAACTTATCTTCAAGGATTTGGTTTACTCGCTCGGTTTGACCTCTGGTTTGTGGGTGGTAGGCTGTGCTGAAGGATAACTTGGTGCCTAAAGCTTCCTGGAGTTTTGCCCAAAATCGCGAGGTGAACTGGGGCCCTCGATCGAAGACTATGGTCTTGGGAAAGCCATGAAGGCTGACGATGCGGGAGATATACAACTCTGCTAGACGGTTCCCATGGTCAGTGGTCTTGACGGGAATAAAATGGCCGACCTTAGTGAGGCGGTCCACGATGACCCATATAGAATCATGTCCCCGCTGGGAGGTGGGTAGCCCAGTAATAAAATCCGTGCCGACCTCCTCCCACTTCCATAACGGTATCTTCAAGGGTTGCAGTAAGCCTGTGGGTCTTTGATGTTCGGCCTTGACGCGCTGACAGACGTCACACCGGGCAATATAGAGGGCTATCTCTCGCTTCATACCGTGCCACCAAAAACGTTCCTTTAGGTCTTGGTACATCTTGGTGCCTCCGGGATGAATAGAGTAAGGGGTATCATGGGCTTCCTTCAGAATGGACTGCTTCAACTCCTCGATGTTAGGGATGCATAGGTGGCCATTATACCATAGCACACCTTCCTGGTCAATTGAGAACCCAGGTACTTCCTCTCATCCCATCCTACGCTTGATGCCTTCGATACTCTCATATCCCTTCTGAGCTTCTTTAATAATGTCCATGAGAGTGGGTCGGACTTCAAGGTTTGACAGGAAGCCATGGCTTACAAGCTGAAGCCCAAACTTCGCGAACTCCTCGCATAAAGTTGGTTGGCTGGTCTTTAGTAGGGCATTTAGAGAACAAGGTTCTCGGCTGAGGGCATCGGCGACCACATTTGCTTTACCAGGATGGTAATGAATGCCTAGGTCGTTGTCTTTGATGAGTTCAATCCATCTCCATTGTCTCATATTCAACTCCTTCTGAGAGAAGATATACTTAAGGCTCTTGTGGTCGGTGTAGATCTCGCAACGGTTTCCCATAAGATAGTGTCGCCAGGTCTTGAGGGCATGGACAACAGCGGCAAGCTCGAGGTCATGAGTAGGGTAATTTAGTTTGTGAGGGCGCAGTTGACGGGATAGGTAGGCAATGACCTTGCCGTCTTGCATAAGGACACTTCCAAGGCCAAGCTTGGATGCATCACAGTAAACGTCAAAGCTCTTGGTAATTTCGGGCATGGTTAGAATGGGAGCTGTCACTAGTCTCTTCTTGAGTTCTTGGAAACTCTGCTCGCACTTCTCAGTCCACTCAAACTTCTTATCTTTCTTGAGCAGCTGAGTCAAGGGGCGGGCAATGCTGGAAAACCCTTCTACAAACTTCCGGTAGTATCCGACTAATCCAAGGAATGCTCGGACTTCGGTGGGGTTGGTTGGGGCTTTCCTTTCCATGATAGAGGTTATTTTTGAGGGGTCAATGGATACTCCACCAGCTGAGAGTACATGGCCAAGGAATCCAACTTCTTTCAGCCAAAATTCACATTTGCTGAACTTGGCGTAACGTTGGTGTTCACGCAGGGTTCCCAAAACTAGCCGCAGATGTTTTGCGTGCTCTTCCTCGGTCTTAGAATAGACCAAGATATCATCGATGAAGACCACCACAAACTTGTCGAGGAACTTCATGAATACCTTATTCATGAGATTCATGAAATAGGCGGGGGCATTGGTTAAGCCGAATGACATGATGGTGTACTCGAATAGGCCATAGCGTGTGGTGAAAGCGGTCTTGGGAATATCAGACTCTCGGACTTTTAGCTGATGATATCCAGTGTGGAGATCAATTTTGGAGAACACTTTGGCTCCATTCAGCTGATCAAATAGGTCTTCAATCTTTGGAAGTGGGTATTTGTTCTTGATGGTTACCTCGTTGAGTTTACGGTAATCCACACACAGTCGTATGGTACCGTCTCGCTTGTCCACAAACAGAACAGGCGATCCCCATGGTGAAGCGCAGGGACGGATAAGGCCTTTGCTGAGCATGTCAGCAAGTTGCTTCTTTAACTCTTCGAGTTCTTGGGGGTTCATACGGTATGGTTGCTGGGCAATAGGAGCTGTTCCGGGAATCAATTCAATTACGAACTCGATATCCCGGTCAGGGGGCATACCTGGCAACTCCTCAGGGAAGACGTCGGGGTACTCTCCTACCACCGGAACTTGATCAAGAGTCGGCCCAGAGACAGACCTCTTGTAGTAGGCTCTGCGGGATGGCATGGTGGCTACGTGCTCAATTTGAACTCCACTACTGCTGGTCACAGTTATGGCCTTTCGTGCGCAATCAATGTGCCCCTGGTACTTGGACATCCAGTCCATTCCAAGTACCACATCCAACCCTTTGGTACCTAGAACAATCAGATCCGCTTGGAACTTCTCACCGTAGAGCTCTACTGGGACGTCTTTGCAGGACAGTTGGGTCTTGACTGATGACCTAGGGATTTGTACTATCATGAGTCTATCCCTGCGACTAGGTTTCAATCTACCCTTATCCACGAAGTTCTCAGTGACAAACGAGTGTGATGCGCCAGAGTCAAATAGAATCTTTGCGGGCACGGAGTTGACAAGAAACGTACCAAGCACGACATCGGGGGCCTCTTCTGCTTCGGCTGCGTTGACATGATTCAGGCGGCCACAAGCAACATTAGCTTGACCCTTCGGGTTCCCTCCAGATGGTCCACGGCCTTGACCCTGATTGGTTTTAGGCGCGCTGAGGCTCGGTGCGGAGGTTTTCTTCAGGGGGCACTCCTTAGAGAAATGCCCTGGCTGGCCACAAGTATAGCAGCCACTTCCTTGGCTGCGGCTGATAGGATTGAAGGTGTTGCGATTTCCTCTAGAAGGATTCCCGCTGGAGGGACGGTTGCTTGAGTACTGGCGGTTGGGGTGGCGCAGACCTTGATGGGGGCATGCTGCGGGACCTTTGATTGCTCGGTCCACCCTGACTCATCATTCTCCTCTTCCGGCTTTCACGGGCAGCCTTGTTCTTGTCCTCGACCATAATAGCAGCATCAACTAAAGACTCCAGATCATTGTAGGGCACGGCGACCAGATAAGGCTGCAGGTCTTCCTGAAGTCCATTCATGAAGCGCTCCCACTTCTTCTCATCGGTGTTGATGTCATTAGGGGCATACCTCCCCCAAGTGGTGAACTTGTCGAGGTACTCGGTGACACTCATACTTCCTTGCTTGAGGTTGAGAAACTTGTCGCGCATGATCTTGATAAGTCCAGATGGAATGTGGGCCTTGCAGAACTTGGTCTTGAAGGCTTCCCAAGTCATCACCTGGCCCTCGGGCTGCATGGCACGAACGTTCTCCCACCATGCACCCGCTGCTCCAGCGAGGAAAGGGGTGGCGTAGAGCACCTTCTCATTTGCTCCAACTCCCGCATACTCGAGCTTGGTCTCGATAGTGCGGAGCCAGTCATCGGCGTCCAGGGGTTCGGTAGACTTGGTGAATGCTGGCGGGTTGGACTTTTGGAAGTTCCTAAGCGTGTTGCGGGGTTCCTCATCATCATTTCCACCGCGGTTGTTGTGGTTGGTGGCGATCTGCGCGAGGTGCTGAAGGGTTGCAAGGTTAGCTTGGCGCTCGGCGCGTGCGGCTTCGCGTTCTTCAAGCATGAGCCGCAGCACTTGCTCCATGCTCGGCTCAGGGGGTGGTGGCGGATTGCCTCCAGCTTGGCCTCGCGTTTCCGGAGCCATTCTGGAGAAAAGTGGTTTGGTGAGACGCATAACAAGGAAACTCATGCATGCTTAAATTAAAAGACTAACTCCAAGCATAAACATGACATACACGGCAGTCCATACATAGCATGCTCCAACAACCATACATAACATGTCCTAGCATGGATATATACAAGCAAAAGGGTGCCACTCACGTCCAGGCACACACACATGCCACACATAGTCTCATACATCCAACATAGCAAATGGTTCTAGATAGACCATACAACACGATACGCAAAAGGGAGAAATCTAACAACTATGCGGCATCCTAAGTGAGAGGTAGAGTGGTGAGATCTACTCGTCGCCGCTAACGAGGGGAACTAGCTCCTCGGGGTCCTCCTCGCTAGGAGTCTCAGGAGCGTAGAAGTCGAGGATAGCATTGCGGTCACCACCGCTCTCGCTACCACGGTCGTCGTCGTCGGTACTAGCGGGCTCCTCGTCGAAGGCCTCCTGGTGGTCGTCGTCGCAGCCAAGTACCTCCTCGTTCTCCTTGCGGAGCTCGGCGGTCTCCTCCTCCAACTCGGACACGTGGCTCTCAAGAGAAGCCAAGTGGTCCTCCAACTCGTGGATGCGCCTCCTCAGAGCCTTCTTCTTCTTCACGATCTTCCTCTTGGCAGAGAGAAGATGGTGATGTGAGAAGATAGACTCCTGGAGGTCCTCACGGAGAATGGCGAGCTCAACTCCCCTCTCATCGGCGACCATCCGGACATGGTCCAGATGCTCCTGCATGTGGTGCAGGAGAGCCTCGGTGTGGCAAAAGTGGCGACCGAAAGGAGTGTACGTGGCAGCCTGGTAGGGAAGGCCGTCGGCGTCGACCCTCCCGTAGTGCTCGTAATGAGTCCCAAGTAACTCGTCGTAGTGGAGGTGGACGAGGCGCGAGATGGCGTGATGCAGAACATGCATCAAGCCATCGCCCCAGTTGCGCTCGATCACCTCGAAGGTGAACTCCGGTGAGCTGGGCGGAACCTCCTTCCCATGGACCTGGCATACCACACGGATAGCCAGCTCGCGGGTGCCCTCCTCGAACAGACGATAGCCTCGCACCTCGGGACGCGGTCGTCCGAGGCGCGCGGCCAACTCAACCAGGTCCCTCTCGAAGACCAGCACGTCCTCGTGGGTACCAACCTGACGGTGCGTGGTAGGAGCGTCCATCTACACAAATTTTAGAGTAGAGTTTATTAATGACTTACCCAAGTGTGCAAAATTTATACATAAGTAAAAACCTGAACTTAAATGCAAGTAACTTAAAGATGCTTAAAGAGTAAGGGAAGAGATGAGAGAAATATATATTTACCTTTGATATATAAAGCCATCTCTTTTATTTTAAGAAAGTAGGTTTTGGTCCAGTCTAACGCCCATGCTAAACTAGGGTTTCCTAAGGTCAGGATGGCTCTGATACCAACTCTGTGGGGACCCCGGCTTACCACCCGGGATTCCCGTTATGCATACAATTCATGATCCCAGGAAGACCGTCATGAATCCACATAACAGAGCTGGCATTATAGAGTACAACATCCATTACATAAATAAGTCGTTAAGTCTTACATAGCCTCTTGGCTAAATACTAATGCCACGCAGGGCAAGTTCAACGGACACACTTCAACATAGGTAGCAGCGGATACACGCAGCGTAGTGACCCAAGTCAGGCCTACTACCCTATAGGCGACTGACCGGGAAATGATTCCTAGTTCGCACCGGCGTCGTCGTACTCCCCATCATCCTCTTCATAATCATCTCCAAAGTCTGGCCAAGTAAATAGCCAGGGACAAAGCCGTGAGTACATTTTGGAATTGTACTCGCAAACCACCTAAGAGAGAACATTCACATGCTATATGGCTGTAGCAAGGGTTGGTTTAGTTTTTAGTGACTATGTTCTACTAACTTCTCGTGTCGATATAGCATGTCCCACGACATTTCTATATCCTTATTAAAGAAGACTTTTAGAAACTTTTAGTAAACTCTCTAGGAAAGGGGAAACTCCTTTTTAAGAATAGATCGGTGGCCAATCGAACATGACCACTTCAAGCCATCGGCAGTACCCTCCGAGTACTCCGATCCCCTTCCGTGCCACGGCCGTACCCTCCAAGTACTCCGTCCGGCACAAATCTCCATTTCTCTAGAAAAACCCTTTTATAAGACCAAAACCTGACACAGGCTAAGTATGGCCATCCCAACCATCTATGACCGAGGACGCGGCTATTCGAATAGATTACACTCTGCAGAGGTTGTACACTTTACCCCCACCATTCGATAAATCCGCCGGGATTCCACCACGGACCGTCATACACAAGTATGCGGGGTTCGGATAATCGATCGAAGCCCTCCATCTATCTACCTTAGTACGGGTGCCTACCCTGTGGAGTTTACCTCCCCGGCACGTCCCGGCAGTACCTCCTCCAGAGCGTAACTCCGGCGCCACGGCAGGAGAACCCAAGTGTCTTCCGGCGGCTCGGGATATGCCGTGATATGTGTTGACCTTCGTTTAGCGTCAACCCGGATTCTGGGGTCCTGCAGACCCTTATATAGTTGTGAGGCTCCCCGCACTAAAGCAAATAAACTTCAAACTAAGCCCGTCCCATACCGGGTAATGTGGTTGCACGGGAGTAATTTGTTTGGCGAACACTTATACACAATGCCACTTTTCAGAAATCCACCAACTTCTACACCTCCCAAGTCCAACTCCATGTTTATAAAATCATTTGTAAACATCTCAATGTAGTAGCAACTACTCCAAGGTGTTCGAAAACATTTTCGAAAATTTTCCAGAGAGAGTATTCCAAATCCTAGAGGTTTAGGCTCCACTACAAGTTTTCCAAGGACTTTGATGCTAATCATCGAGTCTCTACTTTCAGGGGTAATGAGTAGGTGTTAAGGGTGTCATCCCTCATGGATGATAACAATACAACTTGTGGAGCTAAGCCGCCAACTATTGCTATCTGGGGACTAATAGCAATATAAGGAAAACAATGCATAGTAAAAAAAGAGTAAAAGTAGAATAATGCATAGTGACTTGATAGGATTCAGATATGCAACAAGTAGATGGCTTGCCTTGGTTGGCTTGTCCCTGATCACCCTCCTCCTGGTACTCAAACACTTCTTCCTCCTCCGCACAGTCGTCGTTCGATTCTATCGCCGAAAAAAGGAATGAAGACACCACAATAAGAATTCATGCATACATGAAATTCACTCAAACCATAACACACAACTCAAGCATTTGAGTATCAGAAGCAAACAAGTTTAGATAACAGATCATATATCTATTTTATAAAAGGGAATAACCACCAATCATAATAGGAAGCAATAACTAGCTGCATGGCAACACTTATCCACAACCAAACACTTGCATGCATCAAGAATCAACCTAAGACATGGCACCAACATACCTACTGGTAGCTAACAACATTTCAGAAACATCACAATTGGAAATTAGATCAAAATACTATAGGGTTTAATTAATAGGAATTTCCTATTTCTAGAAATCACTAGAATAGCAAAACAATCCCCTAAAATAATCTACAAGTCCAAAAATCCTACCAGAGGTCATTTTGGAAAGCTACTGGAATGAAAAATACACCACAAGTGGAATCATTCCAAAATAATAATTATTTTGAGCACAATAAACCAATTACTGCAGGATATTGACATCACTAAATTAATTTCTACAAACAAAACACACTTCCTAAATTAGTGAAACCAGTTCCTACAAATCACTATTGCAGTAAAGCATCAGTGAAAATTGGAAATAACAATTTTCATTAAACAGAACCACAGATTTGCCGAAATAGGCATAAACCTATAGATCTACTCTATTTAATCCTCAGATATTATCTAGAAGCCTAAAAATCAAACATGTAGCACCAGGTGGTAGACAACTTTGTACTGAACACAGCAAAATTTGAATCATATTTTTCTGAGGCCTAAAACATTTTAAACTGATTTAAATCGCAGCACTTAATCAGCAAATAGATAAAACACAGAGGAAAAAAAAACGGGCCGGATCTGGCCAGGCCAGGCCAGATCTGGGCCGGATCTAGCCCAGCCGGCTCGCCGGCTAGCCCGGGGTGAAGGGCGAAGTGGTACAGGACTCCGGCCGTCGGATTAGGCGATGATCGATGGCCGTCCGTCGTCGTCATCGTGAGCTGCTGCATGCGTGCGAGAAGGCCCGGCGCTAGCTAGGGTTTTGCGGGAGAGGCGCTTACCGAGGGCGTCGAGGTCAGGCAAGGGTCGGAATCGGTCGAGGCGAGGTCGGAGAAGATGGTGGCAGTTGCAGAGCTTGCATGCAGGGGCTAGGGTTCGTCTCGCGGGTTCCGCCGGTGTACAGGCGTCTATGGCGACGATGTGGTTCTCCTCGGCCTCCCCTACAATCTCACAAGGGAGCGTGAGATCTGGCATCGGGGTGGTTCTTCGATCATGTCTAGGGAAGGAGCAGAGAGGAGAAGAGACAATCGACGGCAACCTCCTCCTCTGCCGTCGATCTACCCCAGCTCCGATGAGCTCCGGCCGGGGATCTGCGTTGGCTTCGAGGTGGAGTGACTGGGAGAGTGAGAGGAAACGGGGAGGGGGGGCAAATGGCAGGAAGGAGAGGGTTCCAGAGGGAGCTCCTGGCTTATAAACAGAGGAAGTGGGGGTGGTCTACGATGCACCGCATCGGAAACGATTGGCCGTCGCTGGCGGTGCTCTGGGGTGGCATTGTGCGCTAGGTGTAGGGGTTCAATCGGTTTCATCGGTGGCTGCGTGGTTCGGTCGGAACACGCGCGGTTTCAGTCGGGGTGCGATCGGATTCAGGCTCGGCTCGGTCGTGTGCGTGCTCGAGGAGGCTGGGCAACAGTGGCGTCGTGCTGGTGGCATGCTGCCATGCAGGTTCTGGTGCGGAGCGGGGCCAGGCGGCGTGCAGGTGCACGGGAACACGCTGCACGCTCTGCGCATGCTGGGCGGCACGGTGGTGTCGGGTTGGCATGGTCGGGGCGGCACGCACGGTAGGCCTCGGGCTGGTTTAGCCTGGGGAATTGATCCCTAGGCTCGGTGTGAGGCTGACAGCGAAACGATGGCACAGGAGGTGGCCAGCTGCACCTTGCCCAAGCACGGCGCCGACGGTCGGCGTTGGCGACGCCCAGTGTGCAGGAAGGGTGGCGATGGAGGGTCTCTGCGGCATGGGGTCGGGGTAGGGTTTTAGCAAGGTGGTGTGTGTCGATTGGGGGTTGATGGCGGTGGCTTGGTGATATCAGAGAGAGGGGTTTAGCAGAGAGGGAGAGGGGTCGATTGCCTCGGGCTTCTCCTGTTCCCCTCGATTCCAAACTACAAATGACAAGAGGGAGAGATTTGCAAATCTCTGGACTCCAGAAGGAAATGTCCAGCAGGTCTTCTCCCTCCACTTGGTCGGTTTGCAAAGGAGAGAAAGAGAGAAAAACATGGGATAAGGTCTTCACGGCCGAAATTCAAATTTGAAATTTGAATCCTCAAACTAGATTTGAAAATTGAGTTTGAATAGTTTCCAGTGCTGTCTAAAGTGCTCAAGAGCACAAGACCAAAGTTTATAAATTTTTGAGCTAAGTATGCTAGGGTTTTGGGGAAACTCCTATTTCCATATAAAGGGGCAAAAATAACAGAAAAGGAAAAGGAAAAGAGAAGTGATCTCACCAATGATCTATACTAAGATTTTTGGTGTACACAATTTTGAGCTATGGTCAAAATATGCTGCATAAAATCATAGCACACTTCCTAGGTAAAAGCCATGTGTTGAAAAAAAAGAAACAAGTTTTTAAATAAATCAAACACTCTCACATAAAATCATAGGCATACACACTTGCACACATGAAATCATGCATTCTCATGGTAACACCCATGCTAGCACACATACACAAGAAATCATGTGTTCATGGATCACAAGCACAATGCTAAGCATAGGTTTTTATTTTACCCAAAATAAAGTGCTCAAGTAAGATTTTAAGCATGGTCACAAAAGTGGGGTGTTACACTCCCAGATTAAATAGAGGCATGAACCCACTATCGAGCATAAATACCCCCTCTTGGAGTCACTAGCAACTACTCGGCCAAGATAGCTACTAACAACGGAGAGCATGCAAGATCATAAACAACATAGAGATAACAAAAGATATATTTCAGTATAGCAACTTAATCATAACACCAATATTCATCGGATCCCAACAAACCAAGCATGTAGAATTACATAATGGTGATCTCAATCATGTAGGACAGCACATGAGATCTAAACATGAAGCACATGGTGGAGAAGACAACCATCTAGCTACTGCTATGGACCCATAGTCCAAAGTAGACTACTCACTCATCGCTCTGGAGGCAAGCATGGTGATGAAGAAGACCTCCGGTGGCGATTCCCCTCTCCGGCAGGGTGCCGGGAAGAGGTTCTGGACCCTCCCGATCTTCAGGTCGATAGCGGCGGCGGATCGCGATGTGTTCTAGAAAATTGATCGGGTACTTAGGTTTTTCCCGTCGGGGGGTATTTATAGGCGAAGGGGCATCGTCAGGAGTGGACTGAGGCGGCCTCACACTTAGGGGGCGGCCAGGGGCCAGGCCGCGCTGCCCTGGTGTGTGGCCCCCTCGTGGCCCCACTATGTCTCCTCTTCGGATCTCTGGAAGCTTCCGGGAAAAATAAGACTTCAGGAACTTGTTTCATCCAATTCCGAGAATATTTCCTGTGTATCACTTCTGAAACACAAAAACAGCAATAAATAGGGAACTGATACTATGGCGACTTGTTAATAGGTTAGTTCCGGAAAATGCATAAAAGTGCCACGAAGTGTAACGAAACAGTAGGCAAATGGTGTAAAAACAAGCATGGAGCATCAAAAATTATAGATACATTGGAGACGTATCAGGGGGGCATACTAGGGGTGCCACATCCAGGATCTTAGGAATTATGTCGGCCTGCTGCCATATAATGAATTATTTTTGCCCTAAATCCCTTTAAATCCTAATTTGAACTGCGGCTACAAGAAATGCACATCAGAAAAATTGGGGAAAATTACCTGGAGGTCCCCTGAGGGAGTGGGACCCTGCAACCAAGACCAAACCATGGTTCCCAACCCACCTGGCACACATCGATAGCACCACGAGTTTGACCTAGATCTGGAAGGGGGCCTAGGGAATTCAGAAAAAATCAAAAAAATTGGAAAAACACTGCATGGAATCATGGTGAGTGATGTATCACCTAGGAAAAATACCAGACATGGCATGCCAAGGGTTCATAGGTGAACTCTTTCACAAAGAGGTGCTTCCAGGCAGGAGTTCTCTTGGTCTTCCTTGCCAGGTGACCATGGTTTGTGCAAGTTCTATAGGAAACTATGGAACCATGGTCCCATTTTTGGTGAAGATGTGCATCTTTGCATTCCCAACAACTTTTGTAACTAGTGTTTTTTCAGTTTCCACATAAAAAATGCATTATCCATTTTTAGGTGGCCAGAGGGGTCAAAACAGGTGTTTTTTTGTGAAGTGGCCACCAAGGACAATGTGCAAAACCTCACCACTCTAATTTTCATGGGTGGGGGACCTACTAGGGGTGCCACATCCAAGATCTTAGGAATTATCTCGGCCTGCTGCCATAGAATAAATTATTTTTACCCTAAATCCCTTTAAATCCTAATTTGAACTGGGGCTACAAGAAATGCACATCAGAAAAATTGGGGAAAATTACCTGGAGGTCCCCTGAGGGCGTGGTACCCTATAACCAAGACCAAACCATGGTTCCCAACCCACCTGGCACACATCGATGGCACTGCGAGTTTGACCTAGATTTGGAAGGGGGGCCTAGGGAATTCAGAAAAAATCAATAAAATGGAAAGACACTTCATGGAGTCATGTTGAGTGATGTATCACCTAGGAAAATACCAAACATGGCATGCCAAGGGTTCACAGGTGAACTCTTTCACAAAGAGGTGCTTCCAGGCAGGAGTTCTCTTGGTCTTCCTTGCCAGGTGACCATGGTTTGTGCAAGTTCCACAACAAACTATGGAACCATAGTCCCATTTTTGGTGGAGATGTGCATCTTTGCATTCCCAACAACTTTTGTAACTAGTATTTTTTCAGTTTCCACATAAAAAATGCATTTTCCATTTTTCAGGTGGCCGGAGGGGTCAAAACAGGTGTTTTTTTGTGAAGTGGCCACAAAGGGCAATGTGCAAAACCTCACCACTGTAATTTTCATGGGTGGGGGACCTACAAGGGAGGCCACATCCAGAATCTTAGGAATTATCTCGGCATGCTGCCATATAATGAATTATTTTTGCCCTAAATCTCTTTAAATCCTAATTTGAACTGGGGCTACAAGAAACGCACATCAGAAAAATTGGGGAAAATTACCTGGAGGTCCCCTGAGGGCGTGGGACCCTGCAACTAGGACCAAACCATGGTTCCCAACCCACCTGGCACACATCGATGGCACCGCGAGTTTGAGCTAGGTCTGGAAGGGGGGGCAAGGGAATTCAGAAAAAATCAAAAAATGGAAAAACACTGCATGGAGTCATGGTGAGTGATGTATCACCTAGGAAAAATACCAAACATGGCATGGCAAGGGTTCACAGGTGAACTCTTTCACAAAGAGGTGCTTCTAGGCAGGAGTTCTCTTGGTCTTCCTTGCCAGGTGACCATGGTTTGTGCAAGTTCGACAGTAAACAATGGAACCATGGTCTCATTTTTGGTAGAGATGTGCATCTTTGCATTCCCAACAACTTTTGTAACTAGTGTTTTTTTAGTTTCCACATAAAAATGGATTTTCTATTTTTCAGGTGGCCGGAGGGGTCAAAACAAGTGTTTTTTGTGAAGTGGCCACCAAGGGCAATGTGCAAAACCTCACCACTTAAATTTTCATGGGTGGGGGACATACTAGGGGTGCCACATCCAGGATCTTAGGAATTATGTCGGCCTGCTGCCATATAATGAATTATTTTTGCCCTAAATCCCTTTAAATCCTAATTTGAACTGGGCTACAAGAAATGCACATCAGAAAAATTGGGGAAAATTACCTGGAGGTCCCTTGAGGGAGTGGGACCCTGCAACCAAGACCAAACCATGGTTCCCAACCCACCTGGCACACATCGATAGCACCATGAGTTTGACCTAGATCTGGAAGGGGGGCCTAGGGAATTCAGAAAAAATCAAAAAAATGGAAAAACACTGCATGGAGTCATGGTGAGTGATGTATCACCTAGGAAAAATACCAAACATGGCATGCCAAGGGTTCACAGGTGAACTCTTTCACAAAGAGGTGCTTCCAGGCAGGAGTTCTCTTGGTCTTCCTTGCCAAGTGACCATGGTTTGTGCAAGTTCTACAGCAAACTATGGAACCATGGTCCCATTTTTGGTGGAGATGTGCATCTTTGCATTCCCAACAACTTTTGTAACTAGTGTTTTTTCAGTTTCCACATAAAAAATGCATTTTCCATTTTTCAGGTGGTCGGAGGGGTCAAAACAGGTGTTTTTTTGTGAAGTGGCCACCAAGGGCAATGTGCAAAACCTCACCACTCTAATTTTCATGGGTGGGGGACCCACTAGGGGTGCCACATCCAGGATCTTAGGAATTATCTCGGCCTGCTGCCATATAATAAATTATTTTTGCCCTAAATCCCTTTAAATCCTAATTTGAACTGGGGCTACAAGAAATGCACATCAGAAAAATTGGGGAAAATTACCTGGAGGTCCCCTGAGGGCGTGGTACCCTATAACCAAGACCAAACCATGGTTCCCAACCCACCTGGCACACATCAATGGCACCGCGAGTTTGACCTAGATTTGGAAGGGGGGCCTAGGGAATTCAGAAAACATCAAAAAAAATGGAAAGACATTGCATGGAGTCATGTTGAGTGATGTATCACCTAGGAAAAATACCAAACATGGCATGCCAAGGGTTCACAGGTAAACTCTTTCACAAAGAGGTGCTTCCAGGCAGGAGTTCTCTTGGTCTTCCTTGCCAGGTGACCATGGTTTGTGGAAGTTCCACAACAAACTATGGAATCGTGGTCCCATTTTTGGTAGAGATGTGCATCTTTGCATTCCCAACAACTTTTGTAACTAGTGTTTTTTCAGTTTCCACAAAAAAATACATTTTCCATTTTTCAGGTGGCCGGAGGGGTCAAAACAGGTTTTTTTTGTGAAGTGGACACCAAGGGCAATGTGCAAAACCTCACCACTCTAATTTTCATGGGTGGGGGACCTACAAGGGAGGCCACATCCAGAATCTTAGGAATTATCTCGGCCTGCTGCCATATAATGAATTATTTTTGCCCTAAATCTCTTTAAATCCTAATTTGAACTGGGGCTACAAGAAACGCACATCAGAAAAATTGGGGAAAATTACCTGGAGGTCCCCTGAGGGCGTGGGACCCTGCAACCAAGACCAAACCATGGTTCCCAACCCACCTGGCACACATCGATGGCACGTTACACACAACGATCCTTTGACTTCGCGCATGTGGGCTCGCACATGGCCGTTCATACTTGATTATTTTTACGCCTGGAAAATTGGAGAAGTAATCATGGCTTGATAAATTGGCGGTTCCTGGCCTACAAAATGCGCAGCAGGCTCCCGAGCCAGCCTGTCAATCAGCTGTGTAACGGCCCAGAAAAATCTCCTTTTTTAGATTTGTTTGTTTTTTTCCTTATGTGCATCATCATGCATTATAACCTTGCAAGTTTTGTTATAATCTAAAATTGTTTGGGATATAATCTATTTTATTTATTTTGCTTGTATGTTTTATTTAAAAATCATTTTTTAAACAAAATTAATATTTAAAAATGTTGTTTGAAACTGTTTTGAAGCTGTTTTCAAATTCTATCCAAACCCTCCTCTCTATTTTCTTATTTCGAAAGATATAAAAATATAATATTTGAAAACTTTGAAATGGTTTTAAAATATATATTTTTTATTGATTGCAAATCTTTCCCCTCTTTCTCTTTTAGTTTCGTTCTCTCTCTATCTTTTTGTATCCTGAAATTCTGAAACTCATTTAAAAGGGTCTCTTTCTTCCTTTCCATCCAGCGGCCAATCTTCCTCCAAAGCCCAGCAGCGACCCTCTCTGGTCCCTTTGTCGTCTTCAACCTGTACGGCAAACCATCCATCGGCGCCATGTATCCCACCTGGAGGATGGGACGTCCATCGATCATCCTTCCTCCTCCTAAAAATCAACCCGGTGCCCTAGCCTGCAAACCTAGCTTCTTTTACCCTACAGCGCCGCCGCCTCTCTATTCCTTCTTCTTCCTTTCTCACTTGCAAGCTGGCGTAGCGCTCGTGTCCTCTCTGTGTTCTGTTCCCAGCAAGCTGGACGCTCCCTCAACTCTTCTTCGCGAACGCAACCCCGCACCAGCTCCACCTCGTCCGTCCCCGCCCGTCCCTGCTATGCTTCGCCTCAATGCCGCTGTTCTCAAGGAGCAGGAAAAAAAATCGAGCCCAGGCCTCCCCAAGTCCTCGCCACGGTCAACTTCCTCGTCTCTGTCCGCGCCATGTCGTCGATGTTGACTTCCTTGCCTACGGCGCATCCGCATGACCGCGGCTCAACCTCAATGAACGACGGCGCCCGTTTCGGCATCTCCTCAAAGCCGCATTGCCAGCCGCTCCCTGCAAGCACCAACGACGCCGCCTGGCTCTACATCGACCGCCTCGCCAGGAGGCCGCGCCCTCCTCTGCAAGCCTGTCAGCGTGGCGACCCCGCGCGACGTACACCATTTCGTCCTCTGCTGCATCCCTGCAAGATCGTGCTCCGCCGCCTCGGGGCTCAACGTCACCTCTGCCCCAGGCTACTGCAGCAGGCGCGCGCGTCCACGCGCCGTATCTCCGCGTCCGTCGGTCGCGTAGGTCACGAAAGCATGAGCCTTTTTCCCTTCGTGCTCGCCTTGAGCGCATCCCGACATGGTCATCGTCAGCATCTGCCCTTGCCTTCCAGAACCCTCTCGTGCAAGAGCACGTGCAGCTTGGCCTCCGAAAGCTCATTCCTGATGCCCGCGCCGGCTACGTCGTCCTCGCCTAGCGCGTCACCGTGGTCGCCTCCGGCCGTCGGCCATGTCCTGCAGCACATCCTCGTCTTCGTCCGCATGTTCACAGACGCGAACTTCATCACCTATTAATCAGCGGCGACCTATTCTGTACACGATCCGATGCCTAACTCAGCTGGTCCGTTCCTTGGTGTATGCAATCGATCTTGATTTCGAATCCCCGCAGCAGCATGAGACCAAGTCCTGTTTCATATTTTTGTTGTTGTTGTTCAGATCTGGCACCACTTGCGGGCCACAGCCCAGATCACTCCGACGCAACTCGTCGCCGGCGCGCGACAACTTCTAACCATCGCCATTCGGGCACAGGTCCGGTCCAGTTTCTGCCTCCGGTTTACTATGTTTTTCTGAAATTCCTGCATTTATGCAAATCTTGCATAAATCATATCTTTTAAACCGTAATTGGAAATAAAAAGTATTTTATATGAAATTGCATAAGTCCTGTTTCATATTTTTGTTGTTGTTGTTCAGATCTGGCACCACTTGCGGGCCACAGCCCAGATCACTCCGACGCAACTCGTCGCCGGCGCGCGACAACTTCTAACCATCGCCATTCGGGCACAGGTCCGGTCCAGTTTCTGCCTCCGGTTTACTATGTTTTTCTGAAATTCCTGCATTTATGCAAATCTTGCATAAATCATATCTTTTAAACCGTAATTGGAAATAAAAAGTATTTTATATGAAATTTTATCAGAAAAATGTGAAGAACCTGAATATTACATCCATTCAACTGTTTGCATCTCTCATCATATCATGACGTGATAGAGTGCATTACACCTAATAAGTAACATATGAAGTATATGGGAAATGCTTATAATGTTTTCCCCGCTTCATTTAATTTTGTGTAGCTTATGCATGCCTTGTCTTTTCCATGCTAATCAACATTTAAATTTGCCGAGTAGCAAAATAACTTGAACCTAATATGTGTGTGTCGGGATTTCGATTCCGCTTAATTTTGATAAGTTGCATTGCATCATAATTGTCATGTCATGCATGCTTCATATGATCATGCCGTTTCTTTCTTTGTAGTGGTAAGTGTTGCATTCATTGTTTGTTGTAGCGATTTGCTTCTTACCGGATAGGACGCTTCGAGGTGATGTGAGCATCGACAAGTTCTACGGGTGTTCCTCGACAATCTTGCCAGGTAAGCTTTCCCGCCCCTTACCAACCTATAGGGGTACTTATTACCTATTTGTGTTTCTGCTTTATGCTTTATGCTAGCCTTGTTTTTCGATGCTTTGTTCGAGTCACGTATCCTATCCACCTGTTTTCCCCAAAGCAAAACTATATACTCGCCACCTCCCGCCTATTACCTTTTGCTTGTTGTTTGAGTTGGCCTTGCGAGTCATAGACATGCTTAGTTTATTTCGAGTTGTTTTATCTTATCGGGTTGTTGGGAAGTTTATCACATGCTCTACTTGAGATATGAGATGGATATGAATTGGAGATTAGTTGGTTATAAGATGTTGGAGATAAACATGATTTATTTATGTTACAACTACACTTGATTAAGCAGAGGCATCGGCGAGTTATTTTGCCTATTTTCCGAAGGCTCACTTGTGTCCCCTAGGACCCCGAGTTCGCATAAACTGTTCTAAGCTGAGCGCACTAACCACTCGTGGAGATGCCGTGGGATCTCCCTTGACTTACTACTTTTTCTCGAGTTAGTTTACCGGGGGCCACAACACCGTATTTTCATTTGGATTTGGATTTGGGTGGAGTCACCTTTCATGGTGGCAGAGTCTCTAAGCCCCCCTCGACAGGGTGTGGTTGTGTTGCCTCGAAAGGTGGCATGTTTATTTGACTGCGGGATGTTTTTATGCGAAGCTGGATGATGCCTCTCAATAGAGTCTTCCTCCAGACTGAGCCGCCGACGCAAACTTCTGAGTCCGTCTCCGAAGCTCGGCCGACTTCGTTGCGGGTAGATTAGCAGGGTGGCCCCCCTAAACTTTCTCGTAGAACTAGCAACAGTCTTGTCGTGATATCCTTCCCTTGCTATGTTGGATTGATCGAGCGTGTATGGGTACATTGGTGCACCCCTGCAGGGTAAATCTTTTCGAAAAGCTGTGTCCGCGGTTATGGACGACTTGGAGCCATTCTACTCGATCATAGAACAGCTTGCACCTAATTGATGATAAAAAAAATAGCATAGTAAATAGTTCTACTACAATATTAAATTGTTATAAAATTGCTTACCATGTGAGTGCCTTTGATGTTGCTTCTTCGTGTGGTGCGATGAGGTGATTCATCGGCTCGGTTATATTTGCTGTAGTATTCTAGTTAGTTCCTTTATACGCTCTCTTATCTTATTCTAATTAGACAGAAGTTGTAGAGTGTCTCTATAGGTTCTTTAGTGCTTGCTCGCTGCCGCTTATCCCCACCATACAGCTGACGTCCCTTTGAGTCTCTCGAGCTTGTCTGCGTACCTCACGTACAAAGGCGACTTGTTGACTACGCTTTATACGTCTTGAAGTCTTGCTAAGTACTTCGTACTTATTGCTGCTCGTCTCGGATTTCTCGCCGGAGCAGGTTTGAAGAAAGGTACATGGAAGCGACGACGTTAGCAAGGTTACCCTTCCGGCTTGGCCTGGGCAGGGTTATGGACGCCATCGTTATCTTCAGGCCTCTTAGGCCCATTTGTATTCTTGTCCGTACTCGGATACTATTTTGACTTTATGTATGATTTGAATATTTGTATGTATAATTGGATTCTTGACTGGTGCAGTCTTTGTGGTTATATTATATTCTTTTGTGGGTTCCATCGTGAACTTGTGTAACATTACTACCTTGATTCCACCCGCCTAATGTGTATGTTGTGACATGCATATTTTGCTTGGTGGTGCGTTTCCAAAGCGACATCGTGCGAATTGTGGCATGATTGCTGTAATTCGCAAGGTGCCGATTTTGGGGCATCACAAGCTATCCTTCTTCTTCTACCTCTTCTTCTTCTTCCTGTCACTGCTGTGGATGGGGAGGCTTCTGGGAGGTCGAGGATGCGGGGGCGGTTGTGGTAGCCACGACGGACGTGGAGGATACCGCGGTGGCAGTCGTGCTAGGCGCAGGCACGGTGGCGGTCGTCGAGGAGGACGTGGGTCGGCGGCTGAGCCGCCGTTTCTTGACATGTCTGTTGACATGTCTAGGGAATCGTCACCCGAGCACTCGTCTGAGCCGTCATCTCAGAGACAGGCGTGATTATTGCCAGGGTTCGAGTTCACCCGGATCCTGATCGAGCGCCACAACTTGGACCAACTGTGGCTCCCACTCAAGTTCGCGCGACAGCTTGCAGGTCATGAACCTACCAAAGTATGTCTGTGGGTAGCTGGTTGTGCCCGAGGTACCTGGCACGTCCAGCTATACGTGGATGCAGCAGGCGACATGTACCTTGGGCGTGGTTGAGGTGCCTTTGCCCGCGCGCACGAGCTGCAACTTGGGTACATCCTCATCTTCAAGTTCAACGGAGTAGATGAGTTCACCGTCAAGGTCTACGACAACTGCAACTGTCGAAAGACCTATCACATAGATAGCGACGACGAGTTCGATGACTCCGATGAGGAAAATATGTAATTCAAGTATCAGTTAAAATCGCTATTTTATTTTAGTTTCATTTCAAAGATTCCATGTTTGAATGCCATGTCATGCGTGGCCAAAAAAAATTCACGGGAATGGATGCACGCCGGGTGAGGAGATAGATGTACATGTACGCCTGGGCGTGTGCGTCGTGTCACCGCTTAGCTAGGACCCAATGCAGAGTCCCATCGAGTTCAATGCCCATTCCCATCGTGGCAGTGCGCAGTGAAAAAGCAAGGGGCTATTGCTGCTTATTCGTTCGTACCTACGGTGACCCTTCGTTGACAAGGTACCAAGGGCTACGCTTAGATTCAAACGGACGGCCGAGATTGCTTGAGATGGTGCCCAGGAGGCAAGGACGCGGTGGTCAGCTGAAGCTGGTCCTTGACCGGGTAGCACTATTCTGCAGAAACCCACTTCCTCTTCTTCTTCCTCCTGCCTTCCTTGCCCCTCCCTCCATTCTACGACGAAGCCATGCCTCCCAAGAAGCGGACCCGACCGGCATTGAAGACCGATGGGGTCAAGACTAGGGCGGCGGAGAGAAAGGAGTTAATCCGCCGGCAGGCAGATCTCCATGCAAGCAGCCTAATCAGTCAGGCCCAAGCCGTCCTCTCTTTCTACGCACCAACGCTAGAGGACGAGGGGGACGTTGTCTCCCCGGGTGGGTTAACAACGCCTTGATCTTCTGTTTGTTTGTTCTTTCCAACTTGGTAACCTATTTGATTTTTTAGGCCCCCAAAATCCGCGGATAATAAGCTGCCCATGAAGACCTTGGACCCATCACTGGACTTCCTAATCAAGCCCGTTCCCCGGCTAAGCAAGGTAATCGCATGCCATCTAGTCTACTTCCTGATCAAGCCCGTTTAACATTGTTCATAACCTGCCTTTGGCAATGCGGCTAGGTGCCACGCATGGAGATCTGTATAGATTCAGTGTATAGATTCACTCATTGTTAATCGTATCTAGTTTACTTTGAAAACTATAAAAATAACTTTATATTTGTGAATAGATGCAGTATTAGCATTGATTTCTTTTATTGCATGCCCTAAATATGGGTGCAGGAAGCGAAGGAGAAGATCGAGGCAGATGTGGCCGCACTGAATGTCAAGATACTGAGCCAACTGGCCGAGAAACATTCCCTTGAGCTGCATTGTGCTAGCCTAGGCTCACATTTGGATCAGGAGAAGGAGAAACTCCAAACTTTGGCGCATGAGGTTGACAAGCTTACGGCTGTGAAAGGCTTGCTATCGGGGCATATGAACTACCTTGTGAAGACGCAGGAGCAGATGAAAATGTTGCTGGACAAGGATAGGTTGACCATGAAGGCGCTAGAGGAGGAAAATCTAAAGCTCAAGGCCACGTGCAGCGACCTTCGTGTGCAAATCACCAAGGGCCTCAAAGAGCAGATCAAGCAGAGCGAGAGGACCTTGTTAGCCTATGAGGCCTGATGCGGGCAGGATGACCACCCAGTTGGGAACCCCAAGAGGAAGGTACGATGAGTATAGTAGCAAATTTTCCCTGAGTAAGAAACCGAGGTTTATCGATCCAGTAGGAAAAAGCCAAACTTAAGAAGGTGATGCTTGCTAGCTTAGTGACCCTCCAACAAGGGCGCCGTTAACGATACTTGTTAGCGCGTCTTCAACTAGTAGCAACGCGGAACCTACACACAACACAACCAAATACCTTGCTCCCAACTTACGATGAGGTTGTCAATCTCACCGGTTTGCTGTAAACAAAGGAATGAGCGTATCGAGTGGAAAACAGTAGTAGTATGCGAGAAAGTAAACAATGTGAGTAATAGTAAAACGGTGTAACAATGTAAAGGAAATTGAACCATGGTCCACAGTTCACTAGTAGTGTCTCTCCATAAGTTAAATAACAACATGCTGGGTAAACAAATTACAATTGGGCAATTGATAGAATAAAGATAACGTATCTATAATTTTTGATGCTCCATGCTTGTTCTTACACCATTTGCTTAGTGTTTTTGTTACACTTTGCGGCATTTTTATGCATTTTCCGGAACTAACCTATTAACAAGATGCCACAGTGCCAGTTCCCTGTTTTCTGCTATTTTTGTGTTTCAGAAAAGTTACACAGGAAATATTCTCAGAATTGGATGAAACAAAAGCCGAACCTCCTAATATTTACTGAAGCTTCCAGAAGACCGAAGAGGAGACAGAGGGGTGCCACGGGCCGGCCACACCATGGGGCGGCGCGGCCAGCCCCTGGCTCGCGCCCCCTTTGGGTGAGGCCACCCTGGTCCACTCCTGACACCGCCCCTTCGCCTATAAAGACCCCCCAACGGGAAAAACCTAAAGACCCGATCAATTTTCCAGAAACACGTCGCGATCCGCCGCCATCATCGACCCGAGATCGGGAGGGTCCAGAAGCTCTTCCCGGCACCCTGCCGGAGAGGGGAATCGCCACCGGAGGTCTTCTTCATCGCCATGCTTGCCTCCGGCGCGATGAGTGAGTAGTCTACCTTAGACTATGGGTCCATAGCAGTAGCTAGATGGTTGTCTTCTCCACCATGTGCTTCATGATTAGATCTCGTGAGCTGCCTTACATGATCGAGATTATCTTTATGTAATTCTACATGTTGTGTTTGTTGGGATCCAATGAATATTGGTGTTATGTTTGTTGGAATTATGCCCTAGAGGCAATAATAAAGATGTTATTATTATAATTCTTGTTCATGATAATGTTTATATTCCATGCTAGAATTGTATTAAGCGGAAACTTTAATACTTGTGTGGTTTATGAGCAACACCGTGTCCCTAGTACGCCTCTTTGGACTAGCTCATTGATTAATGATGGTTAAGGTTTCCTAACCATAGACATGTGTTGTCAATTAATAATGAGATCGTATCATTAGGAGAATGATATGATGGACAGACCTAAATAAAGCAGAGCAATTAGATCGTGTCATCGTGTTCATCTTTGCGAAGCTTTTCCTATGTCATGTATTGTATTCCTTAGACCATGAGATAATACAACTCCCTAGTATCGGAAGAAAGCTTTGAAGTCATCAAACGTCATCCTATGTGAGGGTGATAATAAAGGTGTCTCTCAGGTGATCAGAAAGTACTTGTTGAGTTGTATGTATCGAGATGGAATTTGTCCCTCCCAAGTCGGAGAGATATACTTCGGGCCCACTCGGTAATCGATATCAACACCGCTTGCAAGCATGTGGTTAAGGAGTTAATCACGAAGTGATATCGGATTACGGAACGAGTAAAGTACTTGCTGTGAACGAGATTGAACTAGGTATGGCGATACCGACGATCAAATCTCGGGCAAGTAAAATATCGTGTGACGAAGGGAATACATATACGGGATTAATTGAATCCTGACATCGTGGTTCATTCGATATGATTATCGATGAATATGTGGGAGTCAATATGGGTTTCCAGATCCCGCTATTGATTATTGATAGAAGATCATGTCTGCATATTCTCGAACCCGTAGGGTCACACACTTAACGTGTATCGATGCTAGGATAGAATGGATAATTGGTTTATGAGTTCTAGTTCGGAGTCTCGGATGAGATCCAGGACGTCACGAGAGGTTCCGGAATGGTCCGGAGAATAAGATTCATATAAAGGAAAGCAGTTTTTGGATTCCGGAAAGGTTTCGGAGTTTATCGGTATTGTACCGGAAGGTTCTAGAAGGTTCCGGAGTGGGACCAACGTGGGCCCACTTGACGGAGGCCTGCGTGGGCCTAAGGGGAAGTGCCCTGGCCGCCTTGGGCCAGGTGCACAAGGCCCCTAAGGCCCAGCCGGCCAAGCCCAAGGGGAAACCCTAAAGGAAACTTCAAATAAGGAAAGGGGGGAAACTTGCCCCCCACTCCTCCTTATCCAAGTCGGCTAGGGATTGGAGGAGGGGGCTATGCTGGCCGCCCAGCCCTCCATATAAGGGGGGGCAGGGGGCGCAGCCCTACCTCACCTGAAGACCCAAACCCTAGCCGCCCCTGCTGCCCTCCCTCTCTCTCTCTCGTGACTGCGCGTAGGCGAAGCCCTGCCGCAGAAACTCTCCACCATAAGCACCACGCCGTCGTGCTGCCGATCCAATCTATCTCTCCACCATACTTGCTGGACCAAGGAAGGAGGAGACGTCGCTGCACCGCACGTGTGCAACTCTCGGAGGCGCCGCCACTTGCGGCGTAGGATCGGATCGGATCGCGAGGAGGAGAAGGCGAGTACGACTACGTCAACCACGTTCTCTTGAACGTTTCCGCTGTGCGAATCTTCAAGGGTATGAAGATCTCATCTACCTCTCTCGTTGATTACATCTCCTAGATTAGATCTTGGCTTTCTTGTTCGTTGCGTAGGAAAATTTTTGTTTACTATGCTACGAAACCCTTCAGTGGTATCAGAGCTAGATCTATGCGTAGATGTGTTTCACGAGTAGAATGCAACATGTTTGTTGCGGGCGTTGATGTTTTCTGTTGCAAACCTCTTGTTGTGTATCTCTTATGGCGCGGTATAGTGAGATCGAAGCGGTCCAGGCCAACTTTACGCGACCGCGTTCGCGAGACCGGCTCCGCACTTGACGTGTGGCTTGTTCCATACATGCGGCTGGTGGATCAGTTTCTCTCACTATAGTAGTCATGGGACTTACATCGGATGTTAGCAACCATAATATCACCGTTGTGGCTTTTCGTAGGTAAGAATCGTTCTTAGCTTGCTACTCCCATAAGCCACGTAAAACTTGCAACAACAAAGTAGAGGCGTCTAACTTGTTTTTGCAGGGAGTGTTTTGTGATATGGTATGGCCACAGATGTGATGTGATATAGTGATGTATGCAATGATCATGTTTTGTAATCTTTCACGACTTGCATGTCGATGAGTTCACAACCGGCTGGAGCCATATGGTTGTCTTTATAATTATGTATGACCTGCGTGTCAACTTCTTATACGCCATGTAATAGCTTTACTTTATCGCTAATAGTTAGCAATAGTTGTAGTTGCTATTCGTGGTGGAGGCAATCATGGTGGAGTGATGGAGATCATGCCGGCGCGCACAAGATGGAGATCATGGCGCGGAGATTGGCTATACCATGTCACATAAAATTATATGCATGTGATGTTTATCCTTTTATGTATCTTATTATGCTTAGATCGCGACGGTAGCATTATAAGATGATTCCTCACTTAAAGATCAAGATAAAATTGTGTTCTCCCCTCGTATGCGCCGTTGCGAAAGTTCGTCGTTTTCAAGCACCTCGTGATGATCGGGTGCTATAAACTCTACGTTCACATACAACGGGTGCAAGCCAGTTTTGCACACGCGGAAAATACTTGGGTTTGACTTGACGAGCCTAGCATGTACAGACATGGCCTCGGAACACACGAACCGAAAGGTTAAACATGAGTCATATGAATGATATGATCGACACTGAGTTGTCCACCATTGAAACCACATCTCTTCTCGTGAAGATCGGATTAGGTGTGGTGAATTTGGATCGTGTTCACTAAACAACTTGAGGGATGTTGAATTTAGTGGGAGTTCATCTAGTAATTTGATTAAGTTGAACTAGTTATCATGAACATAGTCTAAATTGTACTTGCAATGTTGTAGATCAAATGGCTAAGTCCAACTTCAACTTCAACGTGTTTGCTGAGAAAGAAAAGCTTAAGAACAATGGGTCTAACTTCACCAACTGGTTCCGCAATCTGAGAATCATACTCGCTGGCGGACAAAAAGCCTATGTACTTGACAAAGCGCTAGGTGACACCCCTGCTGCAACTGCGAAAACTGAAGAACTTGCTGACTTCAATGCTCGTAGAGATGATTGTGATGTGATTATGAGTACCATGCTGTTTTCTATGGAACCGGAACTTCAAAATCGTTTTGAGAAGTACCGCGGGCCTTATGAGATACTTGAGGAACTGAAAACCATGTTTCAGACTCAAGCCCGTTCTGAGAGATATGAGATCTCTGAGAAGTTCTTTAACTGCAAGATGGAGGAAGGGAGTTCCGTTAGTGAGCACGCCATTAAGATGTCGGGCTACACTCAACGCCTTGAGCAACTGGACTGCAAGATTCCAGAGGAGCTCAAGATTGACAGAGTTCTGCAATCACTCCCTCCTAGCTACAAAGGTTTTGTAGTTACTCATAATCAAATTGGTTCCACTGATACGATCACTGAGCTCTTCGCTAAGCTGAAAGCTGCGGAGGTGGATATCAAGAAAGACAATCATGTGTTGATGGTCAACAAGACCACTAGCTTTAAGAAAGCTAAAGGTGCAAAGGGATCTTTCAAGAAAGGCAGGCAAGCACGTTGCCCCTGCTGAGAAGAAGCTCAAGTCTGGACCTAAGCCGGACACTGAGTGCTTCTATTGCAAGGTCAAGGGTCACTGGAAGCGCAACTGTCCGAAGTACTTAGCGGACAAGAAGGCTGGCACCATCAAAGGTATATTTGATATACATGTTATTGATGTCTACCTTACTAGCGCTCGTTGTAGTGCCTGGGTATATGATACTGGTTCAGTTGCTAATATTTGTAACTCGAAACAGGAGCTACGGAATAGACGGCGGCTAGCAAGAGATGAGGTGACGATGCGCGTTGGCAATGGATCAAAAGTTGATGTGATGGCCGTCGGCACGCTCTCCTTAGTTTTACCTTCGGGATTAGTTTTAAACCTTAATAAGTGTTATTATGTGCCTGCGTTGAGCATGAACATTATATCTGGATCATGTTTATTGCAAGACGGTTATTCATTTAAATCTGAGAATAATGGTTGTTCTATTTATATGAATAACATCTTTTATGGTCATGCACCTGTTGTGAATGGTTTATTTCTTCTGAATCTCGAAAGCAATGAAACACACATCCATAACATTGAGGCTAAAAGATGCAAAGTAGATAGTGATAATCCAACTTATTTGTGGCACTGCCGTCTAGGTCATATTGGTGTAAAACGCATGAAGAAACTCCATTCTGATGGACTTTTGGAGTCTCTTGATTTTGAATCATTTGACACGTGCGAACCATGCCTCATGGGCAAGATGATCAAAACCCCGTTCTCCGGAATAATGGAGCGAGCAACGGACTTATTGGAAATCATACATACCGATGTGTGCGGACCAATGAGTATTTCGACGCGCGGTGGATATCGCTATTTTCTCACTTTTACTGATGACTTAAGTAGATATGGGTATATCTATTTAATGAAACATAAATCTGAAACGTTTGAAAAGTTCAAAGAATTTCAGAACGAAGTGGAAAACCATCGTAACAGGAAAATTAAATTTCTACGATCCGATCGTGGAGGTGAGTATTTGAGTTATGATTTTCTCACGCATCTTAAAGCAAGCGGAATCGTTTCGCAACTCACGCCACCCGGAACACCACAGCGCAATGGTGTGTCTGAACGCCGGAATCGAACTCTATTAGATATGGTGCGATCAATGATGTCTCTTACAGATTTGCCGTTATCATTTTGGGGTTATGCATTAGAAACCGCTGCATTCACTTTAAATAGGGCACCATCTAAATCCGTTGAGACGACACCGTATGAACTTGGTTTGGTGCTAAACCTAAGTTGTCGTTTCTTAAAGTTTGGGGATGCGAAGCTTACGTCAAGAAGTTGATGCCGGACAAGCTCGAACCCAAAGCGGAGAAATGCGTCTTCATAGGATACCCTAAGGAAACGATTGGGTATACCTTCTACCACAGATCCGAAGGCAAAGTGTTTGTTGCAAAGAACGGATCCTTTCTTGAGAAGGAGTTTCTCTCGAAAGAAGTGAGTGGGAGAAAGGTAGAGCTAGACGAGGTTATTGAACCTTCTCTCGAGTTGGAGAGTAGCGCAGCACCAGAAATTGTTCCGGCGCCGCCTGCATCAACAAGAGAGGAAGCTAATGATAAAGATCATGAAACTTCAACGATGCTACTACTGAACTTCGCAGGTCGACAAGGTCACGTGCCACTCCTGAATGGTACGGCAACCCTGTCTTAACCGTCTTGTTGTTAGACAACAGCGAACCTGCGAACTATGAGGAAGCAATGATGAGCCCAGACTCTGAGAAATGGCTAGAGGCCATGAAATCCGAATTGGGATCCATGAGCGAAAACCAAGTGTGGACTTTGGTGGATCCTCCTAGCGACCGTAAGGCCGTTGAGTGCAAATGGATTTTCAAGAAGAAAACGGACGCGGATGGTAATGTTACTGTCTATAAAGCTCGGCTTGTCGCAAAAGGTTTTCGGCAAGTTCAAGGTGTTGACTACGATGAGACTTTCTCTCCCGTAGCGATGTTTAAGTCCATTCGGATTTTATTAGCAATTGCTGCGTTTCATGATTATGAAATATGGCAGATGGATGTCAAGACTGCGTTCCTCAATGGCAACATTGATGAAGAGTTGTATATGATGCAGCCCGAAGGTTTTGTCGATCCTAAGGATGCTAATAAGGTGTGCAAACTTCAGCGTTCCATTTATGGACTGAAGCAAGCATCTCGGAGTTGGAACCTTCGTTTTGATCAAGTGATCAAGAGTTTTGGATTTGTTCCAAATTGCTACGAAGCTTGTATCTACAAGAAAGTGAGTGGGAGCTCGGTGACATTTTTAGTACTATATGTGGATGACATATTGATTATTGGAAATGACATCGATATGCTTAACGATGTGAAGAGTTATTTGAATAAATGTTTTTCAATGAAAGACCTAGGGGAAGCTGCTTATATATTAGGCATCAAAATCTATAGAGATAGAGAAAGACGCCTAATAGCTTTAAGCCAAAGTACATATCTGGACAAAGTTCTGAAGAGGTTCAGAATGGATAAAGCAAAGAAAGGTTCATTGCCCATGTTGTCAGGTAAGATATTGAGCAAGGCTCAGTGTCCAGCTACGGTAAAAGATAGAGAAACTATGAGCAAAGTGCCATATGCCTCGGCCATAGGTTCTATCATGTATGCCATGCTGTGTACTAGACCGGATGTGTCCAATGCTCTTAGTTTGACGAGCAGATACCAAAGTGATCCAGGAGTGGAACACTGGACAGCCGTAAAGAACATCCTAAAGTATTTAAATAGGACTAAAGAAATGTTCTTGGTCTATGGAGGTGACGAGGAGCTCGTCGTAAAAGGTTACGTCGACGCTAGCTTCGACACCGACCCGGATGATTCTAAATCTCAGACAGGATACGTTTATATTTTGAATGGTGGAGCTGTGAGCTGGAGAAGCTGCAAGCAAAGCGTGATCGCGGGATCTACAACAGAAGCGGAATACATGGCTGCTTCGGAAGCATCAAGTGAAGGAGTTTGGATCAGAAACTTCATCACTGAGCTTGGTGTGGTTCCAAATGCCTTGGACCCACTGGAGATATTGTGCGACAACACTGGCGCCATAGCACTGGCTAAGGAACCAAGATATCATCCAAAAACCAAGCACATCAACCGCCGTTTCCATATAATTCGAGATTATATAGCAGATGGAGATCTGAAGATTAGCAAAGTACATACAGATCTGAATGTCGCAGATCCGTTGACTAAACCTCTTCCACGAGCAAAACATGATCAGCACCTTAATGCCATGGGTGTTAGATTGTTGCCAGATGTAAACTAGATTATTGACTCTAGTGCAAGTGGGAGACTGTTGGAATTATGCCCTAGAGGCAATAATAAAGATGTTATTATTATAATTCTTGTTCATGATAATGTTTATATTCCATGCTAGAATTGTATTAAGCGGAAACTTTAATACTTGTGTGGTTTATGAACAACACCGTGTCCCTAGTACGCCTCTTGGACTAGCTCATTGATTAATGATGGTTAAGGTTTCCTAACCATAGACATGTGTTGTCAATTAATAATGAGATCATATCATTAGGAGAATGATATGATGGACAGACCAAATAAAGCAGAGCAATTAGATCGTGTCATCGTGTTCATCTTTGCGAAGCTTTTCCTATGTCATGTATTGTATTCCTTAGACCATGAGATAATACAACTCCCTAGTATCGGAAGAAAGCTTTGAAGTCATCAAACGTCATCCTATGTGAGGGTGATAATAAAGGTGTCTCTCAGGTGATCAGAAAGTACTTGTTGAGTTGTATGTATCGAGATGGAATTTGTCCCTCCCAAGTCGGAGAGATATACTTCGGGCCCACTCGGTAATCGATATCAACACCGCTTGCAAGCATGTGGTTAAGGAGTTAATCACGAAGTGATATCGGATTACGGAACGAGTAAAGTACTTGCTGTGAACGAGATTGAACTAGGTATGGCGATACCGACGATCAAATCTCGGGCAAGTAAAATATCGTGTGACGAAGGGAATACATATACGGGATTAATTGAATCCTGACATCGTGGTTCATTCGATATGATCATCGATGAATATGTGGGAGTCAATATGGGTTTCCAGATCCCGCTATTGATTATTGATAGAAGATCATGTCTGCATATTCTCGAACCCGTAGGGTCACACACTTAACGTGATCGATGCTAGGATAGAATGGATAATTGGTTTATGAGTTTTAGTTCGGAGTCTCGGATGAGATCCAGGACGTCACGAGAGGTTCCGGAATGGTCCGGAGAATAAGATTCATATAAAGGAAAGCAGTTTTTGGATTCCGGAAAGGTTTCGGAGTTTATCGGTATTGTACCGGAAGGTTCTAGAAGGTTCCGGAGTGGGACCAACGTGGGCCCACTTGACGGAGGCCTGCGTGGGCCTAAGGGGAAGTGCCCTGGCCGCCTTGGGCCAGGTGCACAAGGCCCCTAAGGCCCAGCCGGCCAAGCCCAAGGGGAAACCCTAAGGAAACTTCAAATAAGGAAAGGGGGGGAAACTTGCCCCCCACTCCTCCTATCCAAGTCGGCTAGGGATTGGAGGAGGGGGCTATGCTGGCCGCCCAGCCCTCCATATAAGGGGGGGCAGGGGCGCAGCCCTACCTCACCTGAAGACCCAAACCCTAGCCGCCCCTGCTGCCCTCCCTCTCTCTCTCTCGTGACTGCGCGTAGGCGAAGCCCTGCCGCAGAAACTCTCCACCATAAGCACCACGCCGTCGTGCTGCCGATCCAATCTATCTCTCCACCATACTTGCTGGACCAAGGAAGGAGGAGACGTCGCTGCACCGCACGTGTGCAACTCTCGGAGGCGCCGCCACTTGCGGCGTAGGATCGGATCGGATCGCGAGGAGGAGAAGGCGAGTACGACTACGTCAACCACGTTCTCTTGAACGTTTCCGCTGTGCGAATCTTCAAGGGTATGAAGATCTCATCTACCTCTCTCGTTGATTACATCTCCTAGATTAGATCTTGGCTTTCTTGTTCGTTGCGTAGGAAAATTTTTGTTTACTATGCTACGAAACCCTTCAATGTTAAGTTAATGTGCTAAATATTATCTTATGTTATCTCTATGTTGTTCATGATCTTGCATGCTCTCCGTTGTTAGTAGCTATCTTGGCCAAGTAGATACTAGTGACTCCAAGAGGGGGTATTTATGCTCGATAGTTGGGTTCATGCCTCTATTTAATCTGGGGGAGTGACAGAAACCTCTAAGGTTGTAGATGTGCTATTGCCACTAGGGAGAAAACAATAATCTTGTGTCCAAGGACATTTGCTTTGTTTACATTACACACTTTGCTTAATGCAGTTATCTGTTGTTCGCAACTTAATACTCAAGGGGTCCTCGGGTGATTCCCTGTGAGTGGATTATTAGTCATAGATGCAGTTGGATGGCGGTCTCTGTATTTTGTTGTAGGGATTTCTATTCTCGTGCCCCTGGGTCGTTAGTTGTACTCAGTTTTCCCCAGCCGCTTAACTTTTCCTCAGTTTTCCCCTCGCTCCAGTTTGAAACCCCTCGCAGACGCTCGGTGTTGGGGATATACCAAATAGGTATACCAGCGACGTAGTCCTAAATCAGCAAGCCAGGGTGGCCCATCAGGGGTGGTATGGCGGATTTGCCATACCGGGCGGCCCAGTTGCTGAAGATGGCATGGCGGTACTGGACGCAGGCGCTTATGGCGGATCCAGAGACAGGCCCATGGCGGGCTACTAGCGGCGAGCTCATGGCGGATCCGGATGACGGCCCATGGCGGGTGACCTTGTAGCGTACGCGCAGGACTTAGTCTAGGATTCCAAGTTGTATCCGCTCCGGTACCAACGTGTAGCCCACGCCAGGCGCCTTTATAAGCCCGACGTGGAGCAGCCCTTGAGGCATCAGACCAATCTTACGGCCAATCGCATAGCGAAACGGCCAACCTCATCATTGTAACCGAGCACTTGTTGCCTTATAGTGAATTATAGCAGCACGTAGGGTCTCGCCACCGTTGCGGGATCTGAAGCTGGGTAAACTCGTGCTACCACCGTCCTGGATCGCTCCTCCGTGTTCACCCCCTTCCACAAACCGCCATATCCCTACCCCTATGGCAGATCTGTTGACGAAACCACGACAGTTGGCGCCCACCGTGGGGCTAAGCGCGTCTGGAGCGCGGATCCAGGCGGGATCCGCCTTCGCAGGCATCGGTGACACCGTCGCCATCGGGCGCGTCCTCTACGATTCCGGCTTCCCCATCGTCCCAGCGGATAACCTCTGGGTGCCGGCTAGAGAAGACCCTGCTCGATTCACCATCATCCCGATTGGAGATATCCATATCTTCATTGGAGAGACAAACCCTACCCCCGCTACGGAAACCAATTTCCGGCGGATTGGTATGGCGGAAATCCCCAAACGGACCGCTTTCGAGCTGGATACGGAGGAGGACTCATCTGATCTGGAAGTTTCCAAGATGCCCAGATCGGATCTGAAAAATAATCCCACCCAGCCCGCCCCAGAGGTAGAGGAAGTGGTGGAAGACCATAGTGAATCCGCCATGAGCAATCTGGCGTTAGAGACACCGCGGTACTGCCTTGTTGCGTTCGCAGGTATCACTTCGGGATCTACCTCCAATGGAGAAGATAGCCCAGGTGAATCCATCCTAGAGGCACTTAACGAAAGTGGTGAATCGGATGACTGGGATAGCAAAGGCTATGATTCTGACCATTACGATGCCGCCATGAGGAAACTCGAGGCGGAATTGGCGCAGCAGGCACTTGAAGAGCAACAAGCAGCGGCCAAGCAGGTGTTTGTCACCAACAAAGGAGATGATGCTGGGCAGACAACCGGTGACCCGCCATCTCAGGCAGTCCACGACGGAGATGCCGGCAATGAGCAGGGTAACCCGCCACCAGCCGCTGATCCCGCCACGGAGCAACTTCCCGAGATTCATGGCGGACCCAGGCCGCTACCCGCCATCCCCGAGGACCAGCACCAAGAAGACTTCACGACCCCGCTGGACAAGGTCGTCTATGGAACTCTAGCAGATCCAATCACCCCTGACTATGTCAGAGATGTGAACGATCTCGAGAAGAAAAGGCGAGCTCTCCTCAAGGAAGCAAAGCGAGTCGAGAAGATGGGCAAGCAGGTTGATGACGACATTGCTAAAGCTCAGGACACGCTGAAGCGCGCAAGGAACATGGAGGAGAAGTATGTTACTCTCGTCCAGAACCAGATCAACGAGGGAGGCGACCCGCAGCTGGTACGAAACCTTGAGTTCACCGTACCAACAGCGGAAACTCTGGCCAGGATGTACATCAAGAATCCGCCATACGTGGACAAAAACCACGATGAAGTTAGGGCTACGCCCATCGAGAACATCGTGGCTGCAAAGGAGCTATTGGAGCATAATAAAAGCCCAGCAGCCCTAGAGATGGCAGTTAAACTGATGACCAAGGCATTAGTGCAGCAGGAGAAGGCTACGTCGTCACGGCGGCTCGAATCTGATCCTGCGCTATGCAGGTCCAGTACTGCGTCTAAAGCTCAGGGAGCTGGCAATAATGGTGGTCGTCCTGACAACGAATCTCATACCGGATCCTCGGAGATCCGAAGAAGAGACGCTCGCAATCGGAGACACGCCATCCCAATATCCTCCGATGACGACAAACCACATGGCAAAGGCCCACAGAGAAATCCATCGCCACCCCGCAAGAATTACCCGGCTTACGGATACCAACAAACCACTGCTGCTCCTCGCCATAAGACCAACATGCCGCCACCAAAGCATAAGACGTTCGAAGTCCCTAAGGGAGGAATCGTCATAATCGACAATGATGGCAAACGAGGACGAAGCCGTGACGCTGGACGCAGAGACGATCCACCACGACGGGAAAACAGCAGGGATGGCGGATCCAAGAGAAGGGACCGATCTCGCCATGACGACGGTGCGCATCGTGACGGTGACAAGGATAAGCATCGCTCCACTCGCCGCCACGATGACAAAGGGCAAGGCTCCCGCCGCCATGACAATGATCCATCCTCACGAAGAACGGACGGAAGTCGTAGCTGCAGAGAACAGCCGCAGGACGGCGAGAGTAAGCGCAGAAGCGACCCTTCGCCATCCCCACCAGGGAGCCCTCATGGCGGCGGTGGCGGTGGCGGCGGGCCAGCAAGATCGCGCAACTCCCGCAAGGATCCGCCAGACCAGAAGCCCTACGACGCCCGTACCCATCTAAACGAGATTACCAAGTCTCAAACGGCCTTCTTCCTCGGCCCTAAGTGCTTTGGACCACGGATTCGTGACGAGCCCATCCCGTATGGATTCAAAATCGAGAAAAATATCCGCCAGTACAATGGAGTCGATAGGCCTTTGACCTGGCTACAAGACTACTTCAACGCAGTACAATTCGCCGGGGGATCTCCCAATGTCGCTGTCCGCTATTTGCCCCTGATGCTATCTGGCACTGCGAGGCAGTGGATCAATGACCTGGCAGAAAACTCCATCCAAACCAGGTTCGATATGCAAACTGCGTTCACGGAAAATTTCGAGGGGACTTACAAGAGACCCCACAACATTGGTGACCTCCAACGGTGCCGACGAGCCGACGACGAGACCTCCCGAACTTTCCTCGCGCGATGGCTGGATATGAAGAACTCCTGTGAAGGGGTTACTGACGAATCCGCCATCCTCGCGTTCATTGACAGTTTGGAGAGAGGCCAACTGCTCCGCCATCGCCTGTTGCGGGAAAGGAACGAAGGGAAATTGACCCTAAATTCCATGATCACCATCGCAAGCAACTACGCGGCCGCCGACGATGACGCCCGCGAATCTCTGAAGGCTTCCGCCATCCAGAACACTGGAAAGCGGAATAGCAGTAACAAGCGAAAGAATCCGCCAGAAGAGCCGCAGGCTCCGGACATGGTGGCCACAACCTTTGCTGACAAAGGCCAAAGCAGCCAGCGCGGCCGGGGACGCGGAGGTGGCGGTGGCCAGCCGCGGAGTTCCGCAACTCCCGCTTCGGCGCCATCCGCCCCCGTGTCCTACGACGAATACCGCGATATGCCATGTTTTTCCCACCGCGACGCTTCAGGAAAGTGCAACCACACCAACCGGAACTGCAAGTTTGTCAACGACCTCAAGGCAGATCAAGAAGCTGGCTTCAAGCGCAGCCGGCGACAACGGCCTCGTGGCAAAGGAAAAGCGGATAAAGACAAGGAGTCTAGGGATGGCAGCGATATGGATGAAGACCCTGCGCCCAAACCCACCGAAAAGGCATAGGGTGGTACTGGCAAGGGTAACCCAATCAAGGACAAAAAAGGTGCCTTTCACACATTCCTTGGACCCCCCACGGCTAAGGCTCAGAGAGCTGCTATGCGCTCCCTTAACGCCACCGTGCCAAAAATCTGCCAGTACGTCCGATGGTCCGAAGTACCGGTGCACTGGAGCCGCGATGATCATCCAGAGCACATCCCAGATGGCTATTACGCCATGGTGGTATGCCCTGTAATCCATGGCTACGAATTCTCCAAATGCTTAATGGATGGCGGCAGCAGCCTGAACATCATGTACGTGGAAACTTTGACAAAACTCGGCCTCACCAAGACCCAACTCCGCCATAGCGCGGTCACCTTTTATGGGGTGGTTCCTGGTCGCCAAGCTAAGTCCCTCGGGTCCATCACGCTCAAGGTTGCCTTCGGTAGTGAGGATAACTACAGAGAAGAGCCCATAACCTTCGAGGTGGTCCCGTTCAAAAGCACTTACCACGTGATCTTCGGGCGCCCAGCCTTCCACAGCTTCCATGCAAGGCCATGCTACATCTACAATCAACTAAAGATGCCAGGACCGGATGGCATAATCACCGTTTATGGCAGCTTCAGAAAGGCAAAGGAGTGCGAGGAAGGAGAAGCCACCTTCGCGGAAGCAGTGTTCTTCGGTGAGGAGTTCAAAGAAATCCACGCCGCAACGGACCCCGCGGAGATGCCGGCATCCAAGCAGGACGTTTCCGCCACCCCGCCCACCTTCAAGCCTACAGTCGATACAAAACAGGTGGAACTTGTCGCTGGCGATGCCGCCAAGACTACCGCCATTGGGACGAATTTGTCCCCCGCATAGGAAAGCGCGCTCGTCGAGTTCCTCCGTGAGAACCGGGACATCTTCGCATGGCAGCCATCTGACATGACGGGTGTACCCAGGGAACTCGCCGAGCACGCTCTGCAGATAATTCCTGGCTCAAAGCCAGTAAGACAAGCCATGAGACGCTTCGGAGATGAAAAGCGCCGCACCATAGCAAAAGGAAATTTCCAAGCTGTTGAAAGCAGGCTTCATCAAGGAAGTGATACATACCAAGTGGGTGGCAAATCCGGTGCTAGTTCCTAAGAAAAACACAAAAGTTCTGCGCATGTGTGTAGATTACACTGGCCTGAACAAAGCATGTCCAAAAGACCCTTTTCCCTTGCCTCGCATTGACCAAGTCATTGACTCGACGGCGGGATCGGAGCTACTGTGTTTCTTAGATGCCTACTCCGGATACCACAAGATCAAGATGAAAAAGTCCGATCAGCTCGCTACGTCGTTCGTAACACCTTATGGCACATATTGCTATGTCACAATGCCATTCGGTCTGAAAAACGCAGGAGCAACGTATCAGCGCACTATGCAAAAGTGCCTGGCGGATCAAATCGGACGAAATATCCACGCATACGTGGATGACATCGCAGTCATGTCCAAGAAGCAAGATGGCCTTATAGCGGATTTGCAAGAGACCTTTGACAATCTCAGGAAGTACAACATGATGCTTAACCCAACGAAGTGCGTCTTTGGGGTCCCAGCTGGACAACTCCTAGGATTCATCGTCTCCCACCGCGGAATTGAGGTTAACCCGGAGAAGATCAAGGCAATCCTCGACATCTCCCGGCCCATCGACCTAAAAGACGTGCAGAGACTCACAGGCTGCGTGGCAGCAGTGAGCAGATTCATCAGTCGTCTTGGCGAGAAGGCTTTGCCACTCTACAAGCTGATGAAGAAATCAGACGAATTCGTCTGGACCGACGAGGCAGACGCTGCACTTAAGGATCTGAAGAGAGTGTTATCCACTGCACCAGTCCTAGCGGCACCCGAAGACCAGGAGCCCATGTTACTATACATGGCGGCAACCAATAGGGTGGTCAGCATCGTCATGGTGGTAGAGCGTAAGGAAGAAGCGCAGGAGTATGGCGTACAGCGACCAGTCTACTATGTCAGCGAGGTCCTGACGGAATCCAAGCAGCGCTACCCTCACTACCAAAAATTGGCATACGGAGTTTTCCTAGCTTCTCGTAAGTTAAGGCATTACTTCTATGACCATAAGATCACAGTGGTGAGCAAAGCCCCACTGAAGGACATCGTCAACAACAGCGACGCAACAGGACGAGTTGCGAAGTGGGGCATTGAATTGGCCTCTTTCGACATCGACTACAAGCCTCGCACCGCCATCGAGTCTCAGGCGTTGGCGGAGTTTATGGCGGATTGGAAAGAAGCACAGGAGACTACACCCGTCCCAGAACCAGAGCATTAGGTGATGCACTTTGATGGCTCAAAGTTGCTACACGGCTCGGGGGCTGGAGTGACGCTCAAATCTCCTAAGGGAGATGAGCTCAGCTACGTTCTCCAGATTCACTTCCCCACCACCAATAACATCGCGGAGTATGAAGCGCTACTACACGGGCTACGTGTCGCAAAGGAGATTGGTGTACAACACATCATGTGCTGTGGAGACTCTGACCTTGTGGCTCAGCAGGTGGCTGGCACATACAAAGCTCGGAATGAAATAATGGCGGCATACAGGGACGAAGTGGACGAGATGGCCAAAAGTTTCCTCGGCTACGACATAAAGCACGTACGGCGAGAAGATAACATGGCGGCCGATACCTTGTCAAAACTGGGATCCAGCCGTAGGGCAGTTCCGCCAGGCGTATTCCTTGAGCATCTGCGCGTACCATCAGTTAAGATGGTGGATCCAGAAAATCCAGAGATAGCGAGCTCCCCTGTTATGGCGGTTTTGCCTAGCAATCCGCCATGGGCAGAGCCCTTCCTGGAGTATCTGACGAACAAGAAGCTTCCCAAAGACGAAGTCCAGAAAAGACAAATCGAGCGTAGAGTCAAAGCGTACACCATCATAGATGGCCAACTCTACAAACGAAGCACCTCGGGAGTTTTCATGAAGTGCATATCCCAAGTGGATGGAATCGAAATACTAAGAGAGATCCATGAAGGCGAATGTGGGCATCACGCCGCCGCCAGATCCCTAGTAGCTAAAGCATTCCGCCATGGGTTCTACTGGCCAACAGCCAAAGCAGATGCAGACCGCATTGTGGAGCTCTGCCATGGTTGCCAGATGTACTCCAAGCAAACCCATATGCCCGCCACAGCACTGCATACGATCCCTATAACTTGGCCTTTCGCAGTCTGGGGGTTGGACATGGTGGGTCCGCTAAAAACAGCACCTTCGGGATTTACGCACCTTTTGGTAGCGGTAGACAAATTCACGAAGTGGGTGGAAGCTAAGCCCATCAGAAAACTTGATGGCAAAACCGCCCTAAAATTTGTCAAGGACATTGTGGTCAGATTCGGCATCCCACACAGCATCATCACCGATAATGGCACAAACTTGTCTCAGGGAGAAGTTGAAGAATACTGCCATCACAACGGAATCCGCCTTGACCTAGCATCTGTGGCACATCCACAGTCTAATGGCCAAGTTGAGCGGACCAACGGACTAATCATGTCAGGGATCAAGCCACGCCTAGAAGCACCGCTACATAGAGCAGCTGGAGCCTGGGCAGAGGAGTTGCCATCTGTACTGTGGAGTCTACGGACCACGCCAAACAGATCAACCGGCCTTACCCCTTTCTTCTTAGTCTACGGAGCAGAGGCAATCTTGCCAAGTGATGTTCAGTATGATTCTCCAAGAGTCGAGGCCTACAAGGAAGAAGATGCAGAAGCGTCCAGACAACTATCTGTGGACCTGCTAGAAGAAGAGCGCGACCTCGCAGCCCAGAGATCCGCCATCTACCAGCAGAATCTCCGCCGCTATCACAGCAGGCGAGTTCGCCAACGCTCGTTTAAGGAAGGTGACCTGGTGTTACGCCTCAAGCAGCAGAAGTCCCACAAGCTATCCCCGCCTTGGGAAGGACCCTTCGTCATCAGCAAAGCTCTACTAAATGGTTCCTACTACCTCGTTGATATTCGCGAGCTAGATAAGCGGCCAAGTAAGAAGCGCAAACGAAGAGACCCTGACGATATCTACGACGAGACAGATCGTCCATGGAACATCGCACAGCTACGTCCTTTCTACACTTAGCACTTTTCTAGCTATGTAATAGGCACCTCTATATGATCAATGAAATAAAGCATTTGGTTCACTCTTGATTTTTTCTGAGTCTTTTACCTCCTTTATTGTTCATTTAGATCGTATAGAACCTTTTGCGCAATTGTGCTCTGCACTTGCGTATCTTTAAATCCGCCATAAGCGGTCCGCGTAGCTTTTTTATGTTTTGATCCTCATTCGATGTTCTCTGTGTGGATTCCAGAGTAGTGACTTTTTGACGATCCGAGCCGCCATCTACTCAGGGTTCTGGACGGTTGCTATTAAGTATCGTCGCCCTAGCGGATTGTTCGTGCGAAGATTTCGCCATCTCACGAAAAGTCAAGCACAGAGAGCCGGATGGCGGATCGCATAATCCTACGCGTGAAAAATTTTAAGTGTTGTTTTTTGGGCATGGCAAAAACTGCAAGTTGCATAAAACTAGGCCTGGCAGTTTCTTCGCGCAATTAAAACCACTTCATAAAAAACAAACTGCAAAAGTTCACAAGCATTTTACTGATCCGCCACAAGCAGATCAGTCACAGTGCAGACACATCACACGCAGTTTAAGTTTAAATTACAGACCCACTCAGGGGCCGAATTGATGCAAAGTATTTTTTCCTGCCACATTGCAGGGCACATCTCAAGAGGATGGCGGAATCTTGGAGGACACTTCATCCCCGCCATCACCACCTGCAGTTGCCGCGGAGGCGGATGCCGAAGCTTGGCTTGGCGACCCTGGCAGCTCGTATGCTTCATAGTACACGTTCAACTGAGTGCCAAGGGCACACAGTTGATCGTATCCAAGCACGCTCTGCCGGATGGCGGCCTCGTCCACCGGCGCGCCATCCTCGCCGCTCTCAGGGATGCCGGAGGTGAGCTGGTCCAGGTCCATGTCAGGGTAGTGGGCCTTCGCCAATGTCAGCGCTGTTCTGGCACCACCCCGAGCAGAGGACAGCTTCCAATCCGCCACCAGCCCTGGCACCAGCAGCAGCTTCTGCGTGAGCGCGATGGCGGAAAGGTTGGAAGAACTCGCTATCTGCAGGCTCCCGCACGCTTGGCGACCAGCGCTGAGAAGGCCATTAAGCTCCTTCCTCGCTGCGTCGGTGGCCATGCGCAAGCCCTCAGCGGTGTCCACCTCGCTTTGCCCCAAGGAAGCTGCATGGCGGAAAAAATAAGATGCGTCACGAACTGCATAGCAGAAGTTGAAAAACAAGTTATAAGAGGTGGTACCTAGCAAGTTGTCTTGGAAGTGATGGAGGAGCTCGTTAAAGCCTTCACGCCGCTTCTCAAAGTCAGCGGCGGCTTTGCGGAGATCCGCTGTCTCCTTATCCTTCTTCTTGCCCTGGTTCTCCTGGTCCTTCAGCTGCCTCTCGAGGGTGGCGTTTTCAGCCAGCGATTTCCGGAGCTGTTCATTCAGCCCATCCATCGCAATGGCGTGGCCTTTCTTCATCCCCTCAAGTGTGGACTTGAGCTTGGCAGCGTCTGCATGGCGGAATTCTGTCAGTTCAGCGTTTGATTGAATAAGCGTAAAGGAAAGGAACCTTAAGGTTAAATACCGCTATTCTCAAGCTGTTGCCGCAAATCCGCCACAAGAGCGCCTTTCTCCGCCAGCTCCTTCTCCTGCGAGCTGACGACCTGGACCAGGTCCTCCACCACCTGCTTGTAATTCTGGCAAAATTTGAAGTGTTAGTCAATCTTAGAGCTTTATGCCGGATGTGAATCCGCCATAACGCTCGGGGGCTACTCACTGATTCTTTTTTAGTCACTCTTAGAACATCATGATGAACGATTATCCGCCATGATGCTCGGGGGCTACTTATGCTGATTTTTTTTGTCTTCTAAGAGCTTTATGCTGGATAATTATCCGCCATAACGCTCGGGGGCTACTCAGTATGAAAATTAAGTTCTCTATAGAGCACTGTGTGAACTACCAGCGCTCGAGGGCTAAGTTATTCAAAAACTTACAGAAGTCAACCTTGGAGCCCCATAGCGGATTAAATTTGCGAATCCGCCATGGCGCTCGGGGGCTACTGGGAATACATACCTTCTTCATAGTCGATGTTTTCTCAACAAAAGCGGCAATGCCGCTGGACAGCTGGCTGCTGGCATCTTCCTGGCTAGAAATAAGGTTGACGACCTCAAGTTGCTTTTGCCTCCAATATAGGCTGCCCCCAGACGGAGTATCCGCCACTTGACCCTGAGAGCCAGAAGCCTTTTCGCTTTGGACGACATCATTAGCCGCAGCTTCAGTCGTTGGGTTGATTTCTGGCATTTGGTCAAGCTGACCACCAGCATCCTCCATATCAATATCGATACGAATGGAGGGAGTTGGTGCATCAGGGGTGAGCGGGATAGTTGCAGGGGAGGGCTTGGCTCGCTTGGAGGACAGCTCCTTGATTGTAGGCTTCTTTCTTCTAAGATAAAAGGAATTAGAAATGGAAAGCAGTACAACAATGAAAAAGGGTGTCCAAAGATTACCTTGACTTGGGCAGATTGATGGTAGCGGTACTCTCGGATGGCGTTTCAAGCTCCGCCCTGCGTTGAGCTTCGAAACGACGGGAATCAGCAGGTTTCCCGCCACCTCCGCGAGTTTTCCCGCTACCGCCCCGTTTCTTGGAAACCGCCTTCTCTTGGGTTGTACGGGCTGTGTCCTCCACATTTCCCGCCATCTCCTCTTTGTTTCCGCTAGAGTGAACAACTTCCTCCTTGGCGGTAGATTTGAGGTTGGAACGGTGAAGGGGATGGGCAAAGTGACCAGGTCCAAGCGATTTTAGCTGGTTATAAGAAAAAACGTTATGTCCTATAAAATATAAAGATACTGTACAGTATTATGGCGGAAAGGGAACTTACCGAGGGACAGGTGCCATTCTCGAACATAGCCATGCCGAACTTCAAAGGCTTCTTCCTAGGAGACTTCATCAGGGAACGGATGCGCTTCTCGACCACTTTTGGGTCTAGCTCCTGGTCTGAACAACACATGCCATCATTTGCACCAGTATACTCGTGCATCAGGCGATCGCGGTGTTGCAGTGGCTGGATCCGCCGGGATATCCAGCAATTGATGGTGTCTATTCCCTTCAAGCCATCCACAGTTAGCTTGGCAATCCGCCGAGCCAGGAGCTTGACATAGGGAGTGGCGGTTTCGTCGTTGACAGCTGTCCAGGTGTCGCGGGACTCTGCGGCGACATTCGTGAATGGAGGAAGGCCGCGGGCTTGAGATGGCGTAGGCTTGTCCGCCATATAGAACCAGGACCCTCTCCATCCTATGGCGGAATCCAGTGGCGTGATGAAGGGGTATTCTTTCGACCTTCGCGGAAGAAAGCAAATTGTCCCGCAGGTTCGAAGAGATACGTCATCTTTGTAATTGGGCCGCACAGAGAAGAAAAGTTGGAAGAGGTCCACCCTGGGGCAGATCCCAAGGTATCCCTCGCATAAAGCTGCATAACCCGCCACAGACACCAAGTTGTTTGGTGATATGTGGTGGAGTTGCAGTCCATAGTACTTCAGAAGATTCGTGAAGAAAAGAGATGGAGGCATACTGAGACCCCTCTCCACGTGGAATTTGAGCATCACGATTTCGGAGGGGTTAGGAAGAGGCACTGGGGCCTTGAAGTCAGTCCACCATCCGGATTCAGCTTGAGGAGCCACGGTGCCCTCGCTCTCCATGGCCCTGACGTCAGAATCCTTAACATGGGATTTCTGCCAGAATCCTTAAATTATTTGTATCTAGTCGCCCTCTTAAACTTTGAGGTGTCCTATGCATTTATGTTTTGCTCTCTTTGAAGGACAAGCTGAAAACCATTTGTATGTTTTTCCTGATGATTTGAACACACGTTTGACTTTCATTGTTTCATTATCATGATCTTTTGTTTGTGTTCATTTACATGTTTACAACATGGTTGCTAAGTTCTTATTGTCATGATTATATCTTTCATTCCCATGTTTTAAGTTCTATTGATCCCAGCTCATCAATGCTTGCATATATGATCAAGATTGTGTAGGTGCATGTCACCTCAAAAATTATTCTTTTGTTATCACTTACCTACTCGAGGACGAGCAGGAGTTAAGCTTGGGGATGCTTGATACGTCTCAAACGTATCTATAATTTTTGATGCTCCATGCTTGTTTTTACACCATTTGTCTATTGTTTCGTTACACTTAGTGGTACTTTTATACATTTTCCGGAACTAACCTATTAACGAAGTGCCACAGTGCCAGTTTCCTGTTTTCTGCTGTTTTTGTGTTTCAGAAGTGATACACAGGAAATATTCTCGGAATTGGACGAAACAAGTTCTTGAAGTCATATTTCACGGGGAAGCTCCCAAACATCCGAAGACCTGACGGAGAGGGGCCACGTGGGCCCCAGACACAGGGGTGGCGCGGCCACTCCCCTGGCCGCGCCAGCCCCGTGTGAGGCCGCGTGGGACCCCCTCTGACATCGTCCTTTCGCCTATATATACCCCCTGACGAGAAAAACCTAAAGGCCCGATCAGTTTTCCAGAATACATCGCGATACGCCGCCGCCGTCGACCCAAAGATCGGGAGGGTCCAGAAGCTCTTCCCGGCACCCTGCCGGAGAGGGGAATCGCCACCGGAGGTCTTCTTCATCGCCATGCTTGCCTCCGGAGCGATGAGTGAGTAGTCTACCTTGGACTATGGGTCCATAGCAGTAGCTAGATGGTTGTCTTCTCCACCATGTGCTTCATGTTTAGATCTCATGAGCTGCCCTACATGATTGAGATCACCGTTATGTAATACTATGATGTTGGTTTGTTGGGATCCGATGAATATTGGTGTTTATGATTAAGTTGCTGTACTGAATTATATCTTTTGTTATCTCTATGTTGTTTATGATCTTGCATGCTCTCCGTTGTTAGTAGCTATCTTGGCCGAGTAGTTGCTAGTGACTCCAAGAGGGGGTATTTATGCTCGATAGTGGGTTCATGTCTCTATTTCACCTGGGGGAGTGACAGAAACCTCTAAGGTGGTAGATGTGCTGTTGCTACTAGGGAGAAAACAACATTCATATGCTCAAGGGCATATGCTTTGTTTACATTACACACTTTGCTTAATGCAATTATCTGTTGTTCGCAACTTAATACTTTTGGGGTGTTCGGATGATATCCCCGGGAGTGGATTATTAGTCATAGATGCAGTTGGATGGCGGTCTATGTATTTTGTTGTAATGCCCAGAGTAAATCTCATAGTGATCTTCTTGACATATCACGTTATCTTTATTCTATCAATTGCCCAACTGTAATTTGTTTACCCAGCATGTTATTTATCTATGGAGAGACACCACTAGTGAACTGTGGACCCCGGTCCTATTTTAATCATATTGCAATCACCTGTTTACTTTTCCCGCACTGTTTACTTTACTAGCATATTACTACTGTTTTCCACTCGATACACTCATAACCTTTGTTTCAAGCAAACCGGTGAGATTGACAACCTCATCGCAAGTTGGGGACAAAGTATTTGTTTGTATGTGTGCAGGTTCCGCGTTGCTGCTGGCCGAAGACGAGTCAACAAGTATCGTTAACGGCGCCCTTGTTGGAGTGTTATTAAGCCAGTCCGCATCACCTTCAGTCGTCACCGTCTCTCTTCTTCAAGATCGACATTAAACCTTGGTTTCTTAACTGAGGGAAAACTAGCCGCTACACTCATCATACCTTCCTCTTGGGGTTCCCAACGGGCTGGTCATCACCACGCACAAGGACATACTACTCCCACGTCAACTAAACGCCACAGTCTTTTCTGGCGCCATCACACGAGTAGCAGCTTCTTTTCTGGCGCCGTTGCCGGGGAAGAGAGAAGACTTCTGCGAGGGGAGTTCTTCGCACACACATTCTTTACTTTGTTATTTGTTTTGCTTTACTTAATTTTATTTTACCTGCATTGCTTTATATCAAAAACCCAAAAAAATTAGAATCCTTGGTAGTTGTTATTTCTTTACTTTAGTTTATCATGTCGTTTCCTAAGTTCGTTCTGGAGGACCTCTCAGTAGGTAGTGGTTCGATTATTGGCAAAAGTAACATTGAGGAGTTCTTTAATCACATTAGTATGCATGATGAAGATGAGGAAAAGTCTTGGGTTGAGCTTGCTCCTAGTTATGAAGTTGCTTCTACTTATTTAGTTCGCATGTTAGAAGCTAGGTTTGCTAGTCTTAATTCTTCTATGCAATATATGTTCCTTAAGCTTCATGAAATTGAGGATCCCGAAAAGAAAGCTTTCATCTTAGAAACCTTGCGCACAGAATTTAGAGATGTTGCAATTGAGGCTAGGAAAGTTTTTAAGAAGTTTAATAAGCTTGGCTCGCCTATTAAGGTTGTTGGTACGCCTGATGATTTTAAAACACCAATACCTTATGAACTTATAGGAATTCATGATGCTTGGGAAAAGAATTCTAGTTGGATTTGCCCTGAAAATCTTTTCGATGAAAGTAGTGTGCCAAAGCGTGGTCGTAAAGGGTTGAACACATTTTCCTTCATTGTTGAAAAGACCTCTGCTGTTGATCTTAATGCTTCTTCTGATATTACTTGATTCGCAATTTTCTACGCCTAGCTCAAAGGCGTTAAAGAAAAGCACTCTTGGGAGATAACCCATTGTTTACTTTTCAGTACTTTTTCTTTTATTTGAGTCTTGGAAGTCATTACTACTGTAATGACCGCTCCTTATCTTGTTTATTTCGTTTTTGTGCCAAGAGAAGCCTCTAATTTGAGTGAGGTAAAGATTTGGGGTTATTGCTGTCCTGAAACTGTTTTCGGTGCTGCACCGTAAAAATTCGTGAAAATTCTCTGTTTATCTTTTGGACCTGCGATTTCTTGTGCATATGCCCCAGGTTATATCCAAACTTTTCTTAGTTGAACACTTTTTGATTTGAGCAACGGAAAATCCCTCAAAAATTCGTCCATTATCAGCTGTCAAGTTTTGACAGATTTCTGCCAATATTTGTTTTTGCCACTTTATCGCTTTCTTTTGAGTTCTTTTTGATCATGGAACTCTTGTGGAAGTTGCTACAGTAGTATATACTTTATATGTGGTGGTTTTGGGTTGAAACCTGAAGCTAAAAGAGGTTGAATATATTTTATGCTTACACTAATGTTGCTAATAGAATTGTGTTTAGTTTTGTATGAAGGAAGTTTTCAAGTGTAGGGATTGGAGAATGATGAGATGAGTTGAAGAATGGACAAAAGCTCAAGCTTGGGGATGCCCATGCATCACCCCAAGAAATATCCAAGAAGTACAAGCGTCAAAGCTTGGGGATGCCCCCGAGGCACCCCTTCTTCATCGGCAAAAATCAGGTCACCTTTCAAAACACTATATTTTTATTGCTTCATGCACTATGTGTTTTTCTTGGAGCGTCAGTTGTTTTAGTTTTCTTAGTTTATTTAGTTTGTTTGTTTGCTGCAATAAATGGTTGGACCCCAACAAATTTCCCTTTGGAGGAGATGTACTCGTTTTCATTTGCAAAGAACGCTCTAGTTTTCACTCTTATTTAAAATCGAGTGTTCTACTTTTTCTGCTACTGCTTTTGGTTTTCGTTTTCGCCTTGATATGCATTCAGATCTTGTCATATCTTTTCATCAAGGTGCATTTTTGCCTCTGATCTTTATTGGTTTTCATCAAAAGAGGTGTTTATAAAAATTTCAAATGGTGTTGGAAAAGAGAAAAAGCTTTGTGCAAAATAGTGGTACAAGAAGGAGCTTGTGTAGACTGCGGCTTAGGCTTTTTCATGTCATGCTTGATGTCTTTTTGATAGTATGCTTAGTGGTTTTGCTGTAGCATGACTTGTCTCAAATAACTGAGATTGCTTAATGAGCCTTTGAAAAAATCATGCGTTGTTTTTATTGTATGGAAGCATTATTTTGGTTTTCTCCTTGATGCTTTATTTGGGTTGACTTGGCGCATGCTCACACATGTTAGACTCTTACAAAGTCGCCATTAGCCTTCATGATCATTTAGTTTTTGACTTTTGATGCCATCGTATGCTTCTTTTAATGTCGCTTTGTCGCTTTGCATGATTATGGCCATTATTGCTCTCTTAGTTGGTCGCTCCCAGTCTTTTGCTCGCCCTCACCTTGTACTGAGTATGAGCTCTACTCGTGCATCCAACTCCTAAAAGCCAAGTTTGCCATTGCGTCCACTATAAATTCCTATGCATGGTATTTGTAAGCCATTCCAAAGTAAAATTTTCGTGTGCTACCTTTCAAAAACCTTCAAAATACCTCTCGTTTTGTGACACTGTTTTCAGCTCATGGGGACGTAGTGGTCGGATTTGCTATCTTCCATATTGCTTATTCCAAAAAAGAAAAAAAAGGGGAAAAAAGAAAGAAAAAAGGCACTCCTCCAAAGAATGTGAATGTTGGTGGGCACCCGATGGAATCGGTTAGCCATGGTATGTGAAAGGAAAGGCGGGGAGGAGTGCCAAGTTTTATAAAAAGAGCACGAAGTGCCAATCTCTCTCTCAAAAACTTGCTTTATTTTTGTATGGAAGATAGTAAGAACCCCATTGCCAGTCGTTGACAAAGACAACCACCTCTGAAAATCAAGTTTTATCTCTGTTTTACAAATGAAAAGCTCTAGCACATGTTTAAATCACTGCTTCCCTCTGCGGAGGGCCTTTCTTTTACTTTTATGTTGAGTCACCACCTTCTTTCTTTATGCACCATTAAGAGAGCATAGTTGTCATTCTTAGTGTGATATGCATTGTCCCAAGGTTCATTGATTGACTCATATTGTTGGTTTCACTTGTTCTTAAATTATTTGTATCTAGTCGCCCTCTTAAACTTTGAGGTGTCCTATGCATTTATGTTTTGCTCTCTTTGAAGGACAAGCTGAAAACCATTTGTATGTTTTTCCTTATGATTTGAACACACGTTTGACTTTCATTGTTTCATTATCATGATCTTTTGTTTGTGTTCATTTACATGTTTACAACATGGTTGCTAAGTTCTTATTGTCATGATTATATCTTTCATGCCCATGTTTTAAGTTCTATTGATCCCAGCTCATCAATGCTTGCATATATGATCAAGATTGTGTAGGTGCATGTCACCTCAAAAATTATTCTTTTGTTATCACTTACCTACTCGAGGACGAGCAGGAGTTAAGCTTGGGGATACTTGATACGTCTCAAACGTATCTATAATTTTTGATGCTCCATGCTTGTTTTTACACCATTTGTCTATTGTTTCGTTACACTTAGTGGTACTTTTATACATTTTCCGGAACTAACCTATTAACGAAGTGCCACAGTGCCAGTTTCCTGTTTTCTGCTGTTTTTGTGTTTCAGAAGTGATACACAGGAAATATTCTCGGAATTGGACGAAACAAGTTCCTGAAGTCATATTTCACGGGGAAGCTCCCAAACATCCGAAGACCTGACGGAGAGGGGCCACGTGGGCCCCAGACACAGGGGCGGCGCGGCCACCCCCTTGGCCGCGCCAGCCCCGTGTGAGGCCGCGTGGGACCCCCTCTGACATCGTCCTTTCGCCTATATATACCCCCTGACGAGAAAAACCTAAAGGCCCGATCAGTTTTCCAGAATACATCGCGATACGCCGCCGCCGTCGACCCAAAGATTGGGAGGGTCCAGAAGCTCTTCCCGGCACCCTGCCGGAGAGGGGAATCGCCATCGGAGGTCTTCTTCATCGCCATGCTTGCCTCCGGAGCGATGAGTGAGTAGTCTACCTTGGACTATGGGTCCATAGCAGTAGCTAGATGGTTGTCTTCTCCACCATGTGCTTCATGTTTAGATCTCATGAGCTGCCCTACATGATTGAGATCACCGTTATGTAATACTATGATGTTGGTTTGTTGGGATCCGATGAATATTGGTGTTTATGATTAAGTTGCTGTACTGAATTATATCTTTTGTTATCTCTATGTTGTTTATGATCTTGCATGCTCTCCGTTGTTAGTAGCTATCTTGGCCGAGTAGTTGCTAGTGACTCCAAGAGGGGGTATTTATGCTCGATAGTGGGTTCATGTCTCTATTTCACCTGGGGGAGTGACAGAAACCTCTAAGGTGGTAGATGTGCTGTTGCTACTAGGGAGAAAACAACATTCATATGCTCAAGGGCATATGCTTTGTTTACATTACACACTTTGCTTAATGCAATTATCTGTTGTTCGCAACTTAATACTTTTGGGGTGTTCGGATGATATCCCCGGGAGTGGATTATTAGTCATAGATGCAGTTGGATGGCGGTCTATGTATTTTGTTGTAATGCCCAGAGTAAATCTCATAGTGATCTTCTTGACATATCACGTTATCTTTATTCTATCAATTGCCCAACTGTAATTTGTTTACCCAGCATGTTATTTATCTATGGAGAGACACCACTAGTGAACTGTGGACCCCGGTCCTATTTTAATCATATTGCAATCACCTGTTTACTTTTCCCGCACTGTTTACTTTACTAGCATATTACTACTGTTTTCCACTCGATACACTCATAACCTTTGTTTCAAGCAAACCGGTGAGATTGACAACCTCATCGCAAGTTGGGGACAAAGTATTTGTTTGTATGTGTGCAGGTTCCGCGTTGCTGCTGGCCGAAGACGAGTCAACAAGTATCGTTAACGGCGCCCTTGTTGGAGTGTTATTAAGCCAGTCCGCATCACCTTCAGTCGTCACCGTCTCTCTTCTTCAAGATCGACATTAAACCTTGGTTTCTTAACTGAGGGAAAACTAGCCGCTACACTCATCATACCTTCCTCTTGGGGTTCCCAACGGGCTGGTCATCACCACGCACAAGGACATACTGCTCCCACGTCAACTAAATGCCACAGTCTTTTCTGGCGCCATCACACGAGTAGCATCGCGCCGCCGGCTCTGTCCCCCGGCGGCGTCGGACGGACTGTGGCGCTGCACGTCAACCACGGCTCCAGCACTTGTTTCGTCCGCACGCATTGTACCCACCGCAGGAAAGTCCACCGCAAGCAGATCCGCCGCCCACGACGACTGGGATTTGTTCGGTGCACCAATTGGTAGTATAGCTTGGTAAGACCTCCGCTTCCGCCTCCCCCGCCCCCTAATCGATTCGGTTCCCGTAATTTATTGGAGTTTTCAGGTGCGAAATAGTCCTCAATGTCTGGTCGTAGCGGGTACACCGACGAGGGTGGGGATTCGATCATGTCGTGGCCACGTTCTACTTTTCCTACCTCGTCGGAAGTGCAGGTATCTAGCTTCTGCTCTCTGTACTACCATTGAATTTAAGTGCCACCATGGCCTGTTGGAGTGATTTCAGTTGTTCTTTTTTCCATTATTGTTATAGTTCGCTAGGCAAGCCGATGATCCATGGTACATTGCATACCAAGACGAATCAACCCTCTGGTGTAGCCAGAGGATAGATTTGGAGGAGAAGGTGGCCAATTTAGGTGATGAATTGGCCCGTAAAAACCTGATGATATTCGAGCTGAAGCGTACTGTGGAGGAAGAAAAGAAGAATTCAGAGCTTATTCGCAAGGAGAAGTTAACACTTGAGACAGATCTTGCCGTATCTGATCAAGTGGTAGAAAATCTAGAACATGAACTTCAAGTGATGGGAGAGGGGAAAAGTAGATTCATCTGGGCAGTTTTATTAGGTGTCATCCCTGTCCTAGCAGTTATGTGGTTGTGGTAGATGATTTAGATAGTATAGAATTGTTATTCAGTAGATGGCTCTAACCACTGTATTTTGGTGTGGCTCTAACCACTGTATTTTGGTGTGGCTCTAACCACTGTATTTTGGCGTACAATTTCCTAGTTGTGCTAAGTAATGCGCGCGATAATTTTAGCATGCATGAACATCTTATAAAAGTGAAGGGATCCCAAAAGTGAATTTGGATGAGTTCCAAAAGTGATAGGATCCTAAAAGTGAAAGCATGTACCAGCCTCTTGGATCAAATACATATCAATCTTCCCAATCAAGTTGGGATAGAATTCAAATCATACATTCGGTTGTACAGGGACACATCGAGAAAGTGGAGAAGCTTTTTTTGAGACGGATGTAGTAGTTCGAACAATTTTATCCCAAATTGAAATTGAAAAATACAAATTTATCATAATTTATCCCAATTTGCGGCGTTGAACACGGCCGCGCACCGATGGGCTAGAAGGGCCTGGACGACGGGCGGCTGAGGGGTGGTCATCTGCACCATCCGCAAACTCGGACATGGAGGAGGGCTGGATCTGCGGCTTCGCAACCACTCTTGGCACCGCCGCCGTCTTGGTGGCTAGATCTGCGCCATCCGCAAACTCAGACATGGAGGAGGGCTGGATCTGCGCCATCGCAGCGATGTTGTAGGCGATGGCTTCAATCGTCTTGGCATCGATGACCACTGTCGACACGGCCGTCGTCTTGGTGTCCATCAGCAACAGACCTGAGGAGGGCAACGGAAGTGATACATCGGCAGGCTCTGACATTGAAGGCTGGATCTGCGCCGTCGCAGCGATGTTGTAGGTCGCAGCGATGTTGTAGGTGATGGCTTCAATCGTCTTGGCATCGATGACCACTGTCGATACGGCCGCCGTCTTGGTGTCCATCAGCAACAGATCTGAGGAGGGCAACGGAAGTGAGACATCAGCAGGCTCCGACATTGAAGGCTTGATCTGCGCCGTCGCAACGATGTTGTAGGTCACAGCGATGTTGTAGGCGATGGCTTCAAGACGATCGATGAGCACTGTGGACACGGCCGCCGTCTTGGTGTCCATCAGCAACAGATCTGACGAGGGTAACGAAAGTGAGACAGAGAGAGACATTTCAACTATTTCTGAGGGTTAGATCCTCACCGGCACTCTTAGATCCACGCCGCCGCACGGTTAGATCCGCACCGCCGCACGCTGCAGTTCCGCACGGCCGCACGCACAGTTAGATCCGTGCCGCCGCACGCACGGTTAGATCCGCGCCGCCGCACGCACGCACACACGCACGCTGCAGATGCGCGCCGCCGCGACCGCCAGAGTAAGAGAGGAAGATGCGACTGCTAGGGTTGGTAGGTATGTGCTCTGCTCTTCTCTCCGTATGCGTCCATCGAGGTAGAGAGAGATATACAGGCCGTCCGATCATAAATGATCCCACGGTGCAAGCATACGTTGAGCTATCAACCAACCAAGATCCGTGTGACATACATCTCGACCAATCAGAGATCAGCCAGTGAGTACAAGTGAGGAAAACTGAGTAGAACTAAGAGGGGGAAAAGTGAGGAAATGTTTATCGGAAGGGCAAAACTGAGTAGGAATGAGTAAAACAAGTGGACCCGGAGGGGGAAAACTGAGTAAAACTAAGTAAAACAGGGGCACCCAAATAATAAAGGGAGTAAGGGAAATTGTAGCTTTTGGCATAAAAATTGTTCGATTGTGTTATTTGAACAATATAGTACATTTTGGCCGACGTGATATTGTTTGCAATTCAAAGATACACAAGTGTGACGAATTTGGACTCATTTGGACAAAGTTTGTAAGCATAGTGGGTATTTGGGAGGTGTGTTGAGTAGAAAGCCCTGCATCTTCATAGCTGGTAGCTCATGGACTAGGAAGTGGTTTTGGGGAAAACTTCATATCTCTATATTTCCTTTTCCATTATTATTTCTCTAGGTTGTAGGTAACATAACAAGACTCCATGGGAAGGTTCCACCATGTTTTGAATTATTTTGAATTATTTTGAATTAAACTAAACCCAAAACTATATTTTTTTGAGTTTAGTCACTTAGAAAATGATAAATTTCCTTTTCCATTATTATTTCTCTAGGTTGTAGGTAACATAACAAGACTCCATGGGAAGGTTCCACCATGTTTTGAATTATTTTGATTTTTTTTGAATTAAACTAAACCCAAAACTATATTTTTTTGAGTTTAGTCACTTAGAAAATGATAAATGTGGCTTAAGCGATGAACTTATTCGAGGTGCATGACCATAGAAAACTTGCAATAACACATACATTCAAATTAATTGTTCAAACTAAAATCTTTCCCTTGCTCCTGGTGTGACTCGCTGGGTCCACCACCTTACTCCGGGTAACCCTACCAGGGATATTACCGGTGTCTACCTTCCTTTTGCCATCTTTCTTGTTCTTCTTCTTCTCTTCGGGTTGTGCCAAGACCGAGACAACCATATCATACGAAGCTTGTGCTCTTTCTTCTAATGCATTTTCTTCAAATGCTTCAAGCAGCTCTCGATCCATTGCTTCAAAGGCCTCTCGATCCATCTGTTCCCTCTGCTCTCGATCCATCGGTTCAAGCAGCTCTCGATCCATCTGTTCTCTCTGCTCTCGATCCATCAGTTCAAGCAGCTCTTGATCCATCGGTTCAAGCAGCTCTCGATCCATCGGTTCAATCTGCTCTGGATCCATCGGTTCAAGCAGCTCATGATCCATTGCTTCAATCTCCTCATGTTGAATTGCCGCTTCATTCTCCTCTGCATTTGCTGCTCCTGCCTGATCTTCCATTCCAAAAGCTGGGTCAACTGGATTTTTACAAAGCCTAGCAATGTGTCCAGGGGTTCCACAATGTTTGCACTTACGTCGTCGAATCGGTGCACCACCCTCTGCACTAGCTCTAATCCTATTCTTCCTCGGCCTACCTGCCGGTCTAGTCAAAACTGGAGAGTACAGTTTAAAGCCTGGATCGACTTTCATCCATTGGTCTTTTCCCAACAAGGTAGGAACATTCATAGCATATGCAGCCCTAAATTTGGCAACAGAGAAATACTCTGACACATACTGATCAACTTCACCTTCTGCACCCGCTATAACACTCATGAAAAACAATGCGTGTATGCAGGGTATCCCACGGATCTGCCATCGCCTACAATGGCATGTCCTATCAACCAAACTCACTGGATACCTCCACTGCCTGTTTTTACTGTCAGTGTAGGTTACCTCAGCCTCCATTCCTTTTCTGATGCATTTCATCTTCAATTGTTTTGCCCTGGAATGCAAAGACTTAATCAAAGATGGGAGCATGAGATGGCCAACATATTTTGTGGCTGCAATTCTTTGACGCAGATCGATCTTTATCATGATCATCTGTCTAATCTTATCAAATATTTGCCACAGCATAAGCCCTTTCAATGACTTGACCTTTGCATTGAAACTCTCCGCAAAGTTACTTGTTACATAGTCTACCTTGCAAATTTCATTGAATTGGCTTCTTGACCACACCCTACCATGATGTTCATTCAAGTACTCCTTCACCCTAGGTTTTTGTTTATACAACACTTTCAAATGAAACAGATGCTTCCTAATGCTGCATGTGTATGCAGCTGGCCATAGGTTGTCAGTATAAACTTTACCCTTGAATTTCTTTGTAAAATTCTGTACCAAATATCGCATACATTCCCTATGCTCCACTCCAGGGAATACTGCTTCTACTGCACTCTCCAAACCTTTGCAAGCATCTGTGTGGATAGCAAGTCCTGGTGGATGACCTATAAGGTCGCGCAAATTCTGCAGAAACCAAGTCCAACTTTCCTCTGACTCAACCTCTAAAAATCCATAAGCAACAGGGAACATCCAATTGTGTTCATCAACTGCAGTAGCAGCAACTAGCTGTCCTTTAAACCTGCCATGAAGAGCTGTTGCATCCACGGCCAAATAAGGCCTGCAACCATCCAGAAAGCCTTTCCAGCAAGCTTTAAAACAAACAAAAGCCCTTCTAAAACATTTCTTCTGCATTATCCTCCCGCTTTTCAATTTGTAGGGAACTATATGCTTGTCTATCGCTACAACACTGCCTGGACTAGCCATCTCCACTTCAGCTTTGAAAGTGTAAAGCAACTGAAAGCTTTCATTCCATGGACCATTGATCCTGTCAAGAGCCATTTCCTTTGCATAGAACATCCTCATGTAAGGTATTTTTATAGTAAACTTATCAGATATCAATTTTATGAGTGCTGTTGGACCAAGTGATGGAGTTTCTCTCAGCCAATCTATGATTGCATCTGCCAACCACCTAGTCTTCGCTAGCTTTGATTTCTCCTATGGCACTCCCGCTCGTGGTGGACAAGTATGGTCGATCGAGTTCTTCTTTATCTGAAACATAATTATAAGGGATGTCAGTAACAGTTAACAAATTTTACACTGTGATCTAAAATACACAACTGGTTGGCGTAGTACCTGAACCACGGTGCTTCTGAGCATTGTGGATGCATGCAGCCTCCACTTACACCTCTTGTATGGGCACTTAACTGTGAACCTACCTGGCTCACTTTTAATAACCTCATAATCATTCTTGGTGAGAATGCAATATGTAGTAATTGCATTACGGCTATCCATCATCGTTTGAAATACGGTGCCTTCTGCAAGCTGAGGATCCTCCCTGTTCCACTCAATTGTTGGCAAGTCATCACCTTCATAATCGGCTAAAACGAGGATGTCATTGTTCTCATCCTTCTCTTCATCATCAGTGTCATCAAATCTGGCACCTTGTGCAATATCTTCCATGTATTGATCCTCCATTGCCTGCTTACTGCATCGATCTACCAATTCAGGAAACATCAACTCATCCTCATCATCTTGAGGAGACGGATCCTCAATCTTTGCATCGTCCTCCACATCGACCGCAGGAACGATCTGGCTACCACTACCACTAGCACTGGGGACAGATGGTGCTGCTGTGGACCTACAAGGAGCGGGGCGGCGCACACGATTAGCAGAGGTAGCAACACTAGAGAGACATGATGCCCGACCACCTGATGATGCCCCAACACCAGATGATGCCTGGACCATGTCCACATGGATTCGAATTTTACGGACACGGCAAGAATCATTTAAAGCAAAAAGAATTCCCAGATCGTCGTTGGAAATTAGTGGAACATATCTTCCCTCCATGCTGTTGAAATATTGGAAATCAACTGAATCGCCAGCGCCCCAGGGGTACTGAGTGCAGATGTTATCTTTTAAATCCCTCAATGAGATGGTAGTTGCAACCACCGCTGGGATGTAAAATCCGCTCACATTGCGTTCAGAATCACGCAAAAAGCTAGTATCCAGCCTAACCACCAGCCGAAAAGCCAGCGCTGGATCAATCCTATTCGAAAAGCAACGCAGTTAGTTGAGCAACAACGATTCGCGCTCAAAAACTGCCTACTGTTAATTCACATAGGCAGACGATGCTTACCCAGATGGAATCCATGCGTTAGATCCCTCCGATTCCCAATCTTCTTCGCCGTTGAGGGGCATAATCGGCACACCAGACGGATGTACAAACTCTACCGCGATAGGGGTAGATCTAGTGGAGGCGGAGCCCTCTCCGCCTCCCGGGGGTGGTGGTGGGGGTGGGGGCGGGGGCGGCTTGGGGGCGGACGACGCCATAAGGTAGGAGGGCAGGACGGCATGGCGGCGGAGGGGCGGTGAGCTCTTCCAGTCTCAGGCAGAGGGCAAAGCTTTGGGTGAGTGACCGCCAGTCCGACGTGTCTCATTGGGTCAACAGTCAACACCATTCAAAAGCAACGGTCCATTCACAACCACCGCGACTCCCTAGCCGTCACCGGTAACGGTCTAAGGCCTCTGACCAGACGGCAACCCTCCCGTCCGAGCGTCTGCGAGGGGTTTCAAACTGGGGCGAGGGGAAAACTGAGGAAAAGTTAAGCGGCTGGGGAAAACTGAGTACAACTAACGACCCAGGGGCACGAGAATAGAAATCCCTTTGTTGTAATGCCAGAGTAAATCTCATAGTGATCCTCGTGACATATGCACGTTATCTTTATTCTATCAATTGCCCAATTGTAATTTGTTTACCCAGCATGTCGTTATTTATGTTATGGAGAGACACCACTAGTGAACTGTGGACCCCGGTCCAATTTCCTTTACATTGCTATTACTGTTTACTTTTACTCGCATTGTTTACTTTCTCGCATACTACTATTGCTTTCCACTCGATATACTCAATCCTTTATTTACAACAAACCGGTGAGATTGACAACCCCATCGTAAGTTGGGAGCAAAGTTCTTGGTTGTGTTGTGTGCAGGTTCCACGTTGTTGCTGGTGCAAAGCAAAGCCCTGGACGAGGCGCCTTATAAATGTTCTGGAGCTGTCGCGTGCTTGCCGTTTGATGGGGCCAAGTTGACGTGGGAAAATGTAGTTCAATCCCCGACAACGGTGCCAGAAAACTTGCTGATGGCGCGGTGATGATGGTGCCAGAAAACTTATTGGCATGTAGTTGATGAAGTAAATGACCGGCCAGTTAGAAACCCCAAGAGAAGGTTTGATGAATATAGCAGCAAGTTTTCCCTCAGTTATGAAACCAAGGTTTAATCGTCCAGGAGGAAAAATCCAAACGACTGAAGGTGATGCCCACTAGCTGTGTGACACTCCAACAAGGGCGCCGTTAACGATAACTTGTTAGCGCGTCTTCAACCAGTAGCAACGTGGAACCTGCACACAACACAACCAAATACTTTGTTCCCAACTTACGATGAGGTTGTCAATCTCACAGGTTTGCTTGAAACAAAGGGTATGAGCGTATTGAGTGGAAAGCAATAGTAATATGCGAGTAAAGTAAACAGTGCGAGTAAAGTAAATAGGTGATAGCAATGTAAAGGAAATAGGACCGGGGTCCACAGTTCACTAGTGGTGTCTCTCCATAAGATAAAATAACACATGCTGGGTAAACAAATTACAGTTGGGCAATTGATAGAATAAAGACAACGTGCATATGTCGAGAGGATCACTATGAGATTTACTCTGGGCATTACAACAAGATACATAGACCGTCATCCAACTGCATCTATGACTAATAATCCACTTGTGGCGAATTAATCCGAGAACTCCACAAGTATTAAGTTACGAACAACAGATAACTGCATTAAGCAAAGTGTGTAATGTAAACAAAGCATATGCCCTTGAGCATATGAATGTTGTTTTCTCCCTGATGGCAACAGCACATCTACAACCTTAGAGGTTTCTGTCACTCCCCCAAATTAAATAGAGGCATGAACCCACTATCGAGCATAAATACCCCCTCTTGGAGTCACTACAACTACTCGGCCAAGATAGCTACTAACAATGGAGAGCATGCAAGATCATAAACAACATAGAGATAACATAAGATAATATTCAGCACATCAACTCAATCATCACACCAATATTCATTGGATCCCAACAAACACAATATGTAGAATTACATAAAGGTAGTCTCGATCATGTAAAGCAGCTCACGAGACCTAAACATGAAGCACATGGTGGAGAAGACAACCAACTAGCTACTGCTATGGACCCATAGTCCAAGGTAGACTACTCACTCATCGCGCCGGAGGCAAGCATGGCGATGAAGAAGACCTCCGGTGGCGATTCCCCTCTCTGGCAGGGTGCCAGGAAGAGCTTCTGGACCCTCCCGATCTCGGGTCGACGGTGACGGCGGATCGCGATGTATTCTGGAAAAGTGATCAGGTATTTAGGTTTTTCCCGTCGGGGGGTCTTTATAGGCGAAGGGGAGGCATCAGAAGTGGACCTGGTGGGTCTCACCATAGGGGGGCGCGGGCCAGCCCAAGGCCGCGCCCCCTGGTGGTGAGGCCCACAAGTGGCTCCTCTCCGTCTCCTCTTCGGTTCTCTGGAAGCTTCGGTAAATTTCTGGACATCTGGCTTTCGTTTCGTCCAATTCTGAGAATATTTCCTGTGTAACTTTTCTGAAACACAAAAACAGTAGAAAACAGGGAACTGGCACTGTGGCATCTCGTTAATAGGTTAGTTCCAGAAAATGCATAAAAATGCCACGAAGTGTAACGAAACACTAAGCAAATGGTGTAAAAACAAGCATGGAGCATCAAAATTATGGATACGTTGGAGACGTATCAGCATCCCCAAGCTTAACTCCTGCTCGTCCTCGAGTAGGTAAGTGATAACAAAAAAATAATTTTTGAGGTGACATGCACCTACACAATCTTGACCATAAATGTAAGCGTTGTGCGCTGGGATCAAAAGAACTTAAAACATGGGCATGAAAGATATAATCTTGATAGAAGAAACTTAGCAACCATGTTATAACATGAAAATGAACACAAACGAAAGATCATGAAAATGAAACAATAAAAGTCAAACGTGTGTTCAAATCATATGGACAGCTGGTCCTTCATGAGAGAGCGAAACATAAATGCATAGGCCACCTTTAAGTTTAAGAGGGCGACTAGATACAAGTAATTTAAGAACAAGTGAAACCAACAATATGAATCAATCAATGAAAACTTTGGGACAATGCACATTATACTCCGAATGACAACTATGCTCTCTTAGACGGTGCATCAAGATAGAAGGTGGTGACTCAACATAAAAGTAAAAGAAAGGCCCTTCGCGGAGGGAAGTAGTGATTAAACATGTGCTAGAGCTTTTCATTTATAAAACAGAGATAAAAATTGGGTTTTGAGAGGTGGTTGTTTCATGTCAACGACTGGCAATGGGGTCTTACTATCTTCCATAATAAACAAGTGAGAGTGGTTCCAAGTTCTTTGAAAATTTGGCACATTGGTGCTCTTTTATAAAGCTTTGGCACTCCTCCCCACCTTTTTTCCTTTCTCAAACCATGGCTAACCGATTCCATCGGGTACCCACCAACATTCACATACCATGGAGGAGTGCCTTTTTTCAAAATTAGATTGCAATGGTCTGACCAGCTCTCATGCAAAATTAATGACGAGCATATGAAGCTGCCTAGTCAAGAGGTACTTAATTTAATATGGAAGATAGCAATTCCGACCACTACGTCCCCATGAGCTAAAAACAGTGGCACAAAACGAGAAGTAGTTGAAAGTTTTTGAAAGGTAGCACATGAAAATTTACTTGGAATGGCTTACAAATACCATGCATAGGAATTTATAGTGGACACAATAGCAAACTTGGTTTTTAGGAGTTGGATGCACGAGTAGAGCTCATACTCAGTACAAAACGAAGGCTAGCAAAAGACTGGGAGCGACCAACTAAGAGAGCAATAACGGCCATAATCATGCATAGCGACAAAGCGACATTAAAAGAAGTATAAGATGGCATCAAAAGTCAAAAACTAAATGATCATAGAGGCAATGGCGACTTTGTATGAGTCTAACATGTGTGAGCATGCGCCAAGTCAACCCAAATAAAGCATCAAAGGAGAAAACCAAAATAATGCTTCCAAATAATTAAAACAACGCATGATTTTTTTCAAAGGCTCATTAAGCAATCTCAGTCATTTGAGACAAGTCATGCTACAGAAAAAACACTAAGCATGCTATCAAAAAGACATCAAGCACGACATGCAAAAGCCTAGGCCGCAGTCTACACAAGCTCCTTCTTGTACCACTTTTTTGCATAAAGCTTTTTCTCTTTTCCAACACCATTCGAACTTTTTATAAACAACTCTTTTGATAAAAACCAACATGGATCAGAGGTCAAAATACACCTTGATGAAAAGATATAGCAAGATCTGAACACAAATCAAGGTGAAAAATGAAAGCTAAACGCAGTTCTAGAAAAAGAAGAACACTCGATCAAGTCCGTTTTTCACTCTTATCGTTCAACGAGTGTTCTTGGCAAATAAAAAGCAAGGCAACTTCTCCAAAAGGAATTTGTTGGGGTCCAACCATTTATTGCAGCAAACAAAACTAAACTAAAAACTAAAAACAACTGACACTCCAAAAAAAATGCATAATGCATGAAGCAATAAAAATATAGTGTGTTGAAAGGTAACCTGATTTTTGCCGATGAAGAAGGGGTGCCTCGGGGGCATCCCCAAGCTTTGATGCTTGTACCTCTTCGATATTTCTTGGGGTGCGTGGGCATCCCCAAGCTTGAGCTTTTGTCCATTCTTCAACAAATCTCATCATTCTCCAATCCCTACACTTGAAAACTTCCTTCATACAAAACTAAACACAAATCTATTAGCAACATTAGTGTAAGCATAGCAATGAATCAACACTTTTTGCTTCAGGTTTCAACTCAAAACCACCACATATAAATCATATACTACTGTAGCAACTTCTCCAAAAGTTCCGTGATAAAAAGAACTCAAAAAGAAAGCGATAAAGCGGCAAACACAAATATTGGTAGAAATCTGTCAAAACAGAACAGCTGAAAAAGGTCAAATTTTTAGAGGGTTTTATGTTGCTCAAATCACAAAGTGTTCAACTAATGAAAGCTTGGATATAACCTGGGGCATATGCACAAGAAATCGCAGGTACAAAAGATATACAGAGAATTTTCACGAATTTTACGGTGCAGCACCGAAAACTGTTTCAGGACAGCAACATCCCCAAATCTTACCTCACTCAAATTAGAGGCTTCTCTTGGCACAAAAATGAAATAAAAAGGATAAGGAGAGGTTATTATAGTAGTAATAACTTCCAAGACTCAAATAAAAGAAAAAGTACTGAAAGTAAAAATATTAGGTTATCTCCCAAGAGTGCTTTTCTTTAACGCCTTTGAGCTAGGCGCAGAAAGTGCGAATCAAGTATTTTCAAAAGAGGTAGTAAGATCAACTGTTTCCTCAAGATCACCACTTACCACACTAGGCACTTTAGAGGTTCCCAAATATGATTCAACCTGCAAGTCACTCTTAGTTGAACTAAAAGTCTTATCAATCTTAAAAATATGTTGAGGTTTAGGCACAGACACCTTGGGAACATACATAAATTTTTGCTCTTTTCCACCAAAAGCTTTCTCTTTCTTAAACTTAAGAGAAGAGAAAATTGAACTTAAAGTTTCCATGGATTCCTCTAGTTTCCCAATCCTAAGATTTTGACTATCAAGAGTAGTGCTAGCTTCTAAAACGGTGATTCTCTTACCGATACTTTCTATCGCTTCATTAACTCGGCTAGCGTTATCAAGGATATTTGGCAAACTTTTTTCTAAAGAGCCTACTTTTTCTATAACTTCCTCCAAAGCGACCTCAGTTTTAATGACATGAATAGGTGGTACTCCCACTAAACTTTCAATAAGTGCATGCTTCAAGAGCGAGAGTACCCAGAAAATTACCTCCTGCGAGAGTATCAAGAACGTACCTATACCAACATAAAAATTTCTAAGGAGGATCATGGTAGAATTCTTCTTTGTACACCTATGATGAGAATTGCTAATACGGTACCAAGCATCTTTCAAACTCTCTCCCCCTTGTTGCTTAAAAGTATGAACTTCAACTTCAGGATTACTCATTCTAACAAGACTAAAAGCAAGCAAGTAAAAACAACTACAAAGGATACTAATTTTTTTATGTTTTTGATAAAACGATGCAAGTAAAAATAAAGTAAAGCAAAACTTAAAACAAAGTAAAGGATGTGCGTGCGAAACTCCCCTTGTAGAAGTCTTCTTTTTCCCCGGCAACGGCGCCAGAAAACTTGCTTGCCGTTTGATGGTGCCAAGTTGACGTGGGAAAATGTAGTTCAATCCCCGGCAACGGCGCCAGAAAACTTGCTGATGGCGCGGTGATGATGGTGCCAGAAAACTTGTTGGCGTGTAGTTGATGAAGTAAATGACCGGCCAGTTCAAAACCCCAAGAGAAGGTTTGATGAATATAGCAGCAAGTTTTCCCTCAGTTATGAAACCAAGGTTTAATCGTCCAGGAGGAAAAAGCCAAACGACTGAAGGTGATGCCCACTAGCTGCATGACACTCCAACAAGGGCGCCGTTAACGATAACTTGTTAGCGCATCTTCAACCAGTAGCAACGTGGAACCTGCACACAACACAACCAAATACTTTGTTCCCAACTTACGATGAGGTTGTCAATCTCACCGGTTTGCTTGAAACAAAGGGTATGAGCGTATTGAGTGGAAAGCAATAGTAATATGCGAGTAAGGTAAACAGTGCGAGTAAAGTAAACAGGTGATAGCAATGTAAAAGAAATAGGACCGGAGTCCACAGTTCACTAGTGGTGTCTCTCTATAAGATAAAATAACACATGCTGGGTAAACAAATTATAGTTGGGAAATTGATAGAATAAAGACAACGTGCATATGTCGAGAGAATCACTATGAGATTTACTCTGGGCATTACAACAAGATACATAGACCGTCATCCAACTGCATCTATGACTAATAATCCATTTGTGGCGAATCAATCCGAGAACTCCACAAGTATTAAGTTGCGAACAACAGATAACTGCATTAAGCAAAGTGTGTAATATAAACAAAGCATATGCCCTTGAGCATATGAATGTTATTTTCTCCCTAACTAGCAGGGTGGCCCGCGCATTTGCGCGGCTAGATATAGTATTGTTTTCTCACACGGTTATTTGTCCCATGGAAAATAACATTCAAATAATTATCTACTAAACATTTGAAGTTTGGTAAGAAAATCTATTAAACATTGTAAGGTTATTGGTAGTTACTTGAATGTGTCATATTGGAGGATTAAAGAATTTTGACCCACTATGAGAACAACATAGGATTTTGGACAAATTTACGCCTTCATTATCCTCGGAACCCACGAATTGTTCATGATTGCATTAGAAAAACACATGACTATGAAAATATATAAAAAATTTCAGAAATTTGAGTTTTGATTCGCTAGAATAGAGAAAATACACGAATCCTAAACATGCATAGTCAAATCAAGGTTAAATAATCATTTTATGTCATAACCATGCAACTTACTCCCTCCGTTAATGAATAATTGTACTTCTAGCTATTGTCATAAGTCAAACTTTTAAAAGTTGGCCAACTTTATATAAAAGAGTAGCAACATATATGACATCAAATTGGTATATTATGAAACTACATTTCAAGACGGATCTAATGATACACACTTAGTCTCATAAATGCTGCTAATTTTCCCTATAAAATTGATATTTTTTTGACTTAAAACACAAGCTAGAAATACACTTATTCCGAACCAAGGGAGTATGTCTTTTGTTGAGCTCCTTTGGGCATATACAATATAAAAAACAGATTTAAGTGGACTGTGGAATTATGATGTTATGCGTTTGAAATACAGCCCAAAGAAAAAAATTCTTCATTTTCTATGTTCCAATCCTTTTTAATCAAATGCAAGTAAGTGTCATGCTGATAAAAAATGAATATTTCATATTCCTATATTTGTCCTTTGTCCTTCCTACCAATCAAAGAAGCCCTAAGATATATGACTCGTTGCTTTAGACCTTTATAGTTGCTGAGACAATATTTTGTTGCTTCCTTCACACTTCACAGTGGATATACCCTCTTGACTAACTTTATGCATGCTCCATAATATTTTATATTTTTCTGGAAAACTCATGAACGACTGCTGGTTCGTGCATGCTCCACTTGATGTTCTGTTTTTTGAACATACATGTCTACTCCCAAAAAATGCATGGAAGTAATCAGTATTCATAGTTGATGCATTTGACTCGGCCAATGTTATCAATCGTATTCCACTACTCTATGCATGCATATCAATGGGTCATCAGCTTGCTAAACTATGTAGTTTTATATTCCATATTACTATATTTTCTTATATTCAATTTTTTAATTAGATATAATTTATGGAATTCTCGACTACATGTTAAGAAATGTAATTGCAATATTTTTTATCTAATATTTAATTAATTTATGTTCCATATTATTACAACTATTGATTGTCATATAATATGCACTTTCTATGGAGTGTGTACAAATAAATAGAATTGCAAAAATATTATGTTTCTTATTTCGACTTGTTTATATAAAATAGAGTATTTTGAATCCAACTTGAAATCATACAAAACTTATTTCAAAATTTAGCTCTTCATGCCATTAATATGAAGTACATCAGATCATCTGGATGCATGATGAGCAAACCTCTTTGAGTCGACTCGATGGATTGGGCAGGACGTCTAAACATTTAGTTTATGGAATTGGATCCTGCGGTAGTCCACACTTGTGATCTGAAACTCAAAAGAGCCATACCTCCTGCAAATTGCGGTGGAGCTGCTGGTCGCCAAATCCATACAGATGTTGTGCTCTGGATGCTCGTCATATGGTTGCCATCGATACTAAAAATCGCTTGCTCTTCCGAGGTTGTTGTTCCTCACCTGATTGCTGAATATTGAATAAAAATCTAGCATCCACATTGTTGATAATTATCATGTAAAACAATATTATTTTGCAGGGATTATCTTAAAAAATTAACTGGAAATTCTTGTCGGTTTATTAGACAACTAAAAAATCTATTGGAGACATGCAGAAAAATTATATTAGACGTTGCATTGTTATACAAAGAAAGATATGGGAATAACATACCGCTCCTTTTCCCCAAAAAATCTCTTCAATGTTCTAATCTCATGTGTTTCTTTCATGCCATGTGGATGGCTCTCAAACTGTCCACCCTTTTTCTGTCCACATGGAGGGGGCAGACGTGTGCTGAATCACTGGTGGTCACCATGAAGGAAAACAAAACAATTGCTTTTGCGTATTTGAGAAACGTAATACATTCCAATCTGATATGGAATTGCTGAGCCCTTTAGAGAGGACGACTTGTCTAGTATTAGAGCAGAGTATAGGGAATCATGCATCACTGTGTTGGATGGCTGCAAGAGCTTGGCGTTGGAAAATCGAACTTGGGTTGCTGCCGCCGGCGAGGTCTGTAACTCACCGGTAGGGATTCTCTTCTATATGGTGAAAAACATGATGACTACTGATCCCTGCTAGATTCAGGTCACCTTGTCTATTCGTCAGGTTCGTTGCCGCGAGATTGCAGTCATCCCGTTGAGCTAGCTTCAACGATCAATATCGATCTTGTTGCTTCGTGCTCATCGATCAGAGGCTTTATGCTTGCCGGCGATATTATTTCGTCTGCAGATCCACACAATAGCTGCTGAGATTGCTGTTGCAACGCCTTTGAAACCGTCGACATCTGCTACATGTCCGTCGTACTACCTGCGGACTGAAAACATTACTGTCTTGATCTGAGCGAAGCAGCAGCAATGACGGCTATATATGGGGTGAATAAAACGTCCTAAGAAGCACTAATATGTTGCATTGGTTGTTGAATAAAGATGGAGACGTAAAAAATTGTCCTTTTGATTATCTATCTATATATATGCACATAGTAGTATCCTAGTCCTACACGATGTTGTATATGCGTACGTTGTCCTTTTGATATCTATCTATGCGCATATAGTAGTTTCCTAGTCCTACACGATGCTGAATATGCGTTCGTTTCCGGTTAAAGTGCGGTGCTACTTTTTGTTAATCCAAGGCGGTGCTACTTCTTTTTAATCTAAGGCGTCCCTTTCACTTGCGCAATCTTTGGTTAATCTAGGCCGTTCATTGTTTGTTGTTTTAATAATATAATAGATGGCAACAGCACATCTACAACCTTAGAGCTTTCTGTCACTCCCCTAGATTAAATAGAGGCATGAACCCACTATCGAGCATAAATACCCCCTCTTGGAGTCACTAGCAACTACTCGGCCAAGATAGCTACTAACAACGGAGAGCATGCAAGATCATAAACAACATAGAGATAACATAAGATAATATTCAACACATCAACTCAATCATAACACCAATATTCATCGGATCCCAATAAACACAACATGTAGAATTACATAAAGGTAGTCTCGATCATGTAAAGCAGCTCACGAGACCTAAACATGAAGCACGTGGTGGAGAAGACAACCAACTAGCTACTGCTATGGACCCATAGTCCAAGGTAGACTACTCACTCATCACGCCGGAGGCAAGCATGGCGATGAAGAAGACCTCCGGTGGTGATTCCCCTCTCCGGCAGGATGCCGGGAAGAGCTTCTGGACCCTCCCGATCTCGGGTCGATGGCGGCGGCGGATCGCGATGTATTCTGGAAAAGTGATCGGGTATTTAGGTTTTTCCCGTCGGGGGGTCTTTATAGGCGAAGGGGCGGCATCAGAAGTGGACCTGGTGGGTCTCACCATAGGGAGGCGAGGGCCAGCCCTAGGCCGCGCCCCCTGGTGGTGAGGCCCACCAGTGGCTCCTCTTTGTCTCCTCTTTGGTTCTCTGGAAGCTTCGGTAAATTTTTGGACGTCTGGCTTTCGTTTCGTCCAATTCTGAGAATATTTCCTGTGTAACTTTTCTGAAACACAAAAACAGCAGAAAACAGGGAACTGGCACTGTGGCATCTCGTTAATAGGTTAGTTCCGGAAAATGTATAAAAATGCCACGAAGTGTAATGAAACACTAAGCAAATGGTGTAAAAACAAGCATGGAGCATCAAAAATTATGGATACGTTGGAGACGTATCATCGTGAAGCTAGCAGGCATCACCTTCTGAAGTTTGCCTTTTTCCTATTGGTTCGATAAACCTCGGTTTCTTACTGAGGGAAAACTTGCTACTGTGCTCATCATACCTTCCTCTTGGGGTTCCCAACTGGGTGGTTATCTGCCCGTATCAAGCATTGGGGCAAAGTACTTTGGTTGTGTTGTGCGCAGGTTCCACGTTGCTGCTGGTGCAAAGCTACACCCCAGATAAGGCGCAATATATAAATTGTCTGGAGCTGTCGCCAAGCCAGTGAGCATCAACCTTCGGAAGTTGGTTCTTTCTCCTACTGGTTCGATAAACCTCGGTTTCATACTAAGGGAAGACTTGTTGTTGTGCTCATCATACCTTCCTCTCGGGGTTCCCAACTGGGTGCCTAACATGCACTATCATTCATACGTACCACTGCTGCATTCAAAAGCAAAGCTCTATTTTCATGCTTAATATGAATCATCGATTACCATCCTAGGAGGGGTGGTTAATCTAGTATGGTGGAGAATGGAACCAGGATATGATAAACGTGGATGGTGGAGGTTTCATTTCAAGTTAAAAGTATCACCTAGGATTAATACTAACAAATATCGCCATTGATCCTTGCGATGTATATAATGATTAACCATAAGATCTGTTATGGTATGGGAAATTCAGCTTGATCTTCTTCCTTTCGCATATCAACGAATGCGTCTTACCATAGCTGTTGTGATCTTGCGAGATGCAACAGATGGGTGGGATCCCTTAATGCCCACGGTACCTGGCGGGCTACGATAGATTGTGAGGAACTAGTTGTAGGCCAAGCATCACTTGGAACATGCCAGGGACATAGTCAGGCCTCACAATAGGGTGGATATGCGGGGTTGCAGAGAAGGGCAGTGATTGGTTTGGGTCATCAAATGAGCCCCATACCAAAGAGAGTATGGATGGGAAAGATTCACCTGGTTTGCAACAAAGCTTTGAACTCTTATGGGTAAAGTAATCAGCTCTGAGTATATGAATTGTGGCTTGTCACTTCTTGTTCTAGGAAGAAACTATGAACGTGGTAGGAAAGGAGATCCACCGAAGCTCTAATCAGCATGTGAAAGCCGACGAACATAATTTTTTAGAATAAAATCAACCTTTGAAGAAATGTTTACGAATACTTACATTGCCAAACAACTCTTTGGTCTAAGGATATAGGTAGTACATAAAACACCTTTTCCCTATGAATTTGCCAAGTACGCTCATACTCACCCGTACCTTCTTAACCCTTTCTTAGCTTGGCAACTAAAGGAGGCAATCTCAAGGAATCAAAGATGAATATGATGTCTTCTATCCAGAGATGAAGCTACCAGTGAAGTCAATGGAGTCTACGCCTATGGCAATCATGGAGGAAACCTAAAACAGGAATAGGAGGGATTCAATTCCCTAATCCTAGAACCCAAGTTTTTCTAGCAGATCTATAATAGCAGTAGCAAGCCAACTAGTGCTAGAGTTAGCTCTAGTTAGTCTTCCAGATTTTACTACTAGTTTTCAATCACCAAAGCTAATCTCTATGTGTCGAGAAGGTTTTAAAGATCTTCTCTATGATAAATATTGTAATTCTATAGTCATGCCTTGGATTTGCAATGTTTTTATTGTACAACTCTGATCGATGTAGTAGTAGTGAGACAATATCGCATTGGTGTTATGTCAACGACATGCACACTAAACATGCAGTGGTGTACTTGGTCATCACAGGTACTCACCCACACACCCCTATGTATGCCTTACATGTCTGCATCAAGATCCATGTTATCTCTTTTTTCTATCTCAAACAACTTATCTTTTTTACCTCTCACACCATAAAACATATGGATTTGAAAACTTGCAATTCACTCAAACATTTGAGAAAGAATGTGGGACGTAGTTTGAGATTTTTTGGACACTAAATATATATATATAAAGATTTTTTTTCTAAATATTAAATATTTGAAATTCCACACAAAAAATTCAGACTATTTTGTCCGCATTTTAGTTTCCAATGATATGCAAAGTTTTAAATTAATATGTGACATACTTTGGGAGGCATTAAAAAGGGCAAACTCAAAAAAAGTGTGGGGATGTAGGTGCTGATGCTACCGAGTTGATGAAGTAAACAACCGGCCAGTTGGAAACCCCAAGAGGAAGGTTTGATGAGTATAGCAGCAAGATTTCCCTCAGTTAAGAAACCAAAGTATGTCGATCAGGAGAAGAGCATACAATGTGACTGAAGGTGATGCTTGCTAGTTTGCGACAGCTTCGGACAATTTATATATGGCGCCTCGTCCAAGCTTTGCTTGCTAGCTGCAACGCAGAACCTGCACACAACACAACCAAGTACTTTGCTCCCAACTTGCGATGAGGTTGTCAATCTCACCGGCTTGCTTGTAACAAAGATTATGAGCGTATCGAGTGGAAAACAGTAGAAGTATGCGAGTAAAGTAAACAGTGCAAGTAAAGTAAACAGGTGATAGCAATATGATGGAAATAGGACCGGGGTCCACAGTTCACTAGTGGTGTCTCTCCATAAGATAAATAACACATGTTGGGTAAACAAATTACAGTTGGGCAATTGATAGAATAAAGATAAATGTGATATGTCAAGAAGATCACTATGCGATTTACTCTGGGCATTACAACAAAATACATAGACCGCCATCCAACTGCATCTATGACTAATAATCCACTTGTGGCGAATCAATCAGAGAACTCCACAAGTATTAAGTTGAGAACAACAGATAATTGCATTAAGCAAAGCGTGTAATGTAACCAAAGCATATGCCCTTGAGCATATGAATGTTGTTTTCTCCCTAGTAGCAACAACACATCTACAACCTTAGAGGTTTCTGTCACTCCCCCAGATTAAATAGAGGCATGAACCCACTATCGAGCATAAATACCCCCTCTTGGAGTCACTAGCAACTACTCGGCCAAGATAGCTACTAACAACGGAGAGCATGCAAGATCATAAACAACATAGAGATAACATAAGATATATTTCAGTATAGCAACTCAATCATAACACCAATATTCATCGGATCCCAGCCAAACATGTAGAATTACATAAAGGTGATCTTAATCATGTAGGGCAGCTCATGAGATCTAAACATGAAGCACATGGTGGAGAAGACAACCATCTAGCTACTGCTATGGACCCATAGTCCAAGGTAGACTACTCACTCATCGCTCCGGAGGCAAGCATGGCGATGAAGAAGACCTCCGGTGGTGATTCCCCTCTTCGGTAGGGTGCTGAGAAGAGCTTCTGGACCCTCCCGATCTTCTGGTCGACGGCGGCGGCGGATCGCGGTGTGTTCTAGAAAATTGATCGGGTACTTAGGTTTTTTCCGTCGGGGGGTCTTTATAGGCGAAGGGGCATCGTCAGGAGTGGACCGAGGTGGTCTCACACCTAGGGGGCACGGCCAGGGGCCAGGCCGCGCCGCCCTGGCGTGTGGCCCCCTCGTGGCCCCACTCCGTCTCCTCTTTGGATCTCTGGAAGCTTCCGGGAAAAATAATACTTTAGGAACTTGTTTCGTCCAATTCTGAGAATATTTCCTGTGTATCACTTCTGAAACACAAAAATAGCAAAAAATAGGGAACTAGCACCATGGCGACTTGTTAGTAGGTTAGTTCCAGAAAATGCATAAAAGTGCCACGAAGTGTAACGAAATAGTAGGCAAATGGTGTAAAAACAAGCATGGAGCATCAAAAATTATAGATACGTTGGAGACGTATCAAGCATCCCCAAGCTTAACTCCTGCTCGTCCTCGAGTAGGTAAGTGATAACAAAAGAATAATTTTTGAGGTGACATGCACCTACACAATCTTGATCATGTATGTAAGCATTTGTGAGCTGGGATCATAAGAACTTAAAACACGGGCATGAAGATATAATCTTGACAATAAGAACTTAGCAACCATGTTGTAAACATGCAAATGAACACAAACAAAAGATCATGAAAATGAAACAATGAAAGTCAAACGTGTGTTCAAATCATAAGGAAAAACATACAAATGGTTTTTAGCTTGTCCTTCAAAGAGAGCAAAACATAAATGCATAGGACGCCTTCAAGTTTAAAAGGGCGACTAGATACAAATAATTTGAGAACAAGTGAAACCAACAATATGAATCAATCAATGAAAACTTTGGGACAATGCACATTATACTAAGAATGACAACTTTGCTCTCTTATGGTGCATAAAGATAGAAGGTGGTGACTCAACAAAAAGTAAAAGAAAGGCCCTTCACGGAGGGAAGCAGTGATTGCAAGTTTTATAGACCTTCAAAAAATTATGTTACTTACTGGCTTTGAGCTCTCATTGCCCCCATCATAAGCATCTTGAATGGTTAGAGTTAATGCGAGAACAATTATGATGCATATGCTTGACAAATCATAAGTTGAAAACCTCGTGTCCCGTGAATACGAGTACCCAAACCTCATGCTACTCAACTTAGAGTCCCAAGCAAGGCTCTTGTCATCGTAAGTATATATGTATCATCGAAAACCGCCAACGGGGTACCTCTGTGCCCGATGACATGGAACAAGTCCACATCAAAATGATAGGACAAGCAGACAATGAACACCTCGACATCTCTTTTATTTACCATTTGTTTAGCTTTTTATTTTGAGATGCGCCGTCGAATGTCCACCATGGGTATGCTGCAAATTTCCACCATGAATTATGCATGGCTTAGATTGGCGGCCCAGGCGTTTCCCTAACACATATACAAACTCCATGATTCCCACAAGATTCCCAACTCATTTCACACCGCGGGCATCCATAAACAAAAGATCACGATATCAACTCAAATAAGAAGTGCAATGTTGAAAGCTTGCCCCATGATAGCATGGATGGGCTAGAATCCAACTTAGAACTTGCAAGCATAACAACTCAACATAAGAGACCACAATGTCAAAAAAATTAGAACACAGAAAAAGTAAACTGTGCCTTCCGGTTCGTGAGAGCTTTACTGACCAATTTTCGCATAACACTGGTAAGAGTTTAATATGAAGAGAAGATAAAAGCAAGTCAAATTTACTTGAAATAGCAAATTGCTAGTAGGTATGTATGGTGGACACTTTGGAAAACTTTGGCTTTTAGGAGTTGGATGCACGAGTAGAGCTCATACTCAGTACAAGGCGAGGGCTAGCAAAAGACTGGGAGCGACCAACTAAGAGAGCAATAATGGCCATAATCATGCAAAGCGACAAAGCGACATTAAAAGAAGCATAAGATGGCATCAAAAGTCAAAAACTAAATGATCATAGAGGCTATTGGCGACTTTGTAAGAGTCTAACATGTGTGAGCATGCGCCAAGTCAACCCAAATAAAGCATCAAGGAGAAAACCAAAATAATGCTTCCATACAATAAAAACAACGCATGATTTTTTCAGAGGCTCATTAAGCAATCTCAGTTATTTAAGACAAGTCATGCTACAGAAAAACCACTAAGCATACTATCAAAAAGACATCAAGCATGACATGAAAAAGCGTAAGCCGCAGTCTACACAAGCTCCTTCTTGTACCACTATTTTGCACAAAGCTTTTTCTCTTTTCCAACACCATTTGAAATTTTTAAGACACCTCTTTTGATGAAAACCAATAAAGACCAGAGGCAAAAATACACCTTGATGAAAATATATGACAAGGTCTGAACGCAAATCAAGGCAAAAACGAAAACCAAAAGCAGTAGCAGAAAAAGAAGAACACTCGGTGAACGATAAGAATGAAAAATGGAGTGTTCTTGGTAAATGAAAATGAGTACATCTCCAAAGGAAATTTGTTGGGGTCCAACCATTTATTGCAGAAAACAAAACTAAACTAACTAATAAAATTAAAACAACTGACACTCTAAGAAAAACACATAGTGCATGAAGCAATAAAAATATAGTGTCTTGAAAGGTGACCTGATTTTTGCCGATGAAGAAGGGGTGTCTCGGGGGCATCCCCAAGCTTTGATGCTTGTACTTCTTGGATATTTCCTGGGGTGATGCATGGGCATCCCCAAGTTTGAGCTTTTGTCCATTCTTCAACTCATCTCATCATTCTCCAATCCCTACACTTGAAAACTTCCTTCATATAAAATTAAACACAATTCTATTAGCAACATTAGTGCAAGCATAACATATAATCAACCTCTTTTTGCTTCAGGTTTCAACCCAAAACCACCACATATATAGCATATACTACTGTAGAAACTTACCCAAAAGTTCCGTGATCAAAAGAACTCAAAAGAAAGCGATAAAGCGGCAAACACAAATATTGGCAGAAATCTGTCAAAACAGAACAGCTGACAAAGGTCGAATTTTTGAGGGGTTTTCTGTTGCTCAAATCAAAAAGTGTTCAACTAACGAAAGTTTGGATATAACCTGGGGCATATGCACAAGAAATCGCAGGTCCAAAAGATATATAGAGAATTTATACGAATTTTTACGGTGCAGCACCGAAAACAGTTTCAGGACAGCAACATCCCCAAATCTTACCTCACTCGAATTAGAGGCTTCTCTTCGCACAACAATAAAATAAAAAGGATAAGGAGTGGTCATTACAGTAGTAATGACTTCCAAGACTCTAATAAAATAAAAAGTACTGAAAATAAAACATTGGGTTATCTCCCAAGAGTGCTTTTCTTTAACGCCTTTGAGCTAGGCGCAAAATATTGCGAATCAAGTAACATCAAGTGATGAAGCATCAAGCTCATAAATTGCTCTAAGAATAGAGTCAAAAACTAATTTATTCCTTTTCCTAGGGAAGTGTTCCATACCTCTCTTTAGTGGGAATTGATATTTGATAGTGCCTTCCCTCATATCAATGATGGCACCTACAGTTCGAAGAAAGGGTCTTCCCAAAATAATAGGACATGAAGCATGGCATTCAACGTCCATAACGAGAAAATCAACGGGAACAAGGTTATTGTTAACCACAATAAGAACATCATTAATCCTTCCCAAAGGTTTCTTCTTAGCAACATCAGCAATAGGAACATCATAATAACACTTTTCAAGCGTTGGTAAATCAAGCATGTCATAAATTTTTCTAGGCATGATAGAAATACTAGCACCTAGATCACATAAAGCATGGCAATCAAAACCACTAACATGCATATCAATGATGGGTTCCCAACCATCTTCTAACTTCTTGGGAACAAAAGCTTTTTGCTGCAACTTTTCATCCCTAATTTTCATGAGAGCATTGGTAATATGCTTAGTAAAAGCAATATTTAAGGAACTAGCATTGGGAGTCAAAGAAAGCTTTTGCAAGAACAAAATAACTTCAGATATATTGCAGCCATCAACATAAAAATCATTAAAAGAAGTAGAGCTATCATCTCCTACACTCCGAAAAATTTCAGCACTCTTTTGAGAAAAAGTTTTGGCAGTTTTAGGCTTTTTAACACAAGGAGTGGGAGTTTTCTCTACACCAATCAAAGTAAGAGGATTGCTAGCATTAGGAGCAACATCATTAGAGGTAGTAATGGTACATACCTTCATCTCTCTAGCCATCTCATCTTCTCTTTCCCACCTGGCATGCAATTCCACTAACAATCTAATATTTTCATCAATTCCAACTTGAATAGCATTAGCAGTAGCGAAAACATTGTTCTCTTTCACATCATTAGGCAACACTTTTAATTTCAGAAGTTCAACATCATGAGCAAGGCTATCAACTTTAGAAGCAAGAATATTAATTTTGCCTAACTTTTCCTCAACAGACTTGTTAAAAGCATTTTGCTTACCGATGAAGTCCTTGAGCATTACCTCAAGCTCGGAGGGCGCGGCCCTAGTGTTGTTGGGGGAGTTACCATAAGAGTTACCATAACCATTACTAGAAGGATATGGCCTATAATTGTTACTAGCAAAATTGTTCCTATAAGCATTGTTGTTAAAATTATTATTTCTAATGAAATTCACATCAACATGCTCTTCTTGAGCAACCAGAGAGGCTAAAGGAACATTATTAGGATCAACATGAGTCCTATCATTAGCCAGCATAGCCATAATGGTATCAATCTTATCATTCAAGGAAGAGGTTTCCTCAACAGAATTTACCTTCTTACCTTGTGGAGCTCTCTCGGTGTGCCATTCGGAATAATTTACCATCATGTTGTCAAGTAGCTTTGTTGCGGCGCCCAAGGTAAGGGACATAAAAGTGCCTCCAGCAGCGGAATCAAGTAGGTTCCTCGAAGAAAAATTCAGTCCTGCATAAAAAGTTTGGACAATCATCCAAGTAGTCAGTCCATGAGTGGGGCAATTCTTTATCATAGATTTCATTCTTTCCCAAGCTTGAGAAACATGTTTATTATCAAACTGAGTAAACTTCATAATATTGCTACACAAAGATATAATCTTAGCAGGAGGATAGTATCTATCAATAAAAGCATCCTTACACTTAGCCAATGAATCAATACTATTCTTAGTCAAAGACAGCAACCAATCTTTAGCTTTTCCTCTCAAAGAAAAAGGAAATAACTTGAGCTTAATAATATCACTTTCTACATCCTTATATTTCTGCATCTCACAAAGCTCAACAAAATTGTTGAGATGAACTGCAGCATCTTCAGTACTAGCACCAGAAAATTGCTCTTTCATAACCAGGTTCAACAAAGCAGGCTTAATCTCATAAAAGTTTGCAGCAGGAGCAGGTGGTGCAATAGGAGTGCAGATAAAATCACTATTGTTTGTGCTAGTAAAGTCACATAACTTGGTGTTTTCAGGATTAGCCATTTCAGCAAAACTAAAGTAAACAAGTAAAAACAACTACCAAGGATTCTATTTTTTTGGGTTTTTGATATAAAATGATGCAGGTAAAAATAAATAAAGTAAAGCAAAACTATAAAACAAAGTAAAGGATGTGCGTGCGAAAAACTCCCCTCGCAGAATGATACGTCCAAAACGTATCTACTTTCCCGAACACTTTTGCTATTGTTTCTCCTCTAATTTGTGTGTTTCGAATGCAACTAACACGGACTGACGCTGTTTTCAGCAGAATTGCTCTGGTGTCTCATTTTTGTGCAGAAATCAACTTTTAGTAAAAATTCGGGAAAAATCATGAAAAATCCTATTTCACCAGAAGACCCACGGAGCCAGAAGACAGGAGGGAGAGGAGGCCTGAAGGCCCCTCACACACTGGTGGCGCGGCCCAGCCCTGGTCGCGCCAGCCTGGCGTGAGGAGGCCCCAGCCATCCTCTCGGCCTCCCCTCTCGCCTACATATACCCTCTGACGACATAATATCGGGGAGATGGCGTTTTTCCCAGATAGACTTCCGCTGCGCCGCCGCCATCAGAAACCGCGATTCAGAACCAGAAACTCCGTTCTGGCACCCTGCCGGGATGGGGATTCGGAGGAGATCTTCATCACCATCACCACCGACGCTCCTCCATCGATCATCCATGACTTCCCCATCCATGTGTGAGTAATTCCCCCGCTGTAGGTGAGGGGATGGTAGGGATTGGATGAGATTGTTCATGTAATTTGATATGAGATTGTTAGGGCATAGTGCCTAGTATCTTTATTTAGTGCCTATGACATTGTTGCAACTTGTTGTACTTAATGCTTGTCACTTTGGGCCTGAGTGCCATGATTTCAGATCTGAACATGTTATTATTTCTATGATGATACTTGTTGTTTATGGTCTTACCTACAAGTTGTATACACATATTGTTGTCCGGAACCCGAGGCCCCAAAGTGACAGAAATTGGGATAACCGGAGGGGATGGCTATGATGTGAGGATCACATGTGTTCACTGAGTGCTAATGCTTTGCTCTGGTACTCTATTAAAAGGAGTACCTTAATTACCAGTAGTTTCCCTTGAGGCCCTGCTGCAACAGGCTGGTAGGACAAAAGATGTCGTGCAAGTTTCTCCTTGTGAGCACGTACGACTATATACGGAACACATGCCTATAATTGTTTGTACTAGGATGCTTTATCATTATTTATCTGCAATATCCATGTCTCATTGATTTCATGAATTATCTTATCCATGCAACGCCCGTAATCCATCCCTATGCCTACAGTATTTGTTCCTACTGTTTACTACTGTTACTATTACCGCTGCTATTTTACTACTGTTGTTACTGTTTCACTACTGTCACCACTATAAAACTGTTGCCATTGATAAACCATTGCGAGCAAGACTGTTTCCAGGTGCAGCTAAATTGACAACTCATCTGTTAAGGCTTACATATATTCTTTGGCTCCCCTTGTGTCGAATCAATAAATTTGGGTAATACTTCCCTCGAAGACTGTTGCGATCCCCTATACTTGTGGGTCATCAAGACTATTTTCTGGCGCCGTTGCCGGGGAGCATAGCTTTATTTGTAAGTTTACTTGGTATTCATATTGTTTGCTGCAATCCTTTCATCATGGGTAAACCTTGTGATGGAAAAGTTCCTATATTGCCATCCACTACAAGAAGAGGTACGACTCTCAACACCTCTGTTGCTCTTGATTCGCCATCTGTTATGAGTAAGTTTCTTACACCACCACACCCACACGCTACTGCTACTACTTCTGCTGAGATTGAAAATGCCACTGATAATTTAGATGATGCTTCTACTGTGCTTGATGAGAGTGGTTCACTAGGTTCCTTTTTAGATGCTACTATTGCTAGAGCTAAGTTGGGAAACACCACTGTTACACCTGTTAGTTCACCTGAGTCTAGGGAATGTTCTAGTGATGATTATGATGATGATGCTTATATTGAGCTTAATGATGATTTTATTGCTGAAGCACGTGCTGCTCGTAATGCTGGTAATGTTAAAGAACTTCTTGCAAGACGTTCTGTTAGATATAATTTGTCTCCTGATCCTAAGTTTGTTGTTTCTCCCATAAATATTAGAGACAAGGATTATGATTTCTCTATTGATTTATCTTACATATCTATTGTTGAGAAAACTCCTTTTTGTGGTACTAAAGATGAGAGTGCTATGGGGCACATGAATGAGCTTTCTACTTTGAGTAATTTGTTTTCTGATGATATTAAGCTCCGCACTTACTTTGTTGCTAAGATTTTTCCTTTCTCGTTGAAAGATGTAGCTAAAACTTGTTTTAATAGCTTGTCTCCTGGATCTCTTACTAGTCCTATTGCTTTGGTTAATGCTTTCTTTCAGAAATATTTTCCTGCTAGTGCTCAACATGCTGCTGTGCAGAAAATCTTTGATTTTGAACAGGGAAAAGGAGAGATATTGCCTGAATCTTGGACAAGGTTTTGTTCTTTAATTAGAGCTCTGCCTAAAGAACCATTGCCTAAAAACGTACTCCTTGATATATTTTATAATGGACTAACGGATGAATCTAAGTCATATTTGGATAGTTGTGCTGGTTGTGTTTTCAGGGAAAGAACTCCGGCTGATGCTGAAGAATTAATGGCTAAAATAAGCCGGAATCATGATGATTGGACTTTAGTTGAGCCAACACCAGCACCAACCCCTGCGCCATCTACAGAGCCTACGCCGAAGAAGAGAGGGATGATTGAATTAAATGATGAAGTTATGAGGGAAGCTAAGAAATCTCTTAAGGAGAAAGGTATTAAGGCCGAAGATGTGAAGAATTTACCTCCTATAGAAGAATTATGTAAGCCAATCCCTCACTCATCAACTATTGAGGTACACTCTCTCCAACGCTTTGATGAAAGAGATATTCCTTATACTAAACCTCCTGATCAATGCTTAGATGAATTTGATAATTTTATTGTTAAGCAAGAAAATTTTAATAGAATGGTGCATAATCATTTGTTGGAAAATTCTAGAGCTATTAATAAGTTGCAGGATATTGTGGAGAGAACCGCTAATGATGTGAAGATACTTGTTAAACATTTTCAAATGGTTCAAATGCAAATTGATCAGCTTACCAAGGTGCAAAAAGACTTGCTAGTTAATGCCGCAAGAGAGAAGCAAGCATGTGAAATACGCACAAGAAGTGGCGCTGCTACTCAAGATCCATTATATCCTGAAGGACATCCTAAGAGGGTCGAGCAAGATTCTCAATGTACTTCAAGTGATGATATTCCTTCTAAGGAGAAGAAGAAGAAGAAGAAGCATAAAACAACCACCGAATCATCTGATACAGGTAAAGATCCTAACAGTGTTTCTATTTCTGATGCTGAAACTGAACCAGGAGATGCTTCCGATAAAGAAGAAGTTGAAGAGGAACTGGAAAAGAGTGATAAAAATGCAAAGTACACCAAAGAAGACTTCATTGCCAACAAGCATGGTAAAGAGAGAGAACCTTGGGTACAGAAACCAATGCCTTTTTCTAGTAAGAAACACAAGTCCAAGGAAGAAGAACACTACAACAGGTTTTGTGAATGGATGAGACCTTTATTTTTGCAAATTCCTTTGACTGATGCTATTAGAATGCCTCCTTATGCCAAGTATATGAAAGATATTGTCACTAACAAAAGGAAAATTCCTAGTGAGGAAATTTCCACTTTACTTGCTAATTATTCTTTTGATGGTAAAGTTCCAGAGAAGCTTGGAGATCCAGGTATACCTACTATTCCTTGCTCCATTAAAAATAACTATGTTAGAACTGCTTTATGTGATTTGGGAGCTAGAGTTAGTGTCATGCCTTTTTCTCTTTATAAGAGACTTGATCTAGAAAAATTAGTATCAACTGATATATCTTTGCAGATGGCTGATAAGTCTACTACTATTCCTATTGGTATATGTGAAAATGTTCCTATTCAAGTTGCTAACAGTTGTTTAATATTAACTGATTTTGTTGTGTTGGAAATGCCTGAAGATGATAATATGTCTATTATTCTTGGGAGACCTTTTCTAAACACTGCAGGTGCTGTTATTAATTGCAATCAAGGAAAAGTCACTTTTAATGTTAATGACAAAGAGTATACGGTTTATTTTCCCAAGAAAATTGATAGGAAGAATGCTCTAAATGCAATCAAGCATGTTGAGACCATCAAAGTTGGTCAAATTATTTGTTCAGAGCGAAAGTCCAAGGAAGAATATAAAATTGTTATGATTGGGACTATACCTATCAAAGTTGAGGTAACATAAGCATTAAGTGAAGTGCAAAGTTTTGCCTCATATGAAGTTAGTTTGGGAACAAGACTTGATCAACCTTGTTAACAAAGTGATTTTATATGAATGAAATTTTGTTTTCACCGCATCCACTCCACCTCACTTGTATTTAGTTTCATCAAATTTTATTCCTTTAGTTTAGTTGCATGATTAAGAGTATCTCAGAGCTGCTGCATGCTTAGTTTTGATTTGCCTGAAATCATTTTATCCACGTTTTTTCTGAGTTTTTATCGATATGCCAATTTCTGAGAAATCCTCGAAAATAAAGTTTCTTGAAAAATTCTAGAAAATTCTTTATAAATTTTTATGTCAAAAATGGGGCAGAGAGACACCTGGGAGGCACCAGGAGGGGCTGCCACACCACCTCACACATAGGTGGCGCGGCCCAGCCCTGGCCGCGCCACCCAGGTGTGAGAGGGCCCCACCTGGCCCCTCACTTATCTCTTCCTCCCCTGCTCTTTCTCTCTCCCGAAAACAACGACACACCCAGCTCAAACCTGAGTTCTTGCTGTTCTTCACCTGGATTTTTCGATCTCCTTGCTCAGCCCAACATTTCTGCTGAAATTTGGAGCATTTGTTCTCCGGTATGTGACTCCTCCACTTGTCCAAGTAGAATTTCTTTTGGTGGAATATTTCTTGAGTATTTTAGCATTGTAGGTGGCAGTATAAATGAGTATGCATGCTTGTTCTATTGCTTAGAATTGTTATTTTGATGCATGTTAGCTCTCTAGTAACCCACTATAGTAGTTTCCTACACTTGCTTGTCTTAAAATCACTTTTTATGAGGTTTGTTAAAAATTTCAGAAATGGAGGAGAATGCTTATCAACTCTCTCAACATGAACTAGAAGTGCATGAAGTTATGAAAGTTCACCGTGAAGAGAAGGTCTTCCCCTCACATTACCCATGCTCAGAGTTCATGAATGCTGCCAGAATTCTGCAGGATTTTCAAACCTTACTCTCTAATGCAGGATTAGAACATTTTGTTGAGGGTGAACCTCCCCAATACGTTAAACTAACAATGTCTGTGGTGCAGGATTTCAGATTTAGTTGGTCCACTTCTAACCCCATGATTCATTATAAAATTTATAACAAATCTGTGGACTTGCCTCTGGATGTTTTCTGTATAGCTATTAGAGTACCACAGTGGGGATCGCTTGAGAAGATAAGGGGACAACCTAGGCCATTGTTAGAACTATACGAGGAGATTTGTCAAGGAAGAAGCTTCACAGGAGAGGGTGGTAAAACTCAAAATATTCATTTCCCATCCATTCGATATTTTGCCTTCTTTATTACCAAATGTGTTCTTGCTAGGAAATCTGCAAGTAAATTGTCTCTCCATGATCTAGCTTTTATTGCTACTACTTTGAGGCGTGATGGGACTTACCATTTGGGTGCCTTAATAGCTTTCCGTCTTGATATTAATCGTGAGAAAGGGGGAATCTGTGGGGGACTTATAGCTTCACGCCTGTTAGCCTTGCATGGTGTTGTGCCTCATTTTCTAGATCTGTAGTTCCCCGAGGAGAAACTTGATCTTAATTCTATGATTCATCATAAGTTTATTTCTCCTCCTGCTAGTTTGATTAATTTAACATTTGAGCTAACCTTTTTCAAGAAGACTACCTGGAGGGTAGTAAAGACTGATCGATCAGTCCATTTGCCTGCACCTCTTTTGTTTAATCTTGATCGCAGGAATGGATGGTCGCTTACGGAAGATGAGCTTGATGCGTACGTAGAGGAGCACCCACCGCCTGTGCACGATGAGGAGGGCGCTGAGGAGTCGGGACAGCCCTCCGACATTGCGAACTTCCCATATGAGCAGCCTTATTATGATTATGCGCCATCAGCTTCATCTTCATGAGAGCCCAGGTACGATTACACCTATGATGACCCACCAGCCTGGGGCAGCTATCAGAGTCGAAATTGATCCCCACTTAGGCCAAAAGCCTAAGCTTGGGGGGAGGTACGCCGACGATTCACTCATCTACATATTATATTTTGTCAGACCTTTGTATATCCATGTTTCGCCTTCTTTATTGTTTTAGTTCTTACTTCTGCTTTCCAAAACACAAAAAGACCAAAAATATTTCCGTTGTTTCTCTTTGTTTGTCTTTTTAGTTTGCTACCTTTGGTTTGCTTTACTTGCTATTTTCGGTTTGCTATTTGAAAAATCCAAAAATATTTTGCTTTGTTTGCTATTTCCTTTCATTCTTGTTTCAAAAATCGAAAACCCAAAAATATTTGTTGTTCTTCTTCGGTTTTGTAAAGTTTGTTGCAGAGTTCAGTCTCCCGTTACTCCATTGGAGCTTAGTATTCACTTTATATTATTCAAGCCACACAAGTGAAGAGCAATAATGACGACATATGACAATTCGAGATGTGGTAAGAGGCTGGTATGAACTCTATTTGTTTTCATTTTTGTACATATACTCATCCATGTGGACATGCTTAGTCGGTTCATGTAAGGTATATGTTATCAAATGGATGCTTTGTAGTTCTTGCTTTCATATGATTAGTTTCAATTTACTATTAGCCTGTAGAATGTCATGTAGACGCTTGCATGCTTTGTTTTATTCATAATATGGTATGTTATTGTGGTATCCACCTCTGAAAGTTTCATTTGAATCGACTTGGCACATGCTCAAGCATGCATATGACTGAACAAAAAGTCAATTAAGCCGCGATGATCTAAATTGCCTCAGAGTTCTTGTATCATTTTTATGCCTATATTAATTTTGTTTTGTCGCAAGCATGATTATGACAGTTATTGCTCTCTCGATTGTCGCTTCCCAGTCTTTTGCTAGCCTTCACTTGTACTGAGTATGAGCTCTACTCGTGCATCCATTTACCAAAAACCAAGTCTTCCAAAGAGTCCACTATAAATTCCTATGCATGGTATTTGCAAGCCATTCCAAGTAAATTTTCATGTGCTACCTTTCAAAACTTTCAACTACTTCTCATTTTGTGCCACTGTTTTTAGCTCATGGGGACGTAGTGGTCGGAATTGCTATCTTCCATATTAAATTAAGTACCCCTCGACTAGGCAGCTTCATCTGCTCATCATTAATTTTGCAAGGGAGCTGGTCAGACCATTATAATCTAATTCTAAAAGGAAAGAAAAAAAAGGGGCACTCCCCCATGGAATGTGAAAGTTGGTGGGCACCCGATGGAATCGGTTAGCCATGGTTTGAGAAAGGAAAAAGGTGGGGAGGAGTGCCAAAGCTTTATAAAAGAGCACCAATGTGCCAAATTTCAAAGAACTCGGAACCGCTCTCACTTGTTTATTATGGAAGATAGCAAGTCCCCATTGCTAGTCATTGACATAGAACAACCACCTCTCAAAATAAATTTTTATCTCTGTTTTACAAATGAAAAGCTCTAGCACATGCTAAATCCCTGCTTCCCTCTGTGAAGGGCCATTCGTTTACTTTTATGTTGAGTCATCATCTTCTAACTTTAAAGCACTTCTTGAGAGCATAGCTGTTATTCTTAGTGTAATGTGCTTGTCCCAGAACACGGTTAATTGTGGTATAACTTTGATGCATGTATCTTTGATATCTTTAATTTCTAGTCTTCCCTTGAATTTCAGAGGTGCCTCAGCATTTATGTTTTGCTCTACAAATAAAGGCAAGCGGGATACCACTCTTTCATATCATTTATGCATATTACAATCTTGTAGCTTCTTATGTACATGTTACTTGTTATTAGTGCATTGGCACTCTTTCATAGTTTGCTTGACTATGAGGTGACATTAGTTGCATATTTCTTATTATGAATTGCCTGAGTACTTGATCACATAGTTAGTATATATACATCATATGAGCAAATGTGTTCGTGAAAGTTTCTTTTATCGCTCTCAGTTGTTAACTGAATTGCTTGAGGACAAGCAAATAGCTAAGCTTGGGGGAGTTGATACGTCCAAAACGTATCTACTTTCCCGAACACTTTTGCTATTGTTTCTCCTCTAATTTGTGTGTTTTGAATGCAACTAACACGGACTGACGCTGTTTTCAGCAGAATTGCTCTGGTGTCTCGTTTTTGTGCAGAAATCAACTTTCAGTAAAAATTCGGGAAAAATCATGAAAATCCTATTTCACCAGAAGACCCACGGAGCCAGAAGACAGAAGGGAGAGGAGGCCTGAGGGGCCCTCACACACTGGTGGCGCGGCCCAGCCCTGGCCGCGCCAGCCTGGCGTGAGGAGGCCCCAGCCATCCTCTCGGCCTCCCCTCTCGCCTACATATACCCTCTGACGACATAATATCGGGGAGACGGCGTTTTTCCCAATAGACTTCCGCTGCGCCGCCGCCATCAGAAACCGCGATTCGGAACCAGAAACTTCGTTCTGGCACCCTATCGGGACGGGGATTCGGAGGAGATCTTCATCACCATCACCACCGACGCTCCTCCATCGATCATCCATGACTCCCACATCCATGTGTGAGTAATTCCCCCGCTGTAGGTGAGGGGATGGTAGGGATTAGATGAGATTGTTCATGTAATTTGATATGAGATTGTTAGGGCATAGTGCCTAGTATCTTTATTTAGTGCCTATGACATTGTTGCAACTTGTTGTGCTTAATGCTTGTCACTTTGGGCCCGAGTGCCATGATTTTAGATCTGAACATGTTATTATTTCTATGATGATACTTGTTATTTATGGTCTTACCTACAAGTTGTATACACATATTGTTGTCCGGAACCCGAGGCCCCAAAGTGACAGAAATTGGGATAACCGGAGGGGATGGCTATGATGTGAGGATCACATGTGTTCACCGAGTGCTAATGCTTTGCTCCGGTACTCTATTAAAAGGAGTACCTTAATTACCAGTAGTTTCCCTTGAGGCCCTGCTGCAACAGGCTGGTAGGACAAAAGATGTCGTGCAAGTTTCTCCTTGTGAGCACGTACGACTATATACGGAACACATGCCTATGATTGTTTGTACTAGGATGCTTTATCATTATTTATCTGCAATATCCATGTCTCATTGATTTCATGAATTATCTTATCCATGCAACGCCCGTAATCTATCCCTATGCCTACAGTATTTGTTCCTACTGTTTACTACTGTTACTATTACCGCTGCTATTTTACTACTGCTGTTACTGTTTCACTACTGTCACCACTATAAAACTGTTGCCATTGATAAACCATTGCGAGCAAGACTGTTTCCAGGTGCAGCTGAATTGACAACTCATCTGTTAAGGCTTACATATATTCTTTGGCTCCCCTTGTGTCGAATCAATAAATTTGGGTAATACTTCCCTCGAAGACTGTTGCGATCCCCAATACTTGTGGGTCATCACAGAAGTCTTCCACTCTTCCCCGGCAACGGCGCCAGAAAAGAGCTTGATGCTACCGAGTAGATGAAGTAAACAACCGGCCAGTTGGGAACCCCAAGAGGAAGGTTTGATGAGTATAGCAGCAAGATTTACCTCAGTTAAGAAACCAAGGTATGTCGATCAGGAGAAGAGCAGACAATGCGACTGAAGGTGATGCTTGCTAGTTTGTGATAGCTTCGGACAATTTATATATGGCGCCTCATCCAAGCTTTGCTTGCTAGCTGCAACACGGAACCTGCACACAACACAACCAAGTACTTTGCTCCCAACTTGCGATGAGGTTGTCAATCTCACCGGTTTACTTGTAACAAAGGTTATGAGCGTATCGAGTGGAAAACAGTAGAAGTATGCGAGTAAAGTAAATAGTGCGAGTAAAGTAAACAGGTGATAGCAATATGATGGAAATAGGACCGGGGTCCATAGTTCACTAGTGGTGTCTCTCCATAAGATAAATAACACATGCTGGGTAAACAAATTACAGTTGGGCAATTGATAGAATAAAGATAAACGTGATATGACAAGAAGATCACTATGCGATTTACTCTAGGCATTACAACAAAATACATAGACCGCCATCCAACTACATCTATGACTAATAATCCACTTGTGGCGAATCAATCCGAGAACTCCACAAGTATTAAGTTGCGAACAACAGATAATTGCATTAAGCAAAGTGTGTAATGTAAACAAAGCATATGCCCTTGAGCATATGAATGTTGTTTTCTCCCTAGTAGCAACATCACATCTACAACCTTAGAGGTTTCTGTCACTCCCCCAGATTAAATAGAGGCATGAACCCACTATCGAGCATAAATACCCCCTCTTGGAGTCACTAGCAACTACTCGGCCAAGATAGCTACTAACAACAGAGAGCATGCAAGATCATAAACAACATAGAGATAACATAAGATATATTTCAGTATAGAAACTCAATCATAACACCAATATTCATCGGATCCCAACAAACCAAACATGTAGAATTACATAACGGTGATCTCAATCATGTAGGGCAGCTCATGAGATCTAAACATGAAGCACATGGTGGAGAAGACAACCATCTAGCTACTGCTATGGACCCATAGTCCAAGGTAGACTACTCACTCATCGCTCCAGAGGCAAACATGGCGATGAAGAAGACCTCCGGTGGCGATTCCCCTCTCCGGCAGGGTACCGGGAAGAGCTTCTGGACCCTCCCGATCTTCGGGTCGACGGCGGCGGCGGATCGCGATGTGTTCTGGAAAATTGATCGGGTACTTAGGTTTTTTCCGTCGGGGGGTCTTTATAGGCGAAGGGGCATCGTCAGGAGTGGACCGAGGTGGTCTCACACCTAGGGGGCACGGCCAGGGGCCAGGCCGCGCCGCCCTGGTGTGTGGCCCCCTCGTGGCCCCACTCCGTCTCCTCTTCGGATCTCTGAAAGCTTCCGGGAAAAATAAGACTTCAGGAACTTGTTTCGTCCAATTTCGAGAATATTTCCTGTGTATCACTTCTGAAACACAAAAACAGCAGAAAACAGGGAACTGGCACTGTGGCGACTTGTTAGTAGGTTAGTTCCAGAAAATGCATAAAAGTGCCACGAAGTGTAACGAAACAGTAGGCAAATAGTGTAAAAACAAGCATGGAGCATCAAAAATTATAGATACGTTGGAGACGTATCAGGTGCTATGGTGTTCAGCCAAGCTTTTCCCACATGCCCATGAATTCTTAAAACTTAAAGTTACCACAAGTGGATTCAGGGGATAATATGGTTATTTAGTTTTCTAATTTACAATATCCTATGGCTATACTGCCCCCATCGCTGGCGCACAAACCTGTATGGCGGATGCACCCTTGCATACTCACTGGCACTGACACTGTCACATTGACTCCAAGTTCAAAGCTCTCATTTAGATTGATTGTTGATCAGTAAAGAGCCTATATTTGTTCATATTTTTGTGTTATGCGGTTCATAGTATAGTTTTCTTGAAACAAATGTTCCTACCTTAGTGAACAATTTAGAAGAAAGAAAATGAATATTCCGCCTTTAGAATTATGCTACTTCGATGAAAACCCTAGGCTGTCAAAATTGTGATATCCCCATGTTGATTCAAAGTGTCAGTTCAATGCTTTCCTGTGTGCATCCTAATTTCCTATACCAAGCTACCAGCACAATATCATGTGTTGACGGTCATATCATTGACGGATAGTTTGGGTCCAATCTAGTACTGGTATTATTCCCATAATCAAATGTCATCACTATGTGAGTTACTCATAATTTTTGGTCTTGCCAGTTAATGAATGTGGTGTCTCGTTCTTACTTGATGTCTTCACGAGAAAATGGTTCTAGAGCAGCATGTGTAGGATGAAGTTTTACTAAACAGAAAAATCATTTTTGTTATATTTTCAGGGGAAGAGAAATATCGTTATTTAGTCAACCATGTGGCCTCTTGTTACAATGGCATTGACAACATAAAATTTCATAATGCCATAGTTTCAATGTCACCATGTCAACTACTATCTACTTTACGATGAAAACTATGCAAAAGTTTAAATTCTAGTGGCGAACGTGTAATGCAAAATCTACTCAAGTTCTGAAATGCATGGTCTCTTTGCTACAACTTTCTGGAGGTGAAATTCCAGGAACAAGTGTCTTGTGGCATTTGATGACGAGTGATGGCTAATAGCGTCTACGAGTATGTTAGTTCTCCATCTCTAGATACAATGTGTGGATGGGCTCTTGGCCCAGCGGTGAGAGCACAGTGGTGCCTCCTAGGCAGCGCGAGTTTGACTCCCAGGTCGGACGTGTGTGTCACACACCTTCTTTCTTAAGACAATACTGCATGGGCTCCTCCCCCCGATGGTCTCGTTTTTTTCTAAATACAATGTACCGTATCACACCTGCAAACCTTTTGTAAATAATGTGATTACGGTCTATAATAGCATATCCACCGGCGGCCCCATAGGACGTCTAACAACATCCCTAGACAAAGCACTATTGGGGACGCTTACACTTGCCGGCCTATTGAGGCTGTGTGCCCCCTGCCAACGGCGGATCCAGGATCCAGTCAAGCCTCGGTCCAAATTTGTATCAATTGTTATAATTAGGCTAAATCACAGAAAAATGAAGTATTTCTACTAATATATATGTAGAAAATAACCTACAACCCGGGCCATGGGCCAGGTTGCCTGAGGTGTATATCCATCGCCCCTGCCGCCACATATGCTCAACAAGGTTCAACTGAAAACATCTCATTCTTCACAAAATTGTTTGCTCGTTTTGATCTTTCCTTGTTCACATAAAAAACCAGAAGATCAAACAACATGTATTCCAGATGCTTCTTCTCCTTCATGATTTCTTCCCTTTTGTCCTCCTATTTTTTCTTCCCCTATTTCAGCATGTCCTTCTCCTTCTCCATCTTCTCTAAGTGAATCGCAGCTTGCTCCTCATAGCCCCCCTTCAATTTTACCATATTTTTCACTGGCACATGGTTCCTAGTGACATCCATTCATTTCCTCACATCTGCTAATAAACCGGTGTATTTCTTACCAACCTTATTATTCTCTTCAAACATTTTTGTAACCAACTCAACATTTTGAATTTTTGTTCAATTCTAGCATTGTTGTTGTTCTGGCATGTCCCAGAGAGTAGACGGTGCATCCTATAATGGTATAGGTCACTTGGGATCAACTCTAACATAAAATGGCATAGTTTATGACATCCACAAATATGAACTATGAACACTGATAATTAATCATATCACGATATCAATGCATTGCATATTTCTTGCAGATAACTAACACAAATGTAGTATACTACTTACATTGTGTTCTGAATGGGCATAGAACCACCTGCATGCTCATCCCTTTTATGACATCCACAAATATGAACTATGAACACTGATAATTAATCATATCACAATATCAATGCACTGCATATTTCTTGCAGATAACTAACACAAATGTAGTACACTACTTACATTGTGTTCTGAATGGGCATAGAACCACCTGCCTGTTCATCCCTTTTACCATGAAACCATAGGAGAGGCTCCTATAGTATATTTTCTATTTATAAAATATTAAAGTACATCAAGAAATAGATTGCAGGGCTGCACAAAGGAGTAGAAAGTAAAACTATCAAGATTTTAAAAAACACTAGAAGTTTCCAATCCACCCTGTATGTCTCTCCTTATGATAGCTTTACTATGTAAGAAATCAGATTCAAATACTCCTTGAAAACCGCCTTCCAAGCTTGGATAGATGCCTCGTCTTTTTTAAAACCAAACCCTTTTGTTGCTTCCAAATCCTCCACATCACACAAGCTGGTGGTTCAAAGAAATTTGGTCCTCGGAAATTCCTGTTTGCCTTCTCAAACATACTATTAGGCCCTCCACTTGAAGACCATTGTATATCCATTTTGTGCCCGCACTTGAGAGAAAAATCATAGTTAAGTTAAGACCAAAGCAACGCTTTATCTAGCACACGTTGGTGGACGCGACAAAGCTCGACTGAATCGGCATCAATCACAGAATGTTGGATCATTAATAAATTCAAGAGCATAGTCCACCTTAGGGCACTACAAATCAAGAAAATATCACTAAATCAAAGCTAATCTAGGAACAATCTCAAAATATCATAATTTGAAGTAATACACTCAAGAAGAAAAAACCAGATCACCTAGCCAAGACTCACTCAACGTCTCTCTGTTGTCATGCTGGAAGGCGGTGGCACAAAACATAGAGGGACGGATCCTGGCTTCCAAAGGACGGCGAGATCGATGGCCGAAGCAGGAGGGATGCAAGCTGATCTTTCATAGACATGCCAAAGACCGGCATGTCAAACCAGGGTCGGCTGTGGTGATTCATGGGGGTGGGGAGAAGATGGTGAGCGCAGGAGAATGATGAGCTAGGACGGTTGAAATGGTTGTGTCTCTGCTAGTGTGGCCCCATTGCCCATATTTCACATGGCGCAGTGTGCCGGCGCTCCCAAGTTGTTCCCTCTGGATGGGGACTGGCATGGAAGTGGCAAACACAATATTGGAATGGCCCCATTGCCAACAACTTTTGGGAGGCGCTGTTGAGAGTATTTTATATCTGACGCGCAGGGCTATTGTGCACAAATGTAGATGCTCTAACACTTTTGATTAGTTTTGCTCACTAGACCCTTATCTCTCTTTCGGTCGAAGAATCTTTGGGATGTGTAGGAATAATCTGCTAGTGCATGTTGCATTGCACCGCCAACTTTGCATGAATGTTAGTACATTTATTATGCTTACATAATTACTCTCTCAAGTTGTAAGCCAGACATTTATTATTGCGGTTTTGCTATTTCTCAGTAGACTGAGAAATAACTTAGGGCTCAGTAGAATCCTAGATCATTAGATTTGCATCGTGATTCGCGCAATTGAGTTGCAATTGAGATTTTTTCAGTTGCAAGTGATTTGCAACTAGGAACCATACATCCAAACCGTTAGATTGTTTCGTGATTCGTGCTAATAGTGAGTTGCAACATGAGTTGCAACTGAGATATGATAACGTAATTCTACTAAGCCATAAGCTAATGCTCAGTAGACTGAGCCCTAGACACACCCTTATTATTGATAATCTCTGTTGTAAGTAAACCTCTAAAATGGTGTCTTAATTATCTCTGTTTGTTATTGTATTCCACTCCGTTCCAAATGGTTACGTGACCACCTTCCTTAAATGAATGCTACTTCACTACTCATTCCATTTTTATTTACCTCGCACTCTAGGTTTATTCAAAGTAAAAAAATTATAAAGTTTGACCATAAATATGAAAAAAATATTAACATTCATAATACCAAATATATAAAATATGAAATATAAGTTAAGAAGATTCTAATGCGGTAGATTTTATATTTTAGATATTGATATTTTCATAGATATTTAGTCAAAGTTTATAAAGTTTGACGTTGACTAAATCCTAGAACGTGAGGTAATTGTGAACGGAGGGGGTACTAAATATATCGCCTCCGTTCCATGTGGTGGTTTTCATTTAAATTTAAACTACAATCATGATAGAAATTATGAAATAGAAGGAGTATTAATTAAAGTTAAGACTGGTCATAGTGAAAAGTATCATACAATAGTATCGTGTATATGATACTAATTTATGGTACTACCCTAGTATCATCTAGTAATATCATAGTTTTAATATATTTAATATTTCGGAGAATCTCAATGTAAATTTGTGTATATGAAGTATTTTTCATTAAAAAATTTAAGTTTATAATGTGTTATGATGCGGTATACCGTAACATATATTATGGTACCATTCTCATATCTCTTTTTTATCGATTGTTGTGCCACATTAGATATTTTTTGTTAAATGGCATTCCTTTCAGTACTCCACTATGGCTAGCCTAACACGTTGCCGCATTTCACGCTGCATTATCCCTTTTCTGTGGCATGAGACCCAACAAGCCCTTTTAAACACCAATGGAACTAGTAATAGATGCTGCATTGGCAAGCTGCGCATGTAATCGGTGCGTATGGTTTGTTGATCAACTAGTACTAGTAGGAGTACAAACTAAGGACCAACTTGGCTGTCACGTAAGAAAAGGAAAGCCGGAGGGCGAGGTGGAGAGAGAGCAGCGTTGCTCCTTAAGTATACCCACCCGTCCAGCCAGCACACTCGGTTGCCACCGCCTGTCGCTCTAAACGAACCCCTCCGTCTCGAGGTACCCACCCTTTCTCTCCCGGTTCCGTTCTCCGATCGTACAACCAAGCAAGCATTTGATCCCCTCGATCGCGTTTCTTCTCCAGGGTTCTTCTCGGCGACGGCAACCCAACCAGTCAGAGATCACGCACACGCGGGATCCAGGTACTCCGCCGTACGCCGTCGTCTCTCCCCGCACTACTTTGGTGGTTGACGTGGTCGCGTTCTCTGCCTGCCCAAGCGCGCGTGCTTGACGTGCCTGCTGCTTTGCTTTGTCGAGCAGGTTAACCGCATGGATCGCCTCGAGATCCTGTGCAGGGTACTGGGGTACAACTACGAGGAGAAGCTAGAGGACATAGGACTCGTCCCTGGGCAGGCGCCCGATAAGGAGACTACGGCGGTGCTCGAGAAGCACGTCGAGCTCATGGAAGTCCTCCCCTCCCCTCCCCTCCACTGTACCTCTCCGCGCCGCCGCCGCCGGTGCGGGGCTGGGTGGGTCCCTCGCTCCGGAAGGGGACGGGGTTGGGTGGCCGCTGCTGGTCCGGGCTTCTCAGCCGTCTCGGAGCGCTGGAACTCGTGCGGCGCGGCGTCGCTGGAACTCGTCCGGCGCGGCGTCGCTGGAACTCGTCCGGCGCGGTGTGGCAGTCCCATCGCGGCGTGGGTTGGCCCCTGGCTCATCCTGGCGGCAGGTTTAGGGGCCGCCCCCGTCAGATCCAGATGGCGGTGCCCCTGGCTGCCCATGGCGGCGTGGGAAGTCTCGCGGCCAGGTATATGTGCGTCTCGAGTTCGAGTGGCGTTTGCTCATGCTTGTGCGGTCATGCCGTGGTCGGCATGAGGAATATGTTGGCCGTCTCAGAATGTGGCTGCGTAGGAGCTGTTCGAGGTAGAGCTATTCATGGTGCTGCTAGGGTGTCTCTTATCTGGACCATCAATGTGGCAGGGCCTCTCGGTATACTACTTGAGTAGAGACTTTATTTTATCATTGTATGAAGATGCATAATTAGCATTTAGTATACATCATATCAGTATGGTTTGTTGATCAACTAGTACTACTATTTCACTATGTTGGGGTGGGTAGTATTGTAGTTCAGCAACATCCTGCAGCAGTTCATATTATATGATGTGCTACTGATGTGTGGGTAGTAATACCACACACACACATTGTCCGGGCATTTTTCGGGACAGGATACTGTTTTTCAAGACATCAGTATGTAAACCCAGCTTTTATAGGCACCCAGGAGGTGGACACAGTAGGCTGCACAAGGCATAGCGGTTGGAAACAGGTATATGGTCGGTGATTTGGTGTCCATGCGAACGGTCCTGCGAATAACACAAGTTTTTAGAGGCGTGCTTTCACCCCCAACATAGCTGGGGCAACTCATAGATTTTAGCAAGTCTTTTCTAAGGTTGACAAGTTTGATTTGTTTTATTTTCTAATTCTACCATCCTTGATGTATGTTTGTCATTAATTCCAGCTCCAGAAATTGGGTTTGAAGCTTATAGATCTTTGGAAATTTCTCGACACCCCTGCATCCGAGATAATTAAATTTGCTGAGGTTCTCATATGCGTTGATGCTGGGTCAGTTGCTGACTTGAGTGATGAAGAGACACTCTCAGTGGATGCAATAGCCAATGCAAGTTCGTTATAGCCCTTTTGTATTCATGAATGTTCAATTTCTCCATTTATTATCTAAATATTTGTCCCTGTGAACCTCAGGTCAGTGAGGAGATCGGTTATTTGGAGAACTCTAAGACTGTTAAGCTTAAGAACAAGTACATGAGTAAAAAGAACGAGATGTTAAAGATGATACAAGATAACCACCAGCTACCTTCTGAATATAAATACGACCCAAAACAAAAAGGTAATTGTACATATATGTTAATGCTATTACTTTCCTGGTTTACAGAATTTGCTCATCATTAGTGCTCTGTTTGTGGTCATGCACTTCTCAGCCATCTTTGTTCATACATCTCTTATTCATCAATGATCTTCCATGTGCAGTGCAGAGTCCAGTTCATGCATAGATCTGTTTAGATACCCGTGCGTACAATTTGTGGAGTTTCTTTTTTCCTGCAAAATCTAATATGTAGAAAAATATTTTGGATCAGTGAGCAGATGAGAATTTTTAGTTCATGATCTGGAATGCTGACTTTCTTTTAGTATTCCCTCGGTTCCAAATTAATTGACGCAACTTTGTTTAGATACATCTGAGTCTAGACGAAGCTGTGTCACTTAATTTGGAACAGAGGTAGGGATGGTGGTGATGTCTTTCTTGGAGGTTGGCAAACTTGTGCACTACTGTTATATACACCAAGTACAGTTTTTCTTCTAATGGATCTGTTGATTGCTCTCCCATTTGTGAATTTATTTTATAATATGTTACTTAAAAAATGTGTGCATATGAAATAAACCTTTGTACATGTTTCATGCAAATCAGATTTGATTTTTTTATATGCCCTTTGACTTTTGTCATCCTGTTTAAATCATGGTCTCAAGGACATATTAGCACTTGAATATGTACTATTGAAATGTCTTAGCCTCACATGTTCCAGTTTAAATGAATGGAAAGGAATCATTGAGTTAGCATGTTTTGAAACCCAGGAGTTCCCAGTGCACATTTTTCGTTTTAATTTTGTGATAATGCATGAAAATCTTTTGGAACGTATGAGTGTGTTGTAGGCATGTATTAACAGTACAAATGAAGATGCAAAGTATGAGCATGGTTGCTTACTGTTGAATCAGTGTTTAACTGGCTTAAAAAGTGTTAACTGTGTTAAATGAAAAAGCACCAACACATGATTAAATTGTTACTAATAGTAGTTTAATCATTGTAGTTGCATACTGTTTTGCGACTGCGAGCGTATTGAGAATATGGAAATAAAGAAAAGACTGCTTCTGTTCTTAAAGATATGCTGTTCTCTAACTTTCTTATTTCTTATATGTTGGACTGATCTGGCTACATTTCTTTACAGTAAAAGCTGATTTTCCTAAGGCAACAGCACACTTGGAAACTATAATTGAACAAGTTAAAGTGCAAGCTCTTGCACGAAAAGATATAGTGACGCGCACTGAAGTGTTACTTGAGGCTGTGAAGCTGCCATTGAGTGTGAAGATAACTGAAAGTAACACAATGAATTCTTACTTTCTTAGCTTAATGCGAGCTTAATCATTATGAAAGCTTAGATAACTTTTTTTACCTTTTGAAATTTTCTAAACAGAACTGTTTCGAGCCTTGGAAAACGTGGTCACCAAAGAAGACAAGTTCCTATTTGATGGGAAGGAGATCAAGATTGTTCTGAATGACATTAAAGCTCAAATCAAACCAAACAATGCCGAGCTGCCACTAAAAAAGAGGACAAGTGACCGCTTGAGGGATCAAGTTAACGCCAAGGAAGCTACAACCCAATTGCCTGACGTGCCTCCCCCTCCCTACCCATCAGGAATTCGTGGTGGGCATAGGAGCCGCCGCAATCAGACATGGGGTGATAAACCCAGCAAGTAAGTATTTGATATTCACATTGTCACTTTTCATTTGAGATAAACATCTAATCAACCTTGGGTACCTGCAAGTGTGCATCATGGGTTGTCCTTGCATCCCTGTATCTGGCGGTTCAGTAGTTTGTAGCTTGCACTGAAGTTAATCTGAGATATAGTGTTTTGAATAAGAAACATGTATTGTGCCTTAGATTACCCCCAAGTTCAGTTTTCATGGGTTGTCCTTGCATCCCTAGTTTGTAGCTTGCATGCTTGTATAGCCGGACGTATTGATCTATTCCAAAATATAAGATATTTTAGCCTTCTTTAGAACACATGTATCTAGCCACCTTGTAGTGTGTAGGTTCGGAGCAAAATGTGTGAGCGTACACACTAAAAGATGGCTAGATACATGTGTTCCATAAGAAGGCTAAAACATCTTATATTTTGAAACAGAGGGAGTACTAGATTATAATGTTTGAAGATGCATCTAGCATTAACAGCACGACATGATTATAGTTGAAGTTAACTCGGTTTTGCATTTCATTCGTGTAGCATATCTCAGGAGCATTTCTGTAGACACAACCAATCGTCTAAGTTCCAAACTGTATTTGCAAAATAAGATGTTTTTTCATAATATCAAAAGTGTACTCTACAATATTTGGGAGCATTACCTTATCATAAGTTTGTAGCTGTGGTCTGTTTGTCTCATGAACAAGAGTCAAGAACGTGGGTAGTTTTTGCACATAACTTCTTTCTAGTATGAACTGTGGTCATTACTGTAAAATGATGAAGCAAAATGTGTCCAAACATTGGATATGAAACAGGATAATCCGTCATGTCTCATTTTCTGTGGGCATTCAGTATGCACTGATGAGATTGTTCAGTAGTGCATGTCAATGGGCAGTGTTACATGGAAGAAATTGTTCACGTGGCCAATAGTTATTTCATAAGTTGTGTAATATATGGGAATGGGTTTGTTATGCTGTTTTGAGTGGTTGGAACTAAGATTGGCTGAGGATGTTTTTCCTAAGTGAAATTTTCTTTCACATTTGATGGGTCTTCCAAGCAGGGTTATCCTGTACCCCTCTGCACGCCCACTTGCATGATTCTAGTTGGCTTCAAGATAAGCATCTGACCTTTTAAATTACATATACTCAGGTAAAAGGTCTGCACCAGTGACAAGCAACTCGCGGCATTAGAAGTCCAGAAGAGCACCAACGCCACATGTCCACAATGTTTAGACAAGATGGTTTTAAGCTTTGTACTTGTACATAAACTCTCTTATCTTCTGAAGGCAAGAGAGGCGTGCCTCGCAACGAAACAATCCTAGTGAACAGTTTTTGCTAGCGGTGACAATTGATAGACTATTGCTGCTTACTGTCGCTTAACCTTGGAATATGGGGTTTCAACCCAAATCTTTTATGTGTTCAATCTTGTAAGCTTTCAACTATTCACTGCTACTAATTTAGATTGTTTTAAGATGTTAGTTTTTGCTGGTAGTCTTTGCTGATGAGTTCTCGAAAAGTAGTTATTCTTGCTGAACAAACTATGAGTTACGCTGGACCCTATCGTGGGCGTGTCACAAATGAGGAATCAACAAAGTCGTGTTCCATGATCGAAGACGAAACGGCTAATTAACATGTGTGGGCCAGGCTAGCAGTTGTAAGGATTATAAGAGCACCTCTAGTAGACCACTTGTACTATCCCGCAAAAAAAAAAGTAATGAGTAGGTGCAGCATTTATATTTTTTTAAAGGGGTTGGAAAACGCGATGCCCCAACCCGCTCCTTCGATGATGCTCTGCTTGTCAAAAAAAATCTAGAGCTTTATGGTGGCCTCTCTTTTTTTTTGAAATTTTGAAAATGGTATTTAGAAATTTCAAAAAAAAATTGAAACAAAAATTCTAGATGTGGATATTGTTGAGATCTACTAGCCTACAAAATCTCAATTCAAAATTCGTTGTATTCAGGCCACATAAAAATGACAAATTTGACAAAATTTTAAGTTTTGAAAATGTGCACTTTTCATCACACTCAGATCTATATATTTGTCAATTTTTTTGAGCCTAAAATACAATGAATTTGGCTTTGAAGTTCTGCACACCTGTAGATCTTAGTATTATCTATATCTAATATTTTGTTTCCTTTTTTTTGAAACTTTTAAATGTTGGTTTCAAAAATTTCAAAGACAAGCTACATAGATCTCGGAAGTCATATGTCCATGCCCTTTGTTCAAAGCAAGATCTATTTCACAATTTCCATAATGCCCAACAAAGAGCAACAACACCCAACACATGTATGTTAGTTTTTTTTTTTTGCATAATCCGCAATCCAATGAAAATACTACGAACAATTTCTTGACCTATTATGGCCCCCAATTGTTAAACTCACCACACTTCACATATACTTAGTTGCAGAGCAAGAAAAGAAAAAGTGATGAATTGTCTCCTCCTCATCAGAAAATCTACATTTTGTATCACTCTTCGGCTCCTAATCCATATTCTTCTCTCAGCAAATTAGTTTTTTACCAAAAATAATTGATTCTCACAAATTATACATAGAAATGATAACAAGAGATAATGCATTGTACAACTTGTATATATTAATCCCCCCCCCCCCCCATATTAGATGTCTAGCCTTTTTCAAAATAACATGTACGCATTTTAATTGAATATTCACTCATTTTTAATCTGTTTCTAGTCTATATTAAAACAATGTAAACAAAATAGAGATACTCCCACTAACCCATTTTACTTGTTGTTAATATAGATGTATCTAGAACTAAAATATGTATAGTTATATCCATCTTGTCGACAAGTAATGGGTCAGAGGAAGTAGTATATTACTCCCTCCGTTTTAAAATATAAGATGTTTTAGCTTTGTGAAGCAAATGTATTTAGACATCTTTTAGTGTGTAGGTTCACTCGAATATACACACTAAAAGGTGTCTAAATACATTTGTTTTACAAACCTAAAACATCTTATATTTTGAAACGGAGGGAGTACTATAGGAAAATGATCCTCTACATCCGAAGGTTGCATCGCACCAACCCTCCAGGTCTTGGACGCGATGGGAGTCCCCATGTGGGCCCTAGTGGACCACCTCACGTTCAAAACAGCCGGAGACTCGCATCGTGACCCCACACCCTCCATGTGGAGAATGATGGTGTGAGGGCCCACCATGTTGGTCTTATCTTCTCCTGATTATTCTCCTCCACATATTCCTCTTCTCTTTCCTCCTACCTTTTCTCTCCTTTTCCTCCTGTGCAGCTGCAAATATCATGGCCATGGAGGATGTTCTCGCCTACGCCACTGCAGTCACCTACTAAGGCATGTGCCCCTTCTCCTCCGCCTACATATGATCAGGCTGCTGGCGCATGTGACTTTCCACCGCCATCCAAGGGCATCCTGGATGCACCCCTTTCCCGAGCTCCTCCCCACGGTCGCTGAGCGATGTACGACGGCTGCTACAATAGGTGTCGATGGATGCTATAAGCAATGTGAAAGAGCATATGCCCCCATGTGTGGTTTTGGTAATTAATGACAATCCCCATGGACTAATGTTTGCATTGAGTTATATTTGTAGGACTTGTTCGTAGACAACGCTTGAGCCATTTGTTGGGTTCAAGGTTGTAAGAAGTTGAATTTAAAGAAGATTATGTGATGATCAAGGTGTTTTTCAAGGAGTGATCCGAAGATTGGTCATAAGGGAGTTGAGCCTATATAGAGTGCGTCTTGAGGAATAAGATGGAGTGAACTCTCATGTGCATTCTCAAGACATCATCATTATGAAAGAAGAAGATGAAGTGCATGATTGATCAAGTCGAAGCGCAAGATCAAGATAGGCTTCTAGAAGATATCATTTGCTTGAAGCTCGGTGTCCATTTGGTGGTAATGGACATGTGAAGATATTTCTCTAGTGTCTCTCCCATAGTGAAGTATGGGGGAGCAATCTACAAGACTTCACCGAGCAAGCGCAATCAAGAAAGGTAGTCCAACTTGAGAAGATCAAGATCATCACCATCTAGCTCAAGTGGAATGCTCAAGGCAAAGGTATATTCTTGATAGGGTTTCTTTCTTACCGGTCTCATAGTGTGGGAGACCAGGTTTAGGATCGATAGCCGTACTATCAAGAGGGCTCTCGAGTGAGTAACTTATTTGTATCGTTCGGAGAGAGCTCAAACCTTTGCATACTTGGCATTATCTTTCTTGGTTCTTATTTGGATTTTATCCTTGTGAGATTCTAGAGCTTGTGGTTATTTCTATGACAAGCTCTAGCTCATAAAAAACGGATTTCGTATGGAACTCTTATTGCTTTTTTGGTGTTTGGAGAATTTACCGGATCCTCATAGAGAGACGCTTATTACCTCTAAATTCATAGTAAATTCTCCCCTGCTGGTTCTTAATAGTAAGTTCTCCTTGCTGTTAGCTTTCCAACAAAATTGGTTTTATCTCATTCAGAGTTTCCTTGCAAAAGTTATTTGGTTTTTGGGCTGTCCATTTCGGCCCCTGGTCCGGCCAGGCCGGACCTTCCGTCGGCGGACCGGGCCAGTCCAGCGGGGCCGCCGAACTACTAGTCTGAATGGACTTTCGGCGGGTCGCCGAATCTGCCCGGCGGGTCGCCGGACATCCGGCCATCAGTCCGGTCCCGCCGGACTTACCGCCGGACCGTCCGGCCCAGAGGCCGGCGCCGCCGGACTTACGGCCGAACTGGCCGGTGGGCTGCTTCCAACGGCCATATTTTTCTCCACCTATAAATACCCTTCTTCCTCCTTGAACCAATAACGTTTTTTTTGGGCTTCTCTCTCCTCCATTGTTGGCCTTCAAAGCTTGCCCTCCCTCCTCCATTCCCTCCATGTTTCTTGCATCTTTTTAAGGGAAAAGAGAGAGGAGATCTAGATCTACATTTCCACCAATCACTTTCTCCTCTAAGTGAGGGGAACCTATTGGATCTAGATCTTGGAGTTCTTTGTGGATTTCCTCCTTGTTCTTCCTCTCATATCCTCCATAGCATTTGTTGCTTTGGTAGGATTTGGGAGAGAAGGATTTGAGCACTTCGTGTGTTCTTGCCATTGCATTTGGTGCATCGGTTTGAGTTCTCCTCAGAGATTTGGTGGTGAAAGCAAGAAGCTTATTTTCTCTTGGGTTCTTGGAACCCTAGACGGCTCAATGGATTTCTTGGGGACCTCCAATTAAGTTGTGGAGATCTTCCCAAGCTTTGTGGTGCCTCCGTGGCGATTATTGGGAGCCGCCAATTGAGTTGTGGAGTGTGCCCCAATCTCAGTGGCTTTATGGATTTGGGAGCCTCCAATTAAGTTGTGGAGTAACCCCAAGCTTTGTGCAGGTTCGGTGACCGCCCTCAAGGGTCCCATAGTGGATCGGGTCTTCCATCTTGGTGGGAGGGCTCGAGGAGATTACGGTGAGCCTCCGTGGCGTTTGGGGAGCCTTGTGCCTCCACACCGCTCCAACGGAGATTAGCACCCGCAAGGGTGTGAACTTCGGGATACATCGTTGTCTCCGCGTGCCTCGGTTATTTCTATACCCGAGCTCCTTTACTTATGCAATTTACTTTGTGATAGCCTTCGTGCTTGAAGTTATATATATCTTGCTATCACATAGTTGCTTATCTTGTTTAGCATAAGTTGTTGGTGCACATAGGTGAACCTAGTTTATTTAGGTTTTGTATGCTTGGCAAATTAAACGTTAGTTTTATTCTGCATTTGTCAAGCCGCTCGTAAAAGTTTTTAAATCGCCTATTCACCCCCCCTCTAGGCGACATCCGTGTCCTTTCACAATGTCGGCAGCTACTACAAGTGGCGTTGGTGGTTGCTACAAGGCGAGTAGTGATGCTGCAAGGAGGTGCCGGCAGCGGTGCTATGTTCGGCTGGCGACGATGCTACCAAATGTCGGTGGCCATGCTACGAGTGATGTCGGCAGCTGCTACAAGAGGCGATGGTGATTGCTACAAGCCACAATGGTGGTTGCTACAAGCGGCGATGATGGTTGCTACAAGGCGGCCGACTATGCCGAAGAAGGCCGGTGGTATTGCTACCAAAGTCTGGTGGCAATGCTACTAGCAGTGTGATGACCCACAAGTATAGGGGGTGTATCATAGTACTTTCGATAAATAAGAGTGTCGAACCCAACGAGGAGCAGAAGGTGTTGATGAGCGGTTTTGATCAAGGAATCACTGTAAATACTAGCAAACAGGTTTTCAGGGGTATTTGGTAATACGAGTAAATAAAGTGCGAGTAAACAAAAGACAATAGTAACAATTGCAGCAAGTGGCCCAATCCTTTCTTCAGCAAAGGACAAGCCGGTTGTGTACTTATAATAACCAAACGTTCTCGAGGACACACGGGAGTTTCTGTCAAGAGCTTTCGCTTCATAGAGCCAATAGTATTTATTGGTTTGATAGGTGTTATGGGGGTGAACCTGTGCTAGCGCACTACCCTTACTAGGATAAATACACACTTGTGATTATACCCCTTGCAAGCATCCGCAAATACAAGAAAGTAATTAAGATAAATCTAACCATGGCCTTAAACTCTAAGATCCTACGCTCCCTGGTGCAATGGTTTCCCAACGGAGGTTTAGGTTTCTGTCACTCCAGCAACCCCACAATCGGTAGCCAAATACACAATGCATCTCACTAGGCCCATAAATGGTGAAGTATCATGTAGTCGACGTTCACATGACACCACTAGTGAAATAGCACCACAACAATATCAAACCATTAAATATTTCTCAACAATAATTTACTACTAACATCTTGACTTCTCCCATGTCCTCAAGAACTAAACGAACTACTCACAAGACATCATATGGATCATGATCAGAGGTGAAATAATGGTAAATAACAATCTGAACATAAACCTTAATTCAACGGTTCCACTCAATAGCATCAACTACAAGAGTAATCAACACCGGGAAAGTTTCCCCTATGAATATAACAAGATCCAACTCAAGATGTTACAGCGGGATGGCGTGGTGATGGTGGAGATGAAGGTGCTGGTGATGGAGATGATGATGATGATGATGATCCCGATGAAGTCCGGTGCGATGGTGATGACGATGGCGACGATCTCCCCTCTCCGGGAAGGAATTTCCCCGGCAGATTTCTGCCTGCCGGAGAGCTTTTCTCTCTCTGGTGTTTTCCGCCCCGCAGAGGCGGCGGTGTCTAACTCTAAGCCCCCCTGACTTAGGTTTTTGGGGACGATCAAGTACGCGGAGGGGCGAGACCAGACGTGGGCCAGGGTGGCCTCACGCAGGGCTAGCGCGGCCAGGGGGCTGGCCGCGCCACCCTGGCGTGTGGGGCCCCCCCTGGCTCCTCTCGACTCCTCCTTCTGGCTTCCTTAGTCTTCTGGGAAAATATAATTTCTGGGTATTTTTCTGGAATTTTCCTGATCTTCAAAATATGGTTTCTTGATGGTCCTTTTTCCAGCAGAATCCTGACTCCGGCAGCAACTCCTCCGATGATCATCAAACATGTGAAAGCAAAGGAAATAACATAAGTATCTTATCTAAATATGAAATATATCAATGAATAACAGTAAATTATGATACAAAATAGTGATGCAAATTGGACGTATCAACCCCCCCAAGCTTAGACCTCGCTTGTCCCCAAGCGAAAACTAAACTCGGTAAACATGACCACAGGTTTATGGAGTGAAGTGTCGATAATCAAAATACGGACAAGAAGCATCACATTTACTAAGGCACAAATTATAATAAACAGCAACTTCCCTTTATAAGATATAGACTTGCAATAGGTAAAAGGGAATCACATGTAAAGATGCATAAGGTAAACTATAATTGGCAATGGCAAACCTTAGTTCTTGGTCAAAGAATGATGAACAAGCTATTATTTCTTTTAAACGGAGCCTTTTAAAACAGAGCTAATATAGCAAAGACTATATGCTCAACAAAGTAAACTTTTGCATTCATAGAGAGCTTTCAAAGATATATTCCTTCAGACAAAAGCATTATACAAAATAAGGAAGATAATAAACATGATTAAACGGATCAACATATGGATGAGTGAAACATAACAACTCAAATGCTTGCTTGAGACAGAGGGAAATAGGTTGACTCAACATAAAAGTAAAGGAAAGGCCCTTCGCAGAGGGAAGCAGGGATTAAACATGTGCTAGAGCTTTTCGTTTGTAAAACAGAGGTAAAAAGTTATTTTGAGAGGTGATTGCTTTTGTCAACGACTAGCAACGGAGTTCTTGATATCTTCCATACTAAACAAGTGAGAGCGGTTCCGAGATGTTTGATTAATTGGCACTTTGGTGCTCTTTTATAGCTTTGCACTCCTCCCCACCTTTTTCCTTTCTCAAACCATGGCTAACCGATTCCATCGGGTGCCGACCAGCTTTCACATTCCATGGAGGAGTGCTTTTCTTTTATTTTCTTTTCTTTTTGAGATTATAATGGTCTGACCAGCTCCCTTGCAAAATTAATGACGAGCAGATGAAGCTGCCTAGTCGAGGGGTACTCAATTTAGTATGGAAGATAACAAACCCATCCACTACGTCCTCATGAGCTAAAAACAGTGGCACAAAATGAGAAGTGTTTGAAGGTTTTTGAAAGGTAGCACATGAAAATTTACTTGGAATGGCTTGAAATACCATGCATAGGAATTTATAGTGGACTCTTTGGAAGTGACTTGGCTTTTGGGAGTTGGATGCACGAGAAGTATTTCCTCTCAGTACAGGTTTTTGGCTAGCAAGGCTGGGTAGCAAGCATAAGAATTGCATGAAACAAACAAACATACATATAATAAGAACAATCATGCAAACTCTCTTGAAGGTACAATAATTTTAACTTTAAGAATAACAATGCTTATAAGCCAAACATAAGGGGAAAACTGAAGTGATGTAACTGCAAGCACTTCTTTATTCTTTTCTACTCAAACCTCAAGGTAAAGTTGCTACTGACCAAGCTAGGTTTGTCAAAACCAACTAAATCTACTCATGCTCCCAACGTGATACCAATACCAATCAACAAGACTAGTCATATAAGAGAGATTGCAAACTAACATAAAGTGTGCGAAAAGTAAACGCTAAAACTTCTCATTAATATTTTATTACCGCAACTCACACCAAGGGATACATAGATAACTAACTAAGGAGGATACTTCCAAACTGCAAACTATTCTATACGATAACTTCTCTATTCATGATATGACTCTACTTTGAAAAGTAAATGAGCAAAAGGTAATGATGTGATAACGCGACACTCCCCCAAGCTTGAAACAAGCCAAGGGGATGCCTATACCGATGACGAATTACTCCTTTGGCGGTGGCGGTGAATCTTCATCGTTGTCGTACTTCCAAGGCAGAGGTCCTCCGTCAAGGAAGGATGTCTTGGTCTCCAAAATCCTGAAACTTGCAGCAGCACTCATTTGTTGAAATCTAGCTTCGTACTCACAATTTTGGTTCTGCACATCGTAGAGTTGTGCCTGTAATTGGCTAGTCGTCTCCTGGAGTGAGAGGACATCCTTCCAAAGCTCTGTAGTCTCCTTCTTGTACTTGGCGACAAGCTCTTGATTAATCCTATAGATAATGTCCACCTCGCGTTCTGCCATCTTCTTGTATTTAAAAACTTCTTGTTCTAGTGCTTCCATCCTTGCTTCGAGACTCCCTTCTCCCTTGGGTCCTTGAACATCTTTAATCTGCAACTCCCCATCCTTGAGTGACAACTTCTTCAGATGCATCTTCAGCTCCCTCATATACGGATTGGTGGAATCCGCAAGAGGGTTCTCTTTAGATGAACCGGACGAAGACATTATAACTCCTAAGCCGAGGGCAATCCCTGACAGAAACAGCTCAAAACAAAACACGACGAGAAAACGATATACAGACCTCGAGGACTCCGGGGGGTTAAATAGGCGAAAATTATACATCGAAACAAAGTCACAGGAGGAAACCGGGACGGAAACGAGTTCCGGGGTGTTCTCACACCTAGGTGGCGCGGCCAGGGGTGGGCCCGCGCCACCTACGTGTGAGGGACACACGGACTCTTTTTCCTGCCCGTTTTCGTCTCGTGATTTTTCATATTTAGTAAAAATAGCAAAAATATTAAAGGAAGAATTTTTTGCGAAACTTCTCTGACTAGAACTGTTACCTATTCGAAAACGAACTCTGCAGGTACCTGCAATTTGTCTTGGATGAATTCTTCCAGAGAAACTGTTTCAATAACATCAACATCTTCATTATAAGAATCTCTAGAAATATAATGCTTGAGTCTTTGCCCATTCACCACTTGTGTAGAATCATCTTTCAATGAAGCAATCTTAATAGCACCTGAGCGGTACACTTCCACAATAACATATGGTCCTTCCCATTTCGAAAGTAATTTTCCTGCAAAAAATCTGAGACGAGACCTATACAAAAGAACTTTCTCACCAACATGAAACTCTCTCTTAAGAATTCTCTTATCATGCCATTGCTTGACTTTCTCTTTGAAAAGTCTGGCATTCTCATACGCTTCGTTTCTCCACTCATCTAGAGAACTCAAATCTAACAACCTTTTCTTACCGGCTAGTTTAAAATCTCGGTTAAGCTCTCTCACTGCCCAAAAAGCTTTGTGTTCTAATTCTAAGGGCAAATGACACGCTTTTCTGTAAACCATCTTATAAGGAGACATACCCATGGGATTCTTATAAGCAGTTCTATAAGCCCATAAAGCATCGTTTAACTTACTAGCCCAGTTTTTCCTTGATCTATTGACAGTCTTCTGCAAGATAGACTTGATCTCCCTATTTGAAAGCTCTACTTGCCCACTAGTTTGGGGATGATAGGCAGAAGCAATTCTATGATTGACATCATATTTAGCAAGAGTTTTTCTAAAACCACCGTGAATAAAATGAGAACCTCCGTCAGTCATAAGATATCTAGGCACTCCGAACCTAGGAAAAATAACATCCTTAAGCATTTTTAACGAAGTCTCACCATCGGCACTCTTTGTAGGTATGGCTTCTACCCATTTAGTAACATAGTCAACAGCAACAAGTATATGGGTATAGCCTTTTGAAGGAGAAAAAGGACCCATAAAGTCAAATCCCCAACAATCAAACGGTTCAATAACAAGAGTGTAATTCATAGGCATCTCATTGCGTCTAGAAATATTACCAACTCTTTGACATTCATCGCAAGATAAAACATACCTTCTGGCATCTTTAAAGAGGGTTGGCCAATAAAAACCTGACTGTAGAACCTTTTGTGTGGTTCTGTCTCCAGCATGATGCCCCCCATAGGCGCTGCTATGGCATTTTCTTAATATCTCTTGTTGCTCATATTCTGGTACACATCTTCTCATAATACCATCAACTCCTTCTTTATATAAATGTGGGTCATCCCAAAAATAATGCCTCAAATCATAAAAGAATTTTCTTCTTTGCTGAGCTGTAAAGGTTGGAGGCAAATACTTGGAAACAATAAAGTTAGCATAATCAGCATACCAAGGAAGGTCTCGCGAAGTTACATTAATTGCAGCCAACTGTTCATTTGGAAAACTATCATTAACAGGAATATGATCAAAAGAAATGTTTTCCAATCTAGACAAGTTGTCAGCCACAGGATTTTCAGCACCTTTCCTATCTACGATATGCAAATCAAACTCTTGTAAAAGCAACACCCATCTAATAAGCCTAGGCTTAGCATCTTTCTTAGTCATAAGATATCTAATAGCAGCGTGATCAGTATGAATAGTAACTTTAGAATCAACAATGTAAGATCTAAACTTATCACATGCAAAAACAACAGCAAGAAACTCTTTCTCAGTAGTAGCATAATTCTTTTGAGCAGCATCAAGGGTCTTACTAGCATAATGAATAACATTCAACTTATTATCTATGCGCTGTCCAAGAACAGCACCAACAGCAAAATCACTAGCATCGCACATAATTTCAAAAGGTAAATTCCAATCAGGTGGTTGAACAATAGGAGCAGTAGTTAAAGCCTTCTTAAGAGTTTCAAAAGCTTCCTTACAATCATCATCAAAGACAAATGGTACATCCTTTTGAAGAAGATTGGTAAGAGGCTTTGAAATCTTAGAGAAATCTTTAATAAACCTCCTATAGAAACCAGCATGAGCAAGAATACTATGAATACCTTTAACATCTCTTGGATAAGGCATTTTCTCAATTGCCTCCACTTTTGCTCTGTCAACTTCAATACCTCTTTCAGAAATTTTATGTCCAAGCACAATTCCTTCATTTACCATAAAGTGGCATTTCTCCCAATTAAGAACAAGGTTAGTTTCTTCGCACCTCTGCAAAACTTTATCAAGGTTGTGCAAACAATTATCAAAAGAAGTTCCATAGACGGAGAAATCGTCCATGAAGACCTCCACAATTTCTTCACAAAAGCCATGAAAAATAGCAGACATGCATCTTTGAAAAGTAGTAGGAGCATTGCATAAACCGAACGGCATACGTCTATAAGCATAAGTTCCATAAGGGCAAGTAAAAGTGGTTTTCTCTTGATCATCCTTCTTAACAGCAATTTGAGAAAAACCAGAATAACCATCAAGGAAACAAAAATGAGTCTTCTTAGACAACCTTTCTAGCATTTGATCTATAAACGATAAAGGGTAATGATCTTTCTTAGTAACTTTGTTTACCTTCCTATAATCAATGCACATTCTATAACCAACTACTACCCTTTGAGGAATAAGCTCGTTATTCTCATTAGGCACAACAGTCATACCTCCTTTCTTAGGAACACAATGAACAGGACTAACCCATCTACTATCAGCAATAGGATAAATGATACCAGCATCAAGGAGCTTTAATACCTCATTTCTTACCACATCCTTCATCTTGGGAATTAGGCGGCGTTGATGCTCCGCGACTGGCTTTGCGTCTTTCTCCATATTAATGGCATGCTGACATAAAGTGGGAGAAATCCCTTTTAAATCATCAAGAGTATATCCCATAGCTCCTCGGTGTTTCCTCAATATCTCCAATAATCTTTCTTCTTCCTTCCCTGAAAGTTTAGAACTAATAATAACAGGATATATTTTCTTATCATCTATATAAGCATATTTGAGATTATCAGGCAAAGGCTTCAATTCAAACACAGGATCTTCTTTAGGCGGCAAAGTGGTACCAAGATCCTCCACAGGTAGATTATGCTTAAGTAATGGTGGTTGACGAAGAAGAATGTCGTCAATCTCTTCTCTTTCCTTGCTGAAAACATCACTTTCGTGATCTTCCATGAATTGCTGCAAGGCATTATTAGGAGCAAGAGCAATAGAAGCAAGCTGTTCAACTCGAAAATTTTCATTAGGCGTTTCATTTTCATAAGAAGTCTTAGCAAACTTGGAAAAATTAAACTCATAAGACTCTCCATTAAACTTAGTAAAAAAATTCTCCTTCTTACAATCTATCACGGCGCCACAGGTGTTCAAAAATGGTCTACCAAAAATAATAGGACTAGTTTTACTAGCCTCCTTACCAAGTACTAGAAAATCAGTAGGGTATTTAGTCTTACCGCAAAGAACTTCCACATCTCGAACAATACCAAGAGGCCAAACAGTCTCTCTATTAGCAAGCTGAACAACCACATCAATATCTTCAATTTCACAAGCGCCTATCTCGTGCAGAATTTCTTTGTAAAGCTCTAAAGGAATAGCACTTGCACTAGCACCAATATCACATAGACCATAATAGCAATGATCTCCAATCCTGACAGAAATAACGGGAACACTTGTTTTCCTATGCTTTTTAGGATGTGAGAGAATGTTAGAAGGATCTTCACAAAAAAGAATATATTCATCCCCTACATCTTTAGTAACAAGATCCTTCAATATAGCTACAGGAGACTTAATAGTAATTTGCTCATCAGGTTCTGCAGCTTTCTTAGTACTTTTATTAGACACACTTACCAAAGTAGAATACTTCTTTACCTTAGCAGTGAAAGGTGTCTTATCAAAATAAGGTTCAGGCACAATGCTATCAACAGTACAAACTTCAGTAGCTGCAGCAGGAATATGACTAATAGAATCTTTATAAGGCGCATGATATTTGTTCCAATCTTTCTTTGGAACATCAAGATAAGAGGCAAAAGCCTTAAGACAATTAGCAAGTATTTGTGAATCAAGACCATAAGCAGTGCTAACACTATGAAAGTCATCGGTTCCCATAAAAGATTTAATCCATTCATAATCATAGTTTATACCTGACTTCCTACCTTTGTCGTTTTCCCATCCTTCAGCATTCTCTTGTATACGGTCAAGAAGTTTCCACTTAGCATCTTCTTTCATATGAGTAAATGATCCAAATCAAGAAGCATCCAAATAATCCTTATCAGGAAGAGTAAGCCGCGCATAAAAATTATCAATAACAATATTATTGGGGAGCTCATGAATGGGGCATTTGAGCATTAGTAACTTCAATCTCCCCCACGCTTGGGCAATACTCTCTCCATCATGAGGCCAAAAATTATATATATCCGGTTACGGTCTTTATGAATTTCACTTGGAGGATAAAACTTGGAATAAAGGAGAGGTACAATATCCTCCCATGCCATAGATGGACCATCTTGGAGTAGCTGATACCACTCTTCAGCTTTGCCTTTCAATGATAATGAGAATAATTTCTTCTTGACCTGGCTTGGTGAAATACCTGCACATCTGAACAACTCACATAATTCATGTATAAATAATAAGTGATCACCCGGATGGACAGTTCCATCTCCTGAATAGCAGTTATCCATAATTCGCCCAACAATTTTCATAGGTATTTTAAAAGGATCAATTTCAGCAGGCGGTGGCGGTGGTGGTTCCTCCGCATGTGCAGCAGTAGCAGTAGATGTGTTTCCAAATAGGAAACCAAATGGAGAGTTCTCCATAGCAGAGTAAAACAAAAATAAAAGACAAAATAAAAACAATACTCACAGCGACGGTTACCTTTACCAATTCCACTCTTCAATAGCGCTACACTCCCCGGCAACGGCGCCAGAAAATAGTCTTGATGACCCACAAGTATAGGGGGTGTATCGTAGTACTTTCGATAAATAAGAGTGTCGAACCCAACGAGGAGCAGAAGGTGTTGATGAGCGGTTTTGATCAAGGAATCACTGTAAATACTAGCAAACAGGTTTTCAGGTGTATTTGGTAATACGAGTAAATAAAGTGCGAGTAAATAAAAGACAATAGTAACAATTGCAGCAAGTGGCCCAATCCTTTCTTCAGCAAAGGACAAGCCGGTTGTGTACTTATAATAACCAAACGTTCTCGAGGACACACGGGAGTTTCTGTCAAGAGCTTTCGCTTCATAGAGCCAATAGTATTTATTGGTTTGATAGGTGTTATGGGGGTGAACCTGTGCTAGCGCACTACCCTTACTAGGATAAATACACACTTGTGATTATACCCCTTGCAAGCATCCGCAAATACAAGAAAGTAATTAAGATAAATCTAACCACAGCCTTAAACTCTAAGATCCTACGCTCCCTTGTGTAATGGTTTCCCAACGGAGGTTTAGGTTTCTGTCACTCCAGCAACCCCACAATCGGTAGCCAAATACACAATGCATCTCACTAGGCCCATAAATGGTGAAGTATCATGTAGTCGACGTTCACATGACACCACTAGTGAAATAGCACCACAACAATATCAAACCATTAAATATTTCTCAACAATAATTCACTACTAACATCTTGACTTCTCCCATGTCCTTAAGAACTAAACGAACTACTCACAAGACATCATATGGATCATGATCAGAGGTGAAATAATGGTAAATAACAATCTGAACATAAACCTTAATTCAACGGTTCCACTCAATAGCATCAACTACAAGAGTAATCAACACCGGGAAAGTTTCCCCTATGAATATAACAAGATCCAACTCAAGATGTTACAGCGGGATGGCGTGGTGATGGTGGAGATGAAGGTGCTGGTGATGGAGATGATGATGATGATGATCCCGATGAAGTCCGGTGCGATGGTGATGACGATGGCGACGATCTCCCCTCTCCGGGAAGGAATTTCCCCGGCAGATTTCTGCCTGCCGGAGAGCTTTTCTCTCTCTAGTGTTTTCCGCCCCGCAGAGGCGGCAGTGTCTAACTCTGAGCCCCCCCCCTGACTTAGGTTTTCGGGGACGATCAAGTACGCGGAGGGGCGAGACCAGACGTGGGCCAGGGTGGCCTCACGCAGGGCTGGCGCGGCCAGGGAGCTGGCCGCGCCACCCTGGCGTGTGGGCCCCCCTGGCTCCTCTCGACTCCTCCTTCTGGCTTCCTTAGTCTTCTGGGAAAATATAATTTCTGGGTATTTTTCTGGAATTTTCCTGATCTTCAAAATATGGTTTCTTGATGGTCCTTTTTCCAGCAGAATTCTGACTCCGGCAGCAACTCCTCCGATGATCATCAAACATGTGAAAGCAAAGGAAATAACATAAGTATCTTATCTAAATATGAAATATATCAATGAATAACAGTAAATTATGATACAAAATAGTGATGCAAATTGGACGTATCACAGTGTTGGCGGTTGCTACAAGGTGGCCGACGATGATGCAAGGAGGCCGGCAACAGTGCTATGTCCGACTAGCGATGACGCTCTGTTTGGTCGGTGGAGATGCTACCAAATTTCGGCAGCGATGCTTCTAGCAGCCGGCAGCTATGCTACGAGCGTCCGTCAGCAGTGCCACCTGCGTGGTCGACGTCGGCAAGGTCTCTCACCGACCGCATGGGTGATCTCTCATTTTTTTGCTATGATGTAGCATTTTCTGCTCCAATGCAGCAAGCCGCGGAAACGAGGTGGGGGTTGGAGCGATGATTTAATCGAACGACGTGGGATTTTCAGCCCCCGTGGGACGCTCAGGACGACCATTATTGTAGGTAGTGGTGTTTTGAATATTACTCAAACTATAGTTACGTTTCTATTTAGTAATTGTTAAAAATTTATTCATACCACTTGTTAATAATATATGTATTGGAAGAAATATCCAAAGCAACCCTGAAATCATACAATTAATTTTCTAAATAATATCCAAATTTATGTAGACAATATAGAGCACATTGTTCGGTCATGACCGAACTTAAAACTGAATTTTGAGATACCCGAATTTGTTGGGTAATAAAACTAACGAGTATATTCGGATCTTTATTTTTAAGAATCAAATTTAAAATAAACCAAAACATAAAGACCGAATTATATTCTGCGGCTCCCATCGCTCGAGAAGAGGGAGACTGGCTCGTTTCCGGCCTGTAGCCCGTCTCAGAAAAGTGAAGTAAACGAGGCCAAAACGGAGTGCCGATCCCAAATAAAACCCCACCCCCCAAATCCCAACCCTCCTCTCGCCGGCGATCCCCCTCCGGTTCCGGGTCGAATCCCTCCGGCCGCTGCCACCCTGAGCTCCATATCCAAGAAGGTTTCGGCTTCGACGCGGAGTCGCCTATGTAATCGCAGCCTAGGCCGCGAGAGCCACCAGTAATTCGAAGCGCCTGCACCGCATCTACTCGCCGCGCGGCCGGAGTGAGCTCCCTCATGGCCAGGAGGCGTCGCGCAGACCGTCTCTTGCACCAGCGGAAGCAGGCGGCGCCCGGGGACGACCGGATCAGCGCCCTCCCCGACGACCTCCTCCTTCTCGTGCTGCGCCGCCTCGACACCCGCGCGGCGCTCGGCGCCGGCGTGCTCTCCTGGCGATGGGCCGGTCTCCCTCGCGAGCTCGCCGCCCTCGATCTGAGGGTCAGCGACGTGCTCCCGGCGCGCTACCAACGGTGGCTCCTCCGCTACCGCGACATCTACAGCAAGGGGACCTTCGTGATGTACAGGCCCCGCCTCGCGCGGCACGAGTTCATGCCCAACATGACACGGTACGAGCGCCGCGCCATGCGCGCCTTCACCAGGTCCGTCGAGGGCCTCTTGGCCGCCGGAGCTCGCCGGAGGGTCAGCAGGCTGAGGCTCGAGTTCTTCACCACTCACAACACCGGCTGCATCGACCGGTTGATCTCTCATGCCATGGATGATTGGGGCGTCGACGACCTCGAGGTCATTGCCAGGCCGACATTCTGCCAGCAAACCGTGCACACCTTCCCTAGCCATGGCCTCTGCGACGAGCCCGGCGCGTCACGCCTGCGAAGCCTCAAGCTTGGATGTTGTGTGATCCCTCGACGGCTGCACAGGTACGGCGAGCTCACTAGGCTCGTCCTGCAAGACTTAGCAGAGTCACCGCCATCCGCTTACGAGAACGTCTTCGACTCGTGCCCACAGCTGCAGGTGGTGCACCTCAACTCCTGCCATCTCCGCGACCAGGACAACACGGTCATGCTTCTGGATGCCCCCGAGTCGCAGATCAGGGAGCTCGTCGTGGACAACTGCGAGATCGGCACGGTATGGCTGAGGGATCTTCCCAATCTGGAGCGCCTCGCCTCCATGGGCACAAGGCTCTGCCTCGAGTCCGACTCAGTTCCGTGCCTCAGGCAATGGCACCTCGCCCGCCGCCTCGGCATCGAGGTGGAAGGTTTCCGCCAGGCGTTACGGCAGCACCTAGAGCTTGACCCGTTTGTGGAGCACACCCGGGACATAACCGACCTGATTGTCCGGTTCACCGGGCCTGACAGATGGATCGTGCCGTCTAGCTCCCCGTCGTCGTTGCTGTTGTCTAACCTCAGGCGGCTGCTCGTCGCCGAGGTGCCTTCGTCCTGGGACGTCGCCTGGCCCCGTGCTCTCCTCGAGATGGCACCTTCCCTCGAGAGCTTTCACGTCCACATTGCCTCCTGCACGGAGGAGCCCAGTGAGGAAATAATATCCTGGCAGCCGACCAAGCTTCGGCAGCATCGCTTGAAGGAGTTCGTGATGGCTGGTTTCCAGGGAGCCGAGAGGCAGATCTACCATGGGAGTGTGCACGGCATTGCGCCGTGTCGCCATGTTCAAAAATGGGCATGTTCAGGACAAGGGGCACTGGGACTGGGAGATGGTGACGCAGCACCACTCATGGACCGAGGAGGAGAAGGCCACCACGCTCAACCAGATCATGGGCGTGGTTTCCTCCGCAGCAGCTCCAGTTCAAGTGGTTTTAGGCTGACCCTCGTGCGTTTGCACCATCCCCTTGTAATGTACTCCATATCCCTGTTTTATTCAATGTAATTTATAGCATAATATTCCATATCCCTGTTTTATTCCATTCCATGTAATTGGTAGAAGAGTTGTGCATTCCATATCCGTTTTTTACTCCTGTAATTTATAGCATAACACTGAAATAAAGCTGGCTGTTCCTTTTCTGTGGTAAGCAGTGTGCATTTTTCAAGGGAACTCAAATATTGTTTTCTGGTTAGATTTTCATCCAAGCAATATTAGGAAGTTGTTTGCGTTGGTTTTGGAAGTTCAAAGTGGCAGATAGCCTTAAGGGGCCTAACAAACTTTTCCCATTCGGCCATCCCTGTTGCGGCAAACTCTTCACAGGGTTACAATTTGAGAACCACTGAATGCACTTCTCTATTAAAGTTTGAAAACCTATGGACATGCCATGTTGATTTTCATCGTTGTCTTGCCAAAAATTGGTCAAGATACAACTGTACTCTTCTGAAGAGTTTGACTAGCTTTTTTTACTGGACGAAGAAATGCCCATGTTTCATGCATCTACACTTATCAATTTGACGGGAGAATTCTTCCACACACACACCCATATCCGTAGTACTACTGTGCATCAAATTGCCACCTCTAATTTCTTCTGTACATTTTACTAACTTGTTCGGAATACCTTGAGCTAAGAACTTGCATCTTCTCTCACAATCCAGTGGTCTTTATTCAACATGTTCTTTCTTTCTCCAATAATAGATGATCCTCGGCCTCCAAATCAGTGAATGTTAGATTCCTGCAACTTTCTGTGGCATAAAACTCCAACCTCTGCCATGAAGATTGCAGACACCGGGCGGTGATCAGAAAGGTTGAGCTCCGTCGTCTTGTAAGAAACTAACCTGATACCCTTTCCATGTGAAAGAATCCGATCACACCTAGACAAGCAGCAAGATTTATCCTCGGTTCAGATGTCCAAATATGAGCTACAATGAAGCTTAACAGATCTATTATGTAAATTGAAGGGCAAGGCTTTAGCTGGGAGAATGACATACCATGCAGGTGTTCTTCTTGCGGATTTCGGTTCGTCACTTGCATACTTTTCTGAGTTAAATTCATATTTATAAGTTGGAGGAAAGCTGATCACCCCTTCGATCCAACCGTCAAATGTACGCCCTTTCATCAGTTCGCTTTTTAGCTGTCACAGCAAAAGCATGAGCTGGATATTCTACAAGTTGTAATGAGTGTACTGGGCAATCAAGTTACCTGATCATTGTCGAACAAGTCATCCCAGTCCTGTCTTGAGATGAGTTCGTGTGTACTTTCAAATGAAAGGTTGAGTCGGTAGTTGAGATCTCCAAACCATATAATCCTTCTGAAATTTTGGAATGGCTAGATATAAGCAATTAAGAAAATGGTTGAATATAACATATGCAAACCATAATCTAGGATTATATAGGCAACCTAAGAATCGTCATTCAGCCAGCAATGGATATGCCCGGATGAGATCCTGGTTGGGTGCAAACTTTTGGAGGACAGGAAAGATTCAGGCAACACAAACGTGCGAACTTACTCATGGTCATGTATTCCTGTAGGCATGCAAACTCTATGATCTGCGTTAAATACTGTTCTTCGAAGGATTTCTTCAACATCTGCATTTCTCTTTCTAAGATTTCCATTCTTTTCACCAGATGTCAGGTGGCAACATACAAAGCAAAAGGGCGTCTGATGTATAGACATGCTGACTGATATTGATCCCTGGAGAATTGAAGAAACAAAATTATCATCAGATGAATCCAGTAGTTACTGATATAAGATGGCAGCAAGTCAATGAAATGAAACTAAGGCATGAAGTACAAACAAATGCAAAATGAATGATGAAATAAAATAAGATCAACTTTGGTACTTGCCTTGTTACCAATATAACCCATCGCACCTACACCTACAGTTGATACTCTCAAATTCCGAATGTGCCTTCTAAGGCCTCTCCGAACCCATATCGATAGATATATTCCCACCATTTGCTTGCTTACTATCCGTAAAAAATATGGCCTTTTCCTTTTTACCACTCTATGATTGGTACTGACATCATGGTCTAAATTATCTTCTGGAAACCCATTAGAATTATCATGTGTCAGTAAAGTAAATGATGCACCGTCTTGAAGTAGGTGGGCTCCACTATCATTAGTAGCTGGGGTATTGTCTTGTTCAATTAATGGATGAAGCTCCCCTTCACTTTCGTTGTCAGCCTCACTAAGCAAGTCTTCCGTCACAAGATAACCTGATGGTTTAAACTTTGATGGTGAAGGAGGATCACCGTGACATTTATGCTTCGAATTATATGGACATTTCTTATTCAAAGTTCCACGAATGATATTTTCCCATGCTGCAACTGGATGGTCGTCTTCAGCACCAAAAATATTCCCAGCATTTAGTGGAACAATTTCTTGAAATCTGAAAGATGGCCATAAGTTTCATGGTAAATACAAACTAAAAGGTATGTTTGTTGCCAGTTAAACTGTGCCTTTATTTATGTAATAAAAGCAGGACCATGGGTCTTTCATCTAAGAAACACAGTAGTGACAGAGAATAAACAACTAATGTGTGATAAGAATCCAGTTGATTTTCAAGAAACTTAACAAGGCCAGATGACCAAATAATCTTCAAATGTGTTTCCAATGGATGATCCAGAAACTGTTTCGAAGTTTTCCAAGATTGCAACTCCTATGTCAGATTGTAATTGCTTATTTTGTATGGATCTATGCCACATATCTACTTCCAGTATAAGAAATGAAGACTTGTGCAATCAAAAGTTTCTGAGCAGCGATTTACCCAAGCACATATATATCAGCTGGCTCCTTCATCGCCAGCCATTCTTGAATGTCTAAGTCAGTGGGCGGAACTCTGCCTCCAACATTCCATGTCCCTACGAAAATCCTGCATATAAAAAATTGTAGGTTGGACGCAACACACGATAGGAAAATACGGTCAAGAACATGACTATGGCCAAAGAGGGGAACAATCTATACGATTATACCTGAGTTCTGTGACATCAATATACTGAGCAAGAGGTGTCGCTGAGTTGCAAATTCTAACCGTGTCAGGCACATTATTCATCTGATTACCTAAAAATTATAGTTCGTGTTAGCGTATAAAGCAAAACCCAGGCTTTATCAGACAGGTGTTTGTGTCAGCATATAAAGCCGTGAGTGAAACCAATGTTTCACGAAACATGCGCTTAATGTAACAAAAACTGGGTTTTGGAGCAAGTCGAACACATATTGAAGGCGTCTGCTTATATTCATTATCAGGCATGAATTGCTATGAAAAAATTATTAACGAAAGTGGAAAAGCAAAATGCACTATGTTTTATAACAGTACACAATCTAGAAGCATCATCTCCCCAGGGAAACTGTAATTTGAGACTGCAATCTCTGATATGTAATTGGTTCCAAACAGTTGTTGCTGCATCTATGGTAAAGTAACAACGAATGATCATGTAATTTTCTTCCCCCAGGTAGTGTTTTTATCACCACTACCAAATGCTTATTTCCTGTTATAGATATCAAATAGGAGCTAGTTCATCTACTGGGAAAATACATAGAAGAAAGTTCAATTTTGCAAACAACTAAATATGAGCTCTTTTCTTTCATGCAACATGCTACAAAATAAAAATGAGATAACAACGAAATTACCAATCGTGCCTGCACCGAGCCCACATAATCTTCTTTCTTCATCATACAGGTTGTGTTCGCAACAACACTTCTCTGAGCAAATGGAACAAACATAGCAGTCAGAATATTTAAGACAATCAACATCAGCCTACAAATATAAGCTGAAGAAAGGCGGCGATGCCTATGAAAGCGATGCAATTTTTCGATAAAAAGATCCCATGTAGAACCTCGCCTACAAGCCTGAAGGCAAGGGCAGCAAATTAACAACCATTCCTTACTATCCCGTTCCATTTCCACCCTCAAAAAACAGTCAGACAATACCTTAACAAGCAACAGCAGATAGGACCCTGGAAAAGGATGTGTGCAAATGCGGCCTACCTTTTCCTCCTCACTCCCTCTCATTTGCCAACTTTTTTTCCCAAGCACACTTTGGAACGAAACAAAAAGGTATCAGGAATTTCGAATCCTCAAACTCCCCGATCTAACCTTTCTTTTCACTGAAAAGATCGAATATACCAAAAGAAACCGGTGGTCTGCAGGAAGCAGTAGTAGTAGCCGGACATCACAGTGGAGGTCTCTGTCAGAGAGATGCCGGCACGGCACTCTAAACATACCCAAATTGGATTGGTGGCACTCGTGATAACAAGATTGCAAGAGCATGAACTTGCAGAAGAGTGCAAGCAATGAACAATTGGACTACACATAATAAGTCAACATGAAAAAATATCAGCAAGAAAATCTAGCCAGTTATCCAACGTGCGAAATTATCTAATCATCTTATGAAGAAAAGATCGCAAATTTGCGGTGCGGTGGTCTGCATTGCGTTCCCCTCATAGCATAGCACCCAAATCCCCACACCAAAATCTCCCCCATTTTGCTCAGGACAGGAGCAGGCTAATCGGATCGAATCGGAGGAGTTCATGCGCTGAAACGAGAGGGGATGGCGGAAGAGTAAGATGGGAAGCTGCTGACCTTGGTGGTCGGGCTCGTCCTCGTCGTCGGCGCTGAAGTCGGAGTCCCCGGACCCGGCGCCGACATTGAGCCACTTGCGCAGCACCACCCTGCGCCACAGCCGCCCGCAGTCCACGCCGCAGCAGCACAGCATCGTCTCCGCCCAGCTCCGCATCGCGTCCTTCGCAGCCAAAAAAAAAAAGTTAAGTCAAGGAACGAGCGATCGATCCCAAGTCGAGTTCCACTCAAACCGCAAAGAATTACCTGCTGCTGCTGACTCCTGCTCGACGGAGCAGCCGCCATGGCCGCCGCATCCTCATGGCTGTCCTGGCGAGCCAGGAGCAATGGAGACGCCTCAGAGGAGGAGGAGGACGCCATTGCCGTCCACCGGTGCCGTGGACTACTGCTACTTATTACAGCACGACCTCGCGATTTCTCAGGGAGTCAGGGCAGAGGATCATCTGGATTGATTCTAGGACCAGCGGTACTCCGTCTTAATCAACGGGAGGTGTTCCTGCCGTGGACGGATTCATGGGGCAATTCACTACCGCATTGGCGGCGATGATTTTGGGATTAATGGATGGGTAATTACCGGCGACTCTTTCGGTTCGTCGCCCGGCGTCTGTTTCTTAAGCTGTTTTGCTCCTAATACGCGTATCGTTATCTTGGTGAGAGGGACCATATATTTTTCAACTCGGTCTCGTGTGGAGTTTTTTTTGTATTTTCTGCTGATGACTTTTTGTATTTCCGAAATTCTCGCTGTATTGTTTCTAAAAATGCATTTTCTTGTCCAATCTCTTCATACAAGCTACAACTGGATAGACACGTGTCAGTGTAAAAACTAGAATAGACGAGTGTGCTGAATCGATCCTGCAGATTATTAGTATATCCTAATTTTTAAATAAAAGCATTATCTGGCCCTTAATGTTTCGGCAACATGAAGCAACAACCCCAAGCCATACCTCAGGCACGATTACCCTTTCATGAGCATTTGGTACGAATGGACTGTGCCATATTTAGGGGCAATCTTTTATCGGATTTGCTAAGCAACAGGCGCCTGAAAAATTCTTATTTTTCAGTCACCTAAAAAAATATGCATCAGTTACATTTTTCTTGTAAAAAAGTGCAATTGCACTTTTCAAGTGCAACTCGTTGCAGTTGCATATATTTTTAAACTACAGTTGCACTTTTCTGAGGTGATCGAGAAATAAAAATTTCTCAGGCAATTGAGACATAGACAAACCCATCTTTTATATACTATTTTCCCATTTTTTTTGTGGGTATTTTAGTTTAGATATGTTGTGAGCCTTGCTATCTTTATACATGGAAATTCAGATGGAAAAAAATGCTTCCACGATCCATCCAGTCTTAGCGACCATGTTCTGTATCTCCACATGGTGGGCAGCCAATGATAAGAGTTGATAATACTTAATTATCTTGATATGATTAATAGAACAGTTCAAAGATCTTGATGAAAGCAGCTTGCCTAATACCTATAATCAAACCACTTCTTCGGATTACATCTTTTGATTATCATCACAAGTCTGAACAATTACGAGCCAGGAAGCAATTTGACAAGACACTATAAAAAGAAATTGCACAACAGTGGTCGGCAAGAGTCATTGCTACAGACGAAGCTCTTCACATATACGAACAGTTACAATATTAAAACGTGTGTCGCTGGTTCAGTCAAGAGTAATCTTTTTTAGATTTTTTCAGCAAAAACAGGCATCATAAAACCATCTTCATCACTTACAGCGAACTGTTGAGATTACATTGGATAAAGGTTCGATTTCAATCCCATGTTTCCCCAGATTATGGGACAGGAAGTGTAAAACGGTCTGCGAAGATATGTATATCCCCTCACGCAACAAAAGAAGCAACTTGCCCACCATAACAAAAACTGTTCGCTGGATTATTTCGCTGTCAGTCACAGGCCTCTTGCCTTAATAGGAGAAGATAGCTCATGCTAAAGTAAACACTTAAAAATCATCCACGCTCAAGCCTCGTGACGAACTGCCGACTAAACCGATGGCACATCCACGACCGGAGAGGACTCGGTGCTTTTCTGGGCTTCCAAAGCTGCAAGTCGCTTGTCGAGAGCCTTGTAGCGGGCATCCACATGGTCATGCAGACCTTTCACCTGAAAAAATAATTCAATCTAAAGGTCAGTAGGTTATCTTGAAGTCAACCAGAATACTGTAGAGTGGATGTGCAGACATAGCAGGGTTAGCACCGTGTGTATAGAAAATCTTACAGCTCACAGAACTTCACTTGTAAAAAAGTTCCTCAACAAAGCTTAGTTCAACGCTGGAAATAGCATAAGCACATCCCCACATTTAGGGCGACTTCTAATGAAAAAGCTGTACACCACATGTCTTCATTGCATCTACCTGAATAATTTCTCAGCTTTCCTCTATGAAATTCTGCCCATTTATGTGAACTACGGGCCAATCCTATCACTATGTACTAAATGAATTCCCACGGAAAATCAGACATGATGAATTACTCTAGTGTTCTTCTCATATTTCAGTATCAGGATATCTATTGCTCTGTCATTCCGAAACTACAAGGCATATAGATTTTGTCCCAAATCTAACTTCTTAAAGTTTTTAAAGTTAGACCAAGTTCATAGAAAAAGATATCAACATCTACATACCGAGTAAATACACTATGAAAACTTATTTTATGATGTATCTACTGATATTGATTTGGTACCGTAGATGTTTACACTTTTTCACATAAACTTGGTCAAATTTTCAAATGTTTGACTTAGGGAAAAATGTATATGCCCTGGGAAGGAGGGACCACAAATTCGTACTGCAAAGAAAATATGGAAAAAAACACTCGCATTCTAGTTGATGAGACAAACAGGCGAGCTTCAAGCTTATGTTAACTTTGAAAGAACAGCATCTATGATTTTGCAAATACATAATGGAGCTTATAAGACTGGTCATGTCTATGAAACTGAAATGCTCCTGAGAGCTGTTGCATCAACGAATGGAAATGCTACAGTCATTTGCAGTAAACTGAGTTCAGTTCAACTATGATCATGTTATGCTGTTAACACCATATGCGTCTTCAAATTCACCTACCTTTTCAGGATTTACCATCTGGTAATATGCAAGGCACTGCAGATGTATTGTTTTCACTTTCAAAGTGGATGGGCATTTCATAAGGACTGTGTCTGCGTGGTATAAGATGATTATAGAGCAGTACGTATACATCCATCTATGATCCAGAAGGTCAAATTGCATCAAACTACTCACGTGCATTTAAACAAGACACATCACTCGGAAATTCATAACTAGACCAAAAGATACTGGTTCTCTCCTAGAGAATCCCATAAACCAATTGCTTTTATGAACAAAATATGACAAACATGCCGCAATGCAACGCTGTACCTCGGATCTTACTGAAAGCAGCGTACCTCAAATTACCCCTAAGATCAGTGCAAGCTACAAACTACTGAACTGGCAGATACACCATCAATTTGATAAGCCAGGAAGACCGCATCGCATGAAATGGTATTATAACTGTCAGTGACAGCCATAGGGGTTAAAACTCAAAACAGTATTGCTGGTTACACAATTACTATTTGCAGAAACTAGACATCATTATTTTTTAGACATTTTTTTGCGAATGATTTTCTAGACACATAATACAGGATGTAATCAAAATGAAAGTGATAGGCCAAAGCATCAACATCTATCACCACAGAATTTATTATCTGGTAATATGCAAGTCACTGAAGACATAATGATTTACTTTCGAAGTGGATGGGCATTTCATATGTACTGTCTATGTGGTATAAGATAAATGTAGAGCAAGACATATCTACCCATTATCCAGAAGGTCAAGCTGCATCTAACTACTCATGTGCATTTAGACAAGACAAGTCACTGGGCAACTTCATAACTAGACCAAAAGATACTGGCTATCTCCTAGAAAATCCCATAAACCAATTGCTTTTATATACAATATGTGATGAGCATGTAACGATTCAATATTTTACCATGGATCTTATCGAAAAATGTACCACTGATTACCCTAAGATCGGTGCAAGCTACAAACTACCGAACTGCCAGATATACCATCAATTTGACGAGCCAAGAATACAGCATCGCATGAAGTGGTATTATAACTGTCAGTGCAACCATAGGGGTCAAAACTCAAAACAGCATCCCTGGTTACAAAATCATAATTTGTGGAAACTAGACATCATGATTTTCAATACATAATACAGGTTGTAATCAAATTGAAAGTGATAGGCCACAGCATCACCATCTATCACCACAGACACCCCCAAATAACCAGCAGACATTATGCAGGCGGCCAAATTCAGGCCTGGTGGGTACTATATATCACTGGATATGATGTCTCCTGGTGTGAATCCAAGCACCGTATCTGTCTACAGTTTCAGAACAGACCAATAACGGCAACATGAAGACGATATAGGAAATCGGTGGTACGATCGCTTACTCACAGACGAAACGAAACGGAACGCCACCTCGAGGAGGGTTTCCCTTGCCTAATCCCCATTCCCCCACACGCGAGGAGCAGAACCGCGGATGCCTGGGAGGCTGGGACATATGGACTAGCATGGAACCCGAGATCTGAGGGGAGGAGCGGGCCGAACCTTGAGGGCCGTGGAGTCGTGGGCGAGCAGGTAGTCCTTGTAGAGGAAGTAGCCGCCGCCGGCCGCCGCGGCCGCCGCGCCGGCGAAGAAGGAGGCCATCCTCACCCGCAGCATGAACCCCATCCTCCTCCTCTCCCCTCCGTCGCCTCCGCCCTTGTTCGTGCTCGCTCCGCCGCTCTCTGCTCCGGTCCGGAGGGCTTCCTGCTTCCTCTGCGTGTGTTGTGCCGACTGCGACCTAGCGACCTGACGCTGGGACCCACATGCCAGTGACGCTCAACCTTGTTGGGCCGGGATTTCGCCATTGGGCCGGGCCGATTTGTGTATTAGCGCTAGCGCGACCGGAGAACATACGGGAAAACGGAAAGAAAAAAAAATCGGAAATATCCCCGCGAAGAGATAGAGCAGCACGCGCTGACCGCCACGCCGCTCGCTTCCCGCGAGCTCGCCTCGCCTCGCCATGCCGCCGCCGTCCCTCCTCTCCCTCATCCCCGCCGCGTCCGTCTCCCCGCGAGCCCGCCGAGCCAATCACAGAGCCTCTACCGCAGGCCAGCGCCTACATTCCCGCATCCGCGTCCTCGGCGGACGCCCCCCCTCGGCGCTCCATTCGTTGCCCTCCTCCGATGCCGGCGTCGGCGGCGGGGATGGAGGAAGCGAGGAGCTCCACCTGCTCGACAAGCCGTTCCCGTCCCCCTCAGCCGAGGCGGAGGACGAGGCCAAGCCTGAGCCCGCTCCGGCGCCGTCCACGGAAGAAGCGCTCGCCTCCTACCTCAACTTCTACGAGGTGAAGGGCGCCGAAACCACTGAGGACACGGAAGCTTCCTCCGCCGCCGTGGGCTTCGTGGAGGACGGAGCCGGTGCGGGCGGTCGCGGGGTCGTTTACTACGACCCCAAGCCCGGGGACCTGGTCGTCGGCGTCGTCGTCGGGGGCGACGCGAGGGTGCTCGACGTCGACGTCGGCGCCGGGGGCGAGCCGGCATTGATGCTGACCAAGGAGGCGGCGCCCACGTCGAGGGAGGAGTTTGGTTTCCTGACATGCGACGTCGCCTCGAGTGATGGCGCGAGGGAGTTCGCCTCGGAAGGCAGGGTCGGCGTCGCGGTCAGCGCCGGGCGCGTGAAGTCTGGGAGGACATTGAAGGCAAAAGGTGCTCCGGTGGTGGGCGTTGGCACGGTGGTGTTCGCCGAGGTCCTCGGTCGAACACTTGGCGGGCGGCCGCTGCTGTCTGCCCGCAGGATGTTCCGGCGCGCCGCGTGGCACAGAGTGAGGCAGGTCCTCTATGACTCTCCTCTCTACTTGTGTTGGCATATGATGAATTGACCTGTGTGTGCAACTATCAGTAGTTCAGTTACCCCACAAAAAAGACAGTAGTTCATTACTAGAGAGAGTTGAACTGAATGCAGTATCGGATAGTTCAAACACCACTAGTAATCTAGTATACTTCTGTAACCTTAGTCCTGAACACCGTCTTGCTGGACCAACTACCAAGTAGATTTTTCATATCTGCTAACCTATCTAAAAGCTCGAGCTCTTAAAGCGCTGTAGGGTAGATATACCTATATATTACTCCTAGGTTAATACAACGTTCTTAGGATGGTGTAAATCAAATCGTTTGAAATTACAGCCCAGTATTAAGCATTTCATGTTATGATTTTTAGGACATAGAGTGATATACAAAACTTAGTACATGGAGTGACGATTGGTATTACTAGTGATATTCACTCTAAGTTGGCACATCGTATGTCCACAGATTGGCCTATTGTATTTTATAATCGATGTTTCACATGTATGTGGTTACTTGGATGCAGAGCAGTGCAATAGAAATTGCTGATAGGAAATGTGTATGATGAAACCCCTTGTTTTCCTCATGTCTTGTTTCGATGACAATGGACATGATTGTCGTAACTTTGTGATGTTGATTCACTTCTTTGAGAAAGTGTGACTGATTAAGTTTTGATCTCAATAGCTGTCATTTTTATTGTGAAAGTTGACAGTTTCCATTCATACTCATGTCCAGATAAAGCAGCTAAATGTACCTATCAAGGTTAAAATTTTGGAGTGGAATGCTGGAGGCTTGCTGTCGAGAATTGAGGTACGTGTTACTCTAACAAGTTTACTCTACTACATTACAGGTCCAGTTTTGAACTTTTGTGGCTAAAGCTGGTTCCATAATTCCATCATTTAGGGGCTCCGGGCATTTCTTCCTAAGCCTGAGATGATGACAAGACCAAGAAATTTTACAGATTTAAAGAATAGTGTAAGTTCATGATAATATGTTATATTGTTTGTATCTCCAATAGACTGCGTCTTGTTCCAGCCTTAGCATATCAGTGCTACTGATACCTTCTTTTTGTAGTTTTACCGTCCTTTGTTAATAAAGTGACTATAACATGTGAATCATACTGTTTTTTCTGCACAGGTTGGTCGACAGATCCATGTTTGTATTACAAAGATTGATGAAAAGAGTAATGAATTAATAATTAGTGAAAAAGAGGCATGGGTAAGCTAACTACATTGACCTCTTTTCACTCTTTGTTTCCCTTTGAAGTTGAGAATCTCAGTCTATCAACATGTCAAATTGCCTATAGACATGAACTTTTGCAAGGAATTTTTTTTTAAAGTACAGTTGAAGTGCCTATATCAGTTGAATTCTACATTACCTTATAGGATGAACCTTTGAGTATCCTTGAGTACTTGTGATTAATTGTAAATTTACTTGTTGTAGGCAATGATGTACCTTAGTGAAGGGGCTCTCTTGGAAGGGACGGTCCGCAAGTTGTTTCCATATGGTGCACAAATTAGGATTGGCGAGACTAACAGAAGGTAGAATCCCTAAACATTTTGTTACATATTAAGTATGGCATTTTTTATGTGTTGATGTTCAATTTACATTTAAGACTTGCAAGATCATTCTTTCCAGTTCCATCATTTCATTTAGTAGGTTCTGATAAGTTTCCTTCTGGCCATATTTTCTTATAGTCATGCATATGCCTTGGTATGGTTTACTCACATCCGGTTCTAACTGAATCATAGACATCACTCTGTTTAGATGGCAAGTTTGTGAAGAATCTGCAGGTGGGAACGTTTCGGATGTCTAATTTACAGCTTGTACTGTTTTGCAGTGGTTTGCTCCATGTCTCAAAGATAACACATGGTCAGGTGAGATCCGTCAGCGACGTGCTTGCAGTGGGCGACAGAGTGAAGGCTCTTGTGATCAAATCGCCGGCAGCGGACAGAATAGCTCTTAGGTACACCAGAGCAAACTTGCAGTAACCAAAGTCCATACGCTACTGCATAGTTTCATTCTTTGCGTCTATGACTGTCCGCTGAAAGTAGATGTGTTTCTCATTGTGCAGCACTAAGGACCTCGAGAGCGAGCCTGGGCTGTTTCTATCTGATAAAGATGTAAGAGCACCGCAACCGATCCTCCCATCAGGAGCATTAGGAGTACAACTAGTTTCAGTTCTGCATCCGTGTTCGTCCAACTGTCTGCGCTGCGCGTAGTCACATTTTCCGTTGCCTCTGTTCGTTCTCGCAGAAGGTGTTCGCCGAGGCTGAGGAGATGGCGCGCAGATACCGGGAGAAGATGCCGGAGACGCCTCGGTCAGACGAGGCTGGCTCCTCGCGCAACAACGACGACAACGGCGGTGTCCCGTTTGAGGACGAAGCGGCGTCGTACGCGAACTGGAAGTGGCTGAAGTTCGTCAAGTCTGACAGAGCTGACTGTAAACCCGGTAGCGCCGAACCGGGGTTGTAACGCAGGGATGGTCTGCAGAAATTTTGATTCAGTCCAGCGCTTTTCCGGTCCAGTGCTTACGCTTGCAGATGCTCACCGTGTGAGTAGACATCTCATCGCCTGGTCGTCGTGACGGGCCGGAGCACCATGAATCCATGATCTGACCTCCCCAAAGGTGTCGGCGGACGGCACGCGGCACCCTGATCTCGCTGTCGCGAATGCCTGGGCTCGCTCCACCAACCTCCTTCTCTCGGTGGCGTCCTTTCCTTGGCATGCCTATCCCGTCGTCGTATGTTTGAAGCCGTGCGTCATTTGCCTGTCCTGTTACGACGGCCGTCGTGTCTATTTGTCACTAGGGAAGAAGAACGTAGCACAGTGGCCGACAGTCCCCTGGAATCTGCGAGTTGCAACAGCTCAAAGCTACCTATCGTGTGATCGTGTCAACAGAGGAAAGGATCGAGATAGCCCTTTCTCCATGAAAACGACGGCTCAACTCCAATCTAGGAAACATCGGTCGACAGGTTTCGACAAGCTAGCCACTTCATTAGTATGCTAATCCTATCCCTAGTGCTAATGTAGAGTAGATTACGTAGCACCCATGCATGAATTAACAAATAGTTTGATTGACGCGAGGAGATGTGCTCTCGTCACCAGGGAATTCTATGGGGCCGGGCCAACCACTTCGTCGAGATAGACAAACATAGCAGCTGCAAATTGTTTTATATCGATCGATCAGTTGCTTCGTAGAAGACGAAAGCGAGATCCTAACTCGAGGCTTCCTCCTTGAACAAATCATCGACACTCGGTTATATTCCTCGCGTGTCACATCTAAGAAATTTCAGTTCAGGCGTACGTCTCAACTAGCTCCATCACACTAAACTCACGCTATTAGCTTACTCCTATGAGAAACATAAATATGTTCACCCTGAGGAGTGAGATTCATCGTGTGAATGAGTAATGGACAGAGGTACTAAGGTAGCACTGTATGAAAATAAAATGAGCAGGAAAATTACTGTACCAAGACGAGCACGACGAGACATCACTTCGCCTAGCTAGCTAGGTCTGTGTAGATCGGTCGTGTCAAAAACGTTTTATGGGAGCCCGTATGCAAACAGCGTAACCGTGCTGGGGGGTTGGAAGGATGGGCAGGCACGGTGAGAGCGTACTGGTTGTAGTTTACTGAAATTGGGCAATCAGGAAGGTACGTATGCAAAACAACACGGCGGTTTTGATTCATTGAGTTTTACCCGCTACTCCTTGTCCCATACATCTCAACAAAGAAAATGGGGCAAAGGATCCAATTCACAAAGGCACCAACCCAAGGTTCCAATTTTTTGCGCTACGTACTTGACTAGTATTGTTGACCTTCATTTGAATGGATAAGATTGTGTGTGATTTGGCCATTCCTATGAAAGTACATATAGAACACTCTTTTCTTTTGGTGAAGCAATTACACGACGAATCTCGACATAATTTGATCCGTCCATTACTCTGCTTCTTTCGGATGGAGGTCGGTTATCATTTGGTCCGAGCATGCATTGCTAAGCCATAATAAGGCCATTAGTGAATCCCACCTTTTCCCCATCATAATAATGCACATGTAAATACTCCATCCGTTCCAAATTAGTTATATCTCAGCTTTATCAAAATACACATGGCAATAAAATGCTACAAGTGACGGTCGGTGATGAGGCTGAGGTCACTCCCTTTTTAGAAAGAGAGGTGTGTAGATACATGAGTATCTAGACAGTTGAGACAGCTACTTAGAGATGGAGTACTAACAACCATATTTGATGAAAAATCCGCAAGCTTGCCCTATCCAAGAGCATTTTAATTGCTTCTTACTCTCATTTAACCATTTACCAAGATTTTGCTTCACCCGCCCCATCCCGCTGCTCTCACTAATACACGATTCTCGCCATGCACGTCCTATGACCCCGGTGAGCCCTCTCGAGCTACTACCTTTGGTAAAGTCAGGCTCAGACACACTCGACTGACCGAAAATGCGTCTCCCACATCAATGCCGAATCAACTTGCCACCTTAGACCTATCAAAATGCGTTAGATGGTTGAATAAGTTTAAACTATGAGGATTTTTTCAAAAGAATATGTTTAAGTTTGATGGAATCCTCAATAGATGGAGTAGTAAGTAGTAACTAGGGCTTTTGCTTCAGTCTCCGCCTTTTACTTCAAACTCACGAAACAGAAAACGGAAGGACGGCCAGGATTTGCCGATCCCCCCTTTGGTTCAAACTCACGAAATTTGAATTCCAACTCCTTCAAGCCTACAGTGTCACATCTGGCAAGAGCATTCGACGCTCTCTCCTTGCCTCTCTCACTCTCTGGCAGCTGCTCAACCTTGGTAGGATGATGAGGACATCGTTTCTACCGTTACACCCTCTTCTACACCGGCAAATATTCCACAAGGACCCATGACTAAAGCTCGTACACGTTAATTAAATTGCCAGGTACTTTCGCTTCTTAATACATATGATTTAACTGCTAAGAATATGGTACTGCCTTCATCTGTTGATTTACTTGTAATCAGGAATGAAGGAATTGGAGAATGGTCAAGAGAGGATCAAGTGGAGAATCAAGTAGACAAGAAAGAAGCGACGCTCCAAGCATCAGCGCACAAGACGTTGGCCAGCTCCATCCATGCAATCATCCACGAGTAGTACTGATATGAGAAATCCAAAACCAAGGAGCGGGGCCGAGGCCCATGCATGATGCATGCCATGCTATAGAGGCTTTTCAGGTTGTAGAGTCCACGCCGGATACGCATCACCTAAGGAGAATCGAGGCGGCGTACGTCCGTCTCCAATAAATAGACTATTGCCTGCGTAGGTTTAGGTCGGGTTTTATTGAGTTGTTTAGCTTTGCTACAATATTCATCTGTAAGACGTGTAGGACTACCGCCTTGTTCAGATCTTCAGTGGAACCCCAACTTGCTCATCAGTTTTTCATGCTCAATCTATTTTTAGCAATTTCAGATTGCAATTCACCATTGTTCTTGCCGGTTCTTTCGGTTGTCTGCAGGAACTCGAACCTCGTTGTTCAGGTTGATCGTGCCTACGGCAAGGTCAATAACCATCGGAGATTGGTTTAGCGATTGCGGAGTGTATCGTCTAGTACGGTATAGTCGGATCGTCAAGGTCAAAATCCACCAAAATCGATAATTATCGCCACTCTCATCGAAAGATCGGGCCACCGACACATCAAGTGGTATCAGAGCTACAGTTGATCGGTGAGAGATTTCCAGTTTTTGATAGAATAGATCTGTTTTCATTACCTACAGTCCACCAAAAAGCCAAAAAAATTATTAGATTAGTTCATCCTTTTTACCTACTCCCTCCGGCCCGGATTACCTGGCCCCTGTGCCTTTTGTAAAAACAACCCTGAACAATTTCCGACCAAATCTCTCCCCCACCATCTCTGGCCCAGTCAATCAGAATCAGCCCAGCCGGAAGTGTGGACTCGGTGGGACCCAGCGAGGGCGCGTACCCGGCCGACCTGGCGAACGCGAGCGCCGCGGCGGCGAGGGAGGAGGAGAGGGAGGCGTAGGACTTGATGAGCGCGTCGAAGGGCCGCGGTGGCGGCGGGGAGGGGAGGAGGCGGAGCGCGGAGAGGAAGGCGAGGAGGAGGGGCAGCGGCGGGACGGAGGCAGCCAGGAGCGCGGCCCCCGGGAGCGACAGCGGGAGGTGGCGCCGGCAGAGCGGGAGGGGAGGCGAGCGCGGGGACGGATTGAGGAGAGCCGCGAGGTGCGCGTGGTGCACCGGGTGCCTGTGGCTCCCGGCGGCGACACCCGCGGCAGCTCGCCGCGCGGTCAGGGCGGCCGCCATGTTCAGGTGCGGAGGGGGTTTTCGTAAAAAAAACTGTTTAATGGGCTGGACCGTGGGGGGGCCATCTAATTTGGGCCGGAGGGAGTACCTTTTTCAGCCGTAGCAATTTTTGCATCTAGTTTTTGCATCGTTGAATTTTTCGTTGCATTCATCCTAGAATTAGTGCTGGTTTAGATTAGCTTGGGCTAGAATCGTCTACTGGATCACACCATTTTTTTTCCCCACCTACGAATCTCTACTGTAATCTATCTTGATCAAACAAAAATCCTGTCGATCGCACTACACGCAGGTATATCCCGCACGATATATCCTAGTCTGTTCAGCCGCGGTTGCTGCCTTTCGCTTTCGTTGCCGATTCTCTGTGTACTAGCCAGCATCACAGCAGCCGTGCCTTTCATCTAGCTAGCTAGCTCTGGCAGTTCTACGGTACCACAGCAGCCTCGTGTTCTTTTTCATATGTTTTTGACAACATCAGCTTGTCGGTCTAACTATTTTTGCTAAGAACCGGCCTGGCAAAAAAAAAAGAGAGAAAAGAAAAAAAAGAAAAAAAAAAAGGAGAGAACAGAAAAAGGAAAGAAAGAATTGCCAAACAGAGTTGTAATACCAGGCCGGTTACAATTGCTGAATTTTTTTTCCGCTGAACTGATACACCTGTTTTCACACATATCCAGCTTTGGAGCTATCAGATTTAGTCGCTTGTACCTCACTTATATCTAGCTGAGTGGAGCTATCACCTGTTCCACTTTTCGACTCACTTGTTTCAGTATCTGGGATTAAATTGTTTTATCTCTTTCTAGTCGACTGCCAGCACTAGTTAGGAGTTTGAACAATTATTCAACTTGCATCGCTTTTTGCTAAATTGTACCACTGATATTATGAGTTGAGGAAACCATCACCAAGCTCCACTTCCTATATTGTACTTTGTTAGGTCACTTGTAATCGCTATATCAATCTTTTGATAATTTTGGACAACGCCAAAGGCCGACACCCAGTGCAGCACGATAAGAACTGGTAAGAGCTTGGTAATTGCTTGAGCGTTGAGGGTTTTTTTTTCCACCACACCCTATATTTCCGAGAAACAACCCATTTGTGTTTTTTTTTGTTCTTGTCTAGTGCTAACCATGCCAGGTGACGAGGGCGACACACAAGCGACTATGGCACGTCTCGAGGAGGACATGCGTGGGTACGCCGACCGATTCACCGAGTTTGAGGGTGCACTTGACAAGCGGCTCCAAGCGATCAAGGTTGGCCGTGACACCCTGAATGAAACACTTACGGCAATTCTATCACGCCTCGATGCCCAGGACGCACGTTTGGGCGGCGGCACCAGCGCCAACTCTCACCCTCCTACGACGGGCACTGGTGTACCACGGGCTCGACGAGTGCCCCTAGGGGACGCAAGCCATCCACAAACTGCAGCCACAAACACCGGCGTTGTTAACCAGAATCACCCCCTCAATGCCAATTCGGGTGTGGCCCTTGAGGAACTGGTTGATGACGCCGAAGGTGAAGACTATGTTGTTGATACTGAGGATGATGACGCGGTCAACTACAACAATGATCGCGATCATCGTAGACTACGCAATAATAGACATGGTATGAGGCGACACCGCCCTGAGGTACGTGACCGAGATGATTCTATTGGTAAAATTAAATTTGTTATGCCTTCTTTTGATGGAAAATATGATCCTGATGTTTATCTTGAATGGGAACTGTTAGTTGATCAAAAATTTGAATGCCATGATTTTCCTAATGAAAAACGAGTAAGAGCTGCCACTAGCGAATTTAGTAATTTTGCATCTGTATGGTGGAGAGAACATTGTCGAAAACATCCAAATAATATCCCTACTACTTGGGAAGCTTTGAAACTCATTATGCGGCACCGTTTTGTTCCATCTTACTATGCACGAGACTTGCTAAATAAATTAACACGTTTGCAACAAGAAAATAAATCTGTCGAAGAATATTATCAAGAATTACAAATGGGTATGCTACGTTGTGGTTTAGTGGAGAATGAGGAAGCATCTATGGCTAGATTTTTAGGTGGGTTAAATAGAGAAATTTATGATATACTTTCTTATAAGGAATATAATTCTATAACTCGATTATTCCACCTTGCTATACATGCTGAACGTGAAGTGCAGGGACGCTCGAGAACACGTACTAACTTTTCTGCAGGACGTACTTCCTCATGGACGCCGCGCACACCCACTTCCGCGTCCACACATAACACACAGGTTCCGTTCAGAACAGGATCATCCGCATCAAATGCATCATCTAGCGCTTCAGCCCCAACGAAAATTGTTGCATCATCTCCAGCCAAAAGCTCATCGTCATCGATCACCTCTCCTAGAAGAACAAAGGATATTCAGTGCCACGCATGTAAGGGCTTCGGTCATATCATGAAAGAGTGTTCTAACAAGCGCGTTTTGATCATTCGAGAAGACGGCGAGTACGATTCCGCAAGTGATTTTGATGAAGAAACGTATGCCTTGCTCGCTGAAGAAGAAGCCGATGACACAAGAACGGGACAACAAGAGGAACATGTGACTGCTGAAGATGCGGAAAAGTATATGAGCATTATAGCACATCGTGTTCTAAGCGCTCAGATTGTTAAATCCAAGAAGGACCAGCGCCACAACCTCTTCCACATCAAAGGCGTTGTCCAGGAACGTTCTGTTCGCATAATTGTTGATGGCGGGAGCTGCAACAACCTCGCAAGCATCGACATGGTCGAGAAGCTCGCATTACCTACTCGCCAACATCCACATCCGTACTATATTCAATGGTTTAATGATGGCGGCAAAGTGAAGGTAACCCGCATGGTGAGAGTTCAGTTTTCGTTAGGTTCTTACCATGATACTGTTGACTGTGATATTGTGCCTATGCAAGCTTGTTCTTTGTTGCTAGGTAGGCCATGGGAGTATGATAAACAATGTTTACATGATGGTAGGACTAATCAGTACACTCTCACACATAAAGGAAAGAAAATAGTTTTACACCCTATGTCTCCTGAGCAAATTTTGAAAGATGATCTTGCTAGGGCTAGTAGAAATAAGAATAGCCAGCGTGTCCAATCTGAAAATCAGCAAGTTGTCAATGAGTTGGAACAATTTAATAAGTTGACCAAATCTGAACCTAGTTCATCTAAGGAAATAAAACTGAAAGGTGCTACATTCTTAGCTACACGTGCTGAAATTTCAGAGTTAGACACTACTATTCAACCCTGCTATGCTTTGGTTTGCAAAGAAGTTCTGTTTTCGTTTGAGGATATACATTCTTCTTTGCCTCCTGTTGTCGCTGACCTTTTGCAGGAGTATCATGATATATTTCCAAAGGAGGTACCACCAGGGCTGCCACCCATTAGGGGAATCGAACACCAAATTGACTTGATACCGAGCGCCTCACTACCCAACCGTGCGCCATACCGGACGAATCCAGAGGAGACCAAAGAAATTCAGCGTCAAATACAAGAACTACTCTACAAAGGTCATATTCGTGAATCACTTAGTCCATGTGACGAGGGTATGACCCCTCGGTCCTCGATATTTGCCTACCTGGTTCCTGCCAAGGAAGAAGCCCGCTCGACGGATACGCGAAGCCCGCAAAACCCAGCACTTCGACTTGGAGTAGAAGGCAAGAAATATTTGTAAACCCTAACTGGCTGCATCTATAAAGCCACCAAGGGCGCTCCTCCTAGAGACCAGATTCGTATAGCCTACAACACAATCTCGCATAGGCTAGCCACGCCATCTCCTCCCACCTCCACCAGATTGCATCTGCGCGCCATTGTAACAACTCCACATATACCAGCAATATAAGATCAGACAAGCAGGATGTAGGTCTTTACCCTCCGGGGGGCCGAACCTGGGTAAATTCGTGTGCACCCCCTGTTTCTGTCTGAAGCCGTCGAGTCCGCCAAGCGCCCACATGCTCTTCATGAATCGAAAGCCCCGAAACATGGGCATTGCCGGGGAAGAACCTCGTCACCATGTGATGTTGATACGTCTCAAACGTATCTATAATTTTTGATGCTCCATGCTTGTTTTTACACCATTTGCATATTGTTTCGTTACACTTAGTGGCATTTTTATGCATTTTCCGGAACTAACCTATTAACGAAGTGCCACAGTGCCAGTTCCCTGTTTTCTGCTGTTTTTGTGTTTCAGAGTGATACACAGGAAATATTCTCGGAATTGGACGAAACAAGTTCCTGAAGTCTTATTTTACCCGGAAGCTTCCAGAGATCCGAAGAGAAGTGGGAGGGGGGCCACCAGGGCCCCACACACAGGGGCGGCGCGGCCAGGCCCTGGCCCGCGCCACCCCCGTGTGAGGGCGCCTGGCCCCTCCTCTGACAACGTCCCTTCGCCTATAAAGACCCCCCGACGAGAAAAACCTAAGTACCCGATCAGTTTTCCAGAACACATCGCGATCCGCCGCCGCCGTCGACCCGAAGATCGGGAGGGTCCAGAAGCTCTTCCCGGCACCCTGCCGGAGAGGGGAATCACCACCGGAGGTCTTCTTCATCGCCATGCTTGCCTCCGGAGCGATGAGTGAGTAGTCTACCTTGGACTATGGGTCCATAGCAGTAGCTAGATGGTTGTCTTCTCCACTATGTGCTTCATGTTTAGATCTCATGAGCTGCCTTACATGATTGAGATCACCGTTATGTAATTCTACATGTTTGGTTTGTTGGGATTCGATGAATATTGGTGTTTATGATTAAGTTGCTGTACTGAATTATATCTTTTGTTATCTCTATATTGTTTATGATCTTGCATGCTCTCCGTTGTTAGTAGCTATCTTGGCCGAGTAGTTGCTAGTGACTCCAAGAGGGGGTATTTATGCTCGATAGTGGGTTCATGCCTCTATTTCACCTGGGGGAGTGACAGAAACCTCTAAGGTGGTAGATGTGCTGTTGCTACTAGGGAGAAAACAACATTCATATGCTTAAGGGCATATGTTTTGTTTACATTACACACTTTGCTTAATGCAATTATCTGTTGTTCGCAACTTAATACTTCTAGGGTGTTCGGATTGATATCCCCGGGGGTGGATTATTAGTCATAGATGCAGTTGGATGGCGGTCTATGTATTTTGTTGTAATGCCCAGAGTAAATCTCATAGTGATCTTCTTGACATATCACGTTATCTTTATTCTATCAATTGCCCAACTGTAATTTGTTTACCCAGCATGTGTTATTTTATCTATGGAGAGACACCACTAGTGAACTGTGGACCCCGGTCCTATTTCCATCATATTGCTATCACCTGTTTACTTTACTCGCACTGTTTACTTTACTCGCATACTATATTGTTTTCCACTCGATACGCTCATAACCTTTGTTTCAAGCAAACCGGTGAGATTGACAACCTCATCGCAATTTGGGAACAAAGTATTTGTTTGTGTTGTGTGCAGGTTCCGCGTTGCTACTGGCCGAAGACGAGTCAACAAGTATCGTTAAACGGCGCCCTTATTGGAGTGTTACTAAGCCAGTCCGCATCACCTTCAGCCGTCATTGTCTCTCTTCTCCTGACCGATATTAAACCTTGGTTTCTTAAACTGAGGGAAAACTTGCTGCTACACTCATCATACCTTCCTCTTGGGGTTCCCAACGGGCTGGTTATTCACCACGCACAAGGACAGTCTGCTCCCACGTCAACTATACACTACCACACGTAGCAGCCACTTTTCTGGCGCCGTTGCCGGGGAAGAGAGAAGACTTCTGCGAGGGGAGTTCTTCGCACACACATTCTTTAGTTTGTTATTGTTTTGCTTTACTTTATTTTATTTTACCTGCATTGTTTTTTTTATCAAAAACCCAAAAAAATTAGAATCCTTGGTAGTTGTTATTTCTTTACTTTAGTTTATCATGTTGATCCCTAAGTACGTTCTGGAGGACCTCTCAGTAGGTAGTGGTTCTATTATTGGCAAAAGTAACATTGGGGAGTTCTTTAATCACATTAGTATGCATGAGGAAGATGAGGAAAAGTCTTGGGTTGAGCTTGCTCCTAGTATTGAAGTTGCTTCTGTTATATTAATTGACATGTTGGAAACTAGGTTTGCTAGTCTTAATCCTTTTATGCAATATATGTTCCTTAAGCTTCATAAAATTGAGGATCCCGAAAAGAAAGCTTTTATCTTGGAAACTTTGCGCCTAGAATTTAAGGATGTCGTTATTAAAGCTAGGAAAGTTCTTAAACGTTTTAATAAACTCGGTTCACCTATAAAGGTTATTGATACTAATGATGAGGAGACCGAAATACCTATACCTTGCAAGCTTTTGGGATTGAATGATGCTTTCGAAAACAATTTTGCCTGGATCTGTCCTGAAAATCTTTTTGATGAGAATAGTGTACCGAAGCATGATCACAAATGGTCTTCAAAAACTTATGTGGATGAAATACAATGCCTTATTGATAAGACCTCTGCAATTGATCTTAATGCTTCATCTGATATTACTTGATTCGCAATTTTCTGCGCCTAGCTCAAAGACGTTAAAGAAAAGCACTCTTGGGAGAAAACCCAATGTTTTCTTTTCAGTACTTTTTCTTTTATTTGAGTCTTGGAAGTCATTACTACTGTAATGACTGCTCCTTATCTTGTTTATTTCGTTTTTGTGCCAAGAGAAGCCTCTAATTTGAGTGAGGTAAAGATTTGGGGATGTTGCTGTCCTGAAACTGTTTTCGGTGCTGCACCGTAAAAATTCGTGAAAAAACTCTGTTTACCTTTTGGACCTGCGATTTCTTGTGCATATGCCCCAGGTTATATCCAAACTTTTCTTAGTTGAACACTTTTTGATTTGAGCAACAGAAAATCCCTAAAAAATTTGACCTTTGTCAGCTGTTCAGTTTTGACAGATTTTTGCCAATATTTGTGTTTGCCACTTTATCGCTTTCTTTTGAGTTCTTTTGATCACAGAACTTTTGGGGAGGTTGCTACAGTAGTATCTGCTATATATGTGGTAGTTTTGAGTTGAAACCTGAAGCAAATAGATGATTGATTATATGTTATGCTTGCACTAATGTTGCTAATAGAATTGTGTTTAGTTTTGTATGAAGGAAGTTTTCAAGTGTAGGGATTGAAGAATGATGAGATGAGTTGAAGAATGGAAAAAAGCTCAAGCTTGGGGATGCCCATGCATCACCCCAAGAAATATCCAAGAATTACAAGCGTCAAAGCTTGGGGATGCCCCCGAGACACCCCTTCTTCATCGGCAAAAATCAGGTCACCTTTCAAAACACTATATTTTTATGGCTTCATGCACTATGTGTTTTTCTTGGAGCGTCAGTTGTTTTAGTTTTCTTAGTTGGTTTAATTTGTTTGTTTGCTGCAATAAATGGTTGGACCCTAACAAATTTTCTTTGGAAGAGATGTACTCGTTTTCATTTGCAAAGAACACTCAGTTTTTCACTCTTATCGTTTATCGAGTGTTCTCCTTTTTCTGCTACTGCTTTTGGTTTTCGTTTTCGCCTTGATTTGCGTTCAGACCTTGTCATATCTTTTCATCAAGGTGTATTTTTGCCTCTGATCTTCATTGGTTTTCATCAAAAGGGGTGTCTTTAAAAAATTTCAAATGGTGTTGGAAAAGAGAAAAAGCTTTGTGCAAAATAGTGGTACAAGAAGGAGCTTGTGTAGACTGCGGCTTAGGCTTTTTTCATGTCATGCTTGATGTCTTTTTGATAGTATGCTTAGTGGTTTTGCTGTAGCATGACTTGTCTCAAATAACTGAGATTGCTTAATGAGCCTTTGAAAAAAATCATGCGTTGTTTTTATTGTATGGAAGCATTATTTTGGTTTTCTCCTTGATACTTTATTTGGGTTGACTTGGCGCATGCTCACACATGTTAGACTCTTACAAAGTCGTCAATAGCCTTCATGATCATTTAGTTTTTGACTTTTGATGCCATCTTATGCTTCTTTTAATGTCGCTTTGTCGCTTTGCATGATTATGGCCATTATTGCTCTCTTAGTTGGTCGCTCCCAGTCTTTTGCTAGCCCTCGCCTTGTACTGAGTATGAGCTCTACTCGTGCATCCAACTCCTAAAAGCCAAAGTTTTCCATTGTGTCCACCATACATACCTACTAGCAATTTGCTATTCCAAGTAAATTTGACTTGCTTTTATTTTCTCTTCAAATTAAACTCTTACCAGTGTTATGCGAAATTCGGTCAGTAAAGCTCTCACGAACCAGAAGGCACACTTTACTTTTTCCTGTTCTTAAAAATTTGATATTGTGGTCTCTTATGTTTAGTTGTTATGCTTGCAAGTTGTAAGTTGGAGACTAGCCCATCCATGCTGTCATGGGGCAAGCTTTCAACATTGCACTTCTTATTTGAGTTGATATCGTGATCTTTTGTTTATGGATGCCCGCGGTGTGAAATGAATTGGGAATCTTGTGGGGATCATGGAGTTTGTATATGTGTTAGGGAAACGCCGGGCCGCCAATCTAAGCCATGCATAATTCATGGTGGAAATTTGCAGCATACCCATGGTGAACATTCGACGACGCATCTCACAATAAAAAGCTAAACAAAAGGCAAATAAAAGAGATGTCGAGGTGTTCATTGTCTGCTTGTCCTGTCATTTTGGTATGGGCTTGTTCCATGTCATCGGGCACGGAGGTACCCCATTGGCGGTTCTCAATGATATGCATATACTTACAATGACAAGAGCCTTGCTTGGGACTCTAAGTAAAGTAGCATGAGGTTTGGGTACTCGTATTCACGGGGCACGAGGTTTTCAACTTATGATTTGTCAAGCATATGCATCATAATTGTTCTCGCATTAACTTTAACCATTCAAGATGCTTATGATGGGGGCAATGAGAGCTCAAAGCCGGTAAGTACCATAATTTTTTGAAGGTTATAAAACTTGCAATCACTGCTTCCCTCTGCGAAGGGTCTTTCTTTTACTTTTATGTTGAGTCACCACCTTCTTTCTTTATGCACCATTAAGAGAGCATAGTTGTCATTCTTAGTGTGATATGCATTGTCCCAAAGTTCATTGATTGATTCATATTGTTGGTTCCACTTGTTCTTAAATTATTTGTATCTAGTCGCCCTCTTAAACTTGAAGGTGTCCTATGCATTTATGTTTTGGTCTCTTTGAAGGACAAGCTGAAAACCATTTGTATGTTTTTCCTTATGATTTGAACACACGTTTGACTTTCATTGTTTCATTATCATGATCTTTTGTTTGTGTTCATTTGCATGTTTACAACATGGTTGCTAAGTTCTTATTGTCATGATTATATCTTCATGCCCATGTTTTAAGTTCTATTGATCCCAGCTCACCAATGCTTACATATATGATCAAGATTGTGTAGGTGCATGTCACCTCAAAAATTATTCTTTTGTTATCACTTACCTACTCGAGGACGAGCAGGAGTTAAGCTTGGGGATGCTTGATACGTCTCAAACGTATCTATAATTTTTGATGCTCCATGCTTGTTTTTACACCATTTGCCTATTGTTTCGCTACACTTAGTGGCATTTTTATGCATTTTCCGAAACTAACCTATTAACGAAGTGCCACAGTGCCAGTTCCCTGTTTTCTGCTGTTTTTGTGTTTCAGAGTGATACACAGGAAATATTCTCGGAATTGGACGAAACAAGTTCCTGAAGTCTTATTTTACCCGAAAGCTTCCAGAGATCCGAAGAGAAGTAGGAGGGGGGCCACCAGGGCCCCACACACAGGGGCGGCGCGGCCAGGCCCTGGCCCGCGCCACCCCCGTGTGAGGGCGCCTGGCCCCTCCTCTGACAACGTCCCTTCGCCTATAAAGACCCCCCGACGAGAAAAACCTAAGTACCCGATCAGTTTTTCAGAACACATCGCGATCCGCCGCCGCCGTCGACCCAAAGATCGGGAGGGTCCAGAAGCTCTTCCCGGCACCCTGCCGGAGAGGGGAATCGCCACCGGAGGTCTTCTTCATCGCCATGCTTGCCTCCGGAGCGATGAGTGAGTAGTCTACCTTGGACTATGGGTCCATAGCAGTAGCTAGATGGTTGTCTTCTCCACTATGTGCTTCATGTTTAGATCTCATGAGCTGCCTTACATGATTGAGATCACCGTTATGTAATTCTACATGTTTGGTTTGTTGGGATCCGATGAATATTGGTGTTTATGATTAAGTTGCTGTACTGAATTATATCTTTTGTTATCTCTATGTTGTTTATGATCTTGCATGCTCTCCGTTGTTAGTAGCTATCTTGGCCGAGTAGTTGCTAGTGACTCCAAGAGGGGGTATTTATGCTCGATAGTGGGTTCATGCCTCTATTTCACCTGGGGGAGTGACAGAAACCTCTAAGGTGGTAGATGTGCTGTTGCTACTAGGGAGAAAACAACATTCATATGCTCAAGGGCATATGTTTTGTTTACATTACACACTTTGCTTAATGCAATTATCTGTTGTTCGCAACTTAATACTTCTAGGGTGTTCGGATTGATATCCCCGGGGGTGGATTATTAGTCATAGATGCAGTTGGATGGCGGTCTATGTATTTTGTTGTAATGCCCAGAGTAAATCTCATAGTGATCTTCTTGACATATCACGTTATCTTTATTCTATCAATTGCCCAACTGTAATTTGTTTACCCAGCATGTGTTATTTTATCTATGGAGAGACACCACTAGTGAACTGTGGACCCCGGTCCTATTTCCATCATATTGCTATCACCTGTTTACTTTACTCGCACTGTTTACTTTACTCGCATACTATATTGTTTTCCACTCAATACGCTCATAACCTTTGTTTGAAGCAAACCGGTGAGATTGACAACCTCATCGCAATTTGGGAACAAAGTATTTGTTTGTGTTGTGTGCAGGTTCCGCGTTGCTACTGGCCAAAGACGAGTCAACAAGTATCGTTAAACGGCGCCCTTGTTGGAGTGTTACTAAGCCAGTCCGCATCACCTTCAGCCGTCATTGTCTCTCTTCTCCTAACCGATATTAAACCTTGGTTTCTTAACCTGAGGGAAAACTTGCTGCTACACTCATCATACCTTCCTCTTGGGGTTTCCAACGGGCTGGTTATTCACCACGCACAAGGACAGTCTGCTCCCACGTCAACTATACACTACCACACGTAGCAGATGTACCCATTATACTTGTTTCTAAGAAAGATGGTACTTCGCGTATGTGTGTTGACTGTAGAGCCATTAATAATATTACAATTCGATATCGTCATCCTATTCCTAGATTAGATGATATGCTTGATGAACTTAGTGGTTCGGTTGTATTCTCTAAAGTAGACTTGCGTAGTGGCTACCATCAAATTCGTATGAAACTAGGTGACGAATGGAAAACAACATTCAAATCTAAATTTGGTTTATATGAGTGGTTAGTTATGCCTTTTGGATTGACTAACGCACCTAGTACTTTCATGAGATTAATGAATGAAGTTTTGCGAGCTTTCATTGGAAAATTTGTGGTAGTTTATTTTGATGATATTCTGATATACAGTAAGTCATTAGAGGAACACTTAGACCATCTACGTGCTGTTTTTAATTCTCTACGTGATGCACGTTTATTTGGTAACATCGAGAAGTGCACCTTTTGCACCGATCGAGTTGCTTTTCTTGGTTATGTTGTGACACCGCAGGGAATCGAAGTTGATAAAGCCAAGATTGAAGCAATCCAAAGTTGGCCGACTCCAAGCACGGTCACACAAGTGCGGAGTTTTCTTGGACTTGCTGGTTTTTATCGGCGGTTTGTGAAGGATTTTAGCACTATCGCCGCGCCTCTCAATGAACTTACAAAGAAGAATGTACCATTTGTGTGGAGCGACGCACAAGAGGAAGCCTTCAATATTCTCAAAGATAAGCTAACACATGCCCCTTTGCTGCAATTACCTGATTTTAATAAGATGTTTGAACTAGAGTGTGATGCTAGCGGCATTGGTTTAGGCGGTGTTCTATTGCAAGAAGGCAAACCTGTAGCTTACTTTAGTGAAAAACTCAGCGGGCCTAGTCTTAATTATTCAACTTATGATAAAGAACTTTATGCACTAGTGCGGACTTTAGAGACATGGCAACACTATTTATGGCCTAAGGAGTTTGTGATACATTCTGATCATGAATCACTCAAGCATATTAGAAGTCAAAGTAAGTTGAATCGTCGACATGCAAAATGGGTCGAGTTTATTGAATCTTTTCCTTATATTATTCGGCACAAGAAAGGGAAGGAAAATATTATCGCAGATGCTTTGTCTAGGCGCTATACTATGTTATCACAACTTGACTTTAAATTTTTTGGACTTAAAACTATAAAAGAGCAATACTCTAATGATGTTGATTTTAAAGATATATTACTCAAGTGCAGAGAGGATAGAACTTGGAACAAGTTCGTCTATACCGACGGATTTGTTTTTCGTGCTAATAAGTTATGCATCCCGGATAGCTCTGTTCGCCTTTTGTTATTACAGGAGGCGCATGGAGGAGGACTAATGGGACATTTTGGTGTAAAGAAGACAGAAGACATACTTGCTGATCATTTCTTTTGGCCAAAGATGAGGAGGGACATGGAGAGATATGTTGCACGTTGCACGACATGCCAAAAAGCTAAGTCACGCTTAAATCCACATGGTTTATATATGTCTCTTCCTGTTCCTAGTACTCCTTGGGAAGATATATCTATGGACTTTGTACTGGGACTGCGGACTGCCTAGGACACGTCATGTGAGGGATAGTATATTTGTGGTTGTCGATAGATTTTCTAAAATGGCACATTTTATACCTTGTCATAAAAGTGATGATGCTACTCACATTGCTGATTTGTTCTTTCGCGAAGTAGTTTGTTTGCATGGTGTGCCTAATACAATTGTTTCTGATCGTGATACCAAATTTCTTAGTCACTTTTGGAGAATGTTATGGAATAAACTAGGGACTAAGATTTTATTCAGTACTACTTGTCATCCACAAACCAATGGTCAAACTGAAGTAGTTAATCGTACTTTGTCTACTATGCTTAGGGCTGTTTTAAAACAAAATCTGAAAATGTGGGAAGATTGTCTACCTTATATAGAGTTTGCTTATAATCGTGCCATTCATTCTACCACAAAATTATGTCCTTTTGAGATTGTATATGGATTTATACCTCGTACGCCTATTGATTTGTTACCTATTCCCTCTTCAGAAAAGATAAATTTTGATGCTAAGGAACGTGCTGAATTACTATTAAAGATGCACAAGACAACTAAGGAGAATATAGAGCGCATGAATGTAAAATATAAACTTGCTGGTAGTCAGGGTAAGAAGCATATTATGTTTGAACCGGGTGATTTAGTATGGCTGCATCTAAGAAAAGATCGTTTTCCTGATTTGCGCAAATCAAAATTAATGCCTCGCGCGGATGGACCTTTTAAGGTGATTAAACGAGTTAATGACAATGCGTATAAGCTAGATCTTCCTGCAAAATTCGGGGTTAGTTCCACATTTAATGTTGCAGATTTAAAACCATATTTGGGTGAGGACGATGACATACCGTCGAGGACGACTTCGATTCAAGAAGAGGGGGATGATGACGACATCGTTTCTACCGTTACACCCTCTTCTACACCGGCAAATATTCCACAAGGACCCATGACTAGAGCTCGTACACGTCAATTAAATTGCCAAGTACTTTCGCTTCTTAATACATATGATTTAACTGCTAAGAATATGGTACTGCCTTCATCTGTTGATTTACTTGTAATCAGGAATGAAGGAATTGGAGAATGGTCAAGAGAGGATCAAGTGGAGAATCAAGTAGACAAGAAAGAAGCGACGCTCCAAGCATCAGCGCACAAGACGTTGGCCAGCTCCATCCATGCAATCATCCACGAGTAGTACTGATATGAGAAATCCAAAACCAAGGAGCGGGGCCTAGGCCCATGCATGATGCATGCCATGCGATAGAGGCTTTTCAGGTTGTAGAGTCCACGCCGGATACGCATCACCTAAGGAGAATCGAGGCGGCGTACGTCCGCCTCCAATAAATAGACTATTGCCTGCGTAGGTTTAGGTCGGGTTTTATTGAGTTGTTTAGCTTTGCTATAATATTCATCTGTAAGACGTGTAGGACTACCGCCTTGTTCAGATCTTCAGTGAAACCCCAACTTGCTCATCAGTTTTTCGTGCTCAATTCATTATTAGCAATTTCAGATTGCAATTCACCATTGTTCTTGCCAGTTCTTTCGGTTGTCTGCAGGAACTCGAACCTCGTTGTTCAGATTGATCGTGCCTACGGCAAGGTCAATAACCATCGGAGATTGGTTTAGCGATTGCGGAGTGTATCGTCTAGTACGGTATAGTCGGATCGTCAAGGTCAAAATCCACCAAAATCGATAATTATCGCCACTCTCATCGAAAGATCGGGCCACCGACACATCAAGGAGATGTGGCACGTTTCACAGTTTTCACTGCGGATCGGAGGACTCGATCTCCCGCGGAATTGACACCGCCGTTTACAAAACGCCAACGTCGGACGGAGGGCCGATGGCCGGGGACATTTGCGTAGCGATACGAGCACCGCGGCAGTCGCGCACGCGCTGCCAGACACTCGAGCGCGCGAGCAGCACGCCGTCGCTGCTGACCTGCTCGCCATGCCACCGCGGAGATCCATCCACTCGGACCGACCGGCGTCGACGTGTCACGCTGTGTGGCACCGAACCCGTCGACATGTTTTATCTCTCCGATCAATGAAATAGCGATTGATTCCGGTGTAACCTAGCCCGGCGGATGGTTTAGATGTGCCATGTTTGTACGTGCGTGCGTGATCTCGTCCGGCCTTCAGGGATAGTACTTTTATTAAGTGCAAGAAGAACCTCTTTTGTAATTTTCTCTGCGTGGATGTTCCAAAACTTCTTATAAAAAACCGTATGAAGTCCATCTGGGCCTAGTGCTTTGAAATCTCCAATAGAGAAAACCGCCTTCTTCACGCTCATCTTGATCGTAGGGTTGTAGGCGGCGCCCGCATCCCGTCCCGCAAAAGTGAAATTAAGGTAAACACGTATTTTAAAGCTAGCAAAATTAAAACGTGAGTAGTACAATGTCAGTCCCGCAAACCCGCCCCGCTTGACACCCTACTTGATCGTTCTTGAGCTTCTTGAATTACTTCCTTTTCCGTGTTGCCGATGCATAAACCCGTCGAGATGTTTAATCTCTCCGGCCGATGAAATCAGCGATTAATTCCGGTGTTGCGTGCGTGCCTGCGCGCGTAATCTCGTCCGGCCGAAGGGCGACGGCAGGTGGCCCCTGGCCAGGCGCCCAGGCCAGTACGTACGTACGACCGCGGGCCGGCCATTGCACGGGTCGAGAGAGATACCGGATACGGAGTACGTACCGGCGGTTGGTGGGGCGTCCCGTCGTACGTACGTACCTTCGACCTCAACGGTACCTGGTTCCTTCGCTGTCGAACTCGGAACTTCGATTTGTTAATCATGGCGCTAATCTAAGTGTGTATTATGAACAGGATACCTCAAAAAAGTGTGGATTGTGAGTTGTTTCGGTTTGTTTTATACAAGTCCACCCCGGTCGGTCACCTTGCTTCATTCTCACATAATCTCGCTTTGAGGAAAAGGCTGTCCGTGTATGTGCTAGGCAGTGTCTGTCCATTGTAAAGCTGTCTCGTAAAATAACCAACTTGCTTGCAATTCTTTTTGGTTTCTTTGATTCCAAGCAAATGCAAAAAGAAATACAATTTCATTCATAAATATTTATCTTGGAATCCAACATGGAATTCAAGATGCAAGGGGTCCGGTTCTACCCGATGACCCACTGGACCGACCTAGATTTTGTTACCAATGGGGTAATGGGCCGACTCGCAAAAGTGAACGGTCCAAACGTGAACCTGACCGTTTGGAACCAGGGTAGAACCGCACCTCTTGATAGAGCTATGGCAGAGGCAAATCGAGCGCCGCCGCGCCGTCGGCATCAAAATATACTTGTCTGGGAAGAGCATGTCGACCCCCTCCTCACCAGCTCCTCCATCCGCCATCCCCCTTTACCGCTCATCGCCAAGTTACCCCCGCCGTCAGCCGCCGGAATGCTGCTCCCGCCGTCAGCCGCTGAAACACCGCGAAGCTCCTAGAGGCACTCGAAGCCGGGGAGCGCCCCGAGGTCACGAAACACGCAGTCTCCAATCCCTTCCAATTAGCGGCTCTCCCCATGCAGCCTCACCACCCTCAACCTCTCCTTTCCTCGATGCACATGTATTGTATTGCTGTACAAATCATCGCTGCTTGGTTGCTCAGCGCCGACCTATAACCTACTGGGTTATCCACTAGAAGGTGTTGGGCGAACCTTGAACCTCTAATTTAGCTATAGGTACAGTGGTCCAGTAACAGGCGGACCGGACCGCCCCCTTTGCATCTTGACATGGAATGGATGTACAGCGGAGCCAACACATATAGGAGTTGTCATGTGATAATGGTTCAATATGGCAGTTTCATTCACATTTGTTCAAAAGTCTAATAGCTGCCAACTTATTCGCGTCCTATGATAAAAATTATAACATTCGCTTAAATTGTGAAAAGTCGTGTAGATGCGAGATGAGCTTAAAACATAAAAGAGCTTTCCAAACAGAGAAGGAATTTGGTGCACATGGATACCAATGCTCCTTTCACTTTTAGAACTTCAATTATTTTTTTAAAATCTCGCACTTCTATGTTTCTAAAAATTATGGCATTAAATATATAGATAGATAGATATACATGAGGAGTGTATGCAAAAAGTTCCGTTAAAAAATATATTGTATTTTAGGAAGTATAAAAAGACAAATTTCTGATAGTAAAATAGTACTCCCTTCAACCACTATTACTTGTCTCTAGTATGAATATATTTAAATACTAAAATGTGTCCAGATACATCCACATTAGCGATAGGTAATAGTGACTGGAGAGAGTATATCTTTTTTGTTAGAAATTTGTCTTTTTTGTATTTTACAAATATAAAGTATTTTTAAGGGGACTTTTTGTGTACGCTCCTCCTATATATATCTTTCTATATATTTAACATCATAATTTTTAAAGACATGGAAGTGTGAGGTTTTAAAAATTTGAAAAATAATAAAAATGAAGGGATATGTGTCAAAGGCACTTTCCGTTCCAAACAGGATTTTGCGTTCTCCTTGAAGGAAAATTTGCACTTGTCCTTTGCGTGGTTTTAGAAGGAAAAATCGATGTTTTAAAGGACCTTAGTATTTATTTTGTTAAATACATTTTTAGGAATCTCATTCTTAGGCACCTCTTTTATCGACATGGTTCTAAAACTAAAAGTGCACGAATAGAAATTCACACGATTGCAATATCACGTCCATTTGTATTTTATACGTGGGGTTATGTCGCAGGAAAAAAAACAAAGGATTTTGTTCTAAGAGGTTAGAGTGGAAGGTAATTTTCCTTTGAAATGTATAAAGTACAAACTTTAGAATATTTTCTACAGGTTTAAATCCAAGGAAATGACCGAGACACAATACTTTTTTTCAAGGAGTACAAGCAAAACCAACTCAGTGTTTTACGGCTTGCACATGAAAAAGCACATGCATGCTGGTATGGAAGTCAATGGCAGATTCTCCACTGCATGCCCTGCCGTCCTTAACCCTATCATTACATCGGTTTAAGGCGTTAATCACCGCACAGCGCACATGTCGCCGGGCCCCACCGCCCGACACCCGCTCGATCAACTCCATCGCAAACTCCGCTCTCTCACCGGTTCGTCTACCACGTGATCCTCGCCGCAGCACTGACATGTGGGTGCCCACACTACCATGGGTCCACGGTAACGACGGGGCTCTCCAGCCAGCCGGTGAAAAAACGACGAGTCCGCCACTTTTTTCCGAGAAAGAAAAGTTCCGGACCAGAACCGGAAAATCTCAGCCCCACTGACCCATGGGTCCCGCGTGAGCTGCGGCCCCACATAACCACCCTCGTTTTCACCGCGCAGCGTGATTCGAACCAAAACTCACGCACGCTCCTCGCCTCACCGACGTGCCGCGCCGGGCACATGACCCAGCCCGGGCCCGCATGTCATCGAGACGCAGTGGTCGCTCTGGGCCCACCATGTCATTGAGGGGGCAGTGGTTCTGTTGGGCGGTGGGTCCCGCGTACTCTCTCACTTCACTCTCCCAGCCGCTCACACTCCCCCTTGCTGCGACGCTCGCGCTAGCTTTTCTCCGCTTGCATTTTCAATTTTTGTTCCGCTTCTTTTGCTGCTCTTTTTCTTTTCTTCCTGTCGCCGTCACCTTGCTGCGCTCTGCTGCTACACTACCACTACCAGCCAGCCAGTCCCACGCCTGTTTGGCTTCCTCTCCCTGGAATGGAGGCGTAGGACTGAGGGCGAGTGACAGAGAGGGAGCTAGCTAGGGTTCTGCGCCGCCGCATCCTCCGGTGAGTCACCCCCACACTCCCCAGATCCGGCGCGCCGCCTTCCCGGCCGCCGCGGTCGTCTAGATCTGCGCTGGTTGCGGCTCTAGGGCCTGGCTTTCCGTGTCTTGGATTTGAGCTAGCTCCTGCTGCTACATTCAGGGGGAGGAACCCCCTTCGAACTGCTCGACGAGTGGATCTCTTCACCCCTTTCCTTTTCTGTGCCTCGTCTGATCCCTTGCCGTGGTTGCTTTTTTTATTAATATAAATTGGATGTGGTTGCTTTCGCTGGGACACTGCTCATGATCTCGGGGGTTTAGGTGGATGCTGCGGTTTACTGCCGGTTTTCTCTCTAGATAATTATCAGCTGCGGTGCAGATCTGTGCGCTAAACGTGCGGATGTTCGATTTCAGGGCCCGAAACGTCCGGCGCGCGGCGGACTGTAGGAAGCCGCGATGGGGAAGTCTCCGGCGAAGTGGCTCAAGTCCGTACTCTTCGGGAAGAAGTCCTCCAGGTCTGCCTCCACCAAGGCCAAGGATTTATCGGTATGCGAATGTCACCCATCCTGTGTTGATACTGAAATCCTTTTCCTGTGGAGTCCAATTATGATGCAGTTGCAGCTAGAGAACAGAGATCTACTTGTCGAGTGTTGACTGATGCCTTTGTTTTTTCCGTGTGTAGAAGGCGGCGGGGAACAGAGGGTATGTTGCTGCTGGGACGAACCCCGCGTTTTCGGAGAGCTCCCCAGTGATCTCGGAGCCGGTGCTCGTTACCCCCCACAACAACGATGCCGTGCCGGAGGTCGGAAAGGGTGAGAATTCCAGCTTCCGGGGTGAAGCGGCGGCGCGTGATGTGAATCAGGATTTGGAGAAGCAGAGCACTGTTGGGTCTGATGTGCTGCCCAATGACCCGGACAGGATGAAGGAAGAGCAGGCAGCGGTCAAGGCCCAAGCTGCCTTCAGAGGTTACCTGGTAATGCTTTTCTTGATGATGAATTTTTCTCCGCGCGCATTTTAATATGATAAAAAAGGGCAGGAAATATTGTGTCATATATCTGTGATAATTCATGATTTAACAGTGTTTTCAACTTCCTACTCATCTGAATCCTGCATATGCATATGATTGTTTCGACCTCTCATTGATCTTATTAAACTAATACAAAAGAAAGTGCCATAGATACTTGGTTTGCTGTGCTTAACCGTAGCATCATTTCGGTCCAGGCACGTCGGGCATTCCGTGCGTTGAAAGGAATCATACGACTTCAGGCGCTGATTCGTGGCCATCTTGTAAGGAGGCAAGCTGCTTCAACTCTTCGTGCGACATGGTTGATTGTGAAGTTCCAAGCTATTGTTCGTGGTAGAAATGTCAGACTTTCTACTGATGCAGTTCCATTCAGTTGGAAGCTTGTCGAGCAGAAGTCCGAGGTAAATTCCTTGCTCATTCTAGTTCATTCTGTAGCCAATGTATTATTCATCGTGATAGTGCATGAGTGCTCATTTTTATCTGTACATCTCTTATAATCTTATTGAATATGGATTCTCATGATTTTATTAGTGATGCTAGACTAAAAAAGAAAAAAAACTTTCCAGTAAGACTGTTGAATCCATATAAGGTCAATAGTGTACTTAGTTGACAGACTGGCATGATCCTCCAGATGTCATGAGAGAAAAAACTCCCAAGGATTTGGAATTGGTCTAATAGATGTAACTGTTAACTCCACCTTTTCGGCTTATTATTGTAGTTCAAGTGGTCCTTTCCTATGTACTTCAATTGGAATACATAGAATCGACATTTCAGTTTTCTCACATTAATTATCGATGTATTTTAGTAGCCTTCAAGTAATTCTTTTCTATGTGCCATAGTACTAAGGGCGTGTTTGGTAGCCCGGATCAACTCAAATTCTTCCATCCCGACCGAGATATCTGACAATTCACGTGTTTGGTATCCCGGTTTTCCCTCCTGGGCACTGCCCATGTCGCACCGAAAAGGCCTCTCGGCCCTGCCCGAGAGAGAAGCTCGAATCGAGCTTCTCAACTCGGCAGGGCTCGATTCGCCCAAGAATTCCACCCCGCGTCCGTCCGACTGGCCCGAGACCAACAGGGGTCACTGGCCCCGTTGCTCATTTCCCCTCTCAATTTGTTCTCCTTCTTCCCCCGACCGCCTCCACCCGCAGACCTCCTCCGCCCATGGCCTACTCCCGCTCGACGCCGGCCTCCTCCGCCCCCGTCCTTGGCTGCTCCCGTTCGACGCCGGCGTCCTCCGCCCCCGCCCCTGGCTGCTGCCGCTCGAGGCCGGCCTCCTCCACCGGTCTCCTCCACCGGTCTTCTTGCACCGCCAGGCCACCTCCTAGCGCCGCCGGGGCGCCTCCCCACGGCCGCCAGGACACCTCCCCCCGGCCGCCAGGACGCGCCGCCTCCATGCGCCACCAGGACGCCTCCCCACGGCCGCCAGATGCGCCGCCAGATGCATCGCCAGATGCATCGCCTCCACAAGGACTTGATTGCTTTTTCTTTTTTTATTTGAGGACCTTTGTGTAAAAATAGTGTTCAGCATATATCTCAACACAGAAAGCCACCAAACAATATCTGAATCGGGAATCTCTCAATCCATACGGGCTACCAAACAAGCCACAAAATCTCTACTCAACATATCTGAGGTCAGCTTGGCTCAGGTGAGAAACACATATTGAGATGACCCGACCTACCAAACACACCCTAAGAGGATGATGTTTTGTACAGACAATGTGGTTGGGGTAACTTACTAAGTACAGCCACATCACAGTTTTATATTTCTCACTCCTATAGTTTTGAGATTAGTTGACTAATTCCCTCAAATCGTAAGATGCCTACATTATGTATTCAGTTGTAACCGGACTAAGGGACTTTGGTATGCTTCTTATCATTACTACAGCATCTCTTTGTCATTATTTTTTTGCGGAATCTCTTTGTCATTATTGCATAGAATATAAAGCTATAATTATGTACATCAAACATTAGGAACATTAAATTGTTCTTACTTTGTCTATGATAAAGCTGAGCTGGTACGGATGCTTCTGTATATTTTTTAATGCCTGCCCTTCCGGTTCAAATTAAACATGTAATAACACTGTATTGCCAATTGTGAACATTGTGGTCAGTATTTTGGAGTTTTTAATGCTCTCATGTCCATTTTGTGTGTAATGGTGATCAAAACTGGAAGATTTGCATGTATGACCTTATATTTGGTATCTTAACCATTATATGTAAATATGCTACTCTTGCCTTTCCTCAGGGTGCTAAACCAGATGCATGGAAGGAAAGATTAGCTTCAAACGCGTTTGCTCGTAAGGTATAAATGTTTGTGCCTATATATATAGTTATTTGAGGGCTTGAATATACAAAACAAATTACCCTCACCCCATTGTCTGGTATTTGTGTTCATTCATTGACCAAATACATGCCATCTTCTCATATTGCTCTTTTGCTGTCTGACTGCAAGTATTTTCTTCATGCACAAAGTTAACCTTTTCCTCTTTTGTATGTGTTGTAGCTTCTTGCTTCGCCAATTCTGGTCGAGGCTCTTCACTTTCAGTATGATGAGAGGGAGCCAAATTCAGCCTTCAACTGGTTAGAGAGATGGACCATCAGTCGTGTCTGGAAACCCATTTACCAAACAAAGAGATCTGCTGTCGTGGATGCCAAGCCACAGACAAGGAGGGCCAGCTATACAATGGAAACAGAGTCAGGGAAATTAAAACGCAATGCTCGGAAGAGTTCTGCATTGACAGCTGAGCCTCCTCAAACAAACATGCCGGTGGAAACTGAAAAAACTAGACGGAACCCAAGGAAATTCACTAGTGCTCCCGCTGATTCAGTGCCTGATAGCCAGTTAACTGAACTTGAGAAGGTTAAACGTAGCCTTCGGAAGGTAACAAATTCCATGGCCGAAGCCTCAAAGGTATCAAGCCCTGCAACTGAGACCCTTGACTATACAGAGGTCCATTCTGAGAAACCACAACGGACTGCACAGGAAGTTCCAGTTTATCCTGACATCCAAGAACCTCACAATGGTGATCTATTGGAAAATGCAAAGGTGGATATCATTGTACCTGATCTGAAACCTGAAGTGGAAGTTACTTCATATCCAGTAACAACTGAAGAAAAAGTTGATGAGCAGACTGCTGTTGCCACAGCAGCTGAAATTATGCCTCTGCAAGACATTGACAATGAAGAAAATACTTTAGTGAATGATGTGGAACAGAGATCCAGAGAAGAACCTCTCTCTGTCGAGAGCCTTAAAAGTGGCATTAGGAGGTCTTCATTCTCAGCGAAGCCAGAGTATCCAGAGAATGGCTCCAAAAACTCTCCAGCCGTGCCCAGCTACATGGCCGCAACAAAATCTGCAAAGGCGAAACTGCGGGGACAGATATCACCTAGACTTAGCGCTGATTCAGCAGAAAAAACTGTCTACACACGCCGCCATTCCCTCCCTTCCCCTGCCAATGGCAAGCAGAACTCGCACTCACCGCGTACACAAAGGCCAACTCATCTGAATTCTGGTAGCAAAGAGGGAGTAAAGGGCGACAAGTCTATGCTGTCATCAAGAGACGCAACTGGTAAGTAGTAGAGGATCATTGAATACTCATGTTCATATTAGTAAATTTATTCTTTGCATGGTTATATTATGTGTTTTGTTTTCTTATCTTCAGTATGCGTATATTGTTTTCGCCTATTTAAACTAACTAATTTAATTGATAAGGAGGTGGTTGGTAGAAGACAAATTCTTGATATATCATCATATCCTATTGTGTTTGTTTCTTATACATAAAATTGAGGCAAACTATGCCATCCCCTATTTGCTCTTAATCTCGTTTATAAAAAGGATCCCTATAAAAATGGCATCTATCATTTTCATTTAGTTCAATTTTTTTTTAGATAATTGACTATTATCTTTATTTAGTTCTAGACTTCCAGTAGAGTAATCAGATAAAGCGACCAAAGTGGTTCCTCAAATCACTCCGAGCTGCTTATTAATATAGCATGCAAGCCAATTTGCTGAATTGGGTAAAGGTTTCAACGAATATGTCGTCAAATGAATCCATCACATGGTAGTGCTGCCAAATCATATTAATTTAATTTCCATGTGCTGCAGTTAAATGGTACTGTTTGCTATATATAGTAGGACATCATCATATTTCCCCCTTGAACATGACCTGCCTTCTTCTAATCTATTATTTCATTTATAGTTCCACAAAAGTAATTATATAATTTACTATTATCTTAATTTAGTTCCAGTAGGAGTAATCAGATAAAGTGATGAAAGTGATTCCTCAAATCACTTGGAGCTGCATATGAATAGAGCATGTGGTCAAATGAATCCATCCATCACATGGCAGTGCTGCCAAATCATATTAATTTCATTTTCATGTGCTGCAGTTAAATGGTATTATTTGCTACATATAGTAGGACTTTATCATATAACCTTCCTTCTTCTAATATTAGTATTATCTGCAGAGAGACCGATGAAGGCCGAGTGGAGACGCTGAAGACACCGGTCAACCATCACCGAACACTGGATCCTCCATTCCATTCGAGCAGCGCGGCTACCTTGGTTGGATGGACGGCGGTCTTCTCCGATTGTGTTTTGCATCTGATGTAAAAATTGCTGCGACGACGGGACCAGCTGCTTAATTTGTTGCGGAGTTCGTCTTATTTATAGGGTTTTGCGACATGTCCTGCCTCTGCCTAGTGTCTTGTATAGCTGAAGTTTGTTCCACCCACCCGGTTTGTTTTGGTTCGTTCAGGGCTCACCCTGCCCGGAGAGAGACTCCATGCTTTGTTAAGTGAGTGAGAATGAGAGAGTTGAGGGAGATGCTGATGTTAGTGATCACTTGGGTTGAACACTCTTGTCCTGCCTGGTCTGTTGTCCCTGATGCGTTTATTTAGCTGAGCGATTCGTGACATAATTTGGTTTCCCCTTTTCGTCCCAGCGGCATTTTCTTGTATTTACCGGAGCTGTCTTTGTGAGTCCTGTCGTGTATGTGTGCCGTAGCCTGGATCTGTTTGCTTGCTTCATGCCCATTGAAGCAGGCACGTGCAGAGATACACGCTTGGACTGGATGTGATGCTTAATTTTGCCTCATCACCATGGTTAGCTGTTAGAGCAGTTTATGCGTACAGTCTTAGCATATTCTGCGTACAATCTAAGGTCTCAGCATATTCTGCGTATAGAGCTTTCAGCCTCATATTTTTTGCACACCAGTCCTACTATATTGCATATATTCACAAACCAAGTCACGAGTGAAACACAAAATTCACCGCCGTAAAACGACCTTCTTTTCACTCAAGAAAACCGTATTCACAAACCAAGTCATCCACGCCACGGCCGCACCTTCTTTCTCTTCAAGAAAAAGATGGTCGAGCCAGTCTTCCAACGGCAATCTCGACCCGCCCGCAGCAGATCTGGGCCGTCCATCCGCTCCCCCGCACGCGCCGATAAAACCTGAGCCCTCCCCTCCCTTCCTTCCTCCCCAGTCATCCTCCAGTCCTTGTCTCCACCCAAATCACATTCCCCTCGCCGCGGAGCCCGCCGCCCTTCTCCCGCTCCTCTCGCCATGGACTACTCCACGCTCGCGCCGACCCCCGTCCCCGCGCCGGCTCCGGGCGCCGTCCCCGCCGCCGGCCCCGTGGGTCCAGGGCTCTACACCGAGATCGGCAAGAAGGCCAGGGGTAGGGGCGCCGTCTAATCTATTTCCCTTTGATTCGGTACCTTCGTCGCTGTTTCGCTGGGTTCCTGCTTGCTGATGCTCGGCTCTGCTCGCTGGAATCTGCAGATCTCCTCTACAAGGACTACCAGACGGACCACAAGTTCACGCTCACCACCACCGCCGCCAACGGAGCTGTGAGTGCTGCTTCCCTCCCCTCCTCGTCGTCATGCTCCCCTTCGCGGCGATTAGTTTTGCTTGCTGCGACTAGATGCGTGCCTGGTTGTGTTCGTGCTTAGATGAACAGTGGATTAGGGTTTAGGGTCGACTCAGGAATTGTACGGTTTTGCTTTCCGAGGCGCGATTCAGGCTGGTTACTGAGTCGGGATGGTCCGTAGTTTCCGTGGCTAGTCTCGATGGATGATTCGAGCTGACATCTGGTGCGGTTTCTGTTGGATTTGCCAGTTTATGTGGAGTTTTTGGGAGGGTTTTGGGTTCAGTAGGCTGTGACTCCGATTCAAGTCTATAGGAGGGGATTTGGTCTTATCAGTTTCCTGCCAAGGCTGTGGTGTTTAGACTCTATATGCTTGTTCGATTACTATGTATGATCCTAGCTGAACACAGTTTCTAGCTGAACACAGTTTTTGTTTGGACTGCGAATGCAATATTGGTGTATGTCCAGTTTAAGTTTATATAGTTTAAAACTTTGCAAGTAGCAGTTGGTAAATATACGCTGGTTGTAACTTGTCAGCTAATTTTGTTCCATCATATCCTGGTTTAACCATGTCAGTACCCTTGTTTTTTTTTGTTTAGACCGTTGTGTTTTGACATGAACTACATTACTAGTGTTGTGACATGATTGTTGTAGTAAGTTGCTGCTATCTATGGTTACAGACTCATTTCATTTGTTAGTTTTTTTTTGAACATCAATAGATTGTAAATTTTATGTTTGCTGGCATTGACGTAATTCATTCAGCAATGACTTGCGGCTGAACATTACCTATATTATTTAAATATTACCTACCCTTTTCATCGTCTTGTTCCCCTTTGTGCTGATTAGTTTTGCTTGCTGCAAGTAGATGCTTACTTGGTTGTGCTGGCGTTTAGATGAACAGTTTATTAGGGTTCAGGGTCGAATCAGGAATTGTATGGTTTTGCATTCGAGGCGCTATTCAGGCTGGTTATGAAGTCGAGATGGTACCTAGTTTCGGTGGCTAGTCTCTGATGGAAGGTTCGAGTTGACATTTGGTGCGTTTGCTATTGGATTTGCCGGTTTAGTGTTGTTTCTAGGTACTGGTTTAGTGTTGCTTCTGGGAGGGTTTTGGCCTTTTTGGTTTAGTATGCTGAGACTACGATTTAAGTCTATAAGAGGGTCTGTAATGATCAGTGTCCTGCCAAGGTTTGGGTGTTTAGACTAGAGTGGATTTGCTTGTTACGATGACTATGTATGATCCTGGCTGAACACAGTTTTTGTTTGGATGTGTATGTCCAGTTTAAGTTTACAGAGTTTTAAACTTCGCATGTAGGTGATTTGGTAAAATATATGCTGATTGCAACTTCTAAGCTAAATTTATTCCATCATATCCTGGATTAACCATGTCAGTACACTTAGTTTTTTGGTTTAGACCCTTGTTTTTCTGCATGAACTACATAACTAGTGTTGTTCTGACATGATTGTTTTGTAGTAAGTTGCTGCAAGTTCTTTTGGATGTTCATGCTAGTGAACCAATAATTGGCCTTAGTTTACCTTATTGTGTAAAAATCTCTTGTGTCATGCCCTTGGTTCCAGATTCATTTGGTTTGTTTGTGCAGTTGTTTCCTGAAAATTTAATACAATTGTAGATTTTAGTTTTTTCTTATTAACTAAATTCATTCTGCAATGACTTGTTGACTGAATATTACCTGTACTTGTTGAACATTACCTAGCACTTTCTGGTGAATTTATTTCTCATGCATGTGTAGAATGTGTCTTTTCACTTTTGTTCATATAGCTTTGTAGATTATGTTTTCTGTGTTAATTTGGTCTTACCGATCTGGCATGTTCAATCATTGCTCACTGAGCCGTAAGGCCTGATGTTCGTTTCGTGTTTATAATATCCTGATGGAACTACTTTGTATCAGTTAGCATGATCTCATCTGTAGAATTCTTGTAGGATCAATTATGTTCTTATATTTTTTTTTTGTGTGAATCCACTCTTTTAAATAAACTATGAAAAGACTAATGCTGCATGTGTGACCTTTCACATTGGTGTAATGTAGTATAAAGCACATGAATTTCTTTGTTAGTATATTGTTGTGTGCTGGGTGTGAAAATCTTCCTAATTATGTAATGACCTTTGTTCATTTTGTCTTCTATAGGCAATTACTGTTGCAGGCACAAAGAAGAATGAAGTTGTATTCAGTGAGATCCAGAGCCAGCTGAAGAACAAGAAATACACAGTGGATGTGAAAGCAACTTCAGACTCGAAGGTAGTTGCTCCCTTTCTTCCTTGTATTTGCAACTTGTCTATTAACATGTCTTTCAGTATCAGTGACACCTGGTTTTCCCTTTTACCAGGTTATAACTACAGTCACTATTAATGAGCTGTACACACCAGGCTTGAAGGGAATTCTATCCGTTCCTACTCCCTACCAGAAGTCTGCCCCTGGGAAGGTATTATCACAAGTATATTTTGTAGCTGAATATTTAGAACTCAATCTGAATGCTTTTTGATCCCCTCTCTTAGCCTGCCTCTGGGAATGTAGTGTCACTTTTACAGTTTTACTCTTGTGATTTGATAAATGTTTAGATGCCATTCTGAATTCAGTTTAATCCCCTCTCTCTTGTGTGTCCAGGTTGAGCTGCAATACTTGCATGCCCATGCTGGCATCAACGCCAGTGTTGGCCTGAATGCAAACCCTCTTGTTAACTTTTCTGGTGTGGTTGGTACTAAAGCGATAGCTTTTGGTGTTGATGCTGCATTTGACACTGCCTCTGGCGACTTCACCAAGTACAATGCTGGACTGAGCCACACTAATGAAGATCTCACTGCTTCCCTTAATCTGTAAGTTGTTTCTAGCAGTGCTTACATGTGTTTACCTTCTACAACTTTCAATTCCCCTTAGCAGTCATTCTTGTTTTGTTCTGAGTCAGATCATTTTATTGCCGAAGAGGGTCAAGACTCCAGAGCCATTTGTCTGTTGTGTTAACTGCTTTATTATCTTCTGCATGATCTGACAGTGTTCAATTTGCAAATTCAGGAACAACAAGGGAGACACCCTGGCTGCTTCCTACTACCACCAGGTGCACGGCACCACAGCTGTTGGAGCAGAGATTGCGCACACCTTCTCCAGCAATGAGAACACAGTGACCATCGGCTCGCAGCACGAGCTGGACCCCCTGACCACCGTGAAGGCGCGCTTCAACAACTTTGGCATCGCCAGCGGGCTCCTCCAGCACGCGTGGAGGCCCAAGTCCCTCATCACCTTCTCCACCGAGATCGACACCAAGGCCATGGAGAAGAGCCCCAAGTTCGGTCTGGCCCTGTCCCTCAAGCCCTGATGTGGGTGCGGGTCGGTGTGCTTTAGGATGTTAGTATTCTGATGATACTACCAGCAGCTTAGTCCAGCGAATAATGCCTGGACAAGAACTTGTAATGCCCGACTTTGGTGATGCCACAAACTTATCCGACGTTGCCCTTTTAGCCTTGTTCTACATGAGGGGTTTCTACCCGTGCTACTGTTTATTGCAGTCTCCTGAAATCTGAATTGTCACTTGAATGCATGCAACCTGCTTGTGTTTGCCTTTGCTCATTTAATCTGCAACGTGCATGTGTTGTTTCACGTTCTTAGGTTGTTTGAAAGTTGGTTCGCAGTTCGTGTCTTAGAAGTTACGGTGCCTCGTTTTCAAATTAATGTTCCCTCTGGAAATAAGTCCAGCATCTATTTAGCACAAATACAGATGTGGATAGGATAAATGTTTGGAAGGAGAATTTGTTGAGTTTAGTGAGGAAATATTAATCAAAGCAATTGCTCAAGCAATACCAGTTTTTGCAATGTCAGTGTTAAAAAATAAAAAAACATATGCAATCTCATGGGGCGATGACAATGATTATAGGAGAATGCATTGGAAGGCTTGGTGGAAATTGTGCATACCGGAATAAAGAGGAGGCATGGGTTTTAGACATTTGCACGGTTTTAACATTGCAATGTTGTCTAAACAGGCTTGGAGAGTTATACCGAATCCCTATGTGCAAGATCAAAATATTATCCACATGGAAGGATCCTCAATGCAAAGATGATGAGTGACAATTCTTTCGTCTGGCAAAATATTCTTGCGGGATTAAAATGTGGCAAAGTATTCTTGCGGGATTAGAATGTTTTAAAAGAGGCTGTATTTGGCGAGTTGGAGATGGGACACAAATTGATATTACTGATAACTAGGCCCTTCCAGTCACAACCTAAAAATTCAAACACCAATAGGACAAATTCTGATATCTAAGGTTAGTGATTTGATTAATCCTATTGATTTCACGTGGGATGAGGAGTTTGATCCGTACACTATTTTGGCCAATTGGCGAAAGTCGAGTACCGGATATTCCTTTGCTTGATGGGAGGGAAGACTTCATCGCATGGCACCGCACCATACAACATAATGTGAGGTCGGCGTACCATGCCCAATGGCCAATGGGAACACAAGTTTAGTTTGAAGGAAAGAAAGTTGAATTTTGCCTCATACCAATAGTCAGGTGTGGAAGAAACTGTGGGATCTAGATGTACCAAGCAAGATCAAAAAAATTGGCCGGAGAGCATTGCATGGCATTATACCATTGGAGAGTATTTTGGATAGTCGTCATATTGGAACACAAGGTGGTTGTCCTATTTTTCCATCAAGGTGTGAGGATGTTATGCATCTGTTCTTTACATGTGATAGAGCAAAGGAAGTCTACCATGTATAGGACTAAGTGAGAAGATCAATGACATCCTAAGCACTGACTGATCGGGGTTAGTGATCATTGAGGAATTCATTACACGGGGAGAGCGACTGCCATTCCTTGGAGATATAGGATTTTGAGAGATGGTCCTTACGGCTGGGTGGTATATATGGTGGGAGCAATTGGAGGTGACCTTGAAGCCAGTCACAATACATAGTATCATGTACTAGTATCATACATATGAGACTACTATATGATATCACCCCTACAATGCATAGTATCATATGGTAGTATCATAGTTGTATTATATTTAATGTTTTGTAGAATCTCAAGGTAAATATGTGATCATGATTTATTTGCTAGTAGATTTTCTTATTTTGCGTGTCATGATACGGTATCATATTATGATACTACTCTCACCTCTCTCTTCATTAATTGTTATGCCACATCAGATTTTTGCCTACATGGCATACATGATACTAGCTATGATACTCCCATTGTGAATAGTCTTAGGGATTTTGGAGGGCGGGGGCCAGGGGAGGAGCTCGACCGTAGGCCGCAGCCAGGCTCGCCCGCACCGCCGGCCGCCGGATCCAGGCAGGGCATTGCCCCGTTGCCGTAGTCCGCAACACGCACGGCCGCCCGGATTGTAGTAACTTGTTAATAATTTCATGTACTTTATTGTTTGGGCAGTGCTGAGCGTCCTCCGGGGGATCAAATCGCTCGATTCCCCGGGTCCCAGCTGTTGGATCCTAATACTGTTAACCGTACATGTTAGGCTTCAGATCCTTCCTAATTAGACCTGCTCGCCCCCCTCATGGAACTAAAGCACACGGAGAAGACCGTCGCCCTGCGGCGGCGCCCTTGCAATAGTCGCCAGCGTTGGAGAAGACAACAGTCGCCCTTGCAGCACTCGCCGTCGTCGGAGAAGACAACCGTCGCTGCGGCGGGGCCCTTGCAGCACTCGCCGGTGACAGAGAAGACATCAGTCGCCCCACGGCAGCGCGCCCGTCGCCCGCTACTACTCATCGTGTCGCCTGCCGCTTGAACAATCCCCACTCCAGCTCGTAGCCCTGCCGTCTATGGCTGTCAGTCCTGACTCCGGCGAGTAGCACCGCAATCTAGGGATGGTAGCACCACCGTTCAGAGATGGTAGCGCCGCCTCCCAACAATTGTAGCATCCGACTCCGCCATTTGTAGCAGCACCACCACCACTCCTGGCAGCTCCGCCACTTGCTCCCTAGTAGCATCGCCGCCCCGCCTTTGCAGCTTCAGTGTCCAGTATTTTTAGCTCCCGCAGTCAATCTTTGCAGCTCCAGTGGCTACCCTTTGCAGGATCTGGGCGGTGATGGTGGTGAGACCATGGTAGCACCGTGCCTCAGCAATGGTAGCAGGGTCGTCGTGCCCTGATAGCATCTCACCCCAACGCTGGCAGCAGCAGGCGACGGGCCGCGATAGGCAGCACCACCTCTGGCGGGGCGTCTTGCCGCAACTTGTCGGAGTCTCCACCCCTTGCAGCAGGGAGCATCGCCCGGCAGCCGCGGGCAGCAACACCGGCAGCCGCAGGGAGTAACACCGGCCGCCGCGAGGAGCAACACCGGCCGCCGCGGGGAGCAACGCCGACCGCCACGGAGAGCAATGACACCGGCCACCGCGGGGAGCAACACCGGCCGCCACCCATCCTCGCGGTAGCACGAAGGCGTGGTCGTCGGGTGGAAGAGGAACGGAGATGATGGGCGACACCGGCGCGGTGGTTGGGTAAGGCGACGCCAGCACACTGGTTGAGCAGGGCGGCAGCGACGTGGTGGTCCGTGGTCGTCTGGAGAGAACGAGCAGGGGAGGGCTAGAGAATGAGTGGGGGGAGAGAGAGCGGGAGAAGATAAGCTTCTAGGTGGGCCCCACCCACGACGTGTTCCGCTTGGCCGACTAGGAAGCCACGCGTCACTCGCTCGACGCGGGGACGCGTCGCGTGCGATCCCCCGGGGAATAGACAGCGTTTTCCTTATTATTTTGCATCAATGTAAGGCTACATGATCTTATTATGTGTGGAACAATATCATCTCTTAGTTCTTGGAAACATCTAAACATTCGTTCTCTAGTTGCAAAAGCATTAAAGTGTCTAAAAAACATGTAATATATTATCAGGTAACCATATACAATTATTATGGTAACTGCTTAATATAATTATTATGATAACTGCTTGGTACTAATCTGGTAACTGATATAACAAAAAAAAATCATCAAAATATACCAACATGAGAGCTAGTTTTGAAGCCCTCATCGAGAAGAAGTTAGTGGTGTAAATATATCGCCAATCGAGATAGGGGTTTAGGAGATAAATTATTTTAAATATTAGACTTTAGCAATTACTGCGATGATGTCTATGAGGTGTCATACTCCTATAGACATGCATGTGCGTTTCTCTATAGGAAAAAGAATGCAAAAACTGCCGCCACATGAATAGATTTGTGATGCGGCGCCGTGTCTTCAACAAAACGCTTTACATTTCGGACTACTACACTATAAAACACTATCACAACAATAACCGCTGATCTCCCACCATCTTAAACAACCTAGATCTCTGTCTTCTAAGGACAGCTGTCCAAGTAACTTGGACCTTCAGTTCAGTGGAACCCATCTTACGATATATCACTTCATCTGAATGTCCCAGGGTAAGGACAAGGTGTTCAAATACGTCACCACCAACAAGAAACAGCACTAACTTCTGATCCAGTGAGACAGCTAGCACCCTACGAGTTAATGGAACAGAGCCACCTTCGCCGAGCACTATGTGAGTGCCTGCTGCTTCGTATAGGATGATATGATTCTTAAAATTTCCAGGAGTACAAGCAGCTACCTTCGAAAGATTACACGGTCCCTTCAGAATATTAATTGCTATGGTAGCTTCCACAGGGTGGTGAACATGTGCGCATGACAATTCCATACTACTCAGCCAACTATTTCGGCAGATAGTCATGGTCTCCTTACCGATAGGGAGCCAGACCCAATTGAAAACTACTACACCTTTGCTAAAATCTTTAGTAGCACCTCCATCACACTTGATCTTTAAATCAAATTCAAAGTAAACTTCGTCTGCAGGAACAAGTGCTCGACATGGATCCATCAAAGACAACATATCATCCTGAGGAAGGGTTCAGGAAAAAAAAAATCGTGTCAAAGTATGTCTCCTGTGCAAGTGAGTAGTCAGATAATTTGGATGATTACGGCTAGCATAACTCCGAAGGCTGCTCTAGTAAACAACTTCTGAAACACTTGAATGTTCAGACATACACACCATGAATATAAATTATAAAATTTCCAGTACAAAGGGGGTAAATAGTAACACTTCGTAATTATTAAAGATAGATCAAAATGCCTGATGAAAGCCGCGTAGTTCACACCAACATTCAGATAATTAAGAAACTACGTTGACTAAATATCATGACAAAGCAGTTACATGGGGAAAGCAGTGTTCCAATTGTAAAATTAGTGGTATTTCGCAGACCATTCAATTAATGAAGTAGATCAACTATTATGTTCAGTATATTTCATTACATTCTACGATGTTGACAAATAGGATCTGATCTTAAAAGGATGAAAGTTCTTGTAGACGAGGATCTGATGACAAAGCAGTTAGATGGGGAGATCAGTGTTTCAATTATAAAATTATTAGTGGTATTTTGCAGAACCATTCAATTAATGAAGTAGATCAACTATTATGCTCAGTAGATTTCATTACATTCTACGATGATGACAAAGAGGATCTGATGTTAAAAGGATGAAAGTTCTTGTATAAGAGGATCTGATGACAAAGCAGTTAGATGAGGAAATCAGTGTTTCAATTGTAAACTTAGTGGTATTTCGCAGAACCATTCAATTAATGAAGTAGATCAACTATTATGTTCAGTAGATTTCATTACATTCTACGATGATGACAAAGAGGGATCTGATGTTAAAAGGATGAAAATTCTTGTAGAAGTGTGTGGTTGAACTAGCACATTCTGGCGGAAAATTTTCAGGACACATCAAACGACACAATACTATGTTTCTATACTGATTAGTAAAACAGAAGTTCAACGACACTTTCTATGACATCATCTGCTTTGGAAAATAGGTAGGACTTCCGCCGTCTAGATATATAGGGTGCGTAGTTATGTATGTGTTGTTTTAAAACTTTGTTCACTATGAGGGCTAAATATTTTCATATTTTCTCCACAATACTATTTTATGATATATATACTCCATAATAAAATAATTAAAATTCTAGGTTTGTCCTAAGATAAATATATCTAAGTTTGACCAGATTTAAGTAAATATGTCAATATCTATACATCCCATCTATATAGTATGAAAATATACTGTATAACAAATCTAGCAAAAACTAAATATGTGCTCTAATTTTACATATTATTCTTTTAACTTCATCAAAATTAAAGTAGCTTCACTTAGGACAACCCTAGAACTTCAATTATTTTGGAACGAAGGGAGTATCATTTACAATATAAAAGCATATTATTTTTATATATTTTTCTGCGAACTTCATCAAACTTAAAGTAGCTTCACTTAGGACAACCCTAGAACTTCAATTATTTTGGAACAAAGGGAGTATCATTTACAATATAAAAGCATATTACAAGGATAAATTTACAGTCAAATTGTGCATTGGAGACTGCAAAGAGTCAAACATGCCTTACATTTCTGAACAAACGGAATAATTAGCAAACATTAACGAGGGAAGAAATAAGAATACATACCCGTGAGCTGATAACTTGGGGATCATCCTTTTCACGCCTAAACAAATAGACACATCTGTAGTCAACTCCATCCCTTGCAACAACAGTGCCAAACACGTTGATCGGAAAGCCAACATCCGATTCCCGTACCTTCAAAGAAATGATATTGACACATGATCGCACGATTGAATCATGCAGTGATGTCATCTTGTGAAGGGACGGACCACGACAAAAATTAGCTGTAAACAAAGGCCATGATAAAAAATCAAAACCATTATGTATTATATACAATGATGATTGGCATCCATCAAAGACCAATAAGAAGATTAATAGATAAATCGATCATCAAAATACTCACACTCTTCGTCATGGTTAAAAAAGGCCATGTTGTACATGTTGAATCGATTGCATACAAAACCATTGAGCTTAGGGTCGTATTTGGTAAAATCTTGGCAGCGAACTATGTGAAGAGCCCGCAATGCCTTCTCCTCCAATTCAAGCTCATTCAAACATGGCTTCTCGCTGGGGACAAGCGGCACCCCCTACTCGTCCACGACACGACGGAATGTGGTAAGATATTGTTGTTAGTGTTGTCAAAGCCACAGGGTAAACAAGAGTAGACAATGGTAGTATTTTGCTATTAATGTCACAATAAAAAACATACTCCCTCCAACTCATGTTACTTGTCGCCAACATGGATGTATCTAGACATATTCTTGTGTTTAGATACATCCATATTGGAGACAACTAATATGGTTAGGAGGGAGTAAGATAATTTCACTATATCAAGTGGTAAAATCACATTTTTCATCATAAGAGTGGATCAATCAAGAAACATACCACAAGGCTCCGGTGAGAGCTACATAAATCTTGCGGCCGCTCGGATACTGTTTCTTCATCCGATTCAGGAGTGAATACACTCTTGATGTTGAACATATTGCAAATCTCAGGAGGAGATTTCTCCTTTATCTTAGTAGCAATAGTGTGGCAAACCAGGTCAATGAGTTCACGGATTTGAAGGTAATGTGAAGCCTGTAAATCATAACACAAATCTTAAAAAATGAAAGAATAATCACGCAAGCACTAAGTGCTAATTTGTCATAATAGGCACAAGAGAGATAACGAGAGCAACATAACAACACTAAGTAGGCATTCATCACAATAATGTTACTATGTCAATTTATTTTTCACGAATATGCAAACACTTCTAGCTTGTTTGCAGTACCGAAAGAGAAACAAACAAACTAGGCATATCAGGATAGACAAGACAAACAAGGACTCCAAGTCGTTGATCTCTCTACAGGATAGAAGAGATTCAACGACTGAGTCATGATCTAAAACTAGGTTAGTTTGTGGCAGGGCCTGACCTAGGGCAGAGCTTAAACAGACGATGCTCACAGTGGGCAGCAGGGATGCCAAGATAGGTGGTGAAAAGATGAGATGGACTACGAATCCTTAGTCGCCAACACAGAATAGCTTGTGGACACATATGGGGGGGGGGGGGGGGGGGGCAGTACAAACAAGTAAATGTCTATGGATGGCCAAAAAACACCCTCCATTACTTCAGAATAACTCAGTTTCGTCTTATATGCTTCTGTATTTCAAAAAAACAAAAAATCCTCCAAATGAACTTAGGAATCTCATGTAAGAGATCTAGCAAGAAAATTTTGTGCGTGCAACCATGCTTAACAAAACTTTCAGATCATGCAACGCGAATGCATCTATGCTAGAAATCGTACTACATATAAACATGTTCACCGACAACAACAACATAAGTAGAGTAAAGTTAAAGACTTGCAACTACAAAATTTGAAACATTTTACAAGTTTTGTTGGTAAATCTAGAATGAGGCGGTAATTTTAGTACTCAACATAGATAGCATTTGATCAATATCTTGACACCCTTTTGTATGGACATGAAGCTCGGATTGCTCTTACTGTTGACATAGTTTACAAAACACAAATACTCCATCTGTCCCATAATATAAGATGTTATATTGGTTGTAATAACCTCTTTTATTATGGGAAAGAGGGAGTATATTGTACTGAAAAACTAGGGAAGAACTGAACTTTTGGGAAGTAATACATACTAAAAGGACATCTTATAATCTATAAGAAAACATCAGAACACCGAGAAACAGACGGACCATAAAAGCATACTTCATCATTATATAAATGTAAATCAGTCTAAATAGTCTGTGTAAAGTATGTGCATATAGCTCACCAAGACGAGATCATAGAGGGTCTCGTGGTCGACATCCGTGATGAATTCCGCGTCCCAGTCGCGGTCGTGGCCGGAGGCGTGATTCTCAAAATAGTGTATGACCATGGAGAGAGTGTTGCGTTGGACGGCGAGGTGGATGGGCTTGTACTTGGTCCGGTCGCCGTCAGAGGGGATGATGTAGTTGGCGGAGTCGTACATGAGCTTATCCTGGATGATCATGGACTGGCTCGCCTCCAGTTCAGACACCACGAAATCCATGCCGTCCCTACTCCGCAACATCACCATATTCTCCTTCTTTTCTTCCCCCCTAGCCGCCGCCATGGATCCTCAGCTCGATTGGACTAACCCTAGCCGATCGGGTTGGAGGAAACCCTAATAGATCGAGATATTGGGCTGCGCGACAGGCCGCAATGGAACGATCCAGAAGAGGAGGTACTTGTTTGTTCAGAAGATCACAGCCTCGATCGATACAATGCTTCCCGGACAAGGCATCCGATTCCGATGGGTTTTGGTGTTCTCATGCTGTTATTCTCGTTTCGATTCCCTTTCCAACAGACTCAAGACTCAAGAGCATCGCCTAAAATAGGGCACCAAAACACGAGCCGTAAATATTAGGGCACCACTAGGGATCGGAACCTGATATTTGCTTCCCATCGGACCAGCATTTGGCCGTACGATTTAAAGCAGCTCGACCATAGGATTTCAGCAAGGCCCGCGACTCCTCCCGTGATTACAGGGATTGATTGCATGCTTGAGGAAAATTGCCCCCAATAACTACTCCCGTAATGCACGCGCATGATTTCGTCGGAATAACTGCTCCCGTCAATCTCTCGTCTCTCCTCTGCCTTTCTTCTTCCTCTGGGCTGCTTCTTCCTCAAAAGAGCGGAAAATGGACACATGAGATTGACTTCCATGGAAAGTCTGCAGGAAGCACATTTTTGTAGAAAAGAAGCATGCCATTATTACATCGGTAGCACTGTAATTTTAGATGGTGCAATGATTTATTTTTTGTTCTGAGAGCAACCAAGTTGGTACTAGGAAGCACATACAACGCTAGTACGTAGAATCCATGGTTTGGGAGGCAGTGTTTCCGAAGCACATCACTTGGTTTTAAGAAGCATCAGAAGCACTGTTATGTTCTGTTGGGACTCTTTTTTATGAAAGAAGCATAGAAATTACAGGTAGGAAGCATCTCGTGTTCGACAGTAGAGGCGGCGTTCTCCGAGCTCGAGCCCCACGAGCTCATGGACCAAGAACCATGAACTACTCGAACTCAAGCAGCGCTTTGTCGCCACATGAAGACACATCCGAACTGCTTCGCCGCCATGGGACAATGAATCGAAGAGCTTCTGCAGAAGCGGTGGAAGGGCAAGCTCAGAGGACGAGGGGCCATGAACCACACCGGCGTGCGGTGCTTCCTTGTTGTGATGCCACATGCGCTGGGGTGCTTCGCCGCCGTGCGCCGATGCGGTTGTTGGTGCTTCTCTCCCTCGCCGTGCGGCGATGCGGTTGTTGGTGCTTCGCTCCTCCCCGTCGTCGGCCAGGCTGCTTCGTCGCCATGCGCCCATGCGCCATGGACCATGCAGCATCGGCGAATTCCGCCGGAAGCTCAAGCATCTTGGGCGGAAGGCCAGACATGGAGGCAAACGGCAAGCGATGATGACGAACAAGAATAATCGGCGACAATTGCAGCGGCGACAATGCTAGGGGTCGTTGGAATGACCGACGGCGTGTTGTAGATTATATAGCCAAGTCACGAGTCGTCAGATGCCTCGCTCCAAATAAACGGCCAGATGCTAGTCCGGCGGTTGGTTCCATATCGGACTACGATATGTAGTATTTACCTAAATATTATAAAGACCGTGCCGTAATAATTATTCGGCACCAAAACACATGCCATAAAAATTGGGACAACGCTGAGCGTCCCTGCGGGATGGGGCGTTCCCATCCCCCGCCTCCCCCTCCCTGTTTTTTTTTACAAATCTTCACTTTTGTTTCTATGTAACAAAAATAGTCTCGTTTTTGCTTTTTTGTAGAAAAACAACGGGTTGTTTATAAAAGCAAAAGAAAATAGTCTGGCTCGTCGGAAATTTTGCCGAACACCTTGCTGGAGATCTCGGAGACATGGTGTAAAATAATTATGCTATTGTAGCAAAAAAAAGGCCTCGCCGAAAACATCGCCGGAGAAAAAAATTGTATCGTTGTAGCAAAACCGATTTTGCCCTGAGCCTCACGTCGAAAACATGGTAGCAAAAAAAAGTATACCAATATAGCAAACCAACAAAATGGATGTAGCAAACAAAAAATAGATATGTAGCAAATCTCCCCTTTAAATAGCAAAAATCAGAAAAACACAATGCTCACTAGCAGCAACACGATACACTATTGGGAACATCGCCGTTTGTCGTTTGCAACACCTCTATCAGAAAATATTAGCACGGCCCTCAACCAATGTAGCACCACTGTCAGCCTATTATAGCACCGCTGTCGATCCACGGTAGCACGGGTGCTCATTGTATGCATCAACCAGGGCATCCACGGAAAGCTCGCATTGTACAACGGTGGTGGGCACACGTTGGTGCAGCGGGATCTAGCACCGGAGCTCGAGTGGACATGGGCCTCCTACGGCGGCAAAGGACCTGGCTTAGTGATACGTCTCAAACGTATCTATAATTTTTGATGCTCTATGCTTGTTTTTACACCATTTGCTTAGTGTTTTGTTACACTTCGTGGCATTTTTATGCATTTTCTGGAACTAACCTATTAACGAGATGCCACAGTGCCAGTTCCCTGTTTTCTGCTGTTTTTGTGTTTCAGAAAAGTTACACAGGAAATATTCCCGGAATTGGACGAAACAAAAGCCAAACATCCAGAAATTTACCGAAGCTTCCAGAGAACCGAAGAGGAGACGGAATGGAGCCAGGGGGTGGCCTCACCACCAGGGGGCGCGACCCAGCCCCTGGCCACGCCGCCCTGTGGTGAGGGCCACCTGGACCACTTCTGACGCTGCCCCTTCGCCTATAAAGACCCCCCGACAGAAAAAACCTAAAGACCCGATCACTTTTCCAGAAACACATTGCGATCCGCCGCCGTCATTGACCCGAGATCGGGAGGGTCCAGAAGCTCTTCCCGGCACCCTACCGGAGAGGGGAATCGCCACCGGAGGTCTTCTTCATCGCCATGCTTGCCTCCGGCGCGATGAGTAAGTAGTCTACCTTGGACTATGGGTCCATAGCAGTAGCTAGTTGGTTGTCTTCTCCATCATGTGCTTCATGTTTAGATCTCATGAGCTGCCTTACATGATCGAGATCACCGTCATGTAATTCTACATGTTGTGTTTGTTGGAATCCGATGAATATTGGTGTTATGATTGAGTTGATGTGCTGAATATTATCTTATGTTATCTCTATGTTGTTTATGATCTTGCATGCTCTCCGTTGTTAGTAGCTATTGAAACGTCTCCAACATATCTATAATTTTTGATGCTCCATGCTTGTTTTTACACCATTTGCCTATTGTTTCGTTACACTTCGTGGCACTTTTATGCATTTTCTGGAACTAACCTATTAACGAGTTGCCACAGTGCCAGTTTCCTGTTTTCTGCTGTTTTTGTGTTTCAGAAGTGATACACAGGAAATATTCTCAGAATTGGACGAAACAAGTTCCTGAAGTCTTATTTTACCCGGAAGCTTTCAGAGATCCGAAGGAGAGTAGGAGGGGGGGCCACCAGGGTCCCACACGCAGGGGTGGCGCGGCCAGGCCCCTGGCCGCGCGAGCCTCGCGTGAGGGCCCCTGGCTCCTCCTCTGACATCGCCCCTTCGCCTATAAAGACCCCCCGACGGAAAAAACCTAAGTACCCGATCACTTTTCCAGAACACATCGCGATCCGCCGCCGCCGTCGACCCGAAGATCGGGAGAGTCCAGAAGCTCTTCCCGGCACCCTGCCGGAGAGGGGAATCACCACCGGAGGTCTTCTTCATCGCCATGCTTGCCTCCGGAGCGATGAGTGAGTAGTCTACCTTGGACCATGGGTCCATAGCAGTAGCTAGATGGTTGTCTTCTCCACCATGTGCTTCATGTTTAGATATCATGAGCTGCCCTACATGATTGAGATCACAGTTATGTAATTCTACATGTTTGGTTTGTTGGAATCCGATGAATATTGGTGTTTATGATTAAGTTGTTGTACTGAATATTATCTTATGTTATCTCTATGTTATTTATGATCTTGCATGCTCTCCGTTGTTAGTAGCTATCTTGGCCGAGTAGTTGCTAGTGACTCCAAGAGGGGGTATTTATGCTCGATAGTGGGTTCATGCCTCTGCTTAACCTGGGGGAGTGACAGAAACCTCTAAGGTTGTAGATGTGCTGTTGCTACTAGGGAGAAAACAATATTCATATGCTCAAGGGCATATGCTTTGTTTACATTACACACTTTGCTTAATACAATTATCTGTTGTTCGCAACTTAATACTCATGGGGTGTTCGGATTGATATCCCCGGGAGTGGATTATTAGTCATAGATGCAGTTGGATGGCGGTCTATGTATTTTGTTGTAATGCCCAGAGTAAATCTCATAGTGATCTTCTTGACATATCACGTTTATCTTTATTCTATCAATTGCCCAACTATAATTTGTTTACCCAGCATGTGTTATTTATCTTATGGAGAGACACCACTAGTGAACTATGGATCCCGGTCCTATTTCCATCATATTGCTATTACCTGTTTACTTTACTCGTACTGTTTACTTTACTCGCACTGTTTACTTTATTCGCATACTCTACTGTTTTCCACTTGATACGCTCATAACCTTTGTTTCAAGCAAACCGGTGAGATTGACAACCTCATCGCAAGTTGGGAGCAAGGTACTTGGTTGTGTTGTGTGCAGGTTCCGCATTGCAGCTAACAAGCAAAGCTTGGACGAGGCGCCATATATAAATTATCCGAAGCTGTCGCAAACTAGCAAGCATCACCTTCAGTCGTCGCTGTCTGCTTTTCTCCTGAACGATATTAAACCTTGGTTTCTTAACTGAGGGAAAACTAGCTGCTATACTCATCATACCTTCCTCTTGGGGTTCCCAACGGGCTGGTCATTCACCACGCACAAGGACCGTCTGCTACGCGTCAACTTGGCACCATCAGCCTCTTTTCTGGGCGCCATCAAATGCAGCAGCTTCTTTTCTGGCGCCGTTGCCGGGGAGAAGAGTGGAAGACTTCTGCGAGCGGAGTTTTTCGCACACACATCCTTTACTTTGTTTTATTGTTTTGCTTTACTTTATTTATTTTACCTGCATCGTTTTATATCAAAAACCCAAAAAAATTAGAATCCTTGGTAGTTATTATTTCTTTACTTTAGTTCATCATGTTGATCCCTAAGTATGTTCTGGAGGACCTCTCAGTAGGTAGTGGTTCGATTATTGGCAAAAGTAACATTCAGGAGTTCTTTAATCACATTAGTATGCATGAGGAAGTTGAGAAAAAATCTTTGGTTGAGCTAGCTCCTAGTATTGAAGTTGCTTCTTCTTATTTGATTCACATGTTGGAAACTAGGTTTGCCAGTCTTAATCCTTTTATGCAATACATGTTCCTTAAGCTTCATGAAATTGAGGATCCCGAAAAGAAAGCTTTTATCTAGAAAACTTTGCGCTTAAAATTTAAGGATGTCGTTATTGAAGCTAGGAAAGTTCTTAAACGTTTTAATAAACTCAGTTCACCTATAACAGTTATTAGTACAAATGATGAAGGGGCTGAGATACCCATACCTTGCAAGCTTTTGGGATTGTGTGAAGCTTTCGAAAATAATTTTGACTGGATCTGTCCTGAAAATCTTTTTGATGAGAATAGTGCACCAAAGCATGATCACAAAGGGTCTTCAAAAACTTATGTGGATGAAATACAATGCCTTGTTGAAAAGATCTCTGCAGTTGATCTTAATGCTTCATCACTTGATATTACTTGATTCGCAATTTTCTGCGCCTAGCTCAAAGGCGTTAAAGAAAAGCACTCTTGGGAGATAACCCAATGTTTCTTTTCAGTACTTTTTATTTTATTTGAGTCTTGGAAGTCATTACTACTGTAATGACCGCTCCTTATCTTGTTTATTTCGTTTTTGTGCCAAGAGAAGCCTCTAATTCGAGTGAGGTAAAGATTTGGGGATGTTGCTGTCCTGAAACTGTTTTCGGTGCTGCACCGTAAAAATACATATAAATTATCTGTATATCTTTTGGACCTATGATTTCTTGTGCATATGCCCCAGGTTATATCCAAACTTTTGTTAGTTGAACACTTTTTGATTTGAGCAACAGAAAATCCCTCAAAAATTCGACCTTTGTCAGCTGTTCAGTTTTGATAGATTTCTGTCAATATTTGTGTTTGCCACTTTATCACTTTCTTTTGAGTTCTTTTGATCACGGAACTTTTGGGGAGGTTGCTACAGTAGTATTTGCTATATATGTGGTGGTTTTGAGTTGAAACCTGAAGCAAAAAGAGGTTGATTATATGTTATGCTTGCACTGATGTTGCTAATAGATTTGTGTTTAGTTTTGTATGAAGGAAGTTTTCAAGTGTAGGGATTGGAGAATGATGAGATGAGTTGAAGAATGGACAAAAGCTCAAGCTTGGGGATGCCCAGCACCCCAAGAAATATCCAAGAAGTACAAGCGTCAAAGCTTGGGGATGCCCCCGAGGCACCCCTTCTTCATCGGCAAAAATCAGGTCACCTTTCAAAACACTATATTTTTATTGCTTCATGCACTATGTGTTTTTCTTAGAGCGTCAGTTGTTTTAGTTTTCTTAGTTAGTTTAATTTGTTTGTTTGCTGCAATAAATGGTTGGACCCCAACAAATTTCTTTTGGAGAAGTTGCCTTGCTTTTCATTTGCCAAGAACGCTCTAGTTTTCACTCTTATTAAAAACCGGGTGTTCTTCTTTTTCTGCTACTGCTTTTGGTTTTCGTTTTCGCCTTGATTTGCATTCAGATCTTGTCATATCTTTTCATCAAGGTGTATTTTTGCCTCTGATCTTTATTGGTTTTCATCAAAAGAGGTGTTTATAAATTTTTTAAATGGTGTTGGAAAAGAGAAAAAGCTTTGTGCAAAATAGTGGTACAAGAAGGAGCTTGTGTAGACTGCGGCTTAGGCTTTTTTATGTCATGCTTGATGTCTTTTTGATAGTATGCTTAGTGGTTTTGCTGTAGCATGGCTTGTCTCAAATAACTGAGATTGCTTAATGAGCCTTTGAAAAAATCATGCGTTGTTTTTATTGTATGGAAGCATTATTTTGGTTTTCTCCTTGATGCTTTATTTGGGTTGACTTGGCGCATGCTCACACATGTTAGACTCTTACAAGTCGCCAATAGCCTTCATGATCATTTAGTTTTTGACTTTTGATGCCATCTTATGCTTCTTTTAATGTCGCTTTGTCGCTTTGCATGATTATGGCCATTATTGCTCTCTTAGTTGGTCGCTCCCAGTCTTTTGCTAGCACTTGCCTTGTACCGAGTATGAGCTCTACTCGTGCATCCAACTCCTAAAAGCCAAAGTTTTTCCAAAGTGTCCACCATACATACCTACTAGCAATTTGCTATTCCAAGTAAATTTGACTTGCTTTTATTTTCTCTTCAAATTAAACTCTTACCAGTGTTATGCGAAATTCGGTCAGTACAGCTCTCACGAACCGGAAGGCACACTTTACTTTTTCCTGTTCTTAAAATTTTGACATTGTGGTCTATTATGTTGAGTTGTTATGCTTGCAAGTTGTAAGTTGGATTCTAGCCCAGCCATGCTGTCATGGGGCAAGCTTTCAACATTGCACTTCTTATTTGAGTTGATATCGTGATCTTTTGTTTATGGATGCCCGCGGTGTGAAATGAATTGGGAATCTTGTGGGGATCATGGAGTTTGTATATGTGTTAGGGAAACGCCGGGCCGCCAATCTAAGCCATGCATAATTCATGGTGGAAATTTGCAGCATACCCATGGTGAATATTCGACGACGCATCTCACAATAAAAAGCTAAACAAAAGGCAAATAAAAGAGATGTCGAGGTGTTCATTGTCTGCTTGTCCTGTCATTTTGGTGTGGGCTTGTTCCATGTCATCGGGCACGGAGGTACCCTATTGGCGGTTCTCAATGATATGCATATACTTACAATGACAAGAGCCTTGCTTGGGACTCTAAGTAAAGTAGCATGAGGTTTGGGTACTCGTATTCACGGGACACGAGGTTTTCAACTTATGATTTGTCAAGCATATGCATCATAATTGTTCTCGCATTAACTTTAACCATTCAAGATGCTTATGATGGGGGCAATGAGAGCTCAAAGCCGGTAAGTACCATAATTTTTGAAGGTTATAAAACTTGCAATCACTGCTTCCTTCTGCGAAGGGCCTTTCTTCTACTTTTATGTTGAGTCACCACCTTCTATCTTTATGCACCATTAAGAGAGCATAGTTGTCATTCTTAGTGTGATATGCATTGTCCCAAAGTTCATTGATTGATTCATATTGTTGGTTTCACTTGTTCTTAAATTATTTGTATCTAGTCACCCTCTTAAACTTTGAGGTGTCCTATGCATTTATGTTTTGCTCTCTTTGAAGGACAAGCTGAAAACCATTTGTATGTTTTTCCTTATGATTTGAACATACGTTTGACTTTCATTGTTTCATTTTCATGATCTTTTGTTTGTGTTCATTTGCATGTTTACAACATGGTTGCTAAGTTTCTTATTGTCAAGATTATATCTTCATGCCCATGTTTTAAGTTCTTATGATCCCAGCTCACAAATGCTTACATATATGATCAAGATTGTGTAGGTGCATGTCACCTCAAAAATTATTCTTTGTTATCACTTACCTACTCGAGGACGAGCAGGAGTTAAGCTTGGGGATGCTTGATACGTCTCCAACGTATCTATATTTTTTGATGCTCCATGCTTGTTTTTACACCATTTGCCTATTGTTTCATTACACTTCGTGGCACTTTTATGCATTTTCCGGAACTAACCTATTAACGAGTTGCCACAGTGCCAGTTTCCCGTTTTCTGCTGTTTTTGTGTTTTAGAAGTGATACACAGGAAATATTCTCGGAATTGGACAAAACAAGTTCCTGAAGTCTTATTTTACCCGGAAGCTTCCAGAGATCCGAAGGAGAGTAGGAGGGGGGCCACCAGGGTCCCACACGCAGGGGTGGTGTGGCCAGGCCCCTGGCCGCGTGAGCCTCGCGTGAGGGCCCCTGGCTCTCCCTCTGACATCGCCCCTTCGCCTATAAAGACCCCCCGACGGAAAAAACCTAAGTACCTGATCACTTTTCCAGAACACATCGCGATCCGCCACCGCCGTCGACCCGAAGATCGGGAGGGTCCAGAAGCTCTTCCCGGCACCCTGCCGGAGAGGGGAATCGCCACCGGAGGTCTTCTTCATCGCCATGCTTGCCTCCAGAGCGATGAGTGAGTAGTCTACCTTGGACCATGGGTCCATAGCAGTAGCTAGATGGTTGTCTTCTCCACCATGTGCTTCATGTTTAGATCTCATGAGCTGCCCTACATGATTGAGATCACCGTTATGTAATTCTACATGTTTGGTTTGTTGGGATCCGATGAATATTGGTGTTTATGATGAAGTTGCTGTACTGAATATTATCTTATGTTATCTCTATGTTGTTTATGATCTTGCATGCTCTCCGTTGTTAGTAGCTATCTTGGCCGAGTAGTTGCTAGTGACTCCAAGAGGGGGTATTTATGCTCGATAGTGGGTTCATGCCTCTGCTTAACCTGGGGGAGTGACAGAAACCTCTAAGGTTGTAGATGTGCTATTGCTACTAGGGAGAAAACAACATTCATATGCTCAAGGGCATATGCTTTGTTTACATTACACACTTTGCTTAATGCAATTATCTGTTGTTCGCAACTTAATACTCATGGGGTGTTCGGATTGATATCCCCGGGAGTGGATTATTAGTCATAGATGCAGTTGGATGGCGGTCTATGTATTTTGTTGTAATGCCCAGAGTAAATCTCATAGTGATCTTCTTGACATATCACGTTTATCTTTATTCTATCAATTGCCCAACTGTAATTTGTTTACCCAGTATGTGTTATTTATCTTATGGAGAGACACCACTAGTGAACTATGGATCCCGGTCCTATTTCCATCATATTGCTATTACTTGTTTACTTTACTCATACTGTTTACTTTACTCGCACTGTTTACTTTATTCGCATACTCTACTATTTTCCACTCGATACGCTCATAACCTTTGTTTCAAGCAAACCGGTGAGATTGACAACCTCATCGCAAGTTGGGAGCAAGGTACTTGGTTGTGTTGTGTGCAGGTTCCGCGTTGCAGCTAACAAGCAAAGCTTGGACGAGGCGCCATATATAAATTGTCCGAAGCTGTCGCAAACTAGCAAGCATCACCTTCAGTCGTCGCTGTCTGCTTTTCTCCTGAACGATATTAAACCTTGGTTTCTTAACTGAGGGAAAACTAGCTGCTATACTCATCATACCTTCCTCTTGGGGTTCCCAACGGGCTGGTCATTCGCCACGCACAAGGACCGTCTGCTACGCGTCAACTTGGCACCATCAGCCTCTTTTCTGGGCGCCATCAAACGCAGCAGCTATCTTGGCCGAGTAGATACTAGTGACTTCAAGATGGGGTATTTATGCTCGATAGTTGGGTTCATGCCTCTATTTAATACGGGGGAGTGACAGAAACCTCTAAGGTTGTAGATGTGCTGTTGCCACTAGGGAGAAAACAACATTCTTATGTCCAAGGGCATATGCTTTGTTTACATTACACACTTTGCTTAACGCAGTTATCTGTTGTTCACAACTTAATACTTGTGGGGTTCTCGGATTGATTCCCTATGGGTGGATTATTAGTCATAGATGCAGTTGGATGGCGGTCTATGTATCTTGTTGTAATGCCCAGAGTAAATCTTATAGTGATCCTCTCGACATATGCATGTTTCTTTATTCTATCAATTGCCCAACTGTAATTTGTTTACCCAGCATGTGTTATTTATCTTATGGAGAGACACCACTAGTGAACTATGGACCCCGGTCCTATTTCCTTTATATTGCTATCACCTATTTACTTTACTCGCACTGTTTACTTTCTCGCATACTACTATTGCTTTCCACTCGATACGCTCATACATGATATGTCTCCAATGTATCCATAATTTTTGATGCTCCATGCATGTTTTTACACCATTTGTTTAGTGTTTCGTTACACTTCGTGGCATTTTTATGCATTTTCCGGAACTAACCTATTAACAAGATGCCATAGTGCCAGTTCCCTGTTTTCTGCTGTTTTTGTGTTTCAGAAAAGTTACACAGGAAATATTCTCGGAATTGGACGAAACAAAAGCCAGACGTCTAGATATTTCACGGAGCTTCCAGAAGACCGAAGAGGAGACAGAGAGGGGCCACAGGGCGCCCACACCATAGGGTGTCGCGGCCTAGGTCTAGTCCGCGCCCCTGGTGGTGAGGCCACCCTGACCCACCTATGACACCGCCTCTTCGCCTATAAAGACCCCCCGACGGGAAAAACCTAAATACCCGATCACTTTTCCAGAACACATCGCGATCCGCCGCCGCCGTCGACCCAAAGATCGGGAGGGTAGAAAAGAGCTTGATGCGGTACGGTGTTGATAGTTTTTCACCGTCCAGTTGGGAACCCCAAGAGGAAGGTATGATGAATGTAGCAGCAAGGTTTCCCTCAGTTAAGAAACCAAGGTTTATCGATCCGAAGGGGAAGAAGCCAATACGACTGAAGGTGATGCCTCGTCCGAGCTTTGCTTTGCGAGCAGCAACGTGGAACCTGCACACAACACAACCAAATACTTTGTTCCCAACTTACGATGAGGTTGTCAATCTCACCGGTTTGCTATAAACAAAGGAATGAGCGTATCGAGTGGAAAATAGTAATAGTATACGAGTAAAGTAAACAGTGCGAGTAAAGTAAACAGGTGATAGCAATATAGAGGAAATAGGACTGGGGTCCACAGTTCACTAGTGGTGTCTCTCCATAAGATAAAATAATACATGCTGGGTAAACAAATTACAGTTGGGCAATTGATAGAATAAAGACAATGTGCATATGTCGAGAGGATCACTATGAGATTTACTCTGGGCATTACAACAAGATACATAGACCGCCATCCAACTGCATCTATGACTAATAATCCACTTGTGGCGAATCAATCCGAGAACTCCACAAGTATTAAGTTGCGAACAACAGATAATTGCATTAAGCAAAGTGTGTAATATAAACAAAGCATATGCCCTTGAGCATATGAATGTTGTTTTCCCGCTAGTAGCAACAGCACATCTACAACCTTAGAGGTTTCTGTCACTCCTCCAGATTAAATAGAGGCATGAACCCACTATCGAGCATAAATACCCCCTCTTGGAGTCACTAGCAACTACTCGGCCAAGATAGCTACTAACAATGGAGAGCATGCAACATTATAAACAACATAGAGATAACATAAGATAGAATTCAGTACTTCAACTCAATCATAACACCAATATTCATCGGATCCCAACAAACACAACATATAGAATTACATAACGGTGATCTCGATCATGTAAGGCAGCTCATGAGATCTAAACATGAAGCACATGGTGGAGAAGACAACCATCTAGCTACTACTATGGACCCATAGTCCAAGGTAGACTACTCACTCATCACTCCGGAGGCAAGCATGGCGATGAAGAAGACCTCCGGTGGCGATTCCCTTCTCCGGCAGGGTGCCGGGAAGAGCTTCTGGACCCTCCCGATCTTCGGGTCGACGGCAGCGGCGGATCGCGATGTGTTCTGGAAAAGTGACCGGGTACTTAGGTTTTTCCCGTCGGGGGGTCTTTATAGGCGAAGGGGCAACGTCAGGAGTGGGCCGAGGCGCCGTCACACATAAGGGGCGCGGCCAGGGGCCAGGCCGCACTGCCCTGATGTGTGGGGCCCTCGTGGCCCCACTCCGTCTCCTCTTCGGTTCTCTGGAAGCTTCGGTGAATTTCTGAACGTTCGGCTTTTGTTTCGTCCAATTCCGAGAATATTTCTTGTGTAACTTTTCTGAAACACAAAAACAGCATAAAAGAGGGAACTGGCACTGGGGCGACTTGTTAATAGGTTAGTTCCGGAAAATGCATAAAAGTGCCACAAAGTGTAACGAAACACTAAGCAAATGGTGTAAAAACAAGCATGGAGCATCAAAAATTATGGATACGTTGGAGATGTATCAGCATCCCCAAGCTTAACTCCTGCTCGTCCTCGAGTAGGTAAGTGATAACAAAAGAAATAATTTTTGAGGTGACATGCACCTACACAATCTTGATCATGTATGTAAGCGTTGTGCACTGGGATCAAAAGAACTGAAAACATGGGCATGAAAGATATAATCTTGATAGAAGAAACTTAGCAACCATGTTATAACATGAAAATGAACACAAAAAAAAGATCATGAAAATGAAACAATGAAAGTCAAACGTGTGTTCAAATCATAAGGAAAAACATACAAATGGTTTTCAGCTCGTCCTTCATGGAGAGCAAAACATAAATGCATAGGACACCTTCAAGTTTAAGAGGGCGACTAGATACAAGTAATTTAAGAACAAGTGAAACCAACATCATGAATCAATCAATGAAAACTTTGGGACAATGCACATTATACTCAGAATGACAACTATGCTCTCTTAATGGTGCATAAAGATAGAAGGTGGTGACTCAACATAAAAGTAAAAGAAAGGCCCTTCGCAGAGGGAAGCAGTGATTGCAAGTTTTATAAACCTTCAAAAATTATGGTACTTACTGGCTTTTAGCTATCGTTGCCCCCATCATAAGCATCTTGAATGGTTAAAGTTAATGCGAGAACACTTATGCTGCATATGCTTGACAAATCATAAGTTGAAAACCTCGTGTCCCGTGAATACGAGTACCCAAACCGCATGCTACTTTACTTAGAGTCCCAAGCAAGCTCTTGTCATTGTAAGTATACACGTATCATCGAGAACCGCCGACGGGGTACCTCCGTGCCCGATGACATGGAACAAGCCCACATCAAAATGACAGGATAAGCATACAATGAACACCTCGACATCTCTTTTATTTACCATTTGTATAGCTTTTTATTTTGAGATGCATCGTCGAATGTCCACTATGGGCATGCTGTAAATTTCCACCATGAATTATGCATGGCTTATATTGGCGGCCCAAGCATTTCTCTAACACATATACAAACTCCATGATCCCGCAAGATTCCCAATTCATTTCACACCGCGAGTATCCATAAACAAAAGATCACGATATCAACTCAAATAAGAAGTGCAATATTGAAAGCTTGCCCCATGACAGCATGGCTGGGGTAATTCCCAACTTACAACTTGCAAGCATAATAACTCAACATAAGAGACCACAATGTCAAAATTTTAAAGCGAGAAAAGTAAAGTGTGCCATCCGGTTCGTGAGAGCTTTACTGACCAACTTTTGCATAACACCAAAAAGAGTTTAATTTGAAGGATAGATAAAAGCAAGTCAAATGTACTTTGGAATAGAAAATTGCTAATAGGTATGTATGGTGGACACAATGGCAAACTTGGTTTTTTGGAGTTGGATGCACGAGTAGAGCTCATACTCAGTACAAAATGAGGGCTAGCAAAAGACTGGGAACGACCAACTAAGAGAGCAATAATGGCCATAATCATGCAAAGCGACATTAAAAGAAGCATAAGATGTCATCAAAAGTCAAAAAACTAAATGATCATAGAGGCAATGGCGACTTTGTATGAGTCTAACATGTGTGAGCATGCGCCAAGTCAACCCAAATAAAGCATCAAGGAGAAAACCAAAACAATGCATCCAAACGATAAAAACAACGCATAATTTTTTCAAAGGCTCATTAAGCAATCTCAGTCATTTGAGACAAGTCATGCTACAGAAAAACCACTAAGCATACTATCAAAAAGACATCAAGTATGACATGCAAAAGCCTAGGCTGCAGTCTACACAAGCTCCTTTTTGTACCACTTTTTTGCATAAAGCTTTTTCTCTTTTCCAACACCATTCAAACTTTTTTTAATCCAACTCTTTTGATGAAAACCAATAAGGACCAGAGGCAAAAATACACCTTGATAAAAAGATATAACAAGATCTGAACACAAATCAAGGCAAAAATCGAAAACTAAACGCAGTTCTAGAAAAAGAAGAACACTCATTGAAACGAATAGAGTGAAAAACGGAGTGTTCTTGGCAAATGAAAAGCAAGGCAACTTCTCCAAAAGGAATTTGTTGGGGTCCAACCATTTATTGCAGCAAACTAAACTAAACTAATACTGAAAACTAAAACAACTGACACTCCAAGAAAAACGCATAATGCATGAAGCAATAAAAATATAGTGCGTTGAAAGGTGACCTGATTTTTGCCGATGAAGAAGGGGTGCCTCGGGGGCATCCCCAAGCTTTGATGCTTGTACTTCTTGGATATTTCTTGGGGTAATGCATGGGAATCCCCAAGCTTGAGCTTTTGTCCATTCTTCAACTCATCTCATCATTCTCCAATCCCTACACTTGAAAACTTCCTTCATACAAAACTAAACACAAATCTATTAGCAACATTAGTGTAAGCATAACATTGAATCAACCTCTTTTTGCTTCAGGTTTCAACTCAAAACCACCACATATAAAGCATATACTACTGTAGCAACTTCCCCAAAAGTTCCGTTATCAAAAGAACTAAAAAAGAAAGCGATAAAGCGGCAAACACAAATATTGGCAGAAATCTGTCAAAATAGAATAGCTGACAAAGGTCGAATTCTCAAATCAAAAAGTGTTCAACTAATGAAAGTTTGGATATAACCTGGGGCATATGCACAAGAAATCGCAGGTCCAAAAGATATACAGAGAATTTTCACGAATTTTTACGGTGCAGCACCAAAATCTGTTTCAGGACAACAACATCCCCAAATCTTACCTCGCTCAAATTAGAGGCTGCTCTTGGCACAAAAATGAAATAAAAATGATAAGGAGAGGTCATTACAGTAGTAATGACTTCCAAGACTCAAATAAAAGAAAAAGAACTGAATGTAAAAACATTGGGTTATCTCCCAAGAGTGCTTTTCTTTAACGCCTTTGAGCTAGGCGCAGAAAGTGCGAATCAAGTAATATCGAGTGATGAAGTGCTAGGATCAGCGGCTGCCTTACGTCTTCCTTTCTTACCTTTGCTCTTGACTCTAGGAAAGACGTGGCTATTGCAAGGTGGAGAGATAAATCTTATATTGCCTTTTCCCACATCTATAACGGCGCCCAGGAGCTTCAGTAGGGATCTTCCAAGTGTGATTTGTACTTTCCCTACACATTCAATAACAAGATAATCAGTAGATATCATTCTTCCTAGGACTTTTGTAAAAACTCCTTCAGCTATTCCAATGGGAAATATAGTGGCATTATTAGTAAGGGAAACTCCTTCTCCCCCCTTAGAAAGCTTCCAAAGACTCAAAGATTCATAAACATCCTTTGGCATGAGGCAAAATTCAGACATAATATCACAACGAGCATGAAAAGTTTCACCATTAATGGTGATTTTTACCGTAGGATACCAACTCGAAGGTTCAGCATTTGCTGGCACATAATCAAAATGCGGGCGCAAAGTATTGTAGCAAGTATTCAAACTAGCAGTGCAAGTCTCAAGAGTATTAAGTCTATTAAAAGTGCACACAAGAGAGGAATCAAAATAGGTTGGCATGCTATAAATTGTAATCAACTTTTTTATAATATTAAAGGCTTGATCTCCATCACAATGAAGGAAATTTCCTTCTGCAGTAGCATCCAAAGCATATCTATAACGAAGAGCAAGTCCAAAGTAAAACCAACTAAGAAGCAAACTCAAGGTCATTTTCGGTTCAGTTTTTCCATCCCAATCATAAATTCTAGACCAAGCTTCTTTAAAACTTTCCTCCTCCTTTTGTTTGAAAGTGAAAATCATATCCTTAGGCGACATAGTAGTAGCAACTGAACTAGACATAATAAACAACTACAAAGGATTCTAATTTTTTTGGGTTTTTGATAAAACGATGCAAGTAAAAATAAAGTAAAGCAAAACTTAAAACAAAGTAAAGGATGTGCTTGCGAAAACTCCCCTTGCAGAAGTCTTCTTCTTCCTCCCCGGCAACGGTGCCAGAAAAGAGCTTGATGCGGTACGGTGTTGATAGTTTTTCACCATCCAGTTGGGAACCCCAAGAGGAAGGTATGATGAATATAGCAGCAAGGTTTTCCCTCAGTTAAAAAACCAAGGTTTATCGGTCCGAAGGGGAAGAAGCCAATACGACTGAAGGTGATGCCCGCTAGCTTGCGACAGCTCCGGACAATTTATAGGGCGCCTCGTCCGAGCTTTGCTTTGCGAGCGGCAATGTGGAACCTGCACACAACACAACCAAATACTTTGTTCCCAACTTACGATGAGGTTGTCAATCTCACCGGTTTGCTGTAAACAAAGTAATGAGCATATCGAGTGGAAAATAGTAATAGTATATGAGTAAAGTAAACATTGCGAGTAAAGTAAACAAGTGATAGCAATATAGAGGAAATAGGACCGGGGTCCACAGTTCACTAGTGGTGTATCTCCATAAGATAAAATAATACATGCTGGGTAAACAAATTACATTTGGGCAATTGATAGAATAAAGACAACGTGCATATGTCGAGAGGATCACTATGAGATTTACTCTGGGCATCACAACAAGATACATAGACCGCCATCCAACTGCATCTATGACTAATAATCCACTTGTGGCGAATCAATCCAAGAACTCCACAAGTATTAAGTTGCGAACAACAGATAATTTCATTAAGCAAAGTGTGTAATGTAAACAAAGCATATGCCCTTGAGCATATGAATGTTGTTTTCCCCCTAGTAGCAACAGCACATCTACAAACTCAGAGGTTTCTGTCACTCCCCCAGATTATATAGAGTCATGAACCCACTATTGAGCATAAATACCCCCTCTTGGAGTCACTAGCAACTACTCGGCCAAGATAGCTACTAACAACGGAGAGCATGCAAGATCATAAACAACATAGAGATAACATAAGATAAAATTCAGTACTTCAACTCAATTATAACACCAATATTCTTCGGATCCCAACAAACACAACATGTAGAATTACATAACGGTGATCTCAATCATGTATGGCAGCTCATGAGATCTAAACATGAAGCACATGGTGGAGAAGACAACCATCTAGCTACTGCTATGGACCCATAGTCCAAGGTAGACTACTCACTCATCGCTCCAGAGGCAAGCATGGCGATGAAGAAGACCTCCGGTGGCGATTCCCCTCTCTAGCAGGGTGCCGGGAAGAGCTTCTGGACCCTCCCTATCTTCGGGTCGACGGCGGCGGCGGATCGCGATGTGTTCTGGAAAAGTGATCGGGTACTTAGGTTTTTCCCGTCGGTGGGTCTTTATAGGCGAAGGGGCAACGTCAGGAGTGGGCCGAGGCGCCGTCACACATAGGGGGGGCAGGCCGCGCCGCCCTGTTGTGTGGGGCCCTCATGGCCCTACTCCATCTCCTCTTTGGTTCTCTGGAAGCTTCGGTGAATTTCTGGATGTTCGGCTTTTGTTTCGTCCAATTCCGAGAATATTTCCTGTGTAACTTTTCTGAAACACAAAAACAACAGAAAATAAGGAACTGGCACTGTGGCGACTTGTTAATAGGTTAGTTCCGGAAAATGCATAAAAGTGCCACGAAGTGTAACAAAACACTAAGCAAATGGTGTAAAAACAAGCATGGAGCATCAAAAATTATGGATACGTTGGAGACGTATCAAGGCTCCAGAAGCTCTTCCCGGCACCCTGCCGGAGAGGGGAATCGCCACCGGAGGTCTTCTTCATCGCCATGCTTGCCTCCGGCGTGATGAGTGAGTAGTCTACCTTGGACTATCGGTTCATATCAGTAGCTAGATGGTTGTCTTCTCCACCATGTGCTTCATGTTTAGATCTCGTGAGCTGCCTTACATGATCGAGATCACCGTAATGTAATTCTACATGTTGTGTTTATTGGGATCCGATGAATATTTGTGTTATGATTGAGTTGATGTACTGAATTTTATCTTATGTTATCTCTATGTTGTTTATGATCTTGCATGCTCTCCGTTGTTAGTAGCTATCTTGGCCGAGTAGTTGCTAGTGACTCCAAGAGGGGGTATTTATGCTCGATAGTGGGTTCATGCCTCTATTTAATCTGGGGGAGTGACAGAAACCTCTAAGGTTGTAGATGTGCTGTTGCTACTAGGGGGAAAACAACATTCATATGCTCAAGGGCATATGCTTTGTTTAGATTACACACTTTGCTTAATGTAATTATCCGTTGTTCGCAACTTAATACTTGTGGAGTTCTCAGATTGATTCGCCACAAGTGGATTATTAGTCATAGATGCAGTTGGATGGCGGTCTATGTATCTTGTTGTAATGCCCAAAGTAAATCTCATATGCACGTTGTCTTTATTCTATCAATTGCCCAACTGTAATTTGTTTACCCAGCATGTATTATTTTATCTTATAGAGAGACACCACTAGTGAACTGTGGACCCCGGTCCTATTTCTTTTATATTGCTATCACCTGTTTACTTTACTCGCACTCTTTACTTTACTCGCATATTATTATCACTTTCCACTCGATACGCTCATACCCTTTGTTTTAAGCAAACCGGTGAGATTGACAACCTCATCGTAAGTTGGGAACAAAGTATTTGGTTGTGTTGTGTGCAGGTTCCACGTTGCCGCTCGCAAAGCAAAGCTTGGACGAGGCGCCCTATAAATTGTCTAGAGCTATCGCGAAGCTAGCGGGCATCACCTTCGGTCGTTTGTCTGCCTCCTACTGGATTGACTACCTTGGTTTCTGAGGGAAAACTTGCTGCTATATTCATCAAACCTTCTCTTGGGGTTTCCAACTGGCCGGTCATTTTTACTTCATCAACAAACGCCAACAAGTTTTCTGGCACCATCATCACCGCGCATCAACAAGTTTTCTGGCGTAGTTGCCGGGGAATTGACACTAGTGGAAAAAAGCCTATAGGTGGCGCAGATTTTATCATATGCGTGGCGCATATGGGATGCGCCACCAATGCCACGCCACCAATAACAGTTTATTGGTGGCGCATCACGATATGCGCCACGCATATGTTGAATATTGGTGGCGCATATAGCATATGCGCCATTAGAGTCTTATGCGTGGCGCATATTTCTATATGCGCCACCAATACGTAATGCGCCACTAAAGACCTATAATATGCGCCACTGATATTTCGTACAGGTCCAAAAAAAATGATATTTTCTGGTATTTATACATAGCAATGCACAAGAATATATATAGGTATACAATATAACTGCAGAATACACAGCATGCAGTATAAAACAAATATATCATCATCACAAACAATTAGATCCATAATAGTGACAAAGTTCCCGAATATTAGAAGTGTTAGAGCATATATAGCCCAAGTCCATGCATTACACACATTACACATTACACACACTACACATCTCACCCAAAGACCGAGTAGACTACACCCGCAATGGTGAGCAAGACCGGGAGCACGATCATCAAGGTCTTCATCCGGTTGTTGTTTCTCCGCTCTCCTAGGAGGTGGATCCTCCACCTAGCTTCCGCTAGCTCTCTCGTCGGATACCCCTTGTAGGAGTTGCCGCTGAACTTGTTCACTTGCTTCTGGCAATCCTCCCACTCATCGTACACTCCTGGTACCCATCCTTTGTACACCACGTAGCATCTCGGCATCTCTGTGTAGACAAAGCCATATATATAGTATTCAAGCTATAAGAAAAGAGTTACATATGTCGACAAAGCCATATATCATATGCAACCGAAAGAATGAAAGGATTCACATGCATGTCGACAAAGGAAAGTACTCGAGCTAAGAAAAGAGTTATATATAAGTATCCCGCATACAAAAGTAAATAAGTCCAACAACGATGCTTTCGACTAAGGCAAGTTATAAGTTTACACCTCACACACATACACACACCGGAATGAGTTGCAGATACGGTAAAGTTTATGACTCAAGCACAGACGATTGACATACACGCGAAAACGACTAGGAAGAATCATGAAGACTTTGGTTGACATGGCTCCGGGAACGGTTTGTAGCAATCTTTCGTTGTCCATGTCCTAGTGTCACGCTGTTTTCGGAGCCGGTCTTCGATCTCGCGCTTAGCCAACGGTCTGGCGTAGGACAAGGTTCCGCCCCTTGTGATGACATCTTCTTGCAAGATAGTCACAATCTGATTCTGGATGCGGAAGAAGTTGTCCCTAAGTTTAGCGTCCTCGATCCTTGATGCTCTTCGGCCCATCCTCGGACACTAGCTGGCGTCGTAAGCCTGTGTTCGTTCTGGATGATCGCCCGCATGTGATGGAGGGCGTAGAAGGCCTCCTTGACACTATTAGGCGGCTGCTTGACGCAGGGGAACTTGATTACGTGCTTGAACATGTGTCTGCCGTCCTTGACATTTTCCGCCCCCTTCCTGAAGTCGCCTCCCTTCCTGGCGTATCCCTCGAGAGCATCATCTAGAACACCCTTGATGTAGGCGTAGTTTTTTGTCTTTGCCTCACTCCCCGAGTCTAAGTAGACGGCTACCGAGTACCTCAGGGCAACGAGGATCAATGTGCAGTATATGTCTCTGCGCAAAACAGTTGAAACGAAAGAATGTTGGAAAAGGAGCTAAGAAATGACAAGTTATTACGGCGGCCGAGTGAGTGTGCACTTACTCGGGAAAGTAAGGAAGAAGAATGTCTTTTGTACTCTTGTTGTCCAGCAGGAACTTTTGGAGGTACTCCTTTGCTCTGGAACGGTTCGCTGGATTCATCAACATGCCTTCACGCATGTAGTAGGGGTCCGTTATCGCGACGCCAGGGTTCTCCTCTCTGTTGACCTTCATCGCCCGCTGGAGCGCGTATAGGCAGACCAAGTTATAGTCCAGCCGTTTGGCGTTGAAAAGCTTGAAGACGTCCTCGTACGATATGAAGAAGATATCCGCGGGGTGATCATCGACGAAGCCCACGTCCGCTAGAACCTTCACCGTGTAAACGGGGTACGATGGATTTGTTTCCTTAAGAAGGCCCTCCTCCAGAAACAGAATACCGTGCATAAGGCTCACCATCGCTCCACTCGCGTGGGCGACCTGCTCCTCAGTCATAATCGGTTTTCCAGCTTCATGAATTATGCCCTGCAAGGTGCCCTTAGCGGGTTGTGACATCGGGTCGTCGTGAACCCTGGGCCTCTTCGGACCGATCGGCTGCTGGCTCGCAGACGGCTTATCCTTCTTGGTCCTCTTTCGGTGGTGCTTCTTCTGGATGGGACCACCGGTTTCCAACTGCTCACCACAGTCGGTTGCCAACTGATCACCGCCGGTCACCACCTTATGGAGTGTGTTGGGGCTAAAAATATTTCCCGTATTGACTTTAGGATCAGCGGCGCCAGCATCCGGAGGCGTCTCCTCTAGGGCACCATGGAAGTCCAAACGCGTGCATGCTTTGGTGCGAGCATTTTGATCTTCACGGACACGGTAGGGTTCTTCCATGTTTGGCATGAACAAAGAGTCGGTGGCGCCGGTGTTGAGCCAGTCATCTGGGTTGTCATCATCATCATCGTTGATGTCCTCAACCAGTACTGGGTATGATGCAGCGACGGCCTTGCCATGTGGTGCTGATGGTGGCTGCGGTAAAGCGGCGGCCAACAACTTCTGGTGACGGGAGGTGTTGGCGGAGACAACTTGTTTTGGCCGCCGAGGCAGTGGCGCCATACGTGGCGGCGCCAGCTCAGTAACTGGTGCCGAACATGGCGTCAGCTCAGTAACTTTTTCCATGCGTGGCGGAGGCTGAGTAACTTGTTGTTCCTTCACAAGCCGAATCTGGGTCTTCGGCCATGTCAAGACCCAGCCGATCCAACCCGCAAGGGTCTTATGTTCATCGGCGCCTTGAGATTGGGTTGGGGGGGGTCAATGTCTTCGCATCCCGGCAACACCCGAGCCAGCCAGACCTTGAACACCGCTGAGACCATCTCCTTGTGATGCATGACTGTGCTATTTGGCTGAATGATTGTGCCCTTGGCAACATCCTTCAGCTCGCCGTCCACGAAATGCAAAAGTGTGCAAGGTGTGTCCTGTGGGAAAACAAGTTTGCATGCATATCGTGAGATGTCGCTGGGTAGCTATAGTCATCAAAGGCAAAGGAAATGAAATGTGCTGGCCAGAGTCATTACCTTGGAGATGGCGTTGAGCTCGGCTAATGTCGAGACACCGGTATCATTCTCCCGCCAAGATGCCTTATGACGAAGCACCGTCTGTTGCGCCTTAGCTGTGGCGGGAGGAGGCACCGGTGCGATCGGCTGCTCGGTGTTGGCGTCGGCGGGAGGTGGTGTCACCAGAGCGACCTCCGGGTGCGCGTTCGTGTTGGCGACGGCGGGAGGGGGCACCGGAGCGGCCGCCGGCTGCGCCTCCTCGACGTTGGCGGTATCGGGAGTCACCACATCTGGCGACACGTGCTGGATAGAGTTGCTGCCGGAGATGCTGGGCACCACTAGCATCCCTCGTCGACCTGCCGCATTCCAAGCAGCAAGCCCCTCCCACAGCTCATCGGGAATGATCTCGCGGAGCTTCTGTTGCACTTGCTGGGCGATCAGGTCCGGCATCTGCTCCCGGAGCTTTTCAACTTCACGTCTTTCATTTGCCGCCGCCGCCGCTGCCGCGGCCTTCCTCTGTTTCTTCGCCTCGGGGTCCTCTTTCTTGAAGTCGCCAACCTTGTCGTACGTACCATAGCCGGCCACGCGGCTAGCTGAAGTCGGCGGCAAGGACTTGGCTCTCCCCTTGATCATGTTTATCGCCCTGTTGAAGGGCGTGTCCCACCACGGGTCCGCCGTCGACCCCTGGGATGAGCTCTAACTTGAAGCACAAGATCTTTCTTCGATTCTCTGCAGAGAAGGAAAGACATGGCCATTTAGAAATTTAGAACGTATATCGACTCGATCGAGATGCGCGGTAAATTCCTTACCAGCTTTTTCTGGAACTTCCTCACATCATCGTCGTCGGTAACGAATTCCTTGAGTTCGGGGTGGAGATAGTAGCGGGCACAGACAAACTGCATCACCTGCTCGTCCGTGAATTTGTGCCACGGGTTCTCTTTCCCTAGACGGGCATACTCGGCGTCCTCCTTTGCCCAAATGGCCTTCTTTCCTCGGTTACCGCCGCCTCCGCAGCGTTGGTTACCTATGTTGAGGTCCCGCATACGCCTCCCCCACTCGGTCCATTCGATACCTTCCGGAGTGAGGCACGCATCCTTGAACTTGATGAACTCATCTTCATCGAGCATCGGCTCGGCCTTCTTTATCTCCTCCCAACTTTTGCCGGCGAGAATTCTCTTCTTCACTCGACTTTTCCAGCTGCTCAAGGCAGTGCTCATCCTCGTGAGGGCTAACTTGTTGACCTTGTTCCCTTTGAGCTTCTTGTTATTGAACGGCTCTGGGAACTGGTACCGGTTGTGAAGCTTCTCAATGAGTAGCTCGCGCAACCGCGTATTGCCCTTAGCTCTTATGTTCTTCTGGTTGATGCTCATGCTCTCCCGCATGATGCACCCAAGCTGCAGGCCGTACCCAGCGGCAAGCTTCGCAGGCTCCACGGGTTGGCCACTCGGTTTCACATACGTGAACTCTTCGAGCTTGGTGCCAAGTACCGGCGGCGTCCGATCCTGCCTTTCCTTCTTCTTCTTCTTCTTCTTAGCGGCAGCGTCTGATCCACTGACGTCCATGCGGTCACTGCCACCATGACTACTTAAGTCATCCTCCTCGTCGCCATTGCTGCTTCCGGCGTCGTCGCCATCTTCGGCCTCGAAGTCATATTCGGACTCCGAGTCAACTTCATCGGCTGCACCTCCTTCGGCCTCCTCGCCAACTTCATCGGCCGCAGCTTCTTCGGCCTCCTCGTCGGACCCGCTCAAGTCATCGCCAAGCCGCCAAAACTTTAGGTTGGCTTTTCTTGCTTCTTCTTCGACACTCAAGCCAGCCCCAACGTCTTTGTCTCCGCTCGACATGTCGGCACTTCATACAAAATATGTAATAATTTAATTAGTACAATAATTAATTAAGCTAGAGTCGACCAAAAAATTCGGCATGACCTTTGCTGTTTTTTTGACCTAGGAGTGCCCATTTCTCAACCGAAACGGAAGTAAATCGACATTTCGGGAGAAATGGGCAACTCATTTAGAAATAACCTGCAACAATTCACATATTCCAGCAAATTCAATATATGGAATTACTATTCATCATATTCCAGCATATTATTTCTGTACAGCAGCAGCAGCAAAATACATGATAAACCATAAACAGCAGCAGCAGCAAAGTACAGCAGCAAAGTTCACACAGCTAAACCATAAACAGCAGCAGCAGCAAAGTACAGCAGCAGCAGTGGGCAAAGTACAGCAGCTGCAGTAGCAAAATACTATTCATCATGTAGTTTGAAATGTTAATACAGAGGAACAACACATGACTGTAACCATGGTAGTAACACCAGCAGACTTATTCAAAGGAGAAAGAATTGATGTTTCAGTAATATTGAAAACCATTTTATGCACACAATGCTTGTTTTATTTGTATTGTTTGTGACAGAATGATTCTTATTATTTTCTACTGGACTAGTGCTTTGCTTAATGCATGAGTTACTCTTCTGTACAAGATGTAGTTTTTATGTGGTGAAGCTACTTAGTGAGCTTCCTCTGCTGCACTATAAGTATCAAATGTTACTTAGTGAGCTACTTAGTTTTTATGTGCTGAATGTCATCATGTATAGTGCACCTTCTTGTTTAACAGATATATGAAAAATATTTGTCATTTACATAGTGCCATACTAAATGAAAGGATTCTATATCTTAAGAGTTGCAGAACAATGTGGAGAACATAATATCAAGATGAGTGTACATACCCTATCCAATTATATTTTACTAACACAAGCATCAGAGGTGTGGACTAAGAACACTTGCATATACACATGCTCTGTTTGGATTGTGCATCAGGTCAATCTCAAAAAATGCATATCTTGTAGTATACAAAACTTGCATATTATTCAGAACAAAGTACCACGAGACTTGCCAAAATAAACTGAAACTCCAACCAAATTTAAATGTACATTACCACAATGATCATGTTAATCTTTTTGCTGAGAGTGATTATGAAGCATAAGTTGGCAGCTGCTAAAACTGAGTGGATACCGATCATGGTAAGCATCTTTATCACTAGGAATATCAAGGTAAGACTCATTTGCTTCAAAATATGAATGCCCCTCTGTAAGCATATACCACTTTTTTTTAAATATGGGCTGAAGCTAACTGTAATTCCCTTTATATGCTACAAGCTATATGGCTGTATGGCTACAAGCTAGATGATAACATTGTGGGACTAGCGAGCATTAGGCAGTATGTTTCCTCCGTTGTAGCTCGTACTTCGACAGTTAGACGAACTATTAGTCCAGAAGCTTTAGGCCTTCGTCCTAGACAGTTTTTGTAAAGCTTATTATTCTAAATTGAGGGTATGTATACTGTCTATTATGTGCACAGACGAATTCGTCGTTACAAATCGCTTTTCTGATCGAGAAAAATCCGTTCTTTAGGTGGCACACTCGAGAAAAATCCTAGGGGATAGGAGTCAGCCCAGGCTTATCCATCCTAAATGTAAGACCCGGGTTGTACAAGATTCAGATCGCGTTTTCTTCAACCGCTGGAAATGTTGATGCTGACAGAGTCATGTTCTCGATTTAGTCATTATTCGTGATAAATCTAGGGCTACGGATCGAAGCATCCATTGGAGAAGGTACAAGGACGGGAGAGGAGGAGCAGAGGTGGCAGTACCTGGAGCGACTGCAGCTCCTGGTCGAGGCGCTGGATGGCGACAGAGAGGCGGTGCTTCCTCGTCGCCAACGCCGCTGGCTGCTGCTGCCGCCCAGAAGACGGCCTCACCGCCTCCTCTGCCTGCCCTTGTTGCTGCTGTGGCTCCTCCTCCTCGCCCCACCGCCGGTCCTCTCTGTGGTCCACCCCGTTGGCTTCACCCCTCTCCGTGCACAGACGAATGCGGCAGGCTTCGAGCTCCTGGGGACCGCACCTCCCTGGCGCAGCGGCCAGAGCGAGGGTGCCGGAGCAACGACGGCTTCCAGCGGCGGCGGGCTAGGGTTAGGTCAGAGAGCGAGGCGCGCGCGGGGGGAAATGGGGGGGGAAGAGGAGAGAACACAGCCGGTGAAGTGTTATTTCCCTAAGTGTCAACTATGCGTGGCGCATTATGTGCAATATGCGCCACGCATATTTGACACTTAGTCAAATAGCGCGAGCACATGCCATATGACAAGAATCGTTCAGTGGCTCAGTGGTAGCGTTCTCTGCAGCAGCCAGCGGGGGGGATCCAGGGTTCGAACCATGGAGGTTGCCCTCACACCTTTTTAAAAAAAATTGTTTTTTCACAATTTCTAACAAATACAAGGTACTTCAAAATACTAGTTTGTAATAGTTTTAAATTGTTTTTTCACAATTTCTAACAAATACAAGTTACTTCAAAATAATAGTTTGTAATAGTAAAAAAACACAAACATTGTCATGTCACATCTTTTTCTCACTTTATTTGCGAGTATCATAATAGTTAGTTTTTTCAAAAAACCACGAATATATATCGTCGTGTCACACTACACATCGATATCCATACAAAATGTCATGATCTCGATTCCGCGCTAGCTAGCTAGAGCTAGCGTCTCTTTGCAATCTTCTTGCCCTTCTTCCTCGCGGTTGAATACTTTAGGCCAGGAATGTTGAGGTTTCTTCTCGTGAATGGACAACCTTTAGTAGGTAGGGTGGTCTTCCTTCTTCTCACGGCAGTCGGCTTGTCGAAGTACTTGTCGAATTCCTCTTCGATCTTTGGATCGCCATTCTTTTCTAAGTCTTGGTCGTTGGCAGGTCCTTCCATTCCGATGATGCTCCTCTTGCCCCTCCTCACGACAACACGGCTTGGCTTTGACGGGTCGGTGATGAAGAAGCATTGGTCAACTTGGCTCGCGAGTACCCATGGCTCGTTTTTTGCGGAGGCGTTCTTTGCGGAGGCATCGGGTATAACCATGGTGGTGAAATACCGGCCCTCTTTCTGGACGCTCTTGGCCCATCTGACACGGAACATCGGCACCTTCTCTCCAGCGTAGTCGAGCTCCCAGATCTCCTCGATCCTTTCGAAGAATCTTTCCTTGACGGTGGCTTCATCATCGGCATAGGATAGCATCGTTACTCCTGAGTTCTGATATTCGCTACTCCTGTCCCTTTCCACGGTGTAGAATCTGTATCCGTTGATGTCGTAGGCCTGATATGTCCGCATGTTGTGCCCGGGGCCCTGTGATAATGCAAAAATGAGTTTTTCATCCTCTGTAGAAGGCGTTGGAACACGGTCTTCGAGGAACCGGGGCTGCCAACTTATAGATCTGGACGACCTTATCAGTGGCGCATATTGAACAAAATGCGCCACCAATACGTCTGCCACCTTTTCAGAGGTGTGGGCCCTACTAGTTATGCGTGGCGCATATTGCAATATGCGCCACTGATATATTTTTTATCAGTGGCGCATATTGCTATATGCGCCACGCATAACACTAGCAGGGGTCAGGCCAGTGGGGCCCAGGTGGGTCCCACAGACTTATTGGTGGCGCATTATCCACTATATGCGCCACTAAAGGCTCAAATATGCGTGGCGCATTTGCAATATGCGCCATTGATAAGTCAAGATATTTTGTCGATGACCCTCCTGGTGGGTCCCACAGACTTATTGGTGGCGCATTTTGAGAGTAATGCGCCACTAGTAAATTTTTTATCAGTGGAGCATATTACAAAATGCGCCACTAGTAAATACTAGTGGAGCATATTAAAAAATATGCTCCACTGATAAAACATCTATCTATAAGCCTTTTCCCACTAGTGTGAAGCAGAAGAAACTCCTACATCAACTATATTTTCCCTCGTCAACTTGGCACCATAAAACAGCAAACAAGTTTTCTGGCGCCGTTGCCGGGGAGGAAGAAGACTTCTGCAAGGGGAGTTTTCGCACGCACATCCTTTACTTTGTTTTAAGTTTTGTTTTTACTTTATTTTTTCTTGCATCATTTTATCAAAAACCCCAAAAAAAATAGTATCCTTGATAGTTGTTATTTCTTTACTTCTAGTTCATTATGTTGTTCCCTAAGTACGTTTTGGAGGACCTCTCAGTAGGTAGTGGTTCAATTATTGGAAAAAGTAACATCCAGCAGTTCTTTAATCATATTAGTATGCATAAAGATGTTGAGGAAAAGTCTTTGGCTGAGCTTGCTCCTAGTTATGAAGTTGCTTTTGCTTATTTGATTCACATGTTAGAAGCTAGGTTTGCTAGCCTTAATCCTTGTATGCAATACATGTTTCTTAAGCTTCATGATATTGAGGATCCCGAAAAGAAAGCTTTTATCCTTGAAACTTTGCGCATAGAATTTAGAGATATTGCTATTGAGGCTAGGAAAGTTCTTAAGCGTTTTAATAAGCTTTGTTCACCTATAAAGGTTGTTAGTACAAACAATGAGGGAACCGAGATACCTATACCTAGCAAACTCTTGGGATTGTATGAAGCTTTTGAAAATAATTTTGGTTGGATCTGTCCCAAAAATCTTTTTAGTGATTTGAGTGAACCAAAGCGTGATCACAATGGGTCTTCAAAAACTTATGTGGATGAAATACAATGCCTTATTGAGAAGACCTCTTCAATGGATCTTAATGCCTCTCTTGATAATACTTGATTCGCACTTTCTGCGCCTAGCTCAAAGGCGTTAAAGAAAAGCACTCTTGGGAGATAACCCAATGTTTTTTCATTCAGTTATTTTTATTTTATTTGAGTCTTGGAAGTTATTACTACTGTAATGACCTCTCCTTACACTTTTTATTTTGTTGTTGCGCCAAGAGAAGCCTCTAATTTGAGCGAGGTAAGATTTGGGGATGTTGCTGTCCTGAAACAGTTTTCGGTGCTGCACCGTAAAAATTCGTGAAAATGCTCTGTATATCTTTTGGACCTGAGATTTCTTGTGCATATGCCCCAGGTTATATCCAAACTTTCATTAGTTGAACACTTTTTGATTTGAGCAACAGAAAATCCCTAACAAATTCGACCTTTGTCAGCTGTTCTGTTTTGACAGATTTCTGCCAATATTTGTGTTTGCCGCTTTATCGCTTTCTTTTTGAGTTGTTTTGATCACGGAACTTTTGGGTAAGTTGCTACAGTAGTATATGCTTTATATGTGGTGGTTTTGAGTTGAAACCTGAAGCAAAAAGGGTTGATTCATTATTATGCTTACACTAATGTTGCTAATAGATTTCTGTTTAGTTTTGTATGAAGGAAGTTTTCAAGTGTAGGGATTGGAGAATGATGAGATGAGTTTAAGAATAGAAAAAAGCTCAAGCTTGAGGATGCCCATGTCACCCCAAGAAATATCCAAGAAGTACAAGCGTCAAAGCTTGGGGATGCCCCCGAGGCACCCCTTCTTCATCGGTAAAAATCAGGTCACCTTTCAACACACTATATTTTTATTGCTTCATACATTATGCGTTTTTCTTGGAGCGCCAATTGTTTTTAGTTTTCAGTTTGTTTACTTTTGTTTGCTGCAATAAATGGTTGGACCCCACAAATTCGTTTTGGAGAAGTTGCCTTGCTTTTCATTTGCCAAGAACACTCCGTTTTTCATTCTTATAATTTCAACGAGTGTTCTCTTTTTCTAGAACTGCATTTAGCTTTCGATTTTCGCCTTGATATGTGTTCAGATCTTGTTATATCTTTTCATCATGGTGTATTTTTGCCTCTGGTCCATATTGGTTTTCATCAAAAGAGTTGGCTATAAAAAGTTTGAATGGTGTTGGAAAAGAGAAAAAACTTTATGCAAAAAAGTGGTACAAGAAGGAGCTTGTGTAGACTGCGGCCTAGGCTTTTGCATGTCGTGCTTGATGTCTTTTTGATAGTATGCTTAGTGGTTTTGCTGTAGCATGACTTATCTCAAATGACTGAGATTGCTTAATGATCCTTTGAAAAAATCATGCGTTGTTTTAATTATTTGGAAGCATTATTTTGGTTTTCTCCTTTGATGCTTTATTTGGGTTGACTTTGCGCATGCTCACACATGTTTGACTCATACAAAGTCGCCATAGCCTCGATGATCATTTAGTTTTTGACTTTTGATGCCATCTTATGCTTCTTTTAATGTCGCTTTGTCGCTATGCATGATTATGGCCGTTATTGCTCTCTTAGTTGGTCGCTCCCAGTCTTTTGCTAGCCCTCATTTTGTACTGAGTATGAGCTCTACTCGTGCATCCAACTCCTAAAAACCAAGTTTGCCATTGTGTCCACCATACATACCTATTAGCAATTTGCTATTCCAAAGTACATTTGACTTGCTTTTATCTATCCTTCAAATTAAACTATTTTTGGTGTTATGCAAAAGTTGATCAGTAAAGCTCTCACGAACCGGATGGCACACTTTACTTTTCTCGCTTTAAAATTTTGACATTGTGGTCTCTTATGTTGAGTTGTTATGCTTGCAAGTTGTAAGTTGGGAATTAGCCCAGCCATGCCGTCATGGGGCAAGCTTTCAATATTGCACTTCTTATTTGAGTTGATATCGTGATCTTTTGTTTATGGATACTCGCGGTGTGAAATGAATTGGGAATCTTGCGGGATCATGGAGTTTGTATATGTGTTAGAGAAATGCTTGGGCCGCCAATCTAAGCTATGCATAATTCATGGTGGAAATTTGCAGCATGCCCATAGTGGACATTCGACGACGCATCTCAAAATAAAAAGCTATACAAATGGTAAATAAAAGAGATGTCGAGGTGTTCATTGTATGCTTGTCCTGTCATTTTGATGTGGGCTTGTTCTATGTCATCGGGCACGGAGGTACCCCGTTGGCGGTTCTCGATGATACGTGTATGCTTACAATGACAAGAGCGTGCTTGGGACTCTAAGTAAAGTAGCATGAGGTTTGGGTATTCGTATTTCACGGGACACGAAGTTTTCAACTTGTGATTTGTCAAGCATATGCAGCATAAGTGTTCTCGCATTAACTTTAACCATTCAAGATGCTCATGATGGGGGCAATGAGAGCTCAAAGCCGGTAAGTACCATAATTTTTGAAGGTTTATAAAACTTGCAATCACTGCTTTTCTCCGCGAAGGGCCTTTCTTTTACTTTTATGTTGAGTCTCCACCTTCTATCTTTATGCACCATTAAGAGAGCATAGTTGTCATTCTGAGTATAATGTGCATTGTCCCAAAGTTTTCATTGATTAATTCATATTGTTGGTTTCACTTGTTCTCAAATTATTTGTATCTAGTCGCCCTCTTAAACTTGAAGGTGTCCTATGCATTTATGTTTTACTCTATCATGAAGGACAAGCTGAAAACTATTTGTATATTTTTCCTTATGATTTGAACACACGTTTGACTTTCATTGTTTCATTTTCATGATCTTTTGTTTGTGTTCATTTTCATGTTATAACATGGTTGCTAAGTTCTTCTATCAAGATTATATATTTCATGCCCATGTTTTAAGTTCTTTTGATCCCAGAGCACAACGCTTACATACATGATCAAGATTGTGTAAGTGCATGTCACCTCAAAAATTATTATTTTGTTATCACTTACCTACTCGAGAACGAGCAGGAGTTAAGCTTGGGGATGCTGATACGTCTCCAACGTATCCATAATTTTTGATGCTCCATGCTTGTTTTTACACCATTTGTTTAGTGTTTCGTTACACTTCATGGCATTTTTATGCATTTTCCAGAAATAACCTATTAACGAGATACCACAGTGCCTGTTCCCTGTTTTCTGCTGTTTTTGTGTTTTAGAAAAGTTACACAGGAAATATTCTCAGAATTGGACGAAACAAAAGCCAGACGTCCAGATATTTCACGAAGCTTCCAGAAGACCGAAGAGGGGACGGAGAGCGGCCACAGGGCACCCACGCCACAGGGCGGCGTGGCCTAGGGCTGGCCCGTGCCCCCTGGTGGTGAGGCCACCTTGGCCCACCTCTGACGCCGTCTCTTCGCCTATAAAGACCCCCCGACGAGAAAAACCTAAATACCCGATCACTTTTCCAGAACACATCGCGATCCGCCACCGCCGTCGACCCGAAGATCAGGAGGGTCCAGAAGCTCTTCCCGGCACCCTGCCGGAGAGGGGAATCGCCACCGGAGGTCTTCTTCATCGCCATGCTTGCCTCCGGAGCGATGAGTGAGTAGTCTACCTTGGACCATGGGTCCATAGCAGTAGCTAGATGGTTGTCTTCTCCACCATGTGCTTCATGTTTAGATATCATGAGCTGCCCTACATGATTGAGATCACAGTTATGTAATTCTACATGTTTGGTTTGTTGGAATCCGATGAATATTGGTGTTTATGATTAAGTTGTTGTACTGAATATTATCTTATGTTATCTCTATGTTATTTATGATCTTGCATGCTCTCCGTTGTTAGTAGCTATCTTGGCCGAGTAGTTGCTAGTGACTCCAAGAGGGGGTATTTATGCTCGATAGTGGGTTCATGCCTCTGCTTAACCTGGGGGAGTGACAGAAACCTCTAAGGTTGTAGATGTGTTGTTGCTACTAGGGGGAAAACAACATTCATATGCTCAAGGGCATATGCTTTGTTTACATTACACACTTCGCTTAATGCAATTATCTGTTGTTCGCAACTTAATATTTGTGGAGTTCTCGGATTGATTTGCCACAAGTGGATTATTAGTCATAGATGCAGCTGGATGGCGGTCTATGTATCTTGTTATAATGCCCAGAGTAAATCTCATAGTGATCCTCTCGACATATGCACGTTGTCTTTATTCTATCAATTGCCCAACTGTAATTTGTTTACCCAACATATATTATTTTATCTTATGGAGAGACACCACTAGTGAATTGTGGACCCCGGTCCTATTTCCTTTATATTGCTATCACCTGTTTACTTTACTCGCACTGTTTACTTTACTCGCATACTATTATCACTTTCCACTCGATACGCTCATACCCTTTGTTTCAAGCAAACTGGTGAGATTGACAACCTCATCGTAAGTTGGGAACAAATTATTTGGTTGTGTTGTGTGCAGGTTCCACGTTGCCGCTCGCAAAGCAAAGCTTGGACGAGGCGCCCTATAAATTGTCCAGAGCTATCGTGAAGCTAGCGGGCATCACCTTCGGTCGTTTGTCTCCCTCCTACTGGATTGACTACCTTGGTTTCATAAATGAGGGAAAACTTGCTGCTATATTCATCAAACCTTCTCTTGGGGTTTCCAACTGGCCGGTCATTTTTTACTTCATCAACAAACGCCAACAAGTTTTCTGGCACCATCATCACCGCGCCATCAATACACTTTGTTTACAACAAACCGGTGAGATTGACAACCTCATCGTAAGTTAGGAGCAAAGTATTTGGTTGTGTTGTGTGCAGGTTCCACATTGCTACTAGTTGAAGACGCGCTAACACGTTATCGTTGACGGTGCCCTTGTTGGAGTGTCACTAGGCTAGCAAGTATCACCTTCTTGAGTTTGGCTTTTTCCTGGATTCGACATACCTTGGTTTCTTACTGAGGGAAAACTCGCTGTTGTACTCATCAAACCTTCCTCTTGGGGTTCCCAACTGGACGGTGATTTACACTATCACACACCGCCACAGCAAAGATTCTTCTGGCGCCGTTGCTGGGGAAAAAGAAGACTTCTGCAAGGGGAGTTTCGCACACACATCCTTTACTTTGTTTATTGTTTTGCTTTACTTTATTTTTACTTGCATCGTTTTATCAAAAACACAAAAAAATTAGTTTCCTTTATAGTTGTTATTTCTTTACTCTTAGTTCATTATGTTGTTTCCTAAGTACGTTTTGGAGGACCTCTCAGTAGGTAGTGGTTCTATTATTGGGAAAAGTAACATTGAGGAGTTCTTTAATCATATTAGTATGCATAAAGATGTTGAGAAAAAATCTTTGGCTGAGCTTGCTCCTAGTTATGAAGTTGCTTATGCTTATTTAGTTCACATGTTAGAAGCTAGGTTTTCTAGCCTTAATCCTTTTATGCAACACATGTTTCTTAAGCTTCATGATATTGAAGATCCCGAAAAGAAAGCTTTTATCCTGGAAATCTTGCGTAGAGAATTTAGAGATGTTGCCATTGAAGCTAGGAAAGTTCTTAAACATTTCAATAAGCTTGGCTCGCATATAGAGGTTGTTAGTACAAACAATGAAGAAACCCAAGTACCAATACCTAGCAAACTCTTGGGATTGCATGAGGCTTTTGAAAACAATTTTGATTGGATCTGCCCTGAAATTTTTTTTAGTGAATTGAGTGAACCAAAGCATAATCACAAGGGGTCTTCGAAAACTTGTGTGGATGTAATACAATGCCTTATTGAAAACACCTCTGCAATGGATCTTAATGCCTCTTTCGATAATACTTGATTTCCACCTTTCTGCGCCTAGCTCAAAGGCGTTAAAGAAAAGCACTTTTGGGAGATAACCCAATGTTTTTTACTTTCAGTTCTTTTTCTTTTATTTGAGTCTTGGAAGTTATTACTACTGTAATAACCTCTCCTTATCCTTTTTATTTCGTTGCTGTGCCAAGAGAAGCCTCTAATTTGGGTGAGGTAAGATTTGGGGATGTTGCTATCCTGAAACAGATTTCGGTGCTGCACCGTAAAAATTTGTGAAAATTCTCAGTATCTTTTGGACCTGAAATTTCTTGTGCATATGCCCCAGGTTATATCCAAACTTTCATTAGTCATACACTTTTTTGATTTGAGCAACATAAAACCCTCTAAAAATTCTACCTTTGTCAGCTGTTCTGTTTTCACAGATTTCTACCAATATTTGTGTTTGCCGCTCGATCGCTTTCTTTTTGAGTTCTTTTGATCACGGAACTTTTGGGGAAGTTGTTTTAGTAGTATATGCTTTATATGTGGTGGTTTTGAGTTGAAACCTGAAGCAAAAAGGGTTGATTCATTGCTATGCTTACACTAATGTTGCTAATAGAATTATGTTTAGTTTTGTATGAAGGAAGTTTTCAAGTGTAGGGATTAGAGAATGATGAGATGAGTTGAAGAAATGGACAAAAGCACAATCTTGGGGATGCCCATGTCACCCCAAGAAATATCCAAGAAGTACAAGCGTCAAAGCTTGGGGACGCCCCCGAGGCACCCCTTCTTCATCGGCAAAAATCAGGTCACCTTTCAACACACTATATTTTTATTGCTTCATGCATTATGTGTTTTTCTTGGAGGGTCAGTTGTTTTTAGTTTTCCGTTTTGTTTAGTTTTGTTTGCTAAAATAAATGGTTGGACCCAACAAATTCCTTTTGGATAAGTTGCCTTGCTTTTCATTTGCCAAGAACACTCTGTTTTTCACTCTTATCGTTCAACGAGTGTTTTCTTTTTCTAGAACTGCGTTTAGCTTTCATTTTTCGCCTTGATTTTTGTTCATATCTTGTTATATCTTTGCATCAAGGTGTATTTTGACCTCTGGTCCATGTTGGTTTTCATCAAAAGAGTTGTTTCAATAAAGTTCGAATGGTGTTGGAAAAGAGAAAAAGCTTTATGCAAAAAAGTGGTATAAAAAGGAGCTTGTGTAGATTGCAGCCTAGGCTTTTGCATGTCGTTCTTGATGTCTTTTGGATATTATGCTTAGTGGTTTTGCTATAGCATGACTTGTCTCAAATGACTGAGATTGCTTAATGAGCCTTTGAAAAAAATCATGCATTGTTTTAATTATTTGGAAGCATTATTTTGGTTTTCTCCTTTGATGCTTTATTTGGGTTGACTTGGCGCATGCTCACACATATTAGACTCATACAAAGTCGCCATAAGCCTCTATGATCATTTAGTTTTTGACTTTTGATGCCATCTTATGCTTCTTTTAATGTTGCTTTGTCGCTATGCATGATTATGGCCATTATTGCTCTCTTAGTTGGTCGCTCCCAGTCTTTTGCTAGCCCTCATTTTGTACTGAGTATGAGCTCTACTCGTGCATCCAACTCCTAAAAACCAAGTTTGCCATTGTGTCCACTATAAATTCCTATGCATGGTATTTGTAAGCCATTCCAAGTAAATTTTCATGTGCTACCTTTCAAAACTTTCAACTACTTCTCATTTTGTGCCACTATTTTTAGCTCATGGGGACGTAGTGGTCGGAATTGCTATCTTCCATATTAAATTAAGTACCCCTCGACTAGGCAGCTTCATCTCCTCGTCATTAATTTTGCAAGGGAGCTGGTCAGACCATTGCAATCTAATTCTAAAAAATAAAAAAGGCACTCCTCCATGGTATGTGAATGTTGGTGGGCACCCGATGAAATCAGTTAGCCATGGTTTGAGAAAGAAAAAAAGGTGGGGAGGAGTGCCAAAGCTTTATAAAAGAGCACCAATGTGCCAAATTTTCAAAGAACTCAGAACCGCTCTCACTTGTTTATTATGGAAGATAGTAAGACCCCATTTCCAATCGTTGACATGAAACAACCACCTCTCAAAACCCAATTTTTATCTCTGTTTTACAAATGAAAAGCTCTAGCACATGTTTAATCACTTGTTCCTTCCGCGAAGGGCCTTTCTTTTACTTTTTATGTTGAGTCACCACCTTCTACCTTTATGCACCATCTAAGAGAGCATAGTTGTCATTCTGAGTATAATGTGCATTGTCCCAAAGTTTTCATTGATTGATTCATGATGTTGGTTTCACTTGTTCTTAAATTATTTGTATTTAGTTGCCCTCTTAAACTTGAAGGTGTCCTATGCATTTATGTTTTGCTCTCTCATGAAGGACAAGCTGAAAACCATTTGTATGTTTTTCCATATGATTTGAACGCACATTTGACTTTCATTGTTTCATTTTCATGATCTTTTGTTTGTGTTCTTTTTCATGTTATAACATGGTTGCTAAGTTTCTTCTATCAAGATTATATCTTTCATGCCATGTTTTATGTTCTTTTGATCCTAGCGCACAACGCTTACATAGATGATCAAGATTGTGTAGGTGCATGTCACCTCAAAAATTATTTCTTTTGTTATCACTTACCTACTCAAGGACGAGCAGGAGTTAAGCTTGGGGATGCTGATACGTCTCAAACCTATCTATAATTTTTGATACTCCATGCTTATTTTTACACCATTTGCTTAGTGTTTCATTACACTTCGTGGCATTTTATGCATTTTCCGGAACTAACCTATTAACGAGATGCCACAGTGCCAGTTCCCTGTTTTCTGCTGTTTTTGTGTTTCAGAAAAGTTACACAGGAAATATTCTCAGAATTGGACGAAACAAAAGCCAAACATCCAGAAATTTACCGAAACTTCCAGAGAACCGAAGAGGAGACAGAACGGAGCCAGGGGTGGCCTCACCACCAGGGGCGCGGCCCAGCCCCTGGCCGCGCCGCCCTGTGGTGAGGGCCACCTGGCCCACTTCTGACGCTGCCCCTTCGCCTATAAAGACCCCCCGATGGGAAAAACCTAAAGACCCAATCACTTTTCCAGAAACACATCGCGATCCGCCGCCGTCGTCGACCCGAGATCGGGAGGGTCTAGAAGCTCTTCCCGGCACCCTTCCGGAGAGGGGAATCACCACCGGAGGTCTTCTTCATCGCCATGCTTGCCTCCGGCGTGATGAGTGAGTAGTCTACCTTGGACTATGGGTCCATAACAGTAGCTAGTTGGTTGTCTTCTCCACCATGTGCTTCATGTTTAGATCTCGTGAGCTGCCTTACATGATCGAGATCACCGTTATGTAATTCTACATGTTGTGTTTGTTGGGATCCGATGAATATTGGTGTAATGATTGAGTTGATATGCTGAATATTATCTTATGTTATCTCTATGTTGTTTGTGATCTTGTATGCTCTCCATTGTTACTAGCTATCTTAGCCGAGTAGATACTAGTGACTCCAAGAGGGGGTATTTATGCTCGATAGTTGGGTTCATGCCTCTATTTAATCTAGGGGAGTGACAGAAACCTCTAAGGTTTTAGATGTGCTGTTGCCACTAGGGAGAAAACAACATTCTTATGTCCAAGGGTATATGCTTTGTTTACATTACATACTTTGCTTAATGCAGTTATCTGTTGTTCGCAACTTAATACTTGTGGGGTTCTCGGATTGATTCCCCATGGGTGGATTATTAGTCATATATGCAGTTGGATGACGATCTATGTATCTTGTTGTAATGCCCAGAGTAAATCTCATAGTGATCCTCTCGACATATGCACGTTATCTTTATTCTATCAATTGCCCAACTGTAATTTGGTTACCCAACATGTGTTATTTATCTTATGGAGAGACACCACTAGTGAACTGTGGACCCCGGCCCTATTTCTTTTATATCGCTATCACCTGTTTACTTTACTCTTACTGTTTACTTTCTCGCATACTACTATTGCTTTCCACTTAGTACGCTCATACACTTTGTTTACAGCAAACCGGTGAGATTGACAACCTCATCGTAAGTTGGGAGCAAAGTATTTGGTTGTGTTGTGTGCAGGTTCCACGTTGCTACTAGTTGAAGACGCGCTAACACGTTATCGTTAACGGCGCCCTTGTTGGAGTGTCACTAGGCTAGCAAGCATCACCTTCTTGAGTTTGGCTTTTTCCTGGATTCGACATACCTTGGTTTCTTACTGAGGGAAAACTCGCTGCTGTACTCATCAAACCTTTCTCTTGGGGTTTCCAACTGGACGGTGATTTACACTATCACATACCGCCACAGCACTTAGCGACAGTGCGAGCTCCATCACGATGGAGGCCGGTGGCAGGAGAGGTTCCCCATGGGGGTGTGCGACATCGGCGGTGATGGAGAAAGGAGGTGCTTCGTGGCATGGTGCACAACATGTTGTCCATGGCGCCGGTTGCCCCTAGCGGCGTGGTGGTAGGAGCAAGAATGAGGACGGGATGGCGGCGGCGGCGTGGTGGCTGGGCATCGGCGTGGTGACGAGATCTAAGTTTTAAATAGCCGGCTATAGGCTATAGCCGCGACATTTTCAGAAGCTACAAAAGGCTATAGCGCAGCTATGGCAGTTTTCCTAAATAAGCATATATTTGTGTATATATATATCAATAATTGGCAGATGCATAACATATAAACTAAAAAAGATTCGATAAACAATCACATAAAATATAAACAACAAGAGTTCTAGGCATAGTTCTTTTCACATAGTCTCATTTTCATGCTAGAATCGTGTGGAATTGTTGTTTGGGATATAGCGCAAGTTTTAGCCGGTCAGTAAGGCTACGTCCAAAATTTTCGGTCCAAAATTTTGGGCCCAAAGAGCAAGAATATAGAGGCTATGGGGCTATTTTGAGCCTAAACCAACTTAGCTGGGCTATTAGCGGCTATTATCGCTTTAGCCTCTGAAAGCTATAACCATAGCCGCAGACCTCTCAAGAGGCTATAGCCAGTCAATAGCTGGCTATTTGAAACTTTTCCCGGGATACACATATCAGCTGTGGTTTCATTACGGCACCCTTCGGAGGTATATTTTGGATTTTGTGAAAACTCCTGCCAATTTCGTTGGAACCGGGGTGGTTTTGGACTTTAGCGGTAATAAGACAAGCTCTTTGATTTTTTGCAAAATCATTTTTAGATCCTCAACACGTTATTTCTTCATTAAACTTTGACCATTAAGGCGGGACTCCGCACCGTCTGGCCGCGAGCGGGAGTTTTTGTGCGTCGTCATTTCATGCGGGTCCTAAACTGGGCATAACTAATTCAAAAAAAATCAAAAAAATGCGAGACTTTAGCGGGCGTCATTTTATGTCACCTACATGCGGGAAAAAATTCGAACCTTGAGAAAAGCTATTTACAAGAAAGTCCCTTTACAAAAATGACCTACCATATTTGAGGTTGCATAACTTTTAGGTCAAATGAGCTAGGTTTGGCCTTGATCATGGCATAGTTTGTCGGAACAAGGCCATATCGGACACGCGCGTGGCCCCTGGGATGGCAAGGAAAGCCACGGAGGCCGATTTTTGTTTCATCCCACGAAAAGTGTTTTTTCTATTTTCAGAGTGTTGAAATCAGGTTTTTTTGTAAAGCGGCTACCAAAACGCGAAATTGAAAGCTGGGCAGAACACCCCACATAACTAATAGACCACCTGGGTTACACATATCAGCTCTCATTTTGTTGTGGCACCCTTTGGAGTATATTTTGGATTTTACGCAAGCTTCTGCCGATTTTGCTGGAACCGAGATGGTTTTGCACTTTAGTGGTAATAAGACATGCTCCTGATTTTTTGCAAAAAATATTTTTAGATCCGCAAGATGTCATTTCTTCACTAAACTTTGATCATTAAGGCGGAACTACGCACCGTCTGGCTGAGAGTGACCGTTCCTCGTGCGTCATCATTTCACCAACTGTCAACATGTGGAACCCATCACCCTACAATTAGTATAAAGTATAAATACTTGAGAGCAATAAATAAATAAACATATTAAATAGATTTGCCAAGTAACAGGCACCTGAGAAATACTTCTTTTTCAGTCATCCTAAAAAATATGGATCATTTACACTTTTCTCATAAAAAAGTGCAATTGAACTTTTCTGTTGCAACTCATTGCAGTTGCACTTTTTAAAACTACAGTTGCACTTTTCTGAGGTGACTGAGAAATAACAATTTCTTAGGCAACTAAGACATAGTCAAACCCCATATTAAAATAGTTTAGACTAATAAATAAATGAGTATAAATATAGAAAAACCAAAAAAAAAATCTATGTCGATGACCTAGCCATCGGCATAGGCCTGAGGCCCGCTATGCCGACGGTGGCCCTCGGCATAGGTTAGTCTGTGCTGACGGTTAGCCTGTGCCGATGGCCACTTGGGAGTTCCATACTGCACCACGCACAAAACCAAGAGAACGGTCCTAGAATCATTGTAAAAGAAGCAAGCCTGAACACAAGGAGGAGCATGGAAGGCACCAAAGAGGAGCAGTGCAAGCACTAGAAGGAGCTGATCAGCCAAGAGATCAAGCTTACCTCAAAAACACACATCAAGCCAGCCACTTGCAGCAAGCACATGACAGCAGGTAAGGTTTTGTTAGCCACACCAGCCAAGCCAAGCTTTGTTATTGCATAAGCATCACTGCATGCCCAAGAAAATCAAAGTAACATCATATCTAGCTACCCTTCAACTAGGTTTTCACCTAGGAGGACACATGTAGGTGAATTACTCTCAGTTATGCATAGGAATGCTATGCAAAATCATCACAAAGATCGGAAGCCATGAATAGTATTTGTTCTTATTAAAATCCTAAGCCATTAATAGTTTCGTGTTTATAATATCCTGATGTAATTAGTTTGTTTCAGTTAGCACGATTTCATCTAGCACAATCTCATATATATAATTCTTGTAGGAATAATTTTGTTATATTATTTTAGAGTTGTGAATCCACTCTTTTAAATAAAGAATGAAGAGACTAATGCTGCATGTGTGACCTTTCACAGTGGTGTAATACAGTGTCAAGCACATGAATTTCTTTGTTACTTTATTGTTGTAGTGCTGGGTGTGAAAATCTTCCTAAGGGCTCGTTTGGCACCCATCATTTCAATTCATTTGGTAGAAATAAAATAAAATGACATGATGATATCATTTCATTTTGAAAAATCCACAGAAATGACAGGGTACCCAATAGGTATTAAGGTTAGGCATGAGATGAAAACCCATGGAATTCCAAATGAATTTCATAACCAATTCCGTGGCAGCCAAACACGTAATTGTTAGAATCATAAATGAATTCTTTGATTCTAGCCCCAAATGATGAAAGCCAAACGAGCCCAATATGTAATGACATGTGTTCATTTTGTCTTCTATAGGCAATTACTGTTGCAGGCACAAAGAAGAATGATGTTGTATTGCTGAAGAGTGTCAAGAGCCATTTGACTGTGTTTACTGCTTTATTATCTTCTGCATGATCTGACAGTGTTCAATTTGCAAATTCAGGAACAACAAGGGAGACACCCTCGCTGCTCAGTAATGCTACAGTTACGGACCCTTTCTTACGGAAATGAGGTTACGGACTGACGTGGCGAAAGGTGGGGTAATTACGGGGCTGAAATCACGGGAGGTGGGGTAATTTACACCAACGGGCTGCTTCCACCTAATTTCGTAGATCAATTCCGTAACAAATATTACGTAGCTCTAGCATTATTGCTCGCTGCTTCATACTACCACCAGGTGCATGGCACCACAGCTGTCGGAGCAGAGATTGCGCACACCTTCCCCAGCAACGAGAACACAATGACCATCGGCTCGCAGCACGAGCTGGACCCCCTGACCACCGTGAAGGCGCGCTTCAACAACTTTGGCATCACCAGCGGTCTCCTCCAACACGCATGGAGGCCCAAGTCCCTCATCACCTTCACCACCGAGATCGACATCAAGGCCATGGAGAAGAGCCCCAAGTTTTGTCTGGCCCTGTCCCCTCAAGCCCTGATGTGGATGTGAGGGTCGGCCTGAGAGGTGAAGCTTGCACAAGTGGAAGCAAGGCGTGAAGAAAGAGCCCGCAAGGCCGACTTGGAGGAGAGGATGCTCAAGATCAAAGAAGCAAAGGCATGGAAGGAGCTCATGGTGGAAGAGAAGGAGCACATGATGATGTCCAAGAAGGACATGGATGAAGACCAATTGAGGTGGTGGAAGGAGTACAAGGAGGACATCGCGGAGAAGAAGAGGATATTCCGTGGTGCATCTTCTACTCGTCCAAGTGACACTCCTATGAGTGGTGTTGGCGACGGCGGTGTGGAGGACTCCACCACCGACGCCTATGGTGGTGGCGACGACGCCGGAGGTGCTTGAGGCGTGGAGGTGGTCTAGGAGTTGGCGCCGAGTTGCAACTTTTTGGTGGTGCCAATGAGAAGGCCGAGGATGATGATTGTGTGATGTAAAACTATTAAAACCATGCATCAATGATCTTCATTTGGTAGTTTGTTTGAGGTTGATTGTGATTTTCTAGTGATAATTGTGATATGTGACAGTTTGAGGGTTTGAGGGTCTGAGGGTTGGGGCAAAGACTAGAACCCTCAGACCCTTAAAATTTGAGGGTTTGAGGGTTCTAGTCTTTGCCTCTGTTTTTCAGCCCGTAAAAGTGCCAAAAAATGCCACTTTTCGACCCTCAAACTGCTTTGAGGGTTTGAGGGTCTAGGGGTTCTACTAGACATGCTCTTAGGATGTTAGCGTTCTGATGATACTACCAGCAGCTCAGTCCAGCGAATAATGCCTGGACAAAAACTTGTAATGCCCAACTTTGGTGATGCCGCAAACTTATCTGTCGTTGCCCTTTAGCTTTGTTCTACAATGAGGGGTAATTTCTACCCAGTTGCAGTATTCTGAAATCTGAATTGTGACTTTCCTTTGATCTCTCCCAAGGTGCACTGGTTTATTCAAGTCTCTAGATTGTTTGAATGTTGAACTTTGCTATCCGGCGGCGCCGCACGGAAGCTGACCCTATGCGGCGGGTGGTCCTGCATGCATTTGTTCCGTAACGAGGAACAGAAAAGGTGAGCAGCGCATGCAAAATAAAAGCCTAACAGTGCATGCCTCCTTTCTCTCTCTTGTATGCGCTCAAAAAAATGTACGCTGATATCATTCAAGATTTTAAATTCAAAAAATTTAAATAAAATTATATCTCTTAAACCATTCACCTTATTGATGATCTGTTTTCATAGTTAGCTTCATTGTGCCGAGATCTTCGAAACTAAATGCTATATTAATATGCTTTGATAATATATTTTTCCACCAAAAATTAACAAATTGTCATGAGATAATTACCAAATTAGGTACAACTTATTTACTGAATTAAGAAATAAGTTGTGTGCACTCTAGATTATGCACAACCCTGTAACCGATAAGTGACATTACCATGTTCAAAAATATTGTTTTTGTACTTTAAGTTACAAAATTAACTTTGCCAGATTGTCAGATTAAACTAGTGTAATTACCAGACTACTAGAATGTCATCCTAGTTTTCCTATACCAGATTTTTCAAATAATAGTCACCAGGTTGTTTTGTGATGGTCACCTGGTTATTGTATAGTAGTCATCAAAATATTCACAACAACTACCAGATTAATTGGTGGCAGTTAACAGCAACAATTATCATAACTATCAGGTTATCTGAGGAGCTACTACAGATTAAATTACTCCCAATTACCAGGTTATTCTAATAGTGATAGCCGCTACTCATAATTATCGGATTATTTCAGCTGTAGATGCCAGATTAATTAGCCACGGTTATCAGAATATCAGCAGAAGCTACCTGATTAATTATTCCGACAAAAACAACTACATGTGCAATCAAAACTAGACTCGTCATAGCCTCGCACCTTGAGGTTGCTGCACAGCGCCTGCGCCTCAACCAGGAACGACTGCAATTTCTGCATCGTCCCGACAACACCAGCGAGCGGCGCAAGCCTGGACGACGACCCCCTCCCCGTGTTTCTCCACCTCCAGGCGCGGTGCCTCCCCCTGCGTGGCCTCAATCTCTGGCCGACGATGGCGTGGTCTCAAAGTCAACGCGCGGTGCTGCTCAGTGTTCGCCCCGCACTGCCAAAAGCGACGGTCTCCTGCTCGTCTCCACCGGCGACGGCAGCGGCGTTGCTCCCGCAGCGTCCCACAGGCGACGGCTACGCTGCTCCCGCGGCGCCCCCACCGGCGACGGCTGCGCTGCTCCCGCGGCGCCCCACCGGCGAAGGCGGCGCTGCTCTCTCGGCGCCCCCATAGGCGACGGTGGCGATGCTCCCGGGGCGTCCCCACCGGTGACCCGGGTCTGGAACCCCACTCCTTCCATGCCCCACCCGTTGGGCGCTCAGCAGCGGCGGTCTCGCGGAGACCTGCGGCGGTCTCGCGGAGACCTGCGTCGCTTCGGGCTCATCGGCGACAGCCGCGGCGGCTCGGCGGACCCCTGCGTCTCGTCCCGCTCATCGACGGTGGCCCGGCGGAGCCCTGCACCATGTCGCGCTCGTCGGTGGCGGCCCGGCGGAGGCGGATCCCTGCGTCGCTTCGCGCTCGTCAGCAGCATCCCGGCGGTGGAGCCCTGCGCCGCTTCGCGCTCGTCGGCGGCGGCCCGACAGAGCCCCTCCGTGCGTCACGTCGAGCTCATCGGCTGTGGCCTAGTGGAGCCCTCCATGCATCGCTTCCCGCTCCTCAGCAGCGGTCCGACGGAGACCTCCGTGGTCCGTGCGTCGCCGGGAATGGAGCCCTACGTGCGTCGCACCGCGCTCGTCGGGAACGGAGGATGCTCTCTTGTGGTGATGTGAGAGAGAGAGGGAACGAGTGGATAAGAATAAGCGGTCGATGTTCTCTAGGTTGACAGCAACCACACGCGGTCCCCTTAGATGCACGTACGAATCTCAACGGAGCCGCCGCACGGAAATAGGGTCGTGCGGCGCCTATCTGTATCTTTTCCCTTGAATGTTTGTTGGTTCCCATTTTGTTTGGATTTGCTCTTTCTGTGCCTGAGTTGTCAGTTGAGCGTTATTGTTCAAGTGACCTTTGCCCTGTCCATGCTCTCAGGATCTTATAGTCCAGACGGACGCGGTTGCTACTCAAGGTATGTGCGCGGAACCTATGTCGTCGGACGCAGCTACACACTCACGTACAATATAAACTTGAACTTTTATTTAGAAGAGTAGAGCAGCTGCTGCCATGATCAACATGTGGACATCGCTAAGCAAAGCTGGGTCCAAGCCAGTATTACAAGCGTACTGGTGCATTATTTAGGTAGACAGATAGTACTCGTATCACAGTAGCATTGGTGAGCGGTGACGCTTTGTTGCCCCGGTGCATGCACCGATGGAGCGGCAGAGCGTCACCGGCCGGCGAGGCCGCGGCCTCAACCCGTCAAAGGTTCAGGGCAAACGCGGCCGCGGACGGGAGGCATGCCGCAGAGGCCGAGCACGACGTTGACGCGTTGATCGTTGACAACAGCCTGGGCGCGGGCTGAGAAGGCGGCGCAGAGGCATGATGAGGCCGCCGAACTAGACTCACGAACCATCCGGCAGCACCAGTCCCTGTCTTCCGGCCTCGTCCTGAGGCCCACCTGCACGCCGACGCACACTTGAAACCTCTCTACCATGCCGGGCGGGCACTGCCCGTCACCGGCGGCAGACGGTGCCATCGCTGGTGGAGGCGTTAGGCCGTCGCGCCGCCCCTGGACGGATCGGAGGCCGCGGCCAGAAGGATCGCAACGAGGAAGAGGAGGTGGCAGACGCGGGTGGACGTGGTGGCCATTGTCGCGGATGGTTGCTTGCTTGCTTGCTTTTAACTGTGGATGCTGGTGTGGCTGCTGTGGAGGTATGTGCAAACTGGGAGGGAGGTATTTATAGGGGACGCCATGGACATCTCGGGTCGTTTTGTGCGAGCTCAATGTCACCGTACGTGGCGGACTAGCTAGCTCGAGTACGACCGTGCAGAGAATCATCTGCCCATCGACATGGCCAAGTACCTACGTGTCCAGAAAATGTTAACCTCTCTCTGACCCATACCTCATGTATTGTAGATCAAGCTGTGAGTAGAAGCAAGAAATAATACTTTGGTACAGAAGATACATTGCAAGTACAGGCGTGGAACTTATCAGCAGGCCCGATTGAAAAGCCCGCCGGCCAGGATTTATTTTCTTACGATTATACGGGAAATTATTCGAGTAGAAATATTTCAGATTGTGATCGCAAGGACACACCCTATTCGCTTGGCCACACGCTGAACATAACCGAGGGCCTTTTAGCTCACGGAGATCGGTGGCAATTCCACGATCTCACTAGTTTTCTACTGTAGCTCACACAGTGTGTGTTCACGTGCTATTGGAATTTGAAGATTTGGAGGTGGAGTTGACAGATCAACTCACCACACCGTGTAATTCTTTTGCACATGTTTTTAAACAATCTAAATAGTCCCACTTTGTATACTTGCCTAGCGACGGGAATCCCACCAGCTTCATTTGCTCTTGCTATTGAGAACTTTGTACGAATTCGCCAGTGAGAAGATCAACACTCCCTCCGATTAGTATTACTCATCCTTAGTATGGATGTATCTAGACACAGTGTCTAGATGCATTCACACAACAACAAGTAATATGGATCAAATGGAGTATATCAATTTCCGCGGAGGGTACTTGCAGAATATCCACACATCTTAAGCTTATCCAGGAAAATTCGACTATCTTTGTGTGGATCAAAAAGGTCTTCATGTAGTATATACTAATCACCTTTGGAATTTAAGTTGTTCTGAAAATTCAATTCGGTTCCCAGATGCATATGCTCCCTCCATTAAAATACACATTTGAAATTGACAAAAATCATAACATTTTTTTGCATGTTCATCTCCACGATCTATATGCGATCGTTAAATTTCACGAAAAAGTATTTTTATTTGTGTAAATTAGACAAAAGATGCCTTGTGAAAAACCTTATTTTAACACCAGTCTTTTACATAGGCCACACAATAACTTGATTTTTCATGACATGACATTGTGTGCATGTGGCAATTGAAGGTATTACGCACGAAATTTTTGTTTGATTTTTTATATTTGAAAATGCGTCTAAGAAGTATTTTAAATAAAAGGGAGCATGTGCACCCCAAGAGCCAACACACGACTTCCGTCCCTCAATAGTGCCCTCTATTTGATCATATATAAATAAAAACATCTCTATGTACTCCCTTCAATTTGGTTCATAAGTCATGTGTATCTCAATATGCTTTGACCTTGAATTCAGCACGTCTCGAATCCAATGATAGCGTACTTCAATATGCTTCAACCTTGAATGAAAATATGCATTCTTTGTTAGGTGATGGCACTCTGGTTGTCACAAAACAACATATACTTGTCTTGCTCAAAACCAAGCTCACAAGCCAATCATTTTAGCCACAATAGATCTTTGCTTGTTTCTGTTAATGCGATGAACTCAACTTCAGTTTTATTCAAAGACATACACGTTGCAACTTTCTTTGCCATGCCACTACTCCCTTTGAATGGGTAACCAAATAACATGATGTAGACTTTCTTCTGTCTATATCTTCAGCCAAGTCTCAATCTGAATATGCAATCAGCTTGGGCTCACTACCACCAATGCAAAACTTCATATTAGTGTTGCCCCAGAGATACCTTAAAATCCACTAACGGGCTTCCCAATATGGTCTTCCTTGATTTTACACAAATCTACAATACTAACCTCTTGAGCAATGTTAGGTCGTGTGCATACCTAGCATACATCAAACTCTCAACCGCTGAGGCATGAGGAACATTCTGTATTTTCTTTTTCCATCTTTTTAGTTGAGGTACACTGCCTTTTGCTCAACTTGAAATGAGCTGCTAGTTGACAACTCACTTTCCTTGCTTCTTCCATCTTAAACTTGGGAAGTACTTTGAATGCATTTCTCTTGATACAAGTATAACTTGTTGGATTTTCAGTCTCTCTCAATTCTCATGCTAAGAATACACTTTGATGGACCTAAATCTTTCATAGAAAAACTTTTGCTCAAGTCTTTCTTCACGCTAACAATTCTAAAGACATTTTTTCCTAAAATTAACATATTATCAACATAGAGCAACAATATGATATAATCAAGAACATCTTAACAAACACACAATGATCCGAGCTACATTCTCTTGTAGCCTTGCTCCCCAATGATAGATTCAAACTTCATGTACCACTACCATTGTCTTGGTGCTTGTTTCATGCCATAAAGAATTTTTTTCAGCTTTCACACATACTCTTCTTTTCGTGCTCCATGTAGATTTGTTCCTCCATCTCCATGTAGGAAAGCTATGTTCATATCCATTTGCTCAACCTCCAAACTGAGATTTCCTGCCAAGCCAAGGATCATTCTTATTGATACCATCTTCACCACCGGAGAACATATATCATCAGAGTCAATACCTTTCCTCTGTCAAAACCTCATGCAACCACAAGTTAAACTGGTGAGTCTTAATGTATCCAATTGCTATGTAAGGTATTGTGACATATGCATTATAATTGTTAAATATTATATTTTTCTAGTGAGAGAGGGCCTCAATTTAAAGTTTTGCACATGTTCCCGGATTTTGCTGACCCCGCCCTGCTAGGGAATAATACCTGGACAACAACTTGTAATTCCTGACTTTGGTGATGCCACAAACTTATTCGTCGTTCCCCTATAGCTTTTCTCTACAATGAGGGGTTTCTACCTAGTTGCAGTGTTCTGAAATCTGAATTGTCACTTGGATGCAACTAGCTTTTGTTTGCTTTGGTCCTTTAATCTCTCCACACGCAGTGGTTGATTCAAGTCCCTAAGATTGTTCGAATTTTTGTTGGTTCCCATTTTGTTTGCTCTTTCTGTGCCAGAGTTGTCAAATTGGCCGTTATTGTTCAAGTAACCTTTGCATTTTCCATGTCCCCTTGATCTTAATAGTCCAGACGGATGCGGTTGCTACTCAAAGTATGTCGTCAGACGCGGCTACACACAAGTACAATATAAGCTGGGACTTTTATTTAGAAGAGCAGCAGCAGATGCTGCCATGATCAACATGTGGGCATCGCTGAGCAAGCTGGGTCCAAGCCATATTACAAGCACACTGACGCATTATTTAGGTAGATAGATAGTACACTAGCAGAGGTGACGCTTTGTTGCCCCGGTGCGTGCACTGGCAGCACTGCTGTAGTAGCAGAGCGTCACCGGCCGGCGAGGCCGCGGCCTCAACCCGTCAAAGGGCGGGGGCAAGCGAAGCCGGGGGTGGGATCGACGCCGCAGGAGACGAGCACGATGATGCCGCGTTGAACGTTGACAGCAGCCTGGGCTCGGGCTTCGTCATCGGAGACCGAGAAGGCGGCGCAGAGGCATAACGCGGCTTGGTCGTTCGCCGCCTGACGGGCCGAACCAGACCCACCGCGGCCGCGGACCACTCCAACTTGGGCGCGGATCAGCCGGCAGCACCGGTCCTTCTCTTCCGCGCTCGTCCTGAGGCCGAGGCCCAGGTTGACGCACACTCCGAATTCCTCTACCATGGCGGGCGGGCACTGCACGCCGGCGGCGGCAGACGGTGCCGTCGCTGGTGGAGGCGTTGGGCTTTCGCGGCGCGCCTGGACGGAGGCCGCAGCCAGAAGGATCGTGGCGAGGAGGAGGAGGCGGCGGACGTGGGTGGACGCGGTGGCCATTGTCGCGGATGGTTGGTTGCTTGTTTCTTCTTTCTCTGAGAGGGTGAGGTCGATGCTGCTAACTGCGGATGTTGGTGTGGTTGCTGTGGAGGTATGTGCAAACAGGGAGGTAAGGTCACCGTGGCGGAGTGGCTAGCTCGAGTACGACCGTGCAGAGAATCATCTGCCGATCGATGTGGCCAAGCACGTCCAGAAAATGTGCTCCTCTCTCTGTCCCATACGTTATGTTTACTTTGATATAGAAGGTACATTGCAAGTACAGACGAGGAACTTATCAGCAGGCCCGCTTGAAAAGCGCGCCGGCTAGGATTTCTTTTCTTACGATTAGAGCATCTCCACTCGCCCCCCCCCCCCTCCCCCCAACGGCGACCGGCGCAAGCGTTTTTGAGGCCGTTTGGGGGGAGCAGGGGAGCACCGATTTTGGTATGGGGGCGGCGGTTTCCCAGCCGTGCCCCCCATCCCAAAATTTAAACTCGACAAAATTTAGCAAACTACATAAATTTCCTTAAAATATAGATGGTTTTACATATTACGGCGAAATATGAAATAAACTAAAAGAGGTGGTCTTTGTCGGAGTCCTCGCCGGCGGCGTCGGCTCCCGATGCGCCCGATGGTGGCGGTGGAGCATTGGACGGCCCAGCTCCGTCATCGGACGGGCGGCCGAAAACCCTCCCATGGCGGCGATGGTTCTCCTCCGCCGCGCGCTAGCGGCGGTCGCGCTCGGCCTCCTCGAGGAAGGAGGTGAAGGTGCGGCGCTCCTTCTCTCGCTGCGCCAATGCGTTGAAGGAGGGAAGAGGGTACTGATGCTCGCGACGCTGGCGCTCCGCCGCCACCTTCGCGAGCCCCCCGGCCACGTCAGAGGCGTTGCTCCGCCTCCGCCAACGCAGCCCTCACCGCTTCGATGTTGCGGCGGTGAGCGTCGGCGCGGGCGGCAGCATGGTCCTCCGCCAGCCTTGCCGCTGCCGCCCTCCTCTCGGCGGCCATGAGCTCCTGCGTCGCCCGATCACGGCGTTGCGTCTCGAAAGACGCCAGGATCGCTCTCTGTTCCGCGGCGGCCTCCTCCGCCTCCGCGTCCGTCGGCAGCTGTGCGAGGAACTCCTCCTCGTCGGAGTCCTCCTCCTCCTCGCCCTGTGCTACGTCTCAAACGTATCTATAATTTTTGATGCTCCATGCTTGTTTTTACACCATTTGCCTTGTGTTTTGTTACACTTCATGGCATTTTTATGCGATTTCTGGAACTAACCTACTAACAAGATGCCACCGTGTCAGTTCCCTGTTTTCTACTGTTTTTGTGTTTCAAAAAACCTATATATGAAATATTCTCGGAATTGGACGAAACAAGTTCCAGAACTCCTATTTTTCCCAGACGAAGGACGAGGACCAAACGGGAGCCGGAGGGGGCTAGAGGCTGGCCTCACCACCAGGGGGTGCAGCCCAGCCCCTGGCCGCGCCCACCTGTGGTGAGACCACCCTGGTCCACCTCTGACGATGCCCCTTCGCCTATAAGAAGCCTCCTGACGGAAAACACTAAAGGAATCAGCGTTTTTCCCAGAACAGTTCCGCAGCTCCGCCGTCGTCGAAGACAAATTTCGGGGGACAGAAGTCTCTGTTCCGGCACCCTGCCGGGACGGGGAAGTGCTGTAACGACCCGGAAAAATACCCCTAATTAGAATTGCTCGTTATTTTCTTTTTCGCGTCATCTGACATCATGCATCTCATCACCTTGCATATTTTCAGAATAAACCTAAACTGTTTTGGTATAAACCTACTTTATTTATCTTGTATGGTTCTATAATAACCTCCTCCTTCTATTCTTTATTTTTAAATTAAGCTCAAAACTACAATAATTAAAATTGTTCTTTGTTGTTGTTTGTGAAAATCTTGTTTTAAATAAATTTAAACTTTCAAACTTTGTGTTTTGGAACACCCTTTTGAAACCTGATTTCCAAATCTTTTCAAATTCCTATCTATTCTTTCTTCTGTGGTATCTTCCTGCTTATTCCAAATAAATCTTGGCAAAGGCCTGCACCTACCTTCTCCATCCAGGTCCGTTCTTATCTCTTGAAGCCATCTTCGTCTGAGCGAGAAGACGCTCGCTTTTCCTCTGCTGTTTGGTGTCTCCTACAACAGGGCACGCAGGAGGCGTGACCCTTCCGTGCGGACGTCACTGAGCACGCCAACCTCCTCCTTTTCCCTCTCCAAATCCCTGGATCGAGATCCCATCAACCCTAGCTCCACCTACTCCCTCCTGGCGCCGCCGCTCCCTTCCCCTCCTTTTCTTCTTCTCCCTTGAAATCCAACTGTGCTCTGTATCGCTGCAGCTCAACATCTGCGCCTGTCCGCGCGTGCAAGTAGCAGGTTCTGCGGGTGCGCTTCCTCATCTCGGCCAAGCTCGGTGTCTGTCCGGCCGTGTCGACCACGTCTAGTTCGCCCTCATCCCGCGGCGAAGCAACGGCGGTAGGTTCTGCTGCGTCATCTCCTCTCCGGCTGCGCGTCCTCAACCTCCTCGGCTAGTTCTTCCCCGACGAAGCGCTCGACGTCAAGCAGTGCGCTGCCAGGCTCTAGCGACCTCCCCTGCAGCTCTCTATCCCGCCGGCAGCTGAGCCGCTCTTCCCCGACATTGGCGCTCCGCTCGGATGTGCTGCACCTCATCTCTGCAACCCGTCACGGCTCTGCTGCTCTCTCCGTCACGCGTTGCCATGCTGGCTACGTCCGCGCGCAACTCCGCTCTCGTCGTCGTTCGTCTCTGTTCGAGTCGGACGCGCATGTCTTGCTTCCAAAGCCCGCAGCTTTGGCAGTCATCCCCTGCAGGTCAAGATCGACGAGTTAGTGCAATGGTTCGTTCTGCTCAATCAACCAGTTCCGTGTTCAATTCCTGGGTTATGCAAATAACCAATTTCTTTTTGCCTGCATGCATGTGTACCGCTGGCTCCATTTGACATTGTCTCTGGCTCGCCCTTGTCCGGTGAGAAACGTACCTGCTTCATGCGCAGCGTCAGCTCCTGCCTGGTAGCTAGCTTCGTTTTGGTGAGAAGAGTCCCACCTTTCTCTATTTCTAAAAATTCCATAAAATGTTTGTATCTTGTTAAATTCATATCTTTTGAATGATAACTCGGAATAAAACGTATTTTATATGAAAATTGTTTAGAAAAATGTGTAGAATCTGAATATGACATCCATATACCTGTTTGCATCTTGCATCATGTAGTGACGTGATTTTGCATCTCACATAATAAACAACATATGGAGTATATGGGAAGTACTTATAATGTTTTCCCCACTTCATTTAAATTTGTGTAGCTCACCCAAATCTTGTTTTGCCATGCTAATCAACATTTAAATTGTCATGTAGTTAAACAACATGAACCATATTTATGTGTGCCGGGATTTTGATCCCGCTTAATTTGGATAAGTTGTATTGCATCATATTTGTCATGTCATGCATACATGCTTCACATGATCATGCCGATTCTTTTGCCGTAGTAGTAAGTTGTGCATCCGTTATTTGTTGTAGCATTTTGCTTCTTCTCGGATAGTACGATTCGTGGTGATGTGAGCAACGACAAGTTCTTCGGGTGTTCTTCGACCATCTTTTCAGGCGAGCCCTTTTCTCTCTACCCATTTTACACTTTTGCTCTCACTAGCTCTATATTCTAGCCTTGTGTCGCGATGCTTTTGTTCGAGTCACGTGTCCTATCCACCTGTTTATCCAAAGCAGAGTCATAAAACCTTCCATACATCCTATTTACCCGTGTGCTTGTTATCCGAGTTGGCCTTGCGAGTCGTAGGCATCTTTAGGTTGTTGGAGTTGTTTTATCTTATTGGGTTGGGAAGTTATCATATGCTCTACTTTATGGATACATGTTGTTGGAGATACTCATGGCTTACTTTAATGTTAATACTTAAAATTCAATTAAGCAGAGGCATCGGTGAGCCATTTTGCCCGTTTTACGACGGCTCACTTGTGTCCCCTAGGACCCCGAGATCGCATGAACTGTTCTGACACTGAGCGCTCTAACCATACGTGGGTATGCTTCTGGGTCTCCCCTTGACACTGCCAGAATCTACATACTTGTCCAGTGGCCACAACTAGTTCGCGGTGTTTCCATTTGGGTCTTGTCGGACGTGCAGCTTGTATCTTATGGTTCGTTCTACTTTGGGGAAGCCGTGTGTGCCTCGTAACCCCTTGTTCTGCACGTCCGTATAGGTGCGGTACGAGCGTTTATCGCATGCTGAAGTTGGGATCATCCCGAGGGCACTGTTCCCAACTGAAGCCGCAGTCGCAAATAGCTAAGTCCGTCTCAGAGATTCGGTCGGACTCTCGATTCGGGTTAAACTTAGTTAGGTGGCTTCCTGGACTTGTTTGTAGTGAAGGAGAGTGTGAGTCGTGACCTCCTGCCGGCACACCATCGGAAGTGTGCTTCATCATGTGGCATTAAGGGGTGATCATGCGTTTGGGTACATTTGGGCACCCCTGCAGGGTTAAATCTTTTCGAAAAGCCATGTCCGCGGTTATGGACGACTTGGAGCTGTACTACTCGATCATAGAACAACTTGCACCTGCTTTTTCAATACTAATAAACTTGTGTAGTAAGCTAGCACAACTACAACAATAAACCTGCAATAAAACTTGGTAACCGTGTGAGTGCCTTTGATACTTGCTTCTTCGTTTGGTCACGAGGAGGTGATTCATCGGCTGGGTTATGTTTGTTGTAGTATTCTAGTTGGTTCTTTTGTGCGCTCTCTTATCATATCTATTTAGACGGAAGTTGTAGTGTCTCTGTAGTAAAGTTCTTTTGTTGCCGCTAAGTCCACCATATGGCCTGTAGGCGAGCACAGCTGAATTCCAGTCTCGCGAGTACGTGCCTCGGTACTCACCCTCGTTTTTTTTTCCTTTTCTCTTACTCCCTCCTTGTTCGGCAACCATTGGCCCGACGACGTTCACAGGTTTGGGAGCGACGACGTTAGCAAGGTTACCCTTCCGGCTTGGCCTGGGCAGGGTTATGGACGCCATCATTTATCTTCAGGCCTCTTAGGCCCATTTGTATTCTTGTCCGTACTCGGATGCTATTTGCTTTATGTATGATTTGGATCTTTGTATGTATATCTGGATATTTTGACTCATGGAGTCTTCGTGGTTATATTATATTCTTTTGTGGGTTTCATCGTGAACTTGTGTAACTGTTGCCACTCAATTCCACCCGCATCACGTGCACGAGGCGCTTGGTGGTGCGTTTCCAAAGCGACATTGTGTAGATTGTGGCGGAAGCGCTATAATCTACAAGGTGCTGGTTTTGGGGCGTCACAAGTGGTATCAGAGCCTAGGTTTTGTCGATATCCACGGGTCCAGTCTGCCTGTAGGATAACCTTGCCAACGGACATTGTTGAGTCTAGTGTCAAAACTATTTTGCTAAAAATGAGTTGGATAGTTCTAAGTAGCTCTGCATTTTTCTCCTTACCTTTGTGCTTTGCTCCTCTTACCTTTGCGTGTTTTGAGTCCTCTCTCTTGCCTCCTTCTTTGAGTTTTAGGATCCTACGTGGGTGGACGTTCTCTTGCCTTTTATCCTAATAGGTTCGTTCTTTGAAAGTTCATCATCATCATGTGAGCAAGCATCCCTTGTTGGTGGTGTCGAGAAGAAACCTCTTGTTAGTGGTGTCGCGGAGTTCAACATGAAGCATGAAGATCGGATAGTTTACCCAACTCTCCCTCCCCCGCCTTAACATGGATCTCGGGGCGAGATCTCTTGTTAGTGGGGTCGATTGTAACGACCCAGAAAAATACCCCTAATTAGAATTGCTCATTATTTTCTTTTTCGCGTCATCTGACATCATGCATCTCATCGCCTTGCATATTTTCATAATAAACCTAAACTGTTTTGGTATAAACCTACTTTATTTATCTTGTATGGTTCTATAATAACCTCCTCCTTCTATTCTTTATTTTTAAATTAAGCTCAAAACTACAATAATTAAAATTGTTCTTTGTTGTTGTTTGTGAAAATCTTGTTTTAAATAAATTTAAACTTTCAAACTTTGTGTTTTGGAACACCCTTTTGAAACCTGATTTCCAAATCTTTTCAAATTCCTATCTATTCTTTCTTCTGTGGTATCTTCCTGCTTATTCCAAATAAATCTTGGCAAAGGGCTGCACCTACCTTCTCCATCCAGGTCCGTTCTTATCTCTTGAAGCCATCTTTGTCTGAGCGAGAAGACGCTCGCTTTTCCTCTGCTGTTTGGTGTCTCCTACAACAGGGCACGCAGGAGGCGTGACCCTTCCGTGCGGACGTCACCGAGGACGCCAACCTCCACCTTTTCCCTCTCCAAATCCCTGGATCGAGATCCCATCAACCCTAGCTCCACCTACTCCCTCCTGGCGCCGCCGCTCCCTTCCCCTCCTTTTCTTCTTCTCCCTTGAAATCCAACTGTGCTCTGTATCTCTGCAGCTCGACATCTGCGCCCGTCCGCGCGTGCAAGTAGCAGGTTCTGCGGGTGCGCTTCCTCATCTCGGCCAAGCTCGGTGTCTGTCCGGCCGTGTCGACCACGTCTAGTTCGCCCTCATCCCGCGGCGAAGCAACGGCGGCAGGTTCTGCTGCGTCATCTCCTCTCCGGCTGCGCGTCCTCAACCTCCTCGGCTAGTTCTTCCCCGACGAAGCGCTCGACGTCAAGCAGTGCGCTGCCAGGCTCTAGCGACCTCCCCTGCAGATCTCTATCCCACCGGCACCTGAGCCACTCTTCCCCGACATTGGCGCTCCGCTCGGACGTGCTGCACCTCATCTCTGCAACCCGTCACGGCTCTGCTGCTCTCTCCATCACGCGTTGCCATGCTGCCTACGTCCGCGCGCAACTCCGCTCTCGTCGTCGTTCGTCTCTGTTCGAGTCGGACGCGCATGTCTTGCTTCCAAAGCCCGCAGCTTTGGCAGTCATCCCCTGCAGGTCAAGATCGACGAGTTAGTGCAATGGTTCGTTCTGCTCAATCAACCAGTTCCGTGTTCAATTCCTGGGTTATGCAAATAACCAATTTCTTTTTGCCTGCATGCATGTGTACCGCTGGCTCCATTTGACATCGTCTCTGGCTCGCCCTTGTCCGGTGAGAAACGTACCTGCTTCATGCGCAGCGTCAGCTCCTGCCTAGTAGCTAGCTTCGTTTTGGTGAGAAGAATCCCACCTTTCTCTGTTTCTAAAAATTCCAGAAAATGTTTGTATCTTGTTAAATTCATATCTTTTGAATGATAACTCGGAATAAAATGTATTTTATATGAAAATTGTTTAGAAAAATGTGTAGAATCTGAATATGACATCCATATACATGTTTGCATCTTGCATCATGTAGTGACGTGATTTTGCATCTCACATAATAAACAACATATGGAATATATGGGAAGTACTTATAATGTTTTCCCCACTTCATTTAACTTTGTGTAGCTCACCCATATCTTGTTTTGCCATGCTAATCAACATTTAACTTGTCATGTAGTTAAACAACATGAACCATATTTATGTGTGCCGGGATTTTGATTCCGCTTAATTTGGATAAGTTGTATTGCATCATATTTGTCATGTCATGCATACATGCTTCACATGATCATGCCGATTCTTTTGCCGTAGTAGTAAGTTGTGCATCCGTTATTTGTTGTAGCATTTTTCTTCTTCTCGGATAGTACGATTCGTGGTGATGTGAGCAACGACAAGTTCTTCGGGTGTTCTTCGACCATCTTTTCAGGCGAGCCCTTTTCTCTCTACCCATTTTACACTTTTGCTCTCACTAGATCTACATTCTAGCCTTGTGTCGCGATGCTTTTGTTCGAGTCACGTGTCCTATCCACCTGTTTATCTAAAGCAGAGTCATAGAACCTTCCATACATCCTATTTACCCGTGTGCTTGTTATCCGAGTTGGCCTTGCGAGTCGTAGGCATCTTTAGGTTGTTGGAGTTGTTTTATCTTATTAGGTTGGGAAGTTATCATATGCTCTACTTTATGGATACATGTTGTTGGAGATACTCATGGCTTACTTTAATGTTAATACTTAAAATTGAATTAAGCAGAGGCATCGGTGAGCTATTTTGCCCGTTTTACGACGGCTCACTTGTGTCCCCTAGGACCCCGAGATCGCATGAACTGTTCTGAGACTGAGCGCTCTAACCATATGTGGGTATGCTTCTGGGTCTCCCCTTGACACTGCCAGAATCTACATACTTGTCCAGTGGCCACAACTAGTTCGCGGTGTTTCCATTTGGGTCTTGTCGGACGTGCAGCTTGTATCTTATGGTTCGTTCTACTTTGGGGAAGCCGTGTGTGCCTCGTAACCCCTTGTTCTGCACGTCCGTATAGGTGCGGTACGAGCGTTTATCGCATGCTGAAGTTGGGATCATCCCGAGGGCACTGTTCCCAACTGAAGCCGCAGTCGCAAATAGCTAAGTCCGTCTCAGAGATTCGGCCGGACTCTCGATTCGGGTTAAACTTAGTTAGGTGGCTTCCTGGACTTGTTTGTAGTGAAGGAGAGTGCGAGTCGTGACCTCCTGCCGGCACACCATCGGAAGTGTGCTTCATCATGTGGCATTAAGGGGTGATCATGCGTTTGGGTATATTTGGGCACCCCTGCAGGGTTAAATCTTTTCGAAAAGCCGTGTCCACAGTTATGGACGACTTGGAGCTGTACTACTCGATCATAGAACAACTTGCACCTCCTTTTTCAATACTAATAAACTTGTGTAGTAAGCTAGCACAACTACAACAATAAACCTGCAATAAAACTTGGTAACCGTGTGAGTGTCTTTGATACTTGCTTTTTCGTTTGGTCACGAGGAGGTGATTCATCGGCTGGGTTATGTTTGTTGTAGTATTCTAGTTGGTTCTTTTGTGCGCTCTCTTATCTTATATATTTAGATGGAAGTTGTAGTGTCTCTGTAGTAAAGTTCTTTTGTTGCCGCTAAGTCCACCATATGGCCTGTAGGCGAGCACAGCTGAATTCCAGTCTCGCGAGTACGTGCCTCAGTACTCACCCTCGTTTTTTTTACTTTTCTCTTTCTCCCTCATTGTTCGGCAACCATTGGCCCGACAACGTTCACAGGTTTGGGAGCGACGACGTTAGCAAGGTTACCCTTCCGGCTTGGCCTGGGCAGGGTTATGGACGCCATCATTTATCTTCAGGCCTCTTAGGACCATTTGTATTCTTGTCCGTACTCGGATGCTATTTGCTTTATGTATGATTTGGATCTTTGTATGTATATCTGGATATTTTGACTCATGGAGTCTTCGTGGTTATATTATATTCTTTTGTGGGTTTCATCGTGAACTTGTGTAACTGTTGCCACTCAATTCCACCCGCATCACGTGCACGCTGCAACGTGCACGAGGCGCTTGGTGGTGCGTTTCCAAAGCGACATTGTGTAGATTGTGGCGGAAGCGCTATAATCTACAAGGTGCTGGTTTTGGGGCGTCACAAGTGGTATCAGAGCCTAGGTTTTGTCGATATCCACGGGTCCAGTCTGCCTGTAGGGTAACCTTGCCAACGGACGTTGTTGAGTCTAGTGTCAAAATTATTTTGCTAAAAATGAGTTGGATAGTTCGAAGTAGCTCTGCATTTTTCTCCTTACCTTTGTGCTTTGCTCCTCTTACCTTTGCGTGTTTTGAGTCCTCTCTCTTGCCTCCTTCTTTGAGTTTTAGGATCCTACGTGGGTGGACGTTCTCTTGCATTTTATCCTAATAGGTTCGTTCTTTGAAAGTTCATCATCATCATGTGAGCAAGCATCCCTTGTTGGTGGTGTCGAGAAGAAACCTCTTGTTAGTGGTGTCGCGGAGTTCAACATGAAGCATGAAGATCGGATAGTTTACCCAACTCTCCCTCCCCCGCCTTAACGTGGATCTCGGGGCGAGATCTCTTGTTAGTGGTGTCGATTGTAACGACCCGGAAAAATACCCCTAATTAGAATGGCTCATTATTTTCTTTTTCGCGTCATCTGACATCATGCATCTCATCACCTTGCATATTTTCAGAATAAACCTAAACTGTTTTGGTATAAACCTACTTTATTTATCTTGTATGGTTCTATAATAACCTCCTCCTTCTATTCTTTATTTTTAAATTAAGCTCAAAACTACAATAATTAAAATTGTTCTTTGTTGTTGTTTGTGAAAATCTTGTTTTAAATAAATTTAAACTTTCAAACTTTGTGTTTTGGAACACCCTTTTGAAACCTGATTTCCAAATCTTTTCAAATTCCTATCTATTCTTTCTTCTGTGGTATCTTCCTGCTTATTCCAAATAAATCTTGGCAAAGGCCTGCACCTACCTTCTCCATCCAGGTCCGTTCTTATCTCTTGAAGCCATCTTCGTCTGAGCGAGAAGACGCTCGCTTTTCCTCTGCTGTTTGGTGTCTCCTACAACAGGGCACGCACGAGGCGTGACCCTTCCGTGCGGACGTCACCGAGCACGCCAACCTCCTCCTTTTCCCTCTCCAAATCCCTGGATCGAGATCCCATCAACCCTAGCTCCACCTACTCCCTCCTGGCGCCGCCGCTCCCTTCCCCTCCTTTTCTTCTTCTCCCTTGAAATCCAACTGTGCTCTGTATCGCTGCAGCTCAACATCTGCGCCTGTCCGCGCGTGCAAGTAGCAGGTTCTGCGGGTGCGCTTCCTCATCTCGGCCAAGCTCGGTGTCTGTCCGGCCGTGTCGACCACGTCTAGTTCGCCCTCATCCCGCGGCGAAGCAACGGCGGCAGGTTCTGCTGCGTCATCTCCTCTCCGGCTGCGCGTCCTCAACCTCCTCGGCTAGTTCTTCCCCGACGAAGTGCTCGACGTCAAGCAGTGCGCTGCCAGGCTCTAGCGACCTACCCTGCAGCTCTCTATCCCGCCGGCACCTGAGCCACTCTTCCCCGACATTGGCGCTCCGCTCGGACGTGCTGCATCTCATCTCTGCAACCCGTCACGGCTCTGCTGCTCTCTCCGTCATGCGTTGCCATGCTGCCTACGTCCGCGCGCAACTCCGCTCTCGTCGTCGTTCGTCTCTGTTCGAGTCGGACGCGCATGTCTTGCTTCCAAAGCCCGCAACTTTGGCAGTCATCCCCTGCAGGTCAAGATCGACGAGTTAGTGCAATGGTTCGTTCTGCTCAATCAACCAGTTCCGTGTTCAATTCCTGGGTTATGCAAATAACCAATTTCTTTTTGCCTGCATGCATGTGTACCGCTGGCTCCATTTGACATCGTCTCTGGCTCGCCCTTGTCCGGTGAGAAACGTACCTGCTTCATGCGCAGCGTCAGCTCCTGCCTGGTAGCTAGCTTCGTTTTGGTGAGAAGAATCCCACCTTTCTCTGTTTCTAAAAATTCCAGAAAATGTTTGTATCTTGTTAAATTCATATCTTTTGAATGATAACTCGGAATAAAATGTATTTTATATGAAAATTGTTTAGAAAAATGTGTCGAATCTGAATATGACATCCATATTCCTGTTTGCATCTTGCATCATGTAGTTACGTGATTTTGCATCTCACATAATAAACAACATATGGAGTATATGGGAAGTACTTATAATGTTTTCCCCACTTCATTTAACTTTGTGTAGCTCACCCATATCTTGTTTTGCCATGCTAATCAACATTTAAATTGTCATGTAGTTAAACAACATGAACCATATTTATGTGTGCCGGGATTTTGATTCCGCTTAATTTGGATAAGTTGTATTGCATCATATTTGTCATGTCATGCATACATGCTTCACATGATCATGCCGATTCTTTTGCCGTAGTAGTAAGTTGTGCATCCGTTATTTGTTGTAGCATTTTGCTTCTTCTCGGATAGTACGATTCGTGGTGATGTGAGCAACGATAAGTTCTTCGGGTGTTCTTCGACCATCTTTTCAGGCGAGCCCTTTTCTCTCTACCCATTTTACACTTTTGCTCTCACTAGCTCTATATTCTAGCCTTGTGTCGCGATGCTTTTGTTCGAGTCACGTGTCCTATCCACCTGTTTATCCAAAGCAGAGTCATAGAACCTTCCATACATCCTATTTACCCGTGTGCTTGTTATCCGAGCTGGCCTTGCGAGTCGTAGGCATCTTTAGGTTGTTGGAGTTGTTTTATCTTATTGGGTTGGGAAGTTATCATATGCTCTACTTTATGGATACATATTGTTGGAGATACTCATGGCTTACTTTAATGTTAATACTTAAAATTGAATTAAGCAGAGGCATCGGTGAGCCATTTTGCCCGTTTTACGACGGCTCACTTGTGTCCCCTAGGACCCCGAGATCGCATGAACTGTTCTGAGACTGAGCACTCTAACCATACGTGGGTATGCTTCTGGGTCTCCCCTTGACACTGCCAGAATCTACATACTTGTCCAGTGGCCACAACTAGTTCGCGGTGTTTCCATTTGGGTCTTGTCGGACGTGCAGCTTGTATCTTATGGTTCGTTCTACTTTGGGGAAGCCGTGTGTGCCTCGTAACCCCTTGTTCTGCATGTCCGTATAGGTGCGGTACGAGCGTTTATCGCATGCTGAAGTTGGGATCATCCCGAGGGCACTGTTCCCAACTGAAGCCGCAGTCGCAAACAGCTAAGTCCGTCTCAGAGATTCGGCCGGACTCTCGATTCGTGTTAAACTTTGTTAGGTGGCTTCCTGGACTTGTTTGTAGTGAAGGAGAGTGCGAGTCGTGACCTCCTGCCGGCACACCATCGGAAGTGCGCTTCATCATGTGGCATTAAGGGGTGATCATGCGTTTGGGTATATTTGGGCACCCCTCCAGGGTTAAATCTTTTCGAAAAGCCATGTCCACGGTTATGGACGACTTGGAGCTGTACTACTCGATCATAGAACAACTTGCACCTGCTTTTTCAATACTAATAAACTTGTGTAGTAAGCTAGCACAACTACAACAATAAACCTGCAATAAAACTTGGTAACCGTGTGAGTGCCTTTGATACTTGCTTCTTCGTTTGGTCACGAGGAGGTGATTCATCGGCTGGGTTATGTTTGTTGTAGTATTCTAGTTGGTTCTTTTGTGCGCTCTCTTATCTTATATATTTAGACGGAAGTTGTAGTGTCTCTGTAGTAAAGTTCTTTTGTTGCCGCTAAGTCCACCATATGGCCTGTAGGCGAGCACAGCTGAATTCCAGTCTCGCGAGTACGTGCCTCGGTACTCACCCTCGTTTTTTTTCCTTTTCGCTTTCTCCCTCCTTGTTCGGCAACCATTGGCCCGACGACGTTCACAGGTTTGGGAGCGACGACGTTAGCAAGGTTACCCTTCCGGCTTGGCCTGGGCAGGGTTATGGACGCCATCATTTATCTTCAGGCCTCTTAGGACCATTTGTATTCTTGTCCGTACTCGGATGCTATTTGCTTTATGTATGATTTGGATCTTTGTATGTATATCTGGATATTTTGACTCATGGAGTCTTCGTGGTTATATTATATTCTTTTGTGGGTTTCATCGTGAACTTGTGTAACTGTTGCCACTCAATTCCACCCGTATCACGTGCACGCTGCAACGTGCACGAGGCGCTTGGTGGTGCGTTTCCAAAGCGACATTGTGTAGATTGTGGCGGAAGCGCTATAATCTACAAGGTGCTGGTTTTGGGGCGTCACAAGTGGTATCAGAGCCTAGGTTTTGTCGATATCCACGGGTCCAGTCTGCCTGTAGGATAACCTTGCCAACGGACGTTGTTGAGTCTAGTGTCAAAACTATTTTGCTAAAAATGAGTTGGATAGTTCTAAGTAGCTCTGCATTTTTATCCTTACCTTTGTGCTTTGCTCCTCTTACCTTTGCGTGTTTTGAGTCCTCTCTCTTGCCTCCTTCTTTGAGTTTTAGGATCCTACGTGGGTGGACGTTCTCTTGCCTTTTATCCTAATAGGTTTGTTCTTTGAAAGTTCATCATCATCATGTGAGCAAGCATCCCTTGTTGGTGGTGTCGAGAAGAAACCTCTTGTTAGTGGTGTCGCGGAGTTCAACATGAAGCATGAAGATCGGATAGTTTACCCAACTCTCCCTCCCCCGCCTTAACGTGGATCTCGGGGCGAGATCTCTTGTTAGTGGTGTCGATTGTAACGACCCGGAAAAATACCCCTAATTAGAATGGCTCATTATTTTCTTTTTCGCGTCATCTGACATCATGCATCTCATCACCTTGCATATTTTCAGAATAAACCTAAACTGTTTTGGTATAAACCTACTTTATTTATCTTGTATGGTTCTATAATAACCTCCTCCTTCTATTCTTTATTTTTAAATTAAGCTCAAAACTACAATAATTAAAATTGTTCTTTCTTGTTGTTTGTGAAAATCTTGTTTTAAATAAATTTAAACTTTCAAACTTTGTGTTTTGGAACACCCTTTTGAAACCTGATTTCCAAATCTTTTCAAATTCCTATCTATTCTTTCTTCTGTGGTATCTTCCTGCTTATTCCAAATAAATCTTGGCAAAGGCCTGCACCTACCTTCTCCATCCAGGTCCGTTCTTATCTCTTGAAGCCATCTTCGTCTGAGCGAGAAGACGCTCGCTTTTCCTCTGCTGTTTGGTGTCTCCTACAACAGGGCACGCACGAGGCGTGACCCTTCCGTGCGGACGTCACCGAGCACGCCAACCTCCTCCTTTTCCCTCTCCAAATCCCTGGATCGAGATCCCATCAACCCTAGCTCCACCTACTCCCTCCTGGCGCCGCCGCTCCCTTCCCCTCCTTTTCTTCTTCTCCCTTGAAATCCAACTGTGCTCTGTATCTCTGCAGCTTGACATCTGCGCCCGTCCGCGCGTGCAAGTAGCAGGTTCTGCGGGTGCGCTTCCTCATCTCGGCCAAGCTCGGTGTCTGTCCGGCCGTGTCGACCACGTCTAGTTCGCCCTCATCCCGCGGCGAAGCAACGGCGGCAGGTTCTGCTACGTCATCTCCTCTCCGGCTGTGCGTCCTCAACCTCCTCGGCTAGTTCTTCCCCGACGAAGCGCTCAACGTCAAGCAGTGCGCTGCCAGGCTCTAGCGACCTCCCCTGCAGCTCTCTATCCCGCCGGCACCTGAGCCACTCTTCCCCGACATTGGCGCTCCGCTCGGACGTGCTGCACCTCATCTCTGCAACCCGTCACGGCTCTGCTGCTCTCTCCATCACGCGTTGCCATGCTGCCTACGTCCGCGCGCAACTCCGCTCTCGTCGTCGTTCGTCTCTGTTCGAGTCGGACGCGCATGTCTTGCTTCCAAAGCCCGCAGCTTTGGCAGTCATCCCCTGCAGGTCAAGATCGACGAGTTAGTGCAATGGTTCGTTCTGCTCAATCAACCAGTTCCGTGTTCAATTCCTGGGTTATGCAAATAACCAATTTCTTTTTGCTTGCATGCATGTGTACCGCTGGCTCCATTTGACATCGTCTCTGGCTCGCCCTTGTCCGGTGAGAAACGTACCTGCTTCATGCGCAGCGTCAGCTCCTGCCTGGTAGCTAGCTTCGTTTTGGTGAGAAGAATCCCACCTTTCTCTGTTTCTAAAAATTCCAGAAAATGTTTGTATCTTGTTAAATTCATATCTTTTGAATGATAACTCAGAATAAAATGTATTTTATATGAAAATTGTTTAGAAAAATGTGTAGAATCTGAATATGACATCCATATACCTGTTTGCATCTTGCATCATGTAGTGACGTGATTTTGCATCTCACATAATAAACAACATATGGAGTATATGGGAAGTACTTATAATGTTTTCCCCACTTCATTTAACTTTGTGTAGCTCACCCATATCTTGTTTTGCCTTGCTAATCAACATTTAAATTGTCATGTAGTTAAACAACATGAACCATATTTATGTGTGCCGGGATTTTGATTCCGCTTAATTTGGATAAGTTGTATTGCATCATATTTGTCATGTCATGCATACATGCTTCACATGATCATGCCGATTCTTTTGCCGTAGTAGTAAGTTGTGCATCCGTTATTTGTTGTAGCATTTTGCTTCTTCTCGGATAGTACGATTCGTGGTGATGTGAGCAACGATAAGTTCTTCGGGTGTTCTTCGACCATCTTTTCAGGCGAGCCCTTTTCTCTCTACCCATTTTACACTTTTGCTCTCACTAGCTCTATATTCTAGCCTTGTGTCGCGATGCTTTTGTTCGAGTCACATGTCCTATCCACCTGTTTATCCAAAGCAGAGTCATAGAACCTTCCATACATCCTATTTACCCGTGTGCTTGTTATCCAAGTTGGCCTTGCGAGTCGTAGGCATCTTTAGGTTGTTGGAGTTGTTTTATCTTATTGGGTTGGGAAGTTATCATATGCTCTACTTTATGGATACATATTGTTGGAGATACTCATGGCTTACTTTAATGTTAATACTTAAAATTGAATTAAGCAGAGGCATCGGTGAGCCATTTTGCCCGTTTTACGACGGCTCACTTGTGTCCCCTAGGACCCCGAGATCGCATGAACTGTTCTGAGACTGAGCACTCTAACCATACGTGGGTATGCTTCTGGGTCTCCCCTTGACACTGCCAGAATCTACATACTTATCCAGTGGCCACAACTAGTTCGCGGTGTTTCCATTTGGGTCTTGTCGGACGTGCAGCTTGTATCTTATGGTTCGTTCTACTTTGGGGAAGCCGTGTGTGCCTCGTAACCCCTTGTTCTGCACGTCCGTATAGGTGCGGTACGAGCGTTTATCGCATGCTGAAGTTGGGATCATCCCGAGGGCACTGTTCCCAACTGAAGCCGCAGTCGCAAATAGCTAAGTCCGTCTCAGAGATTCGACCGGACTCTCGATTCGGGTTAAACTTAGTTAGGTGGCTTCCTGGACTTGTTTGTAGTGAAGGAGAGTGCGAGTCGTGACCTCCTGCCGACACACCATCGGAAGTGTGCTTCATCATGTGGCATTAAGGGGTGATCATGCGTTTGGGTATATTTGGGCACCCCTCCAGGGTTAAATCTTTTCGAAAAGCCGTGTCCACGGTTATGGACGACTTGGAGCTGTACTACTCGATCATAGAACAACTTGCACCTGCTTTTTCAATACTAATAAACTTGTGTAGTAAGCTAGCACAACTACAACAATAAACCTGCAATAAAACTTGGTAACCGTGTGAGTGGCTTTGATACTTGCTTCTTCGTTTGGTCACGAGGAGGTGATTCATCGGCTGGGTTATGTTTGTTGTAGTATTCTAGTTGGTTCTTTTGTGCGCTCTCTTATCTTATATATTTAGACGGAAGTTGTAGTGTCTCTGTAGTAAAGTTCTTTTGTTGCCGCTAAGTCCACCATATGGCCTGTAGGCGAGCACAGCTGAATTCCAGTCTCGCGAGTACGTGCCTCGGTACTCACCCTCGTTTTTTTCCTTTTCTCTTTCTCCCTCCTTGTTCGGCAACCATTGGCCCGACGACGTTCACAGGTTTGGGAGCGACGACGTTAGTAAGGTTACCCTTCCGGCTTGGCCTGGGCAGGGTTATGGACGCCATCATTTATCTTCAGGCCTCTTAGGACCATTTGTATTCTTGTCCGTACTCGGATGCTATTTGCTTTATGTATGATTTGGATCTTTGTATGTATATCTGGATATTTTGACTCATGGAGTCTTCGTGGTTATATTATATTCTTTTGTGGGTTTCATCGTGAACTTGTGTAACTGTTGCCACTCAATTCCACCCGCATCACGTGCACGCTGCAACGTGCACGAGGCGCTTGGTGGTGCGTTTCCAAAGCGACATTGTGTAGATTGTGGCGGAAGCGCTATAATCTACAAGGTGCTGGTTTTGGGGCGTCACAAGTGGTATCAGAGCCTAGGTTTTGTCGATATCCACGGGTCCAGTCTGCCTGTAGGGTAACCTTGCCAACGGACGTTGTTGAGTCTAGTGTCAAAATTATTTTGCTAAAAATGAGTTGGATAGTTCGAAGTAGCTCTGCATTTTTCTCCTTACCTTTGTGCTTTGCTCCTCTTACCTTTGCGTGTTTTGAGTCCTCTCTCTTGCCTCCTTCTTTGAGTTTTAGGATCCTACGTGGGTGGACGTTCTCTTGCCTTTTATCCTAATAGGTTCGTTCTTTGAAAGTTCATCATCATCATGTGAGCAAGCATCCCTTGTTGGTGGTGTCGAGAAGAAACCTCTTGTTAGTGGTGTCGCGGAGTTCAACATGAAGCATGAAGATCGGATAGTTTACCCAACTCTCCCTCCCCCGCCTTAACGTGGATCTCGGGGCGAGATCTCTTGTTAGTGGTGTCGATTGTAACGACCCGGAAAAATACCCCTAATTAGAATGGCTCATTATTTTCTTTTTCGCGTCATCTGACATCATGCATCTCATCACCTTGCATATTTTCAGAATAAACCTAAACTGTTTTGGTATAAACCTACTTTATTTATCTTGTATGGTTCTATAATAACCTCCTCCTTCTATTCTTTATTTTTAAATTATGCTCAAAACTACAATAATTAAAATTGTTCTTTGTTGTTGTTTGTGAAAATCTTGTTTTAAATAAATTTAAACTTTCAAACTTTGTGTTTTGGAACACCCTTTTGAAACCTGATTTCCAAATCTTTTCAAATTCCTATCTATTCTTTCTTCTGTGGTATCTTCCTGCTTATTCCAAATAAATCTTGGCAAAGGCCCGCACCTACCTTCTCCATCAGGTCCGTTCTTATCTCTTGAAGCCATCTTTGTCTGAGCGAGAAGACGCTCGCTTTTCCTCTGCTGTTTGGTGTCTCCTACAACAGGGCACGCACGAGGCGTGACCCTTCCGTGCGGACGTCACCGAGCACGCCAACCTCCTCCTTTTCCCTCTCCAAATCCCTAGATCGAGATCCTATAAACCCTAGCTCCACCTACTCCCTCCTGGCACCGCCGCTCCCTTCCCCTCCTTTTCTTCTTCTCCCTTGAAATCCAACTGTGCTCTGTATCACTGCAGCTCGACATCTGCGCCCGTCCGCGCGTGCAAGTAGCAGGTTCTGCGGGTGCGCTTCCTCATCTCGGCCAAGCTCGGTGTCTGTCCGGCCGTGTCGACCACGTCTAGTTCGCCCTCATCCCGCGGCGAAGCAACGGCGGCAGGTTCTGCTGCGTCATCTCCTCTCCGGCTGCGCGTCCTCAACCTCCTCGGCTAGTTCTTCCCCGACGAAGTGCTCAACGTCAAGCAGTGCGCTGCCAGGCTCTAGCGACCTCCCCTGCAGCTCTCTATCCCGCCGGCACCTGAGCCACTCTTCCCCGACATTGGCGCTCCGCTCGGACGTGCTGCACCTCATCTCTGCAACCCGTCACGGCTCTGCTGCTCTCTCCAGTCATGCGTTGCCATGCTGCCTACGTCCGCGCGCAACTCCGCTCTCGTCGTCATTCGTCTCTGTTCGAGTCGGACGCGCATGTCTTGCTTCCAAAGCCCGCAGCTTTGGCAGTCATCCCCTGCAGGTCAAGATCGACGAGTTAGTGCAATGGTTCAGTTCTGCTCAATCAACCAGTTCCGTGTTCAATTCCTGGGTTATGCAAATAACCAATTTCTTTTTGCCTGCATGCATGTGTACCGCTGGCTCCATTTGACATCGTCTCTGGCTCGCCCTTGTCCGGTGAGAAACGTACCTGCTTCATGCGCAGCGTCAGCTCCTGCCTGGTAGCTAGCTTCGTTTTGGTGAGAAGAATCCCACCTTTCTCTGTTTCTAAAAATTCCAGAAAATGTTTGTATCTTGTTAAATTCATATCTTTTGAATGATAACTCAGAATAAAATGTATTTTATATGAAAATTGTTTAGAAAAATGTGTAGAATCTGAATATGACATCCATATACCTGTTTGCATCTTGCATCATGTAGTGACGTGATTTTGCATCTCACATAATAAACAACATATGGAGTATATGGGAAGTACTTATAATGTTTTCCCCACTTCATTTAACTTTGTGTAGCTCACCCATATCTTGTTTTGCCTGCTAATCAACATTTAAATTGTCATGTAGTTAAACAACATGAACCATATTTATGTGTGCCGGGATTTTGATTCCGCTTAATTTGGATAAGTTGTATTGCATCATATTTGTCATGTCATGCATACATGCTTCACATGATCATGCCGATTCTTTTGCCGTAGTAGTAAGTTGTGCATCCGTTATTTGTTGTAGCATTTTGCTTCTTCTCGGATAGTACGATTCGTGGTGATGTGAGCAACGATAAGTTCTTCGGGTGTTCTTCGACCATCTTTTCAGGCGAGCCCTTTTCTCTCTACCCATTTTACACTTTTGCTCTCACTAGCTCTATATTCTAGCCTTGTGTCGCGATGCTTTTGTTCGAGTCACATGTCCTATCCACCTGTTTATCCAAAGCAGAGTCATAGAACCTTCCATACATCCTATTTACCCGTGTGCTTGTTATCCAAGTTGGCCTTGCGAGTCGTAGGCATCTTTAGGTTGTTGGAGTTGTTTTATCTTATTGGGTTGGGAAGTTATCATATGCTCTACTTTATGGATACATATTGTTGGAGATACTCATGGCTTACTTTAATGTTAATACTTAAAATTGAATTAAGCAGAGGCATCGGTGAGCCATTTTGCCCGTTTTACGACGGCTCACTTGTGTCCCCTAGGACCCCGAGATCGCATGAACTGTTCTGAGACTGAGCACTCTAACCATACGTGGGTATGCTTCTGGGTCTCCCCTTGACACTGCCAGAATCTACATACTTATCCAGTGGCCACAACTAGTTCGCGGTGTTTCCATTTGGGTCTTGTCGGACGTGCAGCTTGTATCTTATGGTTCGTTCTACTTTGGGGAAGCCGTGTGTGCCTCGTAACCCCTTGTTCTGCACGTCCGTATAGGTGCGGTACGAGCGTTTATCGCATGCTGAAGTTGGGATCATCCCGAGGGCACTGTTCCCAACTGAAGCCGCAGTCGCAAATAGCTAAGTCCGTCTCAGAGATTCGACCGGACTCTCGATTCGGGTTAAACTTAGTTAGGTGGCTTCCTGGACTTGTTTGTAGTGAAGGAGAGTGCGAGTCGTGACCTCCTGCCGACACACCATCGGAAGTGTGCTTCATCATGTGGCATTAAGGGGTGATCATGCGTTTGGGTATATTTGGGCACCCCTCCAGGGTTAAATCTTTTCGAAAAGCCGTGTCCACGGTTATGGACGACTTGGAGCTGTACTACTCGATCATAGAACAACTTGCACCTGCTTTTTCAATACTAATAAACTTGTGTAGTAAGCTAGCACAACTACAACAATAAACCTGCAATAAAACTTGGTAACCGTGTGAGTGGCTTTGATACTTGCTTCTTCGTTTGGTCACGAGGAGGTGATTCATCGGCTGGGTTATGTTTGTTGTAGTATTCTAGTTGGTTCTTTTGTGCGCTCTCTTATCTTATATATTTAGACGGAAGTTGTAGTGTCTCTGTAGTAAAGTTCTTTTGTTGCCGCTAAGTCCACCATATGGCCTGTAGGCGAGCACAGCTGAATTCCAGTCTCGCGAGTACGTGCCTCGGTACTCACCCTCGTTTTTTTCCTTTTCTCTTTCTCCCTCCTTGTTCGGCAACCATTGGCCCGACGACGTTCACAGGTTTGGGAGCGACGACGTTAGTAAGGTTACCCTTCCGGCTTGGCCTGGGCAGGGTTATGGACGCCATCATTTATCTTCAGGCCTCTTAGGACCATTTGTATTCTTGTCCGTACTCGGATGCTATTTGCTTTATGTATGATTTGGATCTTTGTATGTATATCTGGATATTTTGACTCATGGAGTCTTCGTGGTTATATTATATTCTTTTGTGGGTTTCATCGTGAACTTGTGTAACTGTTGCCACTCAATTCCACCCGCATCACGTGCACGCTGCAACGTGCACGAGGCGCTTGGTGGTGCGTTTCCAAAGCGACATTGTGTAGATTGTGGCGGAAGCGCTATAATCTACAAGGTGCTGGTTTTGGGGCGTCACAAGTGGTATCAGAGCCTAGGTTTTGTCGATATCCACGGGTCCAGTCTGCCTGTAGGGTAACCTTGCCAACGGACGTTGTTGAGTCTAGTGTCAAAATTATTTTGCTAAAAATGAGTTGGATAGTTCGAAGTAGCTCTGCATTTTTCTCCTTACCTTTGTGCTTTGCTCCTCTTACCTTTGCGTGTTTTGAGTCCTCTCTCTTGCCTCCTTCTTTGAGTTTTAGGATCCTACGTGGGTGGACGTTCTCTTGCCTTTTATCCTAATAGGTTCGTTCTTTGAAAGTTCATCATCATCATGTGAGCAAGCATCCCTTGTTGGTGGTGTCGAGAAGAAACCTCTTGTTAGTGGTGTCGCGGAGTTCAACATGAAGCATGAAGATCGGATAGTTTACCCAACTCTCCCTCCCCCGCCTTAACGTGGATCTCGGGGCGAGATCTCTTGTTAGTGGTGTCGATTGTAACGACCCGGAAAAATACCCCTAATTAGAATGGCTCATTATTTTCTTTTTCGCGTCATCTGACATCATGCATCTCATCACCTTGCATATTTTCAGAATAAACCTAAACTGTTTTGGTATAAACCTACTTTATTTATCTTGTATGGTTCTATAATAACCTCCTCCTTCTATTCTTTATTTTTAAATTATGCTCAAAACTACAATAATTAAAATTGTTCTTTGTTGTTGTTTGTGAAAATCTTGTTTTAAATAAATTTAAACTTTCAAACTTTGTGTTTTGGAACACCCTTTTGAAACCTGATTTCCAAATCTTTTCAAATTCCTATCTATTCTTTCTTCTGTGGTATCTTCCTGCTTATTCCAAATAAATCTTGGCAAAGGCCCGCACCTACCTTCTCCATCAGGTCCGTTCTTATCTCTTGAAGCCATCTTTGTCTGAGCGAGAAGACGCTCGCTTTTCCTCTGCTGTTTGGTGTCTCCTACAACAGGGCACGCACGAGGCGTGACCCTTCCGTGCGGACGTCACCGAGCACGCCAACCTCCTCCTTTTCCCTCTCCAAATCCCTAGATCGAGATCCTATAAACCCTAGCTCCACCTACTCCCTCCTGGCACCGCCGCTCCCTTCCCCTCCTTTTCTTCTTCTCCCTTGAAATCCAACTGTGCTCTGTATCACTGCAGCTCGACATCTGCGCCCGTCCGCGCGTGCAAGTAGCAGGTTCTGCGGGTGCGCTTCCTCATCTCGGCCAAGCTCGGTGTCTGTCCGGCCGTGTCGACCACGTCTAGTTCGCCCTCATCCCGCGGCGAAGCAACGGCGGCAGGTTCTGCTGCGTCATCTCCTCTCCGGCTGCGCGTCCTCAACCTCCTCGGCTAGTTCTTCCCCGACGAAGTGCTCGACGTCAAGCAGTGCGCTGCCAGGCTCTAGCGACCTCCCCTGCAGCTCTCTATCCCGCCGGCACCTGAGCCACTCTTCCCCGACATTGGCGCTCCGCTCGGACGTGCTGCACCTCATCTCTGCAACCCGTCACGGCTCTGCTGCTCTCTCCGTCATGCGTTGCCATGCTGCCTACGTCCGCGCGCAACTCCGCTCTCGTCGTCATTCGTCTCTGTTCGAGTCGGACGCGCATGTCTTGCTTCCAAAGCCCGCAGCTTTGGCAGTCATCCCCTGCAGGTCAAGATCGACGAGTTAGTGCAATGGTTCATTCTGCTCAATCAACCAGTTCCGTGTTCAATTCCTGGGTTATGCAAATAACCAATTTCTTTTTGCCTGCATGCATGTTTACCGCTGGCTCCATTTGACATCGTCTCTGGCTCGCCCTTGTCCGGTGAGAAACGTACCTGCTTCATGCGCAGCGCAGCTCCTGCCTGGTAGCTAGCTTCGTTTTGGTGAGAAGAATCCCACCTTTCTCTGTTTCTAAAAATTCCAGAAAATGTTTGTATCTTGTTAAATTCATATCTTTTGAATGATAACTCGGAATAAAATGTATTTTATATGAAAATTGTTTAGAAAAATGTGTAGAATCTGAATATGACATCCATATACCTGTTTGCATCTTGCATCATGTAGTGACGTGATTTTGCATCTCACATAATAAACAACATATGGAGTATATGGGAAGTACTTATAATGTTTTCCCCACTTCATTTAACTTTGTGTAGCTCACCCATATCTTGTTTTGCCATGCTAATCAACATTTAAATGGTCATGTAGTTAAACAACATGAACCATATTTATGTGTGCCGGGATTTTGATTCCGCTTAATTTGGATAAGTTGTATTGCATCATATTTGTCATGTCATGCATACATGCTTCACATGATCATGCTGATTCTTTTGCCGTAGTAGTAAGTTGTGCATCCGTTATTTGTTGTAGCATTTTTCTTCTTCTCGAATAGTATGATTCGTGGTGATGTGAGCAACGACAAGTTCTTCGGGTGTTCTTCGACCATCTTTTCAGGCGAGCCCTTTTCTCTCTACCCATTTTACACTTTTGCTCTCACTAGCTCTATATTCTAGCCTTGTGTCGCGATGCTTTTGTTCGAGTCACGTGTCCTATCCACCTGTTTATCCAAAGCAGAGTCATAGAACCTTCCATACATCCTATTTACCCGTGTGCTTGTTATCCGAGTTGGCCTTGCGAGTTGTAGGCATCTTTAGGTTGTTGGAGTTGTTTTATCTTATTGGGTTGGGAAGTTATCATATGCTCTACTTTATGGATACATGTTGTTAGAGATACTCATGGCTTACTTTAATGTTAATACTTAAAATTGAATTAAGCAGAGGCATCGGTGAGTCATTTTGCCCATTTTACGACGGCTCACTTGTGTCCCCTAGGACCCCGCGATCGCATGAACTATTCTGAGACTGAGCGTTCTAACCATACGTGGGTATGCTTCTGGGCCTCCCGTTGACACTGCCAGAATCTACATACTTGTCCAGTGGCCACAACTAGTTCGCGATGTTTTCATTTGGGTCTTGTCGGACGTGCAGCTTATATCTTATGGTTCGTTCTACTTTGGGGAAGCCATGTGTGCCTCGTAACCCCTTGTTCTGCACGTCCGTATAGGTGCGGTATGAGCGTTTATCGCATGCTGAAGTTGGGATCATCCCGAGGGCACTGTTCCCAACTGAAGCTACATTCGTAAATTGCTAAGTCCGTCTCAGAGATTCGGCCGGACTCTCGATTCGGGTTAAACTTAGTTAGGTGGCTTCCTGGAATTGTTTGTAGTGAAGGAGAGTGCGAGTCGTGACCTCCTGCCGGCACACCATCAGAAGTGTGCTTCATCATGTGGCATTAAGGGGTGATCGTGCGTTTGGGTATATTTGGGCACCCCTGCAGGGTTAAATCTTTTCGAAAAGCCGCGTCCGCGGTTATGTACGACTTGGAGCTGTACTACTCGATCATAGAACAACTTGCACCTGCTTTTTCAATACTAATAAACTTGTGTAGTAAGCTAGCACAACTACAACAATAAACCTGCAATAAAACTTGGTAACCGTGTGAGTGCCTTTGATACTTGCTTCTTCGTTTGGTCACGAGGAGGTGATTCACCGGCTGGGTTATGTTTGTTGTAGTATTCTAGTTGGTTCTTTTGTGCGTTCTCTTATCTTATCTATTTAGACGGAAGTTGTAGTGTCTCTGTAGTAAAGTTCTTTTGTTGCCTCCAAGTCCACCATATGGCCTGTAGGCGAGCACAGCTGAATTCCAGTCTCGCGAGTACGTGCCTCGGTACTCACCCTCGTTTTTTTCCTTTTCTCTTTCTCCCTCCTTGTTCGGCAACCATTGGCCTGACGACGTTCACAGGTTTGGGAGCGACGACGTTAGCAAGGTTACCCTTCCGGCTTGGCCTGGGCAGGGTTATGGACGCCATCATTTATCTTCAGGCCTCTTAGGCCCATTTGTATTCTTGTCCGTACTCGGATGCTATTTGCTTTATGTATGATTTGGATCTTTGTATGTATATCTGGATATTTTGACTCATGGAGTCTTCGTGGTTATATTATATTCTTTTGTGGGTTTCATCGTGAACTTGTGTAACTGTTGCCACTCGATTCTACCCGCATCACGTGCACGCTGCAACGTGCACGAGGCGCTTGGTGGTGCGTTTCCAAAGCGACTTCGTGTAGATTGTGGTGGAAGCGCTATAATCTACAAGGTGCTGGTTTTGGGGCGTCACAAGTGCCCCCGGAGCCATCTCCATCGGTCTCCATCGCCGTCTCTGCCGTCTCCATCAACCTCATCACCATCTCCATCAACCTTGCTGTCTCCTATGATGAGAAGGGAGTAGTTCTCCCCCGGGGCTGAGGGCTCTACCGGTAGCTATGTGGTTCACCTCTCTCTCCCATGATATGATTTTTATGTGATCGTGAGCTTTGTATCTAGTTGAATTGGTAGATGTTATTATTCAGATATTATGCTACTCCCGTGCTTATTATTTATAATCTCCGGAGATACGTTGTATCATGGTATGAAGGTGAGTAGTGTGCGCATCATGTGTATCTTTTTGGTTAACGTCTCTATGAATTATTGGTGTTTGTTGGAACCATCTAGTGCGTTCATGGTGATAGTGTGGGACAATCTAGTTTGGGTACATACAAACTTTGAGGAGTGCTTCGTAGGCCTACGCATGATTAGTGTTCGTTTTCTATTGGAGAATTGTTTTGAGTTGCATATTGATGATAGTATCTATTGGTTCAATTATTTTATATTTGTTGAGAGTGTGTCCACTATTGAAAGTATGATCCCTAGGCCTCATTTCCAAGCATTGCACACCGTTTACATTCAGTTTTATTACATGTTTGCTCGCAGCGATACTTATTTCATATTACAGTTACTACTTATAATCATCACTACTACTTGTATTTCACTATCTCTTCGCCGAACTAGTGCACCTATACATCTGATAAGTGTATTGGGTGTGTTGGGGACACAAGAGACTTTCTGTATCGTAATTGCAGGATTGTTTGAGAGGGATAGCTTTGACCTCTTCCTCCCTGAGTTCGATAAACCTTGGGTGATCCACTTAAGGGAAACTTGCTGCTGTTCTACAAACCTCTGCACTTGGAGGCCCAACACTGTCTACAAGAACAGACGTGTGCGTAGACATCAAGCTCTTTTCTAGCGTCGTTGTCGGGGAGGTAAGGTAAAAGGTACTCACATCCTCCTGTGTGAGTGCTCGGAGTTATTTCCTTTAGATTCTGCAATTATATCTTTTTGTTTCTTATTTTTATTTTCACTAGTTAGGCTTAATGGAAAGTAAAGAGTTCTTTAGTCTTTTTCCTGAGTTTAGATTTGAAGAGAAAATTGAAAAACCTTTGGAGCTTATTTCGCATAGCAATGTTATTAGTACGAATGCTTTGAATACCGTTAATGCTAATGCTATAGAAAAGTCTAAGCTTGGGGAAGCTGGTTTTGTTAAGCATGATATTTTTAGTTCTCCAGCTTTAGTGGAGAAAGTTTGCTCTGATGATATTTTATCTCCCATATGTGATAATTCTTATGATGTTTGTGCTCCTCATCCTTTTAAAATACCTATGAAAATTGTTGATCGTGCTATGAATAACTGCTATTTAGGAGATAGAACTGTCCATCATGGTGATCATTTGCTCTTTATACATGAATTATGCGAGTTGTTCAAGTGTGCAGGTATTTCGATAAACCGAGTTAAGAAGAAGCTATTCTCTTTATCACTGAAAGGCAAAGCTGAGGAATGGTATAAAACACTGAAAGATGGTCGATCTATTGACTGGGAGAAAATTATACCTCTCTTTTATTCTAAATTCTATCCTTCTAGTGAGGTTTATAAAGATAGGAATTACATTTATAATTTTCATCCGCGTGAGGGAGAAAGCATTGCCCAAGCGTGGGGAAGATTGAAGTTACTAATGCACAAATGTCCTATTCATGATCTTCCCCGTAATATTGTTATTAAAAAATTTTATGCAAGGCTTTCAGGATATTACAAGGATTATCTAGATGCATGCTTTGATGGGTCTTTCACAAGCAAGGATGTTGACACCAAGTGGGATCTGCTTGAAACAATTCAAAACAATATTGAAGGTTGGGATAGCGACAAAGGTAAAGGATCAGGTATGAATTACGAGTTTGATTGCATTAGGTCTTTCGCTGAAACTACTGATTTTCAAGAGCTTAGTGCTAAGTATGGTCTTGATCCTCAAATTATAATTGATTGCTTTAAAACCTTTGCTTCCCATATTAATGTTCCTAAAGGAAATTGGGACGTGTATCATGAACCTTTTAAGGACACTTGCGTAGAAAATGATATTGTTGATGATTGTAATAAACATGCTCGAACCTCTGAAAGTCCTATTTCCTATAAGCATGTTAATTTTTGTGGAGTACATAGACCTTGTGAACAGAGTTACAACAAGGAAGATTATTGTGTCCACCACGCAAATGAAGAAACCTGAATGTGGCTCAGGGCTCTAGATGAGCTTGGTGAAAAGGTTTGTGAGCTTTATCCTTTTCTTTGTGAACTTTGCGATAAAATGGGTCACTTTAATTTTCAAGGCTCATTTAATCGAATAAGTACCACAAATTCGTATTGTGATGACAAGATTACTCTCAATCAGCATGATGAGCTTACTTTGTTTTTGGAGTGTGAAGAGATATCTAGAAAGATTTCTTTGGTTGATATGAGAGATGTTGATATTAATAGTACCCTTCGTGGTTGTCGTCTCTATTGTGCTAAAGATTGCCTCGCAAATACTTACATACAAAATCTTATAAAACATGATGTTTTGCCAAGCTATGACAGGACTAATAGATGTTTCGATCTTATTAATAGAGAGAAGGAATCCTCCAAAGTTTCTTCTGTTGTTTCTGTCAGCAAACCAGATTATGTGGAGAAGATGCCCTTCAAGTCTCTCCCTCCTAAAGGAGAGAGTAAGAAGAGTATGAAGAAGAAGAAGAAGAGGAGTAAAAGGCGAGAGGATACGGTATCTTTCCCTAAGCATTATGATCCTGCTATAGATTATGATAATTCTGATTGGGATGATGTTCCCATGCCTGTTACCTATGTTAGTGATCATGATTGGGAAAAACACTCTACTTTTGATATTAAAAATCTTTTTGGTACCAATTCTAAGGTTAATAATTATTGTACCATTAGTACTATCCATGTTCCTTCTTATGATGATATGTTTGATGAATATGCTTTGCGAAATAGCTGTTCTCTAGCTTGTGATGATACTAAACCTCTAGTTTATGATGGTTATGATGATGGGTATAATATTTTCAGTTCACCTACTTTTGAGGAGAAAATTAGTTATAATTACAATATGCCTCCTGTTTTTTATGATTATGGTGATGAGAATAATTATTCTGTTGAATTTGCTCCTACTACGATTATTCATGTGGGGAGTGGGAGTTTTCTCTACACCAATCAAAGTAAGAGGATTGCTAACATTAGGAGCAACATCATTGGAGGTAGTAATAGTACATACCTTCATCTCTCTAGCCATCTCATCTTCTCTTTCCCACCTGGCATGCAATTCCGCTAACAATCTAATATTTTCATCAATTCCAACTTGAATAGCATTAGCGGTAGCAAAAGGATCAGGCTTAGCGGACATTCTATTAACCAAAGAAGATTGCACATTAGACAATAATGAAATATCGGTTTCAGCTTTGGAAACCTTAGCTTGCAATTCAGGAATAGCCTTGTTTAAATTTTCTAGTTGATGACTAATAGTCCTCAACAGAGCTGATTGCTCCTCCATAGTCTTGGTGAAAGCCCTGTTCTGCTCATATTGTATCTGCATAAAAATTCTTGGTAGCCTTTTCAAGTTCAAAAATTCGTTCTTCACTAGGCATTTTAGGTCTACCAAGATAGCTATTATCACCATTAGAAGGAAACGGTCTATAATTGTTACTAGCAAAATTGTTTCTATAAGCATTGTTGTTAAAATTATTATTTCTAATGAAATTCACATCAACTTGCTCTTCTTGAGCAACCAGAGAGGCCAAAGGAACATTATTAGGATCAACATGAGTCCTATCATTAGCAAGCATAGCCATAATGGTATCAATCTTATCATTCAAGGAAGAGGTTTCCTCAACAGAATTTACCTTCTTACCTTGTGGAGCTCTCTCGGTGTGCCATTCGGAATAATTTACCATCATGTTGTCGAGTAGCTTTGATGCGGCGCCCAAGGTAAGGGACATAAAAGTGCCTCCAGCAGCTGAATCAAGTAGGTTCCTTGAAGAAAAATTCAGTCCTGCATAAAAAGTTTGGATAATCATCCAAGTAGTCAGTCCATGAGTGGGGCAATTCTTTATCATAGATTTCATTCTTTCCCAAGCTTGAGCAACATGTTCCTTATCAAACTGAGTAAACTTCATAATATTGCTACGCAAGGATATAATCTTAGCAGGAGGATAGTATCTACCAATAAAAGCATCCTTACACTTAGCCCATGAGTCAATACTATTCTTAGTCAAAGACATCAACCAATCTTTAGCTTTTCCTCTCAAAGAAAAAGGAAACAACTTGAGCTTAATAATATCACTATCAACATCTTTATATTTCTGCATCTCACATAGCTCAACAAAATTGTTGAGATGAGCTGCAGCATCTTCAGTACTAACACCAGAAAATTGCTCTTTCATAACAAGGTTCAACAAAGCAGGCTTAATCTCATAAAAGTTTGCAGCAGGAGTAGGTGGTTTAATAGGAGTGCAGATAAAATCACTATTGTTTGTGCTAGTAAAGTCACACAACTTGGTGTTTTCGGGATTGGCCATTTCAGCAAAACAAAAGTAAACAAGTAAAAACAACTACCAAGGATTCTAATTTTTTTGGGTTTTTGATATAAAGCGATGCAGGTAAAATAAATAAAGTAAAGCAAAGCAATAACAAAGTAAAGGATGTGTGTGCGAAAAACTCCCCTCGCAGAAGTCTTCAATTCCTCCCCGGCAACGGTGCCAGAAAATTAGCTGATCCCTTTGATGGCGCCCAGAAAATTGGCTGCTACCAAGTTGATGTGGGAGCAAACTATCCTTGTGCGTGGTGGATAACCATCCCGTTGGGAACCCCAAGAGGAAGGTATGATGAGTATAGCAGCTAGTTTTCCCTCAGTTAAGAAACCAAGGTTTAATATCGATCAGGAGAGGAGAGACAAACGACTGAAGGTGATGCGGAACCTGCACACACACAAACAAATACTTTGTTCCCAACTTGCGATGAGGTTGTCAATCTCACCGGTTTGCTTGAAACAAAGGTTATGAGCGTATCGAGTGGAAAACAATATAGTATGCGAGTAAAGTAAACAGTGCGAGTAAAGTAAACAGGTGATAGCAATATGATGTAAATAGGACCGGGGTCCACAGTTCACTAGTGGTGTCTCTCCATAGATAAATAACACATGCTGGGTAAACAAATTACAGTTGGGCAATTAATAGAATAAAGATAAACGTGATATGTCAAGAAGATCACTATGAGATTTACTCTGGGCATTACAACAAAATACATAGACCGCCATCCAACTGCATCTATGACTAATAATCCACTCCCGAGGATATCAATCCGAACAACCCAGTAGTATTAAGTTGCGAACAACAGATAATTGCATTAAGCAAAGTGTGTAATGTAAACAAAGCATATGCCCTTGAGCATATGAATGTTGTTTTCTCCCAAGTAGCAATAGCATATCTACCACCTTAGAGGTTTCTGTCACTCCCCCAGGTGAAATAGAGGCATGAACCCACTATCGAGCATAAATACCCCCTCTTGGAGTCACTAGCAACTACTCGGCCAAGATAGCTACTAACAACGGAGAGCATGCAAGATCATAAACAACATAGAGATAACAAAAGATATAATTCAGTACAGCGACTTAATCATAAACACCAATATTCATCGGATCCCAACAAACCAAACATGTAGAATTACATAACGGTGATCTCAATCATGTGGGGCAGCTCATGAGATCTAAACATGAAGCACATGGTGGAGAAGACAACCATCTATCTACTGCTATGGACCCATAGTCCAAGGTAGACTACTCACTCATCGCTCCGGAGGCAAGCATGGTGATGAAGAAGACCTCCGGTGGCGATTCCCCTCTCCGGCAGGGTGCCGGGAAGAGCTTCTGGACCCTCCCGATCTTCGGGTCGACGGTGGCGGCGGATCGCGATGTGTTCTGGAAATCTGATCGGGTACTTAGGTTTTTTCCGTCGGGGGGTCTTTATAGGCGAAGGGGCGTCGTCAGAGGAGGAGCCAGGTGCCCTCATGCGGGACCCGCGCGGCCAGGGCCCTGGCCGTGCCGCCCCTGCGTGTGGGGCCCTGGTGGCCCCCCTCCGACTCTCCTTCGGATCTCTGGAAGCTTCCGGGTAAAATAAGACTTCAGGAACTTGTTTCGTCCAATTCCGAGAATATTTCCTGTGTATCACTCTGAAACACAAAAACAGCAGAAAACAGGAAACTGGCACTGTGGCAACTCGTTAATAGGTTAGTTCTGGAAAATGCATAAAAGTGCCACTAAGTGTAACGAAACAATAGGCAAATGGTGTAAAAACAAGCATGAAGCATCAAAAATTATAGATACGTTGGAGACGTATCAAGCATCCCCAAGCTTAACTCCTGCTCGTCCTCGAGTAGGTAAGTGATAACAAAAGAATAATTTTTGAGGTTACATGCACCTACACAATCTTGATCATATATGTAAGCATTGGTGAGCTGGGATCATAAGAACTTAAAACATGGGCATAAAGATATAATCATGACAATAAGAACTTAGCAACCATGTTGTAAACATGCAAATAAACACAAACAAAAGATCATGAAAATGAAACAATGAAAGTCAAACGTGTGTTCAAATCATAAGGAAAAACATACAAATGGTTTTCAGCTTGTCCTTCAAAGAGAGCAAAACGTAAATGCATAGGACACCTTCAAGTTTAAGAGGGCGACTAGATACAAATAATTTAAGAACAAGTGAAACCAACAATATGAATTAATCAATGAACTTTGGGACAATGCATATCACACTAAGAATGACAACTATGCTCTCTTAATGGTGCATAAAGAAAGAAGGTGGTGACTCAACATAAAAGTAAAAGAAAGGCCCTTCGCAGAGGGAAGCAGTGATTGCAAGTTTTATAACCTTCAAAAATTATGGTACTTACCGGCTTTGAGCTCTCATTGCCCCCATCATAAGCATCTTGAATGGTTAAAGTTAATGCGAGAACAATTATGATGCATATGCTTGATAAATCATAAGTTGAAAACCTCGTGCCCCATGAATACGAGTACCCAAACCTCATGCTACTTTACTTAGAGTCCCAAGCAAGGCTCTTGTCATTGTAAGTATATGCATATCATTGAGAACCGCCAATGGGGTACCTCCGTGCCCGATGACATGGAACAAGCCCACACCAAAATGACAGGACAAGCAGACAATGAACACCTCGACATTTCTTTTATTTGCCTTTTGTTTAGCTTTTTATTGTGAGATGCGTCGTCGAATGTTCACCATGGGTATGCTGCAAATTTCCACCATGAATTATGCATGGCTTAGATTGGCGGCCCGGCGTTTCCCTAACACATATACAAACTCCATGATCCCCACAAGATTCCCAATTTATTTCACACCGCGGGCATCCATAGACAAAAGATCACGATATCAACTCAAATAAGAAGTGCAATGTTGAAAGCTTGCCCCATGACAGCATGGCTGGGCTAGAATCCAACTTACAACTTGCAAGCATAACAACTCAACATAAGAGACCACAATGTCAAATTTTTAAGAACAGGAAAAAAGTAAAGTGTGCCTTCCGGTTCGTGAGAGCTTTACTAACCGAATTTCGCATAACACTGGTAAGAGTTTAATTTGAAGAGAAAATAAAAGTAAGTCAAATTTACTTGGAATAGCAAATTGCTAGTAGGTATGTATGGTGGACACTTTGGAAAACTTTGGCTTTTAGGAGTTGGATGTACGAGTAGAGCTCATACTCAGTACAAGGCGAGGGCTAGCAAGAGACTGGGAGTGACCAACTAAGAGAGCAATAATGGCCATAATCATGCAAAGCGACATTAAAAGAAGCATAAAATGGCATCAAAAGTCAAAAACTAAATGATTATGAAGGCTATTGGCGACTTTGTAAGAGTCTAGCATGTGTGAGCATGCGCCAAGTCAACCCAAATAAAGCATCAAGGAGAAAACCAAAATAATGCTTCCATACAATAAAAACAACGCATGATTTTTTCAAAGGCTCATTAAGCAATCTCAGTTATTTGAAACAAGTCATGCTACAGCAAAACCACTAAGCATACTATCAAAAATACATCAAGCATGACATGAAAAAGCCTAAGCCGCAGTCTACACAAGCTCCTTCTTGTACCACTATTTTGCACAAAGCTTTTTCACTTTTCCAACACCATTTGAAATTTTTATAAACACCTCTTTTGATGAAAACCAATAAAGATCAGAGGCAAAAATACACCTTGATGAAAAGATATGACAAGGTCTGAATGCAAATCAAGGCGAAAACGAAAACCAAAAGCAGTAGCAGAAAAAGAAGAACGCTCGATTTTTAATAAGAGTGAAAACTAGAGCGTTCTTTGCAAATGAAAACGAGTACATCTCCTCCAAAAGAAATTTGTTGGGGTCCAACCATTTATTGCAGCAAACAAACAAACTAAACTAACTAAGAAAACTAAAACAACTGACGCTCCAAGAAAAACACATAGTGCATGAAGCAATAAAAATATAGTGTTTTGAAAGGTGACCTGATTTTTGCCGATGAAGAAGGGGTGCCTCGGGGGCATCCCCAAGCTTTGACGCTTGTACTTCTTGGATATTTCTTGGGGTGATGCATGGGCATCCCAAAGCTTGAGCTTTTGTCCATTCTTCAACTCATCTCATCATTCTCCAATCCCTACACTTGAAAACTTCCTTCATACAAAACTAAACACAATTCTATTAGCAAAATTAGTGTAAGCATAATATATAATCAATCCTCTATTTGCTTCAGGTTTCAACTCAAAACCACCACATATATAGTAGATACTACTGTAGCAACCTCCCCAAAAGTTCCGTGATCAAAAGAACTCAAAAGAAAGCGATAAAGTGGCAAACACAAATATTGGCAGAAATCTGTCAAAACTGAACAGCTGACAAAGGTAGAATTTTTGAGGGATTTTCTGTTGCTCAAATCAAAAAGTGTTCAACTAACAAAAGTTTGGATATAACCTGGGGCATATGCACAAGAAATCGCAGGTCCAAAAGATATACAGAGAATTTTCACGAATGTTTACGGTGCAGCACCGAAAACAGTTTCAGGACAGCAACATCCCCAAATCTTTACCTCACTCAAATTAGAGGCTTCTCTTGGCACAAAAACAAAATAAACAAGATAAGGAGCGGTCATTACAGTAGTAATGACTTCCAAGACTCAAATAAAAGAAAAAGTACTGAAAAGAAAACATTGGGTTATCTCCCAAGAGTGCTTTTCTTTAACGCCTTTGAGCTAGGCGCAGAAAATTGCGAATCAAGTAATATCAAGTGATGAAGCATCAAGCTCATAATTTGCTCTAAGAATAGAGTCAAAAAGCAATTTCTTTCTTTTCCTAGGGAAGTGTTCCATACCTTTCTTTAGTGGGAATTGATATTTGATGGTGCCTTCCCTCATATCAATGATAGCACCTACAGTTCGAAGAAAGGGTCTTCCCAAAATAATAGGACATGAAGCATGGCATTCAACGTCCATAACAAGAAAATCAACGGGAACAAGGTTATTGTTAACCACAATAAGAACATCATTAATTCTTCCCAAAGGTTTCTTTTTAGCAACATCAGCAATAGGAACGTCAAAATAACACTTTTCAAGTGGTGGTAAATCAAGCATGTCATAAATCTTTCTAGGCATGATAGAAATACTAGCACCTAGTTCACATAAAGCATGGCAATCATAACCATTAACATGCATATCAATGATGGGTTCCCAGCCATCTTCTAACTTCTTGGGAACAGAGGCTTTTTGCTTCAACTTTTCATCCCTAATCTTTATGAGAGCATTGGTAATGTGCTTAGTAAAAGCAATATTTAGAGAACTAGCATTGGGAGTCAAAGCAAGCTTTTGCAAGAACAAAATTACTTCAGATATATTGCAGCCATCAACATCAAAATCATTAAAAGAAATAGAGTATCATCTCCCACACTCTGAAAAATTTCAGCACTCTTTTGAGAAAAAGTTTTGGCAGTTTTAGGCTTTTTAACACAAGGAGTGGGAATTTTCTCTACACCAATCAAAGTAAGAGGATTGCTAACATTAGGAGCAACATCATTGGTGGCAGTAATAGTACATACCTTCATCTCTCTAGCCATCTCATCTTCTCTTTCCCACCTGGCATGCAATTCCGCTAACAATCTAATATTTTCATCAATTCCAACTTGAATAGCATTAGCGGTAGCAAAAGGATCGGGCTTAGCGGACATTCTATTAACCAAAGAAGATTGCACATTAGACAATAATGAAATATCGGTTTCAGCTTTGGAAACCTTAGCTTGCAATTCAGGAATAGCCTTGTTTAAATTTTCTAGTTGATGACTAATAGTCCTCAACAGAGCTGATTGCTCCTCCATAGTCTTGGTGAAAGCCCTGTTCTGCTCATATTGTATCTGCATAAAAATTCTTGGTAGCCTTTTCAAGTTCAAAAATTCGTTCTTCACTAGGCATTTTAGGTCTACCAAGATAGCTATTATCACCATTAGAAGGAAACGGTCTATAATTGTTACTAGCAAAATTGTTTCTATAAGCATTGTTGTTAAAATTATTATTTCTAATGAAATTCACATCAACTTGCTCTTCTTGAGCAACCAGAGAGGCCAAAGGAACATTATTAGGATCAACATGAGTCCTATCATTAGCAAGCATAGCCATAATGGTATCAATCTTATCATTCAAGGAAGAGGTTTCCTCAACAGAATTTACCTTCTTACCTTGTGGAGCTCTCTCGGTGTGCCATTCGGAATAATTTACCATCATGTTGTCGAGTAGCTTTGATGCGGCGCCCAAGGTAAGGGACATAAAAGTGCCTCCAGCAGCTGAATCAAGTAGGTTCCTTGAAGAAAAATTCAGTCCTGCATAAAAAGTTTGGATAATCATCCAAGTAGTCAGTCCATGAGTGGGGCAATTCTTTATCATAGATTTCATTCTTTCCCAAGCTTGAGCAACATGTTCCTTATCAAACTGAGTAAACTTCATAATATTGCTACGCAAGGATATAATCTTAGCAGGAGGATAGTATCTACCAATAAAAGCATCCTTACACTTAGCCCATGAGTCAATACTATTCTTAGTCAAAGACATCAACCAATCTTTAGCTTTTCCTCTCAAAGAAAAAGGAAACAACTTGAGCTTAATAATATCACTATCAACATCTTTATATTTCTGCATCTCACATAGCTCAACAAAATTGTTGAGATGAGCTGCAGCATCTTCAGTACTAACACCAGAAAATTGCTCTTTCATAACAAGGTTCAACAAAGCAGGCTTAATCTCATAAAAGTTTGCAGCAGGAGTAGGTGGTTTAATAGGAGTGCAGATAAAATCACTATTGTTTGTGCTAGTAAAGTCACACAACTTGGTGTTTTTGGGATTGGCCATTTCAGCAAAACAAAAGTAAACAAGTAAAAACAACTACCAAGGATTCTAATTTTTTTGGGTTTTTGATATAAAGCGATGCAGGTAAAATAAATAAAGTAAAGCAAAGCAATAACAAAGTAAAGGATGTGTGTGCGAAAAACTCCCCTCGCAGAAGTCTTCAATTCCTCCCCGGCAACGGTGCCAGAAAATTAGCTGATCCCTTTGATGGCGCCCAGAAAATTGGCTGCTACCAAGTTGATGTGGGAGCAAACTGTCCTTGTGCGTGGTGGATAACCATCCCGTTGGGAACCCCAAGAGGAAGGTATGATGAGTATAGCAGCTAGTTTTCCCTCAGTTAAGAAACCAAGGTTTAATATCGATCAGGAGAGGAGAGACAAACGACTGAAGGTGATGCGGAACCTGCACACACACAAACAAATACTTTGTTCCCAACTTGCGATGAGGTTGTCAATCTCACCGGTTTGCTTGAAACAAAGGTTATGAGCGTATCGAGTGGAAAACAATATAGTATGCGAGTAAAGTAAACAGGTGATAGCAATATGATGTAAATAGGACCGGGGTCCACAGTTCACTAGTGGTGTCTCTCCATAGATAAATAACACATGCTGGGTAAACAAATTACAGTTGGGCAATTGATAGAATAAAGATAAACGTGATATGTCAAGAAGATCACTATGAGATTTACTCTGGGCATTACAACAAAATACATAGACCGCCATCCAACTGCATCTATGACTAATAATCCACTCCCGGGGATATCAATCCGAACACCCCAGTAGTATTAAGTTGCGAACAACAGATAATTGCATTAAGCAAAGTGTGTAATGTAAACAAAGCATATGCCCTTGAGCATATGAATGTTGTTTTCTCCCTAGTAGCAACAGCACATCTACCACCTTAGAGGTTTCTGTCACTCCCCCAGGTGAAATAGAGGCTTGAACCCACTATCGAGCATAAATACCCCCTCTTGGAGTCACTAGCAACTACTCGGCCAAGATAGCTACTAACAACGGAGAGCCTGCAAGATCATAAACAACATAGAGATAACAAAAGATATAATTCAGTACAGTGACTTAATCATAAACACCAATATTCATCGGATCCCAACAAACCAAACATGTAGAATTACATAACGGTGATCTCAATCATATAGGGCAGCTCATGAGATCTAAACATGAAGCACATGGTGGAGAAGACAGCCATCTAGCTACTGCTATGGACCCATAGTCCAAGGTAGACTACTCACTCATCGCTCCAGAGGCAAGCATGGCGATGAAGAAGACCTCCGGTGGCGATTCCCCTCTCCGGCAGGGTGCCGGGAAGAGCTTCTGGACCCTCCCAATCTTCGGGTCGACGGTGGCGGCGGATCGCGATGTGTTCTGGAAATCTGATCGGGTACTTAGGTTTTTTCCGTCGGGGGGTCTTTATAGGCGAAGGGGCGTCGTCAGAGGAGGAGCCAGGCGCCCTCACACGGGGCCCGCACGGCCAGGGGCCTGGCCGCGCCGCCCCTGCGTTTGGGGCCCTGGTGGCCCCCCTCCGACTCTCCTTCGGATCTCTGGAAGCTTCCGGGTAAAATAAGACTTCAGGAACTTGTTTCGTCCAATTCCGAGAATATTTCCTGTGTATCACTCTGAAACACAAAAACAGCAGAAAACAGGAAACTGGCACTGTGGCAACTCGTTAATAGGTTAGTTCCGGAAAATGCATAAAAGTGCCACTAAGTGTAACGAAACAATAGGCAAATGGTGTAAAAACAAGCATGGAGCATCAAAAATTATAGATACGTTGGAGACGTATCAGGCACCCCTTCTTTATCGGCAAAAATCAGGTCACCTTTCAAGACACTATATTTTTATTGCTTCATGCATTATGCGTTTTTTTTGAGCGTCAGTTGTTTTTGCTTTCAGTTTTCCTTTTGTTTTGTTTGCTGCAATAAATGGTTTGATCACATCATGTTGTTTTGGAGGGAAATGAATTTCGTTTTTTATTGCCAAGAACACTCTAGTTTTCACTCTTTTCGTTCAACGAGTGTTCTCTTTTTCTGCTACTGCGTTTAGCTTTTGTTTTCCACCTTGATTTTTGTTCAGATCTTGTTTTATCTTTGCATCAAGGTGTATTTGGACCTCTGGTCCATGTTGGTTTTCATCAAAAGAGTTTCCTCAAAAAGGTTTGAATGGTGTTGGAAAAGAGAAAAAGTTTAATGCAAAAAAGTGGTACAAAAAGGAGCTTGTGTAGACTGCGGCCTAGGCTTTTGCATGTCGTGCTTGATGTCTTTTTGATAGTATGCTTAGTGGTTTTGCTGTAGCATGACTTATCTCAAATGACTGAGATTGCTTAATGAGCCTTTAAAAAAATTATGCATTGTTTTAATTGTTTGGAAGCATTATTTTGGTTTTCTCCTTTGATGCTTTATTTAGGTTGACTTGGCGCATGCTCACACATGTTAGACTCATACAAAGTCGCCATAAGCCTCTATGATGACTTTTGATGCCATCTTATGCTTCTTTTAATGTCGCTTTGTCGCTATGCATGATTATGGCCATTATTGCTCTCTTAGTTGGTCGCTCCCAGTCTTTTGCTAGCCCTCATTTTGTACTGAGTATGAGCTTTACTCGTGCATCTAACTCCTAAAAACCAAGTTGTTCCAAAAGTGTCCACCATACATACCTATTAGCAATTTGCTATTCCAAAGTACATTTGACTTGCTTTTATCTATTCTTCAAATTAAACTCTTTTTGGTGTTATGCGAAAATTGGTCAGTAAAGCTCTCACGAACCTGATGCCACACTTTACTTTTCTCGTTTTAAAATTTTGACATTGTGGCTCTCTTATGTTGAGTTGTTATGCTTGTAAGTTATAAGTTAGAAATTAGCCCAGCCATGCCATCATGGGGCAAGCTTTCAACATTGCACTATCTTTTATTTGAGTTGATATCGTGATCTTTTGTTTATGGATACTCGCAATGTGAAATAAGTTGGAAATCTTGCGGGATCATGGAGTTTTTATATGTGTTAGGGAAACGCCTGGGCCGCTAATCTAAATCATGCATAATTCATGGTGGAAATTTACAGTATGCCCATAGTGAACATTCGACGACGCATCTCACAATAAATAGCTATACCAATGGTAAATAAAAGAGATGCCGAGGTGTTCATTGTCTGTTTGTCCTGTCATTTTGATGTGGGCTTGTTCCATGTCATCGGGCACGGAGGTACCCTGTTGGCGGTTCTCGATGATACACATATATTTACAATGACAAGAGCTTGCTTGGGACTCTAAGTCGAGTAGCATGAGGTTTGGGTATTCGTATTTCACGGGACACGAGGTTTTCAACTTATGATTTCTCAAGCATATGCAGCATAAGTGTATTCGCATCAACTTTAACCATTCAAGATGCCTATGATGGGGGCAATGAGAGCTCAAAGCCGGTAAGTACCATAATTTTTGAAGGTTTATAAAACTTGCAATCACTGCTTCCCTCCGCGAAGGGCCTTTCTTTTACTTTTATGTTGAGTCACCACCTTCTATCTTTATGCACCGTCTAAGAGAGCATAGTTGTCATTCTGAGTAAAATGTGCATTGTCCCAAAGTTTTCATTGATTGATTCATATTGTTGGCTTCACTTGTTCTTAAATTACTTGTATCTAGTCGCCCTCTTAAACTTGAAGGTGTCCTATGCATTTATGTTTTGCAACTCCATGAGGGACAAGCTGAAAACCATTTGCTATGTTTTCCATATGGTTGAAACACACACGTGACTTTCATTGTTTCATTTTCATGATCTTTCCTTTATGTTTCTTTTCATGCTATAACATGGTTGCTAAGTTTCTATTATCAAGATTATGTCTTTCATGCCCATGTTTTTAAGTTCTTTGATCTTAGCACTCAATGCTCTACCTCGTTGATCAAATTGTGATGGTGCATGTCACCTCAAAAATTATTCTTTTGTTATCACTTACCTACTCGAGGACGAGCAGGAGTTAAGCTTGGGGATGCTGATACATCTCAAACGTATCTATAATTTTTTATGCTCCATGCTTGTTTTTACACCATTTGCCTTGTGTTTCGTTACACTTTGTGGTGTTTTTATGCGATTTCCGGAACTAACCTACTAACAAGATGCCACAGTGCCAGTTTCATGTTTTCTGCTATTTTTGTGTTTCAGAAAAGCTACACAGGAAATATTATCGGAATTGGACGAAACAAGTTCCAGAACTCCTATTTTTCCCAGACAAAGGACGAGGACCAAACGGGAGCCGGAGGGGGGCCAAAGGCTGGCCTCACCACCAGGGGGCACGGCCCAGCCCCTGGCCGCGCCCACCTGTGGTGAGACCACCCTGGTCCACCTCTGACGACGCCCCTTCGCCTATAAGAAGCCTCCCGACGGAAAACCCTAAAGGAATCGGCGTTTTTCCCAGAACAGTTCCGCAGCTCCGCCGCCGTCGAAGACAAATTTCGGGGGATAGAAGTCTCTGTTCCGGCACCCTGCCGGGACGGGGAAGTGCCCCCGGAGCCATCTCCATCGGTCTCCATCGCCGTCTCCGCCGTCTCCATCGACCTCACCGCCATCTCCATCAACCTTGCTGTCTCCTATGATGAGGAGGGAGTAGTTCTTCCCCGGGGCTGAGGGCTCTACCGGTAGCTATGTGGTTCACCTCTCTCTCCCATGATGTGATCTTTATGTGATCGTGAGCTTTGTATCTAGTTGAATTGGTAGATGTTATTATTCAGATATTATGCTACTCCCGTGCTTATTATTTGTAATCTCCGGAGATACCTTGTATCATGGTATGAAGGTAACTTGTGTGCGCATCATGTGTATCTTTTTGGTTAACGTCTCTATGAATTATTGGTGTTTGTTGGAACCATCTAGTGCGTTCATGGTGATAGTGTGGGACAATCTAGTTTGGGTACATACGAACTTTGAGGAATGCTTCGTAGCCCTACGCATGATTAGTGTTCGTTTTCCATTGGAACATTGTTTTGAGTTGCATATTGATGATAGTATCTATTGGTTCAATTATTTTATATTTGTTGAGAGTGTGTCCACTAGTGAAAGTATGATCCCTAGGCCTTGTTTCCAAGCATTGCACACCGTTTACATTCAGTTTTATTACATGTTTGCTCGCAGCGATACTTATTTCATATTACAGTTACTACTTATAATCATCACTACTACTTGTATTTCACTATCTCTTCGCCGAACTAGTGCACCTATACATCTGACAAGTGTATTGGGTGTGTTGGGGACACAAAAGACTTTCTGTATCGTAATTGCAGGGTTGTTTGAGAGGGATAGTTTTGACCTCTTCCTCCCTGAGTTCGATAAACCTTGGGTGATCCACTTAAGGGAAACTTGCTGCTGTTCTACAAACCTCTGCACTTGGAGGCCCAACACTGTCTACAAGAACAGACGCGTGCGTAGACATCACCCTGCGGCGGTGCGGCGTCCTGTGGCGGCGGCGGTGGTGGAGTTTGGGGCGGTGGTGGTGGTGGTGGCTCGCCAGAACCGCCTCGAGGGAGCATGGCGTAGGTTGTGAGGCGGCAGCGAGGCATTTTCTACCGGCGGTTGGAGGATGTGAACCTACCGGCGAGGCGATGACCTATTTATAGCCGGAAACGGGGCGGAAAAATGAAGGAGAAGGGGCGGGAAGTGGCGGGAAGTGTGCGGCATGGCATTCATTTCCCACCACGCGTGCTCCGACGCGACAGCTCGCTGCGCCGCTGCAAAGCTGTTGCCGTTTGCAGCGCCATTACTGGGCGCGGGAGATGAGACGAGTGGAGACGACGAAGCGTCGGTCGTGCCGCTGACAGTGGGCCACCCGGCGAGCCACGCACCCAGCCGGTGCCCCCGCTCGCCCCCCCCCCCCCCCCCCCCCCCCCCCCCCGCGTGGACAGGGTTCGGATCGGGTGCGCCGGATGAAAACTTGCGTCACGCCGGATAAAAAAAATGCTTGGGGGATGCGACTGGGCGGGATTTTCTGCGCCGGCGCCCCCAAATGCCGTTTAAGGATGCTCTTATATGGAAATTTATTCGATGCAGAAATACAATCCCTCTAGTACACAAGGAATTTTAGATTGTGATTGCAAGGACACATCATATTCGCGGCCACAAGCTGAACATAACCGCGCGCACCCACACGATGCAAGAGCACTTTTTAGGGTGTGTTCAGTTGGAGAACGAAGTGAAATAAGAGTATAATGTATTCTAGAAGAATGAGTTATTTCTATTCCTATGTTTGGTTGGAGCAAAAAAATGGAATGTTAATGGTTCTGTGTTCGGTTTGAGAGATGAATCGAACTAGATTTGGTTCAGCTAACCTCTAGAGCAATAATTATAGCACCTAAATAAAATTCATACAACACCAGTTTAACAGTCCATAAATAATTCAAGCACTACTAAAAGGATTAGCCACCTAAGCTCGCAGCAAGATGGAGTCCTAGTTGTTTCCTTTTAAAAAAAAAGGATAAGCCACGTGCGATGTTTAATGATATTAAAATCAAGAGTAAATTCCACTTTTTACCTCCTAGTTTCACTTTTTTGGCAGTAATTACCCTATTTAGCAAATTTTTATCGTAATTACCCCATTTAGCACAAGTTTTGCCAAATCTTACCCCTTTTAGAATTCTATGAGCATTTTTTGACCACTTAAAGTCTTCTGTCAAAAGAAAACGAAACGAAGAGATTATGTCTTGCTATAACCAACCAAAATCCTAATGCTATGTTGTTAAGCAAAAGCTGATTACTCGTTTCTTTTTAAACTGCAGCTACCGCCTAGCAGCACTACCATTCCGCCATGCCCAGCCCTGTACCACATATTAGAGAGATACAAACAGCAGACCATGTTATTTGTGCAAAAGCTAACTATTGATTGCACCAAGAAAAACACTGTCTTACGAATTGTCGGCATTGACAAAACTGCCTGACCAAAACCTTCAGGCATAGCGTAATTGACAAAAATGATCCAGGCCTCATTGATAAAATAATCCGCTCTCTCTGCACTTCTAATCCATCTATTCAAATAAACCTAGCTAACTACGAAGGAAAAAAAAGGGGGGGAACAAAGTAGTAAATCATACAAGAAGAGAGAGAGGTTTCCATACCGATGGGACTCGTGCGATACGAGATGAGACGTTGAAGAAAGAATCTGCAAAGATAAAACTGTGAGAACTATATGGTTGCCACGTGTACCTGACGGAGTACCTAGCGGTCAAAATGCTCATAAAATTTTAAATGGGGTAAATTCGAACAAAACTTTGGCTAAATGGGGTAATTAGGATGAAAATTTGTTAAATGGGGTAATTTGTGTCAACAAAGTGAAAATAGGGGGTAAAACTAGAATTTACTCTAAAATCAAAGAAACGTATGCAAGTTGGGGTCCCTGTGGTTAATCCTCAAGAAGAATCAATTAGGAGAGACGAATTTTGTACGGATATCGGTGCCAATTCCACACTCTCACTAATTTTGTATTGTATAGCTCACACAAACTGTGTTTTCGTGGCTATCGGAATTTGAACATTTGGAGGTACGTGGAGTTGACAGATCAACTCACCCCCACAGTGTCATTCTTTTGCAGGTTAAACAATCTAAAATTTAAATAGTTCTATTTTGTATAATTCCTTAGGGATGGTATCTGTTTCTATACGACCGAGAAAAGGAGAAATACAGAGGGGCTCCTGGGTGCTACACACCTTAATATTTAAAAAATTAGAAATACTATTTAAGTATCTAAAATAATTCATGGGAACTCATGTCACCTTAAGACTTACTCGTGTAAATTTCTAAGAAACAATACTATGGTATGTGGTCTACACAAAAAAGAGAACCTAAAACTTTGTTACACTGCGAATAATATACGTCCACTCCTCATACTAGAATCAGTACGATTTGTCATTTTTATATAGGTCACATATATTTATATTCTAGGTTCAGATTTGGCATGCTCATATCTGGACATACTATCTCCAACCATGATTTATACCAAAATTTATTTTTTAATTCTAGTACCTTTTTCCAGAAATCATGATTTATGGGGGTGTGGTGCATCTGAGAGCCAAAAGTCCGCATTACAAGAAAAGGCCATATTATGCGAGAATAGCATATTCTAAATAGTTTATCCTTAACAATAAGTAATAATACTGGTCTTGTGGTAATTGAAGGTCCATGTGCCATCACATGTGAAATACTCCCTATATCCCAATATGCCCGTGGCCCAGACCGGCATGAACAGATGAACTCCACGGTAATTCATTCGTACTTCTTTATACCAGCTTCATCTGCTCTTGCTATTGTGAATGTTATACGAATTCGGTTGCGAGAAGATCAATACTTCCTCCGATCCATAGTATTTACCGCTAGCATGGAATGCATCTCAGCTTATCCAGGATTTTTTTGACTAACTTCTCTTATAATAATATATATTTATATTTGTAAGTAGAAAAATATTATTTAACTCCCAGGATGCACAATAGTTATTTTGCACTAACGTAATTTTACGTTGTGTAATTAATAATTTTATATTTATATACTAATAATTATGTTTGTATTAACTCATAAACAACATAGTGTATGGGTTATTAACTTATTATAGTATAAAATAACATAAAAGTATATTTATGTACTCCCTCCGATCGGAAATAGCTGTCGGTGATTTTGTACTAACTTAGTACAAAATTTGTACTAAGTCACCGACAGTTATTTCCGATCGGAGGGAGTAGTATTTTTGTATGTCACTTAAACAAATTATTTTACGTCATTTATATTTTTTCTTATGTTTTTTGAAGTAAGTTAAAATTTACATGACTTAAAAATCATATATAGTTGCAAAGATAGGGGATGTGTGTAGAATAACTATTCTGCACGCGATTTTGTTTGTAATTTTTTTATTGATAATGGGCGCTTTATTACTCTGTTTACCTTATATACGCGAAGAACTTATAAACCCAGTATCATTTGTATACAAATTACAAGAGCACAAAATATCGTCACATCATGGGTTTAACACACACAACACGTACATTACATAATAAGTTGAACTTTTATTCAGTTCACATCGCTAAGCTGGCCTGAACCAGTACAAGCTAGCTGGTAGCACGAGTGCACGACACATTATTTAGGCGTAGAAGTAGCCGAGCGTCACCGGACGGCGAGGCCGCGCGCAGCCTCAGCCCTATGCAGAGGTGGGGCAAGCGAGGCCGGAGACCTCAGACAGGTCACAGACGAAGCGCACGACGTTGACGTCAGCGGCGGCGGCGCTGCCAGTGACGCCGGCACGGCCGAAAGCGGTGCACAGGCATTCTGTGGCGATCGGGTTCCCTCGGCCCTGCCGGCAGCACCTCTCCCTCTCGTCGGCCAGGTTCTTCCCGCGGAGGTCGACTCTGCCCAGCCGGAAGTCGACGCAGGGTCGGAGGCCCGCTAGGTACTCCGGCGTGCACTGCCCGCCGGCGGACGGTGACGGCGCGGGTGCCGTCGCCTGGCCCTGGACGGAGGCCACAGCCGCAAGGATCGCGGCGAGGAGGAGGAAGAGGACGCGGGAGGACGCCATGCCATTGGTGGCTGCCATAGCTGCTGCTCGAATATATGCTCGATCGATGCTTCTTCTACTTAAATTCGTAGATGTGTTGATGCCGATGGATGTTTGTGCAAACGCGGATGTGTTTATAGGGGCTAATTAGCGTACGTCCATGGATCGGGTCGTTCTGAGCGTGCTCAAGGTCTCTGTGGCGGTTTGGTACGGCCGTAATGACATTCTGCTTGCGTTCGCGCGATATGGCGTACATCGGGAAAATGCGCGCGCCAAGCCGCCAACCCACAATCTAGCTCTTTTTTTTTAATGGTTATTAGTATAGAAGAAAAATAATACTACCTCCAATCTAAAATACTTTCGTGAAATGGTGACCCACACATTGAAACACTTATATACACATATTTTTAGATAAAAAAATTAGATTGGACGAAGTTGTACTCCCTCCGTGTGTCTGTATATATATGTATTAAAATACCCCCTCCATACCAGATTACATGGCAATTACACATTTTGAGACAAACTTTAATCTTTAATTTTGGTTAAGAAAATATAAGATATATAATATAAAAATACCCCCCCCCCACCCATATTATATTGTCCCACCATTTGGAAATGGCAGGATAGTTGTGAGAGTGTGGCTTGAGGTCCTCGGTGTCCCAGGCTGCAGCATGGTCCAGATTGCCGAGGTGTAAGGGCAGTCCTTGAAGAGGTGGGTGGCGGCCTCCGGCGCAGAGAGGCATAGGGGGCAAGTGGGGTCATGAGTCTAACCTCGAACGACCATCATGTCAGCAGTGATGAGCTTCCCGAGCATGGCAAATCAGGAGAAAACCTTGCACTTGGGCTCTGCGTTTGTGTTCCAGATTTCCAGCGTGTCGAAATGAGGTGGATTCTCAGGGACTGGATGTGGTAAGGCTAAGAAATATTTCCCTACATCAAATCTCCCATGTGATGCTAGTGTTGCATCCTAGACTAGATCATCTCGGTAGGCTACTGTCTATGCAACTGATGAATCGAGATGTGAGAGGGAAACAGAGAGATGGGAGAGGGGAACACCTGCACCATTGCTTGACAAACTTGAGCCGGAGGCCATGTCGATGGGCGACGGCGTGAGCGTGGGTGGCGGCAGTGGTGGTGCTTCCTGTGACTAAGCGCTAACCCTAATCGGTAGGGAGTGTCGGTGGGTCGAGAGCGTCACGGTGAACCTCATACTATGAGCCCCGGCCCCCACCTCTGTTAATATAGCGCTGCCACAGGGGCCCACCAACCATATTCGGTTGGACGCCCCCGATTAGGGCGCGAGAGGGGGAGTGGATAGAGTCGTTGGACTCTATCCCCTGTGAGATCAATCTAACATTCTCCCCCTTGATCTCAACTTTACTTTTAACTTTATTCTTTATGCTTTACTCATTTCATCACGGATCAGTACATAGAGCATGTTTCATCGTCACAGCTCAATTGCCGATAGAATCAGACAGCCACTATACACTTTTCTGATTTGAAACAAATTCTGTTACTTTTGGGCCTCTTATGATACAGGAATCATAGGCTTGCCATTAAACCCATGCCGGCTAAGTGTTCCTTGAACACAGTGGGTGGTAAGCCTTTCGTTAGCGGATCCGCAAGCATATCCTTTGTCCTTATATGCTCGAGTCTTATAGTTTGATCCTGGATTTTATCTTTCACAACATAATACTTTACTTCTATTGGTCTGGTAGCTTTACTCGACTTGTTGTTGTGAGCATAAAATACTGCAGGCTGGTTGTCACAGTATATCTTTATTGGTTTGTCAATACAATCCACCACTTTCAAGTCGGGTATAAATTTCTTTAGCCATAACACCTGATTTGTGGCCTCAAAACATGCTATAAATTCGGCATACATCGTGGATGATGCAACTATTGTCTGTTTGCAACTTCTCCATGAAATAGCCCCTCCTGCGAGAGTGAACACATATCCAGTTGTGGATTTTCTTTCATCTTTGTCTCCCGCATAGTCTGCATCTGAATACCCTTTTATCTCTAGGGAATCAGATCTTCTGTAGGTTAGCATGAGGTCTTTTGTGCCTTGCACATAACGCAATACTTTCTTTACCATCTTCCAGTGCTCTATGCCTGGATTTGACTGATATCTACCGAGTACCCCGGTGATAAAAGCTAAGTCAGGGCGAGTGCACACTTGTGCATACTGTAAGCTTCCAACAGCCGAAGCATATGGTACTGCTTTCATTTGATCGATCTCATATTGATTCTTGGGGCATTGATATTCCCCAAAACTGTCGCCCTTGACTATCGGAGCAGGTGTGGCATTACTCTTATGCATATTATACTTTATTAGAACTTTTTCTAAATATGCCTTCTGTGATAGTCCTAACACTCCATTCTTTCTATCTCGGTGAATTTCTATGCCCAAAACATATGAAGCTTCACCAAGATCTTTCATATCAAAGTTTGAGGACAAAAACTTCTTTGTTTCTCGCAGAAGACTAATATCACTGCTAGCAAGCAGGATATCATCCACATACAAGATTAGGAAAATATATTTCCCACTTTTAAACTTTGCATAAACGCAGTTGTCCTCGATATTTTCTTTAAATCCAAATCTTTTGATGGTATCGTTAAACTTTAGATACCACTGTCTAGAGGCTTGTTTTAATCCATAAATGGATTTCTTTAGACGGCATCCCATGTGTTCCTTCCCCTCCATGAAAAAACCCTTGGGTTGTTTCATGTACACTTTTTCTTCTAAATCTCCATTTAGAAATGTCGTCTTTACATCCATTTGATGCAACTCTAAATCAAAATGAGCAACTAGTGCCATTATGATTCTGAAGGAGTCCTTACATGAGACCGGAGAAAATGTCTCATTGTAATCTACCCCTTCTCTTTGTGTAAATCCTTTTGCCACTAGACGCGCTTTATACTTTTCTATGTTCCCGTTAGAGTCATACTTTGTTTTGTAGACCCATTTGCAGCCTCTGTTTTGGCTCCTTTGGGAATTTCCTCTAAGTCCCAAACATTGTTGGAACTCATCGACCTCATTTCATCTTCCATGGCCTCTAGCCACTTCGATGAGTTGGGGCCTCCCATAGCTTCTTCATATGAAGTGGGATCACCTTCCATATGAACTGTTTCTATGTTATAAACTTTATAGTCAGTAGAAATAGCTGATTTCTTGACTCTTTTGGACCTTCTTAGGGCCTCATTCTCTGGCTCATTATGCACCTCAACTTCTGGTACATCTATTAGAGGTGGCTGCTGCAGCTCCCTTTCATGCTCAACGAAGGGTTCAGTCGGCTCCTGACGGACAGGTTCCGAAACTTCACACCTTGTTGTCATGGGTGGAGTTACAACAGGTGCTTGCACCGCAACCTCAGGGATTGTTGGTGCAGGCACAACCGGTAGAGAGAAAAATGGCTCCTGAATCATCGGATTAGGTGCATGCACCCTCTTCTCCTCAAGATCAATTTTCCGAGCTACCATGCTCCCCCTCATCAGTTCGTACTCCAAGAAGACTGCATGTCTCATTTCTACAAACTTTGTGTATTTGTCTGGACAGTAGAAACGATAACCTTTTGATCTGTCAGGATAGCCAATGAAGTGACAAGTTACTGTTTTGGGGTCTAACTTTGCAATATTTGGATTAAATACTTTTGCCTCAGCTGGGCTCCCCCGGACCCTTAAGTGGCGCAGGGAGGGAACTCTCCCTGTCCACAACTCATACGGTGTTTTGGGCACCGACTTGCTTGGTACTCTGTTGAGAATGTGAATGGCGGTTTTAAGCGCCTCCATCCATAATCCCAATGGAAGGGTGGAATAACTCATCATGCTGCGCACCATATCCATAAGGGTACGGTTACGCCTTTCAGCTACTCCATTTTGCTGAGGTTCGCCCGGCATAGAATACTGGGCGACTATTCCATTTTCCTATAAGAACCTTGCAAAAGGTCCAGGTACTTGACCATATGGAGTGTGCCGACCGTAGTACTCCCCACCACGATCGGACCGGACTATCTTAATTCTTTTATCATGTTGATTTTCAACTTCTGCTTTGAATATTTTAAATTTATCCAATGCTTCAGACCTTTCTTTAATTGGATAAATATAACCATATCGGGAGTAATCATCTGTGAATGTTACAAACGAGTCATAGCCATCCACACTTTTCACAGAAAATGGTCCACAAATATCAGTGTGGATTATTTCTAGTGTTGCTGTACTTCGGTTTGCACCCTTTTTAATTTGCTTTACATACTTTCCTTTTATGCAATCTATGCATTGTTCTATATCGGAGAACTCTAACGGAGGAAGAATATCACTTTTAACGAGGTTTTCGATTCTTCCCCTCGAAATATGGCCTAATCGACAGTGCCATAACTTCGATGAGTCATGAGTTCTCTTTCTTTTCTTTTGTTCTTTGTTCGACAAGGAAGTTTGTTCATTCACATTACACACAGAATGCACTTTTTCACGTAAGGATAACAAATAAAGCTCGTTGTGAAGTAAAGCAACACCCACACAAGCATCTTTAAACCATATGGCACACTTGCCATGTGCAAAATAACACTGATAACTGTCTTTATCCAAACGTGATACACTTATTAAGTTTCTATGAAGTGAAGGAACAAATAACACATCTCTAAGCAGAATCGAAAAACCATCAGCTAACTCCAAGGAGATGTCGCCAACAGCTTCCACGTCTGCTTGAACTCCATTCGCAACTTCAATGCATCTTTCGTTTCTTTTCATAGTCCTTGTCGAATGGAATCCCTGTAAAGAATTAGCAACATGAACAGTTGCACCTGAGTCAATCCACCAAGTAGATTTCGAAAACTGTGAATACAAGGATTCATTAACAAAAGAAACTGTATCTATACCTTTCCTTGCCATTATAGACTTGAGCCATTCTGGACAGTCTTTCTTGAAGTACCCAGTCTTCTTGCAGTGGAGACACTGGTCTTTATCCACTGGGAGAGTGGGCTGATGATACTGTTGGGGACCTTTGCCATATGGCTTGGAGGGAGAACCTTGATTGCTGTTCTGGAAGTTCTGGTAGTTCCTTTTCTTGTTGTCTTTGACATAGTTGATGGAACCACCATTTGAGGCTTTAAGCCTATCTTCCTCTTGTACACACATGGCAATCATCTTTTCTATGTCCCATTTGTCAGGGGACATGTTGTAGTTGATAACAAAGTTATCAAACTCTTTGGGCAATGAAGCCATGACAAGGTGAACAAGCAGAGCAGGCTTTAATTCCAGATCAGCGTCCACGGGCTTCAGTTTAGAAGCCATGTTGCTCATCCTCAAGATGTGCTCCCTGATGCCATGTGCACCTCCTGTGTACTTTTCTGTGACCAACTGCTTGAGCAGCTGGGTAGCATACACCTTTGAAGAGCCAGTGAACTGGCTCTTTATCTTTTCCAGAAACTCCCCAACGGAAGTGCACTCTGCGATTGAGCCCGCAATGGCGTTCTCAATCGTATTCTTTATAAAGGCCATGCACTTTTCATTTGCATTGACCCACTTTTGGTTCTCTAGCACATATGCCAGCTCCACTGGAGCAAAGTCCTTTTCCTTTTTGTCCCATGCAGCATCATCATCCTTTGCATCTCTGACTGGCCCTGTCGGCTTGACTGGCTGTGGAGTGTCCACAACCCAGTCGACCTCAGCGCAGACAAAAGCCAGATCAACTTTCTTCCTCCACTCAGTGTAGTTGTCACCCCTGAGCGTCGGAACGTCTTTGAGGCAACTCATCAAACTGTAGCCTCCTGAAATTCACAAAGATGTGAGATAACAAAACAATTGCATGTATTAATCCAACGTTGGTATAAATCAACACATACAACTGTTTGTGCAATTAAAACTACATCACCGTTGGGCAAAAATAGAGATAAGTGCACCTTTTAACATATAATGAACAAATCATGATCATGCTATTAACAACGTTGGTTATATAATAACAGAATCACAATCACTTTTAATATTACTTTATCACATCTTTCAAAAATTTCAATTACCACTTTATTGCATTTAAGCAATTTATTTTAACTATATGCAGCGGAAACATGAATAAAATTCATTAACTTTAGTCTTTTTCAGAAAATTTTCTGCAACTTTTGAATTCTCTAAACAAATTTTTCGTTGGCATAATTTGAATAGAGAAAACTATTTGAAATTTGCCTAAAAAACTGGACAGAAACTATTAAAAACTGTACTCTGTAAAAGAAAAAACAGAAAAAACAATCCGGCCCGAAGCTATCTGCGGCCCAGGCCCGCTGTGCGCGCGCGCTGCGCGCTGTGCGGCAGACTTTACCGCCCGCACCCTCTTGCGGCCCGGCCAGGACGCGGCCCACGGCCTGCCTAGGCAGCGCCGCTTGCTGTGGGCCGTCGGATGAAATCCGACGGTGGTGCGCTGTTTACGCTGGATCAAAACGACCCGAACCCTAGCCCCACTCGACCCGTCCCGTTACTCTCTCTGCTCACTGGCGGCTGAGGAGGCCGAGCTCCCCGGTGGCCGGTGCCGCGCCGGCGACGGCGACGGCCGCGGCAGTGGCCTGGCTCGCTTCCCCAGCCCCTCCTCTTCCTTTTCCCTTCTAACTTTTCTGCCACTAGCACACGCGCCGGAGCACCGACGGCGGCTCGGAACAGAGGAAGACCGGCGCCCCTCTGGCCCCCTTGCCTGCGCGTGCGTGCACCCGTAGGTGCGCGCACCGCCGTCAAGCGGCTCAGTGGCGGCGCCCTTTGCCCTGTGAGGGTAAGTTCTTCTTCCCGATGCCTCGGCTTGCCGATGCGCATCGGGATCGAGAGGAACAAGCGCGGCCATGGTGGCGGCGCACTTTGCCGGCGATGCCGGTGAGTACTCTTTCTCTGTCTCTTTGCCCTTTCCCTTCTCATCATTGATTTTAGGGTTCGGGTACTGTGGGGATGGGGATTGCACTTTGAAATCTTTTCTACCCGAGAGGATCTAACACTAGAATCATGCTCTGATACCATTGTTGCATCCTAGACTAGATCATCTCGGTAGGCTACTGTCTATGCAACTGATGAATCGAGATGTGAGAGGGAAACAGAGAGATGGGAGAGGGGAACACCTGCACCATTGCTTGACGAACTTGAGCCGGAGGCCACGTCGATGGGCGACGGCGTGAGCGTGGGTGGCGGCGGTGGTGGTGCTTCCTGTGACTAAGCGCTAACCCTAATCGGTAGGGAGTGTCGGTGGGTCGAGAGCGTCACGGTGAACCTCGTACTATGAGCCCCGGCCCCCACCTCTGTTAATATAGCGCTGCCACAGGGGCCCACCAACCATATTCGGTTGGACGCCCCCAATTAGGGCGCGAGAGGGGGAGTGGATAGAGTCGTTGGACTCTATCCCCTGTGAGATCAATCTAACAGCTAGTAGCCCGGTTCAATAAGCTTGGTCAAACTTTACATCCTTTGACGATGCCCCCTTATTGTTGTTAGTGTGAATTTGATCAAGAGATGTAATCCATTGTATTTCTTTCGCCATATTGGTGACTACTCTTTACAGGATTTCTCATGAGGATTGGATCCTTTGCATGAGCTACAACAATTTAATTTACATGAGATCCAAATTAAAAAAACTTAATTTACATATGGTACATTATTTCTCCCCTCAACACAATCCTAAAGAGACGCCATGTTCCCAAACCCATCCCATGCATCTGCCGGCATCCTCTCGCCGCCGCCGTCGCCGTAGCATGCGACGCCACTACCCTGAAACCCGGCACCGGCGCTCGGCGAGGAGAAGAGGCCGCACACATCCGTAGAAACGCCGTGAAAGAAGTCACGGTACTCGTACCCATCCCCTGGCAGCAGCACCGGCGCGCCGGCGCGGTCCCCTCCTTCTCCTCGAGTCCCTTGGGGCGAGTCCGGGTCGTTGCTCTCCACCAGCCGCCGGAACATGGACGACTTGAGCAGCAGGCTGAGCGCGGTGGGCGAGGACGACGAGGACGTCGAGCCCCTCCTCCTCAGGCCACCGCCGGGGGAGATCACCACGGAGGCCGCCTCGCGGCCGCTGATCCCGCTGCCGCAGCTGAGGCTGCGGTCGAGACCGTGGACGAACGGGTTGCCCTGAGGAGGGGGGAGCATGAGCTGGGACGACGTCTCGGCCGGGACGAACCGCTCGTGCTCGACGGAGTGCGGCTGCATGGCGAGGAGGTGGTGGTCGGGGCTCACGGCGAGGCCGGCGACGGGGGGCTTGAGCCACGTGATGTAGGATCGCAGGTCAAAGTTGGTGACGGCGTTCACGCCCTTGTACTCGATCGCCGCGATGTCGTATGCGCGCGCCGCCTCTTCCTGCGTGCCTGTCGAACATTTTTCAAATGTCAGGGCTGAACATTTGTGTAGCGAACGCACGCCGGTAACCTCTGGTATATGCAAATCATACATGTATGAATGTGTTCTTTACCGTAGGTTCCGAGGTAGAGGTACTTGTTGCCGAAGACGCGCCCGATTCTTGCCTCCCATCTTCCATTCTGATGATGCCTGAAAGTGTCGAGGTATGTACCTTTAGAACTACTGACAGAAAAAGATCAAGACTTTTTGGAGCCTGAGATATATGAATGTACCTGGCGACGCCTCTGTACTTGGAGACACCTCTGGAGAAGCCACTGCTCTTCCTGTTAGAGCGCGAGATTAAAATGTCAGAATCTGAATAGCTGGTAAAAAATCGAGTAGATGAATGGATCATGGTAATGTTATGGTAGGAAATAATGTGATCAGTTACCTCCTTAGTGATGCTAGGTATTCTTCCTTCGTAAGTGTCTCCATTATCTTGAGCTCCTTCTCATAGTCCATAACCTGCAACATATCAACTGAACTAAATAAAGCACTGACATTACCCCATGCACATGGCAAAATTCAGCAGACCATTGCTCACTGCTCTACGGTTCGTTTACTGAATAAAAACAGCGATGTGGATACCGGAAAGTTCGTGTAGGTGGTGGCGCCCCAGTACTTGAGAGCAGCGAGGTCGTATGCCCTCGCCGCCGCCTCCTCCTCGTCGTATGCTCCCAGGTACACTGTTACAGGTCAAGCAGCACATATATTCCAGCATCAGTCATCTGATACATAGTACATTTCTGAATTCATGTTGTGGCGAGCATGACGTATGTACCCTGCTTGCCCTTCTTCCTCTGCGTGGGGTTCCACGAGTTCTTGTCCCACAGGTGCGCCTCGTACCTGCCCGTCCATCGATGCCTGCATCCATCGCGGAATTAGTTATCATCGTGCCAAACATGTACTGTAATCCAAATTCAGATGAACACCGTGGGCTGATGTCTGAATTTTCTGAGCAAGAACACTTTACCTGCTGACTCCACGGAACCTAGAGCTCCTCTTGACGGCGACGCCGGCCAACGACGCCACCTTGCCGACGCCGCCACCAATCGGCCCGAGCGCCGCCGTGGGGTCCCTCCTCCTCCTCCTGACGACGACCTGCCCCGTCTCGACGTCGCCGCCGCGGGCCATCGCCGGCGGCCCCGCCGCGTAGCTCTCGATCTCGCTCTTCACCATCACCACGCTGTCCATCTCGCTCCGCCCCTCGATCGACCGTACCAACGACGAATGAGACAGCCCCAATCGAATCAAATGGTGAGACGCCACTTCCTGCCGGTGTGCGCGCCGTGCGCGTGTATATATTGCCGCTCCCCGTCGGCTCCGACTGGCGACAGACGAGTGGAGAGAAGACAAGGAGTTTGATGATTTCGTGGCGCCGGCGTCTGTCTTCACTATGCGCGGGGCTTGTCGTTACCCCTGGTCGGAAGCATCGATCTTAACTGTGGGGGCTACATTCTCTGTCCGGTGGCGGAAATCGACCGACTGTCGTGCGATTCTGCTTCGATTTTTTAAGACCTCTCGCAGAATATGTGCGTGCGTAACTAAGACTGCAACAAGAAGAAGCCATGTGTTATTTCTCAGACGAGTCCAAGCCAGGGTTTTTGGCGGTTGCTGGAGGTTAGGGACGAATTAGCAGCATCCAGCTGAGAAACCAGTGCTCGGAATTTTGTCTGACTCTGGGCGCTCGTGGAGTCGTGGTGGCTGCTTGTCAGCGGAGCAGGTGACATCTCCCTCTTGTGCGCTTCACCTGAGCAAGCTTTAGCTAGCGGAACAATTGTTTTCCTATCGGGTAAAAGATCTCCATCGATGGGCTTAACAACTCGACCATGACGCCAGCCGTTGCATCGCCTCGGACGCGGCTGCCCGACGCCGTTGACAGGGACGTAGTAGGCTAGCTCCCTCGTGTTATCCGCGGCCGACGCCGCCGTGCCGGAGCCAGCGATGTATGGGCTTCAACTGCAGAAACCAGCTACACTAATGATGATCACTGCAATTCTGCAAATCTCTGCTTGAGAAGCTAATTGTATCAGCCCCTCATACTCTTCATTTTGGCATTTTGAGATATAACGGAAGAATATATGTAGGATCAGATGCTGTTCTTAAACACCAAATCATTTGATTCATACATCGCCGTTCTCGTGTCTGTGCAAGTGTGTGCTCAAACTAGTACTGAAAGAGGCATTTGGATTGTAACAACAACGGGGTGGTGGCGCAGTTGGCTAGCGCGTAGGTCTCATAGCTAATATGCGAGTGATCCTGAGGTCGAGAGTTCGAGCCTCTCTCACCCCAAACCCGCACAAAGTGGTGATGAAATGCTCTGGTGACAACTTGGGTCGTCACAATTCATCTGATCTTCAGATGCCAAGAGCTAATCTGAACTTTGTTTTTTTCCTTTTCCTCCTTTTTCCAACAGCAGAGCTGACAGCTAAAAAGAAAAATGCAAGCAAAAAGAATTGGCTTCGCCCGGGTTCGAACCGGAGACCTTCAGTGTGTTAGACTGACGTGATAACCAACTACACCACGAAACCGTTCTGATATATCTTCTTTTGTAACTAATTTGTAGACATATAATCGTACATTGTGAGTTTACGAAAGGAACATACTATTCGCCCATACAAAACGCTCGTGGCAGAGGACAACACCGTATGTAGTCAGCGGCGCAGACATATTCTCACTCTATGACCTTTTTTTAATATCGTTTATTTAGTTCATGTTAGCATTTTTTTTGGAACAAATTTCGATGCATGTTTTATTGATGGACGAACGTGAACTGTAAATTTAGCTTGCTAATTTCTGTATACAAGAGACATCACGTTATTAGGGTAGCCCAGGATCGCAAAACGTTTAGATCTGCATGCGTTGGACCATTTGATCAATGCCTTACTACTCGCTCCATCCATAAACACATGGAAGAAAGCTGTTTATAGCGAGATGCATTTCGTCCTGGCTAATGTAACTTGGGAGGTTACTGATCATACTTATGGTACAAACCTATAGGATGTAAATGTATGTTTAAGAAGAAATTTATGCCCGGTGGTACTATTGAAACGTGCAAATCATGACTTCTGGGCAAGCTTTATACCCAAAAAGAAGACGGAAACTGTTTTGATACTCACATGTAGCCAGATTGACCATCGATATCACTCCAGAACTACTATCCTGACATTCTCACACAGTCTTTTCGTTCATCAAATCGATGTTAAAATGGTTTTTCCTAAATAAAGAGTTAGATGAGAAATTTTACATGAAACAACCGGATGTGTTTGTGGTAGAGTCAAGAAGGAAATGTGCACAAGTTGTTGAAGTCTTTGTGGTCTTAAGTAAGTCCCTAAACAGTGACACAGGAGGTTTTAAAGAGCTTGAACCATGGCCTAATTGTTGTAAACAGAGTTGACAAGTGTGTGTGTATTATCGTCATAGTGGGGGCGAGGACTCCTTTATCTGTATGTTGACATACTGATATTTGAGACCAAGCTTAATGTTATTAAGGAGGTCAAGGATTCATGTCTGATTGTTTTGAGATAGTTCTTATGATGTTTGATGATGGAAGTACTGCTTCGACCAATTCCCTTGTGATGGGTGACTCATGCAACCATTTAAACCTTGAAGGTTAGTCAAGGTTTATGTAGTGGGTACATGGAAGAACATCAAGATGCGAGTCGAGTTAGAGATAGTAACTTCCCGATGTAAGTTTAGTTTTTTTCCAATGTTATACGTTCATCACGTTATTTCGGTTTCTTCGGTCTTGTATAACATCTTCTCTAATTAACAAATTCCAAGTCTTGGTAAAATAACCTCTAAGAAGACACTGATTTTTTTAATAGAGCACGATGAGGCACCTCAAAATGCACATAAGCGAACTTACCACGCCGTCCTTTCAAAGTTTGTAAAAAAGACGAAATATACATGAAAAAGTTGAAGATAAAAAACAAAAGTCATCCTGGCAAGGGTACGCTGAAATATATATATCGACCCCCAACATTTAGGAGCACCACAAACAATCATAAAAATTATAAGTACAATCATCAGTATGAACAAATTAAGTCAGCATCTCAGAAAACAAAAGACAGAAATATTTCACCATTAAGACAGGGTGCATTAATATAACAAGATCATGGTCCATAGGTCCATGATACTACACATCACAAGTTATCAATGATACAAAACTGATGCAACATATAAACAGCCAAGCTAAGTATCATGTCAAGTCAACCTTACAAAAGAACCAACCATCGATCGTGCAACGGAGAACAACGTCCTCATCGCGACCAAAGTCCACAAGTTAACGAATCTCACATCGCCGGCCATGTCTGTCACCGCCACGAGTCCCCCGAGCCAGGATGCGAATCCTCCCGGAATATATCCCCCAAGTGGTACTCCCCCTTGTACGTGCCCCCGGAGAAGGAGTACCCGGCGACGGAAGCGTCCGCCTCGTAGGCCTCCGTGTCGAACAGCTCCCCCTCGAACGACTCCCCGACGAACGGCTCTCCGGCGAACTCGTCCTGCCGCGCCTTGGCTTCCTGGAACCGCCGGAGCACGCCGGTGAGGTCGGTCGCCACCTCCGCCGCGGCGGGCGGCGGCGTCTTGCTCAGGTAGAGTTTGAGCAGCTCCTCCTTGGTCTCCTCGATGCGCTTCTCCACGGGGCACGCTCCCTGCCCGTCGTCGCTGCCGCCGTCGGTGGTGGGGGTGGACGTGGACCTGGTGGCGTGGCTGAAGAGGCGGCGCGAGGCCACTATGGCGACGGCGGCGATGGGGGCGACGGCCGATGCCGACGTTCGCAGGAGGAGCGCCCGTGCGGCGGCTGATCTGAGGAGCATCGCCATTGGTCTCGACTGCTGATTCGATCTTCTGAAACTTCTGATCGATCCTCTCCCCGGTCGCGTGGTCTGCCTTTTGTATCCCGGCTTGGGCTCCAAGAAGATCGAGTAGACCGCTATCCGTCTTGGGTTTCGAGTCGGAGTTCCTTGGAGAGCAATTAACGGATTCTTCGTCTCATTTATTTTGGTGGTTTTGCTTAGACTGAAAAATAGCTTATGGCTCAGTAGAATTCTAGACCATTAGATTTGCATCGTTAGATTTGCATCGTGATTCATGCAATTGAGTTCAAGTTGAGTTGCAACTGAGATTTTTTCAGTTGCAAGTGATATTGCAACTAGGCACCATACATTCGGACCGTTGAATTGCTTCGTGATTTGTGCTAATAGTGAATTACAATATGAGTTACAACTAAGATATAATGACGTCATTCTACTGAGCCATAAACTATTCCTTATTTTGGAGTACGGTACTTTTTATTTAGCCAGGGACGCAGTAGGCGTGAACTCAGTAGTTGCAATCACACATGGACTCGGAGACACACCAACTAGAAACAAAACCGGGCATAGTTTTGATTTATGAATCCTCTTCTTCACCGGGTGTAGACACGAGATCTGAAATCATCCTTCGCAGCTACAAACTCGGTGTTCTTGCATACATCCCGAAAGAATTGAGTTTACTGTTGTATGTCCATAGCACATTACAACCATTGCAATCCTAATATTGACCTTTTATTGTGTTCTTGTGGGGGTCGAGAGAACGCTCAATTGCCTAGATGAGGCTTCTTCCATTATTCGACACAACTCGCTATCAGTTCACGACTAATTAATCCAGTTCATGCCGCTTTCTCTCCCCCATTTATTCTCCATGGAAGGTCGTCTTCCTCTAGCTAGCTATCCTATGCATATCAAGTGGCGGAAGGAAGTGCCCACTTCTTAGGCAAGGGCCCAATGTCATATATGATCTCCCTGTGGCAGGACCAGACGAGTTTAATGGCTTCTGGAGTTCCAATCCCTGCGCCTCTTGGGTCGCCAGCAGGTCCAAACCTGAATTACAGAGCATCAAGTGTTAGATAATTCAGTAAGACCGACGATCACTGACACTGGAGACAGGGCTTAGCTCACCAGTGGTTCTGCGGAGCGCCAGTGGTCCTTGCTCGAATGCCAGCGTATGTTGTCCCGTTAACTGATCTCCCAAGTACCTCCTGAAAACCGAGAGATGAGGATAGTGAATCATTCACCAATCTGAGGCCGTCATGAATGGAAAAGAACAACAAATAATATAAATAGTGATAGAAGATGACTTGAGAAATCACAACATTATCAGACTGGGTTGGTACTGCAAATGAGGCGTTTGATGATGACCAAGCAAGTAAGTTGAGTATAAATGTCAATGCTCAACAGAGATGAACGAAACTTGCCTGCAGGAACAACGGGTCGTTTGAAACTACTGCAGCTGTCAGATGGGCATTCATCCTTTCCAAGGCTTCTAATACCAAATCAAGTTGATCCTCTGAGTATTCTGTAACCACCTGAATCATGAACTCAGAATATATAAGTACTATGTTGCACAAAGACAATGCCAAAGAAATCAAACTTTAAATCAAGTAATGATGGTAGTACTGTAGAACAGGCGGAGCTTTGAAGAAAATGATGGGCGGGCCAGTCTAATGGACATCACAGTCTTTTATATTCTAAATCAATACAAATTAGTCATTTTTCCATACTTTTGCTCTTATTGGTTTATATAGGATCAGCAGGTAAACACTCTATCTATCATCAAATTGCTCGCTAAGTAATTTAGGAAAGACAGAAAATTAACCGATCCGCAAAAACAGAAATAAGTAGTGGCTGGATCCGGTGGTTGGTTGCATCTGCTACGCTGCTGGACCTTCGGCTGATTCCTTGTTACAGTACGTACGTGCTAATGGCGACTCTCTAGCGGTTGGAAGAGCTGATAGCTGTTATGCCGCTAGCTTCCCGGCTGCTGCTCCACTTCTTCCCCCATCTCCTATTCTCTTGCCTACAATTCTAAATCTAGTGACTTAGCGAGTGACGCTCCATTGCTGCGACAAGGACGATGAAGAATCGTAGGAGACAGAGATATACCGAGAGTTCAATGAAAGCATAAGGCCAGGGAATGGGCTGGGTCACTCACAGATAAGCATACACTATAACTTTACAGATATCTTGGGCGGGCCATGGCCCGGTTTGGCCCAAACTAAGCTCCGCCAGTGCTGTAGAATACCATTGCAACCTTTAACCTAGCTACTTAACCAGTAAACATATGTCATGTCAGTAAGGGTGAATGCTACTAGTTTGGTTTGCAATAATCCTAGAATACACAATGGACCTAAGTGAACTGCAAACAATTGTTACATTTAGCAACCAAGAAAATTGTTCTTCAGCTATGCTATTATAAGCACATCACCCATCCAACAGACTTATGGAGGAGATCAGCAGCGTAAGAAAACCAGTTATCGTCCAAATGCTGTACTTTACCATGACAAAAAGGAAGAGTCAGCATCTGACAGCGTCTTACCTGGAACGGCCCAAATATCTCCTTTGTCACAAGCTCAAAGTTATCACTTTTAAGGATTTCTACCAGAGGAACAAACACAGCAGTCGGCTTGAAGGCACCATATACTTCTGGGATGGAGTGATTATCCAAAGGTTCGCCACCAAACAGAACCTTTGATCCTGGTATTTTGAGAAGGTTGTTCTTGTGCTCTATCATGCTTGCTGTTGTAACCTGGATAAGCAGAAAAGGATAATTAAATTAATCCTACGGTGCAACTTGAAACCGCTTAAACCGTGAACTAGGAATGCAAGTGGGTCAGGTCAGGCTAATCCGTCGACCAAATCTAGATCATTAGTTTCAAGAAATAATTCAATGACATGCGTACAACATGGACATCCAGTTAAGTTGGAAATAAATCATTAACCAAGTGATGTGGGCCAATGGACTGATCCACTTGGATCCCTACCTGAAACTGCCTATGCTGCTCATCCAGTTGGGCAACCACACTGATAGGTCAAAATAAAAAGTTGGTGCTAATGACTACGTGTTCATTTTCTCCTTGCGTATTATACTGTGCAAAGAAAAGTCCCTTTCAGTTTCCAACCTATTTTTTTACGTAAACTCAGTTTTACATAAAAGTTGGTATTAAATGACACCAGCAGTTTAATACAAAAAAGTTGGTGTTAAATGACTACATGTTCTTTTTCTCCCTATGTATTTTACTGTGAAAGGACAACTTCCTTCAGTCTTCATCTTATTTTTACGTAACTTAGGTTTTCTTCATTTACACAATACTTGATGTTTAGATTACCACAGCAAGAAACATATTAGGAGACGATCATTGTTAGCTGGTTCTTGTTTATCGTCAGCTCGAGTTTTTAACAACTAAATGCTGCCAAGAAGTAAAACATGTTAACATAGGTACTAAAAAATTGTACGTAATAACTGATTAGTCATTTAAGATGGTCACTCACAGTAAGGACTGGGCCGATTGTCAAATCTTCAAGCTTCCTTCTTTCAGAAAGTGCTTTCATTTTCTCAAGTAGCCCACTAGACGACCAGTTCTGCAATTAGAAGAAAACTATCAAACAAACTAAAACCAAACGTACACACAGTTATTATTGCGATCTGTTGACAGGGAAGCACAAGCTTGTAATAAGCTCCAAATCAAACAAACATTTTTTACGAGAAAATGACAAAAAACTACCACAATTGAGGTAATCATGTCATATAACTACCAAAACGGTTCGTTTTGTCACATGACTACTACTATTCGGGCCAGTTCGTGACACAGAGCACTGATTTTTCGATTTAGTCCCGTTAACCAGTTTTCTGACCAGGCGGTCCCACCTGTCAGTCCTACGTGGCATGTGAAATCCAAGCGGCATTGTATTATTTTATAAAAAACCCTCGGGTTTTATTTTTCTTCTAATATAAAGTTCCTCCTCTATTCCCCAAATAAAAAAAAATGAATAAAAGAAGTCCCCCGGTCATCTCCTCTGCTTCCGGTGCGGGGCGAGCTCAAGCAGCGCCGGTGCAGGCGAGCTCCGGCAGCCGGCAGGGGCCTTCTTGGCCGAGCTCTGGCAGGGGACAGCGCGCGAGCTCCGCCAGGGGCTGACGCGGGCGAGCTCCAAGCAGGGGCGGCGCGGGCGAGCTCCAGCAGGGTCCTACGCGAGCGAGCTCCGGCAGGCCAGACACGGGAGAGCTCTGGCAGGGGCCAGCGCCGGCGAGGTCCGGCAGGACTCGACGCGGGCGAGATCCGACAGGGCCCGGCGCCGGCGAGCTCCGACATGGCCCAGCGCGGGGACCTTCGGCAAGGGGCGGCGCGTGCGACCTCCGGCAGGGCCCAACGTGGGTGACCTCCGGCAGGCCCGACGCGGGCGAGGGCCAGCGCTAGTGAGAGTTCCGGCAGGGGACAGCGGTCCGAGCTCCGGCAGGGGACGGCGGTCCAAGCTCTGGCAGGGGGCGGCGGGGTGAGCTCCGGCAGGGGAGCTCTGGTAGGGGCGGCGGGGGACCTCCGGCGTGGAGCAGCAATATTTTTTCCTATTTAATTTTGTTTTTAAAGTTGGAAACTTGAGGGGACCTTTCTGTGACAAGAAAATACTAATTCAGGCTTTCACTTGCCACGTAGGACTGACCGGTGGGTCTTAATTGTCAGAAAACTGTTCAACACAACTAATTCAAAGAATCGGTGCTCTGCGTCACGAACTGGCCCGAATAGTGGTAGTCATGTGACAAAACGAACCGTTTTAGTAGTTATATGACATGATTGCCTCAATTGTGGTAGTTTTTTGTCATTTCCTCATTTTTTACAGTGCATTGCCTCTTAACCATCTTACTTATTGTATTTAAGTAAACAGAAATGAATAAGATAAGAGACAGCTGGACTTAGGACATGTTTGGTTCGGCAGTTTTCACCCGTCATCCGATTACACCGTAAACTGATTCCCTTAAACACGTTTGGTTGGGTCGGCCTGTAAACGCTTACCGTGTTAACAGATTACAGGCCCACTCAAGTTTGATACCACTCACCCCCACCGGAAACGAGTTGCGTTACCAGAAGGAAAGGATCGCTGGCTCGCTTTCAATAGCGTCAATGGGAATTGATTACGTTACCAACAAGAACCATACAAAATGAGGAAAAACACGATTACACTCAAATACCACCGTTACTTGATTGCATTACCATTTACGTTACCTTCACTGCAACCAAACACGTCCTTAATGTCTTAAACCAAGTGCTCATCAACGTAGAGGTACTAACGATATCAACACATGGTCCATAAGTCATGGATAAACCCACTACGGAAAGTTGGGAATCTCCAAATCATACAAACATTTTTTTACTGTGCATTGCCTCTTAACCATCTTACTTATTGTATTTAAATAACAGAAATGAATAAGATAAAAGACAGCTGGACTTAAACCAAGTGTTCATCAACTTAAGAGGCATTAAAGATGTCAACACATGGTCCATAAGTCATGGATAAACCCACCACGAAAAGTTGGGAATTGTGATATCATTTTTTAGTCTTTACCTTGTGCATGAATAGCATAGACTGAGCAGAGCACTTCTGACCACTGCAAGCATACGCATCCTGATCGCAAACCCATGAAATATAATCAACCTGTTTGAGCATCATATCACAAAAGCAATTCAATTTCAGCTTCAGTTTGAAAAATTCATGATATAAAAATTATGAATGTACAAGGTCAAAGATAGAACAGAAGCGACTTCAGACCTCTTGAACATCTGGACCAAGAATTTTCCAATCAAAACCAGCATCTTCCAACTTGATTCGGCCTTGCAAATCAGCAGCCAATTTCTCTGCTACACGTGAGCTCCCAGTGAAAAGGGTCATTTTTGGATTGGCCTACAATAGATTGTGTGAAAAGTAAATCCAACAATGAAATATGTGCTGCATGTAGGACAATGGTGCTAGTCCATATGGTTAATAGCCAATTCTGTCTCAGAATAGAAAACTAAGGGATGCATTTGTCATGTATTAAACTCCATAAAACCTCATGGGTGCTTATCACTAAAATAACTTGTTACCAAATACTGCAAATGCAAAAAAAGGTTGATCCGCCATAGTGCTGCTCATCACTAAAATAAGGAACAAAATGTTACATGTACAGACATCAAATTTGCTTGTCACAGATTGATTAACTAATTATTTCATCTTGCTATAGCACACATTCTTCTAATAAATCATCAGATAGAAGTCAAACCTCCAACAGCAGCTTGTTCATTGTGATACCATCAGAATTTATGAAGTCTACATCTTCTGCAGGCAACCCACAATCATGAAGCAACCTGATCATTTGTTCCATCACAATGCTAACTTTGCTATCAACTTTGAGGACTGGTTTATTCCCCATATAGAGTGCACCCATTAGTTGCAGCAAGGGAATCTCCAATGGGAAATTGAATGGTGTGATTATTGCAACCTGTTGAAAGTTAGAAATACATAAGAGATAACAAGCCATAGGTAATAAAATAACTGTTAGTGCTGAACTCTGAGCAGCTTAAGCTAATATGTGGCAGTTTGCATGTGAATGTTCAAAGGGATATACAAAACCAGGCAGCACTCAAGAATGAATCATGGCATACATGGCAACAATCAAATGGAAAAACATATTTGCCAGGAGATCAACTTGATCCACCGCAAAACGATTACACTTATTGGACTTTGTTTCAAAAGGTTGTTCATGATTCCAATACTGCTGTACATCATAATGTCTACAACATGAAGTAACTCAAAATTAATTAAACCACTAAAGATTACTTGCGTTCATTTTCAAAACTCAAAATAATCAAAAGAGTTAAAGGAAACTATGAAACCAACCATCTTTTACATCAACATGGAAGTTCCCTTCTAGTTTCAAATAGGATTGAGTCTACTATTGCGATAATGAGGTTAAGGATTTAACTTGGTGTCTCTCATCTAAAAGCTTCACAGTTGAGGCCTATTCATCAAACAGCATGTCTTTTTTTTTTTTTGGAGAAATCAAACAGCATGTCTATGAAGAAAAAAAAAACACACTAGGAGGTCATGCAAAGCAATTATTTTTCCTGGTGTATCAGATGCAAATAACATTTGCACACAATTAATTTTCTGTGTCAAATAGCATGTAAATAAGAGTACCGGCTTTTCAGTTACACTGTAGTTGTACCGGTGTATAAGATAGGCTTGGTACGTAGTGTAAAGACCCAAAAATTCAACAAATATAAAATACAACATCTGATCTACCAAAGAAGTTCTGAGTACTTACCGGGCCATACGGCCAACGATAGCCATTACTCATTTGTCCAAGATGATTGCCAGGCACAGCAAACGACCGAGCCAGAAAACGTACCTGTCATACCAGACACAAGAGACGATGAGAAAAGAAGGCTATCTCGATCTGCAGACTGGAGCATTTGTAAGCTCCTTGCTACAATACATGCATTCATATAGAAGTGTACCATGATACTTGTGAAGAACTGAAAATGAAGAACATGCTATGTATATTCATGTACCTGATCCCCACAGAAATTCTCCAAGAATTTTTGTGTAACTTGAACTTCCGCAAGAGCTTGTTGGTAACTCTTTGGAGCAACCCTCTGGACGAGCTTAGCGAAAAAATCTAAGACCTATTGATGACCAGCGACAATAATGAGTGGTCTAAGTAAATAGATGAAGAACTAGTGTTATCTTTCTTTTCTCTCCCTTTTGAATTGACATGTTTTTGCATTCATACAAAGTACACCTCAGGGCAAATTGATACATGTACATCTAGAGTCATTTACAAACATGCCGTGAATAAAAGGTAGTTGAAACATTTTGGTTTGAAATGGCATACCTCAGGTTGACCAAGCATGTGTGCAGCTTTTGCAGAAATATCTCCATACATAAGATACCTGCATATTGGAGGTTCCAAATTTCATCAAGGTAGAATTACACATATTACCAGCCACTTTCAGTATTAAAAGTTTTAGAACAAGTTCATATAGGGCATGTGGGTTTGTTCATATACCATGTTTGCTGCCTACTCTTTCGAGTCACAAAAACATGTTACTGTGGGAAGCATGGTTGAACCTTTGATATCTGATCAACAGTATTTTCAAAAAAATACTTAGATGTGAAAGGAAAATAAGATGTAAATTTTTGCAGTTTTTATTTTACATATAGTTGCTAAAAGTACCTGTGGTAAAAATTAAAGGAAAATAATGCATACAGAGATTAAGATTTGTAGACATCAATATTCCGTGGTCATAGGGAGGACAAAGTAGCTATGAACCACTTGTCTTTAAGGAGGTGCTGTCTCAGGGACAAATGTATAGAAAATTCGTATATATATACTGTAATAATATGTGCACTATGGCCATGTAGAGTAAAAAGTTCAGCTGCCAAGTAAAGGGTGAGGAAAAACTTTGAAAATTGTTTTTTATATATATTAGACGGTCGATAATTAGATAACTGGACCAGTCAAATAAAATCTGTCCCATAACTCGTTATGTTAGCGTTGAAGCAGCAAGTAAAAAAAGCATTAGATGTTAAAAACAGCATTGGTTGGTATAAAATGTTTATATGCATTACACATGTAGTACAAGAAAACGTCAACTACCTCTCTGGTTCTCTAAGCGGGTTGTGAAGTCCATGCTTTGGGCATTTAGATAAACTCTCCACGAATGGCTGCACCACAAAATTAATGCATATTGTTACGGTGCTACATTTCGGAGGTAACATATACACATAGGGTGAAGTCAGTACTTCTATTTTAAGCTGAGAAAAGCTGATAACAATTAGATATAATTAAATTACACTTGTAGCACTGTAACATGGAAATCAGAAGAGAAGCATCTAAAGCATCCATACCTTTAATTCAGATCCCTGAATCTCAGCAACTTTGATAAATTTATCGCCATTTAAAGGATCAACTACCCAGTTCCAGTTAGCAGACTTTATCCATTTGCCCTGCACTGAAGTTTAACTTTTCAATGACTCCTGTTGAAGTAACATGTTTAACAACAGTGGGGTACATGATAGTCAAAGTTGAAGCTACGATGAAGCCAAACGGTTCCATGTTTTAGCAATTCAACTCTGGTACTAATAATCCCCCTGGACACAGACAGTTCTCAAATTTCACATAATAAAGGCAGAGCCCTAAACTAACACGGGCAATCAGATCCCCCAAAATGATGGTCATCTTACCAAAATTCTGCACTTCTGCGGGGCTTGAACCCGAGATCTCCTCGGGGGACACCGTCGCAAATGCCGGCGTGTGCAGCCACCTGCACATAGTCCAGACTATCAGTAACCGCGCAAATACAACCAAATGATCCGCAGTCAGTGCAGAATCCAGTAGTAGCAAATCAATCGCATCGAAGTCGCAAGCCCCCACAAAATCCTGACAGCTACCGACCCAGATCGTCCCTCAAATCGCAGCCGCGGAGCAAGCGATTCGAGCTCCCGTATAAGCAATCCGCATCGAATCATCCAGCGGCGCCACAGACTAAGCCCCGCGAACGCTGCTGACGGGGATAAGCTTCGACGGAACCGGATCGCGACAACAAAACGGAGCGGGACGAGAAGGGGATCACCTGGAAGCGAACGCGGCGGGGGATCGTCGGGCGGCCGCCGCCACCGCGGCGAGGTGCCGCCGGGAAATGAGGCGGCTCATCGGCCACTCGCGCTTGATCGGGAGGATGGGACGCGGCGGACCGGCGGTACTGTGGTTCGACTTGTGTGGAGTGACGTCGTCGACTCGCCCACTGCAGTCTGCAGTATCGTCCTTTGCTGCGCACGCTTTTATAAGGGTAAAAGAATAAATTATCTACAGTATGATTACAGGGAGAGGAAACCGCACCAGCCAGGCCCGGCCCAATGGGGGGGCGGGAGGGGCGGCCGCCCCGGGCCCCTGAGGCCAAGGGGGCCCATCTTGCTACTTGTGCATGCGACCATGGATCAGATATTGTGGTCGCCATTAGAGCTGCTAGGAGCTTTTCTCGCTCAGTTCAGAAAGAGGAAGGGTAAGAACGAAGGGTCACGTTCAGTACACCGCTTCCAAGTGGGCTGGAATGGGCTTCTTTCTTTAGATTTGGTCTTCTCCTTATTTAGTGGGTAGATCTAAAAACAGGTACTTGTATACATTATGATGGGCCGGTGTGCGTTGACCACAAGACAGACCAGGATAGCAGCATACCATCAAAACATTTGCTTTCCATTTTTTGTTGATTTCTCTAATTATTGCCTAAACTAATAAATTTTACGCAGATGTATAAATTCATTTTTTAGGAACACCTTCAACTAATAATTTTATACATAAAAATAGACTTAATTTATATAAACAAATGAAACTGTTAAAATGTATTGTATGTTGGAAAAAAACCAATTTCGGTCTTCACATTTTTTTCTGTACGCCAAACATGAAAACATAATTTAATGAACATTTATGTCTACATACTAGACATCAACCTATACTTGTCGATAGTATAATAAGTAACAATGATATTGAGATGCATGTATTAGTGTTTTTTTGCATTTAAGTATGTTAGAAATTTGTAAACATGATATGTATATTTTTATTACAATTGAATTTTTGGTTCCATTTTAAATGTCGTAATATTTTATATATACATATATTAGTAATAATAATAATAATTATATTAAGGGGCCCATATTCAAGTTTTGCCCCGGGCCCCTAAAATCTCAGGACCGGCCCTGGCACCAGCGGTCCTAAATCTTTCCATGTGCCTTCACATTAGTCCTAATTCTTTAAAACTGCACAGCTGGGTCCTAATTGTTTCATAAGTGCTGCACTTGAGGTCCTAAATTGGTCTTACCTTATATAAAAATAAAAATAAATTGGTCTTACCTATGTTGACCGGTGCCACGTTGGCTGTGCACATTTGCAAATAGAACCGTTTGCCATTTCTTTTTCTCATCTCTCCCTCATCTCTCTCGTGGCAGCGGAGGTGTGTGCCATTTCTTTTTCTCATCTCTCCCTCGTCTCTCCCGTGACAGCGGAGGTGCTGCTCCGGTCATGACGCATACACAAACATCATCAGGTTTATTCGAATAAATGAACAAGCAAGCAAAATATGAGAAATCAAGCTATATAAAGGGACTCATAAATAGACATCAGTAGGTTTCAGCCAAAGAAACTGGCGGCTTTAACAAGTGCACTGTAAAGAAGTTTGCACTAACATGGTTTGATTGAAACCAGAGCTACATGTGAGCATCAGGTTTCTGTCAAACCCAGCCAAAATAAGTACTCTATTCAAAATATGCATATACTGCCATATTATGTCATCTACACATTGGGGATTTTGTTCTCCTTCTTCTTCGACGCAGCTTGCTTGTTCTTTCTGTTTAAACCGAGTGTCTTTGTAGTTGGTCTTCGAGCTGGTAGATCATCTCGGCAACATGCAATGAATTGGCATTCCGGTAGTGGACCTGGGGTAGTTTGAGACTGTTGAGTTGCTGCTGCCTGCAAACCAAGTGCACATGAATATCTCAAAAAGAAAAGATAAGATGAGTATCAACAAAATAACTCACTTGTTCCTGTAGAACCTGAATCACACTAGATGATGCAACATCATAGCTCATTGCAGAGGCCACAACACTAGCTGTTGCACTTGTAGCCATCTGTGGTAATATCTTTTTCTGAAATAAATTTCACAATTGTAAAGAAGATTAAGTAAATGAATGTAATATTTCTTAAGCAGCTTCTAGCATGTACAGACTATGATACAGTCATGTAATATTCCTTAAGCAAAGGAAAAGAGCAACAACTTTGCAGTCATGTAATATTCCACAAATAAAGGAAAAGAGCAACGACTTTGCAGTCATGTAATATTCCTTAAGTAGCTTCTAGCATGTGCGACTATGATACAGTTATGCTACAATGTTTACTGATCAACTAAAAAAATATTATGCAAGTAAGTGAATGTTACGCTGATGTACCTTGTCACTACTCTTTCTTCTCACTAGCATTTTCTTTGGAGGTTGTGCATGTTCTGGTGCTACTGGAGCTGCAGCTGGTGCTTCCGTATCTCGTGCATATGGTGCTTCTTTATCTGCTACATCTGGTGCTTGTTGCTGTCCTCCTGGAGCTGCATCTGGTGCCTGCTGTTCTGGTCCTGAAGCATCCGGTGCTTGTTGATGTGCTCCTGGAGCTGCATCTGGTGCTTGCTGCTGTGCTGCACCTCTGCCAAGTGCTGTGCATTTTCTTTTGTTGTGGTCAGTTTTATTGCACACACTACAGTGCCCAATTATGCCATGTCTGCTGAGTCTTGTGCCACCATCCTCCTCAAGTGCACTTTTTCTTCTCTTTTTACTTGGCCTACCAACTTGCTTGTCATATTTTGGTGGTCTAATTGGAGGGCCGTTCATTTTCTTCCACATCCTAGGATCACTGCATGGCATTATAACTTCACTGTAAGTAGCTTTGAATGCCTCTATGCTATAGCATTTGTGGACAACTGACTCTGGCTTGATCCTTTCAGCCCTGAAAGCTGCACATGCATGTCGACATGGAATTCCAGATAGCTGCCAAGCCCTACATGAGCACTCCATTTTGTCAATGCGTACCTCGTATTCACCATATAAACCAATCACATTGAATAGGTGTTTCGCAGTAGGCGTTGCATCATAATTATTGGCAAAGTCAATGTTCCTGTCCAGTTTTTTCCTAATTTTTGGACAAATGGTGCCACACATTTCATCTGCTTCTTTAACCTTGCTAAAAAACCTAAGCATGATCTGATCTTTGATCTTCTTCAAACTGGTAACTATTGGAAGTTCTCTAGCATCAAGTATGTACCTATAAATGCACAGTTTACATTAATATGCAAGATATGAAAATAAATAATGCTATTGTTGGACAGTACACACAAATATGCAAGATATGAAAATAAATACTCACATGTTGAACACTTCACATATGTTGTTGAGAAGTAGATCACACTTAGGAAGTTCCTCGAAGAATGCCTTGCACCATTGCCTAGGGTCAATTGCATCTAAGTAATCAAATGCACCTTGATCCAGTGCTTTCATCTCATCCATGTACCTCTGCCAGTCACACTCACGTGTGGCTCTTGCAATTTGCCACAACTTGTTCTTGAAAATGTCACCTCTCCACCCATTTCTGGCAAAGTTTTGGTGTAGATGCCTTACACAAAACCTGTGTTGCGCATCAGGCCATACTGCATTGACAACATTGATCAAACCTTTCTGTCTATCACTCATAAACGTCCATGGCCTTGTGTTCTCTATGCCTAGATCACCTTTGAGTGTGCCCAGAAACCATTTCCATGTGTTAGTATCTTCCACTTCAACTATAGCAATGGAAATAGGAAAAATACAGTCGTTAGGATCAACACCCACAGCTGCCAGCATCACTCCACCAAATTTATTCTTGATATGGCACCCATCAATGCCTATAATGGGCCTACAACCTGACAGAAAGCCTCTCTTGCATGCATCTAATGACATGTAACAATTTTGAAACACTCCATCATTTGCATTCACAAACATTGTACTTCCAAGATTTGATCTTCTAATTTTAGCTGCAAAATCCCACAGTAAATTATATTGTGCTAGTTCATCCCCGTGGATTTTCTTCAGTGCTATCCTTCTGGCCCTTTCTAGCTTGCTTCTACTAGCAGTCATGTTGAAATCTTGTTCAATGAGCCTAGCAAAATTCTTCAGTGACATCTTGTCATCAGCTCTGAATTTTTCCACATACTTTGCTGCCAAGTACTTTGTTGTGAATTGCTTTATGTTGAAATCCCTTTCACAGTTGTGTTTTCCCTCATATTTCTTCACAGTCCAAGCTTTGGACCTGCTGCAAGGTGCAGCATATAAGAACCATGGGCATTCTGACTCACAACAGGCCCTAATCCTTTGCAAATCATTCTTCTTATAGTGCACTCCTACTCTTTGCTGCGCAATATACTCTTGTATTGCAGCTCTAAGCTCAATTACAGACAGAAAAACCATGCCAATGTGAAATTCCACTTGCTTCATGTTCTCTGGCCTCCACCTTCTCAGCTTCACTTTCTTCTTCTTTTTCTTCCTTCCAAACTTGTCAACTACTTCCACTTCTTCTGCCGAGTCAGCTTTTTCCATGTCTGAATCTTCTAGCTCTTCAAAATTAGCATGTCATAGTCACTTTCTTTCTCCCAGTTGGATTTGTTCTTCTTTTTAGCCTGAAATTCCCCATCTACCCATTCTTGAAATAAATCATCATCGTCTGCTGCTAACTCATTCTCAGAGTCAACCCAGTCTCCATCCAATTCACTATCATCACTGTCGGAATCTGTGCAATTATGTGCTTCTTCTTCCACAACCAGCTTCCTCCTACTTCTTCTAAGCTCATGCCCTGTATTCTGCTGCTGCTGCTGCAAAGTTGGAACACTGCTACTGCCTGCTGGTGCTTTTGCCTCATGCTTGCCAGAAGTAGGACTTAATACATGAGGCAGATCAGGAGAACCAATGATTATGACATCATCAATTGTTGCATCATTGCCAACATTCATATCCTTGTGGTCTACAAACATCCGAAAATAGTGGAACTTAGGAACAACAGAGATCATGTGCAATGTGTCGGTATCACAGTCTACAATTCGAAGTCCTGTACCGAGATCTTGTCCAGGGAGCAACCAATACACTGAGTAATTTTTTGGTTCAGTATAACCAAGCTGCACCATAAAATCTGTCAACCATAGAGGAGACCATGTGTCTGCTTCACATCCATCAAACCGAGCTAGTCTGCCATCAACATAGCTCTTGGATGGCCCAAATCCGCAAAAAAATCCGCCATAATTAATTTCTACCGTGAACTCCTCCTCAAGTGGTCCTAAATAGCATGCATAACATCAATTTGGTCTGCCGAATCTAGCTACAAATCTGCTGATGCCCATCACAGAATTGGGAATTTAGGGTTAGTTCTTACTGTAGCGGACGGGAGGATCGCCGGGTCGCCGCAGCTTCGGCCCCTTCCTTGCGGGCTCCATCCCGGCGTGCTCAATCCGCGCCGCGTCCGCCGCCGGTCAGTCGCCTCCGGTCATCACCGGAGCAGCACCTCCGCCGCCAGGTCGCCTCCGCAGTCACCGCTCACAGGACAGATAAGAACGGGAGGGAGCGACATATGAGAAGAGCAACGACGAGACGGTTCTATTTGCAAATTAACACCTCCCGTCGCTCAGCCTAGTGGACCCCAGAGCCAACGTGGCACCGGTCAACACAGCAAAGACCAATTTAGGACCTCACGTGCAGCATCTATGAAACATTAGGACCCAGCTGTGCAGTTTTAAAGAATTGGGACTAATATGAAGGCACATGGAAAGATCTAGGACCGCTGGTGCGGTTTCCTCTTACAGGGATGACTTTTAAATACTAATTCCTCTGAATTTTTATTTTTTGAAATGCATGTATCCATGTTAGTCTATATTTACTCGTTTCGGTTTATATCTAGTCCACGGTAAAAAAAATCTAAATAATCTTATAATACTAAACAGAGAAGTATTTCGTATCATATTGTCTAGTAGCCTAGATAATGCTATATTATACAGTATTGTCCATGTTTGCTAAATTAATAGCTTAATTATTCCAACATGTTGCCAAGGATATACTTTTAATTAGCTTTTTTCTACAACAGTCAGGCTTTACTAAATTATCGGAAAAAGTATAACTGTCTGGAACTATTGAAATGAACAACGGCAACAAAGATCTGATAAAAACCAATACGGAGTACCAAGTGTGTGCATAAATTGAATGAACCTCACCTGATCTAAATAGTTGAATGAATTGCCCATTTTAGGATAAAATACCTAATTTTGATTAGAAAATATATTTTCTACGAGGAACACACAACACAAATATGAGAATACGCTAGCAATATGATGATTCATCAATCTACCATGGGGAAATGATCCAAAAGCACAAATAACCGAAGGTGGTTTCTCAACTAATTATGGTTTCTCAAAATTGACATTTGTATAGTTTAACATCACTTGTGGCCGTAATGGAATCCATGATGGTGAAACTTATGTGCCGCCAAGGGCATCTATGGTTTTTTTCACCATTTATGATGACAACAAATTATGATGTACTAATATTTTTTTGCGAGCGACCAAATTACTCTATTTAACCATGTGGAGATGAAATATAAGTTGTTTTCACCCAGCGTGGCCAAAAAAGTGAAAATATGTTTTTGTTTGCAGCACATATTTGGCCACTCATGGTTGGTTCACAGATTTTAAAGATCACATGGGTGTTTGGACACGTACACATACGGAGGACAAAGAAGGGCAAAACCGTCAGAGGCAACGCAGTACGATCTGCAGGCCACCGACCTGGTAGTGACACGTTCGCGAGCGGATCCCGAAAGTCACGGCTTTCCACGCACTACCGACAAGCCAGCTGTTCAGCTCATCTACGCCAGTGTGAGTCAGATCCTCGTGGGAGGATAATCTTGTTTTCCTTAACTCGTGGGAGGATAACTTTAAAAAAAGCTGCTGCGACGTGCGATCGGGCTGCACGGATTGCGCTTGGGCCAGGCTCCACATTGGCCCGCTAGAGTCTCGCCGCGAGTTTTCGGAAACGGGTGATGTGGCCCGCGGGCCAGGCCCTTTTACCCATCCATTCGTTTTCTCGGGCCGCCGCCCTCCCAACTGCCCGACTCCTTTTCCTCCTTCCCTCGCTCGCCGGGCACCGCCCCGTGACGCAACTGCAAGATAGGGGCGGGGCGCGAGAAGTCGAGGAAGAGGAGGCGAGAGCGAGAGATCGCCCACTCTGAGTCAGCTCGCCGCGGCGCATCCTGCATCGCTCGCCCATGGCGTCGTCGACGAGGCGGACGCTGCTCAAGGTCATCGTCCTCGGCGACAGCGGGTGAGCCAGCCATGTCTTCTCCGTCCATCCCTTTTTATACTATTTTCCTGCCATTCTTCTGGGCTTGGTTTGGGCGTGTTCGTGCTGGCTGTTTAACCGACAGATTGACTTGTATTTGATTGGGTCGTGCCTCGTGCGTGCAGGGTCGGAAAGACGTCGCTGATGAACCAGTATCCTTTTCTAGCTCGCGGCAGCATCCGTCGGTGCTTGCTTGGCCTATTCCTGATTTCTTCCGATCGGGATCACTACGCACGCGACTGGTGATTTTGTCCCGTTTGAATTCGATCCTGTTCATCTGATTTCTTGGCAGAGCCTCCAAAATTTGGAGTCCAGACAGTATTACTCTTTAGCTTGTTCGTAGCAGTAGCTTCTGTTTCAGTTTCAAAGCTCGGCAGCTGTAGGCATCGTTGTGAAATGGTCAGTACGTGCGTCCATTTAGTAGGTGCGTCCACGCGTGATTTACAATGCTTCGTTCACTTAATCATCGGCGTTGCGATATGGTGTTTTGTTTGAGTGGGGCTTTACATATGTGCCCGCAAGATGTTCGATCAAATGGGGCGTGCAGTGCCAGTGCTTGCGTTTTCCTTGACTCGGACCAGATATGTGCACAAGAAGTTCAGCCAGCAGTACAAGGCCACGATCGGCGCCGATTTCCTCACCAAGGAGGTCCTCATCGAAGACAGGCTCGTCACCTTGCAGGTCTCACACTCCTCCACTGATTTGGACTCTTGGCACAGCTAAGACGCAATGTTTAACATCATTGTCTTCTGTTGCTCCGCTGCAGATCTGGGATACGGCAGGGCAAGAGAGGTTCCAGAGCCTCGGCGTCGCCTTCTACAGGGGCGCGGATTGCTGCGTGCTTGTCTACGACGTCAACGCTAAAAGATCCTTCAATACGCTCGGTACCTGGCACGACGAGTTCATCAACCAGGTACTATCTAGCAGCCAAAACCCTCATGTTAATTTGCACAATGGGTTAGTGACGCGCATGAGAAGCTAACTGCCTTCAAAATCCTCGGTGTAAATCAGAATAAATCAATGATTGTTTAGTGCTCTGGATTGCTAAAATGCACAATACAGTGTTAACTGTCCATGGCACTGACAGGCAGACTGTAACTGAAGCATTTGCCATTTCCACTTTCAGGCTGGCCCATCAGATCCCAAGCAATTCCCCTTCATTTTAGTCGGAAACAAGGTCGATCTAGACTCTGGGAGCAGACGAGTGGTTAGTTTCCTGAACACACAACTCTTTTAGCATCCACCTATAGGTTCTGCAATTCCTTTACCGTCACAAAGCAGGTCCCCGAGAAGAAAGCAAAAGACTGGTGCGTCTCCAAGGGCAACATTCCGTATTTTGAAACCTCCGCCAAGGACGACCACAACGTCGACACCGCTTTCCTATGCATCGCCAAGCTTGCCTTGGATAACGAGCACGATGAAGACATGTGAGTGAAAGCACGCCATGGTCCTGTACTCCTGTGGGCTAAGGCGTTTAAATTTTACAGACGTAGAAAGTTCAGGTTATCATCAGGGCATTTGCACAGGCTGGCAGACCTGGTGTTAATTTCATCATTCTAATCCTCTTACACTTGTTACTTTTTCTGTCCCCAGATACTTCCATTCGATTGCAGAACAAGCCCCTAAAACAGAAGAACAGGCAAGCGGATGCGCATGCTAGCACCTTCGAATAATCTCTACAATTGTTTTCGACTAACTCTGCACTACGCATGCTTTAGTCGCTTTGTACAATAAAGCTCATATAGAAGCTGTTTAACTTAGCTTTGTATAGCCATCCTAAATGTACCATTGTTAGTTCCTAATGAATGGTTTCAAGATCTGGAAATAAAATGTACTCCCTGTAAACATTTCCGACGAAGGCATGTTTGTGTAGTTGTCGAGCTAATTCTTCGTCAGTTGTAACTTGTAACTTCCATACCGCTTAATCTGATTGTAACAGAGCATATGTGCTCTACGGCACTTGAATAATTAAATTCTTGAATTTTCTAGGGAATCTTGATAAAATGCATGTACATGTAAAATTTCAGACTTCAGAGTTCTTTGACGGTTCCGCTTCACAAACGCACCGTCGAGGGTGTTACAGTCGAGATCTGGCGAACTCCAAAGTCCACACACGAGATCGACGAGGTACGCCGCAAGGGCTAGTGCCTAGGTGCTATGCATGCTTAACTTGTTACATGAATGTTCCTCGCGATTCCTTGGTGTGTATCTCTCAGTAGATGCACTAGTCGTCATACCCAGGGAGCGCCAGTATTCGTGTTTATGTTTGTTGCCGGTTTGGTTTCTAGCAGAGCAACTCATGGCCTTTTGTTGTCAGTTGTCGTTACATTTATGGACACATGAGCCTCTTGTGTAGGTTGTGTTGTTTTGTGTTGAGCAGCTCGTATGGATTGGGTAGGCACGTTTTGTGTTGTTAGTCGTACAATTTTCTTATGATGCAGTTATAGGAATTTGCCATGTGCTCGTCTTTTTCAGTTGTAAATGAGATTGGAACTAAGATTTTATTCCAGTTGTGAGTGGAGTTAAAACTTAGATTTCCTAGCTGCAAGTTGTATTGTAAGAGTGTTTTTTATCAAACTGTAAGTAAAGTTGTAACTAAGGATTTCAAGTTGCAAGTAAGGTCATAACTAAGTTTTTTCCTAGTTACAAGTGGAGTTGCAACCGACTTTTTTTCAAATTACAAGTGGTGTCGCAACTAAGACTTTCCAGTCGCCAGTTGGGTTGCAATTACGATATTTATTAAAGTTGCAAATCTAGTTGCAACTGAGTTTTTTTTATTTGCGATTGAGGTTGATTTTTTCGAGTTACTGATGAAGTTGCAACTGAGACTTTTTAACTTGCAAATGGGTTGCAACTGACAACTAAAATATTCTCCAGTTAAAAGGTGCAATTGCAATTGAGATTTTTCAGTCTGTAGTGGGTGTAACTAATTTTTTATTTTGGTTATGTGGTTTTATTTCATCTAATTTGGAATGGAGAAAAATAACTTTATGTGATTTATTTTGCCGCTAAGCAACAGAGTCAGGGGAAAATATCATATATGCATGACCATACCTTACATATTTGTCATAGCATAATATTTCTTTTACAACACTCCATACGGCAAATGGAAAATAGAATAAGCTCACGGACTAACTGGCCCAGCTGGTCCAACAAGCAAAAGTGGCCCAATAGTAGCGTCCGGTTCGTTTTCTTCAATTTGTTTTTTGTTTTTGGTTTTCGTTTTTTGCTTGTCCTTTTGTGTTTTCTTTTTGTTTCTTTCCTGTTTTGTTTTGTTTTGTTTTTTCTTTTCTTTTTCGTTTTATTTTTTAAAATTTGAACATATTTCGATTTTTTTACAAATTTAAAATATGTTCAAATTTCTGAATTTGTTCAGATTTCAACATTTATTCATATTTCAAATTTTATTTAAATTTTGAAATTGCTCAAATATGAACAAATACAAATTTTTGTTTAGATTTGAGCAATTTTTGTTCTAATTTTTGAAATTTGTTTAAGTTTTCAATTTATTAAGATTTAAAATTTGTTGAAAATTTTAAATATGTTCATATTCTTGAATTAGTTCACATCTGAACAATTACAAATTTTGTTCAAATTTCGAATTTTTCTAATTTTAAAAATTTATTTATATTTCGAATTTGTTCTAAAAAAAAATCTAACAGGCAGCGCTACTGAGATGTTTTCGGATTTCCCAGAAGGAACGAAGCAGCGTCAAGGAAGCGAGCATGCTAACTGGTCAAGCTGAGGGCGGAGCGCTCAATAGGAGCGCCCAACATGCCTAAGTCGAGCAACCTATCGATCGGTAATAAATAGAACCCTCAAAATCTACGCGTATGACGCTCAGCTGACTGAGAATTAAGCAAATTCTCAATCAGGTGAGTGTTAGATGGACTATTCGTCATTAGGAAACTCCTGTATATAGCAATTAGCAATCACGATCACATTAACTATAGGATCGGATTGGTTCCCTGTAATTATCCCTCTTGTGTTGCTCTTGCTATTATAAAGAGGTGTACCACCTCATTGTGAGCATAAACAACCACACCGGCGAGACCCTACTTACGTCCAAGCAAAAGAGATATCCACACACCGGCCGGCCACCGGCGAGATGGGGGTGCAGGTGATTGGTTTCCTTCTGCTCCTATCTCTCGTCGGGAATGTTGTGTTTCTCAAGTCGTCCACCGTGACCGCCATCACTCTCGACTTGACGTCTGCCGCTAGTGGCTACGGTACTGGATTCAACGAGTAAGCTGCTCCCTTGGTCCCTGTCAAAGCTTACTAGTCCGTAGGTGTAACACCCCGGACACCTCGTGGTCGGGCCTGTTACCCCTTGGTGGTGCGGTGTTGATGTAGGAGTTTTATATATAATCGACCAGTTGAAAACTCCAAGAGAAGGTTATGATGAGCACAGTGATATGTCTCAAACGTATCTTGTCGTCGTGGTGAAACAACATATGCCATGGGATGGCTTAAATGGGGGCCGAACTAGATGCTGGAGGATTCGGGAGAGGGGAACGAGCTGAAAAGCACGACAGAAAGGAACACGGATCTACCCAGGTTCGGGGCTCTCGTAAGGAGATAACACCCCTACTCCTGCTCTACTGGATATATATTTGGATCGATGGAGTACACAACAATGGTGCTTCCAAGCTCTCTGCTAGAGGAGGAAGATGAACTACTAAGTGTGGGAACACTGAATGACCAACCCCCCACTAGGGCTCCCTATGCCACCTTATATAGTGGTGGCCAGGGTTACAACGGTCACCTAAGACCAGAGACAGCAACTACACTCCAAATAGGGCAGGCTGACGAAAGCAGAGACCCTTGACTTTCTCCCTGATTGCTCTCGATGGGACTCACCCTCGATGTACCTTGTACTTGTTGGACTGTGACCTTACCACTGTGAGGTAAGGGCTGTACTTGTGCACAGTGAGGGTAGGTAAATCTCCACTGTGCACCCTGTCAACACGATCTCTCTCCATACTTGGCAGAATCTCTCCTTGATTGTAGGGGCATGACACCTTAGTTGACTTATATGTCCCGGATGTGACCGTTGGCCATATCCCGGACCTATATGTCGGACCAACGACCTATGAAGGTCGGGTAATCCGGCCTCCCCGCTCCTGCACAACGTATCAAACAAGTTAGGCCGGCATATCTATGCATATGCCGGCACTCCTCAATAAGTATCCCGGTTATTCTGGCATATCTAAACTGCCGCCGGGATACACTTATATGCCGGTCTGGCCGACTCTCCTTTATTCCGGCCAGCCCCCATCTAGGTCAACCGACATAAAGTCAACCTTACTCTTTGTAACTTTCTAGCCTCTTGACCCTACCAGGGGTCATCCCCCCGACATTAGTCCCCGAAGCTATCGAGGTCCCCCAGTCTTGACTGAGGGGCCTTGGCAGGTTTAACATGATACCTCTTTTGCTATATTCCGGCTCATGATTTTACACCGGTGATCACACTGTATACCGGCTTTTCTTTCCTTTCCACAAGTTAATCCGGCCGGTCCCGGGGTATTCCGGACGGAATGTATTCCCCGGGCAGTTACGCCGGCACACAAATTAGACTTCCTTGAGAAGCCACGTCCGACAGTTTGCATCGAAACTTGCAACCGCCCTGCCACTACGAACGGTCACACGATGTGACGGTTCACAGTGCACTTACTGCAGGCCATCATTGCCTAGTGTCACGGTTACAGGAACTGCCGCCCCACTCCGTGCCGCCATGTGGCGACCTCCCACAGAAACGGTCGGGGTAGTGGAACACTCGCCACGATCCCCACGACCTTCTCTATCGATATAAATACGGGGGTGGGGGTAAACTTGCTCTTTTTACCCCCACAGTGTCTTCTTCTTCCTCTGCCCCTCTGCCCTCTGCGCTTCACCGCCGATCCGAGGAACCAGAGAAGGAACGCCGCCGCCGACCTGCTCCACACCGGCGCCGACGCTCGACGACGTCCGACGCCTTCGTCGACGATGCCGCCGCCGCTCCTCTCTGCGACATTGCTGGGAGATTGGATCTTCCTCTGTGCGCTCGCCGTCGTTACACCGCTGCCGCACAAGCTTCGGTAAGTTTTATCTCCGCCTCTGTTCTTCACCCTTTGCGCTTCTTCGTAGCTTTGCTATGGTGACCTTCATTGCTTAGATTTGCAGTAGTTTCTCTTCCTAGTATCTCCTTGACTCGATTAGCATTATTAGTGACGTTCATCCGCAGTTCACATATGTTCTTCCTTAGGCATTATACTCATACTTGTTTCTGGTTTTAACTGCGCTGGTAGATCTTCCTTTTCTGCTAACTTCAGTGAGAGTAGTATACCGGCGAGGCTAACCTCCCTCTTTTCTCTGATTTTGATAGGACTAACACCACGGGACTCCGGCTCTCGCGCCCTGTCCCGGCCATCAAGATGGCATCATCAAGTATGACGGCCACCTCGGCCTCAGAGGAAGATAACTCGGCCCAGCTTCAAGGACGCTCCGGCTGGGAGGGGTCGGAGGTTACTCCGGCCGACATATCCTGGATCACCTCCACGAGAAGAGTCCCGGAGGGTGTTGCATGCCGGCTACCGGCGGGAGAAATTGTGCCGGCACCTGAACCCGGCGAACGCGTCGTGTTCATCGCCCACTTCGAGCGGGGCTTTGGTCTGCCGGCGTCAGACTTCTTCCGGGACTTCCTCGACACCTACGATCTGCAACCTCACCACATCCCGGCCAATGCGGTGATGATCCTCTCCGCCTTCGCTGCTTTTTGCGAAGGCTTCGCCGGCATAGAGCCCTTCACCCAAGCTTGGGCGAAGTACTTCCAATTGCGGAAACAAGTCGTCCAAGAACCGCCCCAGAGCAAGGATGACCCGCCGGAGACGGCTCAGGAGAAGAAGGACCGCCCCATGACCCTATGTGGCGCGGCCACCATCATGTCCCGGAAGGGCTCGGACTTCCCCAAGGTGGAACTGCTCGAGTCTTGCAAGAAGTGGCAGAAGAGCTTCTTCTATGTCAAGAATATCACGGATGTGGATCTGCTCAACCTGCCGCCATTTGTGGACGAGCCACCCTTGGCGATGAAGAACTGGAGCTACAATCCGAAGAACTCTGTAATACCGGTGAACGCCCTCCACCGGGTTAAGGGCGAGTTACGGGATGCCGGACTCACCCCACAAGACTTAGTGGCATGCTTTATCAGCCGGCGCATCTCTCCTCTGCAGCGCCGGTCACATAAAATTTGCCAGATGAGCGGGCCCATGGACCCCACCCGGCATTCCACACACGAGCTGACTCCGGCTGACATTCTGCGGTGGATTAAGGACATCTGCAAGTGTTCTCAGGCCACCTTTGCCTGGGGACTTGAACCATACAGCCGGGATCGCCCCGCCCCAACGGTAAATCCTCCTGGCCGATACATAATCTCTTGTCCGGCATATAGATATCTAAGCCGACATATATCTATTTACCGACACATATCATGCTTGGCCCGAGATATTGTTATTTGCCGACACATTCCTTCGTCTGATCCATTGACCTTGCTCTTATGCAGAAATTAAGCTTCCAGGCTATGGAGAACTCCCGCATTACCATCGCTGCAGACCGCACTGCCGCAGACCTTGAAGACCCGGACCAATGGGACAAGCTTCCCCGGAGCACCCATGCTGCAGCTGCCACGGGTAAGGCCTCCTCACCCCGGCAATCTACTCAAGACCGGAGTGGGGATGATTCTGACGAGGAGATCCTGATGTATTATGACCCAATGCCGCTTGCATATGCCTTTCCTCCCATACCCTTTGCTTATCCTATGCCGTCCTCAGCTATCCCGGACGAAGAAGTAATCGACGCTGCGCCATTAAGCCAGGGACCTCCCCCTGCCGGCGTACGCAGTGGCAAGAAGCGCGGGGTCAAACCCCAGGCTGAGCCGGCACAGAAGAGGCAGAAGGTTTCGGCGCCTCGCCCGAAGAAACCTCGACCTGTTGCCCCGGGGTAAGTCTCTTTTCTTGGTATTGCTTCCGACATATCTCTCGCTTTGATTACTAACTTGGTGTTTTCTCTCTTTCAGGGCTCCTCTTGCACCGGAACAAGCTTCTGGCTCGAGTGGCGGCACGAAGGTTACCAAGCCGGCGTCTCCTGCACGCCCGGACGCACCTGATGCAAGCCACAACACCTCTCCGGCGCTGGCATCTTCGCCCGCGCCTAAGAAAACCCCTTCTCCGGCGAGGGACGATCCTCCACCGGAACAAGATTACTCTGCCCCCGACGTCCACATGGACTCGGGGGCTCAACAGGAACCTTCGGCTTCTGATGTCCATATGGACACAGGAGCCCAACAAGATGCCCCGGACTCCGGCGCGCCTACCAGCGGCGCCGGGACTACTGAAGATGCCGGCGCAAGCAACAAGAGCGCCGGCATAGATAACAAAGGAAAGGGCCCTGCAGTTCCAGAAATCCGGACTATTCCGGAACCTGCCACTGCTGGGCAAGCTGCACCTGCCGCGCTGGAACAACCAGCGCCCGAGACTCCATCTACCGAGAAGACTCCTGCCCCGGCCAAGCCTGCTGCCCCTGCCAAGACCTCTGCCCCAGACAAAACCTCTGTCCCGGTCAAGTCTGGCACCCTCAAGATTAAGCCGACCAAGTCCGGCACACAATCGGCCGCCACTGCACCTTCTAAAGCAGCATCCCGGCCCAGCTCTGCCCTGGCCCTCCATTTTGGCAAGGCAGCAGCCCGGCCCAGCTTCTTTGACACGCCGGAACTTGAGGGCCGCGTCTCCCTGCTGACGAAAAGCGACCAGAGCCTCGGGTCTCTTAAGGAGCACTGTATTAGGTGGAATGACGCCGACAGTATGGACACTGCCGACTCCAGGAGCAAGAAATTGGCCGAAGCTTCGGCTACTGGCAATCCATCTGATATCCTGGCCGCGAAGCCCATTCCCATTGCCTGCGAGCTCCTCAGCCTTCAAAAAAGACTTCACCTCCTGGCCGATGCCACCAACGTAAGTCTTTTTTACATATATACATATTCCCAGTCCCCGAAAATGTCGGCTGTCCAGGATACGGGCAGCCGGGATTTTCCAATACCTTTTGCACTTAGCTGTTATCAATTTTTCTATCCGGCATATAAGCTCGATCCGAGCTTCAAATCCTAGTCACCGAGGGCCGGGATAGGTGCGCAGCACCTGTGCCGGATCTTTATCGAACTAACATCTTAAGCACTTTTCAAATCCTTTTGACCGAGATATAAGCTCGATCCGAGCTTCAAATCCTAGTCACCGAGGGTCGGGATAGGTGTGCAGCACCTGTGCCAGATCTTCAACATCATGAACTGTAACATCCCAAGATTTTATCAAATTTTGGGGGAATTTTTTTTGCTTTTGTTATGCTTGAGATGATTGAAATTTCACAGGGATTTAAAACTTTTTCAGCATATTTGAAAACTTTATTAGAAAACTATTTTAAACTTTCTATTATTTCTTGAAGAATTTCCTTGGGAAAAATAAAAGAATTTGAAATACTATTTTCTTGCCCTTATTCAGCTTTATGCAAGCTTGCTTGCAAAAGATTGATTTACAAAATTTGCTTTATTCATTATGGGTTGCCTTTTTAAACCATAATTGATTGTGTTTCTCAAATCATTATTTTATAAACTAATATTTTACTATTTTAGGAAGAATCGAGTTCAAACTCTATTTCTATTATTTTATGCAAACAAGGCCATTAGGCTCAATTAAGATCTTTTATGGAAAATCTTGTTCCAATTCTGAAAACTAGTTTTCTTGCAGTGTTAAATCACTGCATTGATTTTTAGAAAATTTCTATAAAGTGTTATCCTCTTATTTTAAAAGGATTATTTCAAAAATCCTACTTCTACTTTGGTTTATGCAAATGAGCTCTTTGGCTAAATTATAGAGTTTTTATTTAAAATTTAGTTTTATTTATGAAAACATGTTTGGTGTTGGTTTAAAACCTTACTGTGAATTTTGCAGAATTTATGAAATTGGTTTGGCTTGATTTGAAGCATTTTTGCAAAAGATTTGGAAACAAATCTGAAATCAGAAAAAGAAAAAAAGAAGTAAACAAAATAAAAATGAAAACGAACCCGGGGAACGATTCGGCCCAGCTCCAGATCAGGCCTGCGGCCCAGGAAGCCAAACCCGAAAGGGTATCTCTGCCCCCTCTCTCCCGACGCTGACGCGTGGACCCCACCAGTCAGACCGGACCCACCGGTCAGATCGTCTCCTTCCTCCGTCCAGAAATCACGCCAGAGACCGTTTCTCTCCGCTAGCAGTAACCCCTCCCTCTCTTAAATTCCATTCACTCCCCCGCCAAATCAACGCCCCAGCGGCCACTATAAATAGCCCCTGGTCTCCTCTCCATTTTCCCCTTCCTTCCTCTCCAGATCGTGCCCCCAGGCTGCCAAAATAGCTCGCCGGAGTCTGCAGTACCCGCTGCTGCAAACCGTCGATTCCGCCGAGGTACTACAACCCCGACTGCTCCCTCTCGCCTCACTGTCTTCCTTTAGCTCCGGCGCATCCGATGATACCCTCTGCTTGACCTACTTCGCAGAGAACCAACGCGTCCGTCCAAGCCCGGAGCTCATCACCACTCGAGCTGCCTCCGGCCAGACCATTCCCTCTCTACTGGAAGCAAACGACCACGGAGTTCACACAAACGAGTTCGCCTCGCTCCCCTGCACGCCGTACACACCTCCATCACCTCGGGGAACCACCAGATCCGTCGCCAACGTCCACCTCTGGTTGCACATCGCCGGAGATTCGCCGGAAACCTAGCTCCCACGGTGAGCCTCCCCCAGATCTGTCCTCGATCGTTAGATCTAAATCTAAGGATCCAAATTAGATCACTTAACCGAAGAGTTACAGGGTGATCTAAGCCGTTCAAACCTCTTTAGATCCAACGTCCCATATCGCAAATCCACCCGAACCGGTACGGGCCTATCAGAACACGCCACGTGTCGGCTTCCGAATCAAATAGATTTCAAACTAGAATTTCTGAATCAGATTTAGATCAAATCTTGCATAAATCATATCTTTGGATCTGTAGGTCCAAAAATAACAAATAATATACCGTTGGAATCCTTAGAACATCTAGAATCCAGTAGTACCATAAAATATTATATTTTATGGGTTCAATTTGAATCTATTTTCAAATTGGAATATGACCTTCCGTTAAGCCATTTAATTCATATTTTTTGTTCTGTTAATCCAAAAATTACAAATTTGTAGTCCTTGGAATCCTCTCAACTTGTAGAATATCATAGGATCAAGAAATGTCAAATTTGATATGTGCACACACTTTGTGCATCCAAATCTATCTGAATCACTATTTTGACCATATCTTGAGTTCTAAAATTTATTTTAGAATGATTCCAATTGCAGTAGCTTTGATTTACCGCAAGCTATCCAGTAGCATCACTCCCATAATTTCTTGAACCACTTCACAATTATTCAAATTCTAATATGAGAATTTGAGTAGTTTCTATATAGATAAATTCTATTTCTATTTCATTTAATAATTCCTTCTACTATAGCAAATCTCATGACCATACCTATTCATCAATGTTATCTGAACAATATCTTGATCAAGATCATATCTACTTAGACCTATCTTGTCTAGTTCACACATATTCAAACTACAATTGTGTTGTTTGAGTAAAGTGTGATACATCTCAATCATATAATTCTATTCTTGCTATCTTTGTGGTGTTGATCTAATCAACATTATAGCACCTATACAATACTCCATGTACCCAATAGAAACCTTAAACCATAATCTCAAATGTTATCTACCCCTACTCAATCATCTGTCCACTTGATCCTGAATTCATGTGTAGAGCTATTCAATTAACAAATGAGTTAATTGAGTAACTCAATGCTTCACGAATCCTAGCCCATTGCCTAAGTGTAATATATACTATTTAAGAATAATTGTTCTCACACTTATACAATAGTATTGCTATTGCACTATTTTGTCTCTTATGTGATATACCCACATGAGATGTTCCAAGATTCAATATGCTTTGATAAAGCATGAAGATCTCACTCATTATACTTTGTCTAATTCATATGTACTCAAATTGCAAATGTGCTACTTGAGTAGAATATGAATTCATCTAAAAACTTAGGTTCTATTAATATGGAATTGTTATAATCCATACCATAGTATGTGTTATACATCATGTTGATCAATAAACCATTTGAGCCATATCCTCAAATATCAATCATTCATATCCAATCCAATGCCTATTTAGTTTGGTTCACATGTATTGAACTATTCAACTTGCAAATGTGCTAACTGAGTAGTTCAAGCATTCTTAAAACCTAGCCCAATTCCTAAGTGCAGCAGATGCTATTTAAGAGTAATTGTTGTCAATTTACTCAATAGTGTTGCAGTTGCACAAATTGACTCTTGTGTAATTTATTTCACATGAGTATTTCCTAAAACTCATTCATGCTTTAATAAAGCATAAAAACTTCATCAATTATATTTTGCCTAACCCAATTCTCTCTCAAATCATATTGATCTTCCCCAGCTAAGCTCTCAAATTCATATCTCCCAAATCATGAATCCTTTGCCATATCTTTCTATCATAACATCTCAGTAAATCTAAATTGTTAAACAAACACCCTTCAATTGTTTGATTTGTTTGATTGTATTTGTATAGAATGTTTATGGTATGCTATTTCTTGTGCTATAGTTTTTGCGAAGAGCTACGTGCTTAGTTGAGAGAAGTGGAAAGATCATATTCTTCAAAAGGCAAGTGACACACATATCCCTTACCTATTTTATTTATGCATTAGTATACTCACCTCTTGTAGTATGCATGATAGGTGATTTACTCAACTGTTTTATCAAGTGCTTAGATCCTAGTAGTGTGTAGCTATCCCTCAAACCCCACCTGATAGGAAGCTAATTACTTTGTTAACTTTGATGCCATGCTAAGATCACTTGAAAGGTGTTTTGTGAACAAATTAAGAACTTCAACTAAAATGAAACACCTGGGTGGATTGGTTTGATGATGGAGGCGATGTTGAGTGGCTACCCAGGGCTACACACCTGGCTTTCAACCCAGGATTTGTGTAGTTGTCTTCGCCTGGGCGCTCACTTGTGGATGGCCACCTAGGAACAAAGAGATGGCTATGTCTTCCATGCTTAGTGTACTTCCAGTGCAGCCTTATGACATTATGGGCTCTGTCTTGACTGATTAGGTGTGGGAGTGCAACTATGTGCAGGAAGATGGTGGTAGATGAATTGTAGGTTGGGAACGGATCTTGCCAGTTAGTTGCCCTCTCCTCTAAAAGGTCTCGTTTCATTTTATGTATGGGCATAAAATGAATCGTAAGGTGAAAGTGCACAACCCTTGCAAGGTGTATAAAACTAATCGATTAGCCGTGTCCTCGGTTATGGACAATTGAGTCTCTAGACATGGAATGTACGGAATAATCTCATCACTGATTCTGAATTATTAAAATTTGTCTAGAAACCTCTAGGTAGGAACTAAGGACCATACACTCCGAGGGGTGGTGGTGCCTGAGGTTCCAAACTCTGTTGAGTTACGCCCAGAACTACATACCGGCCAGTATGTAGTGTATGGGGGTTGTCTTGACCCTTGAAAAATAAAATTTTGTAAGAAAGTGTTAAAATGGTTTATAGGATAAAATTGGCTTTATGCAAATCAGCCTTTGAGATCCACCAGCCAAATGTCATGTAGTATAGTCCTTTCACAAAATACCACCAAATATGTGTCAATTGCCAGTACATCATTGTACTGACCCCTTTGGGGCTGCATATTCAAACGTGCAGGTTTTATTTCGAGTAAGGAACCAGGAGTAGGATCTCGAGTCTACATTCCAACATGTCTGCCTGTGGCACTTGATGAAGAATGGAGGCTCACTGCAACTATGCTTTATGCTGTGTACTCATAAGGTAGAAGACCTATGTAACTGGATTTACGTTGTAATATTGATGCTATTGCAATGATTACTATATTTTGTACTGTGGTGCTATCTACTGATCCAGGGAATGGCACAATACACAGGAGTTCTGCCTTTAGTAAAAGGCGGGGCGTTACATGAACACTCCATAATCTTCAATTTGCACTGATATGCTAGATTTCTCTTATAACCCTTCAAATCCTAACACTTTTATAGCGTATGAACAATGCCCGCGCCGACATGTATCATGACTTGGTGTGCGAGCACCGGAAGTTATCTGACGCGCATAGCAAGCTCCGGCTGGAACTGCGCCAGAAAGGTAAACTCAGCCGACACAACCACATGTGCCGGATGTCTTGCCTTCTTTTACTCCGGAATATTTCTCTTGCCGACCCATAACCCTTTTACCGACATATTTCACCTTCTACTGAAGAGCAAGTCACCGCGCTCCTCCAGAGGGTTAAGGAGTTGACCGGTATGCCGGATTCTGCTGATCTTTTAGTACTCAGACTTGTACTTTAAATCCTTTAACTCTTGTCACTGTTTCTTATCTTCATATTTTCTGAACTTCAAATCCTCGCAGATGAGAAAGCTGCACTAGAGGCCCGCCACCAGGACTGTACACCCTCAGTGGATGTGGCCAAGCAGTTGGATGACCGGGATGCCGCCCACAAAATTGAGGTTGAGCAATTGAAGGGCCGGATTGCTGAGCTTCTGGAGGAGAAGGAACAGAGGGAGGGCCAACTTAAGAAAGCCCAGGAGCTGCTTGTCACCTCCGAGACTGATGCCTCCAATGCTCACGCCGAACTGACTGGCTTGAAGGAGCAGGGCACCAAGTGGGAAGTTACAGTTGCCCAGCTCAATGCCGACCTCGCCAGTAAGCTTCAAATCCTTTTCCCTTATCCTGCCCGACATACCATGTCCTTTTTCCGGCACAACCTTTACGCCGACATATACTTCTTTTACTAACATACTTTCTATTTTTCAGACATGTTTCCTGCTTCCGTCGAAGACATTGAGAGGGCTCTGCAGTTGGATCGAGTGGACCGGGGTGTTCCGGTTGACTCGGCCAACTGGGACATGTCGGAACAGCTGTTGGCCCTGCAATCCCGGAAGAACGCCATGACCTTCTACATGGAAGAACTCTTTCTTGGCGCCCAGGAGGCATATTCTGCCCTCTGGCCGGGACAAAGGACGCACACTGATCCCGTTGATCTCGGCAATGATCTGCAGCTTTCCAAGGTTCGCCTCCGAGAATGGCGGGATTCCGGCGCAAGGGTGGGAGCTGATGAAGCTCTCAGCTACTTCCTCTCCTGGTACGAAAAAGCTGACTTGGAAACTTTGCGCACTGTGCGCGAGGGATCCATCTGGACCACGGATCCGGAACATATCCGGCGTCGGCAAGAATTAGCCCACAGCTATGTGGACTATGCCGACACCGAAACCTTTGTCCGGGACATCCGCGAGCCGGAGAAGGAGGACGACGCCAAGGACGCTGCTGACGCTGAGGGCTCCGACTCCAGCCAAGATGAAGAAGAAACTGAAGAAGCCGACACCAACGTTCCGGAACAGGGATCTGTCCCGACCGGAGGTGATGGCTCCATTCCATCTGCTGGGTCCGGCACTCCTGAAGCCGACATCTCCACTGCTACAGCTCCACCAGCGAGCGGCTCTGCTTCTGCCGCTGCTCCTTGACTTTGCAGCATAAAAAACTTTAAGCTTTATCAGATCCCCGGTATGCCGGGTGCAATTGTAAGATATACACTTTAATTTCCCTTTGGTTTGCTACCTGAACAAGTTTTAACTTGGTTTGCTTGTTTATCAACGCCGGATCATCTTTTGGCTAAGTCACCGAGTTTGTTTTCCTGTTTCCCTAACTCCACAACCTTGGCTACTTGTCTACCTCTTTTGGCTTTTGACTTATGAGTCTCAAGGTTGCTTCATTAAACATACAGTACTTCAACTTTGAAACTTAGACTTCAAATCATCCGACATTTCAGGTTTTATCTTTAGCAATAACATAAATGTCGGTTCGCTTGCTCTATATTTCCTTAGCCGTTTTCCATGTGTAGAAAATCTCCGGCATCTACTCTTGCTATCCATGAAGCCAGGTTTCGGACAGTAGCTGAGTCGAAGAGCGGCCTTTGGTGCCGACACACTACTAGGCCGACATAGGAAACACTCAAATCAAGCCAGCCGGCATATAAAACAAAAACTGAAAATGAACAACGATATATCTCGGAGGTAGTGCCCGATCTCTTCGGGATGCCGACATTTCATTCATTGTGCTTCTCAGGAGTAAAAGGGGCGAAGTAGGGCTATGTTCCATGGTCGCTTGGTTTCTTCTCCAGACCTGTCCGCCTTGTCCTTCTTGGGGGCCTGCGCATCTATAAGATAATAGGCATCATTGTGCAGAGCTCTGCTCACAATGAATGGCCCCTCCCATGGAGGAGTTAACTTATGCCGGCCCTCTGTGCCTTGCCTTAGCCGGAGTACTAGATCTCCCTCTTGGAATCTCCTTGGATTCACCTTCTGCGCATGATAGCGTCTGAGGTTCTGCTGATATACTGCTATTCTTGACAGTGTTATTTCTCTTGCTTCTTCCAGCAGATCGACATCATTTTCCCTGGCTTCTTTACCCTCTTCCTCAGTATATAGCACCACTCTTGGTGCATCATGTATTACATCTGTTGGAAGCACAGCTTCTGCTCCATACACCAGGAAAAATGGTGTGTAGCCTGTTGACCTATTCGGAGTTGTCCTTAAACTCCAAAGCACCGCTGGCAATTCATCTAGCCAACATCCCGGAGTTTTCTCCAGTGGCTCTATCAGCCGGGGTTTTATGCCGGATAACACTAGTCCATTTGACCTCTCTACTTGGCCATTGGCACAAGGGTGAGCGACCGACGCAATGTCCAGCCGGATTCCCACCTCCTCACAAAATCTAGCAAATGGCCCTTGGGCAAAGTTCGACCCATTGTCCGTGATGATACCATGGGGAACCCCATACCTCAAGATTATATCTTTTAAGAATTTCACTGCTGTGTGACCATCACACTTGCTTATGGGCTTTACTTCAATCCATTTGGTGAACTTGTCCACCATGACCAGGATATGGGTCATCTTCCCCCGGGCCGGCTTAAAGGCCCCGACCATATCCAGGCCCCAAACAGCAAAGGGCCAGGTTATCGGGATAGTCTTCAATGCCGACGCCGGCTGATGAGTCTGGTGAGCATATTTTTGACATCCATTGCACTTCCGGACCAAGTCTTCTGCCTCTTGTAATGTCGTCGGCCAGTAAAACCCATGCTGGAACACCTTTGCCCCCAATGCTCTGGAGGAAGCATGATGACCGCACTCCCCCTGATGAATTTCCCGGAGCATCTCTAGGCCTTCCGCAGATTCAACACATCTCTGCAATACTCTGGTGGCACTTCTTTTGTATATTTCCTTGTTTATGATGGTATATCCTTTGGATCTCCGTGTAACCCGGCGTGCCTCTGTTTCATCCGCCGGCACTTGACCATCTACCAAGAAATCCATGATAGGACGTGCCCATGAGGGCACTTCCCTGACAGTGAACACTGCCTGATCTATCTCCATCATTTCGACCGACACATAATCGATCTCCATGGGCTGCGAAGTCCCCGGGACTGAGGGATCAGTCCCCGGGTATGCCGGAGTAGTCCCCGGGTACACCAGCACAACCTCTTGGTACATCTTACCCTTGCCCTTATTTCTGCTCCGGAATACTGCACTCACCGCATATGTCGGCCCAGTCACCGGGACAGAGAGAGCAGTCCCCGGGTTATCCAACCTGGCTCCGGTATCTATCTCCATCGGAATTGCATCTTCTGGGCTTGGCGGGACATAAATGGACGATGATTCTGGCGAAGGCTTGATTGACGGCTTTCTCAGATGCTCCAGCGAAATGCCGGGCGGGATTGAATCTCTGGAAGATCCCAGCTTGGACAATGTGTCGGCTGCTTCATTCTGAGCCCGGGGAACATGCCGGAACTCACAACCTTCGAAGTAACCACTCAACTGCTGCACCAGGAAACGGTAGGATCCCATGTTTGCATCATGCGCATCCCATATGCCGGAACACTGCTGAATCACTAAATCAGAATCACCGAAACACATAATCCGGCGAATTCCTATGTCCTTAGACACCTTCAGGCCATGCACAAGTGCCTCATATTCCGCCACATTATTTGACGCTGCAAAATGAATCTACAGAACATATCTCAATTGGTCATTCTTGGGTGAGCTGAGAACTATGCCGGCGCCCAGGCCATGTATTGTCTTGGAGCCATCGAAATGCATCCTCCAATAGTTTGCATATGGCAATGGTGGCTCATATTGTATCTCGGCCCAATCAATAAAGAAATCAGCCAACACCTGGGACTTGATTGTATCTCTCTTGTCATATCGAGGAGTATATGGTGACAACTCTATTGCCCACTTGGCTATCCTGCCACTGGCATCTTTGTTGCCTATGATCTCCGAGATAGGGGCCTCGGCAACTACCCGGATTGGGTGCTCCTGAAAATAATGCTTGAGTTTCTTGGCCGCCATATAGACACCATACGTCATCTTCTGATAGTGTGGGTAGTTTTGCTTCGAGGTGGAGAGGACTTCACTCAGATAATATACCGGCCGCTGCACGGTTTTGCCTCCTTCCTCTCGCTCCACTACCACCACTGCACTGACAACCCTGTTAGTTGCCGCTATATAGAGCAACATTGGTTCCCGGGGCATCGGAGATGCTAACACCGGCGCTGTTGACAACATCTGTTTCAGTTCCTTGAAAGCTGCATCTGCCTGCGTTGTCCAGAAAAATGTGTCGGACTTCTTCATCAACTGATATAACGGCAAAGCTTTCTCGCCCAGACGGCTTATGAAACGGCTCAGGGATGCGAGACACCCAGTGAACTTCTGTACTTCCTTCAAATCTGTCGGCGGCTTCATTCTCTCTATGGCATGAATCTTGCCGGGATTTACCTCAATACCCCGGCTGGAAACCAGGAAACCGAGCAATTTGCCTGCCGGCACACCGAAGGTACACTTAGCCGGATTCAACTTCATCCAGAATCTCCTCAAGTTTGCAAAGGTTTCCCGGAGGTCATCTATGAGAGTCTTGCTCTCCTTGGTTTTTATGACGACATCGTCGACATATACCTGCACATTTTTATCTATTTGGTCATGCAAACACTTTTGCATGCACCTCTGGTAAGTTGCGCCGGCATTTCTTAAACCGAACGGCATAGTGAGATAGCAATAAGCCCCGTACGGGGTAATAAAGGATGTCTTTATTTGATCTGGTTCATACAAAGGGATCTGGTGGAAACCAGAATATGCATCTACGAATGATAACAGTTCACATCCAGCTGTGGAATCAATCACTTGGTTGATCCGAGGGAGCGGGAATGGATCTTTGGGACATGCCTTGTTCAAGTTGGTGTAATCAACACACATCTGCCATACTTTTACTATGGCGGGCTCATCCTTCTTCTTTTCCACCAAAACCGGATTAGACACCCAATCCGGATGTAGTACTTCCTTGATAAAGCCGGAGACTAGGAGCCTGGCCACTTCCTCCCAAATCGCTTTCCTTCTGTCATCCGCATTCCGCCGGAGCGGCTGCTTCACTGGCTTAGCATCCGGTCTTACATGCAGTGCGTGCTCAGCCAGCTCCCTCGGCACACCTTGCAGGTCTGAAGTAGACCATGCAAAGATATCCCGATTCTCACGGAGGAAGCTGATGAGCTCACTTTCCTATTTGGGGTCCAAACCTGCCCCGATGAGGGCATAGCGCTCCGGGAAAACCTCATCCAGAGGCACCTTTTTGACTTCCTTGCCCCCTTGAAAAGAAGCACTGCCACCTGGGTTTGTCATGCCCGGCATATATTTGCCGGCCGCGACTGTCTCAGCAATTTCCACTGCTCGCTTGAGCCTCTTCTTTTCTTCGGCAATGATCAGAGTCTCGGCCAGATTTGATCCGGCCGTGGCACATGCCATCGAACGCTTATAATCACCAATGATGGTGATCACCCCCTTGGGCCCCGGTATCTTCATCTTCAGATACGCCACATGCGTAGAGGCCATGAACTTCGCCAGTGCCGGCCTACCCAGCAGAGCATGGTAGGGGCTTTCCAGATCCACCACCTCGAACATGAGGTTCTCCACCCTGCAGTTATCCCGGTTGCCAAACATGACATCCATCCGGATCTTGCCCATCGGCGCACATGAAAGTCCCGGCACAATGCCGTGGAATGTGGTCTTGCTCGGCTCCAGCATATTCTCCTTGATGCCCAACTTCTGCATCGTATCCCGATACATGATGTTGATGCTGCTTCCATTGTCAATGAGGACCTTGCTGAACCTCACATTATTAGCCGGCCCGACAAATGTCGGATCCACCACTAGCGCATATCCGCCGGGGTTTGGCATGATCCTGGGATGATCTGCCCTGTCCCAGCCAATGGCCTGGTCAGACCAGTACATTAGCTTCGGAACTGCCGACATCACGGCATTTACCTCCAAACACCGTCGGTACAAGCTCTGCTTGTCTATTCTTTCGGTCTCAAAGACCATGTAGCTCTGATCGTGCTCCTTGTACTCATTCCGGCCCGCTGTTGGGCCTCCGGCATAATACTCCGGGTTATGGTTCTGATCTACTTGATTTACGCCGGCATTTCCGGCATTGCTCTGATTCCCGGGATTAACCGGTCTGGGCGGGACTGCAACTGCATTTGCACCTGTCAGCGGCGATGGAGCTGCCGGGACAGGTGGTCTAGCCGGCCCAAAAGGACCTGCACGACCGGCCAATATGTCGTCCAGCCATGAACAGTTTCTGGTCAAGTGATTCGCCGGCTTACCCGGCTGGAATGTGTGAAACACACAAGGTTTGTCCATGGCCAAACCCACTGTATACTTTGGCCACTGATTCTTCTGACCGGCGGCTCCGCCGGCATTCTTGTTGATCCAGAGATTCTTTTTCTGGAAGGGCTGCACTTGCTGCTGCGGTTGTTGCTGCTGTTGCTACTGAGGCTGCTGATAGCCCTCGTATCTCGGCCGCTGGCTACTGCCGGCGCCCTCTTGCTCTTCCTCCATAGCTGCTACTTGTGCCATTCCATACCGGTAATCCGGCCTTTCATCTCTCCTCTTGTTCCGGTTATCGGGACGATAGAATTGCCCCAGTCTCCCGGTATTGCTATTGTTCCGCTGAGTCTGCCCCTGTCCCTGTGAATCAAGGGTGGGCTGCATGGGATCACCCAATGCATAACTGTCGGCAATCTTGATTGTCTCGGCCAACGTGGCCGGCATTTCCCTCTGAAGCCTCTGCCACAACATGGTACCATGCCGGCACCCATGAGCGAACCACATGATAGCCTGCTGCTCCACAACTCCTTCGCAGGAATTGCGCAACGTGCACCACCTGGTTAGGTAGTCACGATCAGTCTCATACTCTCCTTGCCGGCAGCTAGCTAGTTGCTGCGGGCGGTTTGGCCTCTTGTAAGTACTGGTGAAGTTCGACACAAATTGCTCTTCGAAATCAACCCAGCCATTGATACTTCCGGCCGGCAGATTATTCAACCATATCCTGGCTGGCCCTTCGAGCATCTGCGGCACATATCGTACCGCCCACCTGAGGTTTCCTCCGGCGATATTCACCGCAGTGGAGTAGTCCTCCAACCAATCTTCCGGCTTTGTACTGCCGTTATATGTCCTCGCGCCACGCGCGAGCTGAAAACAGTAAGGCACCGGCTCACCCATTATCCGGGGTCCAAAGCACATAGGACCCGGAGCCCCTTGTCTCTCCACCAACTCTGACTGGTGAATCCTATCCAGCTTGAAGCGCGCATCATTTGCCGCCAAGGACCGAGGTCCGAGCCGGGACGCAATTGGGCCTGCGATCATCTTTTGCTTCTGTTGTTCTGGCTGATACTGCTCATTCTGCCGGCCTTGCTGATATTGCTGGCCTTGCTGATACTGCTGCTGGTATCCCGTCCTGGCCAGGGCGGAATTTCCATCATCTTCACGGTGTCTCGGCTGACCCGTACCTTGCTGCTGCACCGCATGTCCGGCGCCCTACTGCTGATGCCGGGCTGCACTGTTACTCCGGCCCCCACCGGCCGAAACTACTCCTTGCCCGGCCGGCACATTCTGGCCGGCTTTCTTGCTGCCGACATTCTTGTCAGCTTGGCCGACACTCTTCTGCACCACCGTTTGCTTTCCGGCGATTGCCGGATCATACACCTGGATCTGCTTGTCCCGGCGGCCAGAGGTCACACTTCCGGTACGCCGGGCGCTTGGATGCGGGGACGAAGCTTGGCCCTTCGACCTCGCACCGGCACCTCCTGCCGATGCAACATACTGGGATGCCCCGGCACCTGGGTTTGCCTTCTTGAAGGCCTCCTGCTGCTTGGTAGCTTCAGACAAAAGATGGTTAAGCCGGGCCTGCTGCTCACGCAGCGCTTCGCCGGATAAACTAGATAAGTCTTTAGCTACCTCTGCTGCCCTAAGGTTCTTTACTGGGGAGCTATAAATTACCTTAGGCACAGTACTAGTTGCAGTATGACCCTTATCACTAGCACCTTTTTCTAGCTCAGTGTTAAGATCTCTACCTCTAGTTCTAATCTCATCTATCCGGCTAGGCCGGGTTATCACAGGAGTAAAACCATGGGCTGCCTCATACTCACGAAGTTGCCGGTTAAACCGTTCGCGCTCCTGGTGCATGGCCAGGGCCTCATCGACGAGGGCCTGGCGAGATCCCTCCAGGACCTCCCTTGTCTGCTCCGGATCATCGCCGGATCGCACCGGCTCAATAAGCCGATCGATGATGGGGAGAAGCACCTGGCCCCTAGCCGGCACGCCGGAGGTGCCGGCCAGGTTCTCAGCACGCTCCAAAGGAGGACGTGCCAACCTTTTGGCCTTCGGCGGCTCCTGGGGAGTATCCGCTGCTGCTGCTGCCTTGCCGGCACCATCTGCCGGCGGCACTGATGTGCCGGCCATCATCACCTCGGCTAACTCTACTGAGCGAGTGCTACGCCCAGCGTGAGCCAGCCAATGTGACGGAGGATCCGCCGCCACCAGCGCCTCTTCCCTGCAAACTCTCACAGTCCCCACGTACACCTCGTGGGAACCAAAAGACATGATCCAGCCATCCCTGGGGAACGGCCGACCGCCGAGACATCCGGCGTTGTCACTGATGAAGCTGAGCGAGCCTAGCCTCTGGATGAGGCCAGAGACCACGCGCCCTCCCGAAGCTGCTACCACGGACCCCGTCCGAATAAACACTCCGTCCAGCATATCGATAGGCCCCACGGTGGGCGCCAAATGTCGTCGTGGTGAAACAACATATGCCATGGGATGGCTTAAATGGGGGCCGAACTAGATGCTGGAGGATTCGGGAGAGGGGAACGAGCTGAAAAGCACGACAGAAAGGAACACGGATCTACCCAGGTTCGGGGCTCTCGTAAGGAGATAACACCCCTACTCCTGCTCTACTGGATATATATTTGGATCGATGGAGTACACAACAATGGTGCTTCCAAGCTCTCTGCTAGAGGAGGAAGATGAACTACTAAGTGTGGGAACATTGAATGACCAACCCCCCACTAGGGCTCCCTATGCCACCTTATATAGTGGTGGCCAGGGTTACAACGGTCACCTGAGACCAGAGACAGCAACTACACTCCAAATAGGGCAGGCTGACGAAAGCAGAGACCCTTGACTTTCTCCCTGATTGCTCTCGATGGGACTCACCCTCCTGTACCTTGTACTTGTTGGACTATGACCTTACCACTGTGAGGTAAGGGCTGTACTTGTGCACAGTGAGGGTAGGTAAATCTCCACTGTGCACCCTGTCAACACGATCTCTCTCCATACTTGGCAGAATCTCTCCTTGATTGTAGGGACATGACACCTTAGTTGACTTATATGTCCCGGATGTGACCGTTGGCCATATCCCGGACCTATATGCCGGACCAACGACCTATGAAGGTCGGGTAATCCGGCCTCCCCGCTCCTGCACAACGTATCAAATAAGTTAGGCCGGCATATCTATGCATATGCCGGCACTCCTCAATAAGTATCCCGGTTATTCCGGCATATCTAAACTGCCGTCGGGATACACTTATATGCCGGTCTGGCCGACTCTCCTTTATTCCGGCCAACCCCCATCTAGGTCAACCGACATAAAGTCAACCTTACTCTTTGTAACATTCTAGCCTCTTGACCCTACCGGGGGTCATCCCCCCGACATATCTATAATTTTTGATGCTCCATGCTTATTTATACACCATTTGCTTTGTATTTTGTTACACTTTGTGGCGTTTTTATGTATTTTATAGAACTAACCTATTAACGAGATGCCACAGTGCCAATTCCCTGTTTTTGTGTTTCAAAAAAGCTACACAGGAAATATTCTCGAAATTGGACGAAACAAAAGCCAGAATTCCTATTTTTCCCGAAGCGTCACGGAGTCCAAAGGAGAGACGGAGTGCTGCCAGGAGGCGGCCGCACCATGCCACAGCACGGCCCCCCTGGCCGCGCCGGGCTATGGTGTGGGCCCCTGGCCCACACTCTGACGCCGCCCTTCCGCCTATATAATCTCCTCGACAAGAAAACCCTAAGGGACCGATCAATTTTCCACGAAACCTACTGTAAGCCGCTGCCGTCGTCGACGCAAAATCGGGAGGGTCCAGAAGCTCTTGCCGGCACCCTGCCGGAGAGGGGAATCACCACCAGAGGCCTTCTTCATAACCATGGTCGCCTCCGGAGTGATGTGTGAGTAGTCTACCTTGGACTATGGGTCCATAGTAGTAGCTAGATGGTTGTCATCTCCACCTTGTGCTTCATGTTTAGATCTTCTGAGCTGCCTATCATGATCAAGATCATCGTTGTGTAATTCTATATGTTGTGTTTGTTGGGATCCGATGAATATTGGTACTATGTCAAGTTAATGTGCTGAATATTATCTTTATGTTATCTCTATGTTGTTTATGATCTTGCATGCTCTCGTTGCTAGTAGATATTTTGGTCGAGTAGATGCTAGTGACTCCAAGAGGGGGTATTTATGCTCGATAGTGGGTTCATGCCTCTAGTAATCTGGGGGAGTGACAGAAACCTCTAAGGTTGTAGATGTGCTGTTGCTACTAGGGAGAAAACAACAATCTTGTATTCAAGGACATTCGTATTGTTTACATTACACACTTTGCTTAAGGCGATAATCTGTTGCTTGCAATTTAATACCCAATGGTTGCTCGGATGACATCCGGAGGATGGATTATTAGTCATAGATGCAGTTGGATTACGGTCTATGTATTATGTTGTAATGCCCAAGTGAATCTCATAGTGATCCTCGTGACATTTGTACGCTATATTTATTCTATCAATTGCCCAACTGTAATTTGTTTACCCAGCATGTTGTTATTTAACTTATGGAGAGACACCACTAGTGAACTGTGGACCCCGGTGATACGTCTCAAACGTTTCTATAATTTTTTATGCTCCATGCTTGTTTATACACCATTTGCTTTGTATTTTGTTACACTTCGTGACATTTTTATACATTTTCTGGAACTAACCTATTAACAAGATGCCACAGTGCCAGTTCCCTGTTTTCTGCTGTTTTTGTGTTTCAGAAAAGTTACACAGGAAATATTCTCGGAATTGGACGAAACAAAAGCCGAACCTCCTATTTTTACCGAAGCTTCGCGAAGACCGAAGATGAGACGGAGGGGGGCTAGGGGCCAGGCTCACCATATGGTGGCGCGGCCCAGCCCCTGGCCGCGCCACCACATGGTGAGGCCGGCTGGCCCACCTTCTGATGCTGCCCTTTCGCCTATAAATTCCCCTTGATGGAAAAAACCTAAAGGACGGATCGCTTTTCCTCGAAACATACTGCAAGCCACCGCCGTCGTCGAAGCGAGATTGGGAGGATCCAAGTGCTCTTCCCGGCACCCTGCCGGAGAGGGGAATCCCTGCCGGAGGCCTTCTCCACCACCATGGTCGCCTCCGGAGTGATGTGTGAGTAGTCTACCTTGGACTACGGGTCCATAGCAGTAGCTAGATGGTTGTCTCCTCCACCATGTGCTTTATGTTTAGATCTTGTGAGCTGCCCTACATGATCAAGATCATCTTTATGTAATTCTACATGTTGTGTTTGTTGGGATCCGTTGAGTATTGGTACTATGTTAAGTTGATGTGTTGAATCATATATCTTTATGCTATCTCTATGTTTTTTACGATCTTGCATGCTTTCCATTGCTAGTAGATATCTTGGCCGAGTAGATGCTAGTGACTCCAAGAGGGAGTATTTATGCTCGATAGTTGGGTTCATGCCTCTAGTAATCTAGGGGAGTGACAGAAACCTCTAAGGTTGTAGATGTGTTGTTGCCACTATGGAGAAAACAATATTCTTGTGTCCAAGGACATTTGCTTTGTTTACTTTACGCACTTTACTTAATGCAGTTATCCGTTGTTCGCAACTTAATACCCAATGATTGCTCAGATGATATTCAGAGGGTGGATTATTAGTCATAGATGCAGTTGGATTACAGTCTATGTATTTTGTTGTATTGCCCAGAGTGAATATCATAGTAATCCTCATGACATATGTACGTTATCTTTATTTTATCAATTGCCCAACTGTAATTTGTTTACCCAGCATGTTGTTATTTATCTTATAGAGAGACACCACTAGTGAACTATGGACCCGGGTCCAATTTCCTTTACATTGCTATTACCATTTACTTTTACTCACACTGTTTACTTTTACTTGCATACTATTACCCTTTTACCACTCGATACGCTCAATCCTTTCTTTACAGCAAACCGGTGAGATTGACAACCTCATCGTAAGTTGGAAGCAAAGTTCTTGGTTGTGTTGTGTGCAGGTTTCACGTTGCTGCTAGGTGAAGACGCACCAGCAATATTTTTGGCGCCATTGTCCGGAGTGTCACGAAGGTAGCAAGCATCACCTTCTGAAGTTTAGCTTTCTCCTACTGGTTTGATAAACCTTGGATTCACAACTGAGGAAAGACTTGCTGTTGTGCTCATCATACCTTCCTCTTGGGGTTCTCAACGGGCTGTTACTTACAAGCCATCAAGCAATTTTTCTGGCACCATTGTCGGGAGGAAGAATACTTCTGCAAGGGGAGTCTCTCACGCACAATCTTTTACTTTGTTTTTGTTTTGCTTTATTTTTTTTGCTTGCATCTTTTTATCAAAAATACAATAAAATTAGTTTCTTTATAGTTGCTTTTACTTGCCTGTTTTTAGTTTTGCTAGAATGGGTACTCCTGAGAACACCAAGTTGTGTGATTTTACTATCACCAAAAACAATGATTTTATCTGCACTCCTATTGTGCCACCTGTTCCTGAGGCAAATTTTTATGAGATCAAACCTGCTGTGTTGAATATTGTTATGAAAGAGCAATTTTCCGGTGCCAGTTCTGATGATGCTGCAGCTCATCTCAACAATTTTGTTGAGCTATGTGAGATGCATAAGTATAAGGATGTAGATGGTAATATTATTAAGCTTAAGTTATTTCTTTTCTCTTTAAGAGGAAGATCTAAGGATTGGTTGCTATCTTTGCCTAGAAATAGTATTGATGTAACATCCCAAGATTTTATCAAATTTTGGGGGAAATTTTTGCTTTTATTTTGCTTGAGATGTTTGGAAAATTCACAGGGATTTAAAACTTTTTGAGTCTATTTGAAAGCCTTATTAGAAAACTATTTTAAACTTTCTATTATTTTCTGGAAGAACCTCTTTGAGAAAAACCAAAAATCAAAATATTATTTTCTTGCTTTTAATCAGCTTTATGCAAGCTTGCTTGCAAAAGACCGTTTTACAAAATTTGCTTTATTCAATATGGGTTGCCTTTTCAAAACCATAATTGAGTATGTTTCTCAATCATTATTTTATAAACTATTATTTTACTATTTTAAAAGGAATCGAGTTCAAACTCTATGTCTATTATTTTATGCAAGCAAAGCCATTAGGCTTAATTAAAGTCTTTTATTAAAAATCTTGTTTTGGTTATGAAAACATGTTTGATGTTGGTTTAAAACCTTGCTGTGAATTTTAGAAAATTTCTGAAAGTGGTTTGAATTGATTTGAAGCATTTTTGCAAATATTATGAAAGAAATAAGAAAACAGAAAAGGAAAAGAAGAAAAGAAAAGAAAAATATGAAATGGACCCGGGGGAAACGTTTCAGCCCATCAGAGAAAAGGAGCCCGCGGCCCACCTACTCATTCCCGAACCGGTACTCTCTCCCTTCCCTTCTTTCTCGCTGCCAGGTGGGCCCCACCTGTCAGCTCCACCTTCAACCTCCAGTCGTTACTCCTCACTGCAAACCGTCGCGTTGATTTCGCCCTTCATTCCCCCTTTACTCCCCTGCCCCTTCTGTCATGCGCCCACGCCTATAAATACCCCAGCGCCTCCGCCCCCTTCTCCCTTTGCCTCCCCTCGAGTTCCTCGCCTGGCCGCTGCGGAATCGCTCGACGGAGCACCGCAAACCTGCAGAGGTCCCCGGTCGATTCTGACCTTGCCAGTGAACCCCGCACCTCCTCCTCTTCCCTATCTGCTCCCCCTCTCTCAGGCGCCCCCTCTGACGTTTTTCTTTTGATTTAACTCGCAGCAAATCGAGCTCCTGGCCATTCACCGACGCGCGCCCGTCTCCAGTCACCCTCCTGCCTCGCCTCGGGACAAATCCGATGCCGTCGATCAAACGACCGAGTTCGCCATCATCTCTCGCGTCTCGTCTGCATCTCCATAGCCGTCGCCGACCACCGAAGCATCACCGGAGCTGCCCCTTCTCTTAGTTTCAGCCGTTGGATCTAAATCTGAAGGCACAGATAGATCATAGGGCCGAATCGGTACAGATCAATTAGGGCCCTTAGATCTTCTTTTGATCCTGTGGTTCACAGAGCCGATCCGGCCGAAGAGGTACCCTCCAATCAGAACAGAGCACGTCGCAGATCTCTGTTGAAAGATAAATTCGAATTAGGATTTCAAACCAGATTTGATCCCAATCTTGCAAAAATCATATCTTTTGATCTGTAGGTCCAAAAATAGCAAATGATATCTCGTTGGAATCCTTAGAACATCTAGAATCCAGTAGTAGAATAATATCTCTTATTTTATGGGTTCAATTTGAAACTATTTTCAAATTGGAATCAAACCTTCTGTTAGCTTGATAAATTCATATCTTTTGTTCTGTCCATCCAAAAATTACAAGTTTGTAGTCTCTGGATTCCTCAGAACATGTAGAACACCATAGGATCAAGAAAACCTAAATTTGATACGTGCACACACTTTGTGCATTCAAATTTGTCCAAATCACTATTTTGGTGATAATTCAAATTCTATAACTTATTTTGGAGCGAATCCAATTGCAGTAGCTTTGTTTTACTACAAGCTATCCAGTAGCATCACTCCCATAATTTCTTGAAACCATTTTGCAATCATTCAAATTCTAATATGAAAATTTGAGTATTCCTATATAGATTATTTCTAATTCTATTTCAATCAATGATCCCTTCTACTTTAGAAAACCCTACGATCATACCTAGCTATCAAATATCATCTTGAGATCACTTTGATCCAATGTCATATCTATCTAAACAACATCTTGATCAAGACCATATCTACTTAGACCTATCTTGTACAGTACCCACTTATTCAAATTACAAATGTGTCATTTGAGTAAAGTGTGATACTTTCAATCTTAGTTTCTACCTTTGCTACTGTGGTATTGATCAAATCAACATCATAGTACTTAACCCAATCCCATTTTACTCGTTAGGAACCTTAAGCCATGTTTTCAAATATCATCTATACATATCCATTACCTATAGCCATTTACTCATGTCTACTCAATCTTAGCCTTGCATTGAACTATTCAATTTGCATTTGAGTTAATTGAGTACTTCAATGTTATAAGAATCCTAGCCTAAGCTTAAGTGTAATGTATACTATTTAAGAATAATTGTTGTCACACCTATTCAATAGTATTGCTATTGCACTATTTTGTCTCTTATGTGATTTACCCACATGAGATATTCCAAGATTCAATATGCTTTAATAAAGCATAAAGACCTCACTCATTATATTTTGTCTAATTCATATATGTACTCAAATTGCAATTGCGCTACTCGAGTAGAATATGAATTCATCTCAAACTTAGATTCTATTAATGTGGAATTGTTATAACCCATACCGTAGTATGTGTTATACACCATGTTGATCAATGAACCCTTTGAACCATGTCCTCAAATATCAATCATACACACCCAATCCTATGTGTAACTTATACTATTATGAATAGGTGTTGTCACACTTTATTCAGTAGTGTTCTATTGCACTATTCTATACCTATGTGAATATATTCACATGAGTTATTCTAAACTCTATTCATGCCTATGCCAAGCCCAGGATTATTATCATTACATTGTAATCTTGGAGGATCAATCTTTTCCAATCACTTGACCGTCCCCATCCAATGCCTACTTAGTTTTGTTCACATGTATTGAACTATTCAACTTGCAAATTTGCTAATCGAGTAGTTCAAGCATTCTTGAAACCCAGCCTAGTTCCTAAATGCAACAGATGCTATTCAAGAGTGATTGTTGTCACATTTACTCAATAGTGTTGTAGTTGCACAAATTGACTCTTGTGTAATTTATTACACATGAGCTATTCCTAAAACTCTTATATGATTTAATAAAGCATAGAAACTTCATCAGTTGTATTTTACCTAGTCCAATTCTCTCTCAAATCATATTGATCTTCCCCAGCTAAGCTCTCAAATCCATATCTCACAAATCATGATCCTTTACCATATCTTTCTTGTCATAACATATCAATAAAACTAAATTGTTGAACAAACACTTTTCAATTGTTTGAATTGTTTGCTTGTGTTTGAATGATATGTTTATGTTATGTTATTTCTGTGCTATAGTTTGTGCGAAGAGCTACGTGCTTAGCTGAGAGAAGTCAAACGTTGTGATCTTCAAAAAGGCAAGTGACACACATGTCCCTTTTCCCATTTTTTTTGTTTACTTATGCATTAGTGTACTCACTTCTTGTAGTATGCATGATAGGTGAATTGATCAATGTTTTATCAAATGCTTAGATCCTAGTAGTGTGTAGCAATCCCTCAAAACCCCACCTGTTAGGATGCTAAATACTTTGAAAAATACCGATGCCATGCCTTGATCACTTGATAAAAGTGTTTTGTGAACAAATTAAGAACTTCAACTAAAATGAAACACCTGGGTGGATTGGTTTGATGATGGAGGCGATGTTGAGTGGCGACCTGGGGCTACACTTTGTGTAGTTGCTGCCTGGGCGTTCACTTGTGGTTTGCCACCCAGGAATAAAGAGATGGCTATGTCTTCCATGCTTAGTGTACTTCCAGTGCAGCCTTATGACATTATGGGCTCTGTCTTGACTGATTAGATGTGGGAGTGCAACTTGTGTGCAAGAAGATGGTGGTAGCTGAATTATAGGTTGGGAACGGATCTTGCCAGTTAGTTGTTCTCTCCTCTAAAAGGTCTCGTTTCATTTTATGTATGGGCATAAAATGAATCGTAAGGTGAAAGTGCACAACCCTTGCAAGGTGTTTAAACTAATCGATTAGCCGTGTCCTCGGTTATGGACAATTGAGTCTCTAGACATGGAATGTACGGAAGAATCTCATCACCATTTCTGAATTATTAAAATTTGTCTAGAAACCCCTAGGTAGGAACTAAGGACCATACACTCCGAGGGGTGGTGGTGCCTGAGGTTCCAACTTTGTTGAGTTGCGCCCAGAACTACATACCGGCCAGTATGTAGTGTATGGGGGTTGTCTTGACCCTTGAAAATAAAAATTGTTGAAAGAAAGTATCAAAATAGATTTTTAGGACAAAATTGGCTTTATGCAAATCAGCCTTTGAGATCCACCAGCCAAATGTCATGTAGTATAGTCTTTCCACAAAATGCCACCAAATATGTGTCATTTGCCAGTACATCATTGTACTGACCCCTTTGGGGCTGCATATTCAAACATGCAGGTTTTATTTCGAGTAAGGAACCAGGAGTAGGATCTCGAGACTACATTCCAACATGTCTGCCTGTGGCACGTGATGAAGAATGGAGGCTCACTGCAACTATGCTTTATGCTGTGTACTCGTAAGGTTGAAGACCTATGTAACTGGATTTACGTTGTAATATTGATGCTATTGCAATGATTACTTATTTTGTACTGTGGTGCTATCTACTGATCCAGGGAATGGCACAGATACACAGGAGTTCTGCCTTTAGCAAAAGGCAGGGCGCTACAATTGATTCTTGGGATAAGTGTAAGGATGCTTTTATTGGAAAATACTATCCTCCTGCTAAGATTATAGCTTTGCGTAGTGATATTATGAAGTTTAGACAGTTTGATAATGAACATGCTGCTCAAGCTTGGGAAAGAATGAAATCTATGATAAAGAATTGTCCCACTCATGGACTGACTACTTGGATGATTGTCCAAACTTTTTATGCAGGACTGAATTTTTCTTCAAGAAATCTATTGGATTCAGCTGCTGGAGGAACTTTTATATCCCTTACCTTGGGCGCCGCAACAAAGCTTCTTGACAACATGATAGTAAATTATTCTGAGTGGCACACCGAGAGAGCTCCACAAGGTAAGAAGGTAAATTTAGTTGAGGGAACCTCTTCCTTGAGTGATAAGATTGATGCTATTATTCTTATGCTTTCTAATGATAGAGCTCATATTGATCCTAATAATGTTCCTTTGGCCTCTTTGGTTGCTCAAGAAGAGCATGTTGATGTAAACTTCATTAGAAATAATAATTTCAACAACAGTGCTTATAGGAACAATTTTGCTAGCAACAATTATAGGCCATATCCTTCTACTAATGGTAATGGTTATGGTAACTCTTATGGTAATTCCTCCAACAATACTAGGGGCGCGCCCTCTGAGCTTGAAGTCATGCTCAAGGACTTCATCGGTAAGCAAACTGCTTTTAACAAGTCTATTGAGGAAAAGTTGGGTAAAATTGATATTCTTACTTCTAAAGTTGATAGTCTTGCTCTAGATGTTGAACTTCTGAAACTAAAAGTGTTGCCTAATGATGTGAAGGAAAGCAATACTTTTGCTGCTACTAATGCCATTCAAGTTAGAATTGATGAAAATGTTAGGATGTTAGCAGAATTGCATGCCAGGTAGGAAAGAGAAGATGAGATGGCTAGAGAGATAAAGGTATGTACTATTACTACCTCTAATGATGTTGCTCCAAATGCTAGCAATCCTCTTACTTTGATTGGTGTAGAGAAATCTCCTACTCCTTGTGCGAAAAAACCCAAAACTGCAAAAGCTTTTTCTACAAAAAGTGCTAAAAAATTTTGGAGTATGGGAGATGATAGCTCTATTTCTTTTAATAATTTTGATGTTTATGGCTGCAATTTATCTGAAGTTATTTTGTTCTTGCAAAAGCTTGATTTGAGTCCTAATGCTAGTTCTATTAATGTTTCTTTTACAAATCATATTACAAATGCTCTCATGAAAATTAGGGAGGAAAAGTTGAAACAAAAGGCTTCTATTCCCAAGAAGATAGAAGATGGTTGGGAGCCCATCATTGATATGCATGTTAATGGTTTTGATTGCCATGCTTTATGTGATCTAGGTGCTAGTATTTCTATTATGCCTAGTAAGATTTATGATATGCTTGGTTTACCACTGCTTGAAAAATGTTATTTTGATGTTCCTCTTGCTGATGTTGCTAAGAAGAAACCTTTGGGAATAATTAATGATGTTCTTATTATGGTTAACAATAACCTTGTTCCCGTTGATTTTCTTGTTATGGATGTTGAATGCAATGCTTCATGTCCTATTATTTTGGGAAGACCTTTTCTTCGAACGGTAGGTGCCATCATTGATATGAAGGAAGGCACCATCAAATATCAATTCCCACTCAAGAAAGGTATGGAACACTTCCCTAGAAGGAGGAAGAAATTACTTTTTGACTCTATTCTTAGAGCAAATTATGAACTTGATGCTTCATCGCTTGATATTACTTGATTTCCACTTTCTACGCCTAGCTCAAAGGCGTTAAAGAAAAGCACTCTTGGGAGATAACCCAATGTTTTGTTTTCAGTACTTTTTCTTTTATTTGAGTCTTGAAAGTTATTACTACTGTAATGACCGCTCCGTATCATTTTTATTTCTTTTTTGTGCCAAGAAGAACCTCTAATTTGAGGGAGGTAAGATTTGGGGAAGTTGCTGTCCTGAAACAGATTTCTGCGCTGCACCGTAAACATTCGTGAAAATTCTCAGAATATCTTTTTGATCTGAAATTTCTTGAGGATATGACCCAGGTTATATCCAAACTTTCATTAGTTTTGCACTTTTCGATTTGATCAACAGAAGGTCCTCAAAAAAATCGACCTTTGTCAGTTGTTCTGTTTTGATAGATTTCTGCCACTATTTGTGTTTGCCTCTTGATCGCTTTCTTTTTTAGTTCTTTTGATCACGGAACTTTTGAGGAAGTTGCTAGAGTAGTATATGCTTTATATGTGGTGTTTTTGAGTTTGAAACTGAACTAAAAAGGGTTGATTCACTATTATGTTTATGCTAACGTTGCTAATAGAATTGTGTGAAGTTTTGTATGAAGGAAGTTTTCAAGTGTAGGGATTGGAGAGTGATGAGATGAGATGAAGTATGGAAAAAAGCTCAATCTTGGGGATGCCCATGTCACCCTAAGAAATATCCAAGAGGTACAAGCGTCAAAGCTTGGGGATGCCCCCGAGGCACCCCTTCTTCATCGGCAAAAATCAGGTCACTGATGACCCACAAGTATAGGGGGTGTATCGTAGTACTTTCGATAAATAAGAGTGTCGAACCCAACGAGGAGCAGAAGGTGTTGACAAGTGGTTTTGATCAAGGATTCACTGTAAATACTAGCAAACGGGTTTTCAGGGGTATTTGGTAATGTAAATAAATAAAGTGCAAGTAAATAAAAGACAGTAGTAATAATTGCAGCAAGTGGCCCAATCCTTTCTTTAGCAAAGGACAAGCCGGTTGTGTAACTTATGATAACCAAGCGTTCTCGAGGACACACGGGAGTTTCTGTCAAGTGCTTTCGCTTCATACCGCTAAATAATCTTTACTGGTTTGATAAGTGTTATGGGGCGCACTACCCTTACTAGGATAAATACACACTTGTGATTATACCCCTTGCAAGCATCCGCAAATACAAGAAAGTAATTAAGATAAATCTAACCACAACCTTAAACTCTAAGATCCTACGCTCCCTGGTGCAATGGTTTCCCAACGGAGGTTTAGGTTTCTGTCACTCCAGCAACCCCACAATTGGTAGCCAAATACACAATGCATCTCACTAGGCCCATAAATGGTGAAGTATCATGTAGTCGACGTTCACATGACACCACTAATGAAATAACACCACAACAAATAAATATCAAACCATTAAATATTACTCAACATAATTCCACTACTAACGACTTGACTTCTCCCATGTCCTCAAGAACTAAACGAACTACTCACAAGACATCATATGGATCATGATCAGAGGTGAGATAATGGTAAATAACAATCTGAACATAAACCTTAATTCAACGGTTCCACTCAATAGCATAAACCACAAGAGTAATCAACACCGGGAAAGTTTCCCCTAAGAATTTGACAAGATTCAACTCAAGATGTTACAGCGGGATGGCGAGGTGATGGTGGAGATGAAGGTGCTGGTGATGGAGATGATGATGATGATCCCGATGAAGTCCGGTGCGATGGTGATGACAATGGCGATGATCTCCCCTCTCCGGGAAGGAATTTCCCCGGCAGATTTCTCCCTGCCGGAGAGCTTTTCTCTCTCTGGTGTTTTCCGCCCCGCAGAGGCGGCGGTGTCTATCTCTGAGCCCCCCCTTGACTTAGGTTTTTGGGGACGATGAAGTACGCGAAGGGGCGAGACCTGAAGTGGGCCAGGGTGGCCTCACACCAGGGCGGCGCAGCCAGGGGCCAGGCCGTGCCCCCTATGTGTGAGCCTACCCCCTGGCTCCTCTCGACTTCTCCTTCTGGCTTCCGGAGTCTTTTGGTAAAATATAATTTTCTGGTATTTTTTGGAATTTTCCTGATCTTTCGAAATATGGTGTCTTGACGGTCCTTTTCCAGCAGAATCCTGACTCCGGCAGCAAATCCTCCAACGATCATCAAACATGTAAAAACAGAGGAAATAACATAAGTATTATCTCTAAATATGAAATATATCAATGAATAATAGTAAATTATGATACAAAATAGTGATGCAAAATGGACGTATCAACCCCCCAAGCTTAGACCTCGCTTGTCCCCAAGCGAAAAGTAAACTCGGTAAACATGACCACATGTTTATGGAGTGAAGTGTCGATAATCAAAATACGGACAAGAAGCATCACATTCACCAAGGCACAAGTTATAATAGACAGCAACTTCCCTTTATATAATATAGACTTGCAATAAGTAAAGGGAATCACATAAAAAGATGCACAAAGTAAACTATAATTGGTGATGGCAAACCTTAGTTCTTGGTCAGAGAACAATGAACAACTATACTAGCCTTTGAATGGAGCCTTTTTAAAACAGAGCTAATATAGCAAAAACCATATGCTCAACGAAACAAACTTTTTGCATTCATAGAAAGCTCTCAAAGATACATTTCTTCAAACAAAAGCATTGTACTAACAAAAGAAGTTAGTGAACATGATTAAACGGATCAACATATGGATGAGTGAAACATAACAACTCAAATGCTTGCTTGAGATAGAAGGGAATAGGTTGACTCAACATGAAAGTAAAAGACAGGCCCGTCGCAGAGGGAAGCAGGGATTAAACATGTGCTAGAGCTTTTCATTTGCAAAATAGAGGTAAAAATTGTTTTGAGAGGTGGTTGCTTTTGTCAACGACTAGCAACGGAGTTCTTGATATTTTCCATACTAAACAAGTGAGAGCGGTTCCGAGATGTTTGATTAATTGGCACATTGGTGCTCTTTTATAGCTTGGCACTCCTCCCCACCTTTTCCTTTCTCAAACCATGGCTAACCGATTCCATCGGGTGCCCACCAACTTTCACATACCTTGGAGGAGTGCTCTTTTTCTTTCTTTTTGAGATTATAATGGTCTGACCAGCTCCCTTGCTAAATTAGTGACGAGCAGATGAAGCTGCCTAGTCGAGGGGTACTTAATTTAGTATGGAAGATAACAAACCCATTCACTACGTCCTCATGAGCTAAAAACAGTGGCACAAAATGAGAAGTATTTGAAGGTTTTTGAAAGGTAGCACATGAAAATTTACTTGGAATGGCTTGAAATACCATGCATAGGAATTTATAGTGGACTCTTTGGAAGTGACTTGGTTTTTAGGAGTTGGATGCACGAGAAGTATTTCCTCTCAGTACAGGTCTTTGGCTAGCAAGGCTGGGTAGCAAGCATAAGAGTTGCATGAAACAAACAAACATACATATAATAAGAACAATCATGCAAACTTCCTTGAAGGTACAATGATTTTAACTTTAAGAATAATAATGCTTATAAGCCTATAATAAGGAAAACTGAAGTGATGTAACTACAAACACTTCTTTCTTCTTTTCTACTCAAACCTCAAGGTAAAGTTTCTACTGACCAAGCTAAGTTTGCCAAAACCAACTAAATTTACTCATGCTCCCAAGGTGATACCAATACTAATCAACAAGACTAATCATATAAGAAACATTGCAAACTAAAATAAAGTGTGCAGAAAGTAAACGATAAAACTTCTCATTAATATTTCAATACCACAACTCACACCAAGGAATACATAGACAACCAACTAAGGAGGATACTTCCAAACTGCAAACTATTCTATAGGATAATTTCTCTATTCATGATATGACTCTACTTGAAAAGTAAATGAGTAAAAGGTGATGATGTGATACTGCGGCACTCCCCCAAGCTTGGAACAAGCCAAGGGGATGCCAATACCGATGACGAATTACTCCTTCGGCGGTAATGAAATCAGCCTTGGATTAATAAAATATTCCAGCATCCGACGAAGCCTAAGATTCTCTTCTTGAAGTATCTCTACCTCCTTCTCTAGAACTCGATATTGAGCGCAAAACTCGTCAGTGACCAGCATACCCTCTTTTATCACAGGCATGGAGTTTAGATCCAAAACGTGTAGTGTTGGTCCCTGCATATCATGAGAAAAGATACGTCTAGCTTTCGTTGGTCCTTCAAAAGTAGGGTTTCTTGCCCTCAATCTTCCAGCCTCCTGCTCCTTCTTCCACTTGGGGTCTTGGTGATCATCCTTCCTGGGCCTTTTGCCCTTGTCGTCGCTTGAAGAGGCCATGGTGCTCCTAAATCTAAGATCAGCTCCTGACAGAAATAGCTCGAAACAAAACACGACGAGAAAACGATATACATACCTCGGGGACTCCGGGGGGTTATATAGGCGAAAATTATACATCGAAGCTAAATCATAGGAGGAAACCAGGACAGAAACGAGTTCCGAGGTGTTCTCACACCAGGGTGGCGTGGCCAGGGGTGGATCCGCGCCCCCTATGTGTGAGGAGCACCCGAACTCCTTTTCCTGCCAGTAAAAACAGCAAAAATAGTAAAGGAAGAGTTTTTCGCGAACCTTTTCTGACTAGAACTGTTACCTATTCGAAAACGAACTCTGCAGGTTTCTGCAAATTGTCCTGGATGAATTCTCCCGGAGAAACTATTTCAATAACATCTACATCTTCATTATAAGAATCTCCAGCAATATAATGTTTGAGTCTTTGCCCATTCACCACTTGTGTAGTGTCATCTTTCAATGAAGCTATCTTTATTGCACCTGAGCGATACACTTCCACAATAACGTAAGGCCCTTCCCATTTAGAGAGTAATTTTCTTGCAAAAAATCTGAGACGAGACCTATACAATAGAACTTTCTCACCAACATGAAACTCTCTTTTAAGAATTCTCTTATCATGCCATTGCTTGACTTTCTCTTTGAAAAGTCTGGCATTCTCATACGCTTCGTTTCTCCACTCATCTAGAGAACTCAAATCTAACAACCTTTTCTTACTGGCGAGTTTAAAATCCCTATTAAGCTCTCTCACTGCCCAAAAAGCTTTGTGTTCTAATTCTAAAGGCAAGTGACATGCTTTTCCGTAGACCATTTTATAAGGAGACATGCCCATGGGGTTCTTATAAGCAGTTCTATAAGACCATAAAGTATCGTTTAACTTGCTAGCCTAGTTTTTCCTAGATCTATTGACAGTCTTCTGCAAAATAGACTTGATCTCTCTATTTGAAAGCTCTACCTGCCCACTAGTTTGGGGATGATAAGCAGAAGCAATTCTATGATTAACATTATATCTAGCAAGAGTTTTTCTAAAACCATCGTGAATAAAATGAGAACCTCCGTCAGTCATAAGATATCTAGGCACACCAAACATAGGAAAAATAACATCCTTAAGCATTTTTAACGAAGTCTCACCATCGGCACTCTTTGTAGGTATGGCTCCTACCCATTTAGTAACATAATCAACAACAACGATTATGTGGGTATAGCCTTTTGAAGGAGGAAAAGGACCTATAAAGTCAAATCCCCAACAATCAAACGGTTCAATAACAAGAGTGTAATTCATAGGCATTTCATTGCATCTAGAAATATTACCAACTCTTTGATATTCATCGCAAGATAAAACATACCTTCTAGCATCTTTAAAGAGGGTTGGCCAATAAAAACATGATTGTAGAACCTTTTGTGCGGTTCTATCTCTAGCATGATGTCCTCCATAAGCGCTGCCATGGCATTTCCTCAATATTTCTTGTTGCTCATATTCTGGTATGCATCTTCGCATAATACCATCAACTCCTTCTTTATATAAGTGTGGGTCATCCCAAAAATAATGCCTCAAATCATAAAAGAATTTTCTTCTTTGTTGAGCTGTAAAGGTTGGAGGCAAATACTTGGAAACAATAAAGTTAGCATAATCAGCATACCAAGGAAGGTCTCGTGAAGTTACGTTTATTGCGGCCAACTGTTCATTTGGAAAACTATCATTAACAGGAATATGATCAAAAGAAATATTTTCCAATCTAGACAAATTGTCAGCCACAGGATTTTCAACACCTTTCCTATCTATGATATGCAAATCAAACTCTTGTAAAAGTAACAGCCATCTAATAAGCCTAGGCTTAGCATCCTTCTTAGTCATAAGATATCTAATAGCAGCGTGATCAGTATGAATAGTAACTTTAGAATCAACAATGTAAGATTTAAACTTATCACATGCAAAAACAATAGCAAGAAACTCTTTCTCAGTAGTAGCATAATTCTTCTGAGCAGCATCAAGAGTCTTACTAGCATAATGAATAACATTCAACTTATTATCTACGCGCTGTCCAAGAACAGCACCAACAGCAAAATCACTAGCATCACACATAATTTCAAATGGTAAATTCCAATCAGGTGGTTGAACAATAGGAGCAGTAGTTAAAGCCTTCTTAAGAGTTTCAAAAGCTTGCTTACAATCATCATCAAAGACAAACGGTACATCTTTTTGAAGAAGATTAGTAAGAGGCTTTGAAATCTTAGAGACATCTTTAATAAACCTCCTATAGAAACCAACATGACCAAGAATACTACGAATACCTTTAACATCTCTGGGACAGGGCATTTTCTCAATTGCCTCAACTTTTGCTCTGTCAACTTCAATACCTCTTTCAAAAAATTTATGTCCAAGGACAATTCCTTCATTTACCATAAAGTGGCATTTCTCCCAATTAAGAACAAGATTAGTTTCTTCACATCTCTGCAAAACTTTATCAAGATTGTGCAAACAATTATCAAAAGAAGTTCCATAGACGGAGAAGTCATCCATGAAAACCTCCACAATTTCTTCACAAAGGCCATGAAAAATAGCAGACATGCATCTTTGAAAAGTAGCAGGGGCATTGCATAAACCAAAAGGCATGCGTCTATAAGCATAAGTTCCATAAGGACAAGTAAAAGTGGTTTTCTCTTGATCTTCCTTCCTAACAGCAATCTGAGAAAAACCGGAATAACCATCAAGAAAACAAAAGTGCGACTTCTTAGACAACCTTTCTAGCATCTGATCTATAAACGGTAAAGGATAATGATCTTTCTTAGTAACCTTGTTAACTTTTCTATAGTCAATGCACATCCTATAACCAACTACTACCCTCTGAGGAATAAGCTCGTTATTCTCATTAGGCACAACAGTCATACCTCCTTTCTTAGGAACACAATGAACAGGACTAACCCGTTGACTATCAGCAATAGGATAAATAATACCAGCATCAAGGAGCTTTAATACCTCATTTCTTACCACATCCTTCATCTTGGGAATTAAGCGGCGTTGATGCTCCACAACTGGCTTCGCGTCTTTCTCCATGTTAATAGCATGCTGACATAAAGTGGGACAAATCCCTTTTAAATCATCAAGAGTATATCCCATAGCTCCTCGGTGTTTCCTTAATATCTCTAATAACCTTTCTTCCTTTCCTGAAAGCTTAGAACTAATAATAACAGGATATATTTTCTTATCATCTATATAAGCATATTTAAGATCATCAGGTAAAGGTTTTAATTCAAAAATAGGATCTTCCTTAGGTGGCAAAGTGGTACCAAGATCCTCCACAGGTAAATTGTGCTTGATTAATGGTTGTTGACGAAGGAAAATATCGTCAATCTCTTCTCTTTCCTTACTGAAAACATCGCTCTCATGATCTTCCATGAATTGCTGCAAAGCATTATTAGGAGCAAGAGCAATAGAAGCAAGCTGTTCAACTCGAAAATTTTCATTAGGCATGTTATTTTCATAAGAAGTCTTAGCAAACTTGGAAAAATTAAACTCATAGGACCCTCCATTAAACTTAGTGAAATTTTTCTCCTTCTTACAGTCTATCACGGCGCCACAAGTATTCAAAAAGGGTCTACCAAAAATAATAGGACAAGTTTTACTAGCCTCCTTACCAAGTACTAGGAAATCAGTGGGGTATTTAGTCTTACCGCATAGGACTTCCACATCTCGAACAATACCAAGAGGCCAAACAGTCTCTCTGTTAGCAAGCTGAATAACCACATCAATATCTTCAAGTTCTCAAGCGCCAATCTCATGCATAATTTCTTTGTAAAGCTCTAAGGGAATGGCACTTGGACTAGCACCAATGTCACATAAACCATAATAGCAATGATCTCCAATCCTGACAGAAATAACAGGAACACTCGTTTTCCTATGCCTTTTAGGATGAGAGATAATGTTAGAAGCATCTTCACAAAAAAGAATATATTCATCCCCTACATCTTTAGTAACAATGTCCTTCAATATAGCTACAAGAGACTTAATAGTAATTTGCTCATCAGGCTCTGCAGCTTTCTTAGTGCTTTTATTAGACACACTTACCAAAGTAGAATACTTTTTTACCTTAGCAGGGAAAGGTGTCTTCTCAAAATAAGGTTCAGGCACAATGCTATCAACAGTACAAACTTTAGTAGCTGCAGCAGGAATATGACTAATAGAATCTTTATAAGGCGCATGATATTTGTTCCAATCTTTCTTTGGAACATCAAGATAAGAGGCAAAAGCCTTAAGACAATTAGCAAGTATTTGAGAATCAAGACCATAAGCAATGCTAACACTATGAAAGTCATCGGTTCCCATAAAAGTTTTAATACATTCATAATCATAATTTATACCTGATTTCCTACCTTTGTCGTTTTCCCATCCTTCAGCATTTTCTTGGATACGGTCAAGGAGATTCCACTTAGCATCTTCCTTCATATGAGTAAATGATCCAAAATAGGAAGCATCCAAATAATCTTTATCAGGAAGAGTAAGCCTCGCATAAAAATTATCAATAACAATATTATTGGGGAGCTCATGAATGGGACATTTCAGCATTAGTAACTTCAATCTCCCCCACGCTTGGGCAATACTCTCTCCATCATGAGGCCGAAAGTTATATATCCGATTACGATCTTTATGAATTTCACTTGGAGGATAAAATTTGGAATAAAAGAGAGGCACAATTTCCTCCCATGCAATAGATGGACCATCTTTTGCATGCCGATACCACTCCTCAGCTCTGCCTTTCAATGATAAAGAGAATAGCTTCCTCTTGACCTGGCTTGGTGAAATACCTGCACACTTGAACAACTCGCATAATTCATGTATAAAAAGTAAGTGATCACCCGGATGGACAGTTCCATCTCCTGAATAGCAGTTATCCATAACACGCTCAACAATTTTCATATGTATTTTAAAAGGATCAACTTGAGCAGGTGGTGGTGGTGGTTCATCCACATGTGCAGCAGTGGTAGAAGTGTTCCCAAATAGGAAACCAAATGGAGAATTCTCCATAGCAAAATAAAAGTAAAAGACAAAAATAAAAACAATACTCACAGCGACGGTTACCTTTACCAATTCCACTCTTCAATAGCGCTTCACTCCCCGGCAACGGCGCCAGAAAATAGTCTTGATGACCCACAAGTATAGGGGGTGTATCGTAGTACTTTCGATAAATAAGAGTGTCGAACCCAACGAGGAGCAGAAGGTATTGATAAGTGGTTTTGATCAAGGATTCACTGTAAATACTAGCAAACGGGTTTTCAAGGGTATTTGGTAATGTAAATAAATAAAGTGCAAGTAAATAAAAGACAGTAGTAATAATTGCAGCAAGTGTCCCAATCCTTTCTTTAGCAAAGGACAAGCCGGTTGTGTAACTTATGATAACCAAGCGTTCTCGAGGACACACGGGAGATTCTGTCAAGTGCTTTCGCTTCATACCGCTAAATAATCTTTACTGGTTTGATAAGTGTTATGGGGGTGAACCTGTGCTAGCGCACTACCCTTACTAGGATAAATACACACTTGTGATTATACCCCTTGCAAGAATCCGCAAATACAAGAAAGTAATTAAGATAAATCTAACCACAGCCTTAAACTCTAAGATCGTACGCTCCCTGGTGCAATGGTTTCCCAACGGAGGTTTAGGTTTCTGTCACTCCAGCAACCCCACAATTGGTAGCCAAATACACAGTGCATCTCACTAGGCCCATAAATGGTGAAGTATCATGTAGTCGACGTTCACATGACACCACTAGTGAAATAACACCACAACAAATAAATATCAAACCATTAAATATTAGTCAACATAATTCCATTACTAACGACTTGACTTCTCCCATGTCCTCAAGAACTAAACGAACTACTCACAAGACATCATATGGATCATGATCAGAGGTGAGATAATGGTAAATAACAATCTGAACATAAACCTTAATTCAACGGTTCCACTCAATAGCATCAACCACAAGAGTAATCAACACCGGGAAAGTTTCCCCTAAGAATTTGACAAGATTCAACTCAAGATGTTACAGCGGGATGGCGAGGTGATGGTGGAGATGAAGGTGCTGGTGATGGAGATGATGATGATGATCCCGATGAAGTCCGGTGCGATGGTGATGACGATGGCGATGATCTCCCCTCTCCGGGAAGGAATTTCCCTGGCAGATTTCTCCCTGCCGGAGAGCTTTTCTCTCTCTAGTGTTTTCCGCCCCGCAGAGGCGGCGATGTCTATCTCTGAGCCCCCCTTGACTTAGGTTTTCGGGGATGATGAAGTATGCAAAGGGGCGAGACCTGAAGTGGGTCAGGGTGGCCTCACACCAGGGCGGCGCGGCCAGGGGCCAGGCCGTGCCCCCTATGTGTGAGCCTACCCCCTGGCTCCTCTCGACTCCTCCTTTTGGCTTCTGGAGTCTTTTGGTAAAATATAATTTTCTGGTATTTTTCTGGAATTTTCCCGATCTTTCGAAATATGGTGTCTTGACAGTCCTTTTCCAGCAGAATCCTGACTCCGGCAGAAAATCCTCCATCGATCATCAAACATGTAAAAACAGAGGAAATAACATAAGTATCATCTCTAAATATGAAATATATCAATGAATAACAGTAAATTATGATATAAAATAGTGATGCAAAATGGACGTATCAGTCACCTTTCAACACACTATATTTTTATTGCTTCATATTCTATGCGTTTTTCTTGGAGCGTCTTTACTTTTGCTTTCAGTTTTCTTTTTATTTTGTTTGATGCAATAAATGGTTGGACCCCAACAAATATCTTTTGGAGGAGATTTACTTTGTTTTTATTGCCAAGAACACTCTAGTTTTCACTCTTATCGTTCAACGAGTGTTCTCTTTTTCTAGAACTGCGTTTAGCTTTCATTTTCCGCCTTGTTTTTTGTTCAGATCTTGTTTTATCTTTGCATCAAGGTATATTTATACCACTGGTCTATGTTGGTTTTCATCAAAAGAGTTGTTTCAAAAAGGTTTGAATGGTGTTGGAAAAGTGAAAAAGTTTCATACAAAAAGTGGTACAAAAAGGAGCTTATTTAGACTGCGGCTTAGACTTTTGCATGCCATGCTTGATGTCATTTTGATAGTATGCTTAGTAGTTTTTGATGTAGCATGACTTGTCTCAAATGACTGAGATTGCTTAATGAGCCTCTGAAAGAATCATGCGTTGTTTTTATTATATGGAAGCATTTATTTGGTTTTCTCCTTGATGTTTTATTTGGGTTGACTTGGCACATGGTTACAACATGTTTGACTCTTACAAAGTCGCCATAAGCCTTTATGATCATTTGGTTTTTGACTTGTGATGCCATTTTATGCTTCTTTTAATGATGTTTTGTCGCTATGCATGATTATGGCCGTTATTGCTCTCTTAGTTGGTTGCTCCCAGTCTTTTGCTAGCCCTCATTTTATACTGAGTATGAGCTCTACTTGTGCATCCAACCCCCAAAAAACCAATTTTGCCTATGAGTCCACTATAAATTCCTATGCATGGTATTTGCAAGCCATTCCAAGTAAATTTTCATGTGCTACGTTTCAAAAAACCTTCAAAATACTTCTCATTTTGTGACACTATTTTCAGCTCATGCGAATGTAGTGGTCGGATTTGCTATCTTCCATATTGTTTCGTTTCAAAAAGAAAAAAAGGCACTCCTCCATGGTATGTGAATGTTGGTGGGCACCCGATGGAATCGGTTAGCCATGGTTTGTGAAAGGAAAAAGGTGGGGAGGAGTGCCAACTGCCAAGCTTTATAAAAGAGCACCAAAGTGCCAATCTCTCTCTCTCAAAAACTTGCTTATTTTTGTATGTAAGATAGTAAGAATCCCATTGCCAGTCGTTGACAAAGACAACCACCTCTCAAAACCCAATTTTTATCTCTGTTTTACAAATGAAAAGCTCTAGCACATGTTTAATCCCTACTTCCCTCTGCGAAGGGCCTTTCTTTTACTTTTATGTTGAGTCTCCACTTTCTACCTTTATGCACAGTTTAAGAGAGCATAGTTGCCATTCTAAGTTTAATGTGCATAGTCCCAAAATTTATCATTGATTGATTCATGATTATGGTTTCACTTGTTCTTAAATTATTGGTATCTAGTCGCCCTCTTAAACTTGAAGGTATCCTATGCATTTATGTTTTGCTATTCCATGAAGGACAAGCTGAAAACCACTTTGATATGTTTTTCCATATGATTTGAACACATGTTTGACTTTCATTGTTTCATTGTTCATGATCTTTCGTTTGTGTTTCTTTTCATGTTATAACATGGTTGCTAAGTTTTTATTGTCAAGATTATATCTTTTATGCCCATGTTTTAAGTTCTTTGATCCCAGCACTCAATGCTTTACATAGATGATCAAGATTGTGATGGTGCATGTCACCTAAAAAATTATTCTTTTGTTATCACTTACCTACTCGAGGACGAGCAGGAGTTAAGTTTGGGGATGCTTGATACGTCTCAAACGTATCTATAATTTTTGATGTGCCATGCTTGTTTATACACCATTTGCTTTGTGTTTCGTTACACTTCGTGGCATTTTTATGCATTTTCTAGAACTAACCTATTAACAAGATGTCATAGTGCCAGTTCCCTGTTTTCTGTTGTTTTTGTGTTTTAGAAAAGTTACACAGGAAATATTCTCGGAATTGGACGAAACAAAAACCAAACCTCCTATTTTTACCGAAGCTTCACGAAGACTGAAGATGAGACAGAGGGGGGCCAGGGGCCAGGCTCACCATATGGTGGCGCGGCCCAGCCCCTGGCCGCGGCCTAGCCCCTGGCCGCACCACCACATGGTGAGGCCGGCTGGCCCACCTTCTGACGCTGCCCTTTCGCCTATAAATTCCCCTCGACGGGAAAAACCTAAAGGACGGATCACTTTTCCTCGAAACATACTGCAAGCCGCCGCCATCGTCAAAGCTAGATCGGGAGGATCCAGGAGCTCTTCCCGGTACCCTACCGGAGGCCTTCTCCACCACCATGGTCGCCTCCGGAGTGATGTGTGAGTAGTCTACCTTGGACTACGGGTCCATAGCAGTAACTAGATGGTTATCTCCTCTACCATGTACTTCATGTTTAGATCTTGTGAGCTGCCCTACATGATCAAGATCATCTTTATGTAATTCTACATGTTGTGTTTGTTGGGATCTGATGAGTATTGGTACTATGTTAAGTTGATGTGTTGAATCATATATCTTTATGTTATCTCTATGTTGTTTATGATCTTGCATGCTTTTCGTTGCTAGTAGATATCTTGGCCGAGTAGATGCTAGTGACTCCAGGAGGGAGTATTTATGCTCGATAGTTGGGTTCATGCCTCTAGTAATCTGGGGGAGTGACAGAAACCTCTAAGGTTGTAGATGTATTGTTGCCACTAGGGAGAAAACAACATTCTTGTGTCCAAGGACATTTGCTTTGTTTACTTTATGCACTTTTCTTAATGCAGTTATCCGTTGTTCGCAACTTAATACCCAATGATTGCTCGGATGACATTCGGAGGGTGGATTATTAGTCATAGATGCAGTTGGATTACGGTCTATGTATTTTGTCGTATTGCCTAGAGTGAATCTCATAGTGACCTGATACGTCTCCAACGTATCCATAATTTTTTATGCTCCATGCTTGTTTTTACACCATTTGCCTTGTGTTTCGTTACACTTCGTGACACTTTTATGCATTTTCCGGAACTAACCTATTAACAAGTCGCCACAGTGCCAGTTCCCTGTTTTCTGCTGTTTTTGTGTTTCAGAAGTGATACACAGGAAATATTCTCGGAATTGGACGAAACAAGTTCCTGAAGTCTTATTTTTCCCGGAAGCTTCCAGAGATCCGAAGAGGCGAAGGAGAGGGGCCACAGGCCAGCCTCATACTAGGCTGGCGCGGCCCAAGCCCTGGCCTCGCCGCCTAGGTGTGAGGAGGCCTGGGGCCACTCCTGACGACGCCCCTTCGCCTATAAGAAGCCTCGGGACGGAAAACCCTAAGAGAGTCGGCGAAATTTCCAGAACAGTTCCGCAGCGCCGCCGCCGTCGAAGCCAATTTCGGGGGACAGAAGTCTCTGTTCCGGCACCCTGCCGGGACGGGGAAGTGCCCCCGGAGCCATCTCTATCGGTCTCCATCGCCGTCTCCGCCGTCTCCATCGACCTCACTGCCATCTCCATCAACCTTGCTGTCTCCTATGATGAGGAGGGAGTAGTTCATCCCCGGGGCTGAGGGCTCTACCGGTAGCTATGTGGTTCACCTCTCTCTCCCATGATGTGATCTTTATGTGATCGTGAGCTTTGTATCATGTTGAATAAGTAGATGTTACTCTTCTTCATTATGTGTACTCTAGTGTGTTATTAAAGTAATCTATTCCTCCTGCCATGGTGTAACGGTGACAGTGCGTGCATCATGGTGGTACTTGGTCTAGGCTACGATTGTGATCTTTTATGGATTATGAGAATAATTATCACTATGATAGTATTGAAGTGATCTATTCCTCCTTTCATGGTGTAATGTTGACAGTGTGTGCACCGTGTTAGTACTTGGTCTAAGTTGCAATAATATCTATCTTGAGTTGTGATTTGATTTGGATATCTCTATGAGTGGTGTTTGTCAAGTACTTGATGAACTTTGAGGAGTGCTTCGTAGCCCTACGCAATGATTAGTGTTATTCAATAGGAGAGTAATTCAGAGTACCATAGTGAAGAGAAGTTATCTATTGGTTCAATTATGTTATATTTGTTGGGAGTGTGTCCACTAGTGAAAGTATGATCCCTAGGCCTTGTTTCTAAGCTTTGCACACCGTTTACTTGCTGTTTTGTTACTTGTTTGCTTGCTGCCATTTTTATTCCAGATTGCATTTACTACTTATAATCATCTATACCACTTGTATTTCACTATCTCTTCGCCGAACTAGTGCACCTATACATCTGACAAGTGTATTGGGTGTGTTGGGGACACAAGAGACTTTTTGTATCGTAATTGCAGGGTTGTTTGAGAGGGATAGCTTTGACCTCTTCCTCCCTGAGTTCGATAAACCTTGGGTGATCCACTTAAGGGAAACTTGCTGCTGCTCTACAAACCTCTGCACTTGGAGGCCGAACACTGTCTACAAGAACAGAAGCGTGCGTAGACATCAAGCTCTTTTCTGGCGCCGTTGCCGGGGACGTAAGGTAAAAGGTACTCGCATCCTCCTGTGTGAGTGCTCAGAGTTATTTCCTTTAGATTCTACAATTACATCTTTTTGTTTCTTGTTTTTATTTTCACTAGTTAGGCTTAATGGAAAACAAAGAGTTCTGTAGTCTTTTTCCTGAGTTTAGATATGAAGTGTTTGAAGAGAAAATTGAAAAACCTTTGGAGCTTAATTTGCAAACTAATAGTGTTGTTAGTACGAATGCTTTGAACACTGTTATTGCTAATGCTATAGAAAAGTCTAAGCTTGGGGAAGCTGGTTTTGTTAAGCATGATATTTTTAGTTCCCCAACTTTAGTGGAGAAAGTTTGCTCTGATGATATTTTATCTCCCCTATGTGATGTTCATATGCCTGTTACCTATGTTAGTGATCATGATTGGGAAAAGTACTCTACTTTTGATATTGAAAATCTTTTTGGTACAAATTCTAAGGTTAATAATTATTGTACCATTAGTGCTATCCATGCTCCTTCTTATGATGATATGTTTGATGAGTATGCCTTGCGAAATAGTTGCCCTCTAGGTTATGATGGTTATGATGATGAGTATAATATTTTCAGTTCACCTACTATTGAGGAGAAAAATAGTTATGATTACAATATGCCTCCTGTTTTTGATGATTATGGTGATGAGAATAATTATTCTATTGAATCTGCTCCTACTATGATTGTTCATGTGGGGAGTATTAATCCTTTTATGCATGTGGCTCATGATAGGGATGCTTTATGTGATAGTTATATTGTTAGTTCTATTCATGATGCTACTGAAAGTTATTATGAGAGAGGGAAACATGGTTTGATGGATCTCAACAATATTGACTTTCCCCTCTTTATGTTGCAATTCTTGAAGTAGTACTTGTTTTGCCTTCCTATGCTTTTTGCTTTGCGCTTTCATGACTTGTCTCTATACAAGACTATTTTTCATAGGAAGTGGTTTAGATTTAAATGTGTTCCATACTTGCTTTTTGATGCTCTCTATTGCTTTAAGTTCCTAAAAAATTCAAACTTTCGTTAGTTGAACACTTTTTTATTTGAGCAACAGAAAACCCCTAAAAATTCGACCTTTGTCAGCTGTTCTGTTTTGACAGATTTGTGCCAATATTTGTTTTTGCCGCTTTATCGCTTTCTTTTGAGTTCTTTTGATCATGGAACTTTTGGGGAAGTTGCTACAGTAGTATATGCTATATATGTGGTGGTTTTGGGTTGAAACCTGAAGCAAAAAGAGGTTGATTATATGCTATGATTACACTAATGTTGCTAATAGAATTGTGTTTAGTTTTGTATGAAGGAAGTTTTCAAGTGTAGGGATTGGAGAATGATGAGATGAGTTGAAGAATGGACAAAATCTCAAGCTTGGGGATGCCCATGCATCACCCCAAGAAATATCCAAGAAGTACAAGCGTCAAAGCTTGGGGATGCCCCCGAGGCACCCCCTTCTTCATCGGCAAAAATCAGGTCACCTTTCAAAACACTATATTTTTATTGCTTCATGCACTATGCATTTTTCTTGGAGCGTCAGTTGTTTTTGTTTTAGTTTTTTTTTGCTTGCTGCAATAAATGGTTGGATCACATCATGTTTGTTTGGAGGGAGACATACTCGCTTTTCATTTGCCAAGAACACTCTAGTTTTCACTCTTATCGTTCAACGAGTGTTCTCTTTTTCTAGAACTGCGTTTGGCTTTTGATTTTCACCTTGATATGTGTTCAGATCTTGTTTTATCTTTGCATCAAGGTGTATTTGGACCTCTGGTATATGTTGGTTTTCCTCAAAAGAGTTTCCTCAAAAAGGTTTGAATGGTGTTGGAAAAGAGAAAAAACTTTATGTAAAAAAGTGGTACAAAAAGGAGCTTGTTTAGACTGCGGCTTAGACTTTTGCATGTCATGTTTGATGTCATTTTGATAGTATGCTTAGTGTTTTTGCTGTAGCATGACTTGTCTCAAATAACTGAGATTGCTTAATGAGCCTTTGAAAGAATCATGCGTTGTTTTTATCGTTTGGAAGCTTTATTTTGGTTTTCTCCTTTGATGCTTTATTTGGGTTGACTTGGCGCATGCTTACATCATGTTGACTACAAAATAAGTCGCCTATAGCCTCTATGATCATTTGGTTTTTGACTTGTGATATCACTTTATGCTTCTTTCAATGATGTTTTGTCGCTATGCATGATTATGGCCATTATTGCTCTCTTAGTTGGTCGCTCCGAGTCTTTTGCTAGCCCTCGCCTTGTACTGAGTATGAGCTCTACTCGTGCATCCAACTCCTAAAAACCAAGTTTGCCAAAGTGTCCACTATAAATTCCTATGCATGGTATTTGTAAGCCATTCCAAGTAAATTTTCATGTGCTACCTTTCAAAACCTTCAAAACACTTCTCGTTTTGTGACACTGTTTTCAGCTCATGGGGACGTAGTGGTCGGATTTGCTATCTTCCATATTGCTTATTCCAAAAATAAATAAAAAATAAAAAGAAAGAAAGAAAAAAGGTACTCCTCTATGGTATGTGAATGTTGGTGGGCACCCGATGGAATCGGTTAGCGATGGTTTGAGAAAGGAAAAAAGGTGGGGAGGAGTGCCAAGCTTTATAAAAGAGCACAAAAGTGCCAATCTCTCTCTCAAAAACTTGCTTCATATTTGTATGGAAGATAGTAAGAACCCCATTGCCAGTCGTTGACAAAGACAACCACCTCTCAAAACCAATTTTTATCTCTCTGTTTTACAAATGAAAAGCTCTAGCACATGTTTAATCACTGCTTCCCTCCGCGAAGGGCCTTTCTTTTACTTTTATGTTGAGTCACCACCTTCTATCTTTATGCACCGTCTAAGAGAGCATAGTTGTCATTCTTAGTATAATGTGCATTGTCCCAATGACAAGGGTATAGTTAATAGAGCCCGTTAGTTAAAGTACCCCTAAGGCCCGTATAGCTAGGCCCAATTGTAACGATAGTCGAATACGAGTTCTTACCATATGTCGATATTGTAATCTGTATCGGACCTTACCCGATCCTCGAGACCTGGCCATCTATATAAAGGGGCCAGGAGGGGACGGTGTAGGGCAGATTGAAAGCAAGCCAGGTTGAACACCCAAGTTTACTTTCGTTATACACTTATTTCGACTAACCTTACCTTCGAGTTCATCCAACGCCCTCTTCCCCCGATCCTAAGTCCTTCATCTAGGACATTTGTCGAGTTAACCCTCGTCAATTGGCGCCGACCGTGGGGATCTGGGCGTTGGAATCATGAATTCGACGGCTTTTTCATTTTTAGCCAACAGCAGTTCAGAACTCGACGGAAGTTAGGAGATGGAGTTAACAATTGGAAGTTTGAGCATCCTCATCGGGCCATTGGGTTCATCTCGCCTTTCGGATCCGACAAAACAAGATCCGTCGGCAAGTGAGCCCGAAACAGTAGCAATGATAGAATATTCTGACGGCTCTTCCAACGAGGTAAACTCGCCGGTCAGCTTAGAAGAAGTGCAAGAAGGAAAGATCGCAGAAGACAAAGAAGCAAGGGAAAATTCCGACGCAAGGGTCCAACTCGACGATCTCATGATCTGCCTCGACGATATCTCGGACAAATCAACAAACACATGGAAGACAGGGTTAGAGCTTTCTGAAGATGGCGACTCGATCTTCTCAAGCTTCAGTGGTAACGTCGGCAAACAATGCCAGGTGCTCGCCATTGTGGGAGATAACTCAGAAGAATTCGACGAAAACAACAATCCAGTGCTAAACCCAGCAAATATCGACAGAGGAGCAAATCACCTAACAGAAGGGCAAACAGTAGAATCCCTCACAGCCAGGGAAAAAATTCGACTATCAGTCGACGAATGGAGGATAATAAGAGAAGCCGTAGAACACGGCACGCCAATACCATCAAATTCCAGCAAAGACATGCTTTTGGGGTATCATTATGCCCAAAGGCAGCAGGCAAAGCAATTAGCAAAGGAGAAAATAGAGATACAAAGAAGAAAAGATTCAGCCATTGCAGCTAGCAACGCCGCTCGTAAAGCGCGAAGCGACGCATCATACAGCAACGCAAGGAAAAATCGTCGACACGGTTCAATGTACGACAACCTCGAGTACTCCGACAGGCAAAGCATTTCCAAAAACCTCGATTCGTCCTTCTTATCGGTCGACGAGCAGGGGAACATCCTACCAAAAACCCCTGAAGCAGCACTAGTAGCAGCGCAAGCATATCTGCTCACAACTCGACCAAGTCCAGGAGATCCTAGAGAACATATGCATAGAGCAGCATTGAACGGACTTAACATGGTGGGCCACAACCTATCAGCAAAAGGAGAGGAAGCGTATCACCACAAGGAAGCACACAAAGCAAGGTCACCTCACCGTCACAACAGTCCTTGCTACTCGGTGATGGCGCCAGAAAAGACTGGTGGCGTGTAGTTGACGTGGAGCAGTAAGTCCTTGTGCGTGGTGAATGACCAGCCCGTTGGGAACCCCAAGAGGAAGGTATGATGAGTGTAGCGGCTAGTTTTCCCTCAGTTAAGATACCAAGGTTTATCGATCAAGAGAGGAGAGACGGCGACGACTGAAGGTGATATGGAACCTGCACACACACAACCAAGTACTTTGTTCCCAACTTGCGATGAGGTTGTCAATCTCACCAGTTTGCTTGAAACAAAGATTATGAGCGTATCGAGTGGAAAACAATATAGTATGCGAGTAAAGTAAATAGTACGAGTAAAGTAAACAGTGCGAGTAAAGTAAACAGGTGATAGCAATATGATGGAAATAGGACCGGGGTCCACAGTTCACTAGTGGTGTCTCTCCATAGATAAAACATGCTGGGTAAACAAATTACAGTTGGGCAATTGATAGAATAAAGATAACGTGATATGTCAAGAAGATCACTATGAGATTTACTCTGGGCATTACAACAAAATACATAGACCGCCATCCAACTGCATCTATGACTAATAATCCACTCCCGGGGATATCAATCCGAACACCCCAGTAGTCTTAAGTTGCGAACAACAGATAATTGCATTAAGCAAAGTGTGTAATGTAAACAAAGCATATGCCCTTGAGCATATGAATGTTGTTTTCTCCCTAGTAGCAACAGCACATCTACCACCTTAGAGGTTTCTGTCACTCCCCCAGGTGAAATAGAGACATGAACCCACTATCGAGCATAAATACCCCCTCTTGGAGTCACTCGCAACTACTCGGCCAAGATAGCTACTAACAACGGAGAGCATGCAAGATCATAAACAACATAGAGATAACAAAAGATATAATTCAGTACAGCAACTTAATCATAAACACCAATATTCATCGGATCCCAACAAACCAACATCATAGAATTACATAACGGTGATCTCAATCATGTAGGGCAGCTCATGAGATCTAAACATGAAGCACATGGTGGAGAAGACAACCATCTAGCTACTGCTATGGACCCATAGTCCAAGGTAGACTACTCACTCATCGCTCCGGAGGCAAGCATGGCGATGAAGAAGACCTCCGGTGGCGATTCCCCTCTCCGGCAGGTTGCCGGGAAGAGCTTCTGGACCCTCCCGATCTTCGGGTCGACGGCGGCGGCGGATCGCGATGTGTTCTGGAAATCTGATCGGGTCCTTAGGTTTTTTCCGTCGGGGGGTCTTTATAGGCGAAGGGACGATGTCAGAGGAGGGGCCAGGCGCCCTCACGTGGGCCCGGCGCGGCCAGGGGCCTGGCCGCACCACCCACGCGTGTGGGGCCCTGGTGGCCCCCCTCCGACACTTCTTCGGATCTCTGGAAGCTTCCGGGTAAAATAAGACTTCAGGAACTTGTTTCGTCCAATTCCGAGAATATTTCCTGTGTATCACTTCTGAAACACAAAAACAGCAGAAAACAGGAAACTGGCACTGTGGCGCTTGTTAATAGGTTAGTTCCGGAAAATGCATAAAAGTGCCACTAAGTGTAACGAAACAATAGGCAAATGGTGTAAAAACAAGCATGGAGCATCAAAAATTATAGATACGTTTGAGACGTATCAGTCCTCGGCGCAAAAGCAGCAAGCAACGATCTCGATCGCCATCACCAAAATAGCACGGTGGAACCCGAAGATCGCGATCCCCAAATGAAAAACGCGACTATGAAGAAGACGAAAAAGAGATGGGGGCGTCGTGCTTTACTCGCAGGGTTCGCACCACTCCAGTTCCCAAGGGATTCAAGTTACCTCATGATCAGCAAAAGTACGACGGATCACAGGAACCACAATCATGGCTCTCAGATTATCTACAAGCAGTACAAATATTAGGAGGAACCAAAGAAATAGCAATGCAAAGTTTGCAACTACACCTCACCGGCGCAGCAAGGTCATGGTTGAGCAAACTAGAGAAAGAAACTATTGGAAGCTGGGAAGATCTCACAAAGAAATTTACAAGCAACTTCAGGTCGACATACAAGCGGCCAGCATCAATAGAAGAAGTTAAAGCGTGTGTGCAACAACGCGACGAAACACTGCGGGCATACATCCAAAGATGGAGTCTTATCAAAAATTCAGCAGTCGAAGTGTCAGACGAAAGAGCAATAGATGCGTTCATCATTGGATTAAGGCGAAGAGACCTAGTCGAAGAGATGGGCAGAATCAAGCCAAAAATAGTATCAGACCTCATGGACGTAGCAAACAGATTTGCAGATGGAGAAGATGCATGCAACAACAAGCGGACACGATCTCCAGAGGACGATAGAAGAAACAAATATGGAAGTCAAAGGAGACGGTCCCGAAATTACGACAACTACGGCTCCCATAGCCAAGTCGCCGCAGGATACAAAGACAACAACTATCAAGGAAGTGATCACAGAAGCTCGGGATATAGAAGCTACGGGAAAGAGGACTACAAAAAGTTTTCCACGAGAGAACCCAGAGAGTACAACTCATCGCCAGAAGATATGCTCAACGGACCTTGTCATATACACTCAGCATTCGTCGATGGGAAGCGAGTATCAAGGCACACAATGAATGATTGCACAACATTCTTAAAACTACAAGAGGCAGCACTAAGCAAGCAAGGCGACAAGGATTTGAAGGGAGCAACAATCCCCCGACAAATCAGCAAGGAAACAACGGAGCTCCTCAAGGACAAGACCAGCAAAACAAGGGACATGACGACGATGAAGGGTACGTTCCATCAAAAGGGCACATCACAGCAATGATACAACCCGTGCCAAAGTCGAACAAGGAAGAAAAGAGTATCACTCGACAAGTCAACCTAGCAGTCATTTCACCTCCAGCCACAACGGAGTATCTACATTGGTCAGAACAACCAATCGAGTTCAACAGAGAAGACCACCCTATAACAGTACCTCGGCCAGGAAACGCGCCTTTGGTACTCAAAGCTCAAATCGGCGCGTATGATGTCGACATAATATTCATGCACGCAGGAAGTGGAATTAACCTGATATACGCAAAAACACTCAAGGCAATGCATATATCGTTAGAATTCCTGAAACCAATAGATTGTTCCTTCCACGGGATCGTGCCAGGAAGTGCCAATTACCCACTGGGTCGAATAGCACTCAATGTTTGCTTCGGCAACCGACAAAACTACAGAAGAGAAAAGTTAGATTTCGAAGTTATGGACTGGCCATCTCAATATCACGCGATCCTCGGACGACCCGCATTTTCACGATTCATGGCAGTGCCTCACTGTACATATTTGGTACTTAAAATGCCAGGACCAAGAGGAGTAATTACAGTAAAAGGAAGTTTTGAAATTTCAGATCTCTGCGACAGGGAGTTCCACAAGATGGCGCAAAACTTTGGCATGATAGCCAACTATGCAGGAAAGGCGAAAGACACGACTACAGAAGGCGTCAAGCTACTTGAAAGACGCGCTGCGGAGCCCGAGATGAAGAAACCACGAGTAGGAGCATCGGGAGAAGACAAAGATACAGGAGAAGAAGAGAAAGCCATGATGGTATAAGAATCCAAGAACAATAAAGTAGAGTAGAAGAACAAGGCTGTAAAAGCCACGAGCTATACCAGGGGCAATGCCCTCTAGATCCAGAACACAGGCCATATGCCGGATCTCTTGGGTCACCCCATGTATCTTACATTACAAGTATAATAAAGACAAAACGTTCCTCATATTCGAGTTTACGAGTCTTTCAAAGAGAAAATGCGGCAAACGCACGAATCATACAAAAAAAACGCTCTGAAAATATATCTCAGACATACAGTCGTGAAATAAGAAATTCTCGCGTTTCCCATAAGTATTACAACATCGGGTTGTCAGAATCATCCACACCCAAAGGGTCTAAATAGTGAAACTCGCGAAAAAACGCGGCATCTTCTGGTAACAGCCTGGCTATAATTCGTCGGGCAGGCTGCAAAGTACTCTCCAAGTGTACTCGAAGGCTAGCTCCACCTGGAGGGTAGCTCAGCGACATAGAACTATAATTGAGTCTTGGTTGCCACTTGCGTATCCACCCAAGAGCAAAGTTGGTACCTGCCACTAAGTTCAGTTCTATCAATCGATGAATTCGTTGGCTGGATCTAAAAGTATCAAGAAGTAGTGGGAAAGTCGCAGGCACAGGATTGCGAGGAAGCATAACCGAGTGCATAGTTACGAGAGATCTTCTGCAGCCATCCACCGCTTTGCCAACGTGCTGGGCACGGTCGTGAAGCAATACAACAGCACGCCGGTGTCGAGGATCAGACCACAAATTTTCAACACCTGCGGACATTTTCTCTAGGGCCGCATTTCGCTCGGTAACCCGACGATCTTCAGCGGCGAAATCTAAACAAGTGCCTATGAGGGCAAGAGGATATCATAAGAACAGCAGTGGAACAAAAGAGAAAAAGATAAGTCGAAAGGAAACTTACATCGTAACATTTCGCAGGCGGATTCAATAATGCCAAGGAGAAAAGAATTGCATTCCTCGTGATGCAAAATCTTTGCCGTCAAGCTGGACACCTTATCATCAAGAATGGATACCTGCTTCGTCAAATTAGAAGCTTTGCTAGCTTTGTCAAATGCCATCTGAGCTTGGCGTTTGGCTAAAGTCAAGCGAGATTCAAGATCAGAAATCCTTAAAGAATACTCTGCACATTGACTGCATCGACTAGGAGGTGAAGAAATCATTGAGTCAAACGTGCGGGCAGCGGAAGGAGCAGGTCCGCCAGTCAAGGGATCGTTGGTATGCATCGACTGGAAGTCAAAAGAAAAGAAAGAAGAAACATTTCAGAAAGGTAGCACAAGATCTCATGAGGGGGGAATATATTTACATAAGTGCAAAACCCTTTGGCTAAAGTTCTCGGGTTGCACGCGACTAAAGATTTTTACATTCAAAAAGAGAAATTGAAAGCTACAGAGGAGCCGAAGTCTACGCCACCTCAGCATTTTGCTCCATGGCAGAAGAGGGCATGGCGAATCCGTCGCCAGAAGTCGACGGAGGTGCAGGCTCTTCCATCGTTGGAGCCGGTGTAGTAGATGCCGCGGAGGCTGCAGAAGGAGAAATAATTGCCGCCAGTGCAGGCGCCAACTTCTTCGCCTTCTCGAAGAAACCTTCATCTCATCGCGGGTGCGGCCATGGGGAGAGCTCACCTTCTCCCAGTCGAAGTCCGCACCATGCGCAAAAGAAAGTGCAATAGCACCCTCAGCGCCGCACTTCAGAGAGAGCCCCTTCAGCTGGAGGGTCGGGTCCTTAATTGTATTGAAGGACTTGGCAAGATTCTCCAAGTTATCCTTCGGGACTTCTACCTTCTTTTTCGGCCACAACCCGATGAACAACCGCGATAGAACGCGGCTAACCAACTCAAAAGTCTCCTGGATAGATATCCAGTTTGCCTCGAATAGGTTAACTGCGGTCAGCAGAGGATCATCGCCCGATGGCAAAGATGAAGAAGACACCTTGGTAAATCCTGCGCGACAAAGGAAGTCAAAAAGAAAGAAGTAAAAGAAAGAATTAGCGAAGATCAATAATACAACAAGAAGTCAAAATAGAAGGCAAGACGAAACACTTACTTTCAGCAGAAGTAGACATTGTGTGAAGGCGCTCTATTACGGCCTGATCTCGCTGAGCGTGCTCCCTGTTGGCATCGGCTAAAGCTTTTTCAGCCTTTTTCGCCTTACCAAGCGCTGATTTTTGCGACTTCTCAGCACTTGCTTTGGCAGCGGCCGCAATATCATATGCCTTCTGCGAGGCACTAAGCTTAGCCTCCAATGACGCAATTCGGGCATTGGCTGTTGCTAGAGCAGCTACAGTAGAAGAAGAAAGGAAGTCAGATAAACAGCAAAAGATATGCGTGGAGGAAAAACCATGACTGGATATAGAACATACCTTTGGAAGCTTTTGCAACCTTTAGGTACTCAGCGCATTCGGTGCCCAAGGCGACGAATCTCTTCAATAAAGCCTGAGAGAAGAAGCATGTAAGAAGCACAAGTGTATGCAAGGGAAACAAGTCAGGAGAAATTACTCACATCATGGGGGGAAGCCGAGGATTCGTGGGCTTCCAGAGAGACTTCGGGTTCTTTAGCCTTCTTCAAGCGCTTGAGGTTTCGGGGCACAGGAACCTTCTTTACAGAGGCCCTGGTAACCCTAGGCGCAATTTCTTGGGCAGGGGGCTCATCATCAACTGCAGGGGGAATTGAAGGAGTAGCTGTAGCAACTTTTGGCGGCTCTTCGTCATCTCTGCATGAAGGAAATAAGTTATGTGTAACACGTCAGAAACAAGGCAAGAGCGGTGCAATTGAAGAACTCGAATAAAAACACTTACAACGCCAGGAGGTCGAAGTACTCCGTATCTTCTGCAGGAACAGAGGCCTTATCAGCCGCTGCAGAATTCGAAGAAGCAAATTCTTCGACTCGTTTCCTCTTCTTGTCGATACTAGCATCTTCAGCAAGCACGGAGGGAGACGATGTCGACAAGCTAGTTTCCTCTTCCGATTCTTCGGCATCATCTCCGTCCTGATTCTCGTCAGCCTCGGGGGCTTCAGATGCAGATGAGGCCAGATCAGCCGGAAGGGCCCTGCCTCTGGAAGAGGAGGGTGCAAAGCAAGGAATTGGTGACCCTGCGTATAAATAAGTCAGCAGAGTATAAAGGCAAAGAATAAGGCAAGTCGAAGTAAACAAAATTCGACAGCAAGTGAACACAAAGATACATACCTCGGACAGAGGGTGCACGGAGTCGAAGTAGTCAGCGGTCAAATCAGCAACCGCATGATCCTTGGTGAGCTTGGTAAGGTTCCTAACTCGCTTGTCGACATCTTCTTTTTCTATCAAATCTTCAGAGACACGAGTAGGATCTTCCAAGCCAGAGTAATTCCAAAGCTTGGTGAGGCGGTGCTGTAGGGGTTGAACTCGGCGTTGCACAAAGAATGCCATGAGTTGGATACCCGACAAAGCTCCTCCTTTGCCTCCTTTCAAAGCTTGAATGCGAGACAGAAGATGAAGAACTTGTGCTATCTCCGCATCTGAGGGAAGCGCATCCCAAGACGCCAACTTCTTCACTTCCTTGGAGGCTTCGAAAGGGGCTAACCCATATTGGTCTTCAGGGGAGGCTTTGCGGTCTTTGATATAGAACCATTTGGTTCTCCACCCCTAGACAGATGCAGCAAAGGAAAACTCGAGGTACTGCGCTTCAGGGCGCACAGAGACAACGGCTCCGCCCAATTCAGGCTTTCTAGCCAGAGCAACATTGGGGCAAAGCCGAAAGATTGACCTCCAGAGAAGAAAGTGGGGCTCGATGCCCAAGAATGACTCGCAGAGAGTCACGAAACAAGCAATGTGAAGAAGGGAGTTTGGTGTGAGCTGGTGGAGCTGCACACCGTAGACAAAGAGAAGCCCACGGAGAAACTCGTGGGCAGGAAGAGAAAGGCCGCGAAGGAGGAAAGCCAGAAACATTACCCGATAGCCGCTTGGGGGCTACGGGATCCGCTCAGTACTGGGAAACTTGATGGAATCTTGGGCGGAGATGAGACCATCCGCCCTGGCTTTCTCCACCTCCTTCTTCGTGATGGCGGAGCGCACCCAGCTGGTGGCAGAAGAGGTCTTGGCCATGGTGTTCTTGGTGGCTAGGTGTTTCACGCGCATCTAATACGCGGAGCGCTTGGGGGCTATGCACGAGAGGCGGAGGAAGAGGAGATCAGCAATGGAGGCGGCGGAGGGAATGAGCTGGTAAATAGTAAAATCCCCCACTACGCCCCTTATATACCTTCTGGGAGAAGGATCGTGGGCTACGACGTGGCGCAAAGAGCGAAAACGGCAGCCCACTAACGGTCAAAAATCGCGAAAATTACAGTGCTGCCCATAAAACGGTTCGCACTCATACAGAATGACGTATTCATTGACGTCATAAAGATGATATACGAAAAAAGAAGGATGGCGCCGACAAGTGCAAAATTTATAGACAAGATTATATGTGAAGGATTTTCGATTATAGCCTTGGGGGCTTCTACTATCAAAAGTATTGGAAGCAACTCTTTACTGGAGTGGTGGACGCGTATTCGACGACAAGATGTTATTAAAGTATCTCGAGTTGAAGTATGATGGATTACACTATATTTTGAGCCTATACTCAAAAAATTAATTTTCGACTATAGTCTCGGGGGCTACTCCCATCGGGAGCGCTGAGCGCGCACCCGACAATACTTCTTGGTAAAACATTGTGCAGGAGTGTTACTCCCATCGGGAGCGAGTTTTATGGTTGTTGAAACCCGAATATTTTCAGTCAAAATTTGACTGCGACATAAGATTCTCGAGTTATGTTATCGCAACACAACTCGAATGCCGTGACTTGTCACGAAGGTAAGACCCCGGGATCCGTCCTGTGTGGCCTGGTATACGCACATGGATGCGATCTGCTGGTATGTATCCGTGTCTACGATGCGAAGAAAATCCTGGTGGACGCACTGGGTACCCTGAGAATCACTAGGATTCATTCTTTGTAAGACCTAAATGCAGCAAAAGAATGGGTTTAACCGGTATCCCAAATTCAAATCCAAGGGGATTGAATTTGAAGTAGGTGACAAGTATCTGTTCCGGCAGTTAACTGACGTCTTGATCCGTCAGAGTTGTCAGGCTTGTTCATCAAAGCCCCTTGCAAAAAATATCATGAAAGAAAGTCGAAAGACCAAGTCGAAGATTTGAAGATATGAAGAAGTCGAAGAACTGATCAAGTCAAAGATTTAAAGATTAGAGATTCAACCCGAATCTGCAATTCTGGTAGAATCTCAGGGGTTACTGACAAGGGTATAGTTAATAGAGCCCGTTAGTTAAAGTACCCCTAAGGCCCGTATAGCTAGGCCCAATTGTAACGATAGTCGAATACGAGTTCTTACCGTATGTCAATATTGTAATCTGTATCGGACCTTACCCGATCCTCGAGACCTGGCCATCTATATAAAGGGGCCAGGAGGGGACGGTGTAGGGCAGATTGAAAGCAAGCCAGGTTGAACACCCAAGTTTACTTTCGTTATACACTTATTTCGACTAACCTTACCTTCGAGTTTATCCAACGCCCTCTTCCCCTGATCCTAAGTCCTTCATCTAGGACATTTGTCGAGTTAACCCTCGTCACCCAAAGTTTTCATTGATTGATTCATATTGTTGGTTTCACTTGTTCTCAAATTATTTGTATCTAGTCGCCCTCTTAAACTTGAAGGTGTCCTATGCATTTATGTTTTGTTCTCCATGAAGGACATGCTGAAAACCATTTGTATGTTTTTCCTTATGATTTGAACACACGTTTGACTTTCATTGTTTCATTTTCATGATCTTTTGTTTGTGTTCATTTTCATGTTATAACATGGTTGCTAAGTTTCTATTATCAAGATTATGTCTTTCATGCCCATGTTTTAAGTTCTTTGATCTCAGTACTCAATGCTTTACCTATATGATCAAGATTGTGATGGTGCATGTCACCTCAAAAATTATTTCTTTTGTTATCACTTACCTACTTGAGGATGAGCAGGAGTTAAGCTTGGGGTTCCTGATACGTCTCCAACGTATCCATAATTTTTGATGCTCCATGCTTGTTTTTACACCATTTGCCTTGTGTTTCGTTACACTTCGTGGCACTTTTATGCATTTTCCGGAACTAACCTATTAACAAGTCGCCACAGTGCCAGTTCCCTGTTTTCTGCTGTTTTTGTGTTTCAGAAGTGATACACAGGAAATATTCTCGGAATTGGACGAAACAAGTTCCTAAAGTCTTATTTTTCCCGGAAGCTTCCAGAGATCCGAAGAGGCGAAAGAGAGGGGACACAGGCCAGCCTCACACTAGGCCGGCGCGGCCCAGGCCCTGGCCGCGCCGCCTAGGTGTGAGGAGGCCTGGGGCCACTCCTGACGATGCCCCTTCGCCTATAAGACGCCTCGGGATGGAAAACCCTAAGAGAGTCGGCGAAATTTCCAGAACAGTTCCACAGCGCCGCCGCCGTCGAAGCCAATTTCGGGGGACAGAAGTCTCTGTTTCAGCACCCTGCCGGGACGGGGAAGTGCTCCCGGAGCCATCTCCATCGGTCTCCATCGCCGTCTCTGCCATCTCCATCGACCTCACCGCCATCTCCATCAACCTTGCTGTCTCCTATGATGAGGAGGGAGTAGTTCATCCCCGGGGCTGAGGGCTCTACCGGTAGCTATGTGGTTCACCTCTCTCTCCCATGATGTGATCTTTATGTGATCGTGAGCTTTGTATCATGTTGAATAAGTAGATGTTACTCTTCTTCATTATGTGTACTCTAGTGTGTTATTAAAGTAATCTATTCCTCCTGCCATGGTGTAACGGTGACAGTGCATGCATCATGGTGGTACTTGGTCTAGGCTACGATTGTGATCTTTTATGGATTATGAGAATAATTATCACTATGATAGTATTGAAGTGATCTATTCCTCCTTTCATGGTGTAATGTTGACAGTGTGTGCACCGTGTTAGTACTTGGTCTAAGTTGCAATAATATCTATCTTGAGTTGTGATTTGATTTGGATATCTCTATGAGTGGTGTTTGTCAAGTACTTGATGAACTTTGAGGAGTGCTTCATAGCCCTACGCAATGATTAGTGTTATTCAATAGGAGAGTAATTCAGAGTACCATAGTGAAGAGAAGTTATCTATTGGTTCAATTATGTTATATTTGTTGGGAGTGTGTCCACTAGTGAAAGTATGATCCCTAGGCCTTGTTTCTAAGCTTTGCACACCGTTTACTTGCTATTTTGTTACTTGTTTGCTTGCTGCCATTTTTATTCCAGATTGCATTTACTACTTATAATCATCTATTCCACTTGTATTTCACTATCTCTTCGCCGAACTAGTGCACCTATACATCTGACAAGTGTATTGGGTGTGTTGGGGACACAAGAGACTTTCTGTATCATAATTGCAGGGTTGTTTGAGAGGGATAGCTTTGACCTCTTCCTCCCTGAGTTCGATAAACCTTGGGTGATCCACTTAAGGGAAACTTGCTGCTGCTCTACAAACCTCTGCACTTGGAGGCCCAACACTATCTACAAGAACAGAAGCGTGCGTAGACATCATGATCCTTATGACATATGTACATTATCTTTATTCTATCAATTGCCCAACTATAATTTGTTTACCCAGCATGTTGTTATTTATCTTATGGAGAGACACCACTAGTGAACTGTGGACCCTGGTCCAATTTCCTTTACATTTCTATTACCGTTTACTTTTACTCGCACTGTTTACTTTTACTTGCATACTATTACCCTTTTACCACTCGATACGCTCAATCCTTTGTTTACAGCAAACCGGTGAGATTGACAACCTCATCGTAAGTTGGGAGCAAAGTTCTTGGTTGTGTTGTGTGCAGGTTTCATGTTGCTTCTAGGTGAAGACGCACCAGCAATATTTCTGGGGCCATTCTCCAGAGTGTCGCGAAGCTAGCAAGCATCACCTTCTGAAGTTTGGCTTTCTCCTACTGGTTCGATAAACCTTGGTTTCACAACTGAGGGAAGACTTGCTGCTGTGCTCATCATACCTTCCTCTTGGGGTTCCCAACAGGTTGTTACTTATAAGCCATCACCCGGTCCATTCTTTTACATTGCTATTACCATTTATTATTTACTTGCTTTATTTACATTCTTGCAAACTACTACCTTTTACCACTTGATACACTTAATCCTTTGTTTACAGCAAACCGGTGAGATTGACAACCTCACTGTGAGTTGGGACAAAGTGCTTGGTTGTGTTGTGTGCAGGTTCCACATTGCTGCTGGTGCAAAGCTACACGCCAACAGGTTTTCTGGCGCCATTGTCTGGAGTGTCGCAAAGCTAGCAGGCATCAACCTTCGGAAGTTTGGTTCTTTCTCCTACTGGTTCGATAAACCTTGGTTTCACAACTGAGGGAAGACTTGCTGCTGTGCTCATCATAACCTTCTCTTGGGGTTTACCAACTGGGCGGTTATTCATATATAATATTCCTACATCAACACCGCACCACCAACAAGTTTTCTGGCTCCGTTGCTGGGGAGAAAGAAGATTTCTGCAAGGGGAGTCTCTCGCTTCCAACCTTTTACTTTGTTATTGTTTTGCTTTATTTTATTTTTGCTTGCATCTTTTTATCAAAAATACAAACAAATTAGTTCCTTTGATAGCTTGCATTCTGTTACTTTTACTTTTAGTTCATTATGTTGTTCCCTAAGTATGCCTTGGAGGACCTTACAATAGGTAGTGATTCTATAATTGGGAAAGGTAACATCGAGGAGTTCTTTAATCATGTTAGTATGCATAAAGATGTTGAGGATAGATCTTTAGCTGAGCTTGCTCCTAGTTATGAAGTTGCTGCTGCTTATTTAGTTCACATGTTGGAGGCTAGGTTTGTTAACCTTAATCCTTTTATGCAACAAATGTTTCTTAAGCTTCATGATATCGAAGACTCCAAAAAGAAAGACTTTATTTTGAAAACTTTGCGTAGAGAATTTAGAGATGTTATTGAAGCTAGGAAAGTTTTTGAGCATTTTAATATGCTTGGCTCATGTGTAAATGTTGTTGGTACAACCAAAGAAGACATCAAAGTACAAATACCTTGCAAACTTGTAGGATTGCATAAAGCTTTGGAAAAGAATTTCGATTGGATTTGTCCTGAAAACCCTTTTGATAAAAGTAGTGAACCCAAGAGTGTTCACAAGGGATCTTCAAAAACTCATTTGGATACAATACAATTTATTGTTGAAAAGACTTTTGCAATTGATCTTAATGCTTCATTTGAAAATACTTGATTTGCACTTTCCGCGCCTAGCTCAAAGGAGTTAAAGAAAAGCACTCTTGGGAGATAACCCAATATTTTCTTTTCAGTAATTTTTCTTTTTATTTTAGTATTGTAAGTTATTACTACTGTAATGACCTCTACTTATCATTTTTATTTTGTTTTTGTGCTAAGAAGAACCTCTAATTTGAGGGAGGTAAGATTTGGGGAAGTTGCTGTCCTGAAACAGATTTCTGCGCTGCACCATTAAAATTCGTGAAAATTCTCAGAATATCTGTTTGATCTGAAATTTCTTGTGCGCATGCCCCAGGTTATTTCCAAACTTTCGTTAGTTTCGCAAATTTCGATTTGAGCAACATAAGGTCCTCAAAAAAATCGATCTTTGTCAGGTGTTCTGTTTTGACAGATTCTGCCACTATTTGTGTTTGCCTCTCGATTGCATTCTTTTTGGGTTCTTTTGATCACGGAACTTTTGAGGAAGTTGCTACAGTAGCTTATGCTTTAATTGATAGTATATTTGAGTTTGAAACTGAACCAAAAGAGTAGATTTACTATCATGCTTATACTAATGTTGCTAATAGAATTGTGTGAAGTTTTGTATGAAGGAAGTTTTCAAGTGTAGGGAATGAAGAGTGATGAGATGAGATGAAGTATGGACAAAAGCTCAAGATTAGGGATGCCCATGTCACCCCAAGAAATATCCAAGAGGTAAAAGCGTCAAAGCTTGGGGACGCTACCGAGGCACTGATACGTCTCCAACGTATCCATAATTTTTGATGCTCCATGCTTGTTTTTACACCATTTGCCTAATGTTTCGTTACACTTCGTGGCACTTTTATGCATTTTCTGGAACTAACCTATTAACAAGTTGCCACAGTGCCAGTTCCCTGTTTTCTGCTATTTTTGTGTTTCAGAAAAGCTACACAGGAAATATTCTCGGAATTGGACGAAACAAGTTCCTGAAGTCTTATTTTTTCCAGAAGCTTCCAGAGATCCGAAGAGGAGACGGAGTGGGGCCACGAGGGCCCCACACACCAGGGCGGCGCGGCCCAGCCCCTGGCCGCGCCCCCTATGTGTGAGGGCACCTCGGTCCACTTCTGACGATGCCCCTTCGCCTATAAAGACCCCTCGACGGGAAAAACCTAAGGACCCAATCAATTTTCCAGAAACACATCACGATCCGCCGCTGTCATTGACCCAAGATCGGGAGGGTCCAGAAGCTCTTCCCGGCACCCTGCCGGAGAGGGGAATCGCCACCGGAGGTCTTCTTCATCGCCATGCTTGCCTCCGGAGCGATGAGTGAGTAGTCTACCTTGGACTATGGGTCCATAGCAGTAGCTAGATGGTTGTCCTCTCCACTATGTGCTTCATGTTTAGATCTCATGAGCTGCCCTACATGATTGAGATCACCGTTATGTAATTCTACATGTTTGGTTTGTTGGGATCCGATGAATATTGGTGTTATGATTGAGTTGCTATACTGAAATATTTCTTATGTTATCTCTATGTTGTTTATGATCTTGCATGCTCTCCGTTGTTAGTAGCTATCTTGGCCGAGTAGTTGCTAGTGACTCCAAGGGGGGGTATTTATGCTCGATAGTGGGTTCATGCCTCTATTTAATCTGGGGGAGTGACAGAAACCTCTAAGGTTGTAGATGTGTTGTTGCTACTAGGGAGAAAACAACATTCATATGCTCGAGGGCATATGCTTTGTTTACATTACACACTTTGCTTAATGCAATTATCTATTGTTTGCAACTTAATGCTCATGGGGTGTTCGGATGATATCCCCGAGAGTGGATTATTAGTCATAGATGCAGTTGGATGGCGGTCTATGTATTTTGTTGTAATGCCCAGAGTAAATCGCATAGTGATCTTCTTGACATATCACGTTATCTTTATTCTATCAATTGCCCAACTGTAATTTGTTTACCCAGCATGTGTTATTTATTCTATGGAGAGACACCACTAGTGAACTATGGACCCCGGTCCTATTTCCATCATATTGCTATCACCTGTTTACTTTACTCGCATACTTCTACTGTTTTCCACTCGATACGCTCATACCCTTTGTTTCAAGCAAACCGGTGAGATTGACAACCTCATCGCAAGTTGAGAACAAAGTATTTGGTTGTGTGTGTGCAGGTTCCATGTTGCTACTAGCTGAAGACGCGCTAACTCGTTTTATCATGAAACGGCGCCCTTGTTGGAGTGTCACTAGGCTATCAAGCATCACCTTCAGTTGTTTTTCTGCTCTTCTCCTGACCGACAAACCTTGATTTCTTACTGAGGGAAAAGACTTGTCGCTGTGCTCATCATACTTTCTGCTTGGAGTTTCCCAACTGCCTGGCCATAATCATGATCAACTACACGCCAGCCATCAAGCCCTTTTCTGGCGCCGTTGCCGGGGAAGAAGTGGAAGACCTCTGCAAGTGGAGTTTTTCGCACGCACATCCTTTACTTTGTTATTTGTTTTGCTTTACTTTATTTTTACTTGCATCATTTTATCAAAAACCCAAAAAAAAAATTAGTATCCTTGATAGTTGTTTTTACTTGTCTTGCTTTATCATGCTTTCTATCAATGGTTGGTTTCTTTGAAACTAAATCTTTTTGGCAAGGTGGGTTCACGGAAGAGCAGCAAAATTATTATGAGGAACACCGCTTGTCACAAAAAGGGAAACACTTATGGGAACAAATCAATAGATTGTATATCATTGCTAAAAATGTGTGCTCTACTTATAATGTTACTTATTGCTTTGATAGATCTTGTTGCTATAGGAGGTATAAACACCTCCCTTTTCAATGTGAGTATAATGATGATGTTACCTTATCTTCTTATATTAATGGGAATTATGACTTTTATGATGTGGAACAAATTGAAGAATTTATTGCTTGGAAGGGTGCATTCGAACTTGCTTATTTGCTTGGAAATATTGATGATGCACCTTATAAATATGAGGTTTATGACATACTTACATTTTGCTTTGATAATTACAAGGAGGAAAATGGCTATATTCTTAAATAACTTAATAGATGCTCTCCAATGGAAGAGACTAATGCCTTGAAGGAGCCTATGGAAGAAGAAATTGCTGAAACTGGAAGCTCATTGGATGAAAAAGAGGAGGAGAGTGATGATCAAGAGGAGGAAGAATGGAGCTACCCATGTCTACCTCCCAATAAGAGTAACTCTTTAACTAATACCTTATTTGATCGCCCTCCATGCTTAACAAAGGAGGGTGAGTGTGATATTTATATTGTTGAGTTTGTTCATGATGCTACTGAAAATTATTATGAGAGAGGAAAATATGGTTGTTGGAATTCTCATGTTACTAAAACACCTCTCTTTATATTGAAAGTTCTGAAATTGCTCTTGTTTTATCTACCCATACTTGTGGCTGTGCGCTTCTTTGATTTATTTTCTTACAAGATTCCTATGCATAGGAAGTGGGTTAGACTTAAATGTGTTTTATATTTGCTCCTTGATGCTCTCTTTTACTTCAATTCATATTTCTTATGTGAGTATCTTCTCAAACTTTCTGCGCCTAGCTCAAAGGCGTTAAAGAAAAGCACTCTTGGGAGATAACCCAATGTTTTACATTCAGTTCTTTTTCTTTTATTTGGGTCTTGGAAGTCATTACTACTGTAATGACCTCTCCTTATCCTTTTTATTTCATTGTTGTGCCAAGAGAAGCCTCTAATTTGAGTGAGGTAAAGATTTGGGGATGTTGCTGCCCTGAAACTGTTTTCGGTGCTGCACCATAAAAATTCGTGAAAATTCTCTGTATATCTTTTGGACCTGCGATTTCTTGTTCATATGCCCCAGGTTATATCCAAACTTTCATTAGTGAACACTTTTTTATTTGAGCAACAGAAAACCCCTTAAAAATTTGACCTTTGTCAGCTGTTCTGTTTTGACAGATTTCTGCCAATATTTGTGTTTGCCGCTTTATCGCTTTTTTTGAGTTCTTTTGATCACGGAACTTTTGGGGAAGTTGCTACAGTAGTATATACTTTATATGTGGTGGTTTTGGGTTGAAACCTGAAGCAAAAAGATGTTGATTATATGATATGCTTACACTAATGTTGCTAATAGATTTGTGTTTAGTTTTGTATGAAGGAAGTTTTCAAGTGTAGGGATTGGAGAATGATGAGATGAGTTGAAGAATGGACAAAATATCAAGCTTGGGGATGCCCATGCATCACCCCAAGAAATATCCAAGAAGTACAAGCGTCAAAGCTTGGGGATGCCCCCGAGGCACCCATTCTTCATCGGCAAAAATCAGGTCGCCTTTCAAGACACTATATTTTTATTGCTTCATGCACTATGTGTTTTTCTTGGAGCGTCAGTTGTTTTAGTTTTCTTTATTAGTTTTGTTTTGTTTGCTACAATAAATGGTTGGACCCCAACAAATTTCTTTTGGAGAAGTTGCCTTGCTTTTCATTTACCAAGAACGCTCTAGTTTTCATTCTTATCAAAAACCGAGTGTTCTTCTTTTTCTGCTACTGCTTTTGGTTTTTGTTTTCGCCTTGATTTGCGTTCAGACCTTGTCATATATTTTCATCAAGGTGTATTTTTGCCTCTGATCCTTATTGGTTTTCATCAAAAGAGGTGTTCATAAATTTTTTGAATGGTGTTGGAAAAGAGAAAAAGCTTTATGCAAAAAGTGGTACAAGAAGGAGCTTGTGTAGACTGCAGCTTAGACTTTTTCATGTCATGCTTGATGTCTTTTTGATGGTATGCTTAGTGGTTTTGCTGTAGCATGACTTGTCTCAAATAACTGAGATTGCTTAATGAGCCTTTGAAAAAAATCATGCGTTGTTTTTATCGTTTGGAAGCATTATTTTGGTTTTCTCCTTGATGCTTTATTTGGGTTAGCTTGGCGCATGCTCACACATGTTAGACTCTTACAAAGTCACCAATAGCCTCTATGATCATTTAGTTTCTGACTTTTGATGCCATCTTATGCTTCTTTTAATGTCGCTTTGTCGCTCTACATGATTATGGCCATTATTGCTCTCTTAGTTGGTCGCTCCCAGTCTTTTGCTAGCCCTCGCCTTGTACTGAGTATGAGCTCTACTCGTGCATCCAACTCCTAAAAACCAAGTTTTGTCAAAGTGTCCACCATACATACCTACTAGCAATTTGCTATTCCAAGTAAATTTGACTTGCTTTTATTTTCTCTTCAAATTAAACTCTTACCAGTGTTATGCGAAAATTGGTCAGTAAAGCTCTCACGAACCGGAAGGCACACTTTACTTTTTCTTGTTCTTATTTTTTTTGACATTGTGGTCTCTTATGTTGAGTTGTTATGCTTGCAAGTTGTAAGTTGGAGACTAGCCCAGCCATGCCGTCATGGGGCAAGCTTTCAACATTGCACTTCTTATTTGAGTTGATATCGTGATCTTTTGTTTATGGATGCCCACGGTGTGAAATGAATTGGGAATCTTGCGGGGATCATGGAGTTTGTATATGTGTTAGGGAAATGCTTGGGCCACCAATCTAAGCCATGCATAATTCATGGTGGAAATTTGGAGCATACCCATAGTGGACATTCGACGACGCATCTCAAAATAAAAAGCTAAACAAAAGGCAAATAAAAGAGATGTCGAGGTATTCATTGTCTGCTTGTCCTATCATTCTGATGTGGGCTTGTTCCATGTCATCGGGCATGGAGGTACCCCATTGGCGGTTCTCGATGATACATATATACTTACAATGACAAGAGCCTTGTTTGGGACTCTAAGTAGAGTAGTATGAGGTTTGGGTACTCGTATTCACGGGACACGAGATTTTCGACTTATGATTTGTCAAGCATATGTATCATAATTGTTCTCGCATTAACTCTAACCATTCAAGATGCTTATGATGGGGGCAATGAGAGCTCAAAGCCGGTAAGTACCATAATTTTTGAAGGTTATAAAACTTGCAATCACTGCTTCCCTCCGCGAAGGGCCCTTCTTTTACTTTTATGTTGAGTCACCACCTTCCATCTTTATGCACCATTAAGAGAGCATAGTTGTCATTCTTAGTATAATGTGCATTGTCCCAAAGTTTTCATTGATTGATTCATATTGTTGGTTTCACTTGTTCTTAAATTATTTGTATCTAGTCGCCCTCTTAAACTTGAAGGTGTCCTATGCATTTATGTTTTGCTCTCTATGAAGGACAAGCTGAAAACCATTTGTATGTTTTTCCTTATGATTTGAACACACGTTTGACTTTCATTGTTTTATTTTCATGATCTTTTGTTTGTGTTCATTTTCATGTTATAACATGGTTGCTAAGTTTTTATTGTCAAGATTATATCTTTCATGCCCATGTTTTAAGTTCTTTTGATCCCAGCTCACAAATGCTTACATAGATGATCAAGATTGTGTAGGTGCATGTCACCTCAAAAATTATTTCTTTTGTTATCACTTACCTACTCAAGGACAAGCAGGAGTTAAGCTTGGGGATGCTGATACGTCTCCAACGTATCCATAATTTTTTATGCTCCATGCTTGTTTTTACACCATTTGCCTAATGTTTCATTACACTTCATGGCACTTTTATGCATTTTCCGGAACTAACCTATTAACAAGTCGCCACAGTGCCAGTTCCCTATTTTCTGCTATTTTGTGTTTTAGAAAAGCTACACAGGAAATATTCTTGGAATTGGACGAAACAAGTTTCTGAAGTCTTATTTTTCCCGGAAGCTTCCAGAGATCTGAAGAGGAGACGGAGTGGGGCCACGAGGGCCCCACACACCAGGGCAGCGCGGCCCAGCCCCGGGCCGTGCCCCCTATGTGTGAGGGCGCCTCGGTCCACTTCTGACGATGCCCCTTCGCCTATAAAGACCCTCCGACGGGAAAAACCTAAGGACCCGATCAATTTTCCAGAAACACATCGCGATCCGCCGCCGTCATTGACCCAAGATCGGGAGGGTCCAGAAGCTCTTCCCGGCACCCTGTCGGAGAGGGGAATTGCTACCGAAGGTCTTCTTCATCGCCATGCTTGCCCCCGGAGCGATGAGTGAGTAGTCTACCTTGGACTATGGGTCCATAGCAGTAGCTAGATGGTTGTCCTCTCCACCATGTGCTTCATGTTTAGATCTCATGAGCTGCCCTACATGATTGAGATCACCGTTATGTAATTCTACATGTTTGGTTTGTTGGGATCCGATGAATATTGGTGTTATGATTGAGTTGCTATACTGAAATATATATCTTATGTTATCTCTATGTTGTTTATGATCTTGCATGCTCTCCGTTGTTAGTAGCTATCTTGGCCGAGTAGTTGCTAGTGACTCCAAGAGGGGGTATTTATGCTCAATAGTGGGTTCATGCCTCTATTTAATCTGGGGGAGTGACAGAAACCTCTAAGGTTGTAGATGTGTTGTTGCTACTAGGGAGAAAACAACATTCATATGCTCGAGGGCATATGCTTTGTTTACATTACACACTTTGCTTAATGCAATTATCTGTTGTTCGCAACTTAATGCTCATGGGGTGTTCGGATGATATCCCTGAGAGTGGATTATTAGTCATAGATGCAGTTGGATGGCGGTCTATGTATTTTGTTGTAATGCCCAGAGTAAATCGCATAGTGATCTTCTTGACATATCACGTTATCTTTATTCTATCAATTGCCCAACTGTAATTTGTTTACCCAGCATGTGTTATTTATTCTATGGAGAGACACCACTAGTGAACTGTGGACCCCGGTCCTATTTCCATCATATTGCTATCACCTGTTTACTTTACTCGCACTGTTTACTTACTCGCATACTTCTACTGTTTTCCACTCGATACGCTCATACCCTTTGTTTCAAGCAAACCGGTGAGATTGACAACCTCATCGCAAGTTGGGAACAAAGTATTTGGTTGTGTGTGTGCAGGTTCCACGTTGCTACAAGCTGAAGACGCACTAACTTGTTTTATCGTGAAACGGCGCCCTTGTTGGAGTGTCACTAGGCTATCAAGCATCATCTTCAGTTGTTTGTCTGCTCTTCTCCTGACCGACAAACCTTGGTTTCTTACTGAGGGAAAAGACTTGACGCTGTGCTCATCATACTTTTCGCTTGGAGTTTCCCAACTGCCTGGCCATAATCATCATCAACTACACGCCAGCCATCAGGCACCCCTTCTTCATCGGCAAAAATCAGGTCACCTTTCAAGACACTATATTTTTATTGCTTCATGTACTATGCATTTTTCTTTGAGCGACTTTAATTTTACTTTCAGTTTTCTTTTGTTTTGTTTGCTGCAATAAATGGTTGGACCCCAACAAATTTCTTTTGGAGAAGACACACTTCATTTTCATTGCCAAGAGCACTCTAGTTTTCACTCTTATCGTTCAACAAGTGTTCTCTTTTTCTAGAACTGCGTTTAGCTTTCATTTTTTGCCTTAATTTTTGTTCGGATCTTGTTATATCTTTGTATCAAGGTGTATTTAGACCACTGGTCAAAGAGTGGTTTTAAAAAAGATTGAATGGTGTTGGAAAAGAGAAAAAAGTTTCATACCTATAGTGGTACAAATGGGAGCTTGTTTAGACTGTGGCTTAGACTTTTGCATGTCATGCTTGATGTCATTTTGATAGTATGCTTAGTAGTTTTTCCTGTAGCATGACTTGTCTCAGATGACTGAGATTGCTTAATGTGCCTTTGAAAGAATCATGTGTTGTTTTTGTTATATGGGAGCATATTATTGTGGTTTTCTCCTTTGATGCTTTATTTGGGTTGACTTGGCGCATGCTTACAACATGTTTGACTCTTACAAGTCACCATAAGCCTCTATGATCATTTGGTTTTTGACTTGTGATACCACTTTATGCTTCGGTTAATGATGTTTTGTCGCTATGCATGATTATGGCCGTTATTGCTGTAATATCCCAGGATTAGAGGTTATAAAATAGAGGCAACAGGTGTGTGCATTTCATTTCATGCATAGAAAATCCGGGTAATTTTCGTGCATTTAAATAAAACTTGACAAAGTGATTGGAGTTTCACTTGAGTTGATGGAATTGAAGTAGCTCATCAACTAGAGCGCGATAAATTTCAACATGACCTTTGTTAGAATTCTTGTTTTGGGTAGTGATAGTCACAACAACTAAAGAAGAGTTAAGTGAGGTAAAACTAAAATGCTTGACACACCATTTTAGGACCAGATATCTATTCACACCAAGATCATCATGGTATTCTTTAAACTCTACTTCTTTCATGCTAAAGAAGTCAACACAAGTCTGATTCTTAAATCATGATCTATTCTATATTCTTATGTCCTAATCTAGTGAGTCCAAATAAGAGAAGTTGAGAGGTTAGCTCAATGCCAGTTTGATTATAAGATTTGCCTTAACTCTAGGTGAGATAACTTAAGAACATTAGAGCCATTCCTACAAAGGCCAACTAGGAGACTTTAGACAATACTCAAATCCTAATTAGGATAAGTCATTAGATATAGGGGTAGATCACAATCATAAACCCTAATTCTGGTCTAGACTAGAACCATCCTTAGGAAGTAACCAATACCCAGACTTGTGGAGTTATGAAGAGGTAGTAGCTCCAATGTGAATTACACCAAGAGGGAGATTATATTTTTAATCTCAGTAGGTACAACCAAGAGTTTATCCCTAGTTAGGAGTAGAATAAAGACCAGGATGAACCATAATAGGAATGTGAATTATGAGTAGTGAAGTATCCTAAACTTAGAAGTTAACCTTAGGATAATGTATTGGTTGGACCCACTAGATATCAAGGAGGAGTATTGGTAGTAGTATTGATCTCAATACTTTGAGAAGGAGTTTATGAAGGAAGTTTAGATGCACAGACTATGGGAGTTGATGAAGGAAATAAAATGGATTTATTATGGGAGTTGATGAAGGAAATAGTAAGACCATGTCAAGTATATGATTATGCTTGTTGATGAAGATAATTAGGTTAGCTATAAAACCTAGTCTGATAAGCAGATATCATCCTAAAACCAAGTGTGGAGTAGAAGTCCAACTTAAGCCCATCTCAATTAGGAGATAACTATCTTGTTAAAGTTAGAAGAGAAACTTTGATCTGTGTATAAGATCCCATTGAGTAATCATCTGGATATAGGTTGAGCAGATCCTGAGCCTTGACCTAGAAACTTGGTTAGTATATAGAGACTTTGTTGCATTGATCACATCTTAGAAGGAACACTACTTCCTTGATGAGTGTGATAGCATTCTATCCAATTCCATAACCTCTAATTCATTTTGGGGATTCTTACCCAAGCAACAATCCAATTTATGCATCACTATGTGATCATAAGATATATTTATTCCCATGCCCTAACCTTAAAATTTAGAATTATGTTCTAACCACAATTCTTATAGGATAAGCAACCAAGTCTTTTATCTTGTGGTCAACTCATATAAATATGTGCATCTATATCTTATACAAGTTATTAACTATTACTTACAAGGGGTAGATGAGAAATGCCCTCAAGTTGTTCAAACAAAGAAATTGCTTATAGCCCTAGCACATTTTGAAGCCAATATAAATTTATGGTGAGCATAAAATTATGTTCTCCATAATATACATAGCAATTCAAAATCCAGCACTACTACACAATCTTAGGTATTGTTTATATACCATAATTCAGACAACATGTTCATGCTACTACATTCCATTTCAGAATTACTCAAGATTTAGGAAAATAACCTAAACCAAAAGTGTGGTATTTAAATTTTACCTCCATCAAAATCTTATAAAGATCATAATAACACCTAAAGAATCCTATATACAAATACACATAAAAATTATCTTATTGTAGTGTACTTTGATAAGAACCACCCTATATAAAATCCTGAAAAACTCCTAAGTTCAAATCTGCAAAACAGAATTCAAACTCAAGTTAACAAACCAAAACAGAAAATAGAAAAAGAATAGAAGTAGAAAAAAAGAGAAAACCTCCAGCGGACTGAAGCCCACCAGCGCAGCCCATCAACCGGCTTACCCAGAGCCCAGTGAGCATACCATTTTGGTATGGTCGCCGATAGGTGGGGCCCAAGCAAGGAGAAGCAAAACAGCTTCTTCTTCCTCGGCATGTCTGCCACCGCGAGCTCCATGTTGCCGGCAAAGGGGAAAAGATAGGAATGACCCCTCCGCTCGCTATAAGATTGCTGGGAGCTCCGCCGTAAACTGCTTGATCTCCTCCTACCTTTTAATCTCTCTCTAACCCATTCCACTCCCTGCAATCAACCAGAAGATCTCGCCGGAGTTCCACCGGATGTCGTCGATTGAAGCCATGCCGGAGGCCATGGGGTATATTGGGAGAAGCGCTGGAGCTTGAGGATCCTTCTGGTGCAAGGAATTGGGAAGAGGAGCTCGGAGCTGGGCGAATTTGGTCGTTTCCCTCCACAGATGCTCACCAAAATCCGTGAAGTCGCGCTCGACTCCGGTCACAATCGGCATCGCCGAGCATATCTTCAGGTGCAGGGTGAGCATCCGCATCCCCTGAGCCCTTCAATCCATCTTGAAACCTTCTGTAGGCCGAAACGGCATGTTGGCCGGAGTACACCGCTGCAGGTGGGCTCGCCGGAGCTCTCTCCGGTAACCATTTCGCGGGGGCGCCGCCATGAATCGGTTCATCTCGTTACCCTGGTTCAAATAGTCTTAGTAGGGTGTCCAGGGAAGCCCCGTAGCGCCACCGCCGTCGTTTTCTAGCTCGCCGGCGGTGAGGTCCTGGGCACAGTCAACATTTTGACTGGGTCAACTGCCTAAGTGGCAGCTGACATGGCTTGGACCCATGGGTCAGTCACTATGGGTAGACTTAGCCTGGGTACAACTAGCGTCTGCCTGTTAGTTAAAATTCCAAAAAATGTTGAAAAGTTAGGAAATTCATATCTTATTCATTTTAATTCAGAAAAATGCAAATGATATATCAAAATGTTCAGAAAAACATAACCTATCTATTTAAATTATAATCTTGCATACTTGTCTGAAATAATTTTGAAATAAATTTGAAACCTTGTTTAAGTAGTATTTGAATTTTGAATTCAAACCCAATAATAATAATTCAAACCAAGTTTTCAAATACCAAATAAAAATTTGATTACTTCAATATTATTATTCCAATTAATATTTTATTATTATTAAATATTAATCCTAAAACTTTATTATTAGGATTTCAAACCCTAAAATGAATTTTCCTAAAAACAAATTCAATCTAGCAAAACTTGGGAAAAATCATAAACTTGAAAAATAATTATTTCCTAAATCTAATCTTGTTTCCCCAATGTTTGTTTCATTGAAAGTTAATTTGAAAACTTATAGGACAATTTTAGAACATCTAACATTTGACTTTAACCCTAAAAATAATTTTCTTAAATGATAAGAAATTAGGATAAACCTTAATGAAGGATTAATTTGTGTTTAGACTTCATTCTCAACTATAATCCCCTAACTGAATCTTGCTTATTTAAGTCTCATATTCCATTATAAGAAGTGCCTACATCACATTGTTGATCATTAGAAATTGAATTCCAAACTTTAGCAATTAACACTAAATGGAATTGTGCTAGTCTTGTTATACACCCTAATTCAACCATGGGTGGTTAGTTTGATATTCCATTTCAACATGGTATGCAACACCTTTGTTGCAACTTATAAACTGTTACCTTCCTGACATCACCTAATAACCATTCCTTTAAGTAATAAAAATATGTCCATTAAGGCTTGTGTTCTTCAAAAGTAATTCTTTTACATACCAAATAAGAATCACACCCATTCTTGTCTAGACACAAGTAATGACTTTTGCATGATAAGAGTATTAACAACTCCAGAATCAACCATAAACTGTTTACCTGAGCATTACTGGCTCATGACTAACTAGTTGAGTAACATTGCTAGTTTAGATTGTTATCAATTATAGAAACAACTATTTATGGTATCAACAATCTAAACTACCTTGAATGTCCATGCTTCACCAAAATCCTTTTAACATTGAATGAAACTTAGTTTGTTCTCTTGGTATGCTCATCTATTATCTACACTCTGGTTATGATGGAATCATGCTAACCACTAGAACACTAAACCTTAGGTGTAGTGCTTCTAATCAATAATAAACATGTTCTTCAAATGTTATTCTTTCAAGAGACATTTAAAGTAAATACAAACCATTCCATTGAGCTTCAACATAAATAAGTCTATTTGTGTGTTAAGATTGTTGTCAACCCGAAGACTAACTGGGTATTCTTATCAAATAAGAATTACTTCTGCTTTGCTTGTCCATAACCAACTACTTGATTGCTAATAACAAGACACCACTTAAAAATGTTACTTTCAAGTCCTCACCTATTGCTATACTAGTCTTTTGAAATAACTCTTGTTTTAAGCTTTAGTCTATTACTTTGAAGGTTTGTCAGTCAATCAAAAATCCTTAACAACCTTGTTGTAGAGTGAATCTAAAAGTGCAACTCATTATAAAGAAATCATCACAACCCTATATAGCAAACCATCGGGGTTAGGATACGCTTAGTGTGATGCATAGCATATGATTTGCATATCATGCTACAGTTCTTTTGACATCATCTCTACCAGATGATGGTGCTATTTCAATATTTGGATTTCATACGTATCGAAGACCTTGACTTGCATAATCTTGCAGTCAAAAAGGCAAGTTCACTCTTGCTCATATCTTTTGATTATGTTTATCAAATTACTTGCAAATTTATACCTGTGGTATTACTACTGCATCTAAAAGCAAAAGGTTCTCTTTTCATAATTAATATGACTAGTGGTTATCGACCCGAGTGGTGATAACCTAGGAAGGCTGGCAGGTGGAACCACGGTAAGATTGTTGTGGTGGAGGTTCCACTTGCACGGGAAAGTAAACCCTAGGAGTAATAACCAATGCCGCAGTTATTCTTGTGCCGTAAAAACCGTGTCGTCCAAGAGACTTGGAATGGGACAGGAAAGTCATCTGTATCTTCTCTCGTTCGCATGTCAATGGGCAGCCAGTTGCCGGTCGCGGTAGTTCTTGCGAGACTACTTGCACATGGGTGGGATCCCTCAGTTCCCACGGCACTGGTGTCTATGATGGTCCGCAAGGGACGCCTAGGTACTTCATCGTTGGGGGTGAATATCAGGGGCACAACCTGCTTGCATGAATTGGGTGGGCATGCGTTGTGCGAAGAAGGCAGTGAATGGCTTGGATCAATGACTGGGCCCCATACCAAGGAAGTGTGGACGGGAAAGATCGCCCGGTTGTGCAACAAGGCTTTGATCTCTTCTGGAAGGACACACCTCTGCAGAGTGTAAAAGGATGTGACATGTTACCCCTTGTTCCGGGAAGGAGCTGCGAACGCGGCAGGAAAGGTGCTCTCAAGGCACTAATACCCTGTGTTGGCTGTCGGGCATAGTTTTCAGAATAAAATAAACCTCCTGAAGAAATGTTTACGAAAACTTGCTTTGCCAAATGACCCTTGGGTCTAAGGCTGTAGTTAGTGCATCAAACACCTTATACTCTATATGAACTTGCTGGGTAACGCTCGTTACGCACCCCACTCCCTCGTAACCCTTGCTTAGATTGAAGGCAACTCAAGGATGCAACCTCAAGATATTGAAGATGAAGATGACGCATTCTACCAACATCATGATTATCAGCGGAGTCTACAATTATGCGAAGCTTGGTGGAAAACTAGAATAGAGTTAGAAAGGAACCAGTTTCCTAATCCTAGAACCTAAGTAGCTAGGATATTTCTATAGCTAGCCAATTACATTAGTTGTAGTTTAGTTTAGTCTTCCTTGTTTCTTTCTCATTTGTAGTCGCCAGAACTAAACCTCTACCTGTTGAGGAGGTTCTGAAGATCTTCTGTATGCTGAAAATTCTAATCCTATAGACATACCGTGGACCTGCGATGTTTCTGTTTTACCACTCTGATGGATGTAATACTAGTGAGACGGTGTTCCATTAGTGTTATGTCAACGACTTGCATACTACACATGCAGTGGTATGCTGGGTCACCACAATTGCTCTCTTAGTTGGTCGCTCCCAGTCTTTTGTTAGCCTTCATTTTGTACTGAGAGGGAATACTTCTCGTGCATCCAACTCCCAAAAACCAAGTTTCCCAAAGAGTCCACTATAAATTCCTATGCATGGTGTTTGCAAGCCATTCCAAGTAAATTTTCATGTGCTATCTTTCAAAAAACCTTCAAAATACTTCTCATTTTGTGACACTGTTTTCAGCTCATGGGGACGTAATGGTCGGATTTACTGTCTTCCATATTGTTTTATTCCAAAAAATAAAAAAAGGGAAAAAATAAAAGAAAAAAGGCACTCCTCCATGGTATGTGAAAGTTGGTGGGCACTGTTTGATGGTGCCAAGTTGACGGGGGAACGTGTATTTGATGTAGGAGATTCTTCTTCAATCCCCGGCAACGGTGCCAAAAAACTTGATGGCGTGGTGATGATGGTGCCAGAAAACTTGTTTGGCGTGTAGTTGATGAAGTAAATGACCGGCCAGTTGGAAACCCCAAGAGAAGGTTTGATGAATATAGCAGCAAGTTTTCCCTCAGTTATGAAACAAAGGTAGTCAATCCAGTAGGAAAAAGACAATACTCCAGAAGGTGATGCTTGCTAGCTTTGCGACAGCTCCGGACAATTTATAAGGCACCTCGTCCAAGCTTTGCTTTGCGAGCGGCAACGTGGAACCTGCACACAACACAACCAAATACTTTGTTCCCAACTTACGATGAGGTTGTCAATCTCACCGGTTTGCTTGAAACAAAGGGTATGAGTGTATCGAGTGGAAAGTGATAGTAGTATGCGAGTAAAGTAAACAGTGCGAGTAAAGTAAACAGGTGATAGCAATATAATGGAAATAGGACCGGGGTCCATAGTTCACTAGTGGTGTCTCTCCATAAGATAAAATAACACATGCTGGGTAAACAAATTACAGTTGGGCAATTGATAGAATAAAGACAATGTACATGTCGAGCGGATCACTATGAGATTTACTCTGGGCATTACAACAAGATACATAGACCGCCATCCAACAACATCTATGACTAATAATCCACTTGTGGCGAATCAATCCGAGAACTCCACAAGTATTAAGTTGCGAACAACAAATAACTGCATTAAGCAAAGTGTGTAATGTAAACAAAGCATATGCCCTTGAGCATATGAATGTTGTTTTCTCCCTAGTAGCAACAGCACATCTACAACCTTAGAGGTTTCTGTCACTCCCCCAGGTTAAATAGAGGCATGAGCCCACTATCGAGCATAAATACCCCCTCTTGGAGTCACTAGCAACTACTCGGCCAAGATAGCTACTAACAACGGAGAGCATGCAAGATCATAAACAACATAGAGATAACAAAAGATATATTTCAGTATAGCAACTCAATCATAACACCAATATTCATCGGATCCCAACAAACCAAACATGTAGAATTACATAACGGTGATCTCAATCATGTAGGGCAGCTCATGAGATCTAAACATGAAGCACATGGTGGAGAAGACAACCATCTAGCTACTGCTATGGACCCATAGTCCAAGGTAGACTACTCACTCATCGCTCCGGAGGCAAGCATGGTGATGAAGAAGACCTCCGGTGGCGATTCCCCTCTTCGGCAGGGTGCTAGGAAGAGCTTCTGGACCCTCCCGATCTTCGGGTCGACGGCGGCGGCGGATCGCGATGTGTTCTGGAAAATTGATTCGGTACTTAGGTTTTTTCCGTCGGGGGGTCTTTATAGGCGAAGGGGCATCGTCAGAAGTGGACCGAGGTGGTCTCACACCTAGGGGGCGCGGCCAGGGCCTGGGCCGTGCCGCCCTGGTGTGTGGCCCCCTCGTGGCCCCACTCCGTCTCCTCTTCAGATCTCTGGAAGTTTCGGGGAAAATAAGACTTCAGGAACTTGTTTCATCCAATTCCGAGAATATTTCCTGTGTATCACTTCTGAAACACAAAAACAGCAGAAAACAGGGAACTGGCACTGTGGCGACTTGTTAGTAGGTTAGTTCCAGAAAATGCATAAAAGTGTCACGAAGTGTAACGAAACAGTAGGCAAATGGTGTATAAACAAGCATGGAGCATCAAAAATTATAGATACGTTGGAGACGTATCAAGCATCCCCAAGCTTAACTCCTGCTCGTCCTCGAGTAGCTAAGTGATAACAAAAGAATAATTTTTGAGGTGACATGCACCTACACGATCTTGATCATATATGTAAGCATTTGTGAGCTGGGATCATAAGAACTTAAAACATGGGCATGAAGATATAATCTTGACAATAAAGAACTTAGCAACCATGTTGTAAACATGAAAATGAACACAAACAAAAGATCATGAAAATGAAACAATGAAAGTCAAACGTGTGTTCAAATCATAAGGAAAAACATACAAATGGTTTTCAGCTTGTCCTTCATGGAGAGCAAAACATAAATGTATAGGACACCTTCAAGTTTAAGAGGGCGACTAGATACAAATAATTTGAGAACAAGTGAAACCAACAACATGAATCAATCAATAAAAACTTTGGAATAATGCACATCTATTATATATTAAAAGTAAATGACAGGCTCTAAGAAATTAGAGAAATAGCCTAGAAAATCCCACAATAATCTATTATATATTAAAAGTAAATGACAGGCTCTAAGAAATTAGAGAAATAGCCTAGAAAATCCCACAATAATTAGAAAAATCTGGCCATCAATTTATCTAATTAGCTGATGATAGCCGATGGATCCTAGAGATAATCTATTGGGTAGGAAGGTATAATAAAATTACCCACCACTGCCCTACATAATTTTTTAGGTACCCCTTCGATAATACATCTTCCAGGTCACAATCTCTTCCATTGGTACAAAAAAAGGATCTGTGGTCACGCACGCTGCCGCCGCCTCGGTGTTCTTGGTGACCAATCCACTCTAGGTGCATGCAGACTAGCAGTTTATATTTCAATTTTAGTTGCGATCAGCTTCATGCGGTTCGGCGCCGGTAAAACTTGAGCCGCTGATGGCGAATTTCCTGATTGTTTGAAAAACTGGGCAGATGACTTTCAGATTCATCGCTGGCGTTTGCATCCCGATGCCTCCAGCATGCAAAGATCTGGAACTGTGGTACGTATATAAGCTGCATGCAAGCGCACACACGTACACGATATCTAAGTGCAGGTATGCATCTTGACATCGTCTTCTAGATTTATTTTCGTCTCTACATGCTGCTCATGTGACAATATAATAAATTACTCCCAGATCCCGGTACATATAGGCAGGTATGCATATTTTCTAGTTTTCAGTTCTCATCAAATTCTTTTCTTAAGTATAGCAGACATGCACATGGGTTAACTAATTTAACACAAACATTAATTATGCAATTTGACGGGCTTAGTTAATGCTTGCGTTATAGGGATATACCATAGCTAGGTACGTACTCTATAAGTTATACTTATAACTATTTTTGTGGACACACAAAAGCTTTGCATGTCGATGAAACTGATAGAAAGAGGCAGCAGGTACAGCGAGTCCGACACAGTGAAGGTGCGGTTACAAGTCTACAGTATAAGTGTATAACTTCTAATCAGCATCGACAATGAGATGTGGATCGGCCCAGCTGAGCTAACCATGTATACCCACTGGTACTTATGTATGTTTCCATCTGTTAATCAGTTGAAATCAGGTACTGCGTAGAGAGATATGTACATGCATAGAGATTAGTCTTGTGTTGCTGCTAAAAGAATTAACAGGGGCGTGGTCTTTTTTTTTTGACTGAACAAAACACATAGGCTAATGGATCACTTTTATACATGTCGATGTAGCAAATAAAAAATGTAGAGAATATTAGATTTGAGTTGCTCCAGAATAATAAAGAAAAGGAGCGGTCAGTTTTTGGCTGCAGAAATTACGCAGGACTTTCGGTCTAATTAATCAATACAGCAATAATGCAAATTGATCCAAAAAATTAGAACACGTCGAGGTTAATGAAATACACCCTTTTTTGTTTCAAGAAAAACACACAGAAGGGTCGGTGGTGCATACTGCAAATATATAATTTGTTTGATTATGATATTTTAATTTCTTAGGTAGTATGAATAGAAAACCAATCATTATAGTAGAACAAGACAATTTGTATATCATGGTTTTCTGTATCAGAATGGCCGTTGTTGAAATACATACGGATGTCTTTGTAATACAAGCTCTTGCCATGACAAAGAATTCATGCATGAAATCAATGTTTGGGGCTGGCCTCTCAAAGAGATACTTACTCGATCAAGGTGATGCGCATTATATATCGGCGATTTATAACACAATTGACTACATGCATATCATCTGTTCATGTCTTTGTAGCTTAACAGTTGTGCACTTGCTTCTATATCCGCACACGAAGCGAGATCGATGTCAGAACACAGTGGAGGCTGCCACGTGGAACATCATTTGAGAGGTGCAGGATTGGTCAGAAAGCATTAATTCACAGATCAATGTAAGGATATGATCCCCTTTCTTTCGGTTTACATATCGTAAGTTGGCTGCTTTTAATGCAGAATCAAATAAACTCATGTATTTTGTGTTACAAAACATTTTATGAGTGAAATACTTTGTTGTAAGAACTAGAAACATTGTATAGCAGTTGTTAGCAGGGAGGTGGAACCAATGAGTTAATCGTCCAAATTATTTTCTCCTTGGCTGAGTAATTAACCGTAATTTGCGTGCATATGACTTATAATAACATGGATAAAAGTGTATTTTGTTGTATAGATTAATCAGAAAAAAAGATATGCTAAATCCCAACAAGAATTGTATTTGTTGGACAATTATTAGACAATAAGTTGATATTGCTAACACACGAGAGTTGAATCATACTAACCATATATTCTATGATCACGGTAAAAAACCATATATTCTATGATGTAAGTAAACCTCACTATTTCCCATGAAAGGAGAAGATTTCTTTAAAAATACTATTTTATCTAGACCTTTTTACAGGAACTATTTCAATACAAGCTAAGATGGGTAGCAATAGGGAAGCAAAAACCCTCGAAGCTACTTTTGTGCTCACGAGATTTCTTTTATAGCTTATAAATATATATATGGATAGAAGGTTTCTTTTTTATACACAACTACACATCTTCATATTTCCTCATTTCATAGTCTATGGTACCATTGTTCAACTACATTGTGTGAAATTCATGTTAGCGTATTGTTTATTTGAATACGATCGTGTAAATCTAACCTGGTGCCAAGGTGAGGGTGTTCATGGTATGCATAAGGGGCCAACTTTCCGAGCTCCAACTATTTATTTTCCCTTGGTCGCAAATGGATACAAGTTTATCTCCTTAATTTACATTAGATTTTTCTACTTGATTGGTTTAGGAATCTATAGAAAACCTATAATGTTTGATTTTTTTTCAAAAGTTTGTTGTCCTTTGCATTTTAAATAGGGGAAATGGCCACATAATTTAACCATTCAAATATATGACATACAATCTATGCCCGATATATATTTTTGCTGAGTTCTTTCAATTACATATATATTATATACTCTATGAAGATACATTTTATTTTTCTCCACTACATGATTTTACTTTTATTTTCAGGTATGGTGGAATGGTTCCATTCTATTGCACGAGCTTTCATTAAATGATACTATTTAGTCATTATATTTGTTGTGCAGAAATTAATTAATAAATCAATTTCTCTGCTGCATAGCATTTTTTAAATTGTGTGCCGGTGATGGTCGATGCTTTCTTTTGGACTAACACAACTACCCACCTTTGATATAATGCTTTGGCAATTAATATTACTATACATTATTCAGCAAAGGAATAAAATTGATAGAATTTCATAAAATTCATTATGCTCATTAACAACACACTCAAATATGTATATATAAATTAAATGTAAAAATATAGGTATAGATACACCAGAGGAAAATAATACATGCACAAGATCAAATAAATAGTTAATGGTTACAATGAATTGAAGATGATGACCTCGCATTTGCGAGGGCCACTGTGCTAGTAATTAAAACAACGCATGATTTTTTCAAAGGCTCATTAAGCAATCTCAGTAATTTGAGACAAGTTATGCTACGGCAAAACCACTAAGCATACTATCAAAAAGACATCAAGCACGACATGCAAAAGCCTAGGCCGCAGTCTATACAAGCTCCTTTTTGTACCACTTTTTTGCATAAAGCTTTTTCTCTTTTCCAACACCATTCAAACTTTTTTTGAATCAATTCTTTTGATGAAAACCAACATGGACCAGAGGTCAAAATACACCTTGATAAAAAAATATAACAAGATCTGAACAAAAATCAAGGCGAAAAACAAAAGCTAAACGCAGTTCTAGAAAAAGAAGAACACTCGTTGAACGATAAGAGTGAAAAACTGAGTGTTCTTGGCAAATGAAAAGCAAGGCAACTTCTCCAAAAGGAATTTGTTGGGCTCCAATCATTTATTGCAGCAAACAAAACTAAACAAAACTAAAAACTAAAAACAACTGGCGCTCCAAGAAAAACGCATAATGCATGAAGCAATAAAAATATAGTGTGTTGAAAGGTGACCTGATTTTTGCCGATGAAGAAGGGGTGCCTCGGGGGCATCCCCAAGCTTTGACGCTTGTACCTCTTGGATATTTATTGGGGTGACATGGGCATCCCCAAGCTTGAGCTTTTGTCCGTTCTTCAACTCATCTCATCATTCTCCAATCCCTACACTTGAAAACTTCCTTCATACAAAACTAAACACAAATCTATTAGCAACATTAGTGTAAGCATAGCAATGAATCAACCCTTTTTGCTTCAGGTTTCAACTCAAAACCACCACATATAAAGCATATACTACTATAGCAACTTCCCCAAAAGTTCTGTGATCAAAAGAACTAAAAAAGAAAGCGATAAAGCGGCAAACACAAATATTGGCTGTCGTGGTTTCGTCAACAGATCTGCCATAGAGGTAGGGGTATGGCGGTTTGTGAAAGGGGGTGAACACGGCGGAGCAATCCGGGATGGTGGTAGCACGAGTTTACCCAGCTTCAGATCCCGCAACGGTGGCGAGACCCTATGTGCTGCTATAATTCACTATATGGCAACAAGTGCTCGATTACAATGAGGAGGTTGGCTGTTTCGCTATGCGATTGGCCGTAAACCTAAGCTGTTGTGTCATGCCCTAAGGGCTTCTCCACGCCGGGCTTATAAAGGAGCCTGGCGTGAGCTACACGATGGTACCGGAGCGGATACAACTTGGAGTCCTAGACTAAGTCCTATGCGTGTACTACAAGGCAACCCGCCATGGGCTTGTCTCCGGATCCGCCATAAGCACCTGCGTCCAGTACCGCCATGGTATCTCCAGCAACTGGGCCGCTCGGTAGGCAATCCGCCATACCACCCCGATGGGCCACCCTGGCTTGCTGGTTTAGGACTACGTCGTTGGTATACCCATTTGGTATATCCCCAACAGTAGCCCCCAGAGAACTTCAAGATCGCCATCTCCATCCGCCATGACATGTCCTTGGCGAAGTATATCCGCCATAGCTCCTCTTCTGTTCTGCGTCCGAATGGCGGTTTCTTGATGTTCCTCTTTCCTTCATCTATCAATCCGCCGTAAATAGCGGATCAGGCGACGTAGTTTTAACTTAGCGAGATTTCCGGGATCTGTTGGATCATGCCATAGAAATCCGCCATAAATTTCGGCACGTAGTTCCTTCTAGGGCAAGACTTACAGCGCATGCACTGTTTTTACTGAAGTTACTTTTTTACCCCTGGACACGTGTCGCTGGATTAGGGTTTCTGCAATTAGGACGAGCGGCTGTGATGGCGGGCATGAATCTCGAGGTCCGAGGCCTATATACCCCGGCCTCTCACCCCCGGCCGGTCACACCTCATTCGCCCCCGACGCACTCTCTCTCCTCAGCGTACCCACGAGAGCTTTGTCATCTCCGACGAGCCACCGCAGAAGTTCTTCGCCGCCGGTAGCTTTTTCTGCCACAAGCTGGCATCGTCTTCCTCGTCCTCGCTCGAGATCTTGGAAGTCATTTCCGCCACTCCTCTAGCCGCCATGGAACCAGAATCGCCTCGCCAAGCTTCAAAGTCTGAAGCTGCTGAGAGCTCAGTGCGGTCATCTGACACAGAGTCCGCCATGCCCGAGACCTCAGGAGGTAGCTGGGATCCTTGTAATCTAGACGAGGAAACTCTATCTTCATTGGAGCAAGAAGGACGAATAGCTGCTAAGGAGATTTCCAGATGGCGGGTCGATCCTGGTGCAACAATGCCAGCCCCTTCAGATAGAGAGGTCGTTATGCTGAAGTCCCACATCGACCGAGGCTTCAGCCTTCCGCCATCCTACTTCCTGAAGGGCGTACTCTAGCACTACAGGTTACAGCTACACCATATCGCACCGAATAGCTTCACAGTCATAGCAGGATTCAGCGCGCTGTGCGAGGGATATCTGGGTATCAACGCACGCAGAGACTTATTCCGCTTATATTTTAACATCCGCCACAACCGGGATGCGAATGGAGATCCTCGCAATTGCGGATTGGTCTCCTTTCTTCCTCGGAGCGGGAAATCATACCCCTATATTACCCCGCATGATTCTGCAAAGGGATGGCGGGGATCGTTCTTCTATCAGGCTGACCAGGCCCCTCCTGAAAGGAAGTATGGCCTGCGGTCTTTTGTTGATGGCCCCGCCCAAGGAACAGGATTGCTGGGGTGTCATGGACGATTTTACCATGGATGACGAATGCCAACTATGCTCACAACGGATTTCGAAACTTGTCTTTTCTGGACTGACAGGTGCTGACACCATCCACTGCTGGATCTCACGGTGGATTCAGCCTCTTCAATATCGCCCAGCTCTGATGTGCGAATATAGCGGGATTGATGATCCTTAGCGCTACTCCAAGGAGGAACTATCTGCTGAAGAGATCGAGCACCAAATCCGCAACATCATCAAGGTGGGACGGGATGAGCCTTTGAAGCTGAAGATCCCCATGTACGAGAACGGCAGCTGTCCAGAGGTGAGTGTCTCCCTGTTCCGCCATAACCATTTATTTTCCTTGAATAACTTTGCATCTTTCTGCAGCTTTCTTCCCTTTCGCCTTCCGAGCTGAGCTGTCTCATCCGTTATCCCCAGACGAAAGAGCTCACTGATGATGAGGACGAAACATCCTCATCTCCAAAAAGACAAAGGATGGCGGAAGATGAGATTGTGGCGGATGAGCCCACAGCGACGGTACCCCACGGTGTTCGCGGCGCAGGCGGGCGCATACGTGGATTAGGCAAGAGAGTTATCTCCCGCCATCCGTCCCCCGCTTTACGTGGTCACTTGGACACCGTGCCTGAGCATTCCGCCACTATCAACCTGCCAGAGCGGAAGTAAGGAAGATATCCTTTTTTACTTCCATACCACCTATAATTTGACTTGTTCTGATCCATGACTGACTTTGCGCATAGGAGAAGGAAAGTTGCTGGCCAGAAACCTCCAAGGACCAAACCATCCCCTGCTGCCATTCCACCTACACCTGATGCTCCTGTCCGCCCAACTGGGCCTTCCACTTCTACCCAAAGGGCTAGCAAGATGGCGGATGCCCCAGAAAAAGATGCTGGGCCTTCCACCCATCCTGCTAAAAGTACAAAGAAGGCGAGCTTCAGCGGGAAAGCGGTCGAGATGGGCGCAGGAGCTGGGGAGGCCCCAAAGTGGAAAAAGAAAACAGAAGCTCTTTTCCGTCTTGACCACTTGCAGGAGGAGGCCAGTAACCATGTGTCAACCGCCATGTCAGCATTTGTTCAGAGAACCAGCATTGTTAAAGAGGTATGTACTCCCAGTAGCCCCCGAGCGCCATGGCAGATTTTCATAAATGATCCGCTATGGAGCTCTAAGAGAAACTACTTTAGAATTTTGCATAGTATAGCCCCCGAGTGCTGTCGTATTATAGTGCTCTATAGAGAACTTTAAATTTTGCACTGAGTAGCCCCCGAGCGTTATGGCGGATGCTTTCCAGCACAAAGCTCTTAAGAAGACTAAAAAAATTAGTATGAGTAGCCCCCGAGCGTTATGGCGGATGGTTATCCGGCATAAAGCTCTAAGAGTGACTAAAAAATCATCGTGAGTAGTCCCCGAGCGTTATGGCGGATGTTTATCCGGCATAAAGCTCTAAGAGTGACTAACTCTTCATATCGTTTTGCCAGAATTACAAGAAAGTCGTGGAGGACCTGGTCCAGGTCGTCAGCTCGCAGGAGAAGGAGCTGGCGGAGAAAAGCGCTCTAGTGGCGGACTTGCAACAGCAACTTCAGAACAGCGGTAATTTTCTTTTGTCTTGGACAAGTTTAAGTACCTTTATGCTATCCAATCAATACTGTGCTGATACTTCCGCCATGCAGATGTTGCCAAGCTTAAGTCCACACTCGAGGGGGTGGAAAAGGGCCACACTATTGTGATGGAGGGGCTGCAGGAGCAGCTCTAGAAATCATTGGCCGCGAATACCCTCCTCGAAGAGCAGCTGAAGGACCAGGAGCGCCAGAACCTGAAGAAGGACAAGGAGATAGAGGATCTCCGCAAAGCCGCCACCGAATTTGAAAAGCGGTGTGATGGCTTTAATGAGGTTCTCAATCACTTCCAGGAGACCCTGCTAGGTATCAGTGGCTTTCCATACTGTAAAGTTTGCAATTTTTTGCTATGCCAAATGTGACGCATCTTCCTTTTCCGCTATGCAGCAACCCTGGAGCAAGGCAAGGTGGATTCCACCGCGGGCTTGTGCATGGCCACCAACGCAGGGAAGAAGGAGCTAGATGGCCTTCTCAATGCTGGTCGCCAGGCGTGCAGGAGCCTGCAGATAGCGGGTTCATCTGGCCTCTCCGCCATTGGGCTGACCAAGAAGCTGCTGCTCGTGCCTGGGCTAGTGGCGGACTGGAAGCAGTCTTCCGCTCGGGGTGGTGCCAGGACTGCATTAACCTTGGCAAAGGCCCACTACCCCAAGCTGGACCTGGACTTGATCACCTCCGGCATCCTAGAGAGTGGCGAGGACGGAACGCCGGTCGACGAGGCCGCCATCCGGCAGAGTGTGCTGGGATACGATCAGCTGAACGTATACTACGAGGCATACGATCTGCCGGGGTCTCCAAGCCAGGCTTCAGCGTCGGTCTCTGCAGCCACCACTGGTGCTGATGGCGGTGATGAAGTGTCCTCCGTGGTTCCGCCATCCTCTTAGGCTATACCCTGCAATGTGGCAGGAAAAAACAATTGCATCAATTCGGTCCCTGAGTGGGTCTGTAAGTTAAACTTATTTAAACTGCGTGTATGCTCTGCATTGCGACTAATCTGCTTGTGGTGGATCAGTGAATGATTTTGAACTTATGGCAGTTTTTTTATTAAGTGGTTTCATGTGCAAAAAAACTGCCAGGCCTATTTTTATGCAACTTGCAGTTGTTTGTCAAGCTCAAAAAACAACACTTTGAAAAATTATTTTCACGCGTAGGATTATGCGATTGATACGTCTCAAACGCATCTATAATTTTTGATGCTCCATGCTTGTTTTTGCACCATTTGCCTTGTGTTTCGTTACACTTCGTGGCGTTTTTTATGCGATTTCCAGAACTAACCTATTGACAAGATGCCACAGTGCCAGTTCCCTGTTTTCTGCTATTTTTGTGTTTCAGAAAAGCTACACAGGAAATATTCTCGGAATTGGACGAAACAAAAGCCAGAAGTCTTATTTTTCCCGGAAGCTTCCCGAAGACCGAAAGAGAGCCGGAGGGGGGCCAGAGGCCGCCCTCACACATAGGTGGCACGGCCCAGGCCCTGGCCGCGCCACCCTGGTGTGAGGAGCCCCTGGCTGCCCCCTGACGACGCCCCTTCGCCTATATAAAGCCTTGGGATGGAAAACCCTAAGGGAGTCGGCAATTTTCCAGAAACAGTTCCGCAGCTCCGCCGCCGCCGTCGACGAATTTCGGGGGACAGAAGTCTCTGTTCCGGCACCCTGCCGGGACGGGGAAGTGCCCCCGGAGCCATCTCCATCGACCTCCATCGCCGTCTCTGCCGTCTCCATCGACCTCACCGCCATCTCCATCAACCTTGCTGTCTCCTATGATGAGGAGGGAGTAGTTCATCCCCGGGGCTAAGGGCTCTACCGGTAGCTATGTGGTTCACCTCTCTCTCCCATGATGTGATCTTTATGTGATCGTGAGCTTTGTATCATGTTGAACAAGTACATGTTATTATTCAGATATTTTGTGTACTCTAGCAATGTTATTAAAGTAATCTATTCCTCCTGCTATGGTGTAACGGTGACAGTGCGTGCATCATGGTGGTACTTGGTTTAGGCTATGATTGTGATCTCTTGTGGATTATGAGAATAATTATTGCTATGATAGTTTGAGTGATCTATTCCTCCTTTCATGGTGTAATGTTGACAGTGTGTGCACCGTGTTAGTACTTGGTTTAAGTTGCAATGATTTCTATCTTGAATTGTGATCTGATTTGGATATCTCTATGAGTGGTGTTTGTCAAGTACTTGATGAACTTTAAGAGGTGCTTCTGTAGCCACTACACAATGATTAGTGTTATTCAATAGGAGAGTAATTCAGAGTGCCTTAGCAAAGAGAAGTTATTTGTTCAGTCATGTTATATTGTTGGGAGTGTGTCCACTAGTGAAAGTATGATCCCTAGGCCTTGTTTCCAAGCATTGCACACCGTTTACTTGCTATTTTGTTACTTGTTTGCTCGCAGCAATATTTATTTCACATCACGTTTGCTACTTATAATCATCTATACCACTTGTATTTCACTATCTCTTCGCCGAACTAGTGCACCTATACATCTGACAAGTGTATTGGGTGTGTTGGGGACACAAGAGACTTTCTGTATCGTAATTGCAGGGTTGCTTGAGAGGGATAGCTTTGACCTCTAACCTCCCTGAGTTCGATAAACCTTGGGTGATCCACTTAAGGGAAACTTGCTGCTGTTCTACAAACCTCTGCACTTGGAGGCCCAACAAGTGTCTACAACAATAGAAGTGCGTAGACATCAAGCTCTTTTCTGGCGCCGTTGCCGGGGAGGTAAGGTAAAAGGTACTCGCATCCTCCTGTGTGAGTGCTCGGAGTTATTTCCTTTAGATTCTGCAATTATATCTTTTTGTTTCTTGTTTTTATTTTCACTAGTTAGGCTTAATGGAAAATAAAGAGTTCTTTAGTCTTTTTCCTGATTTTAGATTTGAAGAGAAAATTGAAAATCCTTTGGAGCTTATTTCGCATAGCAATGTTATTAGTACGAATGCTTTGAATACTGTTAATGCTAATGCTATTGAAAAGTCTAAGCTTGGGGAAGCTGGTTTTGTTGAGTATGATATTTTTAGTCCCCCAGCTTTAGTGGAGAAGGTTTGTTCTGATAATATTTTATCTCCCATATGTGATTTTTCTAGTGATGCTTGTGCTCCCCATCCTTTTAAAATACCTACGAAGATTGTTGAACATGTTAGGGATAACTGCTATTTAGGAGATGGAACTGTCCATCCTAGTGACCATTTGCTTTTTATACATGAATTATGCGAGTTGTTCCAGTGTGCAGGTATTTCAATGAACCAAGTTAAGAAGAAGCTATTCTCTTTGTCACTGAAAGGCAGAGCTGAGGAATGGTATCGGCTGCTTGAAGATGGTCCATCTATTGGCTGGGAGGAAATTGTACCTCTCTTTTATTCTAAATTCTATCCTCCAAGTGAGATTCATAAAGATCGTAATCAGATATATAATTTTTGGCCTCATGAGGGAGAAAGCATTGCCCAAGCGTGGGGAAGATTGAAGTTACTAATGCATAAATGTCCTCTTCATGATCTTCCCGGTAATATTATTAATAATAATTTTTATGCAAGGCTTTCAGGACATTACAAGGACTATCTAGATGCATGCTTTGATGGGTCTTTCACAAGCAAGGATGTCGACACCAAGTGGGGTCTGCTTGAGACAATTCAAAATAATATTGAAGGTTGGGATAGCGACAAAGGTAAAGGATCAGGTATGAATTACGAGTTTGATTGCATTAAGTCTTTCGCTGAAACTGCTGATTTTCAAGATCTTAGTGCTAAGTATGGTCTTGATCCTCAAATTATGGTTGATTGCTTTAAAGCCTTTGCTTCCCATATGAATGTTCCTAAAGGAAATGGGGACGTGTATCATGAACCTTTTAAGGATACTTGCATAGAAAGTGATATTGTTATTGATGATTGCAATAAACATGCTCAAACTTCTAAAAGTACTATTTCTTATAAGCATGTTAATTTTTGTGGAATACATAGACCTTGTGAACAGAGTTACAACAAGGAAGATTATTGCATCACCCACGCAAATGAAGAAACCAGCATGTGGCTCAAGGATCTAGATGTGCTTGGTGAATGGGTTTGTGAGCTTTATCCTTTTCTTTGTGAATTTTGTGGTGAAAAAGGTCACTTTAATTTTCAATGCCCAATTAATCGAACGAGTACCGCAGATTTGTATTGTGATGATAAGATTACTTCCAATCAGTATGATGAGCTTACTTTGTTTTTGAATTGTGAAGAGATATCTAGAAAGATTTCTTTGGTTGACATGAATGATGTTGATATTAATAGCACCCTTCTTGGTTGTCATCTCTATTGTGGTAAAGATTGCCTCGCAAATACTTACTTACAAGATCTTATTAAACATGATGATTTGCCAAGCTATGATAGGACTAATAGATGTTTCGATCTTATTAATAGAGAGGAGGAATCCTCCAAAGTTTCTTCTGTTGTTTCTGTCAGCAAGCCAGATTATGTGGAGAAGATGCCCTTCAAGTCTCTTCCTCCTAAAGGAGAGAGTAAAAAGAGTAAGAAGAAGAAGAAGAAGAAGAAGAGGAGTAAAAGGCGAGAGGACACGGTATCTTCCCCTAAGCGTTATGATCCTGCTATAGATTATGATAATTCTGATTGGGATGATGTTCCTATGCCTATTACCTATGTTAGTGATCATGATTGGGAAAAGCACTCTACTTTTGATATTGAAAATCTTTTTGGTACCAATTCTAAGGTTAATAATTGTTGTACCATTAGTGCTATCCATGTTCCTTCTTATGATGATATGTTTGATGAGTATGCTTTGCGACATAGTAGTTCTCTAGCTTGTGATGATGGGTATAATATTTTCAGTTCACCTACTTTTGAGGAGAAAAGTAGTTATGATTGCAATATGCCTCCTGTTTTTGATGATTATGGTGATAAGAATAATTATTCTGTTGAATCTGCTCCTACTACAATTGTTCCTGTGGTGAGTATTAATTCTTTTATGCATGTGGCTCATGATAGGGATGCTTTATGTGATAGTTATATTGTTAGTTCTATTCATGATGCTACTGAAAGTTATTATGAGAGAGGGAAACATGGTTTGATGGATCTCAACAATATTGAGTTTCCCCTCTTGATGTTGCAATTCTTGAAGTTGTACTTGTTTTGCCTTCCTATGCTTTTTGCTTTGCGCTTTCATGACTTGTTTTTCTACAAGACTATTTTTCATAGGAAGTGGTTTAGATTTAAATGTGTTTCATATATGGTTTTTGATGCTCTCTAATTTAAGTTCCTATATGGCGCCTTCGCCTCAAGCTCGTATATGACGCCCACATGAGCATCTTTGCAAATTACTGCGCCTAGCTCAAAGGCGTTAAAGAAAAGCACTCTTGGGAGATAACCCAATGTTTTATTTTCAGTACTTTTTCTTTTATTTGAGTCTTGGAAGTCATTACTACTGTAATGACCGCTCCTTATCTTGTTTATTTCGTTTTTGTGCCAAGAGAAGCCTCTAATTCGAGTGAGGTAAAGATTTGGGGATGTTGCTGTCCTGAAACTGTTTTCGGTGCTACACCGTAAAAATTCGTATAAATTCTCTATATATCTTTTAGACCTGCGATTTCTTGTGCATATGACCCAGGTTATATCCAAACTTTCATTAGTTGAACACTTTTTTATTTGAGCAACAGAAAACACCTCAAAAATTCGACCTTTGTCAGCTGTTCTGTTTTGATAGATTTCTGCCAATATTTGTGTTTGTCGCTTTATCGCTTTCTTTTTGAGTTCTTTTGATCACGGAACTTTTGGGGAAGTTGCTACAGTAGTATATGCTTTATATTTGGTGGTTTTAGGTTGAAACCTGAAGCAAAAAGAGGTTGATTATATGTTATGCTTACACTAATGTTGCTAATAGATTTGTGTTTAGTTTTGTATGAAGGAAGTTTTGAAGTGTAGGGATCGGAGAATGATGAGATGAGTTGAAGAATGGACAAAAGCTCAAGCTTGGGGATGCCCATGCATCACCCCAAGAAATATCTAAGAAGTACAAGCGTCAAAGCTTGGGGATGCCCCCGAGGCACCCCTTCTTCATCGGCAAAAATCAGGTCACCTTTCAAGACACTATATTTTTATTGCTTCATGCACTATGCGTTTTTCTTGGAGCGTCAGTTGTTTTTGTTTTTAGTTTTCTTTTGCTTTGCTTGCTGCAATAATTGGTTGATCACATCATGTTGGTTTGGAGGGAGACATACTTCACTTTGCATTTGCCAAGAACACTCTAGTTTTCACTCTTATCGTTCAACGAGTGTTCTCTTTTTCTGCTACTGCGTTTAGCTTGCATTTTTGCCTTGATTTGTGTACAGATCTTGTTATATCTTTTCATCAAGGTGTATTTTTGCCTCTGATATTTATTGGTTTTCATCAAAAGAGGTGTTTATAAAAAGTTTGAATGGTGTTGGAAAAGAGAAAAAGCTTTATGCAAAAAAGTGGTACAAGAAGGAGCTTGTGTAGACTGCGGCTTAGGCTTTTTGATGTCATGCTTGATGTCTTTTTGATAGTATGCTTAGTGGTTTTGCTGTAGCATGACTTGTCTCAAATAACTGAGATTGCTTAATGAGCCTTTGAAAAAATCATGCGTTGTTTTTATTGTTTGGAAGCATTATTTTGGTTTTCTCCTTGATGCTTTATTTGGGTTGACTTGGCGCATGCTCACACATGTTAGACTCTTACAAAGTCGCCAATAGCCTCTATGATCATTTAGTTTTTGACTTTTGATGCCATCTTATGCTTCTTTTAATGTCGCTTTGTCGCTTTGCATGATTATGGCCATTATTGCTCTCTTAGTTGGTCGCTCCCAGTCTTTTGCTAGCCCTCATTTTGTACTGAGTATGAGCTCTACTCGTGCATCCAACTCCTAAAAACAAAGTTTGCCATTGTGTCCACTATAAACTCCTATGCATGGTATTTGTAAGCCATTCCAAGTAAATTTTCATGTGCTACCTTTGAAAAAACCTTCAAAACACTTCTCGTTTTGTGACACTGTTTTCAGCTCATGGCGACGTAGTGGTCGGATTTGCTATCTTCCATATTGCTTATTCCAAAAAGAAAAAAAGGAAAAAAGAAAAGAAAAAAGGCACTCCTCCATGGAATGTGAATGTTGGTGGGCACCCGATGGAATCAGTTAGCCATGGTTTGAGAAAGAAAAAAAAGGTGGGGAGGAGTGCCAAGCTTTATAAAAGAGCACAAAAGTGCCAATCTCTCTCTCAAAAACTTGCTTCATTTTTGTATGGAAGATAGTAAGAACCCCATTGCCAGTCGTTGACAAAGACAACCACCTCTCAAAACCAATTTTTATCTCTCTGTTTTACAAATGAAAAGCTCTAGCACATGTTTAATCACTGCTTCCCTCTGCGAAGGGCCTTTCTTTTACTTTTATGTTGAGTCACCACCTTCTACCTTTATGCACCATTAAGAGAGCATAGTTGTCATTCTGAGTATAATGTGCATTGTCCCAAAGTTTATCATTGATTGATTCATGACTATGGTTTCACTTGTTCTTAAATTACTTGTATCTAGTCGCCCTCTTAAACTTGAAGGTGTCCTATGCATTTATGTTTTGCTCTCCATGAAGGACAAGCTGAAAACCACTTGTATATTTTTCCTTATGATTCGAACACACGTTTGACTTTCATTGTTTCATTTTCATGATCTTTTGTTTGTGTTCATTTTCATGTTATAACATGGTTGCTAAGTTTCTATTATCAAGATTATGTCTTTCATGCCCATGTTTTAAGTTCTTATGATCCCAGCTCACAATGCTTACATATATGATCAAGATTGTGTAGGTGCATGTCACCTCAAAAATTATTCTTTTGTTATCACTTACCTACTCGAGGATGAGCAGGAGTTAAGCTTGGGGATGCTTGATACGTCTCAAACGCATCTATAATTTTTGATGCTCCATGCTTGTTTTTGCACCATTTGCCTTGTGTTTCGTTACACTTCATAGCGTTTTTTATGCGATTTCCAGAACTAACCTATTGACAAGATGCCACAGTGCCAGTTCCCTGTTTTCTGCTATTTTTGTGTTTCAGAAAAGCTACACAGGAAATATTCTCGGAATTGGACGAAACAAAAGCCAGAAGTCTTATTTTTCCCGGAAGCTTCCCGAAGACCGAAAGAGAGCCGGAGGGGGGCCAGAGGCCGCCCTCACACATAGGTGGCACGGCCCAGGCCCTAGCCGCGCCACCCTGGTGTGAGGAGCCCCTGGCTGCCCCCTGACGACGCCCCTTCGCCTATATAAAGCCTTGGGATGGAAAACCCTAAGGGAGTCGGCAATTTTCTAGAAACAGTTCCGCAGCTCCGCCGCCGCCGTCGACGAATTTCGGGGGACAGAAGTCTCTGTTCCGGCACCCTGCCAGGATGGGGAAGTGCCCCCGGAGCCATCTCCATCGACCTCCATCGCCGTCTCCGCCGTCTCCATCGACCTCACCGCCATCTCCATCAACCTTGCTGTGTCCTATGATGAGGAGGGAGTAGTTCATCCCCGGGGCTGAGGGCTCTACCGGTAGCTATGTGGTTCACCTCTCTCTCCCATGATGTGATCTTTATGTGATCGTGAGCTTTGTATCATGTTGAACAAGTACATGTTATTATTCAGATATTTTGTGTACTCTAGCAATGTTATTAAAGTAATCTATTCCTCCTGCTATGGTGTAACGGTGACAGTGCGTGCATCATGGTGGTACTTGGTTTAGGCTATGATTGTGATCTCTTGTGGATTATGAGAATAATTATTGCTATGATAGTTTGAGTGATCTATTCCTCCTTTCATGGTGTAATGTTGACAGTGTGTGCACCGTGTTAGTACTTGGTTTAAGTTGCAATGATTTCTATCTTGAATTGTGATCTGATTTGGATATCTCTATGAGTGGTGTTTGTCAAGTACTTGATGAACTTTAAGGGGTGCTTCTGTAGCCACTACACAATGATTAGTGTTATTCAATAGGAGAGTAATTCAGAGTGCCTTAGCAAAGAGAAGTTATTTGTTCAGTCATGTTATATTGTTGGGAGTGTGTCCACTAGTGAAAGTATGATCCCTAGGCCTTGTTTCCAAGCATTGCACACCGTTTACTTGCTATTTTGTTACTTGTTTGCTCGCAGCGATATTTATTTCACATCACGTTTGCTACTTATAATCATCTATACCACTTGTATTTCACTATCTCTTCGCCGAACAAGTGTCTACAAGAATAGAAGTGCGTAGACATCAGCGATCCGCCATCCGGCTCTTTGTGCTTGACTTTTTGTGAGATGGCGAAATCTTCGCATGAACAATCCGCTAGGGCGACGATACTTACTAGCAACCGTCCAAAACCCTTAGCAGATGGCGGCTTAGATTGTCAAAAAGTCACTACTCAGGAATCCACACAAAGAATATCAGATGGAGATCAAAACATAAATATGCTACGCGGACCGTTATGGCGGATTTAGAAATATGCAAGTGCAAAACACAATTGCGCAAAGGTTCCACACGATCTAAATGAAAAATAAAGGAGGTAAAAGACTCAGAAAAAAATCAAGAGTGAACCAAATGCTTTATTTCATTGATCATATAGAGGTGCCTATTACATAGCTCGGTAAGTGCTAAGTGTAGAAAGGACGTACCTGTGCGATGTTCCATGGACGATCTATTTCATCGTAGATATCGTCAGGGTCTCTTCGTTTGCGCTTCTTACTAGGTCGCTTATATAGCTCGTGAATATCAACGAGGTAGTAGGAGCCATTCAGTAGAGCTTTGCTGATGACGAAGGGTCCTTCCCAAGGCGGGGATAGCTTGTGGGACTTCTGCTGTTTGAGGCGTAGCACCAGGTCCCCCTCTTTGAACGAGCGTTTGCGAACTCGCCGGCTATGATAGCGGCGGAGATTCTGCTGGTAGATGGTGGATCTCTGAGATGCTAGGTCTCATTCTTCTTCCAGCAGGTCCACGGATTGTTGTCTGGACGCTTCTGCATCTTCCTCCTCATAGGCCTCGACTCTTGGGGAATCGTACTGGACATCACTTGGCAAGATTGCCTCTGATCCGTAGAATAAGAAGAAAGGGGTAAAGCCAGTTGATCTATTTGGCGTGGTCCGTAGACTCCACAGCACAGATGGCAACTCTTCTGCCCAGGCTCCAGCTGCTCTGTGTAGCGGTACTTCTAGGCGTGGCTTGATCCCTGACATGATTAGTCCGTTGGTATGCTCAACTTGGCCATTGGACTGTGGATGTGCCACAGATGCCAGGTCAAGGCGGATTCCGTTGTGATGGCAGTATTCTTCAACTTCTCCCTGAGACAAGTTAGTGCCATTGTCGGTGATGATGCTGTGTGGGATGCCGAATCTGACCACAATGTCCTTGACGAATTTTAGGGCAGTTTTGCCATCAAGTTTTCTAATGGGCTTAGCTTCCACCCACTTCGTGAATTTGTCTACCGCTACCAGGAGGTGCGTAAATCCCGAAGGTGCTGTTTTTAGCGGACCCACCATGTCTAGCCCCCAGACCGCAAAAGGCCAGGTTATAGGAATTGTATGCAGTGCTGTGGCGGGCATGTGGGTTTGCTTGGAGTACATCTAGCAACCTTGGCAAAGCTCCATGATACGGTCTGCATCTGCCTTGGCTATTGGCCAGTAAAATCCATGGCGGAATGCTTTAGCTACTAGAGATCTGGCGGCGACGTGATGCCTACATTTGCCTTCGTGGATCTCCCTTAGTATTTCGATTTCGTCCACTTGGGATATGCACTTCATGAAAACTCCCGAGGTGCTTCGCTTGTAGAGCTGGCCATCTATGATGGTGTACGCTTTTGCTCTACGCTCGATTTGTCTCTTTTGGACTTCGTCTTTGGGTAGCTTCTTGTTCGTCAGATATTCCAGGTAGGGCTCTGCCCATGGCGGATTGTTGGGAAAAATCGCCATAACGGGGGAGCTCGCCAGTTCCGGATTTTCTGGATCTACCATCTTGACTGATGGTACGTGCAGATGCTCAAGGAATACGCCTGGCGGAACTGCCTTGCGGCTAGATCCTAACTTGGACAAGGTATCGGCCGCTATGTTATCTTCTCGTCATACGTGCTTTATGTCATAGCCGAGGAAACTTTTGGTCATCTCATCCACTTCGTCTCTGTAAGCCGCCATAACTTCATTCCGAGCTTTGTATGTGTCAGCCACCTGCTGGGTGACAAGGTCAGAATCTCCACAACACATAATGTGTTGTACGCCGATCTCCTTTGCGACGCGTAGCCTATGCAGTAGCGCTTCATACTCTGCGATGTTGTTGGTGGTGGGGAAGTGGATCTGGAGAACATAGCTGAGCTCATCTCCCTTGGGAGATTTGAGGGTCACTCCAGCCCCCGAGCCGTGTAGCAGCTTTGAACCATCAAAGTGCATCACCCAATGCTCTGGTTCTGGGACGGGCGTAGTTTCCTATGCTTCCTTCCAATCCGCCATAAATTCTACCAAAGCCTGAGACTTGATGGTGGCGCGAGGCTTGTAGTTGATGTCGAAAGAGGCCAATTCAATGCCCCACTTTGCAACTCGTCCTGTTGCATCGCTGTTGTTGATGATGTCCTTGAGTGGAGCCTTGCTCACCACTGTGATCTTATGGTCATAGAAGTAATGCCTTAACTTACGAGAAGCTAGGAAACCTTCGTATGCCAACTTTTGGTAGTGAGGGTAGCGCTGCTTGGATTCCGTTAGGACCTCGCTGACATAGTAGACTGATCGTTGTACGCCGTACTCCTGCGCTTCTTCCTTTCGTTCTACCACGATGACGATGCTGACGACCCTGTTGGTTGCTGATAAGTCTCCAACGTATCTATAATTTTTGATGCTCCATGCTTGTTTTTACACCATTTGCCTAATGTTTCGTTACACTTCGTGGCACTTTTATGCATTTTCCGGAACTAACCTACTAACAAGTCGCCACAGTGCCAGTTCCCTGTTTTCTGCTGTTTTTGTGTTTCAGAAGTGATACACGGGAAATATTCTCGGAATTGGACGAAACAAGTTCCTGAAGTCTTATTTTGTCCGGGAGCTTCCAGAGATCCGAAGAGAAGTAGGAGAGGGGCCACAGGCCGCCCTCACACCAGGCTGGCGCGGCCCAGGCCCTGGCCGCGCCGCCATGGTGTGAGGAGGCCTGGGGCCACCTCTGGCATCGCCCCTTCGCCTATAAAGACCCCCCGACGGGAAAAACCTAAGGACCTGATCACTTTTCCAGAACACATCGCGATCCGCCGCCGCCGTCGACCCGAAGATCGGGAGGGTCCAGAAGCTCTTCCCGGCACCCTGCCAGAGAGGGGAATCGCCACCGGAGGTCTTCTTCATCGCCATGCTTGCCTCCGGAGCGATGAGTGAGTAGTCTACCTTGGACTATGGGTCCATAGCAGTAACTAGATGGTTGTCTTCTCCACCATGTGCTTCATGTTTAGATCTCATGAGCTGCCCTACATGATTGAGATCACCGTTATGTAATTCTACATGTTTGGTTTGTTGGGATTCGATGAATATTGGTGTTATGATTGAGTTGCTATACTGAAATATATCTTTTGTTATCTCTATGTTGTTTATGATCTTGCATGCTCTCCGTTGTTAGTAGCTATCTTGGCCGAGTAGTTGCTAGTGACTCCAAGAGGGGGTATTTATGCTCGATAGTGGGTTCATGCCTCTATTTAACCTGGGGAAGTGACAGAAACCTCTAAGGTTGTAGATGTGCTGTTGCTACTAGGGAGAAAACAACATTCATATGCTCAAGGGCATATGCTTTGTTTACATTACACACTTTGCTTAATGCAATTATCCGTTGTTCGCAACTTAATACTCATGGGGTGTTCGGATGATATCCCCGTGAGTGGATTATTAGTCATAGATGCAGTTGGATGGCGGTCTATGTATTTTGTTGTAATGCCCAGAGTAAATCTCATAGTGATCTTCTTGACATATCACGTTTATCCTTATTCTATCAATTGCCCAACTGTAATTTATTTACCCAGCATGTGTTATTTATCTTATGGAGAGACACCACTAGTGAACTGTGGACCTCGGTCCTATTTCCATCATATTGCTATCACCTGTTTACTTTACTCGCACAGTTTACTTTACTCGCATACTTCTACTATTTTCCACTCGATACGCTCATAACCTTTGTTTCAAGCAAACCGGTGAGATTGACAACCTCATCGCAAGTTGGGAGCAAAGTACTTAGTTGTGTTGTGTGCAGGTTCCGCGTTGCAGCTAGCAAGCAAAGCTTGGATGAGGCGCCATATATAAATTGTCCGAAGCTGTCGCAAACTAGCAAGCATCACCTTCAGTCGTAATTGTCTGCTCTTCTCCTGAATGATTAAACCTTGGTTTCTTAACTGAGGGAAAACAAGCTGCTATACTCATCACACCTTCCTCTTGGGGTTCCCAACTGGCCGGTTATTTACTTCATCAAATCGGTAGCATCAAGCTTCTTTTCTGGCGCCGTTGCCGGGGAAGAGTGGAAGACTTCTGCAAGGGGAGTTTTTCGCACGCACATCCTTTACTTTGTTATTGTTTTGCTTTACTTTATTTATTTTACCTGCATCGTTTTATATCAAAAAACCAAAAAAATTAGAATCCTTGGTAGTTGTTTTTACTTGTTTACTTTAGTTTTGCTGAAATGGCCAATCCTGAAAACACCAAGTTGTGTGACTTTACTAGCACGAACAATAGTGATTTTAGCTGCACTCCTATTGCACCACCTGCTCCTGCTGCAAACTTTTATGAGATTAAGCCTGCTTTGTTGAACCTTGTTATGAAAGAGCAATTCTCTGGTTCTAGTACTGAAGATGCTGCAGCTCATCTCAACAATTTTGTTGAGCTATGTGAGATGCAGAAATATAAGGATGTAGAAAGTGATATTATTAAGCTCAAGCTGTTTCCTTTTTCTTTGAGAGGAAAAGCTAAAGATTGGTTGCTGTCTTTGACTAAGAATAGTATTGATTCATGGGCTAAGTGTAAGGATGCTTTTATTGGTAGATACTATCCTCCTGCTAAGATTATATCTCTGCGTAGCAATATTATGAAGTTTACTCAGTTTGATAATGAACATGTTGCTCAAGCTTGGGAAAGAATGAAATCTATGATAAAGAATTGCCCCACTCATGGACTGACTACTTGGATGATTGTCCAAACTTTTTATGCAGGACTGAATTTTTCTTCAAGGAACCTACTTGATTCAGCTGCTGGAGGCACTTTTATGTCCCTTACCTTGGGCGCCGCAACAAAGCTACTTGACAACATGATGGTGAATTATTCCGAATGGCACACCGAGAGAGCTCCACAAGGTAAGAAGGTAAATTCTGTTGAAACCTCTTCCTTGAGTGATAAGATTGATACCATTATGGCTATGCTTGCTAATGATAGGACTCATGTTGATCCTAATAATGTTCCTTTGGCCTCTTTGGTTGCTCAAGAAGAGCATGTTGATGTGAATTTCATTAGAAATAATAATTTTAACAACAATGCTTATAGGAACAATTTTGCTAGTAACAATTATAGGACATATCCTTCTACCAATGGTAATGGTTATGGTAATTCTTGTGGTAATTCCTACAACAACACTAGGGCCGCGCCCTCCGAGCTTGAGGTAATGCTCAAGGACTTCATCGGTAAGCAAACTGCTTTTAACAAGTCTGTTGAGGAAAAGTTAGGCAAAATTGATATTCTTGCTTCTAAAGTTGATAGCCTTGCTCATGATGTCGAACTTCTGAAATTAAAAGTGTTGCCTAATGATGTGAAAGAGAACAATGTTTTTGCTACTGCTAATGCTATTCAAGTTGGAATTGATGAAAATATTAGATTGTTAGCGGAATTGCATGCCAGGTGGGAAAGAGAAGATGAGATGGCTAGAGAGATGAAGGTATGTACCATTACTACCTCTAATGATATTGCTCCTAATGCTAGCAGTCCTCTTACTCTGATTGGTGTAGAGAAAACGCCCACTCCTTGTGTTAAAAAGCCTAAAACTGCCAAAACTTTTTCTCAAAAGAGTGCTGAAATTTTTCAGAGTGTGGGAGATGATAGCTCTACTTCTTTTAATGATTTTGATGTTGATGGCTGCAATATATCTGAAGTTATTTTGTTCTTGCAAAAGCTTGCTTTGACTCCCAATGCTAGTTCTTTAAATATTGCTTTTACTAAGCATATTACCAATGCTCTCATAAAAATTAGGGATGAAAAGTTGAAGCAAAAAGCCTCTGTTCCCAAGAAGTTAAAAGATGGTTGGGAACCCATCATTGATATGCATGTTAATGGCTATGATTGCCATGCTTTATGCGATCCAGGTGCTAGTATTTCTATCATGCCTAGAAAGATTTATGACATGCTTGATTTACCACCGCTTGAAAAATGTTATTTTGATGTTCCTATTGCTGATGTTGCTAAGAAGAAACCTTTGGGAAGGATTAATGATGTTCTTATTGTGGTTAACAATAACCTTGTTCCCGTTGATTTTCTTGTTATGGACGTTGAATGCCATGCTTCATGTCCTATTATTTTGGGAAGACCCTTTCTTCGAACTGTAGGTGCCATCATTGATATGAGAGAAGGCACCATCAAATATCAATTCCCACTCAAGAAAGGTATGGAACACTTCCCTAGGAAAAGAAAGAAATTAATTTTTGAATCTATTCTTAGAGCAAATTATGAGCTTGATGCTTCATCACTTGATGTTACTTGATTCACAAATTTTCTGCGCCTAGCTCAAAGGCGTTAAAGAAAAGCACTCTTGGGAGATAACCCAATGTTTTATTTTCAGTACTTTTTATTTTATTTGAGTCTTGGAAGTCATTACTACTGTAATGACCGCTCCTTATCTTGTTTATTTTGTTTTTGTGCCAAGAGAAGCCTCTAATTTGAGTGAGGTAAAGATTTGGGGATGTTGATGTCCTGAAACTGTTTTCGGTGCTGCACCGTAAAAATTCGTATAAATTCTCTGTATATATTTTGGACCTTCGATTTCTTGTGCATATGCCCCAGGTTATATCCAAACTTTCGTTAGTTGAACACTTTTTGATTTGAGCAACAGAAAACCCCTCAAAAATTCGACTTTTGTCAGCTGTTCTGTTTTGACAGATTTCTGCCAATATTTGTGTTTGCCGCTTTATCACTTTCTTTTGAGTTCTTTTGATCACATAACTTTTGGGGAAGGTGATACAGTAGTATTTGCTATATATGTGGTGGTTTTGGGTTGAAACCTGAAGCAAAAAGAGGTTGATTATATGTTATGCTACACTAATGTTGCTAATAGATTTGTGTTTAGTTTTGTATGAAGGAAGTTTTCAAGTGTAGGGATTGGAGAATGATGAGATGAGTTGAAGAATGGAAAAAATCTCAAGCTTGGGGATGCCCATGCATCACCCCAAGAAATATCCAAGAAGTACAAGCGTCAAAGCTTGGGGATGCCACCGAGGCACCCCTTCTTCATCGGCAAAAATCAGGTCACCTTTCAAAACACTATATTTTTATTGCTTCATGCACTATGTGTTTTTCTTGGAGCGTTAGTTGTTTTAGTTTTCTTAGTTAGTTTAGTTTTGTTTGCTGCAATAAATGGTTGGACCCAACAAATTTCCTTTGGAGGAGATGTACTCGTTTTCATTTGCCAAGAACACTCCGTTTTCACTCTTATCGTTCATCGAGTGTTCTTCTTTTTCTGCTACTGCTTTTGGTTTTCGTTTTCACCTTGATTTGCGTTTGGACCTTGTCATATCTTTTCATCAAGGTGTATTTTTGCCTCTGATCTTTATTGGTTTTCATCAAAAGAGGTGTTTATAAAAATTTCAAATGGTGTTGGAAAAGAGAAAAAGCTCTATGCAAAATAGTGGTACAAGAAGGAGCTTGTGTAGACAGCGGCTTAGGCTTTTTCATGTCATGCTTGATGTCTTTTTGATGGTATGCTTACTGGTTTTGCTGTAGCATGACTTGTCTCAAATAACTGAGATTGCTTAATGAGCCTTTGAAAAAACCATGCGTTGTTTTTAATGGTATGGAAGCATTATTTTGGTTTTCTCCTTGATGCTTTATTTGGGTTGACTTGGCGCATGCTCACACATGTTAGACTCTTACAAAGTCGCCAATAGCCTTCATGATCATTTAGTTTTTGACTTTTGATGCCATCTTATGCTTTTTTTAATGTCGCTTTGTCGCTTTGCATGATTATGGCCATTATTGCTCTCTTAGTTGGTCGCTCCCAGTCTTTTGCTAGCCCTCGCCTTGTACTGAGTATGAGCTCTACTCGTGCATCCAACTCCTAAAAGCCAAAGTCTTCCAAAGTGTCCACCATACATACCTACTAGCAATTTGCTATTCCAAGTAAATTTGACTTGCTTTTATTTTCTCTTCAAATTAAACTCTTGCCAGTGTTATGCAAAATTCGGTCAGTAAAGCCCCATGAACCGGAAGGCACACTTTACTTTTTCCTGTTCTTAAAAATTTGACATTATGGTCTCTTATGTTGAGTTGTTATGCTTGCAAGTTGTAAGTTGGAGACTAGCCCAGCCATGCAGTCATGGGCAAGCTTTCAACATTGCACTTCTTATTTGAGTTGATATCGTGATCTTTTGTTTATGGATGTCCGCGGTGTGAAATGAATTGGGAATCTTGTGGGGATCATGGAGTTTGTATATGTGTTAGGGAAACGCCGGGCCGCTAATCTAAGCCATGCATAATTCATGGTGGAAATTTGCAGCATACCCATGGTGAACATTCGACGACGCATCTCAAAATAAAAAGCTAAACAAATGGCAAATAAAAGAGATGTCGAGGTATTCATTGTCTACTTGTCCTGTCATTTTGATGTGGGCTTGTTCCATGTCATCGGGCACGGAGGTACCCCGTTGGCGGTTCTCAATGATATGCATATACTTACAATGACAAGAGCCTTGCTTGGGACTCTAAGTAAAGTAGCATGAGGTTTGGGTACTCGTATTTACGGGACACGAGGTTTTCAACTTATGATTTGTCAAGCATATGCATCATAATTGTTCTCGCATTAACTTTAACCATTCAAGATGCTTATGATGGGGGCAATGAGAGCTCAAAGCCGGTAAGTACCATAATTTTTGAAGGTTATAAAACTTGCAATCACTGCTTCCCTCCGCGAAGGGCCTTTCTTTTACTTTTATGTTGAGTCACCACCTTCTATCTTTATGCACCATTAAGAGAGCATAGTTGTCATTCTTAGTATAATGTGCATTGTCCCAAAGTTTTCATTGATTGATTCATATTGTTGGTATCACTTGTTCTTAAATTATTTGTATCTAGTCGCCCTCTTAAACTTGAAGGTGTCCTATGCATTTATGTTTTGCTCTCTTTGAAGGACAAGCTGAAAACCATTTGTATGTTTTTCCTTATGATTTGAACACACGTTTGACTTTCACTGTTTCATTTTCATGATATTTTGTTTGTGTTCATTTGCATGTTTACAACATGGTTGCTAAGTTCATATTGTCAAGATCATATCTTTCATGCCCATGTTTTAAGTTCTTATGATCCCAGCTCACAAATGCTTACATATATGATCAAGATTGTGTAGGTGCATGTCACCTCAAAAATTATTCTTTTGTTATCACTTACCTACTCGAGGACAAGCAGGAGTTAAGCTTGGGGATGCTTGATACGTCTCCAACATATCTATAATTTTTGATGCTCCATGCTTGTTTTTACACCATTTGCCTAATGTTTCGTTACACTTCGTGGCACTTTTATGCATTTTCTGGAACTAACCTACTAACAAGTCGCCACAGTGCCAGTTCCCTGTTTTCTGCTGTTTTTGTGTTTTAGAAGTGATACACAGGAAATATTCTCGGAATTGGACGAAACAAGTTCCTGAAGTCTTATTTTGTCCAGGAGCTTCCAGAGATCCGAAGAGAAGTAGGAGAGGGGACACAGGCCGCCCTCACATCAGGCTGGCGCGGCCCAGGCCCTGGCCGCGCCGCCATGGTGTGAGGAGGCCTGGGGCCACCTCTGACATCGCCCCTTCGCCTATACAGACCCCCCGACGGGAAAAACCTAAGTACCGAATCAATTTTCCAGAACACATCGCGATCCGCCGCCGCCGTCGACCCGAAGATCGGGAGGGTCCAGAAGCTCTTCCTAGCACCCTGCCGGAGAGGGGAATCACCACCGGAGGTCTTCTTCATCACCATGCTTGCCTCCGGAGCGATGAGTGAGTAGTCTACCTTGGACTATGGGTCCATAGCAGTAGCTAGATGGTTGTCTTCTCCACCATGTGCTTCATGTTTAGATCTCATGAGCTGCCCTACATGATTGAGATCACCGTTATGTAATTCTACATGTTTGGTTTGTTGGGATCCGATGAATATTGGTGTTATGATTGAGTTGCTATACTGAAATATATCTTATGTTATCTCTATGTTGTTTATGATCTTGCATGCTCTCTGTTGTTAGTAGCTATCTTGGCCGAGTAGTTGCTAGTGACTCCAAGAGGGGGTATTTATGCTCGATAGTGGGTTCATGCCTCTATTTAATCTGGGGGAGTGACAGAAACCTCTAAGGTTGTAGATGTGCTGTTGCTACTAGGGAGAAAACAACATTCATATGCTCAAGGGCATATGCTTTGTTTACATTACATACTTTGCTTAATGCAATTATCTGTTGTTCACAACTTAATACTTGTGGAGTTCTCGGATTGATTCGCCACAAGTGGATTATTAGTCATAGATGCAGTTGGATGGCGGTCTATGTATTATGTTGTAATGCCCAGAGTAAATCTCATAGTGATCTTCTTGACATATCACGTTTATCTTTATTCTATCAATTGCCCAACTGTAATATGTTTACCCAACATGTGCTATTTATCTTATGGAGAGACACCACTAGTGAACTGTGGACCCCGGTCCTATTTCCATCATATTGCTATCACCTGTTTACTTTACTCGCACTGTTTACTTTACTCTCATACTTCTACTGTTTTCCACTCGATACGCTCATAACCTTTGTTTCAAGCAAACCGGTGAGATTGACAACCTCATCGCAAGTTGGGAACAAAGTACTTGGTTGTGTGTGTGCAGGTTCCACGTTGCAGCTAGCAAAGCAAAGCTTGGACGAGGCGCCATATATAAATTGTCCAAAGCTGTCGCTAAGTCAGTCTGCATCACCTTCAGTCGCATTGTCTGCTTTTCTCCTGATCGACATACCTTGGTTTCTTAACTGAGGGAAAACTTGCTGCTATATTCATCAAAACCTTTTCTTGGGGTTTTCCAACTGGCCGGTCATTTACTACAAGCCTACAAGTTTTCTGGCACCATCATCACCGCGCCATCATTGTGTGCAGGTTCCATGTTGCTGCTGGTGCAAAGCTACACGCCAACAAATTTTCTGGCGCCATTGTCTGGAGTGTCGCAAAGCTAGCGGGCATCAACCTTTGGAAGTTTGGTTCTTTCTCCTACTGGTTCGATAAACCTTGGTTTCACAACTGAGGGAAGACTTGCTGCTGTGCTCATCATAACCTTCTCTTGGGGTTTACCAACTGGGCGGTTATTCATATATAATGTTCCTACATCAACACCTCACCACCACACAACAGCAAGTGGGCACTTGACATAGTACCAATATTCATCGGATCCCAACAAACACAACATGTAGAATTACACAACGATGATCTTGATCATGATAGGCAGCTCACAAGATCTAAACATGAAGCACATGGTGGAGATGACAACCATCTAGCTACTGGTGGACCCGTAGTCCAAGGTAGACTACTCACACATCACTCCGAAGGCGACCATGGTGATGAAGAAGGCCTTCGGCGGTGATTCCCCTCTCCGGCAGGGTGCTGGGAAGAGCTTCTGGATCCTCCCGATTTCGCGTCGACGACGACGGTGGCTTACAGTAGGTTTCGTGGAAAAGTGATCGGGCCCTTTAGGTTTTCACGTCGAGGGGATTATATAGGCGGGAGGGCGGTGTCAGGAGGTGGGCCAGTGGCCCACGCCATGCCATGACGCGGCCAAGGGGACCCGCGCCATGGGTGGTGTGGCCGCCCTCTGGTGCCCCTCCGTCTCATCTTCGGACTTCGTCTCGTGTCAGGAAAAATAGTAATTCTGGCTTTTGTTTCGTCCAATTCTGAGAATATTTCCTGTGTAGCTTTTCTGAAACACAAAAACAGCAAAAACAGGGATCTGGCACTATGGCATCTCGTTAATAGTTTAGTTCTATAAAATGCATAAAAATGCCACAAAGTGTAACAAAACACAAAGCAAATGGTGTATAAACAAGCATGGAGCATCAAAAATTATAGATACGTTTGAGACGTATCAAGCATCCCCAAGCTTAACTCCTGCTCGTCCTCGAGTAGGTAAGTGATAACAAAACAATAATTTTTGAGGTGACATGCACCATCACAATCTTGATCAACGATGTAAAGCATTGAGTGCTGAGATCAAAGTACTCTAAACATGGGCATAAAAGACATAATCTTGAAAATAAAACTTAGCAACCATGTTATAACATGAAAAGTAACACAAACAAAAGATCATGAGTAATGAAACATTGAAAGTCAAGTGTCTGTTTCAACCATATAGAAAAACATAGCAAAGTAGTTTTCAGCTTGTCCCTCATGGAGTAGCAAAACATAAATGCATAGGACACCTTCAAGTTTAAGAGGGTGACTAGATACAAATAATTTAAGAACAAGCAAAACCATAATCATGAATCAATCAATAATAAATTTTGGGACTATGCACATTAAACTCAGAATGAAAACTATGCTCTCTTAGACAGTGCATAAAGTCGGAAGGTGGAGACTCAATATAAAAGTAAAAGAAAGGCCCTTCACAGAGGGAAGCAGTGATTAAACATGTGCTAGAGCTTTTCATTTGTAAAATAGAGAGATAAAAATTGGTTTTGAGAGGTGGTTGTTTCTGTCAATGACTGGCAATGGAGTTCTTACTATCTTCCATACAAAGCAAGTTTTTGAGAGAGAGAGATTGGCACTTTAGTTCTCTTTTATAAAGCTTGGCACACCTCCCCACTTGTCCTTTCACAAACCATGGCTAACCGATTCCAACGGGTGCCCACCAACTTTCACATACCTTGGAGGAGTGCCTATTTTCTTTTTTTTTCTTTTTTTTCTTTTTTTTCGTTTTTGGAATAAAACAATATGGAAGATAGAAAATCCGACCACTACGTCCCCATGAGCTGAAAACAGTGTCACAAAATGAGAAGTATTTTGAAGGTTTTTTAAAGGCAGCACATGAAAATTTACTTGGAATGGCTTGCAAATACCATGCATAGGAATTTATAGTGGACTCTTTGGAAAACTTTGGTTTTTGGGAGTTGGATGCACGAGAAGTATTCCCTCTCAGTACAAAATGAAGGCTAGCAAAAGATTGGGAGCGACCAACTAAGAGAGCAATAACGGTCATAATCATGCATAGCGACAAAACATCATTAACCGAAGCATAAAGTGGTATCACAAGTCAAAAACCAAATGATCATGGAGGCTTATGGTAACTTGTTAGAGTCAAACATGTTGTAAGCATGCGCCAAGTCAACCCAAATAAAGCATCAAAGGAGAAAACCACAATAATATGCTCCCATATAACAAAAACAACACATGATTCTTTCAAAGGCACATTAAGCAATCTCAGTCATTTGAGACAAGTCATGCTACAGCAAAACTACTAAGCATACTATCAAAATAACATCAAGCATGACATGCAAAAGTCTAAGCCACACTCTAAACAAGCTCCCATTTGTACCACTATAGGCATGAAACTTTTTTCTCTTTTCCAAAACCATTCTATCTTTTTGAAACCACTCTTTTGAGATGAAAACCAATATAGACCAGTGGTCTAAAAGCACCTTGATATAAAGATATAACAAGATCTAAACAAAAATCAAGGCGAAAAACAAAAGCTAAACGCAGTTCTAGAAAAAGAGAACACTCATTGAACGATAAGAGTGAAAACTAGAGTGTTCTTGGCAATGAAAAATGGAGTGTGTCGTCTCCAAAAGAAATTTGTTGGGGTCCAACCATTTATTGCAGCAAACAAAACAAAATAAAACTGAAAGCGAAAGTAAAGACGCTCCAAGAAAAATGCATAGTACATGAAGCAATAAAAATATAGTGTCTCGATAGGTGACCTGATTTTTGCCGATGAAGAAGGGGTGCCTCGGGGGCATCCCCAAGCTTTGACGCTTGTACCTCTTGGATATTTATTAGGGTGATATGGGCATCCCCAAGCTTGAGCTTTTGTCCATACTTCATCTCATCTCATCTCATCACTCTCCTTTCCCTACACTTGAAAACTTCCTTCATACAAAACTTTACACAATTCTATTAGCAACATTAGTATAAGCATGATAGTAAATCTACTCTTTTGGTTCAGTTTCAAACTCAAATATAACATCCATTAAAGCATAAGCTACTGTAGCAACTTCCTCAAAAGTTCAGTGATCAAAAGGACTCAAAAATAAAGCGATCGAGAGGCAAACACAAATAGTGGCAGAATCTGTCAAAAGAGAACAGCTGACAAAAATCGATTTTTTCGAGGACCTTCTGTTGCTCAAATCAAAAAGTGCAAAACTAATGAGAGTTTGTAAATAACCTGGGGCATGCACACAAGAAGTTTTAGATCAAAAAGATATTATGAGAATTTTCACAAATTTTTATGGTGCAGCACAGAAATCTGTTTCAGGACAGCAACTTCCCCAAATCTTACCTCCCTCAAATTAGAGGTTCTTCTTGGCACAAACATGAAATAAAAATGATAAGGAGATGTCATTACAGTAGTAATAACTTTCAAGACTCAAATTAAAGAAAAAGTACTGAAAATAAAACATTGGGTTATCTCCCAAGAGTGCTTTTCTTTAACGCCTTTGAGCTAGGTGCAGAAAGTGCAAATCAAGTAATATCAAGCGATGAAGCATCAAGTTCATAATATGCTCTAAGAATAGAGTCAAAAAGTAATTTCTTTCTCTTTCTAGGGAAGTGTTCCATACCTTTCTTGTATGAGAAATTGATATTTAATGGTGCCTTCCTTCATATCAATGATGGCACCAATAGTTCTAAGAAAAGGTCTTCCTAAAATAATAGGACATGAAGCATTGCATTCAACATCCAAAACAAGGAAATCAATGGGAACAAGATTATTGTTAACCATAATAAGAACATCATTAATCCTTCCCAAAGGTTTCTTCTTAGCAACATCAGCAAGAGGAACATCAAAATAACAATTTTCAAGCGGTGGTAAACCAAGCATATTATAAATCTTTCTAAGCATAATAGAAATGCTTGCACCAAGATCACATAAAGTATGACAATCAAAATCATTAACATTCATATCAATAATGGGCTCCCAACCATCTTCTAACTTCTTGGGAATAGAAACCTTTTATTTCAACTTTTCTTCCCTAATTTTCATGAGAGCATTTGTAATATGCTTTGTAAAAGCAACATTCATAGAACTAGCATTAGGACTCAAAGCAAGCTTTTGCAAGAACAAAATAACTTCAGATATATTGCAACCATCAACATCAAAATCATTAAAAGTAGTAGAGCTATTGTCTTCCATACTCTGAAAAATTTCAGCACTTTTTGTAAAAAGAGTTTTTGCAGTTTTTGGCTTTTTCGCATAGGGAGTAGGAGTTTTCTCTACACCAATAAAAGTAAGAGGATTGCTAGCATTTGAAGCAACATCACTAGAGGTGGTAATAGTACAAACCTTCATCTTTCTAGCCATCTCATCTTCTCTTTCCCACCTAGCATGCAATTCTGCTAACATCCTAACATTTTCATCAATTCTAACTTGGATGGCATTCAAAGTCCTGCTTTCTTTCACATCATTAGGCAAAACTTTTAGTTTCAGAAGTTCAACATCAAGAGCAAGGCTATCAACTTTAGAAGCAAGAATATCAATTTTACCCAACTTTTCCTCAACAGACTTATTAAAAGTAGTTTGCTTACCGATGAAGTCCTTGAGCATGACCTCAAGCTCGGAGGGCGCGCCCCTAGTGTTGTTGGAGGAATTACCATAAGAGTTGCCATAACCATTACCATTGGTAGAAGGATACGACCTATAATTGTTGCTAGCAAAATTGTTCCTATAAGCACTGTTGTTGAAATTATTATTTCTAATGAAGTTCACATCAACATGCTCTTCTTGAGCAACCAAAGAGGCCAAAGGAACATTATTAGGATCAACATGAGCTCTATCATTAGCAAGCATAGCCACAATAGTATCAATCTTATCACTCAAGAAAGAGGTTTCTTCAACAGAATTTACCTTCTTACCTTGTGGAGCTCTCTCGGTGTGCCACTCAGAAAAATTTACCATCATATTATCAAGAAGCTTTGTTGCGGCGCCCAAGGTGATGGACATAAATTGCCTCCAGCAGCTAAATCCAAAAGATTTCTTGAAGAAAAATTTAGTCCTGCATAAAAGGTTTGGATAATCATCCAAGTAGTCAGTCTATGAGTGGGACAATTCTTTATCATAGATTTCATTCTTTCCCAAGCTTGAGCAACATGTTCATTATCAAACTGTCTAAACTTCATAATATCACTTCGCAAAGCTATAATCTTAGCAGGAGGATAGTATTTTCCAATAAAAGCATCCTTACACTTATCCCAGGAATCAATACTATTTCTAGGCAAAGATAGCAACCAATCCTTGGCTCTTCCTCTTAAAGAGAAAGGAAACAACTTAAGCTTAATAATATTACCATCTACATCCTTATACTTTTGCATCTCACATAGCTCAACAAAATTGTTGAGATGAGCTGCAGCATCATCAGTACTAGCACCAGAAAATTGCTCTTTCATAACAAGATTCAATAAAGCAGGTTTAATCTCATAAAAATTTGCCTCAGGAGCAGGTGGCGCAATAGAAGTGCAGATAAAATCATTGTTTTTGGTGCTAGTAAAATCACACAACTTGGTGTTCTCAGGAGTACCCATTCTAGCAAAACTAAAAGCAAGCAAGTAAAAATAATAACTATAAAGGAGCTAATTTTTTGTATTTTTGATAAAAAGATGCAAGCAAAAATAAAATGAAGCAAAACAATAACATAGTAAAAGGTTGGAAGTGAGAGACTCCCCTTGCAGAAATCTTCTTTCTCCCCGGCAATGGCGCCAGAAAACTTGTTGGTGGTGCGGTGTTGATGTAGGAGTTTTATATATAACCGCCCAGTTGGAAACCCCAAGAGAAGGTTATGATGAGCACAACAGCAAGTCTTCCCTCAGTTGTGAAACCAAGGTTTATCGAACCAGTAGGAGAAAGAACCAAACTTCAGAAGGTCGATGCCCGCTATCTTTGCAACAGCCCCGGACAATGGCGCCAGGAAACTTGTCCAGGGTGTAGCTTTACAACAGCAGCAACGTGGAACCTGCATACAACACAACCAAGCACTTTGTCCCAACTCACAGTGAGGTTTTCAATCTCACCAGTTTGCTATAAACAAAGGATTGAGCGTATCGAGTGGTAAAAGATAGTAGTTTGCAAGAATGTAAATAAAGCAAGTAAATAGTAAATGGTAATAACAATGTAAAAGAATGGACTGGGGTCCACAGTTCACTAGTGGTGTCTCTCCATAAGATAAATAACAACATGCTGGGTAAACAAATTACACTTGGGCAATTGATAGAATAAAGCAAGCGTACAAATGTCATGAGGATCACTATGAGATTCACTTGGGCATTACAACATAATACATAGACCGTAATCCAACTGCATCTATGACTAATAATCCACCCTCCGGATGTCGTCCGAGCAACCGTTGGGTATTAAATCGCAAGCAACAGATTATCGCCTTAAGCAAAGTGTGTAATGTAAACAATACGAATGTCCTTGAACACAAGATTGTTGTTTTCTCCCTAGTAGCAACATCACATCTACAACCTTAGAGGTTTCTGTCACTGACAAGGGTATAGATAATAGAGCCCATCGGTTGAGTACCCCTGAGGCCCGTTAAGCTAGGCCCAATTGTAATACTAGTCGAAATACGAGTTCATGTCGTATGTCGATATTGTAATCTGTGTCGGATCCCACCCGATCCTTGAGACCTGGCCACCTATATATAGGGGCCAAGAGGGGATGGTGTGGGACAGATTGAAAGCAAGCCAGGTTTTACACCCACGTTTACTTTCATAGCCATCTTGTTTGACTGAGTTTACCTTCGAGTTCATCCGACGCCCTGTCTCCCCGATCCTAAGTCCTTCATCTAGGACATTTGTCAAGTTTAACCCTCGTCAATTGGCGCCGACCGTGGGGACTCTAGGCGTTGGAATCATGAATTCGATGACTTTTTACTTTTAGCCAATAGCAATCCAGAAGTCGACAAAAATCAAGAGATGGAATTGATGTTCGGAAGTCTAATCTTCTACATCGGACCTTCGGGTTCAACTCGCCTTTCGGATCCGACAAAATCAGTTTCGTCGGCGGGCAAAACAGAGAGGATGACAACATCTAGATCATCTATAGGCTCTTCTAGCAAGGCAAACTCGCTAGTCAGCTTAGCAGCAACAGAAAATTTGTAGGAAAAATTAGAGGAACCCGACGAAATCGGGCAAAAGACCATTGTGGAAGCAGCAGTGGACAAATCAAGGGATATCATCAGCAGAAGCAGCGGCGTCTCCAGGAGCATACACCAATTATGCATTATCATCACTGAAGCAGTAGAAGAAGAAAACAATCACTCTGGCAACAAGGAGGTCGACATGCAAGTCGACAAGGTAAGGAGCAATGGCAAGAAAGAGAAGGAGAAAGTGCATGTTTCGGCCGAAGAGTGGAGAATGATCATGATAGCTGTCAACCACGGGACTGATGTACCCGCAGATTCAAGAAGAGAAGTTTTAATGGGATACCAATACGTGCTACACCAGTGCAAAAAGAAGTTAAGGCAGGAAAGAGACATGATCATGAGAAGCCCGGATTACAACAGTACACCAAGTGAAGGATATTGGAGTGATTATAGCAATTCATCAGAGTCCAGCATGGAGTGACAAAGAGACCCAAAGCACAACAGGAGGACAACAACACAGATAAGAGAGGAGAGTTATGCGAAAAGTCAAAGCCCGCAGCAGTCAGAAGAAGAAGAAGATTTCGTTCAAGAAACACCAGAAGCAGCGTTGGTAGCAGCACAGGCGTACCTACTAACCACACAACCAGAGCCTGGGGACCCACGAGAGCACATGCATCAAGCCGCTATACGAAGTCTCAGGTTGGTAGAAGACAAACTAATGGGAAAACTTCCAGAGGAAAAAGTGACACGTGGAAAAGAAAGGCGAAAAGAAGAATTCAAATGCAAATCCTCGCAAAATGAACCCAATGATTCATCAGAAGATGAGAAGCGACAAAAAAGGAGGGAGGACGTAAGGAGCATAATAGCACAAGCACGAGTAAATAACTCGCGCTATGCGTGGAGAGAGGAAAACTATGAAGATGATGAAAAAGAGATGGGCGCGTTATGTTTTACCCGTAGGGTTCGCAAAACGCGAGTACCCAAAGGTTTCAAACTGCCACATGATCAAGAAAAGTATGACGGGTCGCAGGAGCCTACTCTATGGCTGTCTGATTACCTACAAGCAGTACAAATACTCAGAGGAACAAGAGCAACAGCCATGCAAAGTTTGCAGTTACACCTCACCGGCGCAGCGCGGTCCTGGTTAAATACATTACCCAACGATTCCATCGGAAGTTGGGGGAGTTAGAGAGTCAATTCACAAGAAATTCTCACTCATAATATAAGCGACCAGCATCACTGGAGGAAGTCAAATCGTGCATACATCGTTGGAGCTTAATCAAAAATTCAGCAGAAGACGTCTCCGATGAAAGAGCAATAGACGCTTTTTCGAGTGGCCTTCGTCGTTCGGACCTAGTAGAAGAAATAGGGAGAACAAGGCCAAGGACAGTGTCTGAGCTAATGGAAGTGGCCAACAGATTTGCCGATGGAGAAGACGCGTATAACAACAAAAGGGGGCGCTCACCAGAAGTCGACAAAACAAGCAGACAAAGGCAACGATACCGCAATGGCGACAACCATGGAAGGCAAAATCAAATAGCCGCGGGATCTGATGGAAGGAATGAGGAAGACTACGAAAGCAAAGAGTTTCAAGCAAGAGATAATAGGGGAAAGGAGAAATCAAGGTACTCGGGTCCCTCTGCAGAAGATATGCTGTATGGTCCTTGTCGCATCCATTATGCGTACCTAGACGGGAAAAGAGTCTCCAACCATCAGATGAAGGATTGCAGAACCTTCCTAAGATTGCAAAGCGCCATGGATTCAAGCCAAGGAACACGACAGGGAGGAAAAAGAACAAGTCAAGGATATCAAATGTAGCGACTCGCGAAACAACTAGAGTCAAAGGTATATATATCAGCAATGATTCAACCAGTACCAATGTCAAAGAAAGAAAGGAAGAGCATATCCAGACAGGTCAACCTGGCAATATCGTCACCACCAGCTACTACAGAGTATCTAAGGTGGTCCGATCAACCGGTTAGATTTAGCAAAGCAGACCACCCAAGGAAAGTTCCTAGGCCAGGGCACGCACCAATGCTACTAAAGGCGCAAATAGGGGGATATGACATCGGGAGATTATTCATGGATGCAGGAAGCGGCATAAACCTGATATATGCAAGAACTTTGAGGGCAATGTGCATCTCACTGGAAAGTCTAAAGCCAACAGATTGTTCTTTCCATGGAATAGTACAGGAAGCGCAAATTACCCTCTTGGGAAAATAGAACTCGACGTTTGCTTCGGCAGCAGTAGCAATTACCGCAGAGAAAAGTTGGAGTTTGAAGTTATGGATTGGCCTTCACAATATCATGCAATCCTGGGATGCCCAGCATTTGTAAAATTCATGGCAGTACCTCATTACGCGTATCTTACACTCAAGATCCCAGGACCCAAAGGAACAATCACGGTGCAGGGCAGCTTTGAAGGATCCAACACCTGTGACAAAGAATTCAATAGACTGGCGCAGACCTTCGGCATGACAGCAGAATACGCGAGACTAAAAGGCGAAACCGACCACAACGTGCTACCCGACGCTGGGCGATCCCTACCAGATTAGGCTTTCGATGCAACTCAAGACTCGAAGAAAATCCAGGTCCACCCTACGGACCCGAACAAGACTACCTTTATAGCAGTAAACCTGGATCCCGCATAGGAAAGCACGCTCATCGAGTTCCTCCGTGAGCGCTGGGAAATCTTCGCCTGGTGTCCTTCGGACATGCCAGGGGTTCCCAGAGAACTCGTCGAGCACGCACTAAACATTGATCCAAAAGCGAAACCAGTCAAACAACCGTTGAGGAGATTCGACGAACCCAAAAGGAAAGCAATAGCATCCGAGCTACACAGACTCGAAAACGCAGGGTTCATCCGAGAAATCAAAGCATCGATTTGGGTATCTAATCCAGTTATAGTCCCCAAGAAAAACACAGATGTGCAAAGAGTGTGTGTCGACTACACATCTCTCAACAAGCATTGTCCAAAGGATCCCTTCCCTCTACCTCGCATTGATCAGATTATTGACTCAACAGTAGGGTGCGCAAGGCTTTCCTTCCTGGATGCATACTCTGGCTACAACCAGATAAAGTTGAAGAAAGAAGATGAGGAAAAAATAGCTTTCATAACACCTTACGACATGTTCTACTACCAAGTCATGCCTTTTGGCCTAAAAAACGCAGGAGCAACTTATCAGAGGATGATGCAAAACTGCCTCAGAAGTCAAATAGGACGAAACATCCAAGTCTACATCGACGACATGGTCATTACAACAAGAGAAGAGGAGTCCTTAATCAGTGATTTAGCAGAAACCTTTGACAACTTAAATAGGTACAAGCTCAAGCTCAACCCGACAAAATGTTCTTTTGGGGTATCTGTAGGACAACTCCTAGGGTTCCTAGTATCTGCGAGAGGAATATAAGCAAATCCAGAAAAGATCCAAGCGATATTAACAATGGGCAAGCCCACAAAGTTGCACGATGTACAGAAGCTCGTAGGACGCGTTGCGGCACTAAGTCGATTCGTCGCAAGATTAGGGGAAAAAGCCCTTCCCTTCTATGGATTGATGAAAAAATCAGAGGATAAATTCGAGTGGACAGAAGAAGCAGACATAGCTTTTGCACAACTGAAAAAAGTGCTTTCCACACCGCCGGTGTTGGTCACACCAAAGGAAAAAGAGCCATTATTACTCTATATTGCAGCAACACATCAGGTGGTAAGCACAGTCTTGGTAGTCGAAAGAAGTGAAGAAGGGAAAACCCATGGAGTTCAACGGCCAGTATATTTCATCAGCGAGGTACTATCTCCAACAAAGCAAAGGTACCCGCACTACCAAAAACTTGCATACAGCGTATTCACAACAGCGCGGAAACTACAGCAATATTTTGCGGTACACCCAATCATAGTAGTCAACGAAGCACCAGTATCCAACATATTGAACAACCCTTCAGCAACAGGGCGTGTCTCCTTATGGGGAATTGAGTTATCACCCCTGAACATCACGTATGAAAAGCGAAAGGCGATCAAATCACAAGTTTTACCAGACTTTACAGCAGAGCGGCTGGAGTTACAAAATACAGGACCACCAGATCTATTGAGTGTATGGATAATGCACATTGATGGGTCAAAAAGGGTCCAAGGCGCAGGAGCAGGAGTAGTCCTGATATCGCCACAAGGCGACAAGTTGAAATATGTGCTAAGGATGAGTTTTCCTCAAGCTTCTAATAATGAAGCCGAATACGAGGCACTGCTCCATGGGATGAAAATGGCCAAAGCATGTGGAGCAACTCGACTAATTTTTTTTGGAGATTCAAATCTCATCATCCAACAAGTGATGAACAAGTGTGATGCTATCAGTGACAATATGACAGCATACAGGAATCTATATTATTATCTCGAAGGAACATTTGATGGATGCGAAGTTTCGCATGTCAGCAGAGCAAGCAACAAGGAAGCCGACAATTTAGCAAATATCGGGTCCCAGTGTTTACCCATACCACAAGGAGTTTTTTGGGAAGAAATCATAGAGAGATCAATAAAAAGCACCAAAGTCTCGACTACAGGAGAGCAAGCCCAGCACCAAGCAACAGGCTTGGGGGCTGGTAGCAACGGGACAACTGAACCCGAAGAAGTCATGATGATCGAGGAAACTTGGATGCAACCATACTTGGCATATATGGTAAACAAAACACTACCCGAAGATACAGTACAGGCGAAAAGGATAATACGACGATCCAAGGCTTTCGTCGTGCTGCAAGGAAAATTATACAAAAGAAGTATAACAGGCGTCTTACAACGATGCGTCACCCCTCAAGAAGGGCAGGAGATCTTAAGAGACATCCACGCAGGAGTATGTGGCCATCACGCTAGCAGCAGATCCATTGCAACCAAAGCTTTTTGTGCAGGATTTTACTAGCTAACAACCATTGAGGATGCGAAAGACATCGTAAGAAAGTGCGAGGCTTGCCAACGTTTCACATCCCGACCGCACGCGCCAGCAGCAGAGTTGCAACCAATACCATTATCTTGGCCCTTTGCACAATGGGGCCTCAACATGGTAGGGAAACTACACAAATCTTGGCCAGGAGGGCATGTTTATATGCTGGTAGCAGTCGACAAATTCACCAAATGGGTAGAAGCAGCCCTAGTGACAACCCAAGATTCCACAGCTGCGATTAACTTCATCAAATCCATAGTCTTTAGCTTCGGAGTACCACACAGCATAATCACAGACAATGGGACAAACTTCACAACGAAAGAGTTCAAGAATTACTGTGAAAGTCTGGGAATCAAATTGAAATTTGCATCTGTAGTGCATCCAAAGTCAAATGGGCAAGTCGAAAAAGCCAATGGCTTAATATGCAATGGGATAAAGAAAAGGCTGCTAGCACCCCTCAAAAAAGCCAAGCATGCTTGGGTAGATGAGCTACCCTCCGTACTCTAGAGTCTACGAACTACACCTAACGCAGCTACTCAGGAAATGCCATTTTTTCTGGTTTATGGCGCAGAAGCAGTGCTTCCATCGAAATAACTCATGAAGCTCCAAGAATCGCGACATATGATGATGCAACTTCTATAGAAGCACTTCAAGATGATGTCGATGTGCTTGACAAAGCAAGAGATGTAGCGCTCGCCAGAGCTACTCAATATCAGCAAAATCTGCGAAACTACCATAGTAGTCGAGTTCGTCCATGATCTTTCATGGTGGGAGATCTAGTTCTACGACTCAAGCAAGATGGCCATGGAAAACTCGAGTCCGCATGGGTGGGACCTTACATAGTCACAGAAGTGATACCAGGAGGAGCTTATCGACTACGAGACAAGAAAATGGGGAAAGACGAGAGTAACCCGTGGAATGCAGAGCAACTACGACGATTCTACGCATAGGCGATAAAGAGTTTTTTTTCGAGTTATGACCCTCTGAACCCAGAACATGAGGCCATAGGTCGGGTTCCTTGGGCCAAGTCGACAATATGTGTAAATATTTTACTATACACTCGGGGGCTCAAACCCTCGAGTCGTACAAAATAATATTAATAAATTATCGAGATTGGTGATTCTTTGAGGCACACTACAAGGATGATTGCAACCCGATATTTTGTCTGCGGCGTAAACGGTTCAAAGGAACCCGATAAATATTAATGCGCACACCTCGGAACCATGATTCGTTCCCATGGTCTATTAATAAAACATATAATTCCGATACGATTTTTATTGCAGATAAGCACAAGGAAGAACAACTGGATTACATAAAGGAGAATACTAATGAAACTACACTTCGGCTTCATACTCCTTCTGGCACTGGGTGCCGTCGTAGATTCTCATGTCGAACTTTGACGTGCCGACATGGAAATCAAAGGTCATGAAGAACCCCTGATGGAGGTCATGATCCTCCGCAAATCGCGACCAGCCGCCCTTGAAGAATTGTTCACTGGCGTCATCGTACCACACCTCCACTTCATATGGGGTTCCTCCACCAGAGTGTTCATGGAGAACTGCTTCACGCAGTTCTCGCCCATCCATGAATTTAGTAAATTTCAGTGGCAGACGCTGAATTTCGCGGCACTGCGCATTGCAGATGCAGAAGAAAGAATAGATTCTGGGCGAAGAAGAAGAAGCATCAGGGGAAGGAGCACTTGGACCTGGCACAACAGAGGGCACCTTCAGTTTATTCTTGCTTCCGGCCGGACGGCCGGGGCGTCGTTTCCCCAAAGCAGAAGACGATGCTACCGCAGCTGCGGCGGTAGTCTTGTTCTTACTACCGCGAGGACGACCGCGGCCCCGTTTCTCCACCGGGGCGTCGATGTTCAAGCGAGATTCACTTGCATCGGCCATGGGAGATAAGCGTCAGAGATGAAAAACCCTAGATGGGGTGAGAAGACGATGCGGCAAAGAAAGATGGAGGAGTTAGGGTTTTCACCCTGGTCAAAGTGTGCTTTATTTATAAGCACGTGCTAATGGGCCCCTGGAGCGGCAAGGCCCAAAGTAAACTTTGGGATTTTTTACAATGCAAATAGCACAGAGAAATTAGCGTATCAAGAAAAGCGATGCGTATAAAAAAAAGAAGAAAGAAGGGAACAGGTGATACGTCTCCAACGTATCCATAATTTTTGATGCTCCATGCTTGTTTTTACACCATTTGATTAGTGTTTCGTTACACTTTATGGCATTTTTATGCATTTTTCGGAACTAACCTATTAACAAGATGCCACAGTGCCAGTTCCCTGTTTTCTGCTGTTTTTGTGTTTCAGAAAAGTTACACATGAAATATTCTCAGAATTGGATGAAACCAAAGCTAGTCGTCCAGATATTTCATGGAGCTTCCAGAGCACCGAAGAGGAGACGGAGCTGGACCAGAGGGTGGCCACACCACCAGGGGGCGCGGCCCACCCCTGCCCCGCGCGGCCTATGGTGTGGGCCCCCTGGTCCACTTCTGACGCCGCCTCTTCACCTATAAAGACCCCCCGACGGGAAAAACCTAAATACCCGATCACTTTTCGAGAACACATCGCGATCCACTGCCGCCGTCGACCCGAAGATCGAGAAGGTCCAGAAGCTCTTCCCGGCACCCTGCCGGAGAGGGGAATCGCCACCGGAGGTCTTCTTCATCGCCATGCTTGCCTCCGGCGCGATGAGTGAGTAGTCTACCTTGGACTATGGGTCCATAGCAATAGCTAGATGGTTGTCTTCTCCACCATGTGCTTCATGTTTAGATCTCGTGAGCTGCCTTACATGATCGAGATCACCGTTATGTAATTCTACATGTTGTGTTTGTTGGGATCCGATGAATATTGGTGTTATGATTGAGTTGATGTACTGAATTTTATCTTATGTTATCTCTATGTTGTTTATGATCTTGCATGCTCTCCGTTGTTAGTAGCTATCTTGGCCGAGTAGTTGCTAGTGACTCCAAGAGGGGGTATTTATGCTCGATAGTGGGTTCATGCCTCTATTTAATCTGAGAGAGTGACAGAAACCTCTAAGGTTGTAGATGTGCTGTTGCTACTAGGGGGAAAACAACATTCATATGCTCAAGGGCATATGCTTTGTTTACATTACACACTTTGCTTAATGCAATTATCTGTTGTTCGCAACTTAATACTTGTGGAGTTCTCGGATTGATTCGCCACAAGTGAATTATTAGTCATAGATGCAGTTGGATGACGGTCTATGTATCTTGTTGTAATGCCTAGAGTAAATCTCATTGTGATCCTCTCGACATATGCATGTTGTTTTATTCTATCAATTGCCCAACTGTAATTTATTTACCCAGCATGTGTTATTTTATCTTATGGAGAGACACCACTAGTGAACTGTGGACCCCGGTCCTATTTCCTTTACATTGCTATCACCTATTTACTTTACTCGCACTGTTTACTTTACTCGCATACTATTATCACTTTCCACTCGATACGCTCATACCCTTTGTTTTAAGCAAACCGGTGAGATTGATAACCTCATCGTAAGTTGGGAACAAAGTATTTGGTTGTGTTGTGTGCAGGTTCCACGTTGCTACTGGTTGAAGACGCGCTAACAAGAAATCGTTAACGGCGCCCTTGTTAGAGCATCACGCAGCTAGTGGGCATCACCTTCGGTCGTTTGTCTCCCTCCTACTGGATTGACTACCTTGGTTTCATAACTGAGGGAAAACTTGTTGCTATATTCATCAAACCTTCTCTTGGGGTTTCCAACTGGCCGGTCATTTTTACTTCATCAACAAACGCCAACAAGTTTTCTGGCACCATCATCACCGCGCCATCAACAAGTTTTCTGGCGCCGTTGCCGGGAAGGAAGAAGACTTCTGCAAGGGGAGTTTTCGCACGCACATCCTTTACTTTGTTTTAAGTTTTGCTTTACTTTATTTTTACTTGCATCATTTTATCAAAAATAAAAAATTAGTTCCTTCTATAGTTGTTATTTTTATTGGTCTGTTATTGTCTTGCTTTATCATGCTTTCTATCAATGGTTGGTTTCTTTGAAACTAAATCTTTTTGGCAAGGTGGATTCACGGAAGAGCAGCAAAATTATTATGAGGAACACCGCTTGTCACAAAAAGGGAAACACTTATGGGAACAAATCAATAGATTGTATATCATTGCTAGAAATGTGTGCTCTACTTATAATGATACTTGTTGCTTTGATAGATCTTGTTGCTGTAGGAGGTATAAACACCTCCCTTTTCAATGTGAGTATAATGATGATGTTACCATATCTTCTTATATTAATGGAAATTATGACTTTTATGATGTGGAACAAATTGAAGAATTTATTGCTTGGAAGGGTGCATTCGAACTTGCCTATTTGCTTGAAAATACTGATGATGCACCTTATAAATATGAGGTTTATGATATACTTAAATTTTGCTTTGATAATTACAAGGAAGAGAATGGCTATATTCTTAAATATCTTAATAGATGCTCTCCAATGGAAGAGACTAATGCCTTGAAGGAGCCTATGGAAGAAGAAATTGCTGAAACTGGAAGCTCATTGGATGAAAAAGAGGAGGAGAGTGATGATCAAGAGGAGGAAGAATGGAGCTACCCATGTCTACCTCCCAATAAGAGTAGCTCTTTAACTAATACCTTATTTGATCGCCCTCCATGCTTAAAGGAGGGTGAGTTTGATAATTATATTGTTGAGTTTGTTCATGATGCTACTGAAAATTATTATGAGAGAGGAAAATATGGTTGTTGGAATTTTTATGTTACTAAAATACCTCTCTTTATATTGAAAGTTCTGAAGTTGCTTTTATTTTATCTACCCATGCTTGTTACTATGTGCTCCTTTGATTTATTTACTTACAAGATTCCTATGCATAGGAAGTAGGTTAGACTTAAATGTGTTTCATATTTGCTCCTTGATGCTCTCTTTTGCTTCAATTCATATTTCTTATGTGAGCATCTTCTCAAATTACTGAGCCTAGCTCAAAGGCGTTAAAGAAAAGCACTCTTGGGAGATAACCCAATGTTTTTACATTTAGTACTTTTTCTTTTATTTGATTCTTGGAAGTTATTACTACTGTAATGACCTCTCCTTATCCTTTTTATTTCGTTTTTGTGCCAAGAGAAGCCTCTAATTTGAGTGAGGTAAGATTTGGGGATGTTGCTGTCCTAAAACTGTTTTCGGTGTTGCACCGTAAAAATTTGTGAACATTCTCTGTATATCTTTTGGACCTGCGATTTCTTGTGCATATGCCCCAGGTTATATCCAAACTTTCATTAGTTGAACACTTTTTGATTTGTGCAACAGAAGACCCTCTAAAAATTTGACCTTTGTCAGCTGATTTCTGCCAATATTTGTGTTTGCCGCTTTATCGCTTTATTTTTGAGTTCTTTTGATCACGGAACTTTTGGGGAAGTTGCTACAGTAGTATATGCTTTATATGTGGTGGTTTTGGGTTGAAACCTGAAGCAAAAAGGGTTGATTCAATATTATGCTTACACTAATGTTGCTAATAGATTTGTGTTATGTTTTGTATGAAGGAAGTTTTCAAGTGTAGGGATTGGAGATGGATGAGATGAGTTGAAGAATGGACAAAAGTTCAAGATTGGGGATGCCCATGTCACCCCAAGAAATATCCAAGAAGTATAAGCGTCAAAGCTTGGGGATGCCCCCAAGGTACCCCTTCTTCATCGGCAAAAATCAGGTCACCTTTCAAGACACTATATTTTTATTGCTTCATGCATTATGCGTTTTTCTTGGAGCATCAGTTGTTTTTAGTTTTCAGTTTTGTTTAGTTTTGTTTGCTGCAATAAATGGTTGGACCCCAACAAATTCCTTTTGGAGAAGTTGCCTTGCTTTTCATTTGCCAAGAACACTCTGTTTTTCACTCTATTCGTTTCCACGAGTGTTCTTCTTTTTCTAGAACTGCGTTTAGCTTTCGATTTTCGCCTTGATATGTGTTCAGATCTTTTTATATCTTTTCATCAAGGTGTATTTTTTCCTCTGGTCCTTATTGGTTTTCATCAAAAGAGTTGGCTATAAAAAGTTTGAATGGTGTTGGAAAAGAGAAAAAGCTTTATGCAAAAAAGTGGTACAAGAAGGAGCTTGTGTAGACTGCGGCCTAGGCTTTTGCATGTCGTTCTTGATGTATTTTTGATAGTATGCTTAGTGGTTTTGCTGTACCATGACTTGTCTCAAATAACTGAGATTGCTTAATGAGCCTTTGAAAAAATCATGCGTTATTTTAATTATTTGGAAGCATTATTTTGGTTTTCTCCTTTGATGCTTTATTTGGGTTGACTTGGCGCATGCTCACACATGTTAGACTCATACAAAGTCGCCATTGCCTCTATGATCATTTAGTTTTTGACTTTTGATGCCATCTTATGCTTCTTTTAATGTCGCTTTGTCGCTATGCATGATTATGGCCATTATTGCTCTCTTAGTTGGTCGCTCCCAGTCTTTTGCTAGCCCTCATTTTGTACTGAGTATGAGCTCTACTCGTGCATCCAACTCCTAAAAACCAAGTTTGCCATTGTGTCCACCATACATACCTATTAGCAATTTGCTATTCCAAAGTACATTTGACTTGCTTTTATCTATCCTTCAAATTAAACTCTTTTTTGGTGTTATGCGAAAATTGGTCAGTAAAGCTCTCACGAACCGGATGGCACACTTCACTTTTCTCGCTTTAAAATTTTGACATTGTGGTCTCTTATGTTGAGTTGTTATGCTTGCAAGTTGTAAATTGGGAATTAGCCCAGCCATGCCGTCATGGGGCAAGCTTTCAACATTGCACTATCTTTCATTTGAGTTGATATCGTGATCTTTTGTTTATGGATACTCGTGGTGTGAAATGAATTGGGAATCTTGCGGGATCATGGAGTTTGTATATGTGTTAGAGAAATGCCTGGGCCGTTAATCTAAGCCATGCATAATTCATGGTGGAAATTTACAGCATGCCCATAGTGAACATTCGACGACGCATCTCGCAATAAAAAGCTATACCAATGGTAAATAAAAGAGATGTTGAGGTGTTCATTGTCTGTTTATCCTGTCATTTTTGATGTGGGCTTGTTCCATGTCATCGGGCACGGAGGTACCCCGTTGGCGGTTCTCGATGATACGTGTATACTTACAATGACAAGAGCTTGCTTGGGACTCTAAGTAAAGTAGCATGAGGTTTGGGTATTCGTATTTCACGGGACACGAGGTTTTCAACTTATGATTTGTCAAGCATATGCAGCATAAGTGTTCTCGCATTAACTTTAACCATTCAAGATGCTTATGATGGGGGCAATGAGAGCTCAAATTAAACTCTTACCAGTGTTATGCGAAAATTGGTCAGTAAAGCTCTCACGAACCGGAAGGCACACTTTACTTTTTCCTGTTCTTAAAAATTTGACATTGTGGTCTCTTATGTTGAGTTGTTATGCTTGCAAGTTGTAAGTTGGATCCTAGCCCATCCATGCTGTCATGGGGCAAGCTTTCAACATTGCACTTCTTATTTGAGTTGATATCGTGATCTTTTGTTTATGGATGCCCGCGGTGTGAAATGAATTAGGAATCTTGCGGGGATCATGGAGTTTGTATATGTGTTAGGGAAACGCCTAGGCCGCCAATCTAAGCCATGCATAATTCATGGTGGAAATTTGCAGCATACCCATGGTGGACATTCGACGACGCATCTCAAAATAAAAAGCTAAACAAATGGCAAATAAAAGAGATGTCGAGGTGTTCATTGTCTGCTTGTCCTGTCATTTTGATGTGGGCTTGTTCCATGTCATCGGGCACGGAGGTACCCCGTTGGCGGTTTTCGATGATACACATATACTTACAATGACAAGAGCCTTGCTTGGGACTCTAAGTTGATTAGCACGAGGTTTGGGTACTCGTATTCACGGGGCACGAGGTTTTCGACTTATGATTTGTCAAGCATATGCATCATAATTGTTCTCAGATTAACTTTAACCATTCAAGATGCTTATGATGGGGGCAATGAGAGCTCAAAGCCGGTAAGTAACATACTTTTTGAAGGTCTATAAAACTTGCAAACACTGCTTCCCTCCGCGAAGGGCCTTTCTTTTACTTTTATGTTGAGTGACGAGGGTTAACTCGACAAATGTCCTAGATGAAGGACTTAGGATCGGGGAGATAGGGCGTCGGATGAACTCGAAGGTAAAGTTAGTCGAGATAGGTGTGTATCGAAAGTAAACTTGGGTATTCAACCTGGCTTGCTTTCAATCTGCCCCACACCATCCCCTCCTGGCCCCTATATATAGGTGGCCAGGTCTCGAGGATCGGGTAGGGTTCGATACAGATTACAAATATCGACATACGGTATTAACTCGTATTCGACTATCATTACAATTGGGCCTAGCTTATCGGGCCTCAGGGGTACTCAACTAACGGGCTCTATTAACTATACCCTTGTCAGTAGCCCCTGAGATTCTACCAGAATTGCAGATTCAGGTTGAATCTCTAATCTTCAAATCTTCGACTTGATCAATTCTTCGACTTTATCTTCAAATCTTCGACTTGGTCTTTCGACTTATATTGATGATAATTTGCTCGCAAGGGGTCTCGATGAACAAGCCTGACAACTCTGACGGATCAAGAGGTCAGTTAACTGCCGGAACAGATACTTGTCACCTACTTCAAATTCAATCCCCTTGGACTTGAATTCGGGATACCGGTCAAACTCACTCTTTTGCCTCATTTAGGACTTACAAAAAATGAGTCCCAGTGGTTCTCAGGGTACCCAGTGCGTCCACCAGGATTTTCTTCGCGTCGTAGACACGGATACATACCAGCAGAGCGCATCCATGTGCGTATACTAGGCCACACAGGACGGATCCCGGGGTCTTACCTTCGTGATAAATCACGGCATTCGAGTTTCGTTGCGATAACGCAACTCGAGAATCTCATGTCGCAGTCAAAGTTTGACTGAAAATATTCGGGTTTCTACAACCATAAAACTCGCTCCCGATGGGAGTAACTTCTCTTTAATTTGTCGACTACGTAGTCGAAGAGTTTTGTATGCTTATCCTTCTGCAATTTCAATATTGACTATTTCATCTCTATCGGGTGCGCTCTCAGCGCTCCCGATGGGAGTAGCCCCCGAGGCTATGTTTGGCAACTTGTAGTCAAGCATAGGCTCAAAAGTTCAGCTCTTCTTTCTACTGTGGACCTTTTACTATTTGACGAGCCCCCGAGTCCAAGTCGAGGTTTCCATATCGCGCGATCATAGCCTCCTGTCTTGTTTTTCTTCATTGATATTATCGTCTGCTCTACGCAGAATTTAACTCCTACTTAAAATTTGTTTGTGGGCTGCACCGTAGCACGGGGGCCCAATAATACGCGCTTATAAATAAAGCACCATCTGTTAAGGATAAAAACCCTAATCAGATCCTTTCCTCCGCCGCATCATCTTCTCTCCTCCATCTAGGGTTTTTCTGAGGTTTCTCTCTCGCACCCATGGCAGATGCTGCAGGCTCCCGTCTGAACCTTGGTTCCCCGGCGGCACCACGAGGTCGGGGTCGTCCTCGCGGCAGCAAGAACAAGAACACCGCGCCGGCCGCCGCAGGGACTTCGTCAGATGCTCCGGCTAAGCGCCGTCCCGGCCGCCCACCTGGTAGTAAGAACAAACCCAAAGTGACTGACGTCACTCCAGGTCCAATCACTCCTCCATCTGCTGCTCCAGCTGCTCCTTCTGCACCTCCCCGTATCTTTTCTTTCCTTTGCATTGCCATGGCGCAGTGTCGTGAAATTCAGCGCTTGCCGCTAGATTTCACGAAGTTTATGGATGGCCGCGAACTGCGAGAGGCGGTTCTTCGTGAACAGTCTGGCGGTGGCGTCCCCTATGAGGTGGAGGTGTGGTACGATGGCGACGGCGAACAGTACTTCAGAGGAGGCTGGTCGCAATTTGCTGAAGACCACGACATCCATCAAGGCTTCATCATGGCCTTCGACTTCCACGTCGGTACGTCGAAGTTTGACGTGAAGATCTACAATGGCACTCTTTGCCAGAAGAAATATGAAGCTTGAAGCCCTCTTTTATTAGGATCCGTTATCCATGTAATTTCGTTTGACAATTGTCCTTCCTGCAATGATATTTGCAATAAATATTCGTACTTTGTGTCAATATCGTTTACTAGTACCATGAGAACAAGTCATGCTCTGAAATACGCTTTCCATATGTCGGGTTCTTTGCGAACCAATAAATGTAAGGATGATATCGGGTTCTTTTTATGAACCAAGTTTTCTCTGTATTTATCGGGTTGTGTAAACAACCTTATAGTGAAGGAAAACCCTTCCATCTTGTCATAACGATTTTTTCGTATGATCCAGGGGTTGAAGCCCCCGAGCGGAGAAGTAACACGAGAATCGTACAATTTTTTTGAGTTAAACCCAAAGAACCCGACCTGTGGCCTCATGTTCTGGGTCCAGAAGGTTAACTCGAATATATTGATATTTCTATACTTAGTCTACGCGTAAAAACGTCGTAGCTGTTCTGCATTCCACGGGTTGCTTTCGTCCTTCCCAGTCTTCTTGTCTTGTAGTCGATATGCTCCTCCTGGTATTACTTCCGTGACGATGTAAGGTCCCACCCACAGGGACTCCAATTTCCCATGGCTATCTTGCCTGAGTCGCAAAACGAGGTCGCAAGATATGGCTGCATCCATGTTTCTTCTATCATCATGACCTCCTCTGGCTCTGTCATAGCCCCCGAGCCTGCCGTGGTAGTCGAACTTTTAACACTTTTTATTGATCTTTCCGCTATTTCTTCCCAAAATACTCCAGATGGTACAGGTAAGCATTGTGATCCAATATTTGCTAAAGTGTCGGCTTCTTCATTGTTGTTCCTGCTGACGTGAGAGACTTCGCATCCATCGAACGTTCCTTCTAGATAATGGTACATATTCTTGTAGGCCATCATGTTGTCATTGATTGTGTCACACCTGTTCATAACTTGCTGGACAACAAGGTTAGAGTCTCCAAATATCTTTAGGCGAGTTGCTCCGCAAGCTTTAGCCATCTTCATTCCGTGCAACAAAGCCTCGTACTCCGCTTCATTGTTAGAAGCCTGCGGGAAGCTCATCCTTAAGACATACTTTAATTTGTCGCCATGAGGCGATATTAATACTACTCCTGCGCCTGCTCCTTGGACTCGCTTTGATCCATCGAAGTACATTGTCCAAGTACTCGATAAATCTGGTGGTCCTGTGCTTTGCAGCTCGAGCCACTCTGCTGTAAAATCTGGCAAAATTTGCGACTTGATCGACTTCCTTTTTTCATACGTGATGTCCATGGGAGATAACTCGATTCCCCACAAAGAGACACGGCATGTTGCTAAAGGGTTGTTCAATATGTTCGATAGTGGTGCTTCATTGACCACTATAATTGGGTGCACAGTAAAATACTGTCGTAATTTACGTGCAGTAGTGAAGACACTGTACGCCAACTTCTGATAATGCGGGTACCTCTGTTTGGTTGGAGATAGCACTTCACTGATGAAATATACCGGTCTTTGGACGCCGTGAGCCTTGCCTTCTTCACTTCTTTCGACTACTAGAACTGTACTTACCACCTGATGGGTTGCGGCGATGTACAGTAGTAGTGGCTCTTTTTCTTTAGGTGCGACCAGCACTGGCGGCGTGGAAAGCACTTTTTTCAATTGCGCAAATGCTGCGTCTGCTTCTTCTGTCCACTCAAATTTGTCGTCTGTCTTCTTCATAAGTGCATAAAAAGGAAGCGCCTTCTCCCCTAGTCGAGCAACGAAACGACTTAATGTCGCGACTCGTCCTGCTAATTTCTGTACGTCATGGAGTTTCGTGGGTTTCCCCATTGTTAGAATTGCTTGAATTTTCTCTGGATTTGCCTCTATTCCTCATGCTGATACCAAGAATCCCAAAAGTTGCCCTGCTGAAACTCCGAAGGAACACTTTGTCGGGTTCAACTTAAGCTTGAACTTGTTCAGGTTGTCGAAGGTTTCTGCCAAGTCGCTGATTAAAGATTTCTCCTCTCTTGTAGTGATGACTACATCATCAATGTAGACTTGTATGTTGCGCCCTATTTGGCTCCCGAGGCAACTTTGCATCATCCTTTGATAAGTTGCTCCTGCATTTTTTAGGCCGAATGGCATCACTTGGTAGCAAAACACCCCATACGGTGTGATGAAGGCCGTTTTTTCCTCGTCCTCTTTCCTCAGCTTGATCTGGTTATAGCCAGAATATGCATCCAAAAAGGAAAGCCTTGCGCAGCCCGCTGTTGAATCGATTATTTGATCGATGCGGGGTAAGGGGAAGGGATCCTTTGGACAGTGCTTATTGAGAGATGTGTAGTCGACACATACTCTTTGTACGTCTGTGTTCTTCTTGGGTACTATTATTGGGTTCGACACCCAACTCGAAGTTTTGATTTCTCTGATAAATCCAGCACTTTCTAATCTGTGCAATTCTGACGCTATTGCCTTCCTCTTGGGTTCATCGAATCGTCGCAGTGGTTGCTTGACTGGTTTCGCCTTGGGATCTACATTTAGTGCGTGCTCGACGAGTTCCCTGGGAACCCCTGGCATGTCCGATGGACACCAGGCGAAGATTTCCCAGCGCTCACGGAGGAACTCGACGAGCGCGCCTTCCTATGCGGGATCCAAGTTGACCGCAATTGATGTCGTCTTGTTTGGGTCCGTAGGGTGGACCTGTATTTTCTTTGAATCCTGCGTTGTGTCGAAAGCCTTATCTGGCAGGGATCGTCCAACGTCGGGTAGCACATTATGATCTGTTTCTCCTTTTAACCTCTCGTATTCTGCTGTCATGCCGAAAGTTTGCGCCATCTTGTTGAATTCTCTGTCGCATGTGTTAGCAACTTCAAAGCTCCCTTGTACTGTGATTGTTCCTTTGGGCCCTGGAATTTTTAACGTGAGATACGCGTAGTGCGGTACTGCCATGAATTTTGCAAATGCTGGGCGCCCCAGGATTGCATGATATTGTGACGGCCAATCCATAACTTCGAATTCCAGTTTCTCTCTTCTATAGTTTTCGCTGCTACCAAAGCAGACGTCGAGTTCTATTCTTCCCAAAGGGTAGTTTGCTGCTCCTGGTACTATCCCGTGGAAAGAGCAATCTGTTGGCTTCAGACTCGTCGGTGATATGCACATAGCCTTTAGTGTTCTAGCGTATATTAAGTTTATGCCGCTCCCTGCATCCATGAACACTCTTCCGATGTCGTATCCTCCCATTTGCGCTTTTAGAACCATAGGCGAGTGGCCCGGCCTAGGAACTTTCCGTGGGTGATCCGCTCTACTGAACTTGACTGGTTGCTCTGACCATCGTAGATACTCTGTGGTAGCTGGTGGTGATGATATTGCTAGGTTCACTTGCCTGGATATGCTCTTTCGCTCTTTTTTCCGACTTGGGCACTGGTTGAATCATGGCTGATATGTATACTTGCGACTCTAGGTGCTTTGATAATCTTTGAGTTTGATATCCTTGACTTCTACGTTTTTCTCCTTGCCTTCCTTCTTGGCTCGAGCCCATGGCACCTTGCAACCTTAGGAATGTTCGACAATCCTTCATCTGGTGATTTGAGACCCTTTTCCCGTCAAGGTATGCGTAGTGGATTCGACAAGGTCCGTATAGCATATCCTCAGCCGAAGGACCAGAGTATCTTGATTTTTCTGTCCCTTTTGCCTGAAACCTCCTACTTTCGTACCCTTCCTCTTCTTCTAGTACATAACCTGCGGCTACCTGATTTCGCCTTCCTTGGTTACCCCCGCTGCGGTATCGTCTCCTCTGTCGACTTGTTCTGTCGACTTCTGGCGAACGTCCTCTTTTATTGTTATACGCGTCCTCTCCATCAGCAAATTTGTTGGCTTGTTCCATTAGCTCAGCTACTGTCGTAGGTCTTGTTCTTCCTATTTCTTCCACAAGATCTGAGCGACGAAGTCCTTCCGAAAAAGCGTCTATTGCTCGTTCGTCGGAGACGTCCTCTGCTGAGTTTTTAATTATACTCCAGCGTTGTATATAAGAACGTAGCGTTTCACCTTTCCTTTGCACACATGCTTTAACTTCTTCCAGTGATGCTGGGCGTTTGTAGGTGGAACGAAAATTTCTTGTGAATCGACTTTCGAGTTCTCCTCAGCTTCCAATAGATTCGTCGGGTAGCGTGTTCAACCAAGACCGGGCGGCGCCGGTGAGGTGCAGCTGCAAACTTTGCATTGCAGTCGCCTTTGTTCCCCCTAATATCTGTACTGCTTGTAGATAATCTGATAGCCATAAGGTGGGTTCCTGCGACCCGTCGTACTTATTCTGGTCGTATGGTAGTTTAAATCCTTTGGGTACCCGCGTTCTGCGAACTCTACGAGTAAAGCATAACGCACCCATATCTTTATCATCGTCTTCGTAATTTTCTTCCCTCCAAGCATGCCGTGATTTATCTACTCGAGCTTGTGCTATTATACTTCTTGCATCCTCCTTCCTTTTCTGTTGCTTTTTCTCTTCTGATGATTCAATATAGTCATCGTTTGAGTACTTGTACCTGAACTTCTCCTTGCCACTTCCCTTGCCGCTTGTCGACTTCACCTCTGGGGCTTGCTCCCTGATTTTACCTTCTACTATTCCGAGGCTTCGTATCGCGGCTCGGTGCATATCTTCTCGCGGGTCCCCATGCTCTGGTCTTGTGGCTAGTAAATACGCTTGTGCCGCTGCTAATGCCGCTTCTGGCGTTTTTTGCATCAGGTCATCTTCCTCCTCTTCTAACTGTGGGGTGGGGCTCCTCGAGTACCCCTCTTCCCTGTCGCGTGCTGTTACCCCCCTTCTGTGTTTTGGATCTCCACGCCTCTCTCTGCTGTATTCTGAGTCTTCACTATAGTCTTCCCAGTAATCTTCCCTTGATATGCTGTTGTTGTCTTGAAACATCATGTTTCTTTCCTCCCTTAGTTTCTTCTTGTGTTGGTATAGTGCATACTGATATCCCATTAAAACTTCTCTTCGCGATCCCTCGGGTACTTCTGTACCATGATTAATGGCTGATGTAATCATCCTCCATTCACCAGCCGAGACATGGACTTTCTCTTTTTCCTTTTTGTCGTGATTTTTCACTTTGTCGACTTGTCTGTCGACCCTTTTACTCTCTTCGATGTTGTTTCCTTCCTCTGCTTCAGTGATAATAACACATAACTGGTGTACTTTGGAGACGCCGCTGCTTCCTACGGCGAAGTCCCTTGCGGTGTTGTGCATCTGACACGCTTTTTCTTCTGAGTCGAATTTTTCCTGACTTTCGTCGCTTTCTGCGATTAATGCTTTTTCTAAGCTGACCGGCGAGTTTATCTCGCTGGAAGAGCCTTCTGATGATTCCAATGCTTCCTTTGTTCCGAGCTTGCTTGCCGACGGATCTGGCTTTGTCGACTCCGAGAGGCGAAATGAACCCGATGGCCCGATGAGGATGCTCATACTTCCAATTGTCAGTTCTACTTCTTGACTTCGGTCGACTTTTGGACTGCTGTTGGCTAAAAGCGAAAAAGCCGTCGAATTCATGGTTCCAACGCCCAAAGTCCCCACGGTCGGCGCCAATTGACGAGGGTTAACTCGACAAATGTCCTAGATGAAGGACTTAGGATCGGGGAGATAGGGCGTCGGATGAACTCGAAGGTAAAGTTAGTCGAGATAGGTGTGTATCGAAAGTAAACTTGGGTATTCAACCTGGCTTGCTTTCAATCTGCCCCACACCGTCCCCTCCTGGCCCCTATATATAGGTGGCCAGGTCTCGAGGATCGGGTAGGGTTCGATACAGATTACAAATATCGACATACGGTATTAACTCGTATTCGACTATCATTACAATTGGGCCTAGCTTATCGGGCCTCAGCGGTACTCAACTAACGGGCTATATTAACTATACCCTTGTCATTGAGTCACCACCTTCTTTCTTTATGCACCATTAAGAGAGCATAGTTGTCATTCTTAGTATAATGTGCATTGTCCCAAATTTTTATTGATTGATTCATATTGTTGGTTTCACTTGTTCTTAAATTATTTGTATCTAGTCGCTCTCTTAAACTTGAAGGTGTCCTATGCATTTATGTTTTGCTCTCCATGAAGGACAAGCTGAAAACCATTTGTATGTTTTTCCTTATGATTTGAACACACGTTTGACTTTCATTGTTTCATTTTCATGATCTTTTGTTTGTGTTCATTTGCATGTTTAAAACATGGTTGCTAAGTTTTTATTGTCAAGATTATATCTTTCATTCCCATGTTTTAAGTTCTTATGATCCCAGCTCACAAATGCTTACATATATGATCAAGATTGTGTAGGTGCATGTCACCTCAAAAATTATTCTTTTTTTATCACTTACCTACTCAAGGACGAGCAGGAGTTAAGCTTGGGGCTGCTTGATACGTCTCCAACGTATCTATAATTTTTGATGCTCCATGCTTGTTTTTACACCATTTGCCTAATGTTTCGTTACACTTCGTGGCACTTTTATGCATTTTCCGGAACTAACCTACTAACAAGTCACCACAGTGCCAGTTCCCTGTTTTTTGCTGTTTTTGTGTTTCAGAAAAGTTACACAGGAAATATTTCTCGGAATTGGACGAAACCAAAGCCAGTCGTCCAGATATTTCATGGAACTTCCAGAACACCGAAGAGGAGACGGAGCCGGACCAGAGGATGGCCACACCACCAGGGGGCGCGACCCACCCCTGGCTCGCGCCGGCCTGTGGTATGGGCCCCCTAGTCCACTTCTGACGCCGCCTCTTCGCCTATAAAGACCACCCGATGGGAAAAACCTAAATACCCGATCACTTTTCCAGAAAACATCGCGATCCGCCGCCACCGTCGACCCGAAGATTTGGAGGGTCCAGAAGCTCTTCTCGGCACCCTGCTGGAGAGGGGAATCGCTGATGGCGCGGTGCTGATGGTGCCAGAAAACTTGTTGGCTTGTAGTAAATGACCGGCCAGTTGGAAAACCCCAAGAGAAGGTTTTGATGAATATAGCAGCAAGTTTTCCCTCAGTTAAGAAACCAAGGTATGTCGATTAGGAGAAGAGCAGACAATGCGACTGAAGGTGATGCGGACTGGCTTAGCGACAGCTTCGGACAATTTATATATGGCGCCTCATCCAAGCTTTGCTTTGCTAGCTGCAACGTGGAACCTGCACACACACAACCAAGTACTTTGTTCCCAACTTGCGATGAGGTTGTCAATCTCACCGGTTTGCTTGAAACAAAGGTTATGAGCGTATCGAGTGGAAAATAGTAGAAGTATGCGAGTAAAGTAAACAGTGCGAGTAAAGTAAACAGGTGATAGCAATATGATGGAAATAGGACCGGGGTCCACAGTTCACTAGTGGTGTCTCTCCATAAGATAAATAACACATGCTGGGTAAACAAATTACAGTTGGGCAATTGATAGAATAAAGATAAACGTGATATTTCAAGAAGATCACTATGAGATTTACTCTGGGCATTACAACAAAATACATAGACCTCCATCCAACTGCATCTATGACTAATAATCCACTTGTGGCGAATCAATCCGAGAACTCCACAAGTATTAAGTTGCGAACAACAGATAATTGCATTAAGCAAAGTGTGTAATGTAAACAAAGCATATGCCCTTGAGCATATGAATGTTGTTTTCTCCCTAGTAGCCACAGCACATCTACAACCTTAGAGGTTTCTGTCACTCCCCCAGGTTAAATAGAGGCATGAACCCACTATCGAGCATAAATACCCCCTCTTGGAGTCACTAGCAACTACTCGGCCAAGATAGCTACTAACAACAGAGAGCATGCAAGATCATAAACAACATAGAGATAACATAAGATATATTTCAGTATAGCAACTCAATCATAACACCAATATTCATCGGATCCCAACAAACCAAACATGTAGAATTACATAACGGTGATCTCAATCATGTAGGGCAGCTCATGAGATCTAAACATGAAGCACATGGTGGAGGAGACAGCCATCTAGCTACTGCTATGGACCCATAGTCCAAGGTAGACTACTCACTCATCGCTCCGGAGGCAAGCATGGCGATGAAGAAGACCTCCGGTGGCGATTCCCCTCTCCGGCAGGGTGTCGGGAAGAGCTTCTAGACCCTCCCGATCTTCGGGTCGACGGCGATGGCGGATCGCGATGTGATCTGGAAAATTGATCGGGTACTTAGGTTTTTTCCGTCGGGGGGTCTTTATAGGCGAAGGGGCATCGTCAGAAGTGGACCGAGGCGGTCTCACACCTGGGGGGCGCGGCCAGGGCCTGGGACGCGCCGCCCTGGTGTGTGGCCCCCTCGTGGCCCCACTCCATCTCCTCTTCGGATCTCTAGAAGCTTTCGGGAAAAATAAGACTTCAGGAACTTGTTTCATCCAATTCCGAGAATATTTCCTGTGTATCACTTCTGAAACACAAAAACAGCAGAAAACAGGGAACTGGCACTGTGGCGACTTGTTAGTAGGTTAGTTCTGGAAAATACATAAAAGTGCCACGAAGTGTAACGAAACAGTAGGCAAATGGTGTAAAAACAAGCATGGAGCATCAAAAATTATAGATACGTTGGAGACGTATCAATCGCCACTAGAGGTCTTCTTTATCGTCATGCTTGCCTCTGGCGCGATGAGTGAGTAGTCTACCTTGGACTATGGGTCCATAACAGTAGCTAGATGGTTGTCTTCTCCACCATGTGCTTCATGTTTAGATCTCGTGAGCTGCCTTACATGATCGAGATCACCGTTATGTAATTCTACATGTTGTGTTTGTTGGGATCCGATGAATATTGGTGTTATGATTGAGTTGATGTACTGAATTTTATCTTATGTTATCTATATGTTGTTTATGATCTTGCATACTCTCCGTTGTTAGTAGCTATCTTGGCCGAGTAGTTGCTAGTGACTCCAAGATGGGGTATTTATGCTCGATAGTGGGTTCATGCCTCTATTTAATCTGGGAGAGTGACAGAAACCTCTAAGGTTGTAGATGTGTTGTTGCTACTAGGGGGAAAACAACATTCATATGCTCAAGGGCATATGCTTTGTTTACATTACACACTTTGCTTAATGCTGTTGTTCGCAACTTAATACTTGTGGAGTTCTCGGATTGATTCACCACAAGTGGATTATTAGTCATAGATGCAGTTGGATGGCAGTCTATGTATCTTGTTGTAATGCCCAGAGTAAATCTTATAGTGATCCTCTCGACATATGCACGTTGTCTTTATTCTATCAATTGCCCAACTGTATTTTGTTTACCCAGCATGTGTTATTTTATCTTATGGAGAGACACCACTAGTGAACTGTGGACCCCAGTCCTATTTCCTTTACATTGTTATCACCTGTTTACTTTACTCGCACTGTTTACTTTACTCGCATACTATTATCACTTTCCACTCGATACGCTCATACCCTTTGTTTCAAGCAAACCGGTGAGATTGACAACCTCATCGTATGTTGGGAACAAAGTATTTGGTTGTGTTGTGCGCAGGTTCCACGTTGCTACTGGTTGAAGACGCGCTAACAAGAAATCGTTAACAGCGCCCTTGTTAGAGCATCACGCAGCTAGTGGGCATCACCTTCGGTCATTTGGCTCCCTCCTACTGGATTGACTACCTTGGTTTCATAACTGAGGGAAAACTTGCTGCTATATTCATCAAACCTTCTCTTGGGGTTCCTAACTGGCCGGTCATTTTTACTTCATCAACTAACGCCAACAAGTTTTCTGGCACCATCATCACCGCGCCATCAATTGGGAATAAGAAAATATATGTTAAAACACACAAGTTCACCTCGTCTTCAACTCGGGGGCTTGCAACGTACACAGGGGAAAAATCCAGTCAAAGGTGAGTAAAGTCGACAAATGATACAAGTAGAAGTATATGGAGCAAGTTTATCTATTCTCTTGACCCTATACCCGAAAATTTCGGCTATAGCCTCGGGGGCTACTCCCATCGGGAGCGCAGTCGCGCACCCGATAGAAAGAAATCGACGAAAGGAAGGAACTTTGGCTACATTGCCAGCAAAATAAACGTTGACTACTCCCATCGGGAGATATTCGTGAAAGTTAAAAACGGTAACTCGAAAAATTACATATATTAAATTAGTCAAACAAGGCTGCGAAATATAATTCTCGAGTTGCGTCATCGCGACAAAACTTGAATGCCGTGGTTGAAATATATCACGAAGGTAAGACCCCAGGATCTGTCCTGTGTGGCCCGGTATACGCACATGGATGCGCTCTGCTGGTATGTATCCGTGCTTACGACGCGAAGAAAAATCCTGGTGGACGCACTGGGTACCCTGAGAACCACTGGGATTCATTTTTTGTAAGTCCTAAATGCGGCAAAAGAATGGGTTTGACCGATCTCTCGAATTCAAGTCCAAGGGGATTGAATTTGAAGTAGGTGGCAAGTATTTGTTCCGGCAGTTAACTGGCCTCTTCATCCGTCAGAGTTGTCAGGCTTGTTCATCAAAGCCCCTTGCGAGATATTATAATAAAAAGTAAGTCGAAAGACCAAGTCGAAGATTTGAAGAAGTCAAGTATTGATCAAGTCGAAGAATTGAAGATCTGAGATTCAACCCGAATCTGCAATTCTGGTAGAATCTCGGGGGCTACTGACAAGGGTATAGATAATAGAGCCCGTCGGTTGAGTACCCCTGAGGCCCGTTAAGCTAGGCCCAATTGTAATACTAGTCGAAATACGAGTTCATGTCGTATGTCGATATTGTAATCTGTGTCGAATCCCACCCGATCCTTGAGACCTGGCCACCTATATATAGGGGCCAGGAGGGGACGGTGTGGGACAGATTGAAAGCAAGCCAGGTTTTACACCCACGTTTACTTTCATAGCCATCTTATTTGACTGAGTTTACCTTCGAGTTCATCCGACGCCCTGTCTCCCCGATCCTAAGTCCTTCATCTAGGACATTTGTCAAGTTTAACCCTCGTCAGTCACTCCCCGAGATTACTAGAGGCATGAACCCAACTATCGAGCATAAATACCCCCTCTTGGAGTCACTAGCATCTACTCGGCCAAGATATCTACTAGCAACGGAGAGCATGCAAGATCATAAACAACATAGAGATAACATAAAGATCATAAATCAACAATTCAGCTTGACATAGTACCAATATTCATCGGATCCCAACAAACACAACATGTAGAATTACACAACGATGATCTTGATCATGATAGGCAGCTCACACGATCTAAACATGAAGCACATGGTGGAGATGACAACCATCTAGCTACTGCTATGGACCTGTAGTCCAAGGTAGACTACTCACACATCACTCCGGAGGCGACCATGGTGATGAAGAAGGCCTCCGGCGGTGATTCCCCTCTCCGGCAGGGTGCCGAGAAGAGCTTCTGGACCCTCCCGATCTCGCGTCGACGACGGTGACAGCTTACAGTAGGTTCCGTGGAAAATTGATCGGGCCCTTTAGGTTTTCTCGTCGAGGGGATTATATAGGCGGAAGGGCGGCATCAGGAGGTGGGCCAGGGGCCAACACCATGCCATGGCGCGGCCAGGAGGGGCCCGCGCCATGGTGTGGTGCGGCCGCCCTCTGGTGCCCCTCCGTCTCATCTTTGGACTTCGTCTCATGTCGGAAAAAATAGGAATTCTGGCTTTTGTTTTGTCCAATTCCGAGAATATTTCCTGTGTAGCTTTTCTGAAACACAAAAATAGCAGAAACAGGGAACTGGCACTGTGGCATCTCGTTAATAGGTTAGTTCATAAAATGCATAAAAATGCCACAAAGTGTAATAAAACACAAAGCAAATGGTGTATAAACAAGCATGGAGCATCAAAAATTATAGATACGTTTGAGACGTATCACCCCTCGCAGTTCTCTAGGATTTCTAGACTGGCCCGACAGACCAACACTAGTCTTTTCTGCACACTTTGTCCTCACTCGTGCGCACCCAGGATCAACTTTCCAGTCGGTCACCCATCCTCAAATTGCTCTAGGCCAAGCACACTTAACTTGGAGTTCTTTCTTTTCAGATGAGCTTCCGGAAAAGAAGGTATACCTTGTTGATATGAGTATCCTATCAATCCTATTAAGCCCTGGGCTAGGATATCACACACTCACCCCCTTAGAAGACCGACGTCCTCGTTGGTCAACCCCTGTCCAAGAACTTCCCTTATTGGACACGTCCATGCATCCAGTACCGACCCATGTGTCACATCGGACCACATGTCCGCACACCTGACCCTCACACGCTCGTGTTACCGCAAGGGTCGGCTCTGATACCAAATGTAACACCCTGACCACCCCGTGGCTCGGGCATGTTACCCCTGGCAGCTCTCTAGGATCTCTAGACTAGCCCCACAGATCAACACTAGTCTTTTATACGCACATTGTCCTCACTCATGCACACTTGGGAACAACTTTCCGGTCGGTCACCCATCCTCAAATCGCTTCAGGCCAAGCATGCTTAACCTGGAGTTCTTTTCAGATGAGCTTTCGGAAAAGAAGGTATACCTTGTTGATATGAGTATCCTATCAATCCTATTAAGCCCTGGGCCAAGATATCACAGTAGGCATCATCAAATCGATTAATTTTCTGGCTTTGGTTACTCTTTCTCAGATCCGCATCCGAGACCAAGACCGTCACGTTCAACCTGACCGAGGGCAAGTACTTCCTGTTCATGAGACATGACCTTTACAACATGGTGCTCAAGACAATGATTGACCTGCTAGAGGGGCGTCCACGGCTGGGCTCGCTAGAGGGGTGTCCACGGCTGGCCGAATACGTGGATCCATGTAGTCCTCAAGGCCAGGGCCAAGGGGGAGTTGTCGGCCACCCTCACCTTCAGGGCAGACAACCTGTACCTCGCCGGCTTCAAGACGTAGGATGGCACCTGGTTCACATTCAAGAACACTTCTCATCTTCTTCCCGCTGCAAAGTAGCTGTCCTTCCGTGACGACTACGACGGTCTCACCGGCGGCAAGGGTTACGAGGACATGGTGAAGGTCGCCATAGACAAGAGCGCGATGCAGCAGGAGGCCTCGATGCTTGCATAGTACAAGGTTAGAGGGCCCATTCCTGAGAACTACGTGCGGAAGGCGTTGGCCACGATGGTCCTAGCCATCTTCAAGGCCAACGCTTCGCCATTGCCCAAAACAACATTAACACGGTGTGGGCCGCCGGTGGCACCGTGTCCATGGGATTGATCTACTCGTCCGCTAGAGGTACATTTCCTACGCCCTGATTGCCTAGGAGAATACCTAGAAGAACTGGGACAAAATCCCTGAGACCGAGAAGATCAAGCAATTCGGTGATCCCATGATGGAGGACGCCAAGGCAGCCGCGACGAACATATACTTTGTCCTTTCTGCGACGACTTGCGTCACAAAGCCTATGATGTGATGTACTGTGTGCGCTCTCTCATCAGAAACTAAATGGGCTAGCTGTTACCCATTGCCCTGTTGCAGGTAATAATAACGGCCTTAGCAGGGGTCCATATATTTTGTAGGCCCTAGGGTGACATAATATTAAAGCTGTATTGTTTATTGCGGTGAAGCTTTCCTAGGGCAAGGGGGCCATGCCCCCCTACTCCTAAAAATTACTAAAAGGTATCTCTAATATTTATGCTAAATTTTAAAATATTATTTAAAGTTTAAATAAAATTGGTGTTCTTGAACCCATTGACAATCTGTCCACCACTTCGTCATACACAAAAACTTCTAAAAATAATAGTATTCTATAATATATATATTACTGTAATGAAATAGCAAAATAAATAATCCGTCCATTTGATAGATCCATGGTGTTGTTCTACATATTTTATAAATTCCTTAATAAGGATCGGTGCTGTTATGCATATTTGGGAATATCAAAAGAGAAATCTTGGCATAAAAAATAGAAATATTGGAGTATTTTATTATAGGTAAGAGGAGCCCTAGTAGAGACATGATAGGCTGATAAAAAACCTAGAACATTGGAGTATTTTATTATAGGTAAGAGGGGCCCTAGTACAGACAAGATATGCTGCAGCTTATGCCATCTATAGAGCATCAAAAGTAAAAATATACTAATAAGAGCTCACAAACAAATCTGGGGTTGCGGCCTCTAACTCCTGGGCTCCATAGCGAGCGCCTATCTTCCCCACGCCCCCGCCCTAAATTTAATCCAAGCATGTATAAAGTTTACTGGGGTACTATTGTTTCCTTCTCTTTTCTTAGTACATGTTTGTTTGTTATTTGCAATTCTCCTGGTGCCCGCGCTTATTTGTTTGTGGGTTTCTCATGCCATAACTGCGACACATCTCGTTCATGTTAATAACTTCCAAAATCTATCTCTAACAACAAAATCTTCACAAGAGCAACTCCAAACCGGCACATCAATCAAAAAAGACACCTTGCTTATTTCTCAGAGGTTACTCTCAAATAATTAAATGCCTAAATAAGGAAAACTAAGTCAATGCCAAAACCTCAAGTTCTAGTCATTCATGCTAAATGTCTATAAGATCATTCCCAAAAACACTAGTATTAAGCATTGAACCTACTAACATGTGAATAGCCCCATTTTTCGATATTATATTTAGTAATCTACTATTCAAATATATTATCTGCCAAACAGAGCCAAAACATCTATTCCCCAAATAGACCAAACCAGTTCCGGATAGATTCATACTCTCTCCGTTTATAAATATAAGATGTTTTAGCTTTGTGAAGCAAATGTATTTAGACATCTTTTAGTGCGTAGGTTCATTTGAATATACACACTAAAACTTGTCTAGATACATTTGCTTCACAAATCTAAAACATCTTATATTTATAAACGGAGGGAGTACATTATATGCAAACTAACAGGCAAGCAACTGAGTATGTGACGATGAGAAAAATTATGTACCTACATGAGGAGCTTACTTGCATACCTGATGGCTCACTTCTCCAATTATTCTTTCCACGCCGTAAAGGTCGTTCCTTATGGCGACACTGAGTGTTGGCGAACCACCGGGCTGATGGCCATGACATGACATGTGCAACATCGACCTACAAAAGTCAATAAGGGTGCGATTGGTATCATGTGGCCCTTTTTAGGCTCCCTTGGTGCATGCGTTGGCGGGCCTGGGTCGCACACTGCGATGTAAAATCCAACTAGGGCGTTTCGTTTGGTTGCCCATAACGAAAAATCCAAGGTCCGGGAGAGAAAGTTGAGTGGTTGATTGGTTGGCCGCGCTGGCCCATTTAGAGCTAAGCTGTGGGTGTTTGGTTGTCAACCATTGATGCGCTATGGTAACCTCTTCCTACCAGTGATGAGGATACCATAGCAACATCAGCAAGAACACGAAAAACATCACAAGAACACGAAAAACATCACAAGAAGAACAACACAAGAACACAAAGAACAGCAGCAAAAATAAGGACCAATACGAACAACAGAACTAGATAAGACGAGCATTAGTACGACTAGATAAGATGAGCATTAGTATGACTCGATAGGGTAGTCTTAGTAGGAGTTCTAGATAGGAACAGTAGCTAGTACCATGTTCTTAACCCAACCATAGTGCAGCATAACAAACATTAGTAGGAAAACATAACATCGATCACTCCTCATCCGCCTGAAGCCTCCTCATGCTATGAGGGTGTTCCGGGTACCTGCCAACAACCACACAGCAGGAGTAGTCGAAGACGACCACCCTGTACTCCCTTGCGGTGAGCTTCTTGAAGAAGAGGAGGTAGCCGATCTTGAGGTTGTAGGTGACGGTGAATTCTGGATAGCCAGCTTCCAGGACGGCCTTGCCGCTCACCTCCTTGACACTCATCTCCCACTGGCATCCAGTAATGGTCTTGATGATCGTCTTCCTTGGCACCGGGCCTAGATAAGGCCTGAAGCCGTCCGGGAGTGGCAGCACTCCGATCCCATGCGCCATGAGGATCTTGCAGAAATGCGTAGGGGACATGTCCTTGTGGAAGTGGCCTACCAATGGTGACCATCCAATATGCTTCCTGCTAGAACCCTCTTCAGGAGGTACCTCCACATGCACTCCAAGACGCAACATCTAGACAAGTGAAGAAGTGTTAGCATAGCACAAATTAGCGGTAGTCGCACCAAAATTATGCCCACAACTGATGAAAACAAGAGATGTGGAGCCTCATAGTAGTGATGTAGCTGCACGAATGATTTTAGCTGACCTAATGCAGTGCACATTTTTCACTACATGTGGAAGGTATAGGATAAAATAAAATCATTCGGCAACCTACATCAGATCATGTTTTAATCATTGGCTCAAGGGCAAGAAAAACATTGATCTAAACTCGAACGCCTCATACAATAACTGACCTTGCGGCACGAATGATCTCTCTGGACCAAATGCAGTGCTCATTGTAGATGAAATGTGCAGTCATTAGGACCAGAAAGATCATTCGGCCACAAATATCCAGCCATGTTTGAATCATTGACTAATCACAAAGATGACTAAGCAAAAAAAACATCAAAACAACTTGCCTCAGACAGTGTATGCATGGTAGACGCCACAATTGATGCTATTCAACATGTTTGTTGAACAAGGATTGATTATTGTTCTATAAACAAGGTTGAATAGAACGAATTATGGCAAATGTCTGATCAGATTACTAAGATAATCGAACATTTAACATATGTCCAAGCACACCATAGTTTGGTGAGCAGAGCACATGTTAAATGCTTGCTACCTCACTTAGCTCTGCGCACAAATGGTGTTCATCATCGACATACCAGTCTATCAGAAGAGATCTAACATTAAGGGGAATCAACAAGGCGATTACATGCTGCCTAGGTCTCCCCACACATGTTGTTCATCAGCTGCGCACATATTGTGTCCATCATCGGCACGCCAAAAGGGGAAAAAACCCCACCACTATAGTACTCGAATCGAACCCTAACCCTAGCAGATCCGCTATGCATGTCAACTAGCGCGTATCTACGAACTGTAAGAAGGTAGATCGATTGTAGAAGATGGGGATTGAGGGTGCTTACCGACATTGCAGAGAAGCCGACGGTTGAAATCCAGCCGGTGCAGAGATGCTTGCTCCCCGATGACGATGCGAGGCACGACCAAGCAGCGAGGAAGCGACGAGGAAGTAGGGTCTCCTCTGTTAGTGCAGTTCTCGGCGGTGGAAGAGAAACCGTCAGCCGGTTTGGGGGAGTAGAGTGAGACGAGAGAGAGTGTGTGAAAGAGGAGAGGTTGGGTGGTGAGGGGACTTATGGTGCATGCATGGAAACAACACGGCATCCCGCGCTCCTTCCCCAAGCGTGCAGGCGAAGCCTCGCTTTGCGCTCCCTAGAGGCTGCCCCGTGGAAATGCTCGAATCGGTGGTATCTATTGGGCCTGTGTGGAGGGTGCTTTAATGCGCGTGCAGACCAAGAAAAAGAGGGAGCCCAGGAATCCAATCAACAGGCTCTTGGCTCCCCAGGGCCTGGTTGGACTCCTTGCAGGCTACCAATCACGCCCTAACCTTGGGGGCCGCCCAATGAGTCACTCCAGGGATGTTTTCGCCGGCAGTGGCACGTGCGTGTGAGGAAAAGCGAAGGGCGACAGCAAACTCATATACTATAAAACAGAAATCTAATTCGGCTCCCATGTGTATATACTTCCTATGCAAAAGATATATATTTTTAAGTGTCAAAAAATTTGAATGAAAAATTTCGCATATGCATCTCCATAATCTATGTGCGTTCATAAAGTTTCACGAAATAACGACATTTCAGGTAGCCGGTGTAAAAAGACAAAATAAATACCATAAAATGACTTGTATTTAGCACCAAAATTTGTCTTTTTTACGTAGGCCAAACGACATATCTTTTTCATGAAACTACTTTGTGCACACGTAACATGTGAAGACGTACGCGTGAATTTTTTGTTTCAATTTTTATATTTCAAAAAATATTAAATATTACATTCAAATAAAAGGAACATATGCACCCAGGAGCCAAAACACTATTAAACAAAAGTTCTATGACAAACCCAAGCAACACACCTGAACTCTCTGTCCAGTAAACAAGTTGCAGATCAGCTATCAGTACTCCATCTCCCAATCTCTTCCACTCCTCCCAGTCGATCTCTCTCAGTCCTCTCAACATTAGCAAAGAGCAGCAACGTTTGATTGTTAACACTACGCCTCTCATAGGCTGCGACGCCGCCATGGCAATAGAAAGCAACAAGCAACAACAGCACCCACGCATCTTCTCTATCACATGCACCTCTCTCTATACACTAGTGGAAAAACGGGCTTCCATTCGTCTCATTTGTCTCGAACCAAATTCGATCCGCGGCTAAAGGGTCCATCAGTCCCGGTTCATTTGAAAATGTGGGCCAGGGGGCATTAGTCCCGGTTCAAAAGGGACCTTCAGTCCCGGTTTCATCTAACAGCCGGGACTAATGCCCCGTGGTCCTTTAGTCCCGGCTCGTGGGACAAACCGGGACTAAAGGTTACTCTTTAGTCCTGGTTCGTGCCACGAGCCGGGACCAATGACCCGTTCAAACGAACCGCCCACTTTGCGCCAGTTATCGATCGACGACGCTTCGATATCGATCGATATTACGATGACGCTTCATAGTCGCGCGCGTGATTGGGAACCGGCGCCGGCGCACCTTAAAACTCGCATGCATTCACATCTCATCGCCGGTGTGCTCATCTTCCCTCTCTCTCACTATATAAAGCACTCATATTTGATCATCTAAAGCACACCATTAGCCTTCTTCTTCCCCAAAACATCTCTCCCACATCACCACCATACCGCCGGCGCCCGCGAGCTCTCTCTCCCTCGACAATGGAGGAGCAACTTTGGCCCCGGTCTTGGATCTACTACGTGGTCATCGAAGAGATGAACTTCACCATCATGGAGACTCTCCGTGCTTCGAGGGTGGAGAAGTGGATCCGCTTGGTCAAGCGCCGGTTCCTCGACGACGCACCGGTCAAGTGCGTGTGCTTGGATTGTGAGGTCACCACTCACGTGCACCCGCAGCGTGCCGCCGTCCTTCAACTCTCGGTGGCGTCCGAGATATTGGTCTTTCAAATTTGTAAGGCCAATGGCATGCCGCAACTACCCAAGGACTTCTTGAAGGACACCACCATCAAGTTTTGTGGTGCGGCTATCAACAACGATCTGCGCAAGCTAAGGCCATACGGAATTGTTATTCCGTCCGCATATGATCTTCAACAAGTTGTCCCAAATCCCACTAGCAAGCTAACGCCGAGTCTCTATGATTTGACCAATGCTACTATTGGGACACATCTTGAGAAGAAGAAGAGGGACAACAAGAAGAAGAAGGACAAGAAGAAGAAGGAGAAGAAGTACAAGAAGAAGGGAGAAGAAGAAGAAGAAGAAGATGATGATGAACTAATTTTTGGTTGGGAAAAAGTTCCATTGAGCTTCAACCAACTATTATATGCCGCTTTAGACGCTCGCCTAGGCTTTGAGATAGCTAGAAGATTCTGGAAGCTAAAGGGCTAAAATAGCCATGTTGATCGTCTTAACCTTAATAATTAGGTGGATGATTATGTATGGAAAAATATTGGATGAGCTTGCTTGGAAAATGTACTTCATTTGAGCCATGTTGGATGAGTATGTTTGGAAAAATGTACTCCCTTTGTTTCGGTTAACAAAGTCTACTAATTTTCGAATTTGTGATTTTTCAAGTATTTTGGCTTTTTTGAATATTTTAATCATCTAAAAATTAATAATTATATTATACATAAAGATTATTTGAAATTCATTGGTGCTTATTATTCTTAATCATTGTTTCTTATTTTGTGAATTTATTTAGAATTTAAAAAAGTAATATTATATATTACCAAAGTGTATAGGTTAATAGAATTGGTAGCATACAACTATCAAGAAGTCGCGAGCGCAGTCTTGGAAGCTAGTAGGAAAGGAATGGAGAAGTTAAGCGTGCTAAGGGTGGAGCAGTGTGAGGATGGGTGACCGACCGGGAAGTGAGGACCACAAGTACTTGTAATTGATTTGAGATATGAGAATAGAGATGATTAGATAATAGAGAAATAGAGAAATAAAGAAATAAAGATAATACAGAAATTCCGAAACAGAAAATACAATTTTATTCCGAATGGACCTTTAGTCCCGGTCCCTGTTACGAACCGGGACCAAAGGTCCTCCAGCCGCTGCACATGCCCCGGGCCACGTGGAGGACCATTGGTCCCGGCTCGTAAGCAACCGGGACTAAAGGCTGGAGCCTTTAGTCCCGCATGGTTAGTCCCGGTTGCGGAAACCGGGATTAATGGGCTTTACAAACCGGGATTGAAGGCCTTTTTTCCACCAGTGATACCACACCCCTGCGCCTCCTTCTCCCCTCAATGCAGCCCGAGTGCCTCCCTCCCCCTAAGCCCTGCCCCAACGTCACCCGTCCTAGCGGCTCTAAGCCCGCCCCCGATTCCCGCCGCTTAGCGCCTGTCCACGTGGTGGTCTGAGGCTGCGTGGGGTGCTCCGCTGTATTTAAAGGGGAGATTAGGTCAGCCCGTCAAAGTTAAGGATTGGATTCTTCACATATATCAAAATCTGTCCATCGCGCACAGTTGATCAAACCTTCTTCACATGTGGATGTGTGATATGAGAGCACTACGCAAATGGTTATTTAAACCGTATGCATTAGGGAAACTTCGCCCATGCGCTTATTATTAATCGTTTGCGATAATTTGGGCTATGACAGACGGTTATTTGTATCATTTCGTCTGCCCTATTTTATGATCACAAACGCTTTTATATAAATACTGGTGCATGTTGATGTACTATCGCACACATTTGATTATTAACTGAGTGGTGTGCTAGTTGTGTCAGCCGTGTATGTTTTATAATGTATGTTTTGCAGTTGTATTCCTAGTTGTACAAGTAAAACATGCAATATCTTAACTACATTTGATTGCACAATTCATACATCGAATATGTATATGCATTTCACAATAGATTTGATTTCCACATATATAAATGAGTTTTTCTTGTTTACGTCTTTGTCTTTATCCTTATATCCTTTGCTATACTTCATCCCGAAGCCTTGAGCTAAAAGATAGTTTTGGAGAGAATCTTTGGGACTAGTGCAACCTGTGTATAAGTAAGGAAGCGAATTAGTGATATGATTGAAGCAAATAGATCAGTTACAAGTTTTTAGTAAAGAATCTTACTCTTGGTTAGCACAGAAAGGATCATAAAATGGCAAGAGAGACACTTGAGCCTCTCTTGTGACCATGTCATGCTATATGATAGCGAAACCTTCATCCTTCTGGTGCGTCACAACTTTGCTTGCAGGACTTGACGCCCTACGCGAAAAACTATAAAATCGAACAAAACAAATATCTTAGGTGAAAATACTTACACCGAAAAGGAAAAAACAAATAATGTAAGTAAAATAGTGCACTAACCCAGGCGAACAAAGGTTGCCTTCAAGAGTCGAAGGTGCGAGAAACTTCTTCTAGGCAAATACTAGAAGTACAACTTGGCAGACCTTCCCTCTTGGTTACGTCTTTGTCTATTTGTTTTTAGCATGTGCCAAGAACACGACATCAGATCGGTAACCTACTCTTTTTATGAAGTGCCACCAAAATCAGATTTAGCTTTTGCGTTATGTGTAACACTCATGCTCTTGAAACCTCCCATCATCTATTCTTTGAGTGTCCGTTTGCAGTGAACTGCTGGCAGAAAATTTAGATTACTTGGAATACTTTAGTCACTGTGCAAGATAGAATTCTTCTAGCTCATAATCAATTTACAGGTCCTTGCTTTACGGAAATTTTGGCATGCGCTACTTGGAATATTTGGAAGGAAAGGAACGACTTCATTTTCAGAGGCCAAGACCCTAGCTTCCCAAGATGGAGGGTGCGATTTAGCTCTGACCTCAGTTTACACAAGTACAAGATCAAGGAAAATTTAGTACAGCCTCTCGCTGATTGGATTCAGGAATGTTTAGCATAGCTTTCTGGTTTCTTCTCTTTTTATTGTTTTTCTTCAGCTTCTTCCCTCCTTGATTCTCTTCTACTTTTCTAGTCTTGCTTAATCCTTCTTTTGTACTTGTAAATATTTTTCATTAATGAAAAAATAACACCGCAGGGGCTTCCCCTACGGTATCCCTTTCAAAAAAATAAATCAGATTTAGCCTAGTTTCAACACAATATAATAGACCTAATTAGCACATTTGTACATTCATTCTAAATATATAGCATTAGAAAGTACATGTATTATAGTATATCAGTCCTTATTAACACAATATAGTAGTCTTTATTAATAGTCTGTACATTCATCCTAAATATTTAGCATTAGAAAGTACATGTATCACAACATAGTAAAGTAGATCTAGAAGTTAAATATAATAACATAAACATAAAAGTAATAGTAGATCTACAAGTAACCAAGCGAATCTGCATTGCTAGTAGTGCGTTTGTGAGATCCGTACTACAACATACTTAGGAATCGTGTAATTTAAGATTGGGAAAGCTAAGATCGGGAAATCTAAACGGTAAACCTTTTAGAAGGCAAGTGCTCACAGGCGTTGTTGCCATGGTGGATGGCGAGGTCGAGGCGGCTTGAGCAGAGGTGTCGGAGCCATATCTGGCCAGCGAATCCACCTCCAAAACACCACCAGTGAGGTCATCGTGTCTTCGGCCAGATGCTGCTTGCTTCCGCCTGGCCAACCAGGTGAGCTATCGGGGGACCAGGGAGAATTTACCAGGTAGGCGTCAATAGGCTTGAGCCTACCCTATAATTTGAGCAAAAATTCATCAAATAAATTTGCCCAAGTCATAAATTATGATGAGAGCTTTAAATTACGATAGTTAGAAAATGCAAAGAGCTGGTAAATCAAGCTATACACATTGCGTAGTGCATGTCTTGCCAACCTGGAAGTTGTTGGCCTGGGTACATGATCGATACACTCGGCCAAATGGTGAGCACTACTATTTCTGAACACTTTCTCATCGTATTGGAACATGTCCGTGCAAGTATGTAAGAACGCAACAACATGAAGAACTGCTAAAACACGCTTGTTGTGCACAATCACTCTTTGACATAATTTCTAGGCCTCTTTTGGCTCCATCTTTTAAGTTCCCTGGTTTGACAGGCAAACAGATGGAGAAATATCATAATAACTATTTGTAATTAAGTAATACTTTTAAAAACGTTAATTTGGCTGGTGATGACACTAAGAAAAGGTGCTAACTCGTCGGGACTCCAAGTGCAGAGTATTGTAGCAAAAGTAAATTTTCTCCATAAGGGAACTCGGGGTTTAATATCGAACTCTCGTGGAACAGTCGAAAAAACTATACTCGTTCTTCTTCAAGCAACCTGCAAAACAATTTCCTCATCTTGTGTCCCAAACTTCACCAAGTGGTTGTCAAGCATAAGGTGTAAATATAAGTAAAATAAAATATGATAACTAATACAATAAAATAAATAACAATGCAATAAAGTAAATATGATGTGGTAATGGTGTTTTTGAGTTTTAGTGGTGTGTGCAAGAAAGTAAATATGCTTCTGTATTTTCGAAATAAAATGGTGCTGAAAATAAAAGGATGTGTAAATGCGTCGGAAAAGTGTTTCTTATGGTTAAAATTGGACCGGGGTTTATGGGTTCACTTTCCTACTCTCTCTCATGAAGTTGTGGTGGCATTAAGCGCAAAGCGGATGACCGAAACGTTGACATGATTTTTATTATGTTAACTTGATGATATTTATATGGGCATCACGTCCTAATTTAAAGATAATGCAATACATCTTACTTATACTCCACTACAAAGAAATAAACTTCAAGCAACCTAGTATTAAGAATTAACAGAGTATAGCCTTAGGTACTTTGACATGATATTGAACAACAAATATGCTACCACTTGGACATATTACGATAGAAACTTTGTCTATGAATGTCACTCGGGATTCTAAGCTGTGACCTATAAATTATAACACATGCATTCTTTTTATTCATAGTGAGGTAACCGTGGAAGAAGGTAAAATACCTTAGCAGATCATGAACACTGTCTCTATTCAATCACTACTATCTAGTTACTCCATCTAATACACACCATCCTACTCTCGCGCTCTCGCATATATGTTGGATCAGAACAAGTAATAAAGGACAGAGTAATAATATGCATCTACTCATATATCAAGAATATAATAACATATCATATCTCATCAATCATCCAATAATATAAAGATCCACCATATAGGAATTACATAATATACATCATAATCATGTTAGGCAGCTCATATGATGTCTAAACAGAAGCATAAGAGATAAATACGACAAGCTACTGCCACAAACCCATAGTCTAGGGGTGGACTACTCTCTCTTCATGGCGGTGATGATGGTGTTGACGTCGGAGAGGATGGAGAAGCATCCGAGGACGACTCTGATAGCGTTTCCCCCTCTAATCTTCGCTAGGCCAAACAATTAATTTAATACAGTAAGATAGTATCAAATAAGCAAATAACAAGCTTGCACAGTATAGATTAAGAGTGTGAGCGCCAAACATCAAATATCATGTGTACTACTGTATATCAAATCATCAGTCATCAGATAATAAGATTGCGAGCATCAGCAACGTATTTCAACATTTTTAGCTCTTTTACAGTACCCTCAAGTTAATCTGAGCCCAAGTGCTAACAGCAATGGCAGTAGAATTCCGTCAGGTTCATAAGGTATACGACCACCTTTAATTTCCTGCTTAGTTTGGTCTCAACTCTCAAGCCACTGAACTTGCAAGCACATAATTCAGCAGTTCAGCGCAACAAAACGAGAAGGAAAGTAAGTATAGTTTATCGCCGAAACAGGCTTTCGCCCCGCTATATTAATATAGCAAACACACGATACAACAAGCTTGCTGGGGCCGCAGCACAACCTAGCCCAAAAGGAAAAAAGAGAGAAAGAAAAGAGAAACAAATGCCGACACCAGTAGATCAACGAAACAAAGATGACCCGCCACCGCTGCGCCCTACGGAGAATTCCCACCACCCTCCTAGCACATCGAAGCACCGTGTACCAAGCAACACCTTCAAGAAGGAAAGCGACGACGACGCTGTTGCCCGGACTAGTCCTAGGGTTTCCCCCGGTACACAGAGGGGAGTGGGAAAGGGGTACACCCGATGCCCTTCAGGAAGGAAGGCGGCACCCGCAGGCGTCACCGCATCGATGTCGGACAAGCCGACGGGGATTTCTCCCAACCCCCAAAAAACCACCACCCCAGATGATCCGTAGTGCCCCACTCAACTTGCCGCCCATCAGCATGCACCACCACGGTCTTACGCCATCTTTGTTGTCTCACCGTGGTCACCGACACAAGGCCTAGAGGACAGAAAATGGGACATCGGAACCGCGGACAGTAGCATCGCAGCCAAGCCGGAGGGAACTACCTCCACCGCCATCTCGGTAGCTGGCCGGACACAGCAACGGATCACACCAGGCCCCTACCGGCCCAGCCGGGCCCAAAAAGGCCCGCAAAGACCCGCCGCCGCGCTGTAGCAAGCCGGCTGAGATGCCACCACCATCAGTACCGCCGTCGCACCTCCTCCACCCCAGGGAGCCTCGTCATTGCACAGAGGCCAGCCGGCCCGGCCAGACCCAAATGGGGCCCAAATGGACCCAGATCTGGGCCGAACGGGCGCCGCCGGCCACCCGCGCCACCACGTTGCCCCGCGGCCAACGACCGCGCCGCTGCATCAACGCCCACCCGCCCGCGGGACCCAATCCGCCGAGCCAGACTGCCGCCGGCCGAGCAGCACCGCCGCCGGAAGAGGAGTCCCTGGAACCGCCTCCAAACGCGCGGGGGAAGACATCCCGCCGGCGCCGGCGCCACCAGGGCTTCGCCCGGTAGCTCCTGCCGGCGGCGGCGGTGGGGAAAGGGGGAGGGAGGGGGCTTTAGACGAGGGAGGAGGCGGCGGCGCTCCCTCGCCTCGGGGAGGACGAGAGGAGCGCGAGGGGTTGGTCGTCTCTCAAGTATAGTTTATCACAGGGAGATATGTGTACACAAATATTAAAGAACCGTCCAGAGTAACCTTAGCTATTCAATTCTTCAAATAGCTTGCAAGAAAAGCATTCTCATCTTATAGCATGCCTTCCAAATTTAGTTTTTTAGGGAGAGTGTATGCGAAAGACTCTGTTAGACCGTTACCATCTTATGGAAGAAATCCCGTCCAATATCATAATAGAATTTCGGGAAAAGCTTGCCTAACTATGCATTCGTTGTTTGTTAAGAAATTTTATCATCACTTTGTATCAGTTTGGCTGTATAATTTTATTTATATATATAAAGCAGCGCAAAAACCCTGATTCATGAAAAATGTATTCCTATCTTTCTTAGTTAATCCAGCGTCCGGGTCCTTTGAGCCTTTCCCTTGTTAACAGGAGTAGATTTATTAAGAATTCTATTAAGGTGGACATTTGACAGTGTGACACATCAGTCTCTGTCAGACATTCTCTGGCTCTGTCTCCTTCCCCTAAACCCATTCTCCCCCCGTCTCTCTCCCGTCACTTCTCGAGGAGGAAGCCCAATGGCGGAGTGCCGCATCTGCGGCTCTCTCGCCACGCCGGACCGCCCCCTGCGTCGTCCTTGCGCCTGCAGCGGCACCATCAAATTCGTCCACGAGGATTGCCAGTTCCGGTGGCTCAACTTCAGCGGCCGGCACCGGTGCGAGGTATTGACATGTCACCACTCGCCCGCCTAGGGTTTGCACCCCCACATCCGCGGCGGCGCCATGAATTTCATCCTTCTTTGCCGATTGATCGATCGATTAATCATTAATCAGGTATGCGACCACGAGATCTGCATCCGCCTTGTCTACGCGGGCGCCTCGTCGGCCTCGGAGCTCGTGGCGCGGGCGGCGAAGCCGGTCCTGCCGCTGCTGTACGTCTCCATGGCCGTCCAGGTCGTCTGGGCGCTCGCCGTGCCGCTCGCCGCCCTCCGCACGTGGCGCCTCGCGCTCGCCGGGAGCTGGAGCTGCGCCGAGGCTCGCTCTCTGTTCTCGGTCCCCCTCTTCGGCCCCTCCGTCCTCGCTTGCTCTGCGCTCTGGGCGGAATACATGATTCGTAGCAGGGATTGGGAATACCTGCCTCTCTGGGAACGCGTCGCCTGCATCCTCGCTTACTCTGCGCACTTGGCGGAATACGTGATTCGTGGCAGGGACGAGGGAGGCATGCCTCGCTGCCAACGCGTCGCGCTGCAAGTCATTCGGGTTTCCATGTTGGTATGGTTCTTCTTGCTTCTCAACTAGCAGTCCTATATCTGCTACTTATATCATTATTATCATGTTGATGCTAATGCTGATGTGATTCTACATTCTTGCCATAGTACTAAAGCACTAATTTGTGTTCTGTAGCATTTAGCACATCTTGTCATGGCTTCCCACATCGGTTTACCCGTAGATGTTCGAGGTTATTGCCAGAAATAGCAAACGTTAATGTATGAGTTGTTCTGTATCGCCTCCTTACTCTGTCTCCTGCCCTGCAATTCCGCTTGCTGTCAATCAGTCTCCATAAATATATATATTGATAGGAGACTGTTCAGAAATATAGGTGCGGAATTTCGTCTGGTTATTGTTCTGGTTGCGCAACTAAGAGCATCTTAACTTGTTCATTTTGGTGCTTCACAAGTCATTCTAATTACAGTACTTTCTAGGCTAATCCTAGCCTGGTTTTGTTTACAAGATTTTGTCTAGTTGCATGCTTCTGTAATGGATGAGTCACATTTTTTCTACTTTTTTTACATATCATCTCCACAAATTTCTAACAACATGCCTTTCTAATCAGGTGTTCATGGGTGATATGGCTCTTGCCTTTATTTTTGCATTTACCCCTTTCACACTGGGAAGGATAATCCTGTTGTGCATAGATGAAGGGGACTACTATGCTTCGACCACTTCTATCCTTCTAACCGGATATGGATTTATCTTCTCACTGGGTACAGCTTTTGCTGGGATGTATACTTTTCGTCAATACCTGAGAGGGGAGTGCCTTGATATTGTGACTTTCTTGGGAAGTCTGCCTGGGATCATTAAGTTAAGAGCTGTTGCCAATATTTTAATTAATATCATAAACACAGCTATAGTATGCCCATTGCTCTATGCCTGGTCGCTTGACATCTGCACTTCAAAGATTTTTGGCACAACAATGCCTGTGAGGTTCAGACATCTTTTTGCCTCCTCTTATTCTTCCATTTCTCTTCATTGGATTATTGGATGCGCCCTTTGGGATCTAGGCTCCACATTCTCAAGACTTCATTCCACGGTATTGATCAATTATGTTTGTCTCATCATTTTACTCGTGTATTAATGCTAGTGATATTTTCTGTTTGCTACTAGCTTTTCAGGCCAGGAGTCCATCATAATGTAAACCTTCACGAACCATTTCACAAATTTTATTTCAAGAAGCTTCCTGATCTTTTTGTTGAGATCATCCTTATTTCTATGGTCGTACTTGTTCCTATTGAAATCGTTGGTCGATTGGCACCAGAGTTATTCCCAGTAGATATCACGTAAGTATTAAGTTTTTGTCTCATATGTTCCCTGTAGATATCATGTATATATCACGCTGGTGTGCCAATGTTCCATTTTTGGTGGCCAGTTCAGCACCTTATTCCAATTTTTGTGATCTATAGGTACTTCGGTTCTCCAACAAAGGGCACATCACTTTGGCCAGCACTGGCAAACTACACAGATTCACTTTGTGGTGTTCTTATACTGAGGTTCCTCATTGGCCATACTCATACGATCATATTCCTTGAGTGGCTAGTGAAGAAGGTGACGCAGTACCCAGTTCACACTGGACACACTCTTGGCCTGTCAGCTTCAGTGATTGTCTGTCCAAATAGAGCTTCTGGACATGATGCTGGGAGCAGTGTCGCACTAAAAGACAAGCATAGTAGCACCAAGGATGCTAAAGATGAAAGGTAATTCCTGTTTCTAATGTTCTTAATTTTACTTTTTTATAATTTCAGTGTTCACTGTTGATTTACGCGAGTTGCATTCTGGTTGTCACTGGATACGCTCTTTAATTCCAAAATATGTTTCTTCTCATGGGGCTTTATCATGTTCCTTTGGAGCTATGCACAGTATCAGTTCGTCAAGTGATGTCATCTGGATGACTTCTTGGCATTTGGACACTTTGATACTTGAGATAAATCTTGTGTTTTCAGTTATCTTGTTCATGCCATGCAGATAACGTATATGCAGAGAGTTAATTGTATCTAAGGTAAAATTTGAATAGGTACCTAGGTAGTTGAAATAGGTCCGGGAAACTAGAAGAGTTCATACTTCGAATTTTGGATTCTCTAGTTTATGTGGATCAGGTGAGGACGAAAGAAGGTTTTGCTATCTGACATGACTTTCATATTGACACAATGGATCTTTTGAAAAAGGCTCTTTAAGAAACAGGCATTGTTGGATTCTTGGCACCAAGTCAAATCTTGTTCTGAAATGTCATAAATACTATGATGGCAAGAGCACAGTGTGACAGCCAATTAACTATTCAAATAGGAAAAAATATGTCAATGATAGGAAAGATTTCTAGTTAGGACTGTGGATAGAGAATATTTAATTAGGAAAGAAAAAATATGAAGATAAAGATATGGTTTGTTTGGGAAATAAAGATCCTGTTCGTAGGGGTCAAGTCGAGTTTTCCCTATGAGGCACTGTGTGCTCATTATCAATTATGCAGCAAATGCCCTATACCCAATCTCCAGACCTTTACCAATAGCTCATACACGTTTTTTCTACTATTATTGTTGGTTGGCTATACTTGTCTTCTCATTTATTGTTTTCTCCATTCAACGCATTAAAGTTCTTGCAAACCTAGAGGTGTTGCTCACACAACTTTTGAGTTGATATTACCTTACATTGTACCAGGAGATCAGTTGCAGTTCATACAATCCTGAGTGTGGTGCTTGCTTGGTTGACTATTGTGACATTCAATTCGGCTGTGCTCATTTTTCCGATCTCAATTGGGCGTACCTTGTTATTTTCCATCACTCGGCTGCCACTAGCAGGTGGACTGAAATCCAATGGTAATGATTGTTCAGAGATGGTCATTTGAATTGGTGGCCTTTGAAACAAAGCAAACATCTTAATCTCGTTTTGGCTTACTTATTGATATTTTCTCTTAGATCTGCTTGCTTTGGTAGTTGGATTTGGCATCATATCAACTATTATTCCCGCCTCTAGAGGTTCATTTGCGTACATGACTTCTGGAAGAACACGCCCTCTAACTTTGAATCACTCTGTTATTGTGTTTCTATGGGTGAGCAATCTACTTCAGGCCGTCTCCTTCATGTTTTCTCTATTTTATGCTACAGAAAAATGACTCAAAAGTCAAAACTGTTTGCTTTCAGTTTGTCATTGTTCCAATCATGATCGGGTTGCTGGTTGATTTATCACTAATATCACCATTCATTGGGCCTGATGATGACGTTCCAGTTCTAGACCTTCTCCGCACTTGGTTCCTCGGGTGGTTATTGCTGAAAATCTGGGTGAAATGGGTGAGTTCAACTTCTCGTGATCTCTTAACCTATACCATTATACTTTATCTACCCAACTTGACGTAATTAGATAGATTGCACTGAAATTTTACTAGTAGTTGCAAAGATCGCAATGCTAATCTGAATCACCGAAATAAATGCCCTTCATATCATCATTTTCAAAGTTTTCGGTGGCTATACTGCTCCAATGAAGTTACACTAGTATTTAGGCTGAAATAGGGAAATATTTAATCGGTCGGTTTTTGTATCTTGAAGGTTCATTGGCCACTGACCCCGTTCCTGGTCTATCTAACTGTGAAATCACGGGGTCCAAGGCTTAATAGGGCAAAGGTGGACTGGCCTCGAGGTGTGGTACCTTTACGTTGGTTCCTCCGAGATATATTTGTGCCCATCGCGACGAGACTGCTTGCTGCTCTGGGTGTGCCCTACATCCTCGCCAAGGGCGTCTTCCCGAGATTTGGCTGCTCTGCCGCTGCTAACTCGGTGGCGTACCGCCTCGCGTGGCTGGCTGGTATCGGCTTCTCCGTGTTCTGCCATCTCGCCAAGCTGTTCTGCATCGAACTCCATGATTCTATCAGGGGTGACCCTGTCGGGCAGAGGCTGGAAGACGTCCGCGATCTCTGAAGACTGAGAACTCTGTTTCCGGTAGTTCGTGTGGAAAAAGTGCCTGTTGTTATTAACAGTTACTAGTACGCAAACGTGAAATAGTATACTCTATATAGGCCACGTTATTGATAGGATGGATTGGGATGAGACGATGCTAGATATATAAGTTCCTGGTGGAACCTGTAAGTATATATGGATCCGTTTTAAAAGAAAGTAAGTATATGTGGATGCAGTTTTCCATGTGAAGGTTGTGTCATTCGGTTCGACAACATTGCTCCCGACGAATCACTCGTCTCTAAGCCATGTTGAATCAAATCGATGTTATAAGTTCCACCCCTATTTTTACAGCATTCTTAGGGGTGTTGTATGTATGGCCAACCACTGAGTACCCTTTTTTTCAAATGAATTGCATTGAAGTAATTTATTTGGTGGATCAGTTTCACTTGTCTGTGCACGGTTTCTTCGCTAGTGCTGTTGGGGACACAATCTGGCAGAAATCCAGAAACTAAAAAACATTCAGGATACATTACTCGTATCTTCTACATCATGGGCCTGTCCATGTTCGTCCCTTCCCTGTCTTTGCTTCTGCTCCATTTCGGAGCTTGCAAGAATACGCTGTAAACCTCTCTTTACTATTAATACGAGTAATCCAAGTCACCCTCACTTCCTGTCTTTGCTTCTGCTCCATCTCAGCTACGGCCTTTCGATAAATAAGGGACCCGCCTAAGCTTCTACATCCATGACCTAATCTTTAGTTTTTTTGCTAGGTTTTCACCTGCTAGCGCCTGACTCCTGTCGAAGAAAACTTCGATGACTGACATACCTTACCCAGCTCTCCTCCCATGAGTGAACAGTAGCTGAGCCCCTGCCGACAGAGACCGGGCCTCCCCCATGGCCTCTCCGCCGGATTAGCTGGCCGGAGGTGGGCATGGGGAGGCGCCAGAGTAGCTAGGTGTAGATCCAAGTAGCTGTAGAGTAGTTTTGGGCTCTTTGCCCGGGAGTGGAACTCGGGATCTAGGCGTCCGGATCGAGTTCCTAGGGCTCATCGGCGCTGCGTTCTTGCTTCCCTGGTCGAAGCTTTCCGCTGCGACAGTGGCCACCACTCCTTCGAATAAAAGTGTGGTCGTCTTCTGCTTCTTCTTCCTCGCTGTCCCTGCTCTGCTAAACCTTCCTCTGGCCGGCCTTGGTGGGGGGGGGGGGGGGGGGAGAAGGTGGACTTCGCATGGCGGTGTGGTTCGGGGAGTGGTGGGAGTATCGCTGTCCTGGCGCGTGTGCGCGACACCGGGCAGTGGTGGACTCCGTTCGCTCCTTCTGTCGTTCTTCTTTCGGCCTGCCGTGGTGGCGTGGGAGAGAAGAACCGCATCTGGTGGCGCGTCTGCTCCTCCCTCTTCAAGCGCTGCCTCTACTCCTCTGGTAGCCCTCGTGCTGCTCCTATCCACATGGCCGGCCGTGGCGACGAGGAGGTGGAGAAGGGCGATACGGAGGTTGCCGGAGGGGGTGCAGGCTGATACGTCTCAAACGTATCTATAATTTTTTATGCTCCATACTTGTTTTCACGCCATTTGCTTAGTGTTTCGCTACACTTCGTGGCATTTTTATGCATTTTCCGGAACTAACCTATTAACAAGATGCCACAGTGCCAGTTCCCTGTTTTCTGCTGTTTTTGTGTTTCAGAAAAGTTACACAGGAAATATTCTCAGAATTAGACGAAACAAAAGCCGAACATCCAAAAATTTACCGAAGCTTCCAGAGAATCGAAGAGGAGACAGAACGGAGCCAGGGGTGGCCTCACCACCAGGGTGCGTGGCCTAGGACATGGCCCACTTCTGACGCTGCCCCTTCGCCTATAAAGACCCCCCGACGAAAAAAACCTACCGACCCGATCACTTTTCCAGAAACACATCGCGATCCGCCGCCATCGTCGACCCGAGATCGGGAGGGTCCAGAAGCTCTTCCCGGCACCTTACCGGAGAGGGGAATCGCCACCAGAGGTCTTCTTCATCGCCATGCTTGCCTCCGGCGCGATGAGTGAGTAGTCTACCTTGGACTATGGGTCCATAGCAGTAGCTAGATGGTTGTCTTTTTCACCATGTGCTTCATGTTTAGATCTCGTGAGCTGCCTTACATGATTGAGATCACCGTTATGTAATTCTACATGTTGTGTTTGTTGGGATCCGATGAATACTGGTGTTATGATTGAGTTGATGTGCTGAATATTATCTTATGTTATCTCTATGTTGTTTATGATCTTGCATGCTCTCCGTTGTTAGTAGCTATCTTGGCCGAGTAGATACTAATGACTCCAAGAGGGGGTATTTATGCTCGATAGTTGGGTTCATGCCTCTATTTAATCTGGGGGAGTGATAGAAACCTCTAAGGTTGTAGATGTACTGTTGTCACTAGGGAGAAAACAACATTCTTATGCCCAAGGGCGTATGCTTTGTTTACATTACACACTTTGCTTAATGCAGTTATCTGTTGTTTGCAACTTAATACTTGTGGGGTTCTCGGATTGATTCCCCATGGGTGGATTATTAGTCATAGATGCAGTTGGATGGCGGTCTATGTATCTTGTTGTAATGCCCAGTGACGCGGTTTATCCCCGGCAATGCCCATGTCGAAGGGCTTTCGATCTAGGAAGCGTATTGGGGACCTGGCGAACTCGACGGCGATCAGACGAAAGCAAAGGAACACGGGATTTACCCAGGTTCGGCCCCCTCGGAAGGTAAAAGGCCTATGTCCTGCTTGTCTGACTTTGTATTGATGGGGTGGTTTTGACGATGGGGTTACAATGGTGGCGTAGATTGAATCTTGCCGAACCAAAGAGCTCTAAGTCGCCGAGCGCTCCGGCGTGAGGTGGGTGGAAAAGTGTCTAGGGTTTCGAGGCCTCCCTCTCAGCCTTTTATATGCGAAGGCTGGGTCTCGGGATGGTCTCTCCAGCCAGATACAGATCGGATCGGTACTCAAACAAACGAAACCTAATCCAATTCCAATTCTTCGGGTCCTTGCTTGCACGCCAAGTTTAGCTCCTGGGCCACGCTAGACCGCTGCCTTGATGGGCCTCAAGAGCCTTTTGAGAGAGACCTTTCCTGGACCGAAAACCAGGTAGGCAAATATCGGGGGCCCGTTTGTCATTCCTTCGTCAGTAGCCCCCGAGTGCCTGGGATAGCCGAAGACTATGGTAGGGACTCCACCCGAAAATCTTCCTAGCCGCACCCGATATGCGCACCTGGTCTGTAAATCGCAAAAATAGAGAGCATTCGAGTAATACACTTGTTAGATATGAGATTTTCGAGCTACGCTCATCCAGAGCCTCGAAAGTGCTAAGTCGGGTTTGCAGAGGGATGCGCATAACCGGCCTGAGACTCACGCCGGGTCTTAGTTAATTGCACAGCAGCAAAAACATTCAGTTAGCTTACTCAGATTCGAGTCCCCTGACTCGAACCCGCGTGGGCTGGCGCTACCCTGACCCGAGCCGCGTTGGACTTACCAGGTCGGAGCCCAGTTCATTGTGAGGCACCCGATGCGTCCATCGGTGCAAACTTCATACCGTAGGTATGGAAAATTTCTGGCAGAGCGCGTTTGATACGAATACCGGGCCATCTGGTGTTGCAAACCGTGGACTTACCTTCGTATTTGACATACGGCATCCAAACAGGTATATGGCCACCAAGATTCGGGCATGTTGAATGAGGAGCGTTGATAGCCCAAAAGAAAGGTTCGAAAAGGCATCAGCCCTTACTCAAACAGAATGAAGACGCAGGCGGCCTAGGGATGCGTTTCGAGGGTCCGTAATTCAAGCTCGAACACTTTGAAGGTATTGCTAGACCGTAAAAGACAATTTGAGGGATCGAAGCCCAGCCTCGAATAGCTTGAAGGCACTGCTGGCCCGAAAAAGACGATTCGAGGGACCGAAGCCCGGCCTCGAATAACTTGAGGGCACTGCTGACCCGAAAAAGACAATTCGAGGGACCGAAGCCCAGCCTCGAATAGCTTGAAGGCACTGCTGGCCCGAAAAAGACGATTCGAGGGACCGAAGCCCGGCCTCGAATAACTTGAGGGCACTGCTGACCCGAAAAAGACAATTCGAGGGACCGAAGCCCAGCCTCGAATAGCTTGAAGGCACTGCTGGCCCGAAAAAGACGATTCGAGGGACCAAAGCCCGACCTCGAATAACTTGAGGGCACTGCTGACCCGAAAAAGACAATTCGAGGGACCGAAGCCCAGCCTCTAATAGCTTCAAGGCACTGCTGGCCCGAAAAAGACGATTCGAGGGACCAAATCCCAGCATCGAATGAGCAGGCATTCCTCGCTCAAAAAACCCAATTCGAAGAAAAAACAGAGTCGTCGAAAAACCTTGAGTGTGTTTGGGTAACACAAGAAGGAGGAGTACCAAAACCCCAAAGAAAGCTCGGTCGAGAAATCATCTGACTGCAAGTAGTGCGTACCTTTAATGTCCGAAAAAACCCTTGCTAGCTTCGCCCTTTGAGTCGAAAAGGGTCAGCTTGCCCAAAGAATCGCGTCATTGCTGACGATATGCTTCCTCGAGTTGTCACACCATCCTCTGCAGGAATGGCCTGACTCTGACAGGACTAGACGTATAGTGGGTCCACCGGCCGCACGCCCCGGCCGTTGACAGTCTTTGACCGCACGTCCCCCGCGTGAGTGAGAAAAAACCGGCACGGTCTCCTTGATTACCGTGCGTAGTGGACGCCGTGGCTTCCGCGGTACTGACACGTGGACGGCTGGATCCGCTCTGCCGTTTCTACTTCACCGTAGACGGCCAAGATCTGTCGCAGATTTTTAGAGGAGAAATAAATAACAGCGGCGGGGTAAACAGTCCGTCCCACTCCGCCGCCATCGTCTTCTTCCTTGCGCACTGCTCCTGTAGCTCTGCTCCCTCATCTCCATTCTCAAAGCTTCTGCCGCGCGCTGAGCCCATGGGCAAGAGGAGTTCCTCCACGACCGGTGCCGCCGTCGGCGCCGCCACCAAGAAACCCAAGACTGGAGACGCCGATGCCTCCATCGTCGGCCGCTGGGTTCAGACCAAGGTCGGGGACAAGGAGCTGTCCCAGGCCGAGAAGATGGGCCTGTTGAAGAACACGCCGGCGGAATCGCTCGCCGCCGGCCCTGAGATCATTCCCCGGCCTCCCCCTGGATTCCGGGTAATATTCATCGCTTTCCTGTTACGGGGTTTGTCTCTTCCTCCGCATCCTTTCCTCCGCGGCCTTCTATTTGCATACAGGATTCAGCTCCATGACCTGAATCCCAACACAATTCTGCACATTGCGTGTTTCATCACGCTTTGTGAATGCTTTCTGGGGATCGAACCCCATTGGGCACTTTGGCGCCGGATCTTTGTTGTCTGGCGTCCCCTTCCATTCCAGACCGGTGGTTTCGGCTGCCAGGTGCGCCCGGACGTTGAATACTTTAATCTTCAAATGCCCGAAAACAATCCCGGCTGGAGGACGAAATGGTACTACGCCAAGGACCAATCCTCCAACGACGAAAATTTCGGACTCGAGGAATTTCAGCCCACTGGCATCCTCCGACCTCGCGTGTCTTGGAAGCATGACCTTTCTGATGAGGAGATGAAGATCACAGAGCCGCTGATGGAGAAGATCCAACAGCTTCATGCTACTCCGAAGAAAGAGCTTTCGGGCATCCAGCTGATCCGAACCTTCATCGAGCGCCGAATCCAGCCTCTCGCTGCTCGAGCCCACTGTATGTGGGACTACAGTGATCGTCGGGATTCGACCCGCATCTCCCAAGATGAGCTGCGCGAGGCTGAAATCGACGAGTGCGTGCGCACTGTCACGAACATTAAGAAGAAGTCTCCAGTGCCGAAAATCTTCGGCGCGGTGGCCTTCAGCAAAGCCTTTCCCCGCACCGAGGTACGATGTTGATCTTAATCGCGTACCACTTTTCTTCCATAGATGTATCGACCAATATTGAATGCGATTTATATCCCTGTATAGGTAATCGAGGTAGCTCGATGCTATCCACCCCAGCCCGAGATGGGTGAGTATCCGGGGCACGATTTTACCGAAGTGCCGGAGGGATCGACCTCCGCTGCTCCATCTCCGTCGAGAGCCCCGAAGAGACAGCGAATTATAGATGTTGTCGATGACTCGGAAGACTTCGATGACACCCGTTTCACTTCGGGCGATGATGGCAACAGCGCGATCCCTGCCTCGCCTTTGAGCTGCCGTCCTCCTCCTCGAATAGAGAAGAAGATCATTCCGAAGTTCGGGATCGACGCGTCGTAAGTTTTCCTTGCAGAACTCATACATCCTGTGAACTTGCTTCGAATCCGTTGCTTTGTTTTGACATCAATATTTGCTTCAGATCTTCTTCCGAGGGGACATCGACGTGTCCGGGAAACCAGGACCAATATCGAGTCTAGCCCCATGATGACGCCCTCGAAGAAACAGCGGACTCGCAGGAGAAGGCCACTGATGTCGCCGCCCCCGAAGCCATTCTTACGAAGCCTTCGACCTCTTCGAAGAAGAAAATGATGGAGCACGAGTTCGTCCTTGTTTCTTCATCTGGCGAACCTTCCGGTCCTAACAACCATGTAAGTCCAAAGATTCCAAACTTGCGTTTCGTGTGTTTGACCATCAGTAGCCCCCGAGGGTGAGCCTAAGTGTTTACACTTAGGCTTGCCCTCCGAACGATGACTCGAGGGTTGATCTCTTGTTGTGCCTTCTTTAGCCCGTTGTTAGGGATCTATCAAAAGTTTGTAGGAGCTTCTTCGCCTTGGAAGAAGAAAACTGAAAACTGTCCGAGCAGCTCGAGGACATACGACGTGAGTACAGCCTCTTCTTCCTTAACTTCTAGTTCTGATTGTAACCTTGACTCTTTTATCCGAACACTTCTCTTTCCCGAATGATCAGGAATCGCCACACAAGCTACCGCTGACAAGACGTCCTTGAAGGCACAGCTGGATGACCTCGCGGCAGAGAATTCTGGACTGAAGGCCAAGACCGCTGAGCTAGCCGACGAGGTCGCCCAGCTAAAGGTCAAGTCGACCAAGGCTCAGGAGCTTGCCAGGACGCGTCGCATAGAGGCCAAAACGAAGGAAAAAGACATGCAGCAGCGTCTGCAATCTTCGCTCGATGCTTTGCGTGGTGAGTCCTCGTCTGGATTAGATTTTGTGCCAAAGGGTCCTATTGTTGACCTGGCGGTTTGTTCTTTCTTGTAGCCGCTGCCGAATTGGACGCCGGAGCTATGAAGGAGCCCGCTGGGCTCGAATCCAGCGTCGGCCTCGCCGAGCGCCTGAGTCGAGAGGTTGGCAACCTCCTGGCGAGGGTGCGATCGACGCTTGTTCGCGTTCGGGATACGTCTATCCCCGACTCGGTCAGCGACACCATTGCGGGGATCATCGAAGCTCTGGCGGTGAAGGCGGACGGCGAAGACTCGTTAGTTGCCGCGGTTCGCCGACAGGTAACTATCGGCTCCGAGTCTGTCTTCTCCATGATGATGATGCACGATGTGGAGTTCGATGCTGACAAGATCACGAGCATATATCCCAAAGACAAGGACGGACGCGACAAGTCCGCCAAGAGTTATGTTGCTCGTGCTCGTGATCTGGCTGCCCGGATGACGAGCTTCTTGGCCGAGAGGAACGAGAAACGCGCGGCGGCGAAGGCTCGAAAACGTGGCGCATCCGGCGCACCGTCTAGCAAGGCTGGTAGCTCAGCGTAGTGCGAGTAGTGCTCCTACCGCACCTCTATAATTAACTTTTGTGGTACCGCATCGAGGGCTTAGACTCTGATTAGGACCCCTTTCTGCTGTAAAACTTGTTCTACTATTCTGTTAATCTACTTGACATTTGGTTTCCGATGCTTGTGTGTGATGCCCGGCTTCTCATGCAGGGTCTTTCTCCGATCTCCGGCGCTTGGCCCGTTCCGTACGAAACGGTTGGCAGTACCTCTGGTGCCGTTGAGCGAAGAACACCTTCCTCGAACGAATTGGCGCTAATTCGATCTTTGCGTGACCAACTCCAGAATACGCAGCGTCAACTGAAGGTAGTTACTGCCAAAGTCGACGTCGCTCTGTCGAAGGCGTCGCACGCTGCAGACTGCGAGAAATTCCTTCTCGATGAGATCGAGAATCTTGGAAAATCACTGAAGTGTGAGTCTCTAGACCTCTCTCGCTGTGCATTGAGTCTGTAGGATTTGATTTTCTGTCTCTTTTCGCAGATGTATGCCTCGACAGTGCAGCCGAAGCCCGACGCGTGAATGTGCATCTTATCGCTGCCCAAACACATGCCAATTCGATTGCTGACAATTTCTGGGCAGACCGGTCGAAGGCGATGAAGTTGACACTTCTTCAGGACAGGATCGCCCAAGCCGGAGTGTTGGCTGAGATGAGCAGAAGCGCACTTGCTCTGGTGCACGAGGTGATGTTTCATTTGAATAAACAACCCGAAGGTCTGCCGGCGCTGCTCGACCGGTTTGAGAACGGAAGTGCTGTGTACTCCTTTGTCCGGGAGCATTTGCGTTGCGGAGCCGTGGTTGCCCTTGCTTTCGTACATGCTCACTATCCTGAGATCGACCTGGAGCTTCTGAAGACACTTCCTCCGTCTCCCAGTGGTCGCTTTGATATGGAGCACCACTATGCTGCTTGCAGAGGCACAGCCGACTGTATCGCTCGACAGATTATCACCGAAAGTGATCGTCAGAGAGCAAACTAGGGTGCCGCGGCGCCATGAACTAGCCCTGTGACTGCGTCTGTACCTCCGCGTTGTGTATATATTGTATATATTGTTTGTCTGGGCCGAAAAAGCAAAGTCCCCGAGCGTAGGTCGAGAGAGCGCAGCCCCCGAGCGGGGAGCGGAGCCCCCGAGCGCAAGTCGAAAGAGCGTGCCCCCCGCGCGTAGGCGAAAAACCTGAGCGTGGGCGAAAGGCAAAGCCCCCGAGCGTGGGCGAGAGGCAAAGCCCCCGAGCGTGGGCGAAGCCCCCGAGCATGGGTCAAAAGGCAAAGCCCCCAAGCGACGGCGAAGCCCCCGAGCGTGGGTCGAAAGGCAAAGCCCCCAAGCGATGGCGAAGCCCCCGAGCGTGGGTCGAAAGGCAAAGCCCCCGAGCGTGGGTCGAAAGGCAAAGCCCCCAAGCGACGGCGAAGCCCCTGAGCGTGGGTCGAAAGGCAAAGCCCCCGAGCGTGGGTCGAAGCCCCCGAGCGTGGGTCGAAAGGCAAAGCCCCCAAGCGACGGCGAAGCCCCCGAGCGTGGGTCGAAAGGCAAAGCCCCCGAGCGTGGGCGAAGCCCCCGAGCGTGGGTCGAAAGGCAAAGCCCCCAAGCGATGGCGAAGCCCCCGAGCGTGGGTCAAAAGGAAAAGCCCCCGAGCGTGGGCGAAGCCCCCGAGCGTGGGTCAAAAGGCAAAGCCCCCAAGCGACAGCGAAGCCCCCGAGCGTGGGTCGAAAAGCAAAGCCCCCGAGCATGGGCGAAGCCCCCGAGCGTGGGTCAAAAGGCAAAGCCCCCAAGCGACGGCGAAGCCCCCGAGCGTAAGCATACACAGATGTCGATTAATGAAATGAAGAATTTGAAATTTATTGCTTGGTGCCGAAGGCACAATGTTGGGCGCGGACTGCTGCCGATGCTTGATTACATAGTAGGTGGGGTATGAGAAACAACTTTGCTAGCTAAGGGTAGAAGCGGCGCAGCTGCGCGGCGTTCCACGGGTTCTCTATGTCTTTCCCCGTTTTCGGATTGCGTAGGCGGTATGCCCCTCCTGGGATGACCTCATGGATGAGCTACGGGCCTTCCCATGGTGGCTCCAGCTTCGACGTGCTTGTCTGCTTGAGGCGGAGCACAAGGTTGCCCGGCTCGAATGAGCGTCCGCGCACCCGCCTGCTGTGGTAGTTGCGGAGGCTCTGCTGATAAACCGTCGAACGAACGAGGGCGACATCTCGAGCTTCGTCTAGTAGATCTTGAGCGTCCGCCAATGCCTTGTCCGCATCTTCCTCGACGTAGGCGACCACGCGGGGCGCGCTGTAGCGCACATCGGTAGGTAGCACTGCTTCTGCTCCGAAAAGCAGGAAGAAGGGTGTATAGCCCGTCGAAGAATTGGGTGTTGTTCGCAAGCTCCAGAGCACCGAAGGCAGTTCCTCGACCCAGGCGCCTGCTGCGCGTTTGAGAGGTCGAAGCAGTCGCTTCTTCAGGCCTCCGCATACAAGTCCGTTGGCTTTTTCAACCTGGCCATTAGACTTGGGGTGCGCTACCGAAGCGTACTTGAGCTTGATGCCGAGGTTTTTGGCGAAGTCCTGGAATTCGCCCGAAGTGAAGTTGGTGCCGTTGTCGGTGATAATGCTATTTGGGACACCGTACCGGTAGACAATGGACTCGAAGAACTTGACTGCCGTGGTCGCCTCTTGGTTGGTGACCGGAACAGCTTATATCCATTTGGAAAACTTGTCCACTGCGACCAGCAAGTAGGTATGACCTCCTCGGGACGATTTGGGGAGAGGCCCCACTTGATCGAGCCCCCATTGTGCGAAGGGCCAGGCCATAGGGATGGTGTGTAGTTTGGACGCGGGTGCATGAGGCTTGGTGGCGAATAACTGGCATGCTTCGCAGTGCTGGACGATGTTCCTGGCATCGTAGAGGGCGGATAGCCAGTAAAATCCTGACCGAAAAGCCTTGGCCGCGAGGGTTCGACTGCAAGCGTGGTGCCCACAGGTTCCTTCATGGATTTCTCGAAGGAGAGCGATCCCATCTTCCTGTGCTATGCACAGCTGGAGCACCCCGTGGTGCTGCGCTTGTAGAGCTCCCCGTTGATTATCATGAAGGCCTTGGAACGCCGCATGACTTGTCGGCGATGGATGGGATCTTCTGGGAGCTCGCCCCGCATCAGGTAGGCCAAGTATGGCTTCGTCCATGTTGCTTCGACGAGCATGACTGCGGCCCCGTCCTTCGGGAGATCTTCCGTTCCCGTCGCTGAGGTGGTGTTGGCCTGCCGAGCCCCCGAGCATGTTGCTAACGCCGGGTCGGTCACTGGTTTGATCTTGACGGAGCGCTCGAAAATCTCTTCGAAGAAGACTCCAGGCGGTATTGGGAGGCACCTTGACCCGATGTTGGCCAGGTTGTCTGCCTCTTCATTGCTTTCCCTGCCGATGTGCGTCACTTCGCAGCCCTCGAATTCGCCTTCGAGCTTATCGTACATGGCTCGATATGCGATCATGTTTGCACAGGTTGCGTCGCACTCTTTCATGACTTGCTGGGCGATAAGGTTCGAATCTCCATGGATCTTGATGCGGGTAGCCCCGCGGGCTTTTGCCATGCGCATACCATGAAGAACAGCTTCGTACTCTGCCTTGTTGTTCGAGGGGTTTGGGAAACGCATGCGGAGAACATAGCGCATCCTGTCCCCCTGTGGTGATACAAGAACCACTCCTGCTCCTGCTCCCGAAACCCGCTTGGATCCGTCGACAAATATGGTCCAGCTGTTCGACAGGTCTGGGAGTTCGGGCATCTGAGCTTCCGTCCACTCGGCTATGAAATCCGGTAGAACTTGGGATTTGATTGCGGACTGGCGCTGGTACGTGATCTCCCAGGGCCCCAGCGTGATTCCCCATAGCGATACACGCCCTGTGGCGTCTGGATTGTTGAGGATGCTGGAAACTGGATTTGAGGCCACCACTATGATGGAGTGGCATTCGAAGTAGTGCGGCAATTTCTTCCCCGTCATGTAGATAGCGTATGCTAGCTTCTGATAATGGGGGTATCTTTGCTTGGTCAGAGATAAGACTTCGCTTAGGTAGTACACAGGCCTCTGTACTCCGTGCTCCTTGCCTTCCTCCGCGCGTTCGACCACAAGTACTGAGCTGACAACTTGATTTGTGGCCGCGATGTATAGCAACATCGGCTCTTTCTCTCGGGGTGTGACGAGAACTAGGGAGGTCGACAGACGACATTTGAGGTCGTCGAACGCGGTTTGCGCCTCTTCGGTCCACGTGAAGTTGTCTGTTTTCCGGAGCAGCCGATATAAGGGGAGTGCTTTTTCGCCGAGCTTGCTGATGAAGCGGCTAAGCGCTGCGAGTCGACCTGTCAACTGTTGGACATGTCGAAGCGTCCTTGGAGGCTGCATGTTGATGATGGCCTGTATCTTCTCTGGGTTGCCTTCTATCCCTCTTTCGGAGATGAGGTATCCCAGCAGTTGCCGGTGGGTACCCCGAAAGAGCACTTCTTCGGGTTAAGCTTGACGCTATATCTGTCGAGGTTGGCGAAGGTTTCTCGAAGGTCATCGAGCAGGCTATCTGCCTTCGCGGTCTTGATGACAATGTCGTCTACATAGACCTCTATATTGCGACCAATTTGCTCCTTTAGGCACGCCTGCATGCACCGTTGATAGGTGGCTCCGGCGTTCTTAAGCCCGAAGGGCATCGTCATGTAGCAGTATACCCCGTGCGGGGTGATGAACGCCGTCTTGTCTTCGTCTTCTACTTTCAGCCGTATCTGGTTATACCCGGAGTAGGCGTCGAGGAACGAAAGGCGCTCGCATCCTGCCGTGGAATCGATGATCTGGTCGATTCGGGGCAGGGGGAAGTAGTCCTTCGGGCAGTGCTTGTTTAGGGCCATGAAGTCGATGCACATCCTGTAGATCTTGGTGTCCTTCTTCTCCACCATGACCGGTGGCGAGAGCCACGTGGCTTCCTTGATCTCTCTGATGAACTTGGCTTCGAGGAGGCGGTTGATTTGTTTGCCCATCGATTTGGCCTTCTCTGGATTATACCGGCGCATAGACTGCTTGACCGGTTTCGTGTTGGGAAAGATCTTGAGCTCGTGCTCGGCGAGTTCCCTGGGGATGCCTGGCATATATGATGGACACCAGCGAACATCCTCCAGTGCTCATGGAGGAACTCGACGAGCGCGCTTTCCTATGCGGGAGAGAGAGAGAGAGTTTGACACCCGCGCCGTCTTGGTTGGATCCGTCGGGTGTATCTGGTGCTCTCGGGTGTCCTTGGTGGCATCGAACGACAGTTCTGGGGCGTTCTGCTGCGCCGGTGGATCGATGTCCATCGCAGTGGCTTCCCGAATATGGTGCAGCTCCTCGTGCACCCCGAAAGTTTGGGACATGGTGTTGAAGTCCTTATCGCAGTTTTCAGATCGGGCAAAGCTACCGCTGATCGTCAGTGGTCCTCTGTTTGCGGGCATCCGCAGCTTGAGGTAAGCATAGTGCGGTACCGCCATGAATTGAGCGAACGCTGGTCGTCCGAGGATGGCGTGGTACTGCGACGGCCAGTCGACGACCTCGAATTCGATCTTCTCCTTTCTGAAGTTTGCTGGCGTGCCCAAGATGACGTCGAGATGTATCGCCCCTAATGGGTACATCGGATTTCCTGGGACGATTCCGTGGAAGGAGGTCTCCGTTGGCAGGAGATTGTTTAACGGGATCTTGATCTTTCGCAGTGTATCTGCGTAGATGAGGTTCAAGCTGCTGCCTCCGTCCATGAACAACTTTTTCGAGGTGAAACCCCCTATCTGCGCTTCGAGGACCAAGGCATGGTGTCCCGGGCGTGGGATCTTCGGTGGATGATCTGACCTGTCGAAACCGATCGGATGTTCGGACCAGTTCAGATATTCGGGAGTGGCCGGCGGTGCGTGTTCGGCGTGAAACACTTCTCTTGCGCGCTTCCGCTGAACCTTATTTGTTGGGCGCCCTCTCTGAATCATGGGCACAAAACCTCTTGACGGCGGGAACTCTTCTTCCTCGTTGGCCGGCTACTGTGGCTCAGCTTGCTGGATCGTGGCGGCCTGGTGGCCCTGCTGTACGACATTCGCTGGTGGGTTAGGCGGTGGTGGTGGAGCGTTGAAGGCTATTGCCCCTGCCACTGGTTGCTCGGTGCCCATCCTCTCCTGAAGTGCCCGGTTGAGACGAAGGAATTCTCTACAGTTGATGAGTAGGTGCGCAGGTTTTCGTACTCCATCCTTGTCGAGGTACGTATGCCGTGGGCATCCGCTATCAAGCATCTCCTCTGCCGACAGCTGTGGCTGTCGTCGGCGCCACTCCTTACTTGGCTTCGAGTCACGACTGGTACTTCTGCTGCTGCTGCCATAGTAATTGTTTCCTCGTCGCGGTAAGTCGCGGTTGTCATCACGATCTTCGTGCACGTAGCCTGCTGCTACCATGTCTGTGTTCTCCGTGTTGTCGTAGCGGTTCCGACGACCCTTCTTTCGGGACCCGGAGTAGAACTAGTCTTTCGCGTCAACGTCGCGTTCTGCTGATCGACGGCGGCTTCTGGGAGCCGCGATGGAGTCTTCGCCATCGGCCCATTCATTCGCCAAGCTCATGAGGTGGTCGACGGTCCTTGGCTTGCAGCGTCCAAGCTCTTCCTTGAAATTGCGTCGGAAGAGGTCGTCGCGAAAGTCATCGATGGCCCTTTCGGGCGAAATGTTTTCTGTCGTGTTCCGGAGGCTGATCCACCGTGAGATGTATGACCTCAGGTTTTCTCCAGTTCTCTGCACGCATAGGCGTAGTTCTTCGAACGACGTAGGTCGTCGCGAAGTGCCTCGGAAGTTGGCGATGAACGCTTGCCAAAACTCTTCCCAAGAGCGGATGCTATCTGGGGCGAGATTATTCAGCCATGCCCTTGCGTTATCCTTTAGATGCAGCGACAGCAACTGGAGGGCGTTGTCTCTAGATCCGCCGCTTAATTTGACAACAGTTATGAAGTCATCGAGCCAAATTCGGGGGTCCTGCTGCCCATTGAACTTGACTATGTCGTCGCTGAGCTTGATTCCCTTCGGCAACGGTGCGGAGCGGATCAAAAGGCTAAAGCATTCTGCCCCGCACAGTCCATCGTTGGTGCCGCCGAATGTTTCCGCCTCGCGATCTCCCTCGAGGCGGCATGCTTCGCGCCGCGCTCGCCCTTGGTCAACTCTGTTCTGTTCTGGGCCAGACCATGCCGAAGCTCCCCGTTGAGAGGTTCGACCACTTGCGCCCGAGGTGCTGCGGCTGGTACCGGTGCTGGGTGCCTGGCTTGCTCCGCCAGTGGGGCGGTTCTCCTTGCCGTCGCGTCATGTCCTGAGTCGGGCGTGCCTTGAAGCACCCTTACTCCTTCGAGTGCCAGTTTTCTCAGGTGTCGCATATGCTCGTCGCCATTGGATGCGTTCGCGGCAATGTATGTTGCCGCGGCCATGATCGCAGCCTCCTTGCTCTTGGGCATCAATTCAGCCTCGTTGAACTCTGCCTTCCGATTTCGGGTGATATTGTGCATATCGGCCCCCGGCTGGGTGCGTGATCTTGATCTGTGCTGAACGCTTGATGAATAATGGGACGATCTTTCGGCCCGTCTTCTGCTGGACGCATCGGCCTCCTCTCTGCGCCGTTCCAGTACTCGCCTGTCAGCACTGATCTGGTCCTTCTGCTCCTGTACGACGAACCGGAGCGCAGCCATATCACTCGGGCTTGGGTTGGGACCAAAGTTCGCCTCGCCCGCGTAAACCCTTCTTGCGAACCGGATCTGGTCATGCGTGACTACCTGGCGGCCGCTGTCCGCCCGGTTTCGGCCGTCGTTGTCTCTGTTCTCGTTTCCGTCGCCGTGCGATGCCATCATGCAGTAGCCCCCGGTCCACGGGGTCGAATCGTCGCTGATTTCGCCCAGCGCTGGAGGGTAGACGTCGTCACTTTCAACGTAGGGCCCGACTTCGATCATGAAGTCAGAATCGTAATCAGCCATATAGCCATCGCTGGATGCGGCAGATTCGCAGTGTGAGGCGGAGCTTGCTGAATTGCCGATTTTCCCCTTAGCTTCGGGGTAGACGTCGTCGTCGTCATCTGAACATGTGTAGTCCGAGTATAACCCTTCGACGTAGTCAGGGTCATATGGTGCAGTGCGGAGCGTGAGGGCGTTGAGAGCCCGATTGCACTCAGATATCGTCGGGTAGACAGCTGCTGTGCCCCCCCGAGGATCTTCACAACCGGCGATCTCATGGGATGAGAAATCTCCGGCGCCCACGTAGTGGTATGCGTCGCAATCAACGCAGTATGCGGTGGTCGGGGATGGAGGTGGATCTTCGAAATCATTCGACCCAACTGATGGGGTCGAAATTTTCAGCTTCGGTTCCTCCTCCGATGGCGCCAGTAGTGCGCTTGTCGAGGGTTTGCCCCCGACGACTGGTGGTGTTGTAGCTTCGGCCATGAGCAGAGCCGATTCGCTGATGGAGAGTAGTTCCATCGCCCCGTTGCTGTCCACATGGAAGTTGAACAATCCGAAGGCCATGTCATAGCCTTCGGGCACTGTCCCTGTCGTGCCTGAAGTGGGGTCGATGACGTTCGCCGCCGGAGCGGACTTAGCGGTGCTTGGCGAAACGTTGTCGATGACGATCGCATCGGCGGCGTCGACCTCTGGTTCCGCCGAGTTGGCGTCGATAACGGCCGGCACAGCGATGCCGACGGTGGTGTCGATGTCGATCTTGGTGGTAGCGTCGATGTTGGTCGGCGCAGCGGTGCCGTTGATGGTGTCGATGTCGATCTTGGCGGTGGTTGGTGATGGAGCCGGCGAATCCGTAGATCCAGATCCCGTCGTCCCCACAGTCGGCGCCAATTGACGAGGTTTATCCCCGGCAATGCCCATGTCGAAGGGCTTTCGATCTAGGAAGCGTATTGGGGACCTGGCGAACTCGACGGCGATCAGACGAAAGCAAAGGAACACGGGATTTACCCAGGTTCGGCCCCCTCAGAAGGTAAAAGGCCTACGTCATGCTTGTTTGACTTTGTATTGATGGGGTGGTTTTGACGATGGGGTTACAATGGTGGCGTAGATTGAATCTTGCCGAACCAAAGAGCTCTAAGTCGTCGAGCGCTCTGGCGTGAGGTGGGTGGAAAAGTGTCTAGGGTTTCGAGGCCTCCCTCCCAGCCTTTTATATGCGAAGGCTGGGTCTCGGGATGGTCTCTCCAGCTAGATACAGATCGGATCGGTACTCAAACAAACGAAACCTAATCCAATTCCAATTCTTCGGGTCCTTGCTTGCACGCCAAGTTTAGCTCCTGGGCCACGCTAGACCGCTGCCTTGATGGGCCTCAAGAGCCTTTCGAGAGAGACCTTTTCTGGACCGAAAAACAGGTAGGCAAATATCGGGGGCCCGTTTGTCATTCCTTCGTCACCCAGAGTAAATCTCATAGTGATCTTCTTGACATATCACGTTATCTTTATTCTATCAATTGCCCAACTGTAATTTGTTTATCCAACATGTGTTATTTTATCTTATGGAGAGACACCACTAGTAAACTATGGACCCCGGTCCTATTTCCATTATATTGCTATCACTTGTTTACTTTACTCGCACTGTTTACTTTCTCGCATACAACTATTGCTTTCCACTCGATACGCTCATTCCTTTGTTTACAGCAAACCGGTGAGATTGACAACCTCATCGTAAGTTGGGAGCAAAGTATTTGGTTGTGTTGTGTGCAGGTTCCACGTTGCAGCTGGCAAAGCAAAGCACTGGACGAGGCGCCTTATAAATTGTCCGGAGCTGTCGCGAAGCTAGCGAGCATCACCTTCTGGAGTTTGGCTTTTTCCTGGATACGATTAAACCTTGGTTTCTTAATGAGGGAAAAGCTTGCTGCTGTACTCATCATACCTTCCTCTTGGGGTTCCCAACTGGACGGTGAAAAACCATCAACACCGTGCCGCATCAAGACTCTTTTCTGGCGTCGTTGCCGGAGAAAAAGAAGACTTCTGCAAGGGGAGTTTCGCATGCACATCCTTTACTTTGTTTTAAGTTTTGCTTTTACTTTATTTTTACTTGCATCGTTTTATCAAAAACACAAAAAAATTAGTTTTCTTTATAGTTGCTTTTATTTACTTACTTTTAGTTTTGTTAGAATGAGTAATCCTGAAGTTGAAGTTCGTACTTTTAAGCAACAAGGGGGAGAGAGCTTAAAAGATGCTTGGTACCGTATTAGCAATTCTCATCATAGGTGTACGAAGAAGCATTCTACCATGATCCTCCTTAGAAACTTTTATGTTGGTATATCTAGTTGGAATAGGTATGTTCTTGATACTCTTGCAGGAGGTAATTTTCTGGGTACTCCCGCTCTTGAAGCATGCACGTTAATTGAAAGTTTAGTGGGAGTACCACCTATTCATGTTGTTAAAACTGAGGCCACTTTGGAGGAAGTTTTAGAAAAGCTTAGCTCTTTAGAAAAAAGTTTGCCAAATATCCTTGACAATGCTAGCCGAGTTAATGAATTGATAGAAAGTATCGGTAAGAGAATCACCGTTTTAGAAGCTAGCACTACTCTTGATAGTCAAAACCTTAGGATTGGGAAACTAGAGGAGTCCATGGAAACTTTAAGTTTAATTTTCTCTTTTCTTAAGTTTAAGAAGGAGAAAGCTTTTGTTGGAAAAGAGCAAAAATTTATGTATGTTCCCAAGGTGTCTGTGCCTAAACCGCAGCATGTTTTTAAGATTGGTAAGACTTTTAGTTCAACTAAGAGTGACTTGCAGATCAAATCATCTTCAGGAACCTCTAAAGTGCCTAGTGTGGTAAGTGGTGATCTTGAGGAAATAGTTGATCTTAATACTTCACTTGATATTACTTGATTTCGCACTTTCTGCGCTTAGCTCAAAGGCGTTAAAGAAAAGCACTCTTGGGAGATAATCCAATGTTTTTTACTTTCAGTTTTTTTATTTGAGTCTTAGAAGTTATTACTAACTGTAATAACCTCTCCTTACTCTTTTTATTTCGTTGTTGTGCCAAGAGAAGCCTCTAATTTGAGTGAGGTAAGATTTGGGGATGTTGTTGTCCTGAAACAGATTTCGGTGCTGCACCGTAAAAATTCGTGAAAATACTCAGAATATCTTTTGGACCTGTTATTTCTTGTGCATATGCCCCAGGTTATATCCAAACTTTCATTAGTTATACACTTTTTGATTTGAGCAACAGAAAAACCTCTAAAAATTCGACCGTTGTCAACTGTTCTGTTTTGACAGATTTCTGCCAATATTTGTGTTTGCCGCTCTATCTCTTTCTTTTTGAGTTCTTTTGATCACGGAACTTTTGGGGAAGTTGCTACACTAGTATATGCTTTATATGTGGTAGTTTTGAGTTGAAACCTGAAGCAAAAAGGGTTGATTTATTGTTATGCTTACACTAATGTTGCTAATAGAATTGTGTTTAGTTTTGTATGAAGGAAGTTTTCAAGTGTAGGGATTGGAGAATGATGAGATGAGTTGAAGAATGGACAAAAGCTCAAGCTTGGGGATACCCATTTCACCCCAAGAAATATCCAAGAAGTACAAGCGTCAAAGCTTGGGGATGCCCCCAAGGCACCCCTTCTTCATCGGCAAAAATCAGGTCACCTTTGAACACACTATATTTTTTATTGCTTCATGCATTATGTGTTTTTCTTAGAGCGTCAGTTGTTTTTAGTTTTCAGTTTTATTTAGTGTTGTTTGCTGCAATAAATGGTTGGACCCCAACAAATTCCTTTTGGAGAAGTTGCCTTGCTTTTCATTTGCCAAGAACACTCCGTTTTTCACTCTTATCGCTCAACGAGTGTTCTCTTTTTCTGCTACTGCGTTTAGTTTTTGTTTTCGCCTTGATTTGTGTTCAGATCTTGTTATATATTTGCATCAAGGTGTATTTTGACCTCTGGTCCATGTTGGTTTTCATCAAAAGAGTTGTTTCAAAAAGGTTTGAATGGTGTTGGAAAAGAGAAAAAAAATTATGCAAAAAATTGGTACAAAAAGGAGCTTGTGTAGACTACGGCTTAGACTTTTGCATGTCGTGCTTGATGTCTTTTTGATAGTATGCTTAGTGGTTTTGCTATAGCATGCCTTGTCTCAAATGACTGAGATTGCTTAATGAGCCTATTGAAAAAATCATGCGTTATTTTAATTATTTGGAAGCATTATTTTGTTTTCTCCTTTGATGCTTTATTTGGGTTGACTTGGCGCATGCTCACACATGTTAGACTCGTACAAAGTCACCATAAGACTCTATGATCATTTGGTTTTTGACTTTTGATGCCATCTTATGCTTCTTTTAATGTCACTTTGTCGCTTTGCATGATTATGGCCGTTATTGCTCTCTTAGTTGGTCGCTACCAGTCTTTTGCTAGCCCTCATTTTATACTGAGTATGAGCTCTATTCGTGCATCCAACTCCTAAAAACGAAGTTTGCCATTGTATCCACTAAAAATTCCTATGCATGGTATTTGTAAGCCATTCCAAGTAAATTTTCATGTGCTACCTTTCAAAACTTTCAAAATACTTCTCATTTTGTGCCACTGTTTTTAGCTCATGGGGACGTAGTAGTCGAAATTGCAATCTTCCATATTAAATTAAGTACCCCTCCACTAGGCAGCTTCATCTGCTCGTCATTAATTTTGCAAGAGAGCTGGTCAGACCATTGCAATCTAATTCTAAAAAAGAAAAAAGGCACTCCTCCATGGTATGTGAATGTTGGTAGGCACCCGATGGAATCGGTTAGCCATGGTTTGTGAAAGGAAAAAGGTGGGGAGGAGTGCCAAAGCTTTATAAAAGAGCACAAATGTGCCAAATTTTCAAAGAACTTGGAACCGCTCTCACTTATTTATTATGGAAGATAGTAAGACCCCATTGCCAGTCGTTGACATGAAACAACCACCTCTCAAAACCCAATTTTTATCTCTCTGTTTTACAAATGAAAAGCTATAGCACATGTTTAATCACTTCTTCCCTCCACGAAGGGCCTTTTTTTACTTTTATATTGAGTCTCCACCTTCTATCTTTATGCATCATCTAAGAGAGCATAATTGTCATTCTGAGTATAATGTGCATTGTCCTAAAGTTTTCATTGATTGATTCATGATGTTGGTTTCACTTGTTCTTAAATTATTTGTATCTAGTCGCCCTCTTAAAACTTGAAGATGTCCTATGCATTTATGTTTTGCTCTCTCATGAGACCATTTGTATGTTTTTCCATATGATTTGAACACACGTTTGACTTTCATTATTTCATTTTTATGATCTTTTGTTTGTGTTCTTTTTCATGTTATAACATGGTTGCTAAGTTTCTTCTATCAAGATTATATCTTTCATGCCCATGTTTTCAGTTCTTTTGATCCCAGCGCACAATGCTTACATAGATAATCAAGATTGTGTAGGTGCATGTCACCTCAAAAATTATTTCTTTTCTTATCACTTATCTACTCGAGGACGGACATGAGTTAAGCTTGGGGATGCTGATACGTCTCAAACGTACCTATAATTTTTGATGCTCCATACTTGTTTTCACACCATTTGCTTAGTGTTTCGCTACACTTCGTGGCATTTTTATGCATTTTCCAGAACTAACCTATTAACGAGATGCCACAGTGTCAGTTCCCTGTTTTCTGCTGTTTTGTGTTTCAGAAAAGTTATACAGGAAATATTCTCGGAATTGGACGAAACAAAAGCCGAACATCCAGAAATTTACCGAAGCTTCCAGAGAACCGACGAGGAGATAGAACGGAGCCAGGGGTGGCCTCACCACCAGGGGGCGTGACCCAGGGCCTGGCCGCGCCGCCCTGTGGTGAGCCCCACCTGGCCCACTTCTGACGCTGCCCCTTTGCCTATAAAGACCCCCCGACGGAAAAAACCTACCGACCCGATCACTTTTCCAGAAACACATCGCGATCCGCCGCCGTCGTCAACCCGAGATCGGGAGGGTCCAGAAGCTCTTCCCAGCACCCTGCCGGAGAGGGGAATCGCCACCAGAGGTCTTCTTCATCGCCATGCTTGCCTCCAGCGCGATGAGTGAGTAGTGTACCTTGGACTATGGGTCCATAGCAGTAGCTAGATCGTTGTCTTCTCCACCATGTGCTTCATGTTTAGATCTCGTGAGCTGCCTTACATGATCGAGATCACCATTATGTAATTCTACATGTTGTGTTTGTTGGGATCTGATGAATATTGGTGTTATGATTGAGTTGATGTGCTGAATATTATCTTATGGTATCTCTATGTTGTTTATGATCTTGCATGCTCTCCGTTGTTAGTAGCTATCTTGGCCGAGTAGATACTAGTGACTCCAAGAGGGGGTATTTATGCTCGATAGTTGGGTTCATGCCTCTATTTAATGTGGGGGAGTGACAGAAACCTCTAAGGTTATAGATGTGTTGTTGCCACTAGGGAGAAAACAACATTCTTATGCCCAAGGGCGTATACATTACACACTTTGCTTAATGCAGTTATCTGTTGTTCGCAACTTAATACTTGTGGGGTTCTCGGATTGATTCCCCATGGGTGGATTACTAGTCATAGATGCAGTTGGATGGCGGTCTATGTATCTTGTTGTAATGCCCAAAGTAAATCTCATAGTGATCATCTTGACATATCACGTTATCTTTATTCTATCAATTGCCCAACTGTAATTTGTTTACCCAGCATGTGTTATTTTATCTTATGGAGAGACACCACTAGTGAACTGTGGACCCCGGTCCTATTTCCATTATATTGCTATCACATGTTTACTTTACTCGCACTGTTTACTTTCTCGCATACTACTATTGCTTTCCACTCGATACGCTCATTCCTTTGTTTACAGCAAACCGGTGAGATTGACAACCTCATCGTAAGTTGAGAGCAAAGTATTTGGTTGTGTTGTGTGCAGGTTCCGCGTTGCAGCTAGAAAAGCAAAGCACTGGACGAGGCGCCTTATAAATTATTCGAAGCTGTCGCGAAGCTAGCGAGCATCACCTTCTGGAGTTTGGCTTTTCCTGGATACGATTAAACCTTGGTTTCTTACTGAGGGAAAAGCTTGCTGCTGTACTCATCATACCTTCCTCTTCGGGTTCCCAACTGGACGGTGAAAAACCATCAACACCGTGCCGCATCACAGGCCTTGGTTCTACTGCTTGGGCGTACGCGGTCGCTTATTGTGCAAGGGTTCTCCTTCGAGCCGGTCTTATACGCCTGTCTCCTCCCGCCCGTGGCAGGTGCGGTGAGTCCGACGGCAGGCCGTCTAGCTTCTTCGGTGTCGGTGGAGATTTCCTCTGCAGCTTTATGCGCCCTGCAGCATGGAGTTGGGAAGCATGTTGTTCGAGCGTCACCTCGGCGGCGGGTGACGGCCTTCCGACATCCAAGGCCCCTCTGTGGCCTTTCTTCAAGTCGGTGAAGGGCTCCGGTGTATGTTCAACCTCCTTTGTGAGGCCCCTCTTGAGGTCCGCTTCCATGCTCATCGTCTGCATGGCAACAAGTGGTTTCATCCCCGCTTCCAGGGAAGACGGCGACAGCTCTGACCCCTGGCTCGACAGTGGAGAAAGAGAAGGACAAATTTGCAATTTTCTACCTTTCAATGAGGTCATTTCTGCTTATGCTAGGGACCCATGTGTTTTTTCTTGTCCTTTGGGGTCCTTTGTAACAATGTAATCATCCACTGTGATTTTAATATGATGCTTCCAGCCCCTTCGGGGCACTCCTTGTTAAAAAAACCATGCTAGCGCCTAGCAGGAAGCGGCAAGGGGTTTGAATGGGTGTGGCAAACTTTCATGCTGAGTTATGACGGGCTTCCATCCTATCTTTCTGGTTGTCATTGTGGGTGACGTGTGCATATATAGGGCGTGAACTGTGGCTTGGTCGTGTTCGGTGAGGGAGTGAGGCGACGAGGCTGACGTCTGGCCTCGAGCGTCTCACATTCTCGAAGAGGGATGACCAAAACGATGTGTTGCGGCGTGGGCACAGGGCACATCTAGGATTGGCTTCGCGACGTCAGGTGTGTCTTGGGTGCATCGAGTTTGCCATGCATCCCGCCAAGCATGCACCGGGCACGTATCGAGTGCCACTGCATTGATCGCCGTCCATTCTTCCTATTGCGCTGGATGATATGCCTCCTTAGTTACTTACATAATCAGCCAAGATATATCTATGTAGTACAAAACTTCGAGTAGGATCGTAGTATTCTCACCAAAAGGTTTGCGGAAGGGTTGGTGAAGAATCCAGACGTGGCAATGACTTCTTATTCCTTAAGATCGAACGCACGATCTCTCTGATGGTTACACGCATACGTAGTCACCATCCCAGTAGGACTTCATCATCCAGGACAAATCGCACCAAAGTACTTTGTTAGATGCAAGCATGGGAGAGAGGAGAGAGACAATGTGTTGAGGTACACTTTGGAGAGTGGGCAGCCACCACCCCCAACCCTAGCCGCTGCCCTAGGGGTTAGGCGGGATGGGGGCGACTGTCCCCTCCCCAAACCCTAGGCACATGGGCCCAAGGTGAGGGGGTAGGGCGGCCACCAGATGGGCCCTATGGGGCGTAGCCAAACCCCTAAGGCCTAGGCCTGGCCGACCAGCTCCACTTCCCCTTCGGTACTCATTCTGGTGTCCCGGAGTTTTTTCTCTCTTCTGTTACAATAACAATATATACCTATGATCAGGAAAACATGATCATCTTGAACATACGAGCTAGTCCTAGAGGGGGGACTAGGAATACTTGTTCGTTCATTATTTTACATGTGCCTATCAGTTTTCCTAAAAATCTCATATTCAATACACGTGGCAGTTATAGCATAAATAGAATAAACTTAAATCATAGAATTGGAAATAATAACACTTTCATTATTACCCCTAGGGCATATCTCCTTCAATGACAATAATCATTGCCGTCATAGTTGCAGTCTACGATCCATGTGATATATAAGACTTGCGGCATCATGTGGAAATTGTCTCTAAAACAAGCACCATTTCTAGTCTTTCACATAGTCCTGCTGACAAGGGTATAGTTAATAGAGCCCGTTAGTTGAGTACCCCTGAGGCCCGATGAGCTAGGCCCAATTGTAATGATAGTCGAATACGAGTTCTTACCGTATGTCGATATTGTAATCTGTATCGGACCCTACCCGATCCTCGAGACCTGGCCACCTATATATAGGGGCCAGGAGGGGACGGTGTAGGGCAGATTGAAAGCAAGCCAGGTTGAACACCCAAGTTTACTTTCGATATACACTTATTTCGACTAACCTTTACCTTCGAGTTCATCCGACGCCCTATTCCCCCGATCCTAAGTCCTTCATTTAGGACATTTGTCGAGTTAACCCCTCGTCAATTGGCGCCGACCGTGGGGAGCTGGGCGTTGAAATCATGAATTCGACGGCTTTTTCGCTCTTAGCCAACAGCAGTTTAGAACTCGATGGAAGTCAAGAGATGGAGTTAACAATTGGAAGTTTGAGCATCTTCGTCGGGCCATCGGGTTCATCTCGCCTCTCGGATTCGACGAAACCAGATCCGTTGGCGAGCAAGCCCGAAACAGAGGTAATGTTGGAATCATCAGAAGGCTCTTCCAGCGAGGTAAACTCGCCGGTCAGCTTGGGAAAAGCACCAATCGCAGAAGGCTACAAAATTCAGGAAAATTTTGACTCAGAAGAAAGAGCGTTTCAAATGCACAACAGCGCAAGGGACTTCACCGTTAGAAGCAGTGGCGTCTCCAAAGTACATCAGCTATGCGTCATTATCACCGAGGCAGAAGAAGAAAACAACAACGAAGGAAGTAAGAAGGTCGACAGGCAAGTCGACAAAATAAAAGAACACAACAAAAAGGAGAAGGGGAAAGTCCACGTTTCGGCCGACGAATGGAGAATGATCAAGTCAGCTATTAATCATGGTACAGAAGTACCCGAAGGGTCGAGAAGAGAAGTTCTAATGGGATATCAGTATGCATTATACCAACATAGGAAGAAATTAAGGCAGGAAAGAGACATGGTTTTTCAAGACAATAACAGTGTATCAAGGGAGGAATACTGGGATGATTACAGCGAGGATTCCGAGTACAGCAGAGAAAGGCGCGGAGACCCAAAACACAACAGGGGGGCAGCAGCACGCAGCAGAGAGGAAAGGTACTCGAGGAGCCTCACCCCACAGCTACAAGAGGAGAGAGATGACTTCATACAAGAGACGCCAGAAGCAGCGTTGATAGCAGCACATGCGTACTTACTAACTACAAGGCCAGAACCCGGGGATCCGCGAGAAGATATGCACCGAGCCGCGATACGAAGCCTCAGAGTAGTGGAGAGCAAGATCAGGGAAAAAGGTCCAGAGACAAAGTCGACGAGCTACAAGGAAAAGCAAAAGGAGAAGCTCAGACACAACTTCGCAGATAACGAGTATAGTGAGTCATCAAAAGAGGAAAGGCGACAAAAGAGGAAGGAGGACGCAAGAAATATAATAGCGCAGGCTCGAGTAAATAAATCACGCCACGCTTGGAGGGAAGAAAATTATGAAGACGACGACAAAGAGATGGGCGCATTATGCTTTACCCGCAGGGTTCGCAAAACGCGGGTACCCAAAGGATTCAAATTACCACACAATCAACATAAATATGACGGGTCGCAAGACCCTACCCTGTGGTTATCAGACTATTTGCAGGCAGTGCAGATATTAGGGGGACCAAAAGCGACTGCAATGCGAAGTTTGCAGCTACACCTCACCGGTGCAGCACGGTCCTGGTTGAATACCCTACCCAACGAATCCATTGGAAGTTGGGGAGAACTCGAAAACCAATTCGCAAGAAATTTTCGTTCAACATACAAGCGCCCAGCATCACTGGAGGAAGTTAAGGCGTGCATGCAAAGGAAAAGCGAAACTCTATGTTCTTATATACAACGATGGAGTGTAATCAAAAACTCAGCAGAGGATTGATGACCCACAAGTATAGGGGGTGTATCGTAGTACTTTCGATAAATAAGAGTGTCGAACCCAACAAGGAGCAGAAGGTGTTGACGAGCGGTTTTGATCAAGGAATCACTGTAAATACTAGCAAACAGGTTTTCAGGGGTATTTGGTAATACGAGTAGATAAAGTGCGAGTAAATAAAAGACAGTAGTAACAATTGCAGCAAGTGGCCCAATCCTTTCTTCAGCAAAGGACAAACCGGTTGTGTACTTATAATAACCAAACGTTCTCGAGGACACACGGGAGTTTCTGTCAAGAGCTTTCGCTTCATAAAGCCAATAGTCTTTATTGGTTTGATAGGTGTTATGGGGGTGAACCTGTGCTAGCGCACTACCCTCACTAGGATAAATACACACTTGTGATTATATCCCTTGCAAGCATCCGCAAATACAAGAAAGTAATTAAGATAAATCTAACCACAGCCTTAAACTCTAAGATCCTACGCTCCCTGGTGCAATGGTTTCCCAACGGAGGTTTAGGTTTCTGTCACTCCAGCAACCCCACAATTGGTAGCCAAATACACAATGCATCTCACTAGGCCCATAAATGGTGAAGTATCATGTAGTCGACGTTCACATGACACCACTAGTGAAATAGCACCACAACAATATCAAACCATTAAATATTTCTCAACAATAATTCACTACTAACATCTTGACTTCTCCCATGACCTCAAGAACTAAACGAACTACTCACAAGACATCATATGGATCATGATCAGAGGTGAAATAATGGTAAATAACAATCTGAACATAAACCTTAATTCAACGGTTCCACTCAATAGCATCAACTACAAGAGTAATCAACACTGGGAAAGTTTCCCCTATGAATATAACAAGATCCAACTCAAGATGTTACAGCGGGATGGCGTGGTGATGGTGGAGATGAAGGTGCTGGTGATGGAGACGATGATGATGATCCCGATGAAGTACGGTGTGATGGTGATGACGATGGCGATGATCTCCCCTCTCCGGGAAGGAATTTCCCCGGCAGATTTCTCCCTGTCGGAGAGCTTTTCTCTCTCTGGTGTTTTCTGCCCTGCAGAGGCGGCGGTGTCTAACTCTGAGCCCCCCTCGACTTAGGTTTTTGGGGACGATGAAGTACGCGAAGGGGCGAGACTAGGAGTGGGACAGGGCGGCCTCACACAGGGCTGGCGCGGCCAGGGGCAGGCCGCGCCACCCTAGCGTGAGGGCCCCTCCTGGCTCCTCTCGACTCCGCCTTCTGGCATCCTGAATCTTCTGGGAAAATATAATTTCTTGGTATTTTTCTGGAATTTTCCTGATCTTCAAAATATGGTCCCTTGATGGTCCTTTTTCCAGCAGAATCCTGACTCCGGCAGCAAATCCTCCAATGATCATCAAACATGTGAAAACAAAGGAAATAACATAAGTATTATATCTAAATATGAAATATATCAATGAATAACAGTAAATTATGATACAAAATAGTGATGCAAAATGGACGTATCAACCCCCCCAAGCTTAGACCTCGCTTGTCCCCAAGCGAAAACTAAACTCGGTAAACATGACCACAGGTTTATGGAGTGAAGTGTCGATAATCAAAATACGGACAAGAAGCATCACATTCACCAAGGCACAAATTATAATAGACAGCAAATTCCCTTTATAAGATATAGACTTGCAATAGGTAAAAGGGAATCACATGTAAAGATGCACAAGGTAAACTATAATTGGCAATGGCAAACCTTAGTTCTTGGTCAAAGAATGATGAACAAGCTATTCTTTCTTTTGAACAGAGCCTTTTAAAACAGAGCTAATATAGCAAAGACCATATGCTCAACAAAATAAACTTTTGCATTCATAGAAAGCTTTCAAAGATATATTCCTTCAGACAAAAGCATTATACAAAACAAGGAAGATAGTAAACATGATTAAACGGATCAACATATGGATGAGTGAAACATAACAACTCAAATGCTTGCTTGAGACAGAGGGAAATAGGTTGACTCAACATAAAAGTAAAAGATTGGCCCTTCGCAGAGGGAAGCAGGGATTAAACATGTGCTAGAGCTTTTCATTTGTAAAACAGAGGTAAAAAGTTATTTTGAGAGGTGGTTGCTTTTGTCAACGACTAGCAACGGAGTTCTTGATATCTTCCATACTAAACAAGTGAGAGCGGTTCCGAGATATTTGATTAATTGGCACTTTGGTGCTCTTTTATAGCTTTGCACTCCTCCCCACCTTTTTCCTTTCTCAAACCATGGCTAACCGATTCCATCGGGTGCCAACCAACTTTCACATACCATGGAGGAGTGCTTCTTTTTCTTTTCTTTTCTTTTTGAGATTATAATGGTCTGACCAGCTCCCTTGCAAAATTAATGACGAGCAGATGAAGCTGCCTAGTCGAGGGGTACTTAATTTAGTATGGAAGATAACAAACCCATCCACTACGTCCTCATGAGCTAAAAAGAGTGGCACAAAATGAGAAGTGTTTGAAGGTTTTTGAAAGGTAGCACATGAAAATTTACTTGGAATGGCTTGAAATACCATGCATAGGAATTTATAGTGGACTCTTTGGAAGTGACCTGGCTTTGGGATTTGGATGCACGAGAAGTATTTCCTCTCAGTACAGGTTTTTGGCTAGCAAGGCTAGGTAGCAAGCATAAGAGTTGCATGAAACAAACAAACATACATATAATAAGAACAATCATGCAAACTCCCTTGAAGGTACAATGATTTTAACTTTGAGAATAACAATGCTTATAAGCCAAACATAAGAAAAACTGAAGTGATGTAACTACAAACACTTCTTTATTCTTTTCTACTCGAACCTCAAGGTAAGTTGCTACTGACCAAGCTAGGTTTGCCAAAACCAACTAAATTTACTCATGCTCCCAAAGTAATACCAATACCAATCAACAAGACTAACCATACAAGAGAGATTGCAAACTAACATAAAGTGTGCGGAAAGTAAACGATAAAACTTCTCATTAATATTTCATTACCGCAACTCACACCAAGGGATACATAGATAACCAACTAAGGAGGATACTTCCAAACTGCAAACTATTCTATAAGATAACTTCTCTATTCATGATATGACTCTACTTGAAAAGTAAATGAGCAAAAGGTAATAATGTGATACCGCGGCACTCCCCCAAGCTTGGAACAAGCCAAGGGGATGCCTATACCGATGACGAATTACTCCTTTGGCGGTGGCGGTGAATCTTCATCGTTGTCGTACTTCCAAGGCAGAGGTCCTCCATCAAGGAAGGATGTCTTGGTCTCCAAAATCCTGAAACTTGCAGCAGCACTCATTTGTTGAAATCTAGCTTCATACTCACAATTTTGGTTCTGCACGTCGTAGAGTTGTGCTTGTAATTGGCTAGTCGTCTCCTGGAGTGAGATGATATCCCTCCAGAGCTCTGTAGTCTCCTTCTTGTACTTGGCAACAAGCTCTTGATTAATCCTATAGATAATGTCCACCTTGCGTTCTGCCATCTTCTTGTATTTGAAAACTTCTTATTCCAGTGCTTCCATCCTTGCTTCGAGACTCCCTTCTCCTTTGGGTCCTTGAACATCTTTAATCTGCAACTCCCCATCCTTGAGTGACAACTCCTTCAGATGCATCTTCAGCTCCCTCATGTACGGATTGATGGAATCCGCAAGAGGGTTCTCCTTAGATAGACCGGACGAAGACATTGTAACTCCAAAGCCGAGAGCAATCCCTGACAGAAACAGCTCGAAACAAAGCACGACGAGAAAACAATATACAGACCTCGGGGACTCCGGGGGGTTAAATAGACGAAAATTATACATCGAAACGAAATCACAGGAGGAAACCGGGACGGAAACGAGTTCCGGGGTATTCTCACACCTAGGTGGCGCGGCCAAGGGTGGGCCCGCGCCACCTACGTGTGAGAAACACACGGGCTCCTTTTCCTGCCCGTTTTCATCTCGTGATTTTTCATTTTTAGTAAAAATAGCAAAAATATTAAAGGAAGAGCTTTTCGCGAAACTTCTCTGACTAGAACTGTTACCTATTCGAAAACGAACTCTGCAGGTACCTGCAATTTGTCTTGGATGAATTCTTCCGGAGAAACTGTTTCAATAACATCAACATCTTCATTATAAGAATCTCCAGAAATATAATGTTTGAGTCTTTGCCCATTCACCACTTGTGTAGAGTCATATTTCAATGAAGCAATCTTAATAGCACCTGAGCGGTACACTTCCACAATAACATATGGTCCTTCCCATTTTGAAAGTAATTTTCCTGCAAAAAATCTGAGACGAGACCTATACAATAGAACTTTCTCACCAACATGAAACTCTCTCTTAAGAATTCTCTTATCATGCCATTGCTTGACTTTTTCTTTAAAAAGCCTGGCATTCTCATACGCTTCGTTTCTCTACTCATCTAGAGAACTCAAATCTAATAACCTTTTCTTACCGGCTAGTTTAAAATCTCTATTAAGCTCTCTCACTGCCCAAAAAGCTTTATGTTCTAATTCTAAGGGCAAATGACATGCTTTTCCATAAACCATCTTATAAGGAGACATACCCATGGGGTTCTTATAAGCAGTTCTATAAGCCCATAAAGCATCATTTAACTTACTAGCCCAGTTTTTCCTAGATCTATTGACAGTCTTCTGCAAGATAGACTTGATCTCCCTATTTGAAAGCTCTACCTGCCCACTAGTTTGGGGATGATAAGCAGAAGCAATTCTATGATTGACATCATATTTAGCAAGAGTTTTTCTAAAACTACTGTGAATAAAATGAGAACCTCCGTCAGTCATAAGATATCTAGGCACACCAAACCTAGGAAAAATAACATCCTTAAGCATTTTTAATGAGGTCTCACCATCGGCACTCTTTGTAGGTATGGCTTCTACCCATTTAGTAACATAATCAACAGCAACAAGTATATGGGTATAGCCTTTTGAAGGAGGAAAAGGACCCATAAAGTCAAATCCCCAACAATCAAACGGTTCGATAACAAGAGTGTAACTCATAGGCATTTCATTGCGTCTAGAAATATTACCAACTCTTTGACATTCATCACAAGATAAAACATACCTTCTGGCATCTTTAAAGAGGGTTGGCCAATAAAAACCTGATTGTAGAACCTTCTGTGCGGTTCTATCTCCAGCATGATGCCCTCCATAAGCGCTGCTATGGCATTTTCTTAATATCTCTTGTTGCTCATATTCCGGTACGCATCTTCGCATAATACCATCAACTCCTTCTTTATATAAGTGTGGGTCATCCCAAAAGTAATGCCTCAAATCATAAAAGAATTTTCTTCTTTGCTGAGCTGTAAAGGTTGGAGGCAAATACTTGGAAACAATAAAGTTATCATAATCAGCATACCAAGGAAGGTCTCGCAAAGTTACATTTATTGCAGCCAACTGTTCATTTGGAAAACTATCGTTAACAGGAATAGGATCAAAAGAAATGTTTTCCAATCTAGACAAATTGTCAGCCACAGGATTTTCAGCACCTTTCCTATCTACGATATGCAAATCAAACTCTTGTAAAAGCAGCACCCATCTAATAAGCCTAGGCTTAGCATCTTTCTTAGTCATAAGGTATCTAATAGCAGCGTGATCAGTATTAATAGTAACTTTAGAATCAACAATGTAAGATCAAAACTTATCACATGCAAAAACAACAGCAAGAAACTCTTTCTCAGTAGTAGCATAATTCTTCTGAGCAGCATCAAGAGTCTTGCTAGCATAATGAATAACATTCAACTTATTATCTACGCGCTGTCCAAGAACAGCACCAACAGCAAAATCACTAGCATCACACATAATTTCAAAAGGTAAATTCCAATCAGGTGGTTGAACAATAGGAGCAGTAGTTAAAGCCTTCTTAAGAGTTTCAAAAGCTTCCTTACAATCATCATCAAAGACAAATGGTACGTCTTTTTGAAGAAGATTAGTAAGAGGCTTTGAAATCTTAGAGAAATCTTTAATAAACCTCCTATAGAAACCAGCATGACCAAGAATACTACGAATACCTTTAACATCTCTGGGACAGGGCATTTTCTCAATTGCCTCCACTTTTGCTCTGTCAACTTCAATACCTCTTTCAGAAATTTTATGTCCAAGGACAATTCCTTCATTCACCATAAAGTGGCATTTCTCCCAATTAAGAACAAGGTTAGTTTCTTCGCATCTCTGCAAAACTTTATCAAGGTTGTGCAAACAATTATCAAAAGAAGTTCCATAGACGGAGAAATCGTCCATGAAGACCTCCACAATTTCTTCACAAAAGCCATGAAAAATAGCGGACATGCATATTTGAAAAGTAGCAGGAGCATTGCATAAACCAAACGGCATACGTCTATAAGCATAAGTTCCATAAGGACAAGTAAAAGTGGTTTTCTCTTGATCATCCTTCTTAACAGCAATTTGAGAAAAACCCGAATAACCATCAAGGAAACAAAAATGAGTCTTCTTAGATAACCTTTCTAGCATTTGATCTATAAACGGTAAAGGATAATGATCTTTCTTAGTAACTTTGTTTACCTTCCTATAATAAATGCACATTCTATAACCAACTACTACCCTTTGAGGAATAAGCTCGTTATTCTCATTAGGCACAACAGTCATACCTCCTTTCTTAGGAACACAATGGACAAGACTAACCCATCTACTATCAGCAATAGGATAAATAATACCAGCATCAAGGAGCTTTAATACCTCATTTCTTACCACATCCTTCATCTTGGGAATTAAGCGGCGTTGATGCTCCACGACTGGCTTCGCGTCTTTCTCCATATTAATGGCATGCTGACATAAAGTGGGAGAAATTCCTTTTAAATCATCAAGAGTATATCCCATAGCTCCTCGGTGTTTCCTCAATATCTCCAGTAATCTTTCTTCTTCCTTTCCTGAAAGTTTAGAGCTAATAATAACAGGATATATTTTCTTATCATCTATATAAGCATATTTAAGATTATCAGGCAAAGGCTTTAATTCGAAAACAGGATCTTCCTTAGGCGGCAAAGTGGTACCAAGATCCTCCACAGGTAGATTATGCTTGATTAATGGTGGTTGACGAAGAAGAATATCGTCAATCTCTTCTCTTTCCTTGCTGAAAGCATCACTTTCATGATCTTCCATGAATTGCTGCAAGGCATTATTAGGAGCAAGAGCAATAGAAGCAAGCTGTTCAACTCGAAAATTTTCATTAGGCGTGTCATTTTCATAAGAAGTCTTAGCAAACTTGGAAAAATTAAACTCATAAGACTCTCCATTAAACTTAGTAAAAAAATTCTCCTTCTTACAATCTATCACGGCGCCACAAGTGTTCAAAAATGGTCTACCAAAAATAATAGGACAAGTTTTACTAGCCTCCTTACCAAGGACTAGAAAATCAGTAGGGTATTTAGTCTTACCGCAAAGAACTTCCACATCTCGAACAATACCAAGAGGCCAAACAGTCTCTCTATTAGCAAGCTGAACAACCACTTCAATATCTTCAAGTTCACAAGCGCCAATCTCATGCATAATTTCTTTGTAAAGCTCTAAAGGAATAGCACTTGCACTAGCACCAATATCACATAAACCATAATAGCAATGATCTCCAATCCTGACAGAAATAATAGGAACACTTGTTTTCCTATGCTTTTTAGGATGTGAGAGAATGTTAGAAGCATCTTCACAAAAAAGAATATATTCATCCCCTACATCTTTAGTAACAAGATCCTTCAATATAGCTACAGGAGACTTAATAGTAATTTGCTCATCAGGTTCTGCAGCTTTCTTAGTACTTTTATTAGACACACTTACCAAAGTAGAATACTTCTTTACCTTAGCAGGGAAAGGTGTCTTCTCAAAATAAGGTTCAGGCACAATGCTATCAACAGTACAAACTTTAGTAGCTGTAGCAGGTAAATGACTAATAGAATCTTTATAAGGCGCATGATATTTGTTCCAATCTTTCTTTGGAACATCAAGATAAGAAGCAAAGGCCTTAAGACAATTCGCAAGTATTTGTGAATCAAGACCATAAGCAGCGCTAACACTATGAAAGTCATCGGTCCCCATAAAAGATTTAATGCAATCATAATCATAGTTTATACCTGACTTCCTACCTTTGTCGTTTTCCCAACCTTCAGCATTCTCTTGTATACGGTCAAGAAGTTTCCACTTAGCATCTTCTTTCATATGAGTGAATGATCCAAAGCAAGAAGCATCCAAATAATCCTTATCAGGAAGAGTAAGCCGTGCATAAAAATTATCAATAACAATATTATTGGGGAGCTCATGAATGAGGCATTTGAGCATTAGTAACTTCAATCTCCCCCACGCTTGGGCAATACTTTCTCCATCATGAGGCCAAAAATTATATATCCGATTACGGTCTTTATGAATTTCACTTGGAGGATAAAACTTGGAATAAAAGAGAGGTACAATATCCTCCCATGCCATAGATGGACCATCTTGGAGTAGTCGATACCACTCTTCAGCTCTGCCTTTCAATGATAAAGAGAATAATTTCTTCTTGACCTGGTTTGGTGAAATACCTGCACATCTGAACAACTCGCATAATTCATGTATAAATAAAAAGTGATCACCCGGATGGACAGTTCCATCTCCCGAATAGCAGTTATCCATAATACGCCCAACAATTTTCATAGGTATTTTAAAAGGATCAATTTCAGTAGGTGGTGGCGGTGGTGGTTCCTCCACATGTGCAGCAGTAGTAGTAGATGTGTTTCCAAATAGGAAACCAAATGGAGAGTTCTCCATAGCAGAGTAAAATAAAAATAAAAGAAAAAATAAAAGCAATACTCACAGTGACGGTTACCTTTACCAATTTCACTCTTCAATAGCGCTACACTCCCCGGCAACGGCACCAGAAAATAGTCTTGATGACCCACAAGTATAGGGGGTGTATCGTAGTACTTTCGATAAATAAGAGTGTCGAACCCAACGAGGAGCAGAAGGTGTTGACGAGCGGTTTTGATCAAGGAATCACTGTAAATACTAGCAAATAGGTTTTCAGGGGTATTTGGTAATACGAGTAGATAAAGTGTGAGTAAATAAAAGATAGTAGTAACAATTGCAGCAAGTGGCCCAATCCTTTCTTCAGCAAAGGACAAGCCGGTTGTGTACTTATAATAACCAAACGTTCTCGAGGACACACGGGAGTTTCTGTCAAGAGCTTTCGCTTCATAAAGCCAATAGTCTTTATTGGTTTGATAGGTGTTATGGGGGTGAACCTGTGCTAGTGCACTAACCTCACTAGGATAAATACACACTTGTGATTATACCCCTTGCAAGCATCCGCAAATACAAGAAAGTAATTAAGATAAATCTAACCAGAGCCTTAAACTCTAAGATCCTACGCTCCCTGGTGCAATGGTTTCCCAACGGAGGTTTAGGTTTCTGTCACTCCAGCAACCCCACAATTGGTAGCCAAATACACAATGCATCTCACTAGGCCCATAAATGGTGAAGTATCATGTAGTCGATGTTCACATGACACCACTAGTGAAATAGCACCACAACAATATCAAACCATTAAATATTTCTCAACAATAATTCACTACTAACATCTTGACTTCTCCCATGTCCTCAAGAACTAAACGAACTACTCACAAGACATCATATGGATCATGATCAGATGTGAAATAATGGTAAATAACAATCTGAACATAAACCTTAATTCAACGGTTCCACTCAATAGTATCAACTACAAGAGTAATCAACACCGGGAAAGTTTCCCCTATGAATATAACAAGATCCAACTCAAGATGTTACAGCAGGATGGCATGGTGATGGTGGAGATGAAGGTGCTGGTGATGGAGATGATGATCCCGATGAAGTCCGGTGCGATGGTGATGATGATGGCGACGATCTCCCCTCTCCGGGAAGGAATTTCCCTGCCAGATTTCTCCCTGCCGGAGAGCTTTTCTCTCTCTGGTGTTTTCCGCCCCGCAGAGGCGGCGGTGTCTAACTCTGAGCCCCCCCTCGACTTAGGTTTTCGGGGATGATGAAGTACGCGAAGGGGCGAGACCAGGAGTGGGCCAGGGCAGCCTCACACAGGGCTGGCGCGGCCAGGGGGCAGGCCGCGCCACCCTGGCGTGAGGGCCCCTCATGGCTCCTCTCGACTCCTCCTTCTAGCATCCTGAATCTTCTGGGAAAATATAATTTCCTGGTATTTTTCTGGAATTTTCCTGATCTTCAAAATATGGTCCCTTGATGGTCCTTTTTCCAGCAGAATCCTGACTCCGGCAGCAAATCCTCCAATGATCATCAAACATGTGAAAACAAAGGAAATAACATAAGTATTATATCTAAATATGAAATATATCAATGAATAATAGTAAATTATGATACAAAATAGTGATGCAAAATGGACGTATCAAGGATGTCTCTGACGAACGAGCAATAGATGCTTTTTTGGCCGGACTTCGTCGCTCAGATCTCGTGGAAGAAATAGGAAGAACAAGACCTACGACAGTAGCCGAGCTAATGGAAGAAGCCAACAAATTTGCTGATGGAGAGGACGCATATAATAACAAAAGAGGATGTTCACCAGAAGTCGATAGAATAAGCAGACAGAGGAGACGACACCGCAGTAGGGATAACCAAGGAAGGCGAAATCAGGTAGCCGCGGGCTACGCAACAGAAGAAGAGGAAGGATATGTAAACAGGAGGTTTCAGGCAAAAGGAGTAGAAAAATCGAGATACTCCGGTCCTTCGGCCGAGGATATGTTATACGGACCTTGTCGAATCCACTACGCATATCTTGATGGGAAAAGAGTCTCAAATCACCAGATGAAGGATTGCAGAATGTTCCTAAGGCTACAAAGCGCCATGGGTTCAAACCAAGGAGGATGGCAAGAAGAGAAACACACAACTCAAGGATATCAAATGCAAAGGCTAGCAAGGCACCTAGAGTCAAAAGTTTACATATCAGCCATGATTCAACCGGTGCCTAAGTCGAAGAAAGAGCGAAAGAGCATATCCAGGCAAGTAAACCTAGCGATATCGTCACCACCAGCTACTACAAAGTACTTGCGGTGGTCAAATCAACCAGTTAAGTTCAGTAGAGCAGACCACCCAAGGAAAGTTCCCAGGCCAGGCCCCTCGCCTATGGTTTTAAAGGCACAAATAGGAGGGTACGACATCGGAAGAGTATTTATGGACGCAGGGAGTGGCATCAACCTGATATGTGCTAGAACCCTGAAGGCAATGCGTATCTCGCTGTCGAGTTTGAAGCCAACAGACTGCTCCTTCCATGGAATAGTACCAGGAGCCGCAAACTACCCTTTGGGAAGAATAGAACTCGACATCTGCTTTGGCAGTAGCAGCAACTACCGCAGAGAGAAGCTGGAATTTGAAGTTATGGACTGGCCGTCGCAATACCATGCAATCTTGGGGCGCCCAGCATTTGCAAAATTCATGGCAGTGCCTCATTACGCGTATCTTACGCTAAAAATCCCAGGACCCAAAGGAACAATTACAGTGCAAGGGAGCTTTGAAGTAGCCAACACATGTGACAGAGAATTCAATAAAATGGCGCAAACCTTCGGCATGACAGCAGAATATGAGAGGCTAAAAGGAGAAACAGATCATAATGTTCTACCCGACGTTGGACGATCCCTGCCAGACCAGGCTTTCGACACAACTCAGGACTCGAAGAAGATCCAGGTCCACCCTACAGATCCAAACAAGACGACATCAATTGCGGTGAACTTGGATCCCGCATAGGAAAGCGTGCTCGTCGAGTTCCTCCGTGAGCACTGGGAAATCTTCACTTGGTGTCCATCGGACATGCCAGGGGTTCCCAGGGAACTCGTCGAGCACGCGTTAAATGTAGATCCCAAGGCAAAGCCAGTCAAGCAATCACTACGACGATTTGATGAACCTAAAAGAAAGGCGATAGCATCAGAATTGCACAGGCTGAAAAATGCCAGATTTATCAGAGAAATCAAAACTTTGAGTTGGGTATCGAACCCAGTTATCGTACCCAAGAAGAACACAGACGTACAAAGAGTATGTGTCGAATACACATCTCTCAACAAACATTGTCCAAAGGTTCCCTTCCCTCTACCCCGCATCGATCAGATAATTGATTCAACAGCGGATGCGCAAGGCTTTCTTTTCTAGACGCATATTCTGGTTACAACCAGATCAAACTAAAGAAAGAAGACGAAGAAAAGCTGGCCTTCATCACACCGTACGGAGTGTTTTGCTACCAAGTAATGCCGTTCGGCCTAAAAAATGCAGGAGCAACTTATCAACGAATGATGCAAAACTGCCTCGGGAGCCAAATAGGACACAACATCCAAGTCTACATTGATGATGTGGTCATCACTACAAGAGAGGAGCAATCTCTAATAAGCGACTTGGCAGAAACCTTCGACAACCTGAGCAGGTACAAGCTTAAGCTTAACCCGACAAAATGTTCCTTCAGCGTATCAACAGGACAACTTTTGGGGTTCCTGGTATCAGCACGAGGAATAGAGGCGAACCCAGAGAAGATTCAAGCAATTTTAACAATGGGAAAACCCCGAAACTACACGACGTCCAGAAACTTGCAGGACGCGTCGCGGCATTAAGTCGTTTTGTTGCTCGATTGGGAGAAAAGGCACTTCCTTTCTATGCACTTATGAAGAAGTCAGATGATAAATTTGAATGGACAGAAGAAGCAGACGCGGCTTTTGCACAGCTGAAAAAAGTGCTTTCCACGCCACCAGTGCTGGTCGCACCAAAAGAAAAAGAACCACTACTACTCTACATCGCCGCAACTCATCAGGTGGTGAGTACAGTATTGGTAGTCGAAAGAAGTGAAAAAGGAAAAGCCCACGACGTCCAGAGGCCGGTATATTTCATCAGTGAAGTGCTATCCCCGACAAAATAGAGGTACCCGCATTATCAAAAGCTCGCATATAGTGTTTTTACAACTGCACGAAAATTGCGACAGTACTTTGCGGTTCACCCAATTATAGTGGTCAATGAAGCGCCACTATCGAACATATTAAACAATCCTTCAGCAACAGGACGTGTCTCTTTGTGGGGAATCGAATTATCTCCCATGGACATCACGTATGAAAAAAGGAAGGCAATCAAGTCACAAATCTTGCCAGATTTCACAGCAGAATGGTTGGAGCTGCAGAGCACGGGACCGCCAGATCTATCGAGTGTCTGGACAATGTACTTCGACGGTTCTAAGAGAGTACAAGGCGCAGGCGCGGGAGTAATCTTGATATCGCCGCATGGCGACAAATTAAAGTACATCTTAAGGATGAGTTTTCCGCAGGCTTCTAACAATGAAGCAGAATACGAGGCTCTGCTACATGGAATGAAGATGGCCAAAGCATGTGGAGCAACTCGACTAAAAATATTTGGGGATTCAAACCTTGTCGTCCAACAAGTTATGAATAGATGCGACACAATCAATGACAACATGATGGCCTACAAGAACTTATATCACTATCTCGAAGGAACATTTGATGGATGCGACACTAGTAGGGAAAACCTCATCTGTGGCGCACCAATATATGTATTCTGTGGCGCATGGGTGGTGCTCCACAGAATCTTCGCCACAAAAATAAGCATTCTGTGGCGCACCAGTACATGCGCCACAAAAATAAGCATTCTGTGGCGCACCAGTTCATATGCGCCACAGAAATAAGGCATTCTGTGGCGCATGAGTACTAGGTGCGCCACAGAAATAGGTGCGCCACAGAAAATTCAAAAAATTTAAAATAAAAAAAATATTATTATTTTTTGAAAATCATAAAAATCGAAATAATGTGAAAAAAACTATTTTATTTCAATTTTTTTAGGATTTTATCACATGAGGAACATATTCAAATCACACCGAATTTCTTGACTTCCCGCTAGGTCACCCATCTTTAGACTACTCCGGGCTAAGCACGCTTAACTTCTCCATTCTATGTGCATGAGCTATTCCTAACCTACCCAAGTTCTTATTGATATTACTATCATATCAATCCTCTTAAAGCCTATGTGTGCTTGTGTGTGTATGTACGTATATGTGTGTATATGTGTGTGTATGTGTGTATATATGTATATATATTATGTATATGTGTGTATATGTGTATGTATGTCTGCGTATATGTGCGTATATGTGTGTGTATATGTGCGTATATGTGTGTACATGTGTGTATGTGTGTGTATATGTATGTATGTGTGCATATATATGTGTGTATATGTACGTATATGTGCGTATATGTGTGTGTATGTCCGTGTATTTGTGCGTATATGTGTATGTATGTCCGCGTATATGTATATATGTGTGTATATATGTGTATATATGTGTATGTGTATGTATATGTATACATGTGTGCATATATATGTGTGTATATGTGCGTATATGTGCATATATGTGCATATATGTGCATATATGTGCATATATATGTGTGTATGTGTGCGTATATGTATATGTATGTGTGTGTATATGTGCGTATATGTGCGTATATGTGTGTATATATGTGTGTATGTGTGTGTATGTGTGCATATATGTGTGTGTATGTGTGTATATGTGTGTGTATATGTGTGTATATATCTGCATATGTGTATATGTGTGTGTATATGTGTGTATATATCTGCATGTGTGTATATGTGTGTGTATATGTATGTGTGTATATATCTGCATGTGTGCTATATGTGTGTATATAACTAATCCAAAAGTTTAATCCAATATAAATTTTAATCTAAAAATAAAATTTTTTAAAAAAAATTAAAATATAAAAGTGCGAAAAAGTCTATTTTCCCTTTTGAATTTTGAGATTCTAAAATTTGTCGAAACGACTATGGGTCGTTGAAATCGGATGTAACTTTTCGTGTAGATACTTTTTCATATAAAAAACTTTTTAATCCGACTTCGTATGCAAAAGTTATGGCCGTTTTACCGAGACATAAAGTTTTTTTGTAAAAAAATATCAAAATTCATTTTTATTATTTTTCTTACTTACTAGATCACATAACATAACTAAATCTCATTTTTTGAATTTTTTTCAAACCTTTTATCATTTTCTTTTATTTTTTAAAAGACTAAAAAGGCGACCCACTGGGGGGGTGGGACGAGCTAATTCTGTGGCGCACTGGTCTTGGTGCGCCACAGAATGCTCACCAGGGCCAGTGCGCCACAGAATTACCTGAATTCTGTGGCGCACTGGTTTTGGTGCGCCACAGAATGCTCTAATTCTGTGGCGCACTGGCCCTGATGCGCCACAGAAATAGAGGAACCAATGATTGGGGCTGATAGGGTGTGGGTCCCACCCTATTTCTGTGGCGCATGGTCTTTTGGTGCGCCACAGAAATGACATATTTCTGTGGCGCACCTGGTTTGGTGCGCCACAGAAATAATTTCTGTGGCGCACTGCTGGCTAGTGCGCCACAGAATTGCATCCCACCTATAAGGGTTTTCCTACTAGTGCGAAGTCTCGCACATCAGTAGAAACAACAATGAAGAAGCCGACAACTTAGCAAATATCGGATCCCAGTGTCTACCCGTACCATCTGGAGTATTCTGAGAGGAAATAGTGGAAAGATCAATAAAAAGTATCAAAAGTTCGACTACTGCAGCAGGCTCGGGGGCTGCGCCGAAACTTGAGGAAGTCATGATGATAGAAGAAACCTGGATGCAGCCGTATCTCGCGTATATGATAAATAAATAGTTACCAGAAGATGCAGTGGAAGCCAAGAGGATAACTCGACGATCGAAAGCGTTTGTCGTGTTGCAGGGGAAATTATACAAGAAGAGTATTACCGGCGTTTTGCAGCGTTGTGTAACGCCTCAGGAAGGACAAGTAATACTAAAGGATATACATGGCAGAGTGTGCGGCCATCATGCAAGCAGCAGGGCAATAGCGGCAAAAGCGTTCCGTGCAGGATTCTATTGGTTAACAGCCATCGAAGACGCGAAAGATATAGTCCGGAAGTGTGAAGCATGTCAAAGATTCGCATCTCGACCACATGCACCAGCGGCAGAGCTATAGCCAATACCATTATCCTGGCCCTTTGCACAATGGGGCCTCGATATGGTGGGAAAGTTGCACAAATCCTGGCCAGGAGGACATGTTTACATGCTAGTGGCAGTCGATAAATTTACCAAGTGGGTGGAAGCAGCCCCGGTAACAACTCAAGATTCGACAGCAGCGATCAACTTCATCAAGTCAATAGTGTTCTGTTTCGACGTACCATATAGCATCATCACGGACAATAGGACAAACTTCACTTCAAAGGAATTCAATGGTTACTGCGAGGGACTAGGAATCAAACTCAAATTTGCCTCTGTGGCGCACCCGAAGACAAATGGGCAAGTCGAAAAAGCAAATGGCCTGATATGTAGTGGGATAAAAAAGAGGCTCTTAGCACCTCTCGATAAAGCCAAGAGCGCTTGGGTAGATGAATTGCCCTCCGTTCTTTGGAGTCTAAGAACCATGCCCAACGCATCAACTCAAGAAACTCCTTTCTTCCTGGTCCATGGCGCAGAAGCTGTGCTCCCAGTTGAAGTTACACACGAGGCTCCAAGGGTGACGGCATACGATGAAACAACATCAACAGAAGCATTGCAAGACGATGTCGATGCACTAGATGAAGCAAGAGATAAGGCATTAGAAAGGGCCACGCAGTATCAACAGAGTCTACGAAATTACCACAGTAGGTCGAGTTCGTCCACGATCCTTCGTGGTGGAAGATCTAGTTTTGTGACTCAGGCAAGACAGCCATGGGAAATTAGAGTCCCCTTGGGTGGGACCTTACATCGTTACAGAAGTAATACCAGGAGGAGCTTATCGACTACAAGACAAGAAGACAGGAAAAGACGAGGGCAACCCGTGGAATGCGGAGCAGCTACAACATTTTTACGCGTAGAGTAAATCTAATGGTATCATTAAACTCGAGTTAACCTTCTGAACCCAGAACATGAGGCCATAGGTCGGGTCCCTTGGGTTTAACTCGACAAAATTGTACAAGTATTTCTACTTCTCCGCTCGGGGGCTTCAACCCTTGGGTCGTACGAAAGAAACTTTATCACGACATGGAGATCTTTTTTCACTATAAGGTTGTGCAGACAACCCGATATTCTTCAAACAAATTGGTTCACAAAAGAACCCGATATTCTTCATATCAATTGGCTCGCAAAGAACCCGATATATAGAAAGCATACCTCAGAACAATGATTTGTTTTCATGGTACTAATAAATCCGTCAAAACAAAGTACGAATATTCATTACATATAGCACGACAGCAAGGATATTATCAAAAGACATTACATACAAAGCATATCCTAATGAAAGTGGACTTCAGCTTCATACTCCTTCTGGCACTGAGTGCCGTCATAGATCTTCACGTCAAACTTTGACGTGCCGATATGGAAGTCGAAGGTCATGAAGAAGCCTTGATGGATGTTGTGGTCTTCTGCAAACTGCGACCAGCCACCCTTAAAGTACTGCTCTCCGTTGCCATCATACCAAACCTCCACTTCGTATGGAGTCCCACTGCCAGATTGTTCACGGAGAACCGCTTCTCGCCCATCCATGAACTTGGTGAAATTCAGCGGCAGACGCTGAATCTCGCGGGCACTGCACCATGGCAATGCAGAAGAAAGAAAAAATTCTAGGAGGAGCAGCGGGAGCAGCAGGAGGAGGAGCGCTTGGACCTGGGACAACGCCAGTCACCTTGGGCTTGTTTTTGCTACCAGGTGGGCGGCCGGGACGACGCTTAACCGGAGCGGCCGACGACGATCCTGCGGCGGCCGGGGTTGTGTTGTTCTTGCTTCCACGAGGGCGGCCCCGACCTCGCGGCGCCACCGGAGAGCCAAGGTTCAAACGAGAACCATCTGCGTCAGCCATGTGGAAAAGGGAAAAGGCTAGAAACCCTAGATGAAGAGAGAAGATGATGCGGCGGAGGAGGAATTTGATTAGGGTTTTTACCTTGTCAAAAAGTGCTTTATTTATAAGCACGTGTTATCGGGCCCCCGTGATAAGCAAGGCCCATAAACGTATTCTACAAAGGAGGTAAATTCTGCACATAGCAGACGATAAATACCAAAGGAGAAAAAATAAGAAGGGAGAGTGTGGTTGCACGATATAAAAGACCTCGCCTTGGGCTCGGGGGCTTGTAAACAGGAGAAATTAAAAGAAAGAAGACGAAGTGAATTTTGAGCCTATGCTTGACTACAATTATTCAAACATAGCCTCGGGGGCTACTCCCATCGGGAGCGCTGAGCGCGCACCCGATAGAGGATGAGATAGTCAATATCGAGGATGAAGAAAGTATATCATACCAAACTTCGACTGTATAGTCGACAAAAAGCAAAGAGACTACTCCCATCGGGAGGGAATTGGAGGAAGTTAATTTAAGTTCGAATTCTTTGATTTTATTAGTCAAAACTTGGCTGCGATATAAGATTCTCGAGTTGCGTTATCGCAACAAAACTCGAATGCCATGATTTATCACGAAGGTAAGACCCCGGGATCCGTCCTGTGTGGCCTGGTATACGCATATGGATGCGCTTTGCTGGTATGTATCCGTGTCTACGACGCGAAGAAAAATCCTGGTGGACGCACTGGGTACCCTGAGAATCACTGGATTCATTCTTTGTAAGTCCTAATGCGGTTAAAAGAATGGGTTTGACCGGTATCCCGAATTCAAGTCCAAGGGGATTGAATTTGAAGTAGGTGACAAGTATCTGTTCGGCAGTTAACTGACCTCTTGATCCGTCAGAGTTGTCAGGCTTGTTCATCAAAACCCCTTGCGAAAACTTATCATGAAAGTAAGTCGAAAGACCAAGTCGAAGATTTAAAGATATGAAGAAATCGAAGAATTGATCAAGTCGAAGATTTGAAGATTAGAGATTCAACCCGAATCTGCAATTCTGGTAGAATCTCAGGGGCTACTGACAAGGGTATAGTTAATAGAGCCCGTTAGTTGAGTACCCTGAGGCCCGATGAGCTAGGCCCAATTGTAATGATAGTCGAATACGAGTTCTTACCGTATGTCGATATTGTAATCTGTATCGGACCCTACCCGATCCTCGAGACCTGGCACCTATATATAGGGGCCAGGAGGGGACGGTGTTGGGCAGATTGAAAGCAAGCCAGGTTGAACACCCAAGTTTACTTTCGATATACACTTATTTCGACTAACCTTTACCTTCGAGTTCATCCGACGCCCTATTCCCCTGATCCTAAGTCCTTCATTTATGACATTTGTCGAGTTAACCCCTCGTCACCTGCAAACTGCACCCCTCACATAAGACTAGGTTCCATGTGATGCTAGGAAGGAATAGATCCAAACAACTAGCATACCATCAAGACTATCCGGGGGTCTCACCAAACCAATGACGTAGAAAAAAATTCCCACATCCTAAAACTAGCCACGAGGAGCCCTTCTCTTGCGACCATGAAGGTGACACCTTTCCCCTGGATCTCCAGCACGAGGGTGCTGCTCCCCTCTCCCTCTGCTTGCCGCTCTGGTGTGGCGGAGGTACGGGGGCCTTCCTCCGTTCTTCTTTGGTGGTTAGGGTTAGGGTAAGTTTTCCATGGTGCGTTGTCGGGGTGGTGGGAGTGGACTGACTAAATAAATCTACCTCATCACCACTCCCACACCGACGGTGTCCTTCATGGAAGCATCTCCGAGTTGATGGCATTTTTTGCTTGGCGATCTTTCATATCGACATCATTAGGGTCCGTGGATGGTGTCGATGAGGCAACGAATCCATAAGATTTTTTCATCCTCCTGCTATGTCCCTATTGTTGCGGTGTCGTCTCCGGCGCCATGGTAGAGCAGGAAGGATTTGTTGAGGAGATATCCGGTGGCTACGACCTGTCGTTGTGGTGGCGCCGACGTGCGATTGACTATGGCAACCCTGAAGCATGGAAGGTAGTCTGTGGATGGCGGATTTGGCGTGAACTCTCGACTACATCGATGAGAGGTGGTGGATCTGGGGGCGTGAAGGCATGGGAAGATCCCTAGTCGACATGCCACAATGATATGTGCCTCACCATGCGCGGTAGGCATGGTCTTCGGCTCAGAAATCCTTAGCGGCGATGGTATTTTCATGGTTTTGACGGCGATGGAGGTCTTTCTCTTGTACCGACAAGCGTTTCAGCGACGCTGGTGGTTGCCGATGGCCGATAGTGTCGGTTGTGTGCAGGTTCTCTATGTAAATCTACGGGGCAGTTGCTGCACGGTGTCATTGATAGTTTCTTTATAATCTATGTTTATATCAATGGAATACATAATTGCTTTAAAAACACTAGTTAAGACTCAGGAGACAGACGCATGACGCTACTTGGGATCAAATCTGGATAGTGCACATCTCACTATACGATATAAAGAGCTTTCCCTGGCCCCTTCTTAATCCTCACGTGCCTACGGACAAAACTAGGCTCCGGATGGAGACCACCATACTGATTTTCTTTAATCGATCCGGCTTTCTTATATTATAAGGAGCAGGTGAGCTTTTTCTGAACAACGTTTCGAGTGGATAAAAGCAAGCCGAGATTAATTGATCACTTATAAAATTTCCCTGCTCACCAGCGCAGACGCAGTATTTTGTTAGTTCCGGTCGCTTGCGTACAGATGACGATATCTTGCTTTGACAGATTGAGAGGGACATTAGGCAAGGTCAGAGTAAAAAATATTTTACTAGTTCGAGACAGAAGAGGTTGGCTAGCTAGTGCATGCAATCAAACACATCACCAGGACGGTAGGTAATTTGTGTCACCATCAATCAGGTTGGTAACTTTATTCAGTGCGCAGTAAGAACTCATCACGATCAGCGTGATTGCTGATAGTGGGTGCTATTTTCACATCCCTTTCGCCTGTCGTGTGGAGATATACGTACAAGACAAGATCGAACACCACAGACGATGAGACGACAGCAAGCACAGCATACGCAAACAGGATGACGTGCACCGGCGGCGCCATCAGCACGAGCCTGCCCACGATCGCGAGCGCGCCCGCCCACACAGCCGCCGCAAATCCTCAAAGACGGCCGGCGTTCGTGGCAGGTTCGGATGGATCGAGATCAGTCGAGCGCGACGCCACTGTCTGGACGCGCGCCACGTCCTGCTGTGTGGATAGGCTCAGTCTCATCAGGCAGGTATATGCGTCCATTACGGCGGCCCAGCGGCGAGCGACGGCGACGAGCCGGCCGGGCCCCGATCGAACCTGAAAGCGGCGGCGCCGTCAATTCTACCGGTCGACCAAATTTTTTTCGGGCGTTTTGATTCTGAAAAGGAAAGGCAAGTGACGAGGGTATGACCATCGGTTCTCGATATTTGCCTACCCGGTTCCTGCCAAGGAAGAAGCCCGCTTGAAGGATACCCGAAGCCCGCAAGGCCCAGCACTTCGACTTGGAGTATAAGCAAAAATTACTTGTAAACCCTAACTGGCTGCATATATAAAGCCACCAAGGGCATCCCCTAGATAGGCTAACTCGCATAGGCTATAATACAATCTCGCATAGACACCCGAACTCGCATAGGCTATAATACAATCTCGCATAGACACCCGAACTCGCATAGGCTAATCTCGCATGGACAGCTGATCTCGCATAGATCCCACGCATAGGCTAGCCACGCCATCTCTTTCGACCATAGCCATATCCCATCTGCGCACCATTGTAACAGCTCCACATATACCAACAATACAAGATCAGACAAGCAGGATGTAGGTCTTTACCCTCCGGGGGCCGAACCTGGGTAAATTCGTGTGCACCCCCTGTTTCTGTCTGAAGCCGTCGAATCCGCCAAGCGCTCACATTCGCTCCATGAATCAAAAGCCCTAAACATGGGTGACGAGGTTTATCCCCGGCAATGCCCATGTTTAAGGGCTTTCGATCTAGGGAGCGCATTGGGGACCTGGCGAACTCGACGGCGATAAGACGAAAGCAGAAGAACATGGGATTTTACCCAGGTTCGGCCCCCTTGGTAGGGTAAAGACCTACGTCCTGCTTGTCTGACTTTGTATTGATGGGGTGGCTTTGATGGAGGTGTTACAATGGTGGCGTAGATTGGATCTAGCCAAACCAGAGAGCTCTGAGTTATCGAGCGTTCCGGCGTGAGGTGGGTGGAAAAGTGTCTAGCCTTTCGAGACCTCCCCCAGCCTTTTATATGCGAAGGCTGGGTCTCAGGATTGTTCTCCAAGTTGATTACAAGTCGGATTAGTTAGAATAAACCATAATCGAGTCCTATTTCGACTAAGTCTCCGTCTTCAATTCTTTATCTTGTACGCCAAGTTACGTCCTGGGCCGCGCCAGGCTGTTATCTTCATGGGCTTTGTGATCCCTTCGACGGTATCCCCCTGGGCCGAAAAGCCAGGTAGGCGAAAGTCGAGGGCCCATTTGTCATTCCTTCGTCAGTAGCCCCCGAGTGCTTGGGATAGTCGAAGACTATGGCAGGGACTCTAACTCGAGCCTCCCTCTCATCGCCCGAGACCATTTTCGCCCTAAAAAAGCATAGGTACATAGCAAATATACAAATGACATATCCGATAGACACGACTAATTCGATCAATGCTTATGCTGAGCCTCGAAAAAGTGTTCAGCTTGGTTTGCAGGGGGATGCGCATAACCGGCCTGAGACTCACGCCGGGTCTCAGTTAATTGCATAGCCGCAAAGACATTCAGTTAGCTTACTCAGATTCGAGTCCCCGACTCGAACCCGCGTGGGCTGGCGCTACCCCGACCTGAGCCGCGTTGGACTTACCAGGTCGAAGCCCAGTTCATTGCGTGGCACCCGATGCGTCCATCGATGCAAACTTCATACCGTAGGTATGGAAGATTTCTCGGCAGAGCGCGCTTGATACGAATACCGGGCCATCTGGTGTTGCAAACCGTGGACTTAGCTTCGTATTTGACATACAGCATCCGAACTGGTATATTGCCACCAAAATTCGGGTATTTTGAGCGGAGAGCGTTGATAGCCCGAAATAGAGATTTGAAGGACCGGAGCCCGAACCAAAGTGCTGATGGCCGAAAAGCACGAATTGAAGGGGTCAAAACCCAAATTCGAGTGAAGCTAAGGCGCTGCTGGCCCGAAAAGGATAATTCGAGGGACTGGTACCGCACTCGAATAATGCAGAGGCACTGCTGGCCCGAAGAAGACAACTCAAGGACCAGAGCCCGAGCCCAAATAATTTGAAGGCACTGCTGGCCCGAAGCAGATAATTCGAGGGACCGAAGCCCAAGCTCGAATAATTGCAAGGCACTGCTGGCCCGAAGAAGATAATTCGAGGGACCGAAGCCCAGGCTCGAATAATTTGAAGGCACTGCTGGCCCGAAGAGAGAATTTCGAGGCGATCAAGAATCAAAAACCTTTCTCGAATAAGTAAGTATCCCTACTCGAGAAGCCCATTCGAAACATCGAGTGAAAAACGAAATCGCCCGGAGGGACATCACACACACTCGGGCAGTACAGAGAGAGCACAAAAACTTCGAGGAGAACTCAATACCAAAAAGTGTTCCGATTACTAGTCGTACGTACCTTCGAAATTTGAAGAGACCCTCGTCAACCTCGCCCCTTGGGTCGAATAGGGCCAGCTTTTCCTGGAAACCACGTCAGTGCTGACGCCAGATTTCCTCGAGTTGTCACGCCACCCTCTGCTGGATGGCCTGACCCTGACAAGACTAGACGCGCGGTGGGCCCAGTGGCCGCACGTCCCGGCTGCTGACCGCGTTTGACCGCACGTCCCGCGCTGGATAAAAAAGTCCGCATGGTTTCCTTGATTACCGTGCGTAGTGGAGGCCGTGGCTCCCGTGGTGCCGAGATGTGGGCGGCCAGATCTGCTTTGCCATTTCCACTTTCTAGCGAACGGCCCAGATCAACTGTGATTTTCCGGATTTCCGATAAAACAGCAGCGGAGAGGTAACAGCTCACCCTACTCCGCCGCCACCGTCTTCCTCCTCGCTCTGCAGCAGTTGCTTCCCCACCCACACCCATTTTCATAGCCTGTGCTGCGCGCCGAGCTCATGGGAAAGAGGAGTTCCTCCGCGACCGGCGCCGCTGCCGCGCGCCGCCAAGAAGGCCAAGACAACGGACGCCGACGCCTCTGTCATTGGCCGTTGGGTCCAGACCAAGGTCGAGACAAAGAGATGTCCCAGACCGAGAAGATGGGCCTTCTGAAGAACACCCGGCGGAATCGCTCGCCGCCGGCCCTGAAATCATCCCACGGCCTCCTCCTGGATTCCGGGTAATCTTTATTGCTTTCTGCTGCGGGGTTTATCTCTTCCCCCGCATCCTTTCCTCCGCGGCCTTCTTTTTGCCTACGGGATTCAGCTCCACGATCTGAATCCAACACAATCCTGCACATTGCGTGCTTCATCACGCTCTGTGAATGCTTCCTAGGAATTGAGCCCCACTGGGCGCTGTGGCCCGAATCTTCATCATCCGGCGCCCTCTGCAATTCTAGACTGGCGGCTTCAGCTATCAGGTGCACCCAAATGTCCCCTTACTTTGTGCCCTCCAGACGCCCAAACAACCCCGGCTGGAGGACGAAATGGTTCTATGCCAAGGACAAGTTTCTCCAACGGCGAAACCTTCGGGCTTGAGGAATTCCAGGCCACCACCATCCTTTGACCCCGTGTGTCCTGGAGGCACGATCTTTCTGATGAGGAGATGAAGATCACGGAGCCGCTGATGGAGAAGATCCAACAGCTTCGAGCCACTCCGAAGAAGGAGCTTTCGGGCATCCAACTTATCCGAACCTTCATCGAGCGTCAGATCCAGCCCCTCGCTGCTCAAGCCCACTGCATGTGGGATTACAGCGATCGTCGGGATTCGACCCAAATTTCCTAAGACGAGTTGCACGAGGCCGAGATCGATGAGTGCGTGCGCACCATCACAAACATCAGAAGAAGTCGCCCGTGCCGAAAGCCTTCGGCGCGGTGGCCTTCAGCAAGGCCTTTCCCTGCCCCGAGGTACACCTTTCACCTGATCGAATACCTATTTTGTACTGCAATTGTGTTGATCAGAATCGAATGCGATTGGAATTCTTGCACAAGTAGCTGATGGTAGCTCGATGCTATCCGTCCCAGCCCGAAATGGGTGAATATCCAGGGCACGATTTTACCGAAGTACCGGAGGGATCCCTCTGCCGCTCCATCGCCACCACGGGCCCCGAGAAAAACAACAAATTGCAGATTTTGTCGAGGACTCAGAAGATCTCGATGACACCCATTTTACTTCGGGCGACGACGGGAACAGCGCAATCCCTGCCGCACCTCTGAGCTGCCGTCCTCCTCCTCGAATAGGAAAAAAGGTCCTACCAAAATTTGGAATCGACGCATCGTAAGTTCCCCTTGCCGAACTCATGGATCTATGACCTTGTTTCGAATTGACCGCGCCGCGCTGACTTTGATGCTCTCTTCAGATCATCCACCGAAGAGACCTCGGCTAGCCCAGGGGAACCACGACCGGTACCGTATTCGGCCTCATGATGACGTCCTCGAGCATACCGCAGATTCGCAGGAGAGGGCAGCTGGAGACGCCGCTCCTGAGGCTGGCCTCCCGAAGCCACCGTCTCCTTCGAGGAAAAAGATGAATGAGCCTGAATTTGTCCTGGTTTCTTCCTCGGCGAGCTTCCGGCTCCAAAAGCCATGTAAGTCGAAGCTTCTAGCTTTTACAACTCGTATGTTTGCCTGTCAGTAGCCCCCGAGGGTGAGTCGAAGTATTTACACTTGGGCTCGCCTCCCTAACAATAGCTCGGGGATTTATCTTTGCTTCTTCTTGCTCAGCCCGTTGTTAGGGATTCATCGAAGGTGTGCAAGAACTTTCTTGCGCTGGAGGAAGAGAACAGACGACTAACCGCCCAGCAACGATGTTCGACGTGAGTGCTGCTTTTTCTCTTGTAACATCTTGCTCTGATGGCTATTCTGCTTCACTCCCTTATGACATCCTTTAATTGATCAGGGATCGGAGCGCAGGCTGCCGCTGATAAGACGTCCTGAATGAAGACCCAACTGGACGATCTTGCAGCGGAGAACTCGGGCTTGAAGGCTAAAGCCGACGAGCTGGCCGACGAAGTCGCCCGATTAAAGGCCGAGTCGTCTGAAGCCCAGGAGCGTGCGAAGAAGTGTCGCCTCGATGCTGAATCACGAGAGAAGGACTTGCACCAGCGATTGCAGACCTCGCTTGACGCCTTACATGGTGAGTATTCGACGTCCCTTGATTGGGCTTTTTCTTGCTGATTAGTGCCTTACTAATTACGAAGTTTT